>JAFJYJ010000060.1:1277597-2547694 GCA_019022615.1 Acacia melanoxylon
ATTTTCATTTTCTAAAACTCGATCAATAGTCTCATCAGAAGGATTTTGAGTTGAAGAAATAATTTCTTGAATTTGCAATAGAGCAAATTCATGAGTATCTCAACTCGTTTTAAGAAGTTGAACTTCAACCTTAAGGTTATTTATTTCAGATTGAAGATCTTGGATAGTGGTTGGTTTAACAGATCATTTGAATCTTTCCATAGTTGTGAGGGTAGTGTAAGAATATCTTTGAATTTTGGAAGATACTCACCTTATCACAATATGGAAGTTTACTTATGACATCTAAGAGCAGATCTTGCTCTTTGGTGATAATATTTATTTGAGGAGAAGAATCGTCAGATGTCGAATTGAAATCATCATCTTGGATTTGGTTTAGATCCTCAGAAGAGCTATGATCTTCTTCAAATTCAGAAGTTGTTTCAAGCAGAAGATTGATTATTTGTTGAAGGAGAGGTTCTTCAATTTGGATGTTTCTGATTTTTCAAGAAAGGCGACAATACTTGGCATAATGACCAACTTTACCACACCTGTAACAAGTTACTTTGTCATATTTTGAAAAATCCTTTCGAAAATCATTCGTTGGTTTGGAATGAAAATTCTTTTTGTATCTGCGAGGAGGAGTTTGAATTTCATCCTTTTGATAAGGATGTTTATTGTAATGAAAATGTTTAGGTTTTGAAAAGGAGTTAAAACGAGGAGTTTTGTAAGATTTGGGTTTGGAAATTTGTTTACAAGAAGGAAGACCAAATTGTTCACAAAAGGAACCCAATTCTTTTATATTAACACTCTTTTCTTTAGCAAGTTGATGCTTAATTCCATCATCTTGACAAATTTTTAAAGCAGTTTTCTGAACATGGGAAATCAACTCTCCATATGTCAAGTTTTCATAAGGAGTGTTGCCATTTTAATGATGTTTAAGTTTGTCTCTAACTTTATCGCCAAAAGACTTTGGTAATCCAGCTAAAAACTTTTCTTTCCAAAAACCTTGATTGGCATAATCTCTTGTGAGAACTCAGGTTAGGAAAGTATCTTTATACCATCTAAAATCAGATAATGTAAGTTCAGAAGAGTAATCTTTCCAAATATTGGGATCACCAACAAAATGTTTAATGATTGTAAAACTAAGGGTATTAATAGAATCAGGAATAGGCTCACCATTGTGAATAATAGGAGTCCCATCAGTTTCAGTTTTAACAGCAATTTTTCTTTTTCTTTAGAAGACTGATAATAATCGCACCAACCTTTAAGTTGTCTAGTAAAACCGGAAACTAAAAGATTAGTTATTTTTGTATCTGAGTAATCACTTGTTGTTTGATAAGCAGTACTTACTATAGTCATTTGTTGAAGAATTTGAAAAATGTTTGATTCACTCTGACCATCTATATTCCATTCATAGATGTTGTTGGAGTTGAAAGATTTAAAAGTTTGATCTTGGCATTCTTCAGTTAAATTATCTAAAGGACTGGCCCTTGGATAATATAACTTTGAAGATTTTTGAAAAACAGGTGAAGAAGATTTTTTCCAATGTTGATGGTTGATTTTTAAATCAGATTTTGAAAACTCAACATCAGAAATTTGTTCAAAATTCATAACTTGTTTATTAGAAGAAGATTCAGAAGGAGTTTCAAGAACAATTCTTTGTTTTAACTAAGTAAGAGGGGTTTGAAGATTATTAGTAACTTGGTTCTGATGTTGTAAACGTTGATCAATTTGTCTCACAAGACTATGAGTGTTCTTCCTTTGTAGACTTGCTTTGATTTTTGGATCAAGTTGAAAGGGTTTGAATAGAGGTTGACTCATAGAGATAGATTTTGAAGAAGATTGAGATGAAGAATTTTTAATAACATGATCTCCAATGATTTGAAGATACTGATTGGTGTAGTTATTTTGTTCCATGAGATTTTTTATATGACTTGGACCAACAAGTTCCTCTGAGGTTACGGTTTTGAAAGGAGAAGCCACAAGAGGATTTTGTTTTGTCAACAATGCAGGGAATTTTATATGACTTTTTTGGAGGAACTTTTGAAGAAATGGTTTGTCCTTCAGAGGTTTTCAAATCTCTTTTGGTCATATTAATTGTCGGATTAAATGGATATTCTATTTTATGTTGTGAAGCATAAACTTCAAACCAAGCAAAAAATGGAATATTCACTTCATGATTTTCAAGGAAACTATAGAACTTTTCTTGGATCTGCTTTCGCAATAATCCTTTGAAATGTTCTAAAAACCAATTTCTTTGTAAAGTATTTTGTTCTGAATAAAATTCCTTTTGCAAACTTTGTTTATCAATTTGAAAATGATACTCAAGAACACCAATAGTTTGAGGTTCACCTAAATCCAATATGACAAAGAGTCAACCGAATTTTGATCATCCTCTCTTTGATAGTTTGCATGAGGAATTGTTCTAGAATTATTAATCCCTTGAATTAAGACATTGGAAGGTTGGTTTTCCGTTGGTTGTGATAGAGGAGAAGCAAGTGGAGACAAATGAATAACCGAAGGAAGGGACCATTTAGAAAAACTGGAATGTCTTGGTAATTCAAAGTTTACAGATCTAAAATCCTCATATCTTGAAGATATAGATGAAGTAGAGCTTCTAGGTCTGTCAAAAGTTGATTGAACAGATCCTGATTTGAGGCACAGGTCTTAGGATAGCTTTCTCCATAACCCAGTCTTCGGGAAGGGTAACATCTTTCCACATGAGAGTTTGAGGAATTGTGATGTTTGTGTTTGAACGGTCAGTGAGGAAAACAAAAGTTTGACCGTTGTCAGGAAGATGGTGAACATTTGAGGCTAAAGAGTTTTAGACCTTATATTGTACCCTATATATTAGAGCAACAGATATAGATCCAGATTTCATATGAAACCATTAAGTTTAAAATTGAGTTTGAGGACATCGAGGATATTTGCATCTTTTAAATCAACCGTTTGATTTGGGTAACAGTTGAAATAAACAGGTCCATCATGAAGTCCAAACTCAGCAGCTGCCAGTAGAGAATCTGCAAAACTGTAATGTCTTGCATCTCTAAGATAGACTAAGCCGTTTAAGCCTCTCTGAACAAGCAGTTTAAGAGCAACTTGTACACAACCGATGTGTAAAAAGTTGTAATTTTCTTTGAGTTTAAGGATGGAATTTGGAGAGAGAAGAAAAAATTCCTCTTTCTCAGGTTTAATAGAAATGGATTCCTCGACAATCTTGATTACATAATCAAACTTTCTCAACCAATTCTTTTTTGTTTTGAAAGATGTCTTTGTGGTCGATGAAAGGAAGAGTCCAATCGTCAACTATTTTGTTTATATCTTTGAATTGAATTTCTTCATCAAAGATGTTGTTTATTGAGGGGCAAGCTCCGTCATGGTTTATTGAAGAGTTTGGAGTGGAAGAAGAGAATGGTTGTGAGGCTAGTGTAAGAATATCTTTGAATTTTGATATATATATATATATATATAATATGTTTCCCTCTGCCACATACAGTTGCAGGATGCTGGCACCTTACCCAAATCGGTGGCAAAGCATACCTGCCACAAGTTATATATGCATTTACCTCTTTTTTTAAATGTTTTTTTAATTAGTTTTTTTTTAAAAAAAAAATTATGCTTTGACGTAGTGTTGGAAGACATTGTAGAGTGATGGATATGAATTTTTTTGTCAAAAACCCTTTTGGTCTAAGAAAGTAATGACATTCGAGTTTCTATATTAAAATTGAAATCACATTCGATTTTGTGTTTTAAATTCGAATTTCTAGGTGTCAAGATACTTTATTTAGGGCTATGTTGAGTATTTCACTTTTTTTTTTTTTTTTTATCACAACCACCTCTCCATTTTCCTTTTTTCAAACATTTTATTTTCCTTCAACATATGTTCCCTTCCAGGTCTAACAAACAGGACACCCCTCTAAGTTCCCTCTCAATTTTCCCCTTCCCTTGCTTTCCTTCATCCAAAATTCCTTATACCAAACAGGCTTTAAGATACAAGCTAACTAATAAAAAAGGAAAATCAATCTAACTGTGAGTTAGGCTAAGGGTGATTATAGATCTTAAGTGGTAACTAGTATTATTATAGTTTTGATTACTTCTTAGTATCTAGTTTCTCCCTTTAATTGCATTTAAAATTATATTTGCTAGTTTAGGACTCTTATTTACTTAAGAGTGCCTTTTGATTTACTAAAAGGCATTGCAATTATGCTAATCTCTAATGTCTTAGGTGATTACTTAATTAGACTAAATTAAGTGCAAGCATAATGTGACTATGTAGGTCTATTTCTATACTAAAAGCAAATTAAGTTATTCAAAGTCCGAACACTCAATCCTACACGATTTAATTGAAGCACTAGTCTAAATTTCCTATGTCTAGTCTCTTTTAGAACACTAAAATCAATCTCAATCATATTTCTCTTGTTTTAGAATAATTGAACACACAATTAAATCAACAAATATAATATTATAGCAAATAATGATAAAAATTGTCATCCACTAATAAATAATCAAACTAAATAATCCAAAAGAAAGGTTTAGATACATAAACTGAACATTCTTAAGAACAAAATAATAGTAAACCAAAGACAAAAGTAAGAAAGAAGAAAAAATAAAGGAAAAACAAAAAATCAATGCCGAATTTTCATCCTTGTGGTAAATCTTCTGCATCTCCAAACTTTTATCTCCTTCCATTAAAATTCTAAGCTCTCACCAACAAGGAAAATAGAACACACCTACTCTGACTGTTGAACACTCGTATATATAAGGGTTGATCACGTCATCCTCTACATCTCTTATCCAAAATAATTGATCTGATAATCTCCATTCAATTCAATATATATATATATATATATAACTTTATGCTCCAGTGTCATATGCTTCTTGTCTTTTCTATATTTTCTTTTGTTTTAGATCACATAATATCTCCAGCAAAATAAAGTAGGATATGAGTAGGTCAAGCTACTAGTTGAGGTGGTAAGGGGCCTCACCCTTATAAAGAGAAGAACACAAGTCCGAATCTTGGGAAGTGCACTTGTTGCCTTTTCTTTTATACTCAAGTGTCACCTGCTTCTTTCCTTTTCTATATTTTCTTTTGTTTTAGATAACGTAATATCTCCAACAAAATAAAGTAGGATATGAGTAGATCAAGCAATTGGTTGAGGTGGTAAGTGTAAATGGAGCAAATCAACAAGATGGGGGGTGAATTGGGGATTTAAAAATTCTTTTCTAATTACTCTGTTTTTGAACACTAAAACAGAGTAGTGCAGAGTATGGGAAGAAGAAGCAAGACACAAGGAATTTATACTGGTTCGGTCTAACCTCTTGACCTACGTCCAGTCCCCAGACACTCTGGGATTTCACTAACTCAAGTGATTACACACTCTGTTACTCTTAGAGTAATTCTCTCACTAGAACTTACTCCCCTTTACAAGTTGTAATCAAATAACCAATCTCCAAGTCCCATGACATGAGATTCTTACAATGAATGATTTTCAATAGATGAACTCTCTCTAAGGGTAGATAAGAATAATCACTGAAGTACAGATGTATCAAAAGATACTTTACACAAGAAAATTCAAAGAGTATTTGGAAACTTGAATAATTTTCGTTTTCTGCAGATTGGTTGTTGAGAGGAATTGAATGCATATCTATTTATACCAAGAGAGCATTAAATGACCGTTGTAATCTTCAATGTGACCGTTGCCAGCATTAAGGAAGGATTAGGTTAAGCTTTGGTCTTCTTCTCTCTCTACTCTTTGGTTAATCCAGTTGCACAGAAGTTTATGGTTAACTTCTTGAATATTAATCTGTTGGAAGAGCAGCTACTGGATAAGGAAATGAAACATTAATCCCTTTGCAATGTGTGTAGAATGATTGTCCAAAAGGATGCAAGTTTTATGGACTTTGCATTTAATGTGCTGACGTCGTAAGTGTTACTAACAGTTGTTATTTTGTGATGGTCGTTAAGAATGAACAATATAAGAAATGTTATTTATTTTAATTCATGACGGTAATTTTCTAAGAACCGTTGGAGATATATATATATATACAAAATATCTAAAAAGACAAAACCAAAAAAAAAACAAAAGAATAGTGACAAGAAGCCTAATGAATTGATGACATCACCAGCCTACCTGTTACTAAAGGTTTGCTATGATCATTGTTAGGATTATGGCCAATCTTATACTCATCAAGTATGAGATCGACCTTTTGGTTAATACTTTAAAGGTATCCAAAAAGCCTCCTCACGGTATGGTTAGTTTGTTGTGCATGCCGTAACATTGCCTCCAGTTGAGGAAGCATTAAATGTGGAGGTGGAGGCAGCCGTGGTGGAGACACAGGCAGATGTTGGGCAAGAGAAGGAGGTAGAGGATACGCTGAGAGTTTCTATCATGCATTCAACACGGTGTGTCATCTTGGTGACTGGGATAAACAATAAAGAGGATGAGCATGAAGAAAACGTAGGAAAAACATATAAAAATGTAGAGTTAAAATAATACACATATGGAATGGACGTGAAAAAATCATTATTGCACGCGTTGGAAGTTGAACAAGCAAGGCATAATGAAAGAGTACATTGATCATTCTCATGATGAGATCATTGGATGATTATGAGGAGGCACCCATAATCAGCACCGGGAAGAGGAAAGGTTTTGAAAGCTTTAATTAATATTTTATAAGTTAAAGGGTTAAGTAGCAATTTTGGCCAGGAAGTACACCCCTAGGAGCAATGTTGCCCTGGAAGTTTTTTTGGATTCAATTTTGCCTTGGAAGTATCAAAACTTAGCAATGTTACCCTCCCCTAACGGTAGACACTAACAGAGTTGCAAAACAATCGAGTGTGTACGGACGATATTTTTTTACTTCCTTCTTGAAGTGCTCATTTAGTGTGCACATTTGGTGCACACTCAATCACTTCAGGAAAAGGAAAAAAAAACGTCCGTACACACCCGAATGTGAGCCATCACACTCGAGTATGTTGACACTGTCAATGTCTATTGTTAGGGGAGGGCAACATTGCTACGTTTTGATACTTCCAGGGTAAAATTGAACCGCAAAAAACATCCTAGGCAAAATTGCTCCTAAGGGTATACTCCTAGGGCAAAATTGCTACTTAACCCTAAGTTAAAACCATTAAGTATTTTTGGTTCGAATACTTTACGGTTCTTAATAAGTTAGAACCGTTAAGTATGTTTGCAAGAATACTTTATGGTTCTTGTAATACCCGGATTTTAGCAAATCTGGAATTCTTGAGACAAGAGAAATTAATGAATATTTTGATGAAGCAAATTCATGAGTTTTAAACTATTATAGAAAATTGTTATAATTGTCGAGTAAATTGTCGAAAAAGTTACGTAAAAATCAGATGAACAAAATGACTAAAAATGCAATAATGGTGATAAAAAACGGTTTAAAAACATTATGATAAATACGAAAGATCATGAAAGATTATGAGAAAATTATGAGAGTATTATCTTTAATTATAAGAATTTAATAAATTGTTTCGAGAGGGAATAACATGAAGAAATGTTTAAAAAGCATTCGAGAACCATAAAGTAACTTTATGGTGTAAACATTTTTAATATTTTACATAGGACATAAAATGACAATGTCAAGATAAAGTTTGTAAGATAATAATATACTGTAAATTATAAAATTATCAACCATTGGTAAGAGAATGATTAGATAATTGCTAGCTAATTGATTCAAGAAAACAAGAGAAATATAGAAAGTTAAATTTATGGTAAAATCCTTAATTAAGAGATTAAGGATGGTAATTAGCATAAAATATACTTACCGATTATGATAAAAAGATTAAGAAAAACTAGTAAAGATAAATGTATGAAGAAACCTAATCCTAAAAATATCACTAAACGAAGAATTTAGGCCGATTAAGCCTTAACGAAGCGGGGTAAAACGAGAATTTTTGGTAAAAAAATATTATATTTTTTGAAAATGGAAAAAATTATGAAAAAATAATTAAAACTGAATTTTAAAATGAGGGGGCCGAAATTCTTGGTATTTTTAATTAAAATGAATTGTTTAAATAATTAAAATGATAATTGGAATAAAATAATAATATAATGCGGTGAGTCAGCGTAGAGTCAGACCGAGGGGAAAAGTTAGAAATAAATTCTTCAGGTAAACCAGAGATAAAAATCTTTTCAGACTGATCAAATTAAGAACAAGTAAATTTTTACACGAAGAAAGAATTTATCAGACGTTGATTTCCGCAACCGAAAACCCTAATTCCTAATAAGACGGAAAGCTGATCAGATAGAGTAGAGCCAGATAGGCAAAGTGAGAACCTATAGAAACAATTTCGTGTTTTCAAACATGGGATTAAGTTAGGCAACAACTGGACGTTTTACGATTCAACGAATTATTGTCCAGAAGTTGGTTCTATCGGAAGCGATTTTCGTAACCGGACGAGTTTGTCCGAATATCTTCCGACGCACCGGAGAATACCTGGATATGATCAAAAAGAGGATAAAAAATGATAATATGAAAGAGGATGAAGAGATCTTCAAAGTTACATGCCCAGATTTTTGAGTTTCTGCAAAATCGCGCGAAACGGACACCGATCGGGTACCGATCAGGGGAGACGATCGGGGAATCAGCTAGGGTGACATCATCAAGGATGATGTCACAAGGGGGGGGGCAGATATCGACCAAGACATCCAAGGGCAAAGGGAGTGCCACATGGCAAAGTGCGATCCAACGGCCGAAATCCGATCTGGAAACAAATTTGGAAATTCCCACCTTGTCCCTATTTTTCCCTATAAATAGCAAGCTCTCTTGCTCTTCATTTCCATCCCAAAATCCGAAACCTAGAGAGAGGTTCTAGAGAGAGAAGCTCGGAAAAAGTCTCGAGTAAAAGTCCGAGTAAGTTCTTCCGTCCTTAGCTTTTAGTTTCCGTAGTTCTTTCGGTAGTTATAGTAGAACCGTTGTTTTGATCTAGGAAGTTTCAGAATATATTCCTATACTTTTTTTAAGCCTCATTGCATGGAAAGATGCCTGACGAGGTAAAAACCCAGTGGGGATAATTTTGAAATGGAATAAGGTCAAAGTAACGAAGTTTTGGCGAAATTCCGCCAAATAGGGGTAGTAGGGGCAAAATGGTATTTTTCACCTAAAATGCCCGTTATCTTTGTCAAATATTCATAAGTGTGTTATTATTCTGATTAGAATACTTCGACGTCGAACCATTGTCGAAATTCCATCGTTCCATTTGTTTGCCATTTGTTGAGCCGTCATTGCTTGTTTATTTGTTTTACGTACGGCCGTCAAAAAGTACCGTTTTTAGCCGGAAGAGCCGGATATTCGCAACTAAGGTACGGACGCGTCTTGTAACCCTAACTCTATGCGCTTATATACTTTTGCGTTATAGATACGTTCATAGGCGAGGTTCGTTGAGAATCGTCGAGAAACTTACTGACTTTACCCACGGATTATAGTATTGGTAATGCCGTTTGAGTTATTCCTAGCGCGAGGACACGTTGGTGGCGTGGCCTTGGATATGTGCAGAACTAGTCGAGAGAGACTTTACATACCGCTTTGTGCTTATGTTCGTCCATGTTATTGATCATACATCTCGCTTTGTTTGCTTTTGTGATGATATCGTATTGAAATGAATATCGTTGTACGTATACCGTTTTATTTGAGCATAAGGTTAACGTTACCCGAGATCCATATGTGGAATGGATCTCACCGTAGCATCGTGGTCCGGAGGACCGATGTTTGGCGATCGAGGCAAGCAGCTGGAGTAGGCCAAAACGTGTCTACATTATTTATCGTTTTCTTTAGTTTCTTTAACTTTTGAGAATTCTGGATGACTATAATCCGATACATTTACACTATGGTCCATATTTTGAATGTAATGTAAATTACTTACTCACTCCAATGCTCTACTCTGATTACTCTGCTTGAAATATTTGGAAACGTTTTTTTTAAAAAAAAAAATCCGCCGTTTTCAAATGGGATGTTACATTTTTGGTATCAAAGCAGTAGTCCTGGCATTGATATGACTATATTATTACGGACAATATGGTAGGACAGTTCAGGCTAGTCTATGTGGGTGTGGCCAATCAGTCGCCATAGAGTTGGTGAGGTCCCCATGATAGACACTTATCTGGCCATTTTGTTCGGTTAACGGAGTTATGTTCAAATTAGCCTTTTTTTCAAAAACTTTGAGCACTTTTTGGAAAATGAGTATTGATATGACCTAGTGCAATGTGTAGAGATGAACAGAGACGATAATCTGTTCGTTTGGCGGTATGGGAGATGGAATCGAACCGCTAGGAAGTCGGTGGGGACCGAGATGATAGGAAGAAGACTAAACCCTGATCCAATCTACCCTCCACCCGAACCAGAGCTTGTACAACCCTGTACCGCCCGCATACGATTATGTACCAGCTTATGATGTTGACTATGCTGTTACGGACCCCGATAACTCCGAACCCCAGTATCACCCCGGACCGGAATACCCAGATTATATTTACGATCCCGAACCGGAGGAAGACCCAGAGGAAGACCCGGAACCCATGTATTTTGAAGATGCACCCGTTGCAACCCCTGATAGTTCAACTCACTCTTCTGTAGGAGAAAACTTTGATTTCCCGGACATCCAAAACCTCGATACCAAAGAAGTCACCCTTGACGATTTCCACTTCGTGTTGGGCAGTAATACGGCCTTAACCCAACAATTAGAATCATTTTACTTGTTTGCGAACGTCTACAAACACTTCGAAAGAAAGGTATATGACCTTCCTTCACTTGGTTCAAAATTCTCAAACCAGAGGAACCCACATTCGCCGGAGACCGGGTCGATCCACTCTCTTCTCGTTTCCCGTGACCCGTTTTTGGGCCGAATCACTAACGAACTGCTGGACGAAGGCCCTATTGTAGACGCTCATATCTATCTCCGTTATTTGAAAAGCATAGTGCACCAGCACATGTAGAAAGAGCGAGACGGTGAAAGAAAGCTGTGGAACCATAGATAGAAGCTATATAGTATATTATTGTTTTAAAACTCTCTAAATGCCCCGAGAGATTGTGAGATATTCGTTAGAATAAAAGGGATTGTAGAATTTTGTATAGTTTAGGATATGGCCAACGTCGAGGTCAACTTGTACAAATAAGATGCATTAATAATATATGTTGTTTTGTGTGCTTATTTCTGTACTAATTCCCTTATTCCTATCTCTTGTTATGAATAAAAAGGTATAAACCTAAAGAATGGCGAACCTAAGAAATAGGGGCCGTGGACGAGGCCAAACTAGAGGTAGAGGACGTGGTCGAGCATAAGGTTAACCGTTACATGAGATCTATATGTGGAATGGATCTCAGCTGTAGCATCAGGGTCTGGAGGACCGGTGTTTGGCGATCGAGGCAAGCAGCTGGAGTAGGCCAAGACGAGTCTACATTATTTATCGTTTTCTTTAGTTTCTTTAACTTTTGATAATTCTGGATGACTGTAATCCGATACATTTACACTATGGTCCATATTTTGAATGTAATGTAAATTACTTACTCGCTCCAATGCTCTACTCTGATTACTCTGCTTGAAATATTTGGAAACGTTTTTTTTTAAAAAAAAAATTCCGCCGTTTTCAAATGGGATGTTACAGTTCGTAAGTAATACACGTGAATTATTAAGTTGATTTTTTTAAGAAAACTTTATCTTCCTCTGATTCGATGATAAGAATGAAGATGGGGATGGCCATGCGGATGACGAAGAGGAGGATGTAGAGGATGGGGATGGCAAGTAAGAAACCAATGATGATGTTCACTCATAACCACCATTGCCATCCTTATTATCCTTTCCATTCTCCTCACACTACTACATAAAAGGGCTTTAAGACCAGGTAAAAATCACTTTTCAAACTGATTCTAGATCCGATCTCGATACAACCGGTCATAAAAGTAAGTTATTTTTAAGACTAGTTCTCAACCGGTCTTAAAAATTACTTTTTAGACTAGTTTTTTTAAAAGATATAAGGTCTAAAAGGTAAGACTTTTAAGACAGGTTGCATAAAACAACCGGTCTTAAAAGTCTCACTTTTAAGACTGGTTGTGTACACAACTAGTCTTGAAAGTATCTCCAATTTTTGCTCCAACTAGAGTATTTTGCTCCACCAAAGTCTTGATGTTTTCCTTGTCAAGCCTAGGCATATCCATTCACAAGAATAGAGCATTATCATCCTCATTCACATCCCATCCTCTCCTTGAACCTTCTCCAACACTAGAGACGCCGACCGAAACGGATTGTCCATCATTTGATCTATAAGGTTCAACATCTAACACAAACTCCTTAGTGGAGCAATTAGATTGAACGCATTTTCTAAACAGAACCTCGTAATTGATCCTCTTCCTCTTCTCTCTCTGCACTTATTCGATGCCTCCCCAGTCACAAAGCTTATAAACTCTAACACACACTCCTGTATCGTCTCATTCATATCCTTAGAGATTTTTGCATTTCTTACATTTCCACATTCCATCTCCATCGATTTCTTCTACTCTCTCTTCTTTTCTTGATTGGCTTTGGTGAGATTGAAGTGAGAGTAAGGAATTCCGGCTCTACAAGAAGAGAAGATGAAACAAGAAAATGTAGGAATAAGAAGATGGAGTTGCAAGAAGAGATGATATAGCAAAATAAACTAGAGAATGAAAAATCTTAGTTGGAGGAAAAAATGTAATAGTCGACTTACCGGTAGTAGCTGACGAAGGCTATTCCAGGGTGTTATTGTGCGATCTTGAGGAAGACAAGCATGGCAAGATCATTAAAATTTCTTAGCCCGGTCTGGATTTTGTAGAGGTTTTGTGGTACTTGGATTTGATCTAGTTGAGGCTGATGAAGGTTCCCTACTTAAACTTGGACATGTTAATTTTGGGCACAGATTTGGATTTGGTATTCTCAAGTCCCTCTCCAACCTTTTTCTTGTATTTGGCGGTTCTGGTATGGTTATTTTTAGTTTTGACAGACACTAGATCTGGGTCATTATCCTATTGGTGGCCTATGATGTTCCATAAGAGTTGTTCCCTTCCATGTCACTTCTTCCATCCAATATATTAAGTAAGAGGGATGTGCTCATAGATGTTAAAGGAGGAAGAAAGTGTCACGAAATTCAATTCAATTTTCGGCGTGACGAAGAGGGTTCAAATGAAAATCTTTAGATTGGTTATGCTCAATAACTGATCTTAAAAGTTCACCTTTTAGATTGGTTATTCTTAACACCGATATGAAAAGTAATAATTTTTATTTTATTTTTTCCTTATCTTTTAGACCGGTTATTATTAACAACTGTCTTAAAGTTTCATCTTTTAGATCAATTAAACATAACAACCGTCTTAAAAGTAATCGACATTTTATTTTTATTTTTAACTTTTTAGATCGGTTGTTTGAGAAACCGGTCGAAAAAGTTCTATATATTTACAAAACTACCACTGACCATACTTGTTAGACCTAATCCTCTATATCTGGTCTAAATGTGATGGTCTAAAAGCCCTTTTTGTAGTAGTGTCATCCTCATCCTCGTCCTTATTCTCATCATTGGAGGATGGAGATGAAGGGTCTGATTGCAAGTCATATTCAACATCATTGTGATGAAGTATGTGGTTCAACTTCCTATTCAACATATTGGTGTTTGTCTTGAGATGCCTTATATCGCAGTCAAGGCTTGCCAACATCTGTATCAAAGCCTCTATTTTAGTAGGAGGCGGAGGAGGAAAAGGTAAGGTAGTGGTGGAGGAGGAGAAGGGAGTGGTAGTGGCAGAGGAGTGACAAGACTATATTTTGGTACACTAATTCCTATCATTTTAAAGGTATTTAGTAGCATTATTGGGCATAATTAAGTGTCAAAGTGCATATTTAGTCACAAGGGTATTTTGGGAAATAAATGGGCTAAAATGTTATATTTTGCTACTAATTGTGAATCTTCAATAATTCCTATTTATATGGAAATATGATTATACTTTTGTTCATTTGAATATGTAGGTGATGATGAGGACCAAAATGTATCAAGCTTTGCACATTTTCTTTTGTGCCTAATATCACTCACTTAAGCGCAATTACTCTATAACCCTAGCCTACGTTTAACCTAATTCTAAGAGTCAAGTGCAACCGCCACCCTCAATTTATTGGAGGCAAAAAACGCACAGCTTGGAAGGAGCCACAGAAGGAGATAACGTTATACACCTCCAGCTGATCTTTTCTTCTTCACTCAAAAACCGTCACTTCCTTCTCTTTCTCACACAAAATTTTCCCTCTTCCTCACTTCTCCATGGCCAAGGAGTTGCTACAACATTTTGAGGCTTCTTTTTCTTCCATGAGTGGCTAGACGATTCAAAACCCTCTTGAGATGGGGTAGATGCATGATTCAAGCTTTGGTTCTTGAAAGGGGAGTTATATTTAGTTCCATTGATGTTTATTCTCCATTATTTAGCTATGTTTTCCTAATTCCAGATGTATGTGGCTTTTTAATGTAGAGATTGAGCTTGAAACTCCATTTATGTTGAGCCAAGTTTGTGATTTTGGATTGAGTTTTGTAATTAAGTACTTTGATATTTCAATTTACGTTTCTATTTGAGTTATTCAATATTGAGTTGTTGAATTTTTTATTGTTCAATGATTCTATTGGTATAGCTTGCATTGAGACATATGTTGTTATGTGTGTTATTGTGAGTTCTTTAGTGTTGAGCATCTTGCATGTTAGCATTGAGTTATTCCATTAAATTGAGCTTGCATAAAAGGAAAGATTGCATTAGCCATTTCACTATCCCCAACTCTCCTTTGAATGAACTAGAGCATTCATATAACTCCCTCCATTTTCATATTAAAAAAAAATTCCAAAAACAAGTATTTTTTTTATTGCTTTTTATTAGTAGAGAAAACCAATTTCAAAAAAATCCCCTTTCTAACCATGTTCTTAGCACTTAATCAAAGCTAGAGAATTCAAAATAAAGGCTCCTGGATAAGATAATGATCCCAAGTTATTTGCACTATATTGCATTCTAATTTGTGGTAAATATTTTTCATTTGACCCCGAGGCTATTAAGGTTGTGTCAAATGAAGGAGCTCCATGGGAACTTAACATGATGAAGGAGGAGGAAGAGGCCGATAAAGAAAATTAGTAAAAATTATAAGGAATAGGTGAGTTTAAATAGAGTTCTAATGGATTACGAAGGGTTATTACTTATGACTCATAAAAGTCTAATGGATTATGAAGGGTTATGAGTTATGACTTAGGTCGCGGTGAGGTGTTAGATCAAGGTTTTTCTTAAGACTGCTATGGTTTGTATTCACTGATATAAGGGTTGGAAGATGAATCGTTTGTAAGCGTTACATGACGGTTGTTTGAAAAGAACTATCACTTTTGTCATTAAATAAATGATGGTTATTAATTACAACCTTTACTTTTGTGTTTTCACAAATTTTGCCTCGCAATATATTATGGTGCACATAATTAATTATTATATATAAGCTTTATATATCCTTGTGCATCCTTTGCCTCGGTGTACATGACGTTTCAGTAGAGGCAGTCGGAAACCCAGCCTAAGATGATTGAGCCTCATCTGGTTTGGAGGAAGGGGCCACAGTCTTTGATGAGCACTATTTATGCCATGTTTTCCCTATATTATATGACTATATTGTATGGTGAATATGAGCTTAACTGCATTTAATCTGAGCAAAAAGGCATTAATTCATTATATAGGGAACTTAAGGATAAATTCCACATACATCCTAAAACAAGTAATAAGAAGAGAATGAGTTCTAAGGTTTTATGAGAAAGCCGCATGACATAGCCGATACCATGCTATAGCATCAGGACAACTTTATCGAAGTACAATACAATGCATCCCTGAAGCTATAGCAGAGTAAATGATGCAATGCTATGCGACATATGTTCTGATCTTTTGTTAAGGTTGTTTCAGGAAATATAGTGCAGGTCGAGAATGACGGTTAGATTGCTGACGTATTGGAATAGAAGATGCGGAGGATCGAAACTAAGATTTGAAGAATCCCGTAAGATCAGCAGAATCAATCTACCGAAATTAGAAAGAAGGATACGATTGGACCTCGCCAGATTAGGAAAGGCCCAGTTCGCTGGACGTACGTCGCAAGTAGACCAGACTATATAAGGAAACAACAGTAAAAGACCAATCCTATATGGCCAAACTCGAAAGAAGAGTGAGAGAAGTTACAAAGCACGAGGACTCCAAGAGAACCCAGCATCCTTCCTTGCAGTGAGATGAAGACAAGAAGACGTGGAGTTGTGACGTGATAGGGCTTCTTCCACGCCGTCGGAACCTCCATCAAACTTTCTATGTTTTTCTTTATTTTAATTCTAGTTAATCTATTTGTCATGGGCTATTTCGTTGTGCTCTGTTTAGTGATTCCCTCGTCAGTCATGAACTAAACTTCCTATGGCTGAGTGAGAATGATTTCCTAAGTTTTGAATGAACCTAGTTACTAGTTCTTAATTTAATACATTTAGTTTGCTTATCAGTGATTTAATTTCTTGTCGATTAGCGAAAGCTAAGGGCTAGATCAGTGGCCTCGGCTTACTGAGATCGAGTCATGGTTAGACATATGAGAAACAATGATTGCTAGGCATGCTGGTGCAAGGCTTGACCTATTATTGTAGGCTTCAAGAATGGGTCTACCGCTCATAACGACACACCTAGATTTGTAATGATAATCTAACTAGAAAATTGCCATAGACATATAGGAGAAGTAAAGTTAGGATTGTATGTATCGGATGCGAGAGCTTCGATAGATTAGAGTGGTGGGTTAACTGAATAACATTGTAAGGGGTGTGTATGCTGGAGCATTGTGAGAGCTGTGCAGCATATATGCTATAACAATGAGCATAGGTAACTGGGGCATTAACACACTCAGAAAGGATTCTGACCTCAGCTTATCTTTTACTGATATCTTCTTATGACTACGATCATTTGGTTATTTTCTTTTTTTAGTATAACTATCAAACTCCCAAACCAATCATATTTTACTTCCTATCAAACACAACTAATTCTATGACTTGGAGTCATCATTTGGTATCTCAGTCTCTGTAGGACGATACTCTACTTACTCTTTATTACTTATTCGACTAGTTCACTTGACATCTAGGAAATCTACTAACAATCTTCTTCATTGCTTTCTTCGGCTTCTCAGTAGCCCCAGTAGACAATATTCTCATCAGAATCATTTGAGCCTTGCTGAACTTCTCAGGAAATATCAGTTTTCTCATCGTCCATTAAATACCATAGATTGTTCACAAATAGAACATGAGAAACCAGATTTGGAAAAGGAATAGTAGAGTGCAGAGAAGTACCAGATTGAGATAGGAAGTTAAACATCTAAGTAACAATCCATTTTCCCAGATTTCGCGGCTCCTGTGCAATGACAGATGCAAACAAGGGATAGTCTTTGGCCACGAAATGAGTGAAGCTTTGTCCCTTTTGAACCATGTTGCGACTGTATAAGTACCAAATGACCTTGAATGTGTCATTCATCTGAGCTCTCACTATCAGATAATTTTGAAGGGTCTTGGTCAGGAACATCAACAACCCTAAGAATATTGTTAAGATGATCAGTAGTAATCTTCAGTACTTTTCCTCTAATTGAGGTCACCAGAACATCCTTGTCATCCTCGTGCTCTTTCTCCTCAACTCTCATATTGAAGTAGAATAATTTCACTATGGTTGGACAACACGGAGTGCGAATACAAAGCAATGGCTCATATTGTGAAAGCCAGGTGATAAGTCCATATTTCACATACAACTAAAATGCTCCATATTCAAATAAGCAGTCAGGCAGAAAGGGCGATTCCCATAATATTGATAAAATGAAGCACGATTGGAATGAGGGGATGAGAATTATGCATACCCGGAGGACAAAGTTGAGGCTAACCAAGTTATTGACATGTAATAGGCCTAATGGAACAAGCACCAGGCTTGTCTCTGACTTCCCAAAGCCTGTTGCTTCTGACTGGCCGAGGCTTGTTGTGTTTGACTACCCGAAGCTTGCGATGGTTGAGATCGATGTTAAATACTCTCTACATTTGACTTAGAGCGTCCTTCCTCTGCAGAGTCCATTGTCGGAGCCTTGCCGCTTCTAAAAGGTAGAGATGAGTTTGAAGGCGAGTGACAGGCTTTGTAGGCTCATGGATGACAAACTCTTTGGCTTTAGGTTTAGGTGAATGTTTCTATTGAACTTTAGGACGATAAGTGTGACACCCTTCCTTAATTTTGCCTTTATTTATTAGAGTTATAGCGCATAGGCATCGAAATAGTTTGGACGACTTAATTGCAGAATAAAACTTTCTTAAAATAACTTAGTTGAAAACATGAGGATAAATTTTTCACGATTCGAATCTATCCCATAAGGGGGTATTAATACATTAATCCAAAATAGATAAATGATAAATGAATTAGTGCAGTCCAACTACTTATACTATCACAAAAATCCCTTCTACTGTAACCCTTACAGCTGCATCTTTCCTCTTGATCCTGATCCACTACATGTCTCTTTCATGCGATATGGAGTTCAAATGAATGAACCCTAGGGGTAACAGTTAATCTTATATATAGGTATGAAATATAAATGACGACATATCACATGTTAAGCAAAGAATAATTCACAGTAAACAAGTCGCACCGTAACCGCAGTTATCGGCCAAGGATCGCAGCCCTTTAGGACACATAGCCTTATTTTAAGACGCACAGGCTTATTTTAGGACACACAGCCCCGTTTTAGGACACGCAGCCCTATGGGACACGCAGCCCCGTTTTAGGACACGCAGCCCCAATCTTTCACTAGGATACACATGTGCAATTATCTAGCAATCATGATGAGTCATACTTGAATACATACACACAAGCTAATAAGATAATAGTTACCCACCTCAAGCTTGAGTCCTTAACTTTGTCCGAGGGTATTGGGATCAGTAGAGGTGTCAAGGTATGCCTATAAACGTTTATCATTGTCATCAGTCACTTCTTATGTCACAAAGTAACTAACTACGCAAATTAATTTTAGAGGATTAAAAGTGGTTATTAATCCCTACAATTCCCTTAATAATAATACCATTTTTATAAGGTTGTTCATACCTACATAAAGACATTGATCGAATCCATAGATGATGCCGGGTTCGAGATATGGTGTATGGGCTAAGGAGGTGACGGTTTAAGGGAGATTTTCGGGATTGTAATATAATGTATGGACTGAGGTGATGAGTTAAGAGTGGTTACCTGGATTGAGGTTGAGTGTATGGGCTAAGGTAATGAGTTAAGAGTGGTTGTCGAGATTGAGGTTGAGTGTATAAGCTGAGGTGATGAGTTGAGAGTGGTTGATCGGATTGAGGTTGAGTGTATGAGCTAAGGTGATGAGTTAAGAGTGGTTGCCGGGATTGAGATTGAGTGTATGAGCTGAGGTGATGAGTTAAGAGTGGTTGCTAGGATTGAGGTTGCCAGGTTCGAGATATGTTGTAGATGAGAGTGGGAGATGGTTGGGTTAATTTTTGCTAGGTTCAAGATATGGTGTAGATGAGAGTAGGAGATGGTTAGGTTAAGGTTTATTGGGTTTGGGAAATGGTGTAGATGAGAGTGGGAGATGGTTGGGTTAAGGTTTGCCGGGTTCGGGATATGGTGTAGATGAGAGTAGGAGATGGTAGTGTTAGGGTAGTGATGACTTAAGAGCTTGTCGGGTTCAAGATATAAGGAATAACAGCGAATCTATTTATATAACATATCACAACAACTTCCCTCATTCCTTTTCCTTCCATGATTACGACAATATTGACATATATATGACAATCAAGTTCTTACTCGTTCTTATATAGAGAAGTGATATATCTATATATATAAGCTTATGGCAATAGCTTTCTCATTCCTTTTTCTCAAAGCAGTAATGCACACACGCACACACACACTCATCAATACAGTGACTTTTCCTCTCCTTTGTTTTAATACATACATCAATATATATATATATATATCTACAAGTAGCAGTAGATATATCTAGCTTAATGGCTTACCTTGTTAGTCTTTCAGATATGCCAAGGTTGCTACTTCTCAATGTCGTACCAATCTTTGTTTTCCGGAGAAAGAACAGAGAAACAAATGCTTCAACTCTCTCTCTCAGTTTCCCTCTTGCTCTCGGTTTCACTTGAGTTCAGCAAAGTGAATGAATGAAATTCCAGGAACAACACTTATATAAGGACCTAAGGTCTGATCCAAATGGAAATATTCAGAGGTAAATGTCGTTGTGTTCAAAATGTATGGTGAGGGGTATGGAGAAGCATGGCGCCACTGATTTTACGTGTGCAGAGGGTGAGATAACCACGCTGGAGAAGTAAGGTTAATGGATTTTCTGTCAGCTTTCTCTCTCTACTACGTTTAGTGTTTGAGTTATATGAATATTAGAGGATAATAGGTTGGGTGTTCTAATAGGTTTATGGGCCATATGGTTTACATGGGCTAGAGAAATCAAATGGTTTGGGTGGTTGAATAAATGAGTTAATGAGTTGGGTCTTATCTTATTCCTAGGCCATTACTCATTTATCTACAATTATGTAAAATAAATGGGTAAATGAGCAAAAATACACATGTGCTTTACCCTTGGGAGCGCCCAGCACCATATGCTTTTTTTGCGAGTAAAAATACACATATGGTTACATTTTAGGGGCAAAAATCACACCACCGTTAAAGTCTAACTTAACGGTGCATTTGCAACAGAAAATGTCATATTTACAATAGAAAATGTCATATTTACAATAACATTTAAACACCTAGATTTTGAACATAGAAAGGTCATTTACAACAAAAAAATGATATATTTACAACATGAAGTGCTGGATTTACAACAAAATTTAAAATCTGGCCATATTTACAACATAAAATGCCACATTTACAACAACATTTAAACACCTGGATTTTGAACATAGAATGGTCATTTACAACAGAAAAATGCTAGATTTACAACAGGAAGTGTTGTATGTACAACAAAATTTAAAATCTGGCCATTTGCAAAAGAAAAAGCCATATTTACAACAGGCTAGATTTTAACGTTGGTGTGACTTTTGCTCCTAAAATGTAACCACATGTGTATTTTTGCTCCCAAAAAAAGCATATGGTGTTGGGCGCTCCCGAGGATAAAGCACATGTGTATTTTTGCTCCTAAACCCAAAATAAATTAATCCTTAATTCCTCTAGACCATAAAATATTAATTCCGTAATTTTTAGGCCTAAGTTATTCCTTATTTGAATTTATTCTTTTTCCCAAAATAAATTAAGGGAAAAATAGGCCTTAATTTCCAATAATTAACATTATAACTATTCCTGGCCAAATTTCATAATTAATCTCCATATATTATTCAAAATTTTTAAACCCTAAAATTTGGGATGTTACAATAAGACGAACAAGGCTTCTTTTGGAGAGGTTGTTTGGGAGATTCAAGAGGTGAATCCAATAGAGTTTCATCGCCAGACCCAACATTAGCAGACTTGGTGTGAGCCAATTAGGAATTAGATGAAGATTTGGAGGTTATTGAAGCAGAGATGTGAGCGACGAGGGTTTTGGAAAAACAAAAAAATGGTGAGGAGAAACTAGAGGTTACGAGGGAATTTATGGAGGGAAGGAAGATGAGCAATGGTCAAAATTTATGAATTGGAGAAAATGAAACTATACATCTCAGATTTGAATGGATTTAAAAAGAACATGAAGGGTTTCGAGAGAGAGGCTGGCAGAAGGAGACAGAGGGAAATGAGAAATTAGACATAAGACGTGTCTTTAAAACTGATAAATACCAACGATGCTCGAGCACAGACTTTTATACTCGAGCATGCTTCCTTTGCTCTAGTAAACATGAGTTTACTTTAGTAAGTATTGTTCAGGGTCATGCTCGAGCAGGCACTTATGTGCTCAAGCTTGATTGCAAAAATATGTAAAAATGATGAAATACCTGACTTTAAGTGTGCTCTGTGAACACTTAAGCATTTTTGAAGATAAATTTGAACTTTTTGAGTTGATTTGATTCTTCAAAAGTTGTATTTGTCTTCTTGATGAAGGTTGCTCGAGTAACAGCTGTTGATTTACTCGAGCAAGCTTGTGTCATTCTCCCCTACGTCAAGCTTCCATTCGATATTTTACTCGAGCACGCTTTCTCCTTTGCTCGAGTACAATGCTCGGGCAAGCTTTTCCTTTGCTCGAGCACACTCATGTCTGTGTAGTGACTTGACTTTACTCGAGCAACCTTGCTTGAGCAAGCTTTCTCCCTTGCTCGAGTATGCTTTCCTGAAATACTAGGATACTCATTAAAACACAAAATTACTTGAGCACATTAGTTGTTGCTCGAGTACATTTCACAGAATTGCAGTTTACCAGAGAGAATTTTCATACCATTTCTTGACCATAGATATAGTATACTTAAGCATCACTAACCTCTGTTAAACTCTGTTTTGAAACAAATAAATAGAGTATCCTGTAAAACAAAATTTGAGATACTCCAATGCTTAAGTTAGTAATGATCATTCAAATAAAACTTAAAATTGACTAGCAATGAAGATTGCTCACAAGTCATTAGGGTTTACTATACCCAATTCTCTTCTGATAAACATGAATTGCTCTTTAGCCAAGGGTTTGGTGAAAATGTCTACAAGTTGCAGATGAGTGGGAATAAACATCACCTTAACATCCTTCTTCTGCAAATGATCCGTGATGAAGTGATGTCTTACGTAAATATGTTTAGTTCTTGCATATTGAACTGGATTCTTGGCCAAATAAAACAAGATGACTCGGAGAAAATAAGTCAAATCAAACAAATCAGAGTAAATGAGGATAGCCATTTATTTCAGTACATTGCTTGATGCTGTTACATCGTCCATAAATAAATTCTGAGTCACATCATATATGAGAACCATCTGGCTTTATGTTTTTTTCCCCATGATTATTATGTCTTCCTCTTCCAGTGAAGTGGTGATTTGCCTTGTCATATATATGGTGAACTATTGTTTTAGGCATTGCATTTAAATAGTATTTCACCTATTTGAATGTTAAGATTCAAATAATAAAGATGTGATTTTTGTGAGGGAACAAGTGTTGTGCAACATTTCTTCTGTGCACTTGTATGTTTCCTGCAGTAGTGTTCTGTGAAAGAATAAAGATGTTACTATTCCTTACGATAAATAAAATATTAGTATATTATATATCTGTATGTACTGTATTATAAAATTAAGGAGGTTTTAAACTTTACGCAGTGGGGGGAGCCACATTTTGGTGAGGATGGGTAAGTGATCCTTCATCTTGCAAAAGGTACACATGATTGCCTAACTTCTAATATTTCCCATTATATTTAATTAACATTTTAAAGTTTAAATCTGCTAACCAACCATTCAGTTTAGAATAAAATATGTTGGGCCATCAGATATCACTCCTTTGTGGAGCCCAAGTTCTAATTATCTAGTTTTGTTTAATTCCTATTTTGTGTGTTTGCTATTTTAGTGTTTCCTTTTTTATTGAAAGAAAAAAAAGGAAAGAGAAAAAACAGGGAAAGAAAAGGGAAAGGAAAGAAAGAAATTGAGAATCCAAACAAAGGATAAGTGAGGCTATCATTGCTTTCCATGGTTTATTCCTGTGAAGAGACACAATTTATATATAAACAGTTACATTATTAATTATATAGGTCAACAATTTTCATTTATTCTCCCCATAAAGCATGAAATGTCCTAATCTATCTCATATTGCATAGAAACTCGATGTGGAGGTACTATTCTATTATATACCGATGACAAACCATGTCATGGAGCCTATCAAATAAAAACTACGTTAATATGCACTATAGTGATGCTAACCTAGATCGATTCTCTCAATGGAGCCTAATTATCAAAGTTCATTCATAATTTTAATTAAGTGACAGGTACAAATTAACAAGGATGACAATATATATTATGTAAACTACTTCTAGATTAAATGCATGTCCTAAGCAACCTTTTTCCTATGACTTTTGGTCTATAAAAAGATTTAAATGAAATGAGTGATTGGGTGATGATATGAAACCTCTTAGAAATGAGTCCTTGGCTCTCATTGCCCATTAAAGATATGGAGTCAATCACTAAGTCTTTAGAAAATCTCAAGATACCACCTTGAGTTTAGTGAGATTAGGTCCTAAATACTCCTAACACCAAAGCAATCAATTATCCCTTAATAGACTATTAAGCACCACTTAGCTGCACAAGAGATTAGATTAAATAATTTGCTTCCTCTTAGGAATTTCCACCGTATAATTCCTAAATCAGAATCAACTTAATCGTACATTCTATGCTAACCAACAAATAGAATGAACAATATCATTAATCAAAGATGAACAGAGAATATGTAATAGTCATCATAAACAAATTGTAAAATTCAAATCTCAAATACATCAAAAGTTCAATCCACTCCAGAACTTCCAACCAGATAGTCTAGAATTAACAAATGTAATCAAATTCTCCTAACCTAGGAAATAAATCACAGAGCCACAGAAAGAGATAGAACAAAGACTCCCCTATAAGCACCAAAATCAAGCCTTGAATCTCTGTCTAGAGTAAAAAACGCCTACCTAAGATTGCTTCACTGAGCTTGTCAAATGATTTTGTCATCACTGCAGCAACATGAACAAACTGGAAGGGTGACGGAAGATGCAAACGGTGAGGCGGAGGGTGGATGCCATTGAGTGGTTGTGGGTGGAGGTGGAGGGGACAGAGCAAAATGATGGTGAGGTCGAATTTTAGGGTCTGTTCTTATCAAGGTTCTGAAAACCGGACCGGTCACTGAACCGGTGAGGGTAGTGGGTCAAGAGTCAGTGGGTCAGACTGGTGTTAATTAAAAAATATGATTGAATTAAAATAAGTAAAAATATTTATATTTTAATAATAAATTTTTTTTATGAACAAAATATAGGAGGATATAATATTATAATATGATGATGGGACAATATAAGAAGAGCTTCACTGCGCATTACTTCCCAACTGCACACCCTATGACAATTATGTGCACACTGCTCAATGTGCACCCTCCCATTACTACCCTTCCATTGCATTTAATGAATTTGAAATTGAATTGGCATATTTCTCTTTCTCCTTCCATTACATTTACTGATTTTACTCCCTTCCCTCTTCTTTTTTATTGCTCAGAACTCCCTTCCCTCTCTGAAAATAGCCTTGAGCATTTTGACCTCATCTCCAACGCCTCATTTCTTCTTCTTCTTCACTCCCTCTCCCTCTCCTTCTCCCTGTCGTCATCTCCAACTGCACACCAAATGCTTGATCTGCTTCTTCTTCTTCTTCGATCTGCTTAAAGGTGAAAATGGCAACTCAAACAAATCTTTGATCTGCTCATGTTCTTCACCACTTCAGATCTCTCTCCTTCCTCCTTTGCTTCTTCTCATTCTCCTTCCCTTTACAGATCGTCGGCGTCTCTCCTCCGTCTCATGAGTTTCAGGCGATTTAAAAAAAAACGATTCCAGACCCTATGACTCGGCCAACTCGGCCGGTTCTGACCGAGTTGGCCGAGTTGAACGGGGTCAGCTCGCAACCTGGGGTTCCTCCCTAACTCGGACCGGCTTTTCGGCCAGTTCGCCGGTCTCCGGTATGAACCGGCCGGTCCGGTCCGGTTTTCAAAACATTGGTTCTTATGCGGAACTGCTTCTCTGTAAACTCACTAAAAAACCAATTTCAAATGTAATTTTCTGTTGAAAATGTTGTCGCTTTGGCTGGACTAATATGGCATTTTCTAAATTCATGGTCCTAAAATGTCATTTACAAAATTCTAGCCCCACACTGCCATTTTCAGATTTAATCCAATTTTTCAAGCACCTACAATTAATCAACACTAAGTCCTCTCAAGAATTAATGATTAAGAGTAACTACAATTATAATGACAATTTAGCCCCTTTTGATATAATTCAATGCATTTACTCATAATTCTAACTAATCATAATAAAGGCATTTTTAGATCAATAATTATGATAAAATATTTAAATAAAATATGAAGAATATATAATAAATTAGGGATTTGTCAATAGTCTAGCCCAATTAGCTCAAAAACTATCACTTTAAGAGTCTCATAGCCATATATCACGGTTATTGTATAACAACCATAATGTATTATAAGTTCATGATTCTTATTTAGGAACTATTATTTTTGTACTAAATATATAACGGTTGTCTACGTGAGGCCGTTATTTAATGTTATTAAAAGTCATGATTCTTACAAAAGAACTATTGTTTATGTTACTGAATAAATTACGACTGTCAAAATACAAATGTTAAATATCATGTAAGCATTATCATATATTATGACGATTGTTTACATTTGCCCATCAACTATTATCATAGCAATGCACATATCATGACATCACCAAGCATCAAATAATAACGGCTGTTATCTTATAACTATTATATAGGTCAATAATAAGAAATGATTAAGAACTGTTATTTATTTGTGAGGAGAAAATATAGCGCTTCTATATAAGACATTTTGAAACCGTAAAGTTTGACATTTAATAACCGTCATATATCGTGATTTCTGTAGTAGGGTAAAGTTAATTAAAATTTTTATTTTTAAATAAATATAAACTTTTAGTCTTATTTATTTATTGAAATACTTAGTTCAGAAGTATCTTTTAAATATATATGTATATATTAGCTAAAATTTTTGTATCATATATATATATATATATAAGTTCTCTCCTTCTTCCTTCTCCTTCTCTTTCCCAACTTCCCAAGTAAGTGCTTATCTTGTAATAAACTTGTTTTATATTTACGATATGCATCATCACTCTCTCCTTCTTCTGATGAACCGAATCATGTTGGACTACTAAGCTTTCAGTTCATTTCTTTTGTTATCTTTTTGCATATTTACTTTCAGCAATTTATTTATGTTTAAGAAGTCCATCTTCTTCTATACTTCTCATTATCCCCCCCATACACCCTTAATCCATGAATCATGTTGGACTACTGCGCTTTTAGTTCATTTATTTTTTTAATCTTTTTCCATATTTACATGCTGTAATTTATTTATGCTTTAAGTCTATCTTCTTCTCTACTTCTCATTATCTCCCCCACCATACATCCTCAATCCTTTTGGTGCCTCTCCCCAGCAGATATCAGAGCCAAAAGGGGAAGTATAGATGTATTAATTAAAGTTAGACTGGAATTTTACCCTCTTAAAAGTTTTGTTAACGGATATTAGTATTATCCAAACATCTATACTCAATAGCACGCAGTGATTTCTCACCTAAGTATATGATTCTTTCTTATAATACCTGAGACTTTAATGGGGGTGGTAAGGCCATAAGTCCAAGGAGAGGAAGACGATTGGTCGGGGTATTATATGTGACATATTATGTACTATTAATATGCGGGGGCTAAAGTAAATATATGATGAACTATACTAGTATTTTAACAAAATGTTTTGATCAGCAAAATTCTAGTAAATCTTTAATCAATATACCCCTAAGAAACCTTATGGTAATGATACTGAGTAGGGAGATTTTCAATTATTGATTATCATGTCTTCTATTTTATTCTCTTTATCTCTTTCTCATTGACCTTTTGTATCATGTTCTATTCCAAACTCTTCGATAAACGATAGACGATCATCTTCAATAAACAATATCTCTAATGAAGAAATTTAGTTTAAAGATATCAACCAAAACATTGATGATTGGACTTTACCTCTAGTCGCCAATAATGCACTTTATCAAACCCAACACAAGGGATGGTTCTCAAAATCTGGATATCTATCAAGACAGTTGAATAATCTATCTCTAAACAACAAGAAAGGAAAAAATTTCCCTTTTATCCCCAAAAGTCGTAGCCAAACAAAAACAAATCTACAATTATATGCACATAGGTTGTGTACAAATTGCCCTTAAACCCTTGTCCGTAGAGGATGAAATGTCTCCTGCTTAGTCTGTCTTAGAGATACTAGGCATTATAATTTTGCCGACTCTCTCATAGAAGCTATAAAAGTGGGACTTCATGATGGACCTGTTTACTTCAATTGCTATCGAAATCGGATGGTAGATCTGAAAGATAAATATGTCCTTGACGTTCTTAAATTCAATATCAAACTTAATGGTTTTAACATGAAACTGGGATATATACCTGCTACCCCAATCTATAGGATACAATATAAGGTCCTAAGCTCTTTAACCTCCATGGTTAAAATACAACCAGACAATGGACATACTGCTGTCTTCTTGACAAACCATGCTAATGCAAACATCATGATTCCTCAAAGCATTATATGGAAAGATGTCATCTTACCAGATGATTGGGTTATGGAAAAATCTATGCAAGCTATACCAAGACCTATGCCCCAAATCAGTAAGATTTCGTAAACCAAAACTGGGATTGTAAAATAAACTTTTTATAGGCTCAGAAGTTCTTGTCATATATCCAAATTTGGATCTTCAAGGTATGATGATTTCAGATCTGTAAACTCTGAATTGCCAAGACATTCTTGTTCTTCAGAACAAACTCTTCCTTCTGTTATACATATGCCACCTCCACCTCTTAAACCAACAATACCAACCCTATACCCACAAACGTTTCAATTCAAAGAATTGACAACTCATTAAACACTCCTCATGCAAACTACCAGAAAAGAGGAAGACCTAAGATCTATAGAATCCCAAACCTATTCATCTTTTGGGAGAACCTCATCATTTTATAAATATTTTAGAAAAGCAATTTCAAATTGATAAACAAAATTTGCAAAAAGAATTTTATTCCAATGAAAACACCCCTCAAAGAAACCTGTTTTAAAATGAATTCAAAGGATCTTTAAGAAAACAGATTCAAGAAAGGTTTTACAACTTTCTTGAACAATTTCAAACAAATATCTCATTTTTCAATTGGTTTGAAGCCTTTGCTCAAGACCAAAATTTGGATTATCCCCCTTTTCAAACTATAAACATGACCAAAAAAGACTGGAAAACCTCTGAGGGAGAAACCATCTCTTCTGAATATCCTCCACCCAAATCCATTCAAATTCCTCAACTTAGAGATGATATACATCAGTCTATTCTAGCCGCTCCTTTTAAATTCAAAAATCTTGACAATCCTATAAACTCTTGAGACATTCAAAATCTCATAGAACAAAATAAACTACATCAATCAAGTATCTCCAAATTCTTGGAGATCATGTTGTTCAAACACCAAAGATACCACACTAAAAAATTTGAGATGGAAACAACTCTCTTTAAAACTTTCAAAATAAATCCAAAAATAAAATTGGGGCTTCAGATCAAAACAAGATTTGACATGATAAAAAGAATTGATCAACAAATTAGTCAACTTCAACATACAACTGTTCTAGGAACCCCTCACTCTTCAACCTCCACAAATAAAGAAGTTATGAATTTTGAACAAGCCTTAGAAACAGATTCCTACCAATCCCAATTCCAAATTGACCAACAACATTTGAAGCAACCTTTAAAAATTTATTATATCAGGACTAGTCCCCCAGGATATTCTTAGCTTATTGAAGAACACAAAAATCAAAATTTCAAATCCTTCAATGCTGATAATATCTATGAATGAAACATAGATGGTCAAAACGAATATAATCAAATATCCTCCAAACCCTTCAACACATGACTAAGGTAAGCACTACTTATTAAACCCAACGTGATTTTTTTGAAGAAACCACTAATCTTTTAGTTTTTGGTTTTATTGGACAACTTAAAGTTTGGTGGGATTATTATCTTTCTTCAGATGATAAGATCATCATTTTCTCTTCTATCAAAACTAAATCTGATGGAACATCCATTACCCATGATGGCCAACCTATCCCAGATTCTGTAAACACTCGTATCTTTACAATTATCACACATTTTGTGGGAGATCCTTCCTTATGGAAAGATCGTTCAACAAAACTCCTTTTAAACCTCAGATGTAGGACTTTATCCGATTTAAGATGGTATAGAGATACGTTCCTGTCTAGGGTACTCTCAAGAGATGATGGTCATCAATCGTTTTGGAAAGAAACGTTCCTAGCTAGATTACCAAAATCTTTTGGTGATAAAGTTAGAGAAATAGAAACCATAATGATGACAACATCCATCATAAGCACTTAACTTATACACAATTAATCTCTTATGTCCAGAAAACTGCTCTCAAAATCTATCAAGATGACAAAATTCATCATAAACTAGCCAAAGAAAAGGTCATAAAAAGGAAAGAATTAGTTTCTTTGTAAGAACAATTTGGCCTTCTTGCATGTAAACAATCTAAACCAAAATCTCGTCACAAACCTTCTTATAAGAAATATCAACATCCATACCAAAAGTACAAACGCCAAACTCCTCTGGGGAAACTCAAAAATGAATTCCATTCCAAACCAAACATAGATTTTCCAAAACAAACTAAGGTTACCTGTTATAAATGTGAAAAACTAGGACATATTTCCAAATATTTTCGTTTTTCCAGAAAAAATGAAAAATATCCAAATCAAGGAACCGCACCTTGAACAAATCAACAATCTCCTCATTGTAACTTTTGAATCAGATAAAGAACGAAGTTCTTCTGAATATCTTAATCAAATCCAAGATGATTAGTTTTTAGAAAATTCATCTTCTGCAATTAATGTCATCACTAGAGAACATGACCTCCTCCTTGTTGTCATTAACAAACTACCAGACTCTGACAAAGGTGATTATTTGCTCAAACATAGAGATTTCTTAATCAACTTTTGTCATCATCAACTTCCAAACTCTCTGTTCCTTGTAATAAATATATCTTGACAAAAACTCTTGATAAATTCAAACATTCTGTCAAACCAAATACCATTCAAGACCTTCAATTTTAGATTAATGCTCTCAAAATTGAAGTTTGATTCCTAAAGCTATGGCAAGATACCCAGGAAACAACCATAGCCCAAATTCAAGATTTTCAAACCCATAAAAGTAATCTACAAACTTTTTGAAAAGAAGACCAAAATGATGGTCAGATGTTAGGAGAAATCAGAAAGATGGAGAAGTTTCTAAACCTTTTCTAAACTTAGTTTCTAAAATCACAATTCAAAATTTTTATATTAAAGTCAAAAAACAATGATCTTGTTTTAGATCAAATTGCTTTATTTGACATAGGGGCTGAATCCAACTACTTCCAAGAAGGAATCATTCCTACCAAAGTACTTTGAGAAAACAACTAAAAGATTTAATGTCATTAATGGATAAAGATTATCCATTTGGTATAAAAGTTCAAATGTTGTTATTTCAATTGATGGTCTGCAAATCAAAACTAGATTTGTTCTGGTAAAAGATATGAAAACCCAGATCATTCTTGGAGTGTCTTTTGCACAACTTTTGTTTCCTTACCAAACAGATTTTGATGGGATTTCTAAACAATTTTTAGGAAAATCTATTTTGTTCCCATTTTCCAAAAAGCCGCGAATAAAGGAATTAAATCCTCTCTTTTCAAAGAAAAATCAAATTAATTTTTTTAAAAGAAGATATTTCTTTTCAACATATTGAGCAACAAGTACGAAAACCAACCAATTCAACAAAAATTCCGAAACTATTTGGATAAAATTCATGAAATTGTTTGTGCAGATTTACCAAATACTTTCAGGAATAAAAAAAAGCATACGGTAGATCTTCCTTACGAAGTAAATTTTTCCAAACAAAACAAATTCCAACCAAAGCTAAACCTATCCAAATGACTCAGGAACTCCTTGAAACCTATAAAAAGGAAATTCAAGAACTTCTTGACAAAAAACTTATCTGAAAAAGTCGTAGCCCATGGTCTTGCGCTGCTTTTTATGTAAATAAAAATGCAGAAATTGAACAAGGGACACCAAGACTTGTCGTTAAATACAAACCTTCAAACAAAGCCTTGTAATGGATCAGGTATCCAATCCCTAACAAGACTGACCTACTAAAATATTTGCATTCTACAAAAATATATTCAAAGTTTGATATGAAATCTAGATTTTGGCATATTGAAATTTTAGAAAAAGATAGGTATAAAGCTGCTTTTACTCTCCCATTTGGACAATATGAATGGAATGTTATGCCTTTCGGTTAAAAAAATGCTCCTTTAGAATTTCAAAGAATCATGAATGAGATCTTCATTGATCACAGTTAGTACATTATTGTTTATATTGATGATGTCTTGATATGTTCTCATTCTATTTAGCAACATTTTAAACATGTTTATATATTTATTAAAATTGTAGGAACAAATGGTTTAGTTGTTTCTAAACCAAAAATTAGTCTCTTCCAACCAAGAGTTAGGTTTCTTGGTTATTGGATTTACCAAGGCACTATAACTCCAATTGAAAGAGCAGTCCAATTTGCTGACAAATTTCCAGGCCAAATCATCTATAAGAACCAACTTCAAAGGTTCTTAGGATGCCTAAACTATGTTGCTGAGTTTATTCCTCAACTCAGTAATTTTATTAAACTACTCCATCAACAACTCAAGAAAAATCCTCCACTGTGGATGAATGTTCGCTATCATATAATTAAACAAATCAAACAACAGTTTAAGGAACTTCCTTGCCTTAGCCTTCCTTCTCCATTTGCCTTCAAAATAGTCGAGCCAGATGCTTTTGACATCGGCTATAGAGGTATTCTTAAACAAAATATTGACAGCAAAGAACAAATTATTTCTTTTACGTCCAAACATTGAAATACTACCCAGCAAAATTATTCCACTATTAAAAAAGAAATTTTGGCAATTGTTTTATGCATTGATTGTAAATCAACAAAAGATGTTTTGCAAAAGGATGTTAAAAATATTGGATCAAAACAGATTTTTGCCATATGGCATGCGATTTTAAGTGTTTTTTTTATTTTGTTACAGAATTTATCAAAGGAACTTCAAACTCTTTCCGAGATTTACTAACTTGTGAGTTTCTACAAGGTAGGTAGTACATGATGTAATATCCTGAATTTAGGGTATAGAGACTTGAGAATAAGCTTAAGTTAGGCAGGCTACTAAGCCTGGTTCAGGAAGTGTGACATTTCCTGGACCGATAAAGATCCTCTACGTTTTTGAAGAAATAGGAAGAGAGAAAAAAAAACACTGAAAAGTCATCTGGTCGAAAAACAAGAGTCAGAGTAATGACCATATTGGGACACGTGTAGCCACAAGGGTAAAGGAGGAAAAGTAAGGGAAAAATAGTAAATTCCTTGTCCTTTTAAATATTGAATTTCATCCCTCATGAGAAAGAAGAGAAAACCAGGTGATATAAGTCATATTCAGGCCCAAACACGAAATACGGGTCCCACAGGTGATTAACCGGTACAAAAGGGACCGATAGGGACCAGTTAGGGGCTTCTTTTGGACTGAATGAGACAAATGTGGGGCCACTCAGGGAAGATGATGTGGCACCACATGTGAGTGTCCATTCAGGGGAAAACATCTGAAAAAGTTGAAGAAAAGTGCAAAGGGAAACACCCTGATGACCAGCGGGACCCACATGGACCGGTAGAAGGAGATCAGACTAGATAAAGTAAAAAGTCAGTGTAAGAAGTTGGAAGGAAGATTTGGTGTGCTCAAAGAGGAGCCACCTAGCCCCCCCATAATGATTAAAAACGTGGCTTGAAGAAGAAGAAAGAGAAAAAGCAGTGTAAAAGTCAAAGTGCGGGACCCATGTGCTAGAAAAAGGGGAATAAATCAGATAAATTGGGAAAAATAAGATAAAATCATAAAATATGATTGGAAGGGTCCAGAAGGCGCCACATGGCTCTAGGAGAAGTCTAGAAGACTTGGGGAAAAAGAAAATAATAATTAGTAAGTTTCGAGCCACAGTTGGTAATTCCATAAATTCCGGGCCAAAGTAGGTAATTTCCCTAAATGTAAAGAAAATATCAAGACACTTGTGGAAGAAGAGGCGCCACATGGCAGCCATCTAGGAGCCTCTGGAATTCTCTAGAATTGCTTGGAGAAGAAGAAAAGGGAAATCAGTGCAAAAGTCAAACCGCGGGTCCCACGTTCAGAGGAAAAGAGCAAAATGGGAATAAATGTGCAAAAATTAGTTGGACCAGGTTTGTGGGCCCAAAATGGCGTGCCATATGTCCTTTTGGACGGGCCCAAGCACATGGGGAAAAGTCAAAAATAATTAAAAAGTTCTGGGCTACAAATGCAATTTACGAAAGTTCCGAGCCAAAACTCGTAATTTGCCCCAAAGGAAGATAAGAATCTGCACGTTTTTGGAGGGGGCAGTGACACTTGGAAGCTGCTGGAAACCTCTGGAATTATCTAGAATTACTTGGGAATTAAGCCAAAAGCCAGATACATTTTAGACCGGAATTTACGCCTGTTAATTATAATTTCTACCGGATAAACCCACCTTTATTAAAAGGTGATTTAACTCTTCATTTTCACCCCTAAAGGGAAAAAAAATTCCAGAAGGCATGGAGATAGCACAGCAACCACCATAATCAAGGTTGAAGATCCAAGATCTCAAGCTCATCCACCGGTTTGCCGAATCTAGGTAACCCGAAAAACCTTGTTTTCTTAGGTTCTCTTTAAGATATTTTCGTGCATGGTGTAGGATCTGGGTGTTATGGTTGGATTTCTGTATTTTTGAGGTTGCCAGTGGTTCTGGAACACGTTTTTGTATAGGGTATGGTTATGGTCTAAGTTTCCGAAATGAAAATACCAAAAACATTAAGTTAGGGCTTGCTGCCAGTTTCAGGGGAACCTTGGCAGCGAAGCTTCTAACGCGTTTTTGAGGGGCTACATAAGATTTTGTTGAGCGGAAATTTTACATGAAGAAACTAGCCATCCGGGGCATGAATTTACATATATAATGTGATAAATTTCGGTAAGATTTACTGGGTGAAATGAATAGTTGAAAAAGGGGCTAACACCAGTGACGCGAATCTGGACCAGAGGAGATAAAAATTGCTCCACGCCAAAATATGTGTACGATCAGGGCCTGGAAATATTTTTCCTGAACAATAGACACATAAATGGTTCAGATGGAGCTGGTTTCATGTAAATATGATGTTTTTTGGATTTATTAAAAATCATGGAAGTTGGGTCAAATTCACAGATTTTCTGGAAATCATTGTTTGGGCTCGGTTTTGACAAAATATTTGTAAGGGTATTTTTGGAAATACTGAAAATGGTGTATTGTGGTGTTTTTGGGTCAAGCGTATTTTTGGAAAGGTTTCTGGACAGAATAATAATAAGCGCAGTGTAAAGTATACCAAGTAGTAACCTCTGTACTCCGGCACTTTTATGTATTTGTTGTATGTGTTTTTGCCATGTGTGTTTTTGTGTATACTGTTGCCAAATATGCATACAGAACATGTTGATGATTATGTTCCCACGCGCGGTGGCCTGGTCCGGGGTCTGCCTTGAGGGGCGACTCAACGGAGACAGGGTTGGACTGGTCCGGGGCTTGCCTTGTACGGCAGCTCAACGGAGACAAGATAGTGATTCCGGTAAATCCGGGGCCTGCCTTGGTAAGGCGGCTCGACGGTACGGAGATGTGTTGTTGCATATGTTTTTGTTTGCATATATGGTGTATTTGGCATGTTATGAGTACTCTCTCTTATTTTACATAGTTGCTTACATACACATCACACATTTAGTGCATGAGTACTGACGGTTACTCTGGGGGCCAGTACTGGACTCTACAAGCTTTTGTTGATTCAGCGAGGCGTGTTTGACGAAGAAGGACCTTTTTGGAAAGGAAGGGCGTATCGGTGCAGTGAAGAATAGGGAATGCCCTATCATTTTTTGTACTTTAACTTTTCGGAAGATTGTATTATTATTATTATGGTATTGTATTTTAGATAACTGTACCCTTAACCCTTCAGGGACTTTTACTTCCTATTTATTTTACTTTTACCAGTACAGAAGATTGTCCAAACCGGTTAAATGCTTTGTTGCGCTCACTCTGATACATGTTAAATGGACCTAATAATGGAGGAAGGGTAACAAGAAAGAGGAATCCCTCTAATCCGCCACCTGAAAGGGTGAGGCCGGTAGGGGTGTACCACATGAGAGAAAACTCCTAAACAAATTTCAAACACTTCCAAATGCCAAAGAAGAAAAAACTAGATGAGAAACTTAAAAGCATCTTACAAGATGCTCAGAGTCCAATTTCAAAAGAAGAACTTGAAGAAGTTATTAAACAAGTTTTGCAACAAACATGATCCCAAAACCAGGGATCATCAAGTCATCAAACAAGATCCCAAACCTAGGGATAATCATGTAATACCCGGATATTTAATACCGGATAATTATTTATTTTAAATATTCCCTTTGAGTCAATATTACCTATTTAAATAGGTGAATATGTGGTCTCAACTATTGAGCAAAATTATCTTATTTTTAAAGTAAAAGTCTGTGGAAATAAAGAACTAAAACTCCCAAAAATGTATTTTTAGGGCATAAAATGTCCCTGAAAATATTATGATAAATCTTAAAGGGCAGTGAAATAAATCTTAAAAATTAGGGAAAGTATTGTCCTTAATTCTAGCAATTTAATAAATTATTTTCTTGGAAATAATAAAGGGAAAATTTAATATTATTTTAAAGAGCCCTTTTTGGCTCCATGATTTTTAATATTTTACATGGGATATAAAATACCAATGTAATTAAAATAGTTGTGAGATAATAATTTATCCTAATTAATAAAATTGTCAACAATCACTAAGTGGCTAATTAGGTAATTATGAGATAATATAAGATAATTAAGTTATTAGTGAATTAATTAATGAATAATTAAATAATTAATTAAAAGGGGGTGGGGGCCGAAATTATTAATTAAAATAATAATGAAATTAATTAAGTATAGTGTGAAAAGGGTTGTGGTTATTTCAAAAGTAATATCTAGATATTAAGTAATTAAATAATAATATATTCGGTAAAAAGACCAGTTGGCTAAATGAGAACCGATAGAAATAAAATCCTACCTCAAAATATAGGAACTAAGTCGGAAAAATCTGGACTTAGTATTAACAAGTGAAATTTTATCCCGAGTGAGCTATGTCCGAAGTCATTTCTGAAACCAACAGGGTACTTAGGATACAGGATAAATAAGAAAAAGGGCAGATAGTAGAAATGAGAACCTATACAAAACAAGACCGTTGTGACAAACCGTGAACAAGGTTTCTTATGTCAGGACATATTATAAATCAGTGAATTTTTGTCCAGAAGCTGGTGCTATCGGAAGTTATTTCCGTAACCGACAGCGTCTATCCAAAAATCTTCAGCAGACTATGGAATACCCTTAATGGGATCAAAAATTTAGTTAACCCAAGTAGTTTTAAATAGTAAGAATAGAACTTCAGCGCTGTGCTGCCGGATTTTTAAGATTCTCCAAGATTACGCGATTAGAACACCGAACAGGGAACTTTATCGGTGCAGGTGCATAAAGCACATGGGTGACATCATGGATGATGTAATTTTCTTCTAGAAGGATGACATGGGCATGATGCCGGCCAAGGATTGAAGGTACGAGATGGAGCCACGTGTCGAAGTGCGATCCGACAGCCGAAATCCAGTCTGAAAAAGGCATGAATAGTGGCAGACTTTTGGCTATAAATAGCCATTCACCCTCTTCATTTTCTTCACCCCAAAACCGAGTTTAGAGAGTTGTTAGAGAGAAGGAGGAGTCCGGAGAAAATCTAGCGGAGCTCTGGGTAAGTTTTTCGGTCCCTGTTCTTTAGCTTTGGTAAATCTTTCGGTAGATATAGTAGAATTGCTAGATATATCTCTAAATTTTCAAAATAGTTAGATATCATGTTTTAGGAGTAGATATGATATTTATTTTGAAAATATATTGGGAAAAGAGATATGTCAAAATTCTGGAGAGATAGGGTCAAAGTAGCGAAGCTCTGGCGAAATTTCGTCGATTAGTCAAACTAGGGGCAAAATGGTAATTTGTGCCTAAAATGTCTGTTATGCCGCTAGATATTGATAAATATTATCCTTATAGGATATCTGAGTTAATCGCATCGTTGTCGTACCGCATTGTTGTGCCATTGTTTGCATTGTCAAAAATTACCGTTTTTCGTAAAACGTACCGAAATACCGTCAACGAAGGTACGTTCGCGACGTACTGTAACACTGACTCTGATGCTTGTTGTTATGCTTATATATGATTGCTGTATTCTTGTACTGAGACTCTGTCTCAATTATATTTAATGCAATCATGAATGCACGGGTTATGGTTTTAATAATACCGTTAAGAGTTTTCCTAGCGCTGAGGACACGATAGGCCATAGTGGCACTGGTGAATAGTGCAGACCGGGATAACATGCATACTGCAGGGGCTGTGTATTATTACTTCCTTACATATCTGATCATTTGTTTCCTACATCTGTTATGGGCTTTTGTAGTGATTTTTGTAAAAATGTCATGAATACATGTCATACATATATTGTGTACATAAGCATGAGGTTAACCGTTACCTGAGGTCCGATGGGCATTGGACCTCAGTCTTGAATTAATAGACACGAATGAGTCATGAACCAGAGGAGGCACCAGTGGATGGAGCCATAGATAGACACCAATAGATGGGCCGTCAGAGAGCACCGGTCAAAGAAAATGTGGGAAGAAAGTCAACAGAATCTACCTTATGACATAAATCTAATAAGGTTACTTCATATCATTTGGTGCTTAAACTAGAAATGGTCGTCTACGTGGTTCAGACAATCAGTCACCCTAGCACGGTGAGACTCCCACTAGACCTACCCAGCCTGGCCAAATGAGATGATTTAACTGAGTTAGGTTCTATGTCCCAAGTCTACCTAAGGCTTGGCGGAAAAGGGTATAGTTACATAGAAGAAATGTGATTATAAAGTTTTGTATTACTGTATCACATGAATAATTCCTTCGGGAGATTTTGTAATATATATATCAGTATACGTCAGGCATCATCATATGTATGAGTATTTCATATCAGTTACTCAGTGTTATACCTGTTGTTCAAATTTTTAGTACATGCTCTCCGTTTCCGCAAAACGCTAAGTTGTAGCACCTCAAACTCTGATGTATTTTTATAAAAACCACGTGTCACCAGCACGATTTATGCTACAAAATTTGGGGTGTTACACATCAAGTTATCAAACTACTGGATCTTCTATCCAAAAATACCAAATAGTGTCTTCAACCTAAGGACTCACTTATGAAAAAAAAAAGACCTTGGCATCTTACGCTAGAAAACTCCCAAAACAAACATGGGGAGAAGTATTAGCAAAAAAGGATGAAAAGACCCTTGCTCTTGATCTAATTGCCAAACATGAAATTACTAAAAAAGAGTATGACCTGATTAATCAGACCTTTAAAACCTTCATACTCGGCCAACCCAAACTCAAAGCAACTAATAACTACATCAGTTATTAGTCAAATTTGAAAGTGGAGCTAAATCACCAAGAGGGGGGTGAATTGGGGATTTTAAAAACTTTTTCAGCTTACTCTGTTTTTGTACACTAAAAACAGAGATGAACTAAGTAGAGGGTAGAAGAGCAAGACACAAGGATTTATACTGGTTCGGTCCAATCCCTTGACCTACGTCCAAAGTCCCGGACTCTACGGGATTTTCACTATCTCAATTGATCACACACTCGTACTCAAGAGTAATTCTCTCACTAGAACTTACTCCCCCTTACAAGTTGCAATCAATGAACCCAATCACCAAGTCCCCTTGACTTGTGATTCTTTACAATGAATGATTTACAATCAATAAACTCTCTCTAAGAGTAGATAATGATAAACACTGAAGCTTAATGTATCAAGAGATACTTTATACAAGAAAACTCAAGAGTAGTTGGAAACTTGAATGATTTTCGTTTTCTATAGTCTTGGTTGTTGAGAGGAATTGAATGCTCTTCTATTTATACCGAGAAGGCATTAAATGACCGTTGCCAACTCCATATATCCGTTGTAGTGTTAATCTAGCTGTTGTAGGCGTTATGGTGTCTTATCTCACTAATCTTCACTTTAATCCAGTTGTGTAGAAGTTCGAGTTGACTTTCTCGCAAATTAATCCGTTGGTAGAACAGTTGCTTGATGTGGAGAACATTCTTTAATGCTTTGCAAGCGTGTACAGATGGATTACCGTAAGTATGCAACTTTTCCGGTTGAAGCATTTAATGTTCGACATGTTTTTGCTTTTTGCTTTAAACCTTCAATAAACACTCTCTAATTCATCCGAAACTCACTAAAAAAGTGGTTAAACATATCTAGGAACATTAGAGAATAATGATAGGAAGTATTAAAATCAAACAAGAAGGTTTTACAAAATCGTCGATTCGAATTTCAAACTCGCGATGAAAACTTGAGTTTTGATATCAAAACTCGAGTTTTTGACTTTGGTGTGTAAAATTGATTTAAGTCCAAAACATCAAAACTGGAGGTTTTCTTTCAAAGCTGCAGGTTTTCAAATCATTGAAAAACATCAAACTTTCGCTTGGCCAAAACTCGAGTTTTCATTTAAATAGTTTTGAAAACTTGAAAAGAAATCGCGCCAAGTCAAAACGGAGGTTTTGGAGAAAACGGAGGTTTTGAAAAGCGAGAAAACATGAAGACTTTCGTCGAGCAAAACTCGAGTTTTGAAATCAAAACTCGAGTTTTCACTTTCTTGTGAAAACTTTGAGAAAACTTTGTCAAACTCAAAAGCGGAGGTTTTCACAAAAAGCGGAGGTTTTGAAAACCGGCTAGAAACCGAATCCTCTCTGCCAACTCAAAACTCGAGTTTTGATTCAAAACTCGAGTTTTCACAAATTTAGTGAAAACTTGGAAAATTTCAAGTTATGTTGTAAACTGGAGGTTTTAGCCAAAACTGGAGGTTTTCAAAGTTCAAAAACTTAGGAGACTCTCAGTAAGTCCAAAACTCGAGTTTTCAATGAAAACCGGAGTTTTGTCTTTTCCAAAAATATTGAGAAGTCTCGTATTGTGAAAACTTGAGTTTTTCCGAAAACCGGCGGTTTTGCTTTGTTCAGGATATATCTCATTAAGATCAAAACTCTTGGCTAATCTCAAACTCAAATTTATGTGTCCAAGCTCGAGGTAAGAATCCAATGTAAGAAGAATCAACTCCAAACTCATTGTATTATGTCCGTTATGATCCGATGAATGAAGGCTGTTCTTGACCAGCGTTTTTGCAACGTCTTAAACTCACTGTCAACTTTCGAAGGCCATATTTCTCTGGTCTGAACTCCGTTTTGGTTGCTTCAAGTCTTTATGGAAAGCCCTTTGAGTCTTCTTTCATATGCCACCAATTTCAGCTCAATCGGATTTGTATTTTGTGAGATACACTCAAAACATTGAGGCTTGGTTTGCTGTGTGGCGTGAATCTCAGTGTCAACTTCCACAATTCATAGCTCCTTGATCGGAACTCCTTTGGGCTTGAATTGTATATGAAAATGACGCATTGGAAGTCTATTTTCATATGCCACTGGTTTTACCTCAATCGGATTCTTGGTTTAGGAGATATCATTGAATTACCAGACCTCGCCCAGCTGAAACGTGAAACAGAGTAGAGCAGAGTTGCTGAATAGTGCCGAAACTCGAGTTTTCACTTGGAAACTCGAGTTTTGCTAGTCCGAGACGCAGAGATGCTGAAGACACTTCAAAACTCGAGTTTTGAGTTCTTAACTCGAGATTTCTCATACCGAGGAGCAAATCATTGTAGAGAAGTAGGAAACTCGAGTTTTGGGTTGGGAACTCGAGTTTTCTCATCCCGGAGCTGATTTTCTTGACTTTAATTCCTAATCGAACCATTCCAACTTCCATATGATCTTAGAGGCTTCTAGCATCAATATAAGAACTTGAATAATGATACCTTCATTCCATTCAACAAGTTCTTCCTTTTTCCATCTCCTAACTTGATCATTCTTCATCATTCAACTCTTTCTTTCTTCTCTTGATCATTTTCCATAATTCGATTCTTTCTTTCTTCTCTTCTCTTGATCATTCTCTCGTCATTCAACTTGTACTCATCATTCTTTGCAAGTTCTACCTTCTTCAATATTTCCTCTTCTTCTGATTATTCCCAAAATCCTTTGATAGCTTCTTGCTTCCTTGACATTATGATATTCCCATTATATTGTGTGCAAGAACTTCTTTCTTCTATCTACTTTCTTGATCAATCTCCATTATTAAACTTTGCATCTACATTCAATATAAGAATTAGTCAAAGCATAATGTAAATGTAGTATGCAACCTTTTTGCTCTTAAGAATGGCATCTATATAAGACATCATCAAAACTAATCATAACCAACAAAATTGACACTTCTTACTTTCACAAAACAGACCAAGTAAGGAACATTAATCAAATTGAACCTGAGTTATTTCATCAAACCCCAACCAAGTAGCCTTAAATGTTTTCCCTATTGGATTTCAATTTAAGTCTACTCATCCAAACAAAACTAGGGAGTATTATAAGCTTATTTTAATTCATTCTAAATCGAGTTATCTCGAAAGAAGGATAAACAAGATCTCTGCCTAATTGAGGCTAGACACTGTGCATACAAACGGAGAGTGGCTCCGAGAATGAAGGTCTTTTACTAAAATCCTTAACAGTGGTAATTTGTTACATAAAAATGGGGGTAGAGAAGGGAAGGTCCCCGGTATTTTTCTAGGGATGCAATTAAGCCGAACTAGTACCCCTTATATGAGAGTTATCAGTGTATAGTGGTACGTATACCGACATTAGTACCCAGAACTAATAAAATAACCTGTGAGAGTTGTCAGCACAAAGTGGAAATTGTGTCGTTAGAGTGTATCAGATCTAAACTGATGCTGTAAAGTTAAACATACTTAGAATAAAAGTAACCTCAGGAGAGTAATCCTGGTAAGGTAGAGTAATGAGTTTAGATCCTTGGAAAAAAAGGGTCTGAATACCATAAGGTATGAAATAGAGTAATCCTTTAATATACCATAGGAACAGATAAAGTGATGACGACACCTAAATCTAAGCAAAACAGAGAAAATGCTTAAGTCAAAGTATGACTGAACATTATGAACAGAGAGAAATCACCTTATGTAGACTATTCTAGGGAGAGCCACATAGCCTGAATATTCGTAAATTGGTCAGACGTAGATACAATCTTAAGTCCAAAATGCTCACTCCCGAATATAACTTTGAGTCAGTCTGTTTTTCCTAAATGAATATGTTGCGTCTGTAGATGATTTAAAATCTGAGTATCATCCCGTATCAAGATGCTTCAACGAACAAATATACCACCCTAAGAACCGTGTACCATTCTGAGTCAGTATATCAACCTAAGTCGGTGTACCATGTTGAGTCGGAGAATCACTCTAAATCAATCACCTGTACACATTTATGACATAGACCCTCGAAGGTATATCATCCTGAGATGATATACAATTTTGAACTGATACCTCAAATTGATATGTTGTACCCCACTCCAGAACATGTAGTCAGTATATCTTCCTATTCCTAAATATCATATCAGCTTAAGAAATCTGGAGGAAGTGTGAGTGGGATCGTCTTGAGTTCCAATAACCGAAAGTTAATCTTTAAAAAGAATCATAAATTAGTTGGAAACGAACCTCTGTAAACACAAGTTATGGTTTCATGGTGAGACCAATAATCTGAGTAAAAACAATGTCTAAAAGATTCTTTGGAGAAAGTAACCTATAGAGAGAATCAAGTTAGGGAAATCACCTGGAGCTGAACTAATATTAGAAGTCCATGAAACAAAATGACCCGTATTAAGATAAACAGAATTAAAGATAGTAGATTACAAACCCCTAAAAAATAAGAACCTACTAAGACACGAGTTTTCATAATTCAAAAACAACAAACTGATGATAGTACTACTTATGGAATGTTTGATTGGAAGGCTACTTACAGGGAGGTTTGATCGGAAAGGGGTGCCTGCCGAGGATTCTGACCGATACAGTTGCCCAATCGGAGGGGTTGTGAGCGATGCTGAGTGAAGTACTGTAGGGCGAAGCCACAGTAATGTCAAGCCGTAAAGTAAAAGCCGCCACCACAACAAACCATAAAGTAGAGCTACCAGTGAATCAAGCTCAAGGTAAGTACATTATAACGAGTCTCATAATTAATAAGTTCCCTAGAGAAAAATCCAACAATAAACGCTCCAGTGCTATGTAGTATGTATTGTGAGATAGAATCCAAGTAAAACATTCAACGAATGGTGAACAAGGCTCCTTGAGATACTTTTAGAAGATCTCAATGGGATACAAACAAAGGGCGAAGTAGAGTACGCCATTGAAACAAAGTATGAAATTGAACCAAAAATTGAAGGTTCCGTATCAGATGGATCCAGATAACTGAGTTGCTAAGAGGTAATAGCACACGTCAAAACAAATATGCGAATTCAGAAATTTCAAATTCCAACCATAAATGACTTACGACGATGGTCGACAACACTAGTTCCAAAATAATCTAACTCCAATCAGGTAGATTGGGTAGAGTATGAGGCCAAACGAGCGCGATAGATATGAATCAGATAGATTCAACAGTTGCAGTTGAAGCTACACAGAATTGACTAGGTTCAAGTCAGTAAGGTATGTTTCTAAAATATACATAGTGAACAGTAAGACCGATGGGACCGATATGTCCTCAGGTCAATAGACAGTATAGTTGGAGGTCCTAAGAAGTCTTGTAAGAAAGAGTTATGTATGGGCTAGTAGTAAGCCACCATTGTTAGACAAATACCAGAAACTATCCCGAGAAGTCTGTAAAACAAAGAGAAATAAATAATGTCCCAAATTGTCAGAACATTAAGGTAGAATAAAAACATTCTACGAGATAGCTTGAATAGCGAGGGACGAGGTCCGAATGAATATAAGTGATCTTCTAAGATTAGTTGCCTGGTTCCCTAGTAAAAAATGAAAGTTAAATTAAACTTGTCAATACACCTGCTAGAATTTGTCAAACTTATGAGTTTACAACTTGAAGTGATGAAAAGAAATATTTTCAATAAAGGGTTAGACCACAAGTAATAATGTGGTTATTGTAAAACAGTATTATAAAAACCTAGAGGTTAAGTGGAGTTAACAACTATTTTATGTTAAAATCGGTGTAATCGGGAGGACGGAAATCGTTATGAAACAACTTGTTAAGTCGACGGATATTCTACACATACTTGAAAATTATAGTCCTATGTTAAAAGCTCTGTTAAAAAGTTTTTGAAGGAATCTGTTCTAAAGAAAATGGAAGTTCACACCAGTAAGAATACGAATACACGTAGTACCACATAGTTGAAGTAATAGCATATGTGATAAATTGTTAAAGTTTTATGAATAAGTTATTTCCTCAAAAGATAATTTCGTTAGTAAATGAATTTTGAAGTCATGTTGTCGTGAATGCGTTTTCACAAAATTGTTTGAGAACATTAAAATGATAAAGTATGGAAACACTACTACTATGGGTAGTATGAAAGTACTACTACTAGATAAAAGGATAAAATACAGCAAGTAATAAATTTCTAGAAACTTTCACAAAGTTGTTTTGACAGCAGTTAAATTTTAAAGTGTGATAGCACTAATACTTTTCAAAATGGTGCAGATTGTGTAAGAACTAAAATCACGAAATATTTTTCAAAGTATGAAGAGTTTAAAATTTTGACACAAAGTTTTTGCATAGTTATGACATGTTTGTCAATACTATTGTGTTAAAAATAGAAGCGGTGTAATTGGAATTTTGATCAAGGGACAGGAACTATAGAAAGGTCTAGAGCACTGAACTAATTGAGTCAGATAGACGTTGTCAGCAATAGTGCTTAAGTAAGCATGGGTAATATGAGAACTTGTATGTAAAGACTCAGATGAGGTAAACAAGCGAGAGGCTCGAGGCGATAACGAGTAATTACAAGGCGGTGACCCTGAACCATGAAATTGAATGTATTTGACAATATGTGAAATACGGATAGGCATAATGTATTCTAAACGTTGACTAGAGTCTTAAAGTCGGGAAAAGTATTCCTTGTCACAGGAAAAACTTATGATGATTTATTAAGTAGAGGGCTAGAGTCTCCGGTGCTATAATATAATAAATCGAGGCGGAAGGCCAAATATGTGGTAAGCCGAAATTTGAATGAGTCGAGCGAAGCACGTGTAAACGAGCACGGAGAAAAAGGATCGATGAATCCTATGATTTTATACTATACCTGATTACAGTATGGAAACAATTCTGGGCTAGAAAGAGCCAGAGATAGTAACGTAGATATTTAGTTTCTGAATCTAGCGGAATAGTACCGCAGATTCATATCGAGTCTTCTCGTAACTTGCTTTATCATTGACAACACTTGCGAATAAAAATTAAATCATTATATGGAACAAAGAGGCGTGAGACGGGCTTACATAGGCGAGAAAGAAGTTGGTCACAACACCAAGAGTTGGTTATCCCGGATCCAAGTAGATGAGTCTGTCGTGGTACCATTAGGTATGGATCGGGATATGTCTTGCTGCAGCAGGACAGCGTGATGACTTACATCTCTCGTATGTTAAAAGCCTCTCAAGTTAAACTAATCTAAAGATAGAGTGACAAATACTCAAAATACCTTTTGAGTTAGAAGAAACTCAGTAGTGGATGGCATCGCTAGATAAAGTTCCTATAAAATTGTAAGGTAGAGAGTGATTATCATCCATAGAAAATAAACATCATATAGATACTCTCTACAGGAAGTCCGTTTTAGTAGCTCGTATAAAAAATTCAAAGTCAAAGGCTACTTGCATATTGCGAGGACTTTGTTCTGTTAAAGCACAATTTCCTGAAAAACTATAAATACCCCCGACAAAGCTAATTTCTCGAATTTTCATAATCTACACAAGTATCTTCGCATTTCTCGTTGGAGAAATATCATCTTGACGGTGATCATATTATAGAATGCAAGGTATTGAAATACAAGATGACGTATCTATATATAGTCAAACCAAAACAAATTCTCGTGTTCAAAAGAAGTAACTCGGGATAGGAGTATCCTAGTTAGTATAGAGAGGGTTTGTCTACGAACGAAGTAATTTGGGAAAAATCACTAGTATTAAATTATAGAACTCTAGTTGGTATAAAATAAATTTCGAGGACGAAATTTTATTTAACGGGGAGAAATGTAATACCGGATATTTAATACCGGATAATTATTTATTTTAAATATTCCCTTTGAGTCAATATTACCTATTTAAATAGGTGAATATGTGGTCTCAACTATTGAGCAAAATTATCTTATTTCTAAAGTAAAAGTCTGTGGAAATAAAGAACTAAAACTCCCAAAAATGTATTTTTAAGGCATAAAATGGCCTGAAAATATTATGATAAATCTTAAAGGGCAGTGAAATAAATCTTAAAAATTAGGGAAAGTATTGTCCTTAATTCTAGAAATTTAATAAATTATTTTCTTGGAAATAATAAAGGGAAAATTTTATATTATTTTAAAGAGCCCTTTTTGGCCCCATGATTTTTAATATTTTACATGGGATATAAAATACCAATGTAATTAAAATAGTTGTGAGATAATAATTTATCCTAATTAATAAAATTGTCAACAATTACTAAGTGGCTAATTAGGTAATTATGAGATAATATAAGATAATTAAGTTATTAGTGAATTAATTAATGAATAATTAAATAATTAATTAAAAGGGGGTGGGGAAATTTGAAATTATTAATTAAAATAATAATGAAATTAATTAAGTATAGTGTGAAAAGGGTTGTGGTTATTTCAAAAATAATATCTAGATATTAAGTAATTAAATAATAATATATTCGGTAAAAAAGAGGTTAGTTGGCTAAACGAGAACCGATAGAAATAAAATCATACCTCAAAATATAGGAACTAAGTCAGAAACATCTGAACTTAGTATTAACAAGTGAAATTTTATCCGAAGTTAATTCTGAAACCAACAGGGTACTTAGGATAGAGGATAAATAAGAAAAAGGGCAGATAGTAGAAATGAGAACCTATACAAAACAAGACCGTTGTGACAAACCGTGAACTAGGTTTCTTAGGTTAGGACATATTATAAATCAGTGAATTTTTGTCCAGAAGCTGGTGCTATCGGAAGTTATTTCCGTAACCGACAGCAGACTACGGAATACCCTTAATGGGATCAAAATTTTAGTTAACCCAAGTAGTTTTAAAGAGGAAGAATAGAACTTCATAGCTGTGCGACCGGATTTTTAAGATTCTCCAAGATTACGCGATTAGAACACCGAACATGGAACTTTATCGGTGCAGGTGCATAAAGCACATGGGTGACATCATGGATGATGTACTTTTCTTCTAGAAGGATGACATGGACATGATGTCGGCCAAGGCTTGAAGGGACGAGATGGAGCCACGTGTCGAAGTGCGATCCGACGGCCGAAATCCAGTATGAAAAAGGCATGAATAGTGCCAGACTTTTGGCTATAAATAGCCATTCACCCTCTTCATTTTCTTCACCCCAAAAATGAGTTTAGAGAGATGTTAGAGAGAAGGACGAGTCCGGAGAAAATCTAGCGGAGCTCTGGGTAAGTTTTTCGGTCCCTGGTCTTTAGCTTTGGTAGATCTTTCGGTAGATATAATAGAATTGCTAGATATATCTCTAAATTTTCAAAATAGTTAGATATCATGTTTTAGGAGTAGATATGATATTTATTTCGAAAATATATTGGGAAAAGAGATATGTCAAAATTCTGGAGAGATAGGGTCAAAGTAGCGAAGCTCTGGTGAAATTTCGCCGATTAGTCAAACTAGGGGCAAAATGGTAATTTGTGCCTAAAATGTCTATTATGCCGCTAGATATTGATAAATATTATCCTTATAGGATATCTGAGTTAATCGCATCGCTGTCGTACCGCTGTTGTACCGCTGTTTTGCCGCTGTTTGTACCGCTGTCAAAAATTACCGTTTTTCGTAAAACGTACCGAAATACCGTCAACGAAGGTACGTTCGCGACGTACTGCAACACTGACTCTGATGCTTGTTGTTATGCTTATATATGATTGCTGTGTTCTTGTACTGAGACTCTGTCTCAATTATTTTTAATGCAATCATGAATACACGGGTTATGGTTTTAATAATACCGTTAAGAGTTTTCCTAGCGCTGAGGACACGATAGGCCATAGTGGCACTGGTGAATAGTGCAGACCGGGATAACATGCATACTGCAGGGGCTGTGTATTGTTACTGCCTTACATATCTGATCATTTGTTTCCTACATCTGTTATGGGCTTTTGTAGTAATTTTTGTAAAAATGTCATGAATACCTGTCATACATATATTGTGTACATAAGCATGAGGTTAACTGTTACTTGAGCTCCTATGGGCATTGGACCTCAGTCTTGAATTAATAGACAAGAATGAGTCATGAACCAGAGGAGGCACCAGTGGATGGAGCCATAGATAGACGCCAATAGATGGGCCGTGAGAGAGCACCGGTCAAAGAAAATGCGGGAAGAAAGTCAACAGAACCTACCTTATGACATAAATCTAATAAGGTTACTTCATATCATTTGGTGCTTAAACTAGAAAGGGTCATCTACGTGGTTCAGTCAATAGTCACCCTAGCACGGTGAGACTCCCACTAGACCTACCCAGCCTGGCCAAATAAGATGATTTAACTGAGTTAGGTTCTATGTCCCAAGTCTACCTAAGGCTTGGCGGAAAAGGGTATAGTTACATAGAAGAAATGTGATTATAAAGTTTTGTATTCTTGTATCACATGAATAATTCCTTCGGGAGATTTTGTAATATATATATCAGTATACGTCAGGCATCATCATATGTCTGAGTATTTCATATCAGTTACTCAGTGTTATACCTGTTGTTCAAATTTTTAGTACATGCTCTCCGTTTCCGCAAAACGCTAAGTTGTAGCACCTCAAACTCTGATGTATTTTTATAAAAACCACGTGTCACCAGCACGATTTATGCTACGAAATTTGGGGTGTTACACATCAAGTTATCAAACTACTGGATCTTCTATCCAAAAATACCAAATAGTGTCTTCAACCTAAGGACTCACTTATGAAAAAAAAAAAGACCTTGGCATCTTACGCTAAAAAACTTCCAAAACAAACATGGGGAGAAGTATTAGCAAAAAAGGATGAAAAGACCCTTGCTCTTGATCTAATTGCCAAACATGAAATTACTAAAAAAGAGTATGACTTGATTAATCAGACCTTTAAAACCTTCGTACTCGGCCAACCCAAACTCAAAGCAACTAATAACTACATCAGTTATTAGTCAAATTGACACTTCTTACTTTCACAAAACAGACCAAGTAAGGAACATTAATCAAATTGAACCTGAGTTATTTCATCAAACCCCAACCAAGTAGCCTTAAATGTTTTCCCCACTGGATTTCAATTTAAGTCTACTCATCCAAACAAAACTAGGGAGTATTATAAGCTTATTTTAATTCATTCTAAATCGAGTTATCTCGAAAGAAGGATAAACAAGATGAATCTTTAATAACTCATTCTACATCGAGTTATCTTGAAAGAATGATAAACATGTTGAATATTTAATAACTCATTCTACATTCCAAGTTTTAAATGTTCTCACACCTTCGCAATGGGAACAAAATTTGAACAAACAAATATTTTTTGAAATAGATTTTGAACCTAATGTATATAATTACTGGGATTATTCTGATGCCTCGTATAATGTTTGTTGGGATCAAAATAAGGTTTTTAAACATATTTGGTTTATTTATTTCAAAACAAAAGCCAAGTATGCTTTTCCTCAATGGTTTATAAAATATTTTCATTTGTTAAAAACATAAATATTTATTTGACTTGACTAAATGTAGATAAAAATAGTGTAGCATTAAAAAACAGCAGTTTCTGTTGACCGGAGAAAATAATTTAGAGCACGGACTGCTAGTTCACTCTGGATTCAATAAGGCCAGAGCCTCTAGAAGACCATGATGACAGCAGTTTTGCAGACACGTAGGATGCTGTATTGGTTCAGTTGAAATAAAAATTTCAACATACAATTAAGAATTGAATAGTCTAATTCAGCTTTCAAGGAGATCTAGAATAATTGAATAATCGCCTTGATAATGTAACCGTTTTTTTATTTTTTTTGAGTACTTCAACCAAAGTCAACAGTTTACGACTGCAAGCTATATATATATATATATATATATATATATATATATACCGGTTATATATATTTGTCGATTTCGTTTTCCATTTGACCAAGCACATGAATAAGAACCAAGCCGCCGCCAAAAAAGAAAAATGAACGAAGCCGTGACGTTGCCGGGTCAAAGTATTTATTCCATTATTCAATGAATCAAACAGTAGAATTGAATAGCGCTGCCTGTGTTCCAGACTTCCTGCCCAAACTTTATGTTAAATTAAAATAAAAATTCAATTCATGAGCCTTGTTCACATCCTATATAATTGGAACCATTTGGGACTATATTTCTCAAGCTTGATCAATCAAAATTCATAGCTACCTTGACAAGTAACAGTACAACATGTCCAACAACAACATCGTCCCAACAGTGGTTCTCTCTGACAACCACAGTATGCCGGTGATGGGCCTGGGCACCGGCGATATGGTAACTTTCGGCGAGGTCGTGAAGAACGCAATCATAGAGGGTATCAAAGCGGGTTACTGAGACACTTTGATACTTTGCTTCATCTTATGGCACAGAGGACGCACTAGGCGATGCCATAGAAGAAGCTCTTAAACTTGGTCTTATTGCGTCAAGAGACGAACTCTTCATCACTTCCAAGTTGTGGTTCACGATGCTCATCCGATCGTGTTATTCCTGCTCTTAAAAAATCTCTTGGGTAAGCTCAAACTTGTTTGTTTTTTCAGGTTTTGAGAAGTTTTTACTTACAAGTTATCCATAATTCAAAATTCATATATATTTATGCAGGTTACTAAAACTGGAATATCTGGACCTGTATTTGATCCACATGCCCATCAGTGCAAAGCCGGGTAACAGTTTATTCCCACCTAAAGAGGACATAACGCCATTAGATCTAAAGGGCGTATGGGCAGCCATGGAAGAGTGCAGAAACCTTGGTCTCGCAAAATCAATTGGAGTCAGTAACTTCCCTGTGAGGACACTCGAGAGTTTATTGTCAGTCGCTACAATTCCTCCTTGTCTTAATCAAGTAAGACCTTTAATCTTTAATTTGAAGGGGAAAATTTTATATGTGTGTGTGTGTCTATACACATTTACATATATCTAAGTATATATGTATATACAATATACATATATATATATATATATATATACCTATATGTATGTAAATGTGTATATATATACACACACACATATATATTTGTGTGTGTGTGGGGAAGAGAAATTGATGGACAAAAAGTTGCTGGTGTTCTTCCATGTTTTGCATTTGTTCTTCCATATGTGCATGGTCATTTTCTCCAAATATGTTTGTCAATTGATCATTGTAGTCAAACTTTCGAGTTGAATGTTCGAATTTATCATTTTTATGTTTCAAGTTTATTAAATCGAGTCAAGTTACGGTTAAATTCACGAGTTTATAAACCAAGTTTAATATTTTTACATTTCTAACTTATAAAATCGTGTTAACTCACCCTTAAATCATGTTTACTTCTTTTTATTTGATCATGCTCAACGGCTTTATATATAAGTTTTATAGAAATTTCTTTGTTAAATATGGTAAGTTTTGAATATTGATGGATTTAATTTCAATTATTTGGATTTAAATATATATTTAAATCAAATTGTTGTCATTTTCTATTCATTTAATTATTTATTATATACTATTAATACCGATTTAATAGAGAATGTAAACTTTTACAAGTTTACTATTCAAATTTACAATACGAGTTTACGTCATTGTCACGAGTTTACTTAAACTCGTGAGTTTGACAACCTTGCAATTGATGTTTACTCCCAATTTTTCCTCCGGGAAATGTTCAAGAGAAGTTGAAATATTCTAATCTTATTTTTATGATACAGGTAGAAATGAACTCTAAAGATACATCAAAATTATTTAATGATATAAGGACATTAGTGATCATGTTGAGAAATTTTAATACCCTTTAGATTTTCACGATCCATAAATTTATTTGGAAGAAGAATTGCAATGTTATGAGCTTCATGTGCCCAAAGATCCAAACTTTTATAAGTTGTACCTCTATATATGAACTAAGTCAAACGATTGTCGATGTTTGTAAGCCTATTTTCAATCCTTTGATTGACAAATCACCGTTTGTGTTGACTTTCTTCTAAACATGGTTTCTACCTAATATAAATTTTTCTTAAATTTTTTAGGGGGACTGAAATGTATAAAACCGTTAAAATGCTGAGGAAAATTTAAAATAGCTACGCCACTGGGCTTTAGTCTTGACATTTATAGTTTATTTAATAAAGCAAGGACCTATTGACAAACATATTTGGAAAAGGACCACTTGGGCAAAAATTTGCGGATAGTGTATCTTATTTTGCATCTTTTATTGTGTTTCCGTCTTTTCTTTAATGTTTTTCAATCCAAGTCCTTTTCCTCAAATATGTTTCTTAATTATAGGTCCTTAATCGATTTTTTTCAAATAAATGTTCAGGAGAAGTTAAAACATTTTTCTCTTTTGTTTGTTTGTTACAGGTAGAAATGAGCGCCACATGTCAACAAAAAGAGCTGAGGGAATACTGCAAACAAAAGGGTATACTTGTAACAGCATACTCTCCTCTGGGGACTGCAAGTGCAGCAGGGGGCAGCAACCGGATCTTAGACAATGAAATACTCATTAACATTGCCAAATCTCATGGCAAATCAGTTGCTCAGGTTTTAATAATTTTAATTTCAAGTTCCTTTTAAATGTTTCAACCGCTAATATAATCAATGTATGTCTTACTTCTTAATTAGTAATGAACTTATTGGTATATATATTTCAATTCAATGGAATTCTTTTGCCATAACAGGTTGCTCTGAGATGGCTGTATGAGCAAGGAGTGGGTTTTATTGCGAGGAGTTTCAACAAAGACAGAATGAAACAAAACTTAGAGATATTCGATTGGTCACTTACACAAGATGACTTGGAAAAAATAAGTCAAATCAAACAAATCAGAGTACATGAGGATAGCTATTTATTTCAGTACGTTGCATGATTCTATTACATCGTCCATAAATAAATTCTAAGTCACATCATATATGATAGCCATTTGGCTGTATGGTTTTTGTTTTTGTTTTTTTTTTTCATGATTATGTTTTCCTCTTCCAGTAAAGTGGTGATTTGCCCTGTCATATGGTGAGCTATTGTTGTATGCGTTGCGTTTAAATAACGCTTATACCTATTTGAATGTTAAGATTCAAATAACAATGATGTGATTTTTGTGAGGGAACAAGTGTTGTGCAGCGTTTCTTCTGTGCACTTGTATGTTCCCTGCAGTAGTGTTCTGTGAAGGAATAAAGATGTGATTTTATTATTCCTTGCAATAAAGAAAATATTAGTATATTATATATTTGTATGTACTGTATTATAAAGTTAAGGAGGTTTTAAACTCTACGCAGTGGGGGAGCCACATTTTGGTGAGGATGGGTCACTGGTATATAAAGGGGTTTTAGACCGCCACATTTAAATTGGTTATAGAGGATCAAATCTAAAAAGTATGACCAGTGCAAGTTTTGTAAATAAAATGATTTTTTTAGAACGGTTTCCCAAACAATCGGTCTAAAGACAACCATTCTTAAAAGATAAAAATAATAATAAAAAAAATGTCGACTAATTTTTAGGCCAGTTGTATCTTTTAACCGGTCTAAAAGATGAAACTTGTAGACTTCATATTTCTTATAACCAATCTAAAAGATGCAGAATAAAAAATGGAGAACCCAAATAAGGGTTAAGTGAGTCTGTCATTGCTTTAATTATTCCATTGCTTTCTAGGGTTAATTCCTACGGAGAGACACGATTTATATATAAATAGTTTCATTATCACTTATATAGGTGAACAATTGCAATTTATTATCCCCACAAAGCATGAAATGTCTTGATCTATCTCATATTTTATAGAAACTTGATGTGGAGGTACTATTCTATTATATACCGCTGACAAGCCATGTCGTGGGGGCTATGAAATAAAAACTAGATTAATATGCACTATATTGATGCTAACCTAGGTTGATTCTCTCGATGGAGCCTAATTATCTAATTAAGTTCCTAATTTTAATTAAGTGACAACTACAAATTAACAAGGATGAAGATATATTACCCAAACTATTTTTAGACTAAATGCATGTCTGTAACATCCCATTTGAAAACGGCGGATTTTTTTTTTAAAAAAACGTTTCCAAATATTTCAAGCAGAGTAATCAGAGTAGAGCATTGGAGCGAGTAAGTAATTTACATTACATTCAAAATATGGACCATAGTGTAAATGTATCGGATTACGAGTCATCCGAGAATTCTCAAAAGTTAAAGAAACTAAAGAAAACGATAAATAATGTAGACACGTCTTGGCCTACTCATTTACTGCCTCGATCGCCAAACATCGGTCCTCCGAGACCACGATGCTACAGTGAGATCCATTCCACATATGGATCTCGGGTAACGGTTAACCTTACGCTCAAATAAAAAAGTATACGTACAACGAGATATTCATTTCAATACAGCATATCATCACAAAAGCAAACAGCAGATGTATGATCAATAACATGGACAGAACATAAGCACAAAGCATTATGTAAAGTCTCTCTTGACTAGTTCTTCACATATCCAGTGCCACACCACTAACGTGTCCTCAGCGCTAGGAATAACTCAAACGGCATTACCAATACTATAATCCGTGGGTAAAGCTGTAAGTATCTCTAACGATTCTCAACAGAACCTCAGTCTATGAACGTATCTATAACGCAAAAGTATATAAGCAGCATAGGGTTAGGGTTACAGTACGCGTCCGTACCTTAGTTGCAGATATCCGGCTCTTAGGCTAAAAACGTTACTTTTTGGCCGTACGTAAAACAAGCGAAACAGTGGCTCAACAGCGACAAACAGCGGAACGATGGAAATTTCGACAGTGGTTCGACGTCGAAGTATTCTAATCAGAATAATAACACACTTATGAATATTTGGCAGCATAACGAGACATTTTAGGTGAAAAACACCATTTTGCCCCTACTACCCCTATTTGGCGGAATTTCGCCAGAACTTCGTTACTTTGACCTTATTCCATTTCAAAATTATCCCCACTAGGTTTTTACCTCGCCAGACATCTTTTAATGCAATGAGGCTTAAAAACAAGTATAGGAATATATTCTGAAACTTCCTAGATCAAAACAACAGTTCTCCTATAACTACCGAAAGAACTACGGAAACTAAAAGCTAAGGACAGAAGAACTTACTCGGAGCTAGGCAGAATTTTTGCAGAGCTTCTCACTCTAAGATTTCGGCCAAGGAAGAGAGAAGAATGGTGTGAATTTTTCAAGAAGAGGGGGGGTATTTATAGTGAAAATTCGGGACGTAAAGGGAATTTTCTGCTTTGTTTCTGGACCGTTAGATCTAGGGTTTTGTGAGATGAAATCTTGGCCATCCAAGGTCTTGGCCGACACCAAGGGGTCCCAAAAGTCAAAGAATGAGTTGTCATCCAATGATGACTCTTGCTTTATGGCCTCCGGCCCGATAAAGCTACCCGATCGGTGTCTGTTTCGCGTGATTTCGCAGAAACTCAAAAATCCGGGCATGTAACTTTGAAGATCTTTTCATCCTCTTTCATATTATCCATTTTGATCCTCTTTTTGATCATATCCAGGTATTCTTCGGTGTGTCAGAAGATATTCGGACAAACGCGTTCGGTTACGGAAATCGCTTCCGATAGAACCAACTTCTGGACAATAATTCGCTGAATCGTAAAACGTCCAGTTGTTGCCTAACTTAATCCTGTGTTTGAAAACATGCAATTTTTTCTATAGGTTCTCACTTTGCCTATCTGACTCTACTCTATCGATCGACTTTCCGTCTTATTAGGATTTAGGGTTTTCGGTTGCGGAAATCACGTCTGATAAATTCTTTCTTCGTGTAAAAATTTACTTGTTCTTAATTTGATCAGTCTGAAAATACTTTTACCTCTGGTTTACCTGTAGAATTTATTTCTAACTTTTCCCCTCGGTCTGCCTATAAGCTGACTCACCGCATTATATCATTTTTTTTATTCTAATTATCATTTTAATTATTTAAACAATTCATTTTAATTAAAAATACCAAGAATTTCGGCCCCTTTATTTTAAAATTCAGTTTTAATTATTTTTTCATAATTTTTCCCATTTTTAAAAAATATAATATTTTTTACCAAAAATTCCCGTTTTACCTCGCCTTCGTTAAGGCTTAATCAAGCCTAAATTCTTCATTTAGTGATCTTTTTAGGATTAGGTTTCTTCATACATTTATCTTTACTAATTTATCTTAATCTTTTTATCATAATTAGTAAGTATATTTTATGCTAATTACCAGCCTTAATCTCTTAATTAAGGATTTTACCATAAATTTGACTTTATATATTTCTCTTGTTTTCTTGAATCAATTAGCTAGTAGTTATCTAATCATTCTCTTACCAATGGTTGATAATTTTATAATTTACAGTATATTATTATCTTACAAACTTTATCTTGACATTGTCATTTTATATCCTATGTAAAATATTAAAAATGTTTACACCATAAAGTTACTTTATGGTTCTCGGAATGCTTTTTAAACATTTCTTCATGTTATTTCCTCTGAAACAATTTATTAAATTCTTATAATTAAAGATAATACTCCCATAATTTTCTCATAATCTTTCATGATCTTTCAGTATTTATCATAATGTTTTTAGACCATTATTGCATTTTTAGTCATTCTGTTCATCTAATTTTTCTGTAACTTTTTCGACAATTTACTTGACAATTATAACAATTTTCTATAATAGTTTTAACTCATGAATTTGCTTTATCAAAATATTCATTAATTTCTCTTTTCTCAAGAATTCCAGATTTGCTAAAATCCGGGTATTACAATGTCCAAAGCCACCTTTTTTTTATAAGATTTTTGGTTTATAAAAAGATTTAAATGAAATTATTGATTGAGTGATAATAGGAAACCTTATAGTAATGAGTCCTTGGCTCTCATTTCCTGTTAAAGATATGGAGTCAATCACTAAGGGCCTATTTGGTACACGAAATAGGTGGGAAGGGAAGGAAGATGAGTAAGTTCCCTTACTTTGTATACTTTTTGTGTCCAATCTTCCTGAAAAATCAAGTTCCTGAGCCCACCTTGGGCTCACAATCTTGTAAGAGTTTAATTATTGTTCGATACTTTATTTTTGGATGACTGTACCCTTAACCCTACAGGAAGTACTTTATGTTTTTGTTCTTACCTTTACCAGTATATAGTGATTGTCCAAACTGATCATATGCTCTGCCACACACACTCTGATGTATGTTAAAAAGGTGTAATTAACAACGGAAAGGTAATAAGTAAAAGGAATCTCTCTAACCCACCACCCGAAAGAGCGAGACTGGTAAGGGTGTAACATTTGGTCCTAAAGGTGTTTGTTCAACTTTAAGACAACCGCTCGCAGGGGGGTTCAAGACAACCTCGTGTGTATGTTTGTTCCAACAATGTAAACGATGTTTTGTTTGTTTGTTTGTCCTTAATGTTGTATTCTGCTGATTTTCAATGTCAACGATGACATCACGAGAACTTTGTTTTGTTTTGTTTGTTCGTGCATGACTACGTTTCTAAAAGTGGAGCAAATCATCAAGAGGGAGGTGGATTGGAGATTTTAAAAATTCTTTTGAAAATGCTCTGTTTTGGATATCTAAAAACAGGGCAGAACAGAGTAAGAGAAGAAGAATCAAGACACAGCGAATTTATACTGGTTTGGTCCAACCTCTTAACCTACATCCAGTCCCAGACTCTCTGAGATTTCACTAGCTCAAATGATTACACAGTCTGTAACTCTCAGAGTAATTCTCTCACTAGAACTTACTCCCCCTTACAACTTGTAATCAAATAACCCAATCTTCAAGTCCCACAACTTGAGATTCTTACAATGAATGATATCAATAAATGATACTCTCTCTAAGAGTGGATAATGATAATCACTGAAGTACAAATGTATCAAAAGATACTTTACAGTAGAAAACTGAAAGAGTAGTTGAAAAACTTGAATGTAATTCGTTTTCTGTGTGTTGGTTGTTGAGAAGAATTGAATGCAGCTCTATATATATGAAGAGAGCATTAAATGACCGTTGGATTAATCAATGCAGTCGTTGGACACATTGTTGTAGCTGTTAGGAACACTTTGGTCTTCTTCTCTCTCTACTCTTCAGTTAATCCAGTTGCTCAGAGGTTTAGGGTTGACTTCCCTTCAAAATAATCTGTTGGAAGTGCAGCTACTGGATAGGGAAAGGAAACATTAATCCCTTTGCAACGTGTATGAGATGATTGTCCAAAAGGGTACAAGCTTTCTGGACATTGCATTTAATGTGCTGACGTCACTTTTTACTTTTGTTCAAATCCTCATTTAATATCCTCTAAATCATCTAAAACTCACTAGCAAAATGATTAAACATAGTTCAGAATAGTAATGAGTGATAATAAAAAGTATTAAGAACAAACATGAAGATTTCACAAATTCGTGCACTTTGATTTTCAAACTCAGCGACACAAACTAGATTTTGTTCTCACAAACTAGAGTTTGTATCTTTGCTTCAGAAGCCAAACTCGAGTTTCCAAATCCTAACTCGAGTTTTCTTCTTTCAGAGAAGAATGTCGTGATTTGAGTTTTTGAAGTTCATTTTGAGCATTGAGCAAACTCGAGTTCATTAGTGACTAACTCGAGTTTTAGACTTTTATAGTGAAAACATGTTTAGTTCCAAAAGCTCAAAAATGGAGTTTCCAATCTCAACTGGAGTTTTCAAAATCACTGAAAGATAGCAAAGCTCTCTGCTTGGCACAAACTTGAGTTAACTAAACCAAACTCGAGTTTCCTTTTAAATTTGAAAAATCTTTGAAAAACTTTGCCAAGTGAAAACTGGAATTTTCTCAAAGTGGGTAAAACATGAAAGCTATTTGTCATATACAAACTCAAGTTTCACATACAAACTCGAGTTTTCTCAAAACTTTGGAAAACTTAGAAAATGTTTGGCCAAATGCAAACTGGAGTTTGTCATAACAAACTGGAGTTTGCTCAGGATGAAAAGCATTAAGACTTTCGGCCAGGCCTAAACTCGAGTTTTGAAAACATTAACTCGAGTTTGGTCAAGTTCACAAAACTTGACGAAACTCTTCATTTGACGCAAACTGGAGTTTTCATATCAAAACTGGAGTTTGCTTAAGTTCAAAACTTTTGTAAGCTCTGTATGACCAAAAATCGAGTTTACTCTCGCAAACTGGAGTTTTGTATACTTTTGAAAATATTGAAGAGTCTCTGTATGATGCAAACTCGAGTTTGTAAACCTAAACTTGAGTTTGTCTTAATGTGAAAAACTTGGAGTGCTCTCTGTATGTCACAAACTCGAGTTTGCCTATGTAAACTGGAGTTTTCTCAAGTCCAAACTCGAGTTTTACTTCCAAAACTCGAGTTTGTCTTTGACAGTAAGTTTTTCAACTTACCAAAGACAAACTTCATCTCGAGTTTACAATTGTCAGTTATCATCAAAACACATAGAGAACTAACAGTTTCCTTACTACTGCGTATGGACCACTTGATGATGAGAAATGAAGATGCATGGAACATAATTAAAACATATTTTTAATTATATTTTTTATGTTGCCCGATAAAGGGGAGCATCCACCAGTACAAAAAAAAACATCAAACGTATCCAAAAAAAAAATCAAACGTAAAAAAAAACATTCAGTCCTCCATATCGTTGACGGAGGAGGAGGAGGAGTCAGAGGACGGGGCGTCAGAGGAGTCCTCTTGAGAAGAATGGTACTCCATGTCATTCTTGTGGAGTACCATGTTGAGCTTACAGTTGACAGTATGTATAAGCCCAGCCAGTTTGCCCAAGTGTCGGTCGATGTGATCGATGCAGACCTTCAAGTACTCCAGCATCTGCTCCACAGATGGATTCAACGGCAGTGGAGGAGGCCTTTCAGGTTGGGGAGGAGGAGGAGGAAATGGAGGACCCGGTGGTGGTGGAGCAGACATTATGGTGGAGGCTAGTAGGTGGAGGTTGAAGAAGAAAAAGAGGAAGCGGAGAAGAATACGAAGAAACTAAAGTAACAACGGGCTAAAATAGAGCACCATATATATAGTTGGAGTATCCTCAGAATACGAGGAAACACATCAATTGTAGTTGGGAAGTTTACTTGGAAGCCGAAGAGTCTTTGAAGCATTCATTTAACATAGAGTGTAACGATACGACTCTGCATTCTAAGGAATTTGAAACGACTTAACTTTTAATAACGGATATTGTAAAACATCCGTTCTTAAAAGTAATATTTTTAAGAAAAATTATTACTTTTAAAAAAATTAAGGATAGACTTATAGAACCCGATATTTTAATACGCTGCTGGTCTTAAAAGTATTTTTAGGACCAGACATTTGTTAAATGCAGTCTTAAAGGTATTTACAAATTTCGAATTAAATTCTGATTATTTCCCAAGTCATTCCACATATTTCATACCACTCTGCCTAACCTAACTTAAATTAATTATAGACTTTTAGGACCGGATTTCTTTATAAGAAATCAATCTTAAAAGTTATTTAATTGAAAAATTAATTATAGACTTTTAGGACCGGATACTTTATAAGAAACCGGTCTTAGAAGTACATTTAGGACCGGATATTTTTAAAATACGCTCTTAAAAGTTTTTCCTAATCCTCTAGTCCTTATTATAAGGCACCAACTAACAATTCACGCAAACTAATAAAAATAATTATAGTCAATAAAGTTGTTCTAAAATTTAAGTATATTCCAATATTACCCCCTACTAGTTGCACTAAATTCTAATTATATTATTATTACGCTCACCCATTACCCTTATTAATGATGGGCATCATGGAAAAAAACAGTTAATGCTCCTTGGAAACAAACAAGTGCCTTATAAAAAGGACCAAATGCACTTGGTAATTGGTGACTTATAATAAGGACAAGAGGGACTACCTATTTAATCTCATTCATTCTCATAATCCATCATTTTGTATCTCTCTACCCTAACTCTTCCTTTCTGCCCTAACTCCTCACTGTGTCCCTGATAATCCTCTGTCCCCAACTGCTCAAACCATGGTTAGATACAAGATAACCACTCATAGGGGTACTCCTGAAGCTCATGCCTTTCTTAGATCGTTATACGGGGCGCCTCAAGTGAGAGTGTGTTCTATTGTGATGGAAGAGTCTCGGGTAACTGGTCAAGGTATAGTGTAAAAGGCTATAAAGCATGTCCGGTTTGTGAAGAAGGCACATGCTACCATCAACTTCAACATGGAAGAAAGACGATTTATCTTGGACATAGGAGATTTCTTAGACCGAGCCACCCATATTGCGATTAAAGAAAGCTTTTTTTGGTGGCCAAGAGTATAAAGATGCTCTGGTGGCATTGACATGGGAGCAAGTTTATGAAAAGATGAAAAATATCAGTGTCATCTTCGGTAAGACTGCAAAGAGTAGAAAAGAAACAAATATATGGAAAAAGAGACATGTATTCTTCGATCTTCCATATTGGCACAATCTTGATAAGAGACACTGTATTGATGTCATGCATGTGGAGAAAAACGTATGTGATAGTATTGTTGGCACACTTCTCAACATACAAGGTAGTTCCAAGGATGGTGTGAAGGCAAGATTGGATTTGCAAGCAATGGGAATACGCGAAGACTTACATCCAAGGCCATATGGTATGATAACTTATTGTCCCCCGGCTTCTCATACTTTGTCTAAGGATGAGAAAAGAAGTTTTTGTGAGTGTTTACATGGCAAAAAAGTTCCTTCGGGGTATTCTTCAAATTTTAAGAGGCTTGTATCGATGAAGGACTTGAAATTAATAGGCCAAAAATCTCATGATTGTCATGTCTAAATGCAACAGCTACTCCCAGTAGCTATTCGAGGCATTACCGAATATGATCTTCAACACATTTTGACTAGACTTTGTTTTCTTCTTCAATGCGGTTTGTAGTAAAGTTTTTGAGATTGAAAAATTGGATGAATTGGAAACTGAAGGATATCTTAGCTTGTGCCAGCTTGAGAAGCATTTTCTTCCTACATTTTTTGACATCATGGTTCATCTAATTGTTCATCTTGTGAGGGAGATAAAGTTGTGTGGTCCTATCCATTTACGATGGATGTACCCAATTGAAAGATCTATGAAATTCCTATAAGGGTATGTGAAGAACGCATACCGGCTAGAAGCATCAATTGTTCAGAAATATGTTTCTGAAGAAGCCATGAAATTTTGTCAAAATTATTTTGCCAAAGTAAGACATATTGAGCTTCCTAGACGTCAGCATGTTGAAGGGGGTAGATGAGGGGTTTCGGTAAAGAGTGTGGATCTCAATGAATTGTCACAAGTCCTCTTATACATCTTGAATAATGTTGATAAAGTTCAAGCCAGCATAGATGCACATAAAGAAGCTGTAAGGAAAGAAAATCATCAAATGACTGAACAAAGGTTAATTAGGGAAGAGGCTGAATCTATGCACTTCTCCAGTTTGAAAGACAAGAGGCCTAAATTGGCAGTCATGCCTTATTATGGGGTTATTGAAGAGATTTGGGAGGTGGACTATGTTAAAATTACATTTCTCATTTTCAAATGCAAGTGAGTTAATGTCAATAATGGTGTTCAGATCAATTGGCTAGGATTTACATTAGTCGATCTCAATAGTAGATGTTTCAGAGATGAACCTTTTATTATGGCAGACTAGGCGAAACAAGTTTTCTATATCACCGATCAGGAAAATAAAATGTGGTCTGTAGCTCTCCAAGGAAAAAAGAGTCATTGATATTGATAAGGAAATTCATTCAAATTATGGTTTTCCTGAGAGTACTCCTTTTTCAAGGGGTCTCTCAGACATGAACGAAGAAGATGAAGCGGATAGTGAACCCGGTCCTAAATGTATTGTATTGTAACAATATATTCATTAAGAGGCCACATATATAGCTCATGGTGAATAATATTTGTATTTATAATTTCCAATTCAATTTGTAATTCATAATGGAATGTTCATAGCTTGTTGCTTAAAGTACTATCTTTTAGGTGTTGGATTGGGTGTGGAATGTGTATGATCAAGAAGAAATAGAACATGGAAAAATTTGACTTCTAAGAATGATGTATTTAATAATAGTCTAGTCTTAAATGTCAATTTTTTAAGACCGGTGTAATTATTCATCCGGTTTTAAAAAATCAAACCTTTTAGACCGCACGTTTTTTCTCTGGTCTTAAAAGTCAGAACTTTTAAGACCGAATTTATTCATTAGTCTGGTCTTAAAGAAGGTACTTTTATACTGGTGTATGTAACAGTAAGGTCTTAAATTTTGGTTTTTTAAGACCTGTGTATTTATTCAGCTAGTCTTACAAGTCAAAATTTTTAGATCGGTTGTTTTTTCGTCTGGTCTGAAAAGTCTTTTTTTAGATCGGCCTTTTTATTTGTCCAATCTTAAAATTTTGGTTTTAAGACCAAACAAAAAATATATCGGTTTATATAGAACGATTTTTAAGACCTCATATTTTCAATGTCTAGTCTAAAAAAGTTTCTTTAAGGCCGGTTCGCGTCCGGTCTAAAAAGTTAGAGACTTTTAAGATCGCTTGGAACGAACCCGGTCGCAGATCTGGTCTTACGATGCCTCTTTGGTCCGGTCTTAAAAGCCTTTTTTTTACCAATGAAAATAGGATTAAATTCGAATTTATGTGGTAAATTAAAACTTATGCATTAAATTAAAACTTATGCGATAAATTTAAACTTATGTGATAAGTTTGAACTTGGCGAGAGAATATTTTAGATAAGTTCAAACTTGGCGGGAAAATATTTCAGACAAATTCAGACTTGGGGGGAGAATATTTTAGAAAAATTCGAACTTGATAAGAGAATATTTTCTTTTAAAAATATTTAGAAAAAATATTTTTCCTTTTCATTTTGAATTAAGTACTTTTGAGTATCAAATAGGTATTTCCTAATTCTTTACCAACTGCTACCCCTTCATTTTCTTCCTACCAAACAACTCATCTTTCCTCATCCCTCAAAATCCTTCCTTTTCTTCCTTTCCCTCCTCTAAATTCATTTCCCTTCTCAAATCTTCCCCGTACCACCAAATAGGGCCCTAAGTGTTACAGAAAATCTCAAGATACCCCTTGAGCCTAGTGAGATTAGGTCATAAATACTCCTAACACCATAAGAAGCAATTATCCCTTAATAGACTATTAAGCACCACTTAGCTGCACAAAGAGGTAAGATTAAATAATTTGCTTCCTTTTAGGAATTTCAATACATAATTCCTAAATCAGAATCAACTGAATCATACATTCTATGATAACCTACAAATAAAATGAACAATATCATTAATCAAAGAGGAACAGAGAATATGTAATATTCAACATAAACAAATTGTAAAACCCAAATCTCAAATACATCAAAAGTTCGATCGACTCCAGAACTTCCAACCAGATTGTCTAGAATTAACAATGTAATTAAATTCTCCTAAATTAGGAAATAAAACACAAAGCCACAGAAAGAGATAGAACAAAGACTCCCCTGTGAGCACCAAACTCAAGCCTTAGATCCCTATCTAGAGTCAAACACGTCTACCTGCTCATGGGACTAAAGATTGCTCCACCGAGCTTGTCAAATGATTTTGCCATCACTACAACAACACAGACAAATTGGAAGGGTGACGAAAGATGCAAACGGTGAGGCAGATGGTGGATACCATCAAGTGGTTACGGGTGGAGGTGGAGGGAACGAAGCGAAATGATGGTGTGAACAAATTTCAAGGTTTGTTCCTTTGCGGGACTGCTTGTCTATAAACTTGCTGAAAAAACAATTTCAAACCTAATTTTTTGTTGAAAATGCTATCACTTTGGCTGGACTAATCTGGCATTTTCTAAATTCATATGGTCCTAAAATATCATTTCTGCAACTCGAGCCCCAAGCTGCCATTTTCATATTTAATCCAATTTTTCAAGCACATACAATTTAAAACAATTATACCAACATCCAATCCTCTCAAGAATTAATTATTTGAGTAATTACAATCATTATGACAACTTAGCCCCTTTTTGAACTAATTCAATGCATTTTCTCATAATTCTAACTAATGATAATAAAGGCCTTTTAAGCTCAATAATTATGATAAAATCCCCCAAATAAAATATGAAAAATATATATTATATTAGGGATTTGTCAACAGTCTAGTCCAACTAGCTCAAAAACTCTCACTTTAAGAGTCTCACAACCATATATCACGAATATTATATAACAAGCGTCATGTATGATAAAAGTTGATGATTCTTATTTAGGAACCATTATTTTTATACTAAATACATAATGGTTGTGTACGTGAGGCCATTATTTAATGTTACCAAAAGTCACGATTCTTAAACAATAACTATTACTTATGTTACTGAATAAATTATGGTTGCCAAAATATGATTGTTATGTATCATGTAAGCATTACCATATATTATGACAATTGTTCATGTGTTCCCATCAACTATTATGACAGCAATGCGCATATCATGACATCATCAAGCCTCAACACATAACGGGTGTTATCTTATAACTGTTATGACTGGTCAAGAACAAATAACGATTAAGAACTGTGATTTATCTAGGCAGAGCAAATATAGTGCTCGCATATATGACCATTTGAAACCATGAAGTATGACAGTTAATAACCATCATATATCATGAATTCTGTAGTAGTGTGAAGTTAATTAAATTTTTTAAAGTTTTAAATAAATGTAAATATTTAGTCTTATTTATTTATTGAAACTTACTTATAATCTTTAAATACATATGTATATTTTAGCTAAAATATTTTGTGTCATATATATATATATATTTGTAGAGGTGTAAAGTAGTAAAAAATATTGGGATAAGGGTCTTGAATGCCATGGAAGTTTTCGCTCAGGAGCACTGGTAAGACGGAAGTTTTTTTTGGACCAAAAATGCCACGAAAGTTTTCGCTGAGGAGCAATTGTGCCCCGGAAGTTTTCATTAAGGAGCAATTGTGCCCCGGAAGTTTTCACTAAGGAGCAATTTTGCCCTTCTGTCCCCAAATATTAAATTTGACTATTAAATCAGTTAAATACCACACATGTTAGCCTTGAAAAGGTCAAACTTGGAGCCAAAGGAGATTCTTGAGATGTTGAGCTCAAGGCGGCCAGAATTTGTGAAGCCGAACTAGTCAAAGGGACTGAAAGGTCGACTGTCACAAAACCCAAAGGAAGCATCACTTATGATCTAAGCAAATGATCAGTCTATACAAACGTAAATATTATCACTATTGATTTGTTTTACTAAACCAATTTTTGGAACAATTCATTTCTCGTTTTGCGTTTCATTTGCGTTTTGTGACAGACCTTTCAGTCCCTTCGATCAGTTCGGCTTCACAAATTCCGGCCGTCTTGAGTTCAACATCTCGAAGGATCTCCTTCTCTCGACTCCAAGTTTGACCTTTTCAAGGCATGACATGTGTGGTCTTTGACTGATTTAATAATCAAATTTAATATTTGGGGACAGAAGGGAAAAATTGCTACGTTTTGTAAACTTCCGGGATAAAATTGCTCCTCAGCGAAAACTTCTGTGGCAAAAGTGAACTTCCAGGGTAAAATTGATACTTCCTGTGAACTTCCGTGGCATTTTTGGTCCCAAAAAAACTTCCGTCTTACCAGTGCTCCTGATCGAAAACTTTCATGGCATTTAAGACCCTTAACCCAAAAATATTTATTTTAAAATGGCTTTTAATTGAAAACATACTTGAAGAATATTTTTAGAATATTCTTAACGGTGTTAATGGTTTGAACTAAAGTATTTGTCTTCAAAATATAGAAGAGATATGTGTAATTAAAGCAAAACAAAAGGGTGGTTAGAGTCCCCCCCTAAAATATCAAGTTTTTTGTAGAAATTTTGGAAGAATTTAAAATTTCGGCAAAGTCTCTTTGTAAGTTAGACTTCTCAAACATTCTACAATGAACTAAATCTCAATACAGCATTTGGAGATTCGCTCGACCACAACACACATATATACGTATTCACTACTACAAAATATGGATTTTACTTCCACAAAAAACATCGATTTTCAAAAAGGGAAGTAAAAAAAGAAGGCGGTTGCATTTTTGTAATTTTGTGGAGACTTTAGGCATCCTAATTAAAAATTGGGACACATAAAGTATACTTTTGGCGTCCCAATTTAAAAAGGGATGCCAAAAGTATACTTTATGCATCCTAATTAGAAAAAAAAAAGGGTAAAAGCAGGGACTTTTAACGTTACAAGTCAAAATTGGGATGCCTAAAATCCACTTTATATATAAGATTAAGGTGCAGATTTGCCAATGAACTATTACCCGAGGAGCGTCTGGCACAAAAAACAATTGAGGGTATCAAATTGGCCGACGAACTATTAAAAAGTGAAAAAACACACAATTTTGTGCAGATTCACCAACGAACTATTACCCTGTCACTGTCATGGTGTCCCTACTTCCATTGACTGTCACAGTGTCGGCGACGTCGGTGTCTCCAAAGCTTCCATTGTTGCTGGGTGTTCCACTTACCCTCTTGAACTCATCTAGCAGTCCACAAATTTTGACCGGCACACGCCTTGCACCCTGGTTGCGTCTCTCCGATGTCACAACCAGCAACCACCGCTGCAACAGCGCCTGCTTGCATGGGTCTCATCTCTGTTGGTGTTTGCCTTATCCAACAAGAAGGCTTAACCGCTTTTTTTCTCCAACGTCTATGCCACCGTCCTACGCTAGTGCCTCATATTTTAATGTAACGGTGATAGTTTGTTTTTCAATAGTTATTTGGTATTTTTTTCACTTTTTAATAGTTCGTTGGTCAATTTGGTACCTTCAATTTTTGTGTGCCAGACGCTCCTCGGGTAATAGTTCGTTGGTAAATTTGCACCTTAACCCTTATATATATAGACATATATATAAATATGTATGTATATATAACTTTCTTGATGCTATTACATCGTCCATAAATGTTCTGTCTAGATTGACAGAGATGTCTTGTCCGTTGGACTAGTATGTTAATATAGGATCAGATAACTCTCTAATAGATATCTACTAATCAGATACCTATGAAAATAGCATATCACTATGTAGAAATTGGATGGCTTTAGCCAAAGGGAATGGTGTGTGTGCACAATGATGGCGGAATAGTAATCGAGATAGAATAATCATAGCTCTAGGGTTTACCTCTTATTTATAGAGTTTACCTGTAGGGTTAGGGTTTGGAATTATGGGTCTTTGTGCCTCCAAGCCCAAGTGGTATGCCGCCATATCTATGTCACGTAGATTGCCCCTTGTTGGGCCATACATTGAATGGGCTGAGGTTACCCATAACTGAAGAGTCGGGATGCTGGTTTTAGTTGTATCTTTTTGTTTGAGGTTTTTAAGCCCCTTTTTTCCTTTGTAACAATTTTTTGCGGATTACTAACCCGATTTATTTTTTCTGTATGTAACTTCATTGTATTTTGACAACTCGAATATTAAAACCTATAAGGGTTGTCTTACACGGCTTTAAATATTCTTGATCGAGATTCATTCTTTTGAAAGCATCATAGAGGATAATGTCAACACAGCTTCTAGCACCTATGAAAATCTTCTTAACTCGGCAATTTACAAGGGTTCCTGTAATCACCAAACCATCTTCATGACCTGGGACTACATCCTTCAAATCTTCTTTAGTGAAGTACAATAAAGGAGGTTCCAGTTTGCTAGAATCTTCTTTAAATTTCGATTAATCCCTTACTGAATGAAAGTGAAGGAAATCACCAAGAGGGGGGGTGAATTGGGGATTTTAAAAAATTCTTTTCAGATCACCCACACAACAGATGCTTAACCAAGGTAAATCGAGTTAGAGAAGAAGAGCTTGACACAAAAGATTTATATTGGTTCGGTCTTAACTCTTGACCTACGTCCAGTCCCCAGACTCTCTGGGTTTTTCTTCTATCACTCAAATCAGATACACACTATGTACTCGAATGTTATCCTTTCTCTAGGATACACTCCCCCTTACAAGTTGTAATATGATAACCCAACCTCAAAGTTCCACAACTTTGAGATTCTTACAAAGAATGATTTACAGAAATGAACTCTCTCAAAGAGTGAATAAAGATAAGCACTGAAGCACAATGTATCAAAGATACAAATGAGAAATATAAGCAGTAAAAGACTGAGATCTTTGTATGCATTTTCTGTGTATGTCTTTTCTGCTTTGAGACTTCAAATCTTCATGTATTTATACTAGATTGAAGCTTGTGAACGTTGTAGATCCGTTGAGACTTGATCTAATTCGAAAATATAGCTGTTGTGAGTGTGTCTCCATAAATCTAGTTTTGTTGTGAACAAAGCTGTTTGAATATGGTTGTTGCAGATTTGAATATTTGAAATTTGGCTCCTCAAGAATGTGTTCCCATCTTTGTTATGTTTAGTGGAGGCGGTTGTATAATGTTGTCCAGCTGTTTGGAGGCTAGCTTTCTTTCTTGGAGAATGGTTGTCCTACTTTCCAGGTTGTAAACCATTGCTTTGGATGAGAGATACAATATTATATTGCAAGTTGCACAAGTTGTTGTCTTAAAGTCTTCTTTAAAACAAACCTAGATCTCTTGAAATCTCATAAGCAAACTGGTTAAATTTGGTTAGGAAATATTGATATGAATCATATAAATCATATACAACCAATTCGCAGAATCAAGCTAAAGCATAAATCAAACTGAACAAAATACACCCAGATGCGTTCATCTGTTATGAAGTTCCAAGCTCGAGTTTACTATACCAAGCTCGAGTTTGGTCTTCATTTAAAACTTGAGTTTTGCCCTCGGAAGTCTCAAGCTCGAGCTTGTAAGTGAGTAAGCTCGAGTTTAGCATTTGTCGGGAAACATGTTTGAAATCATTTTGAGAGCCAAAATGGAAAAACGCAAGCTTGAGCTTATTAGTGAGTAAGCTCGAGTTTGGCACTATTCATGTCAAAAATAATTTTAGTTCACAAAATGCAAGCTTGAGCTTAGAGGTGTAAACTTGAGTTTGCTAAGCTCAAAATATGACATTGCTCTGTCGACCCAAGCTTGAGCTTGCAAGGGCAAGCTCGAGTTTGCCAAAGGTTTTAAAAACTTTGAAAGATTTTTGTCAGACGCAAGCTTGAGTTTACAACCTTAAACTTGAGTTTACTCTTTGAAGGAAAAACTTGAAAACTTTATGTCTGATGCAAGCTCGAGTTTGGTATGCCAAGCTCGAGTTTACAACTTTTGTAAACTCACAAACTCTACAAGTAAAAATGATAAGCTCATGTTTAAAGGATTCGCAGAGGTAAGCTCGAGCTTGTAACTGCAAGCTCGAGTTTACATATTTGTAAACTTATTGAGAAAAGTGTGTGGAAGAGGCAAGCTTGAGCTTAAAACTAATAAGCTTGAGTTTGCAATTTGAGTAACTTGATAAAATCCTCAAACCTTCGTAAGCTCAAGCTTCCAGGTGTAAGCTCGAGCTTACTCAAAATATGAGTAAACTTTTGAAAACCTTCAAGCTCAAGTTTATGGACCAAGCTCAAGTTTAGGAAATGCAAAATAGCTTGGTTTGCTTTCTGTAAGGGGCAAGCTCGAGCTTGCATAGCTAAGCTCGAGTTTGGAGCTGACATAATGTTTTTGAGTTAAAATCAACATGCTTTACCAATCTTTGACAAAAACATTCTCTCATGTTTACAATTGTTATTAATCATCAAAACACATTGAGAACTAACATTCTTCCCCTTTTTGATGATGACAACACTTGTAAACATTTGTTTCCTTTTAAAAAGAGATTTGAGCATTTGAGCATTGAAAAAGTGATTTTGGTAAAAACATTTGTAAACCTGAAGTTTTGAAATTCAATTTGATAAACTCAGATTTAGCAAAGAAATAGGTAAGCACATTTACTAACAGAGATTAATCAGGTATAAGCTTTTGAAAGATTCAGATTAAACAAATATCAGAGTTTAGCAGCTGAAATCCAAATGGCAATAAACTACAGATCATAGTCATTCATTAGAATCTTAACATACTGCAGAACAAAAAGAGTTTCAAAAGCAAATATACAAAAGAAATAAACAAACTACAAAGCAAAGACTGTTTCTCTTCTCTCTACTTTTCATTCTTGATTTTCTCCCCCTTTGTCATCAACAAACAAGGGTGTAGTAACTGGGTTGAAGGATGGTCTGGTTGAGAGGGAGGTTCAGGCTGATTGGTGAGAATAGTTGTCTCAGGTTCAATGGAGATGGCTGGCTCAGTGGTTGTGGCAGGTTCAGAGTCTGTTTTGGGCAAAGTAGAACTAGGTTGTTTGAAGTAGATGCACCCAAACCAGAACTAGAAGCAGCAATGGACTGATTTTTCATGATTTTGTCCATTTTGTCGCTGAGGCTCATCATAGTGACCAACAGGGTGGAGATACTCACTGAATGATCTCCAAGTTGACCACTAATGTTTTTAACTTCCTTTTTCAGTTCTGCTTGACCTTCTTTCAGCTCTTCCTGGCCTATATTGAAACCTTCCTGAGTATCCACCAGATTGTTATGACCCTGATTTACTTCAGAGACCAATTTTTCCATTTCTGCTTCGATTCCCTCTGATAAATCAGAAATAGCCTTGTCAACTATTTCTTTGATCCTTGCATCCAAATCGGAAAGCATAGGCTGTGATGGAGGAGGAGGAGAGGTGCACTTTGAGCTTCTTGTACTCTAGATTGAGTGGCTCTTGATTTGGTTGGCTTTGACTGAGGTGGAGCCCTTGAATGACCAGAACCTTCTTCAACATTTATTCTCATAAGGTTCAAAATGTGCCTTCCAAACACTTGAGGCTTTTTCTAGTTTTTCTTTGGCAGGGATATACCAAATTTTCTCATGAAAAAGGATGATAGAGATAAGGCTTGCAAAAGGAATTCGAGAAGTTTTTCTGGAAGCAAAACGAAACTTTACCATTTCTTGAAAAATCCAGTACCCAACATTATGAGGTACCTTGGCAATAATGGAAGCAAAGATAGGATAATCCTTCTTTGCGAAATGGGTGAAGCTACCTCCTTTTTGTATGAGATTCCTGGTGTAGATGTACCGAGATAGCCGAAAGTGGGGTTCATTGATCCGGGTTCAAAATTGAGAATCTCTAACCCCTCCGGAATAGGCTCATTGGGTCTTAAAAGTTCATAGATCTCGCCTATCGAGTAGTTCAATGAAGCTACGAGATGGGGGATTGGAAATTTGCGGGGAATTGAATTTAGATAGGAAGGGGAAATGTTAATGTTTGCCTCTAATGGTTGTGGTGACCCTTTCCTCAACTAAATTTCCATCCATCAGCATCCCAAGCACATTATTGTAAGACATGCCATGATAGAATACCTTGACAAGAGTGGGGCTGTAAGAAGCACTTATAGAAATCAGATTTTCAAATTGTTTTGACCATGGAATGAGATCCAAATTGCACTCATTCTTTAGTTGAGCTAGATTAACAGAAACAATTGGACAGAATAATTTAGAGCCAAATTTTTCTTTAAACTTGATGGCATTTTCTCCTTCCAATCGAATAGGTTCACTTGAAAATCCTTCGGTATAGTAGAGTGATTATAAATATCATACAAAGCGGGGAGTTTCCTTTGATACGAGGAGTAGGATCCTCTTGTTCTTTGAGACTCGAGGGAACTTGTGTGCTTGCTTGACCAGTCCCGCAGGTTGCCTTCTTGCTTCGTTTGGACTTGTAGGTTGCGTCGCCTACGGAATTTTGCCTTTCCCTTTGCTGGTTGCTTCTTCTGGATTTGGTCATTTCTTGGGAGCCTCTGGTTTGTCTCTAATTTCGATTCCTTTTGTTTTGGAGGTAGGAGTCGAATGAGTTGCTATAACTCCATGGATTTGGGTGTCTATCCCAATATTGAATCGTTTAGGGAGCATTTTCGTTCGTGTAGGGCGTTCAGGGTTAGGAGTTTGAGTGGATTGGGTTTCTGAATCGGCGACATTGGCGAAGCGAGTGTTCGGGGCCATTTTCGCTGGGCTTTGTCGAAGAAGATGAGAGGATTTTGAGAGAGAATAGGAGCAAGCTCGAGAGTTGTGTGAAGTGAAGAGGAACAGTCAGGTTTTACATATATAAAATGCGCGGCAAGCTCGAGTTTAGGAAGCTAAGCTCGAGTTTGCATAAACTTGTACTAACCTGGACTTCAAGAGTGTATGTGAAAACGCTTGAAATTCCTCTGTAAGCTCGAGTTCACTCACTTATAAGCTCGAGTTTGGGTTTCTCCACAATTTCATTTTCTCTCTGACTCCCTCGAGCTCGAGCTTACACTGCTAAGCTCGAGTTTGCCTCTCTTGACAGCAAACTTCAGCAACATGTCAGAGTTGTTTAACATTATAAATGCCCGCATAAAACACATCTAGATACTCCGATGCTTAAGTTAGTAAATTGTAATCATAAAACACATAACTAACATTTAAGTAGGAGCTACTTACAACTCATTGGGATTTACCATTCCCAATTCTCTTCTTATGAACACAAATTGTTCCTTTGCTAATGGCTTTGTGAAGATGTCAGCAAGTTGGAGATGTGTTGGAATGAATATGACCTTGACATCTTTCTTCTGAACATGATCCCTTATGAAATGATGTCTCACATCAATATGCTTGGTTCGAGTAAGTTGAACTGGATTCTTAGCCAAGCTCACACAGAATTGGGATCTCCTTTAAATTGATTCCCAAGTCAGAAACTTGTTGCTTGAGCCAAAGAACTTGAGCACAGCAACTAGATGCAGCCACATATTCAACTTCAGTAGAGGATACAGCAACACTTGTTTGCTTCTTGTTGAACCATGAAACAAGTGAACCACCAAGAAATTCACATTGGCCACTTGTGCTTTTTCTATCGAGTCTTATATCCAAAGCATGATCGAATCTGAATATGCCACCAAATGTTCGGGTTGACCTTTGGGAAACCATAGACCAAGAGTCTTTGTGTCGACAAGATATCTAAAAATTCTTTTTACATTCTCGCACATGTGACTCCTTGGGAGCAGATTGAAATCTTGCACACATCCCCACACTGAATTGGATGTCGGGACGACTTCTTTGTGAGATAGAGTAATGATCCAATCATTCCTCTATACTTTGTGATGTTGAAGTCCTTGCCTTCTTCATCAAGCATCCAAGGCGAGTGGTTGAACTCATTGGAGTATCGGCTCCATTGCATTCATCCATCCCAAACTTCTTTAAGAGATCATTGAGATACTTGGTGCGGGAAATGAAAATTCCATCTTTCCTTTGTTTAATTTGCAGACCAAGGAAATAGTTGAGTTCTCCCATCATGGACATCTCAAATTCTCCCCGCATGTTCTTAGCAAACTCTTCACATAAAGCATTGTTAGAAGCACCAAATATTATATCATCAACATATATTTGAACAATTAAAATTTCATTAAGTTTATTATTCTTTATGAAGAGAGTTGTATCCGCTTTACCTCTAACAAATCCTTGATCAAGAAGGAATTTGCTTAATCGCTCATACCAAGCTCTAGCAGCTTGCTTAAGACCATATAATGCTTTCTTGAGGCGATAAACATGATCTGGATGATGATCATTTTGAAAATCAGGAGGTTGTTCAACATAAACTTCCTCTTGAATAAAACCATTTAAAAAAGCAGATTTGACATCCATTTGATAAAGTTTGAATCCGTTAATACAAGCAAAAGCTAGAAGAACTCTTATAGCTTCCAATCTTGCCACTGGAGCATAAGTTTCTTCATAATCAATTCCTTCTTCTTAATTATAGCCTTTTGCAACTAGCCTTGCTTTGTTTCGAACAATTATTGCAGATTCATCACGTTTGTTCTTGAATACCCATTTAGTGCCAATGATTGGATGGTCTTTAGGCCTAGGTACCAAATCCCAAACTTGATTTCTTTCAAGCGATGTAACTCCTCTTGCATTGCTATAACCCAATCATTATCGAAAGGGCTTCATCAATCTTAGAGGGTTCAATTTTCGAAATGAATGCGAGAAAATGTGACTTCATTCAAGGTGCTTTTTCTGGTTCTAACTCCTTGATTAACATCACCTATCACTTGATCCAGAGGATGACTCCTCTTGTATCTCCATGATTTAGGTTGGTGTTGATCAGTGTTTTCACAAACATTTTCACAATGATTTTCAAATTCAGGTTCCTTTTCCAAATGTTTTTCAGAATTTGTTAAAGTAGGAAATGTTTCAGAACCAGATTGATTCGAAATAGGAGAAACATCATCATCATCATCCAAGGATTTGTCTAGATTGGTTTCAGAATACAACATGCATAGATTCTTCAACAATACGTGTTCTAGTGTTAAAGACTCTATAAGCTTTACTTCTATTTGAATAACCCAAAAATATACCTTCATCCGACTTGGGATCGAACTTACCCAAGTTGTCCTTACCATTGTTGTGGATGAAACATTTGCATCCAAAGATGTGCAAATGAGCTATATTGGGTTTTCTTCCTTTGTACTGACTCATAGGGAGTTTTGTTCAGCTTCTTCCGGAGATATGCTCGATTTGAAATATAGCATGCAGTGCTCATAGCATCAGCCCAGAACACTTGAGAAGTATGATTTTCATTTAACATGGCCTTTGCCATCTCAGTGAGGACTCTATTCTTTCTTTCAACAACTCCATTTTGTTGAGAAGTTCTTGGGGCTGAGAAATTGTGATCAATGCCCATATTATCACAAAATTCTCCAAAAGCATGATTTTCAAATTCTCCACCATGATCTGTACGAATTCCTCTATCTGTGCTTTGACTCACACTAAGGAGGTTGTGACATAAGCCTTCTACAAGGTAGACATCCTTGATTTGTGGTCCTTCGTTGTTTCCAACTTCTCCAATTCCAGCAATCCTTCCGGATTGATTTCCACCAAATGTTACCTTGCCACCATCCTTAGGTTTAATTGTAGCGAATTTAGATTCGTCTCCCGTCATATGTCTTGAGCATCCACTGTCAATGAACCATTTGTTGGATTTTGATGCTCTAAGACAAACCTGCATGATATAGAATATTAAGTCTTAGGTACCCATTTTTTCTTGGGTCCTTTTGGGTTAGTTTGTGTCTTAGGAATCTTATAGGATCCCTTAGGCACCCATTGATAATTTCCTATAGGCTTGTTTCTTCTTTCCTTTTTATGAAAACAATAAGAAGTTGTATGACCTTTACGATTGCAATAGTTGCAATGAGCAAAAGGATTAGAGGAGTGGACTGTTTTTCAAAAATAGTTTAAATAAGATCTTTGTCCAACCTTCTTCTTCCCTTTTCGTTTATCAGAATCAGGTCTATAACCAATTCCTGACTTGTCATTTGTGAACCTTTGTTGTTTTAAAATAACATTGAGCATTTCACTACCTCTAGTGAATTTCTCAAGAGTTTTTGTAAGATGCAAATTTCTTTTCTCTAAAATACAAAGCAATTGTCACAAACTTTTTACGAAATCTTTTCGCAATTCTTTTCGAAATGTTTTCACAAGGAGAAACAGAAGAAGAAACAGTTTGAGCTTGTTCTTCCAACAATTTAATTTTCTTCTTTGAAGATAGAAGCTCTTTTGTAATTTTTCGAAATTCAATGAAAAGAGAGTTATATTATGTTGAAAGTTCATCATAAGATGAGTCAGAATTATTTACCTCTTCACTATCTGAATCCTCTTCTTGAGCTACAAGAAAGATATTAGCTCTGTCTTCTTCTTCAGCTTCATCTTCATCGGATGAGCTATCACCCCATATAGCTGAAACATAAGCTCTTCTTTTGAACTTATTGAATTTCTTATCTTTGTTCTTCAGCTGTGGATATTCAGACTTGATTTGGCCAGGCTTCTCACATTCATAGCATATAATGGGTTTCTTTGTTTCTATGCTAGAGCTACTCTTGTGAAACTTTCTGTAGGCTTGGTCCTTTTTGTAGAATTTCTTGAATTTTCGGACCATCATGCCTAGCTCAGCATCTTCATCTTTATCATCTGATTTTACCTCTTTGACAGTCTTGAGAGCAATTCCTTTATTCTTGCCATCAATCTCATCAAGCCCTTTTTGAATTTGATTTTTCCTTCATATTCGTAAAAAGGCGCAAATAGTGCTGCATCGAAGCCATTGATTCACCGCGAGCTTCTTCGATTGCAGTGACCTTAGCTTCTCATTCCTTGCTGAGGATATTCAGTATTTTCCTCACTTGGACAGGTTGATCATAGACTTTTCCCAATGCAGCAAGTTGGTTGATCAGATGAGTGAATCTAAGTTGGAATTCACTAATGGATTCTCCAGACTTCATACGAAATAAATCATATTCAGTCATGAGAGTGTTTACTCGATTTTCCTTGATTCCATTTGTCCCTTCATGGGCTATCTCAAAGTATCCCACATAGCTTTAGCGAGATGACAAAGTGCAAATTCGAAAATACTCCTTTTGGCTTAGAGCACTTTGCGCATGTGAATTGCTTTCATGTTGAGAGTGACTTGCTTTCTGTCATTCTCATCATACTCTTCTTCTAGCTTAGGAGTTCGACACCATCTTCGTTGTTCTTTGGTTCATAGTTTCCTCTCTCGAACACCCTCCATAGGCCATACTCAGTTGCCATTACATAGACTCTGAACTTGGCCTTCCAGAAGGAGTAATGCTCTCCATTGAAACCTGGAGGTCTATTGATTGAAGCTCCATCGGGTAGAATTCCTTCCATTGGATCTTTAATCTAGGATGTTAATCCTTAATGTAGATAACCGGGCTCTGATACCAAATGAAAGTGAAGGAAATCACCAAGAGGGGGGTGAATTGGGGATTTTAAAAAATTCTTTTCAGATCACCCACACAACATATGCTTAACCAAGGTAAATCGAGTTAGAGAAGAAGAGCTTGACACAGAAGATTTATACTGGTTCGGTCTTAACTCTTGACCTACGTCCAGTCCCTAGACTCTCTGGATTTTTCTTCCATCACTCAAATCAGATACTAACTATGTACTCGAAAGTTATCCTCTCTCTAGGATACACTCCCCCTTACAAGTTGTAATCTGATAACCCAACCTCAAAGTTCCACAACTTTGAGATTCTTACAAAGAATGATTTACAGAAATGAACTCTCTCAAAGAGTGAATAAAGATAAGCACTTGAAGCACAATGTATCAAAGATACAAATGAGAAATATAAGCAAGTAAAAGGCGAGATCTTTGTATGCATTTTACGTATGTCTTTTTCGCTTTGAGACTTCAAATCTTCATGTATTTATACTAGATTGAAGCTTGTGAACGTTGTAGATCCGTTGAGACTTGATCTAATTCGAAAATATAGCTGTTGTGAGTGTGTCTCCATAAATCTAGCTGTTGTGAACAAAGCTGTTTGAATATGGTTGTTGCAGATTTGAATATTTGAAATTTGGCTCCTCAAGAATGTGTTCCCATCTTTGTTATGTTTAGTGGAGGCGGTTGTATAATGTTGTCCAGCTGTTTGGAGGCTAGCTTTCTTTCTTGGAGAATGGTTGTCCTACTTTCCAGTTGTAAACCATTGCTTTGGATGAGAGATACAATATTATATTGCAAGTTGCACAAGTTGTTGTCTTAAAGTCTTCTTTAAAACAAACCTAGATCTCTTGAAATCTCATAAGCAACTGGTTAAATTTGGTTAGGAAATATTGATATGAATCATATAAATCATATACAACCAATTCGCGAGAATCAAGCTAAAGCATAAATCAAATCGAACAAAATACACCCGGATGCGTTCATACTGTTTCGAAGTTCCAAGCTCGAGTTTACTATACCAAGCTCGAGTTTGGTCTTCATTTAAAACTTGAGTTTTGCCTCTGGAAGTCTCAAGCTCGAGCTTGTAAGTGAGTAAGCTCGAGTTTAGCATTTGTCGGGGAAACATGTTTGAAATCATTTTGAGAGCCAAAATGGAAAAACGCAAGCTTGAGCTTATTAGTGAGTAAGCTCGAGTTTGGCACTATTCATGTCAAAAATAATTTTAGTTCACAAAATGCAAGCTTGAGCTTAGAGGTGTAAACTTGAGTTTGCTAAGCCCAAAATATGACATTGCTCTGTCGACCCAAGCTTGAGCTTTCAAGGGCAAGCTCGAGTTTGCCAAAGGTTTTAAAAACTTTGAAAGATTTTTGTCGACGCAAGCTTGAGTTTACAACCTTAAACTTGAGTTTACTCTTTGAAGGAAAAACTTGAAAACTTTCTGTCTGATGCAAGCTCGAGTTTGGTATGCCAAGCTCGAGTTTACAACTTTTGTAAACTCACAAACTCTACAGTAAAAATGATAAGCTCATGTTTAAAGGATTCTGCCAGAGGTAAGCTCGAGCTTGTAACTGCAAGCTCGAGTTTACATATTTGTAAACTTATTGAGAAAAGTGTGTGGAAGAGGCAAGCTTGAGCTTAAAACTAATAAGCTTGAGTTTGCAATTTGAGTAACTTGATAAAATCTTCAAACCTTCTTAAGCTCAAGCTTCCAAGTGTAAGCTCGAGCTTACTCAAAATATGAGTAAACTTTTGAAAACCTTCAAGCTCAAGTTTATGGACCAAGCTCAAGTTTAGGAAATGCAAAATAGCTTGGTTTGCTTTCTGTAAAGGGCAAGCTCAAGCTTGCATAGCTAAGCTCGAGTTTGGAGCTGACAGAATGTTTTTGAGTTGAAATCAACATGCTTTACCAATCTTTGACAAAAACATTCTCTCATGTTTACAATTGTTATTAATCATCAAGACACATTGAGAACTAACAAGGACCTCCCTTAAGTACTTTATCCTATGGCTTACCGTATCTCCCTCCTCCAAGAGTGTAATACCCAGGATTTTAGCAAACTGAATTCTCGAGATAAAGGAAAATTAATGAATATTTTAATAAAGTAAATTCATGACATAAAACTGTTATAGAAAATTGTTATAATTATAGAGTAAATTGTCAAAAAGTTCCAGGGAAAATCGATGAACGGAGAATGACTAAAAATGATATAATGGTGATAAAAATGTCTAAAAATATTATGATAAATAATTTTGAAAGATCATGAAAAATTATGAGAAAAATATGGAAGTGTTATCCCTAATTATGAGAATTTAATAAATTATTTCAGAGGAAATAAGATGAAGAAAAGTTTAAAAAGCATTTCGAACCATAAAGTAACTTGATGGGGAAAACATTTTTAATATTTTACATAGGATATAAAATGACAATATCGTATAAAAGTTTGTAAGATAACAATATACTGTAAATTAGTAAAGATAAATATATGAAGAAACCTGATCCTAAAAAGATCACTAAACGAAGAAATTAGGTCTCGATTAAGCCCTAACGAAGGCGAGGGTAAACGGGAATTTTTGGTAAAAAATATTATATTTTTAAAAAATGGAAAAAATTATAGAAAAATAAATAAATCTGAATTTTAAAATTAAGGGGACGAAATTATTGGTATTTTTAATTAAAAAGAATTGTTTAAATAATTAAAATGATAATTAGAATAAAATAATAATATAATGCGGTGAGTCGGCTTAAAGGCATCGAGGGAAAAGTTGGAAATAAATTCTACAGGTAAACCGGAGGTAAAAGTCTTTTCAGACTGATCAAATTAAGAACAAGTGAATTTTTACACGAAGAAAGAATTTATCGAGACGTTGTTTCCGCAAAGAAAACCCTAATTTCAAATAAGACGAAAAGCGATCGGATAGAGTAGAGTCGAGATAGGCAAAGTGAGAACCTATAGAAACAATTGCGTATTTTCAAACACGGGATTAAGTTAGACAACAAGCGGACGTTTACGATTCAGCGAATTATTGTCCAGTTGGTTCTATCGGAAGCGATTTCCGAACCGGACGCGTTTGTCCGAATATCTTCCGACGCACCGGAGAATACCTGGATATGATCAAAAAGAGGATCAAAATAGATAATATGAAAGAGGATGAAAAGATCTTCAAAGTTACATGCCCGGATTTTTGAGTTTCGCGAAATCGCGAAACGGACACCGTCGGGTAGCTTTATCGGAGGAGAGGCCATAAAGCAAGATGACAACTCATTCTTTGACTTTTTGGGCCAAAGAGGTCGGCCAAGACCTTGAATGGTCAAGATTGCATCTTACAAAACCCTAGATCCAACGGCCGAATCATTTCGAAGACTTTTTGGAAATTCCCACCTTGTCCCTATTTTTCTCTATAAATAGCAAGCTCTCTTGCTCTCATTCTTCACACCAAAATTCAGATCCTAGAGAGAGGTTCTAGAGAGAGAAGCTCGGAAAAAATTGTGCCTTAGCTCCGAGTAAGTTCTTCGTCCTTAGTTTTTAGTTTCCGTAGTTCTTTCGGTAGTTATAGTATAACTGTTGTTTTGATCTAGGAAGTTTGGAATATATTCCTATGCTTGTTTTTATGCCTCATTGCATTGAAAGATGCTGACGAGGTAAAAACATAGTGGGGATAATTTTGAAATGGAATACGGTCAAAGTAACGAAGTTACGCGAAATTCCGCCAAATAGGGGTAGTAAGGGCAAAATGGTCTTTTTTCACCTAAAATGCCGTTATGCTGCCAAATATTCATAAGTGTGTTATTATTCTGATTAGAATACTTCGACGTCGAATTTTGTCGAAATTTCATCGTTCACGTTTGCATTGTTGAGCCATTGTTTATTTGTTTTTACGTACGGCCGTCGAAAAGTACCATTTTAGCCGGAAGAGCCGGATATCTCGCAACGAAGGTACGGACGCGTCTTTGTAACCCTAACTCTATGCTGCTCATATACTTTTGCGTTATAGATACGTTCATAGGCGAGGTTACGTTGAGAATCGTCAGAGAGATACTTACTGACTTTACCCACGGATTATAGTATTGGTAATGCCGTTTGAGTTATTCCTAGCGCGAGGACACGTTGTGGCGTGGCCTTGGATATGTGCAGAACTAGTCGAGAGAGAGACCTTACATCTTGCTTTGTGCTTATGTTCGTCCATGTTATTGATCATACATCCTTTGTTTGCTTTTGTGATGATATGTCGATCGAAATGAATATCGTTGTACGTATCTTGTTTTATTTGAGCATAAGGTTAACCGTTACCCGAGATCCATATGTGGAATGGATCTGTTTAGCATCGTGGTCAAGAGGACCGATGCATGGAGATCGAGGCAAGCAAATTTGGAGTAGGCCAAGACGTGTCTACGTTATTTTCGTTTTTCTTTAAGTTCCTTTAACTTTTGAGAATTACGGATGATGTAATCCAATACATTTACACTATGGTCCATATTTTGAATGTAATGTAAATTACTTACTCGCTCCAAATGCTCTACTCGACTACTCTGCGTGAAATATTTGGAAACGTTTTAAAAAAAAAAAAATATTCCGCCGTTTTCAAATGGGATGTTACATTTTTGGTATCAAAGCAGTAGTCCTGGCATTGATATGACTATGTTATTACGGACAGTATGGTAGGACAGTTAAGGCTAGTCTATGTGGGTGTGGCCAATCAGTCGCCATAGAGTTGGTGAGGTCCCCATGATAGACACTTATCCGCCATTACGTTCCGTTAACGGAGTTATGTTCAAATTAGCCTTTTTCAAAAAGCGTGAGCACTTTTTGGAAAATGAGTATTGATATGACCTAGTGCAATGTGTAGAGATGAACAGAGACAACTTCGATTTCTCGGACATCCAAAACCTCGACAATGAAGAAGCCACCCTTGACGATTTTCATTTCGTGTTAGGAAGTAATACGGCCTTAACCCAACTATTAGAATCATTTTACTTGTTTGCAGAACAGTCTACAAACACTTCAAAAGAAAGGTATCTGACCTTCCTTCATTTAGTTCAAAATTCTCAAAACCAGAGGAATCCACATTCGCCTGGAGACTGGGTTAGATCCACTCTCTTTTGTTTCCCCGTGACCCGTTTTTGGGCCGGACTCACTAACGAACCGCTGGGACGAAGGCCCTATTGCGGGACGCTCGTATTTATCTTCGTTATACGAAAAGCATAGTGCACCAAAGCGCATGTAGAAAGAGCGAGACGGTGTAAGAAAGCTGTGGAACCATAGATAGAGGCTATATAGTATTGTATTGCTTTAAAACTCTCTAAATGCCCTGAGAGATTGTGAGATATTCTGTTAGAATAAAAGGGATTGTAGAATTTTGTATAGTTTAGGATATGACCAACGTCGAGGTCAACTTGTACAAATAAGATGCATAAATAATATATGTTGTTTTGTGTGCTTATTTCTGTACTAATTCCTTATTCCTATCTCTTGTTATAAATAAAAAGGTATAAACCTAAAGAATGGCGAACCTAAGAAATAGGGGTCGTGGACGAGGCCAAACTAGAGGTAGAGGACGTGGTCGAGCGCGAAAGCCTCAAAGAAGTCCAACACCCGAGCCCGAGAATAACCAACCCGAGCGGATCGAGGCTGCAAGAAGTAAAGCAAATCTTTGCAAGAGCAAAGAGCTCTTATTAACGTACTTTTGGAGGAAAGACAAGCCGAAATCAAAGAAACGACATTGATGAAGAGGCGGATGAGTCGGAGGGATCTCGATCACCTTCGCCGAATAGAGCTTTGGTAGTTCTACCGCAACGCAATAGAGAGGTGGAAACCATGCAACATTGGGTAACTCAATTACGTAAGTTGAAACCCCGGTTTTCCGCGGTAAGACCGATTCAGTTAAGACCGGGCGATGAGGTTAGATAAGATCTTTGTGGTCTTAGACTGTCCCGAAGACCGCAAGGCCCGGTTGGCAATCTACAACCGGAAGGAGATGCCGACCGTTGGTGGAAGACCGTGGCAGTGACATTACGGGCACGCGTTTGCCCTGTGACTTGGGAGAAGTTCTTGGAAAAGTTTAACGAACAATATTTCCCTCCTCGTTACAAGTAATAAAAGAGTCGAATTCTTACATATTCGACAAAACCATGATGAGTCATTCGAGGATTACTTCGCCGATTCACCAACCTATCTCGATACTCGTCATATCGAAGACCAACGACAACGAAAACCGGAAGGCGAGTCGATTGGTAGATGGTACGAGGTTTGAGATTCGGGAAAAGCTGGTGTCACGGCAATTTCCGGATCTGACTCAAGCGGTTGAATCATGCCGTCTGGTCGAGCGTAATCTGAAGGAGCTCATGAGGATCAGACATCTCAACAACAACAACAACAACAATGCAAACCGTGGCGGGTCAAGTCGTGGAGGTTCCTCGCAGAAGAGGACTGCACCATGGAACAACTCCCGAGGTGGAGGCAAGAAGCCGTTTCAACAAGGGCAACAAGGTTATCCTGGTCACACAGGGATCCAAACTTGCCCAAAGTGCAGAAAGGACCATCCGGATCCATTTGTGATGGGAAGCCGATCTGCTACAAGTGCCAAAAACACGGGCATATCAGCCGGAAGCTGTCCGCAGTGCGGCGGTGGCAAGACCATGAACCAAGGTCGGGTTTTGCGGCGACCGCGCGGAGGCCGGAGAGTCTCCGAGAGATGGTGCAAGGTCTTGTTATTATCAACGGAAATCTACGCAAGCATTGTTTGATACGGGTGCTAGTCATTCGTTTATTTCCTATGATTGTGCAAATCGTCTAGGAATGCATGCCTCTAGATTGTCTTATGATCTGATAGTATCTACACCACTTGGCTTGAAATCCTTAGCTTCTGATGCATGTATTAATTGTATCGTGAGTGTTGATGGACGAGTTTCAGAAGTGGACCTTATCCGACTGCCACTTCATGGCATAGATGTCATACTCGGGTTAAATTGGCTAGCAACGAGCGGTGCGATGATCAATCGTAGCAGCAAGAAGATAACGTTCTTTGATTCACCTAGCGAGACAAAGTTGATGTGAGCCTGAATTTTCTCTACGCTACGGAGGCTGACGAGATGCATGAAGGAGGGATGCCAAGCATATTTGATCTTTTTCTCGGTTAAAGCTGAGCGAGCTTTCACTTGAGAACATTCCGTTGTAAACGAGTTTCGACGTGTTCCGGAGGATCTCACCGAGCTACCTCCTACGAGAGAAGTCGAGTTCACCATTGAATTGATGCAGTACGGGATCAATTTCAAAGGCGCCGTATCGTATGGCTCCAAATGAGATGCGGGAGTTGAAGAAACAACTTGAAGAGCTATTACGAAGGGGTTCATCCGACCCAAAGTGTATCACCGTGGGGAGCCCCGAGTCTTGTTCGTAAAGAAGAAAGATGGAAGTTTCCGACTCGTATCGACTATCGTGAACTCAACAAAGTAACCGTCAAGAACAAATATCCACTTCCCGGATTGATGATCTTTTGGATCAATTATCTGGTTCCACCGTATTCTCAAAGATCGATTTACGTTCGGGATATCATCGATTGCGAGTCAAAGACGATGATATTTCCAAGACGGCTTTCGGGACCGAGATATGGGCATTATGAATTCCTTGTAATGCCTTTCGGATTGACAAATGCACTGCGGTATTCATGGATTACATGAACCGTATCTTCCGACAACACCTAGACCAGTTTGTGGTGGTGTTCATCGACGATATTCTCGTCTATTCCAAAAGTAGAAAAGAGCATGAAGAACATCTGCGCTTAGTATTAAACATATCGAGAGAAGCGGCTCTACGCAAAGTTGAGCAAATGCGAATTTTGGTCACGGAAGTGAGATTTCGGGCCATGTGATATCTAGCGACGGAGTTCTTGTTGACCGAGCAAGGTGGAAGACGGTTACGGGACCTGGAAGAGGCCGAGACAAGGTGACGAGATACGTAGTTTTCTAGGTCGGCGGGATATTACCGCAGATTTATACGGGATTTCTCACGTCTTGCCCTACCATTGACAAAGCTTACGAGGAAGAATCAACCCTTTGTATGGGGAGATGAGGGGCGTGGAGGAGAGCTTTCAGAGACCGAGGGAGAGGTTGACTACAAAGCACCGGTATTGATCATCCCGGATCCCGATGAGACATATGTTGTCTACGGTGATGCCGGTGGGCAAGGATTGGGTTGTGTCCTAATGCAATTAGGCGAGTGGTGGCTTATGCCTCTCGTCGGTGAAGCCGCACGAGTCGAACTATCCTACACACGATTTGGAGCTTGCCGCCATCGTGTTCGCTTTGAAGATATGGAGGCATTACCTATACGGTGTGACCGTAGAACTATACCGTGACCACAAGAGCACGAAGTATCTCTTTGATCAAAGGGAACTGAATATGAGGCAACGTCGTTGGATGGAATTGCTGAAAGACTACAACCCTGGGAGATCAAGTATCACCCGGGAAAGCAAACGTTGTTGCGAGATGCTCTAGCGGGGAAGAAGGTGCAAGTATCATACATGATGATACAAGAGCAAAAATTACTTGAAGATTTCGAGACCGAATCTTTCAAACCAAATCTCGCATGAATTTCAACGCACCAAGTGACGCCTACCTTGCAAATCTTTTTGTGAGTCAAGGGAGTACGACCGAGAGATGAAGTTGATGAAGCTCGAGACAAGATGATTGGGCAATCTCCATGCGGGAGAAGATCTTTCAAGGTGAAACCCAAGACCACGACCTTTCATCGAGTGGATTGGTCGACACAAGGGGCGCATTTACATACCGCCGGTTGATGAACCGAAGCGGAAGATCTTGGATGAGGCTCATAAGAGTAAGTACACTCTACATCCGGGAATGGTCAAGATGTACCAAAACTTGAAGGCTGAAGTTTGGTGGCACGGAATGAAAAGAGACGTAACTCGATGCGTATTTGGGTGTCTAACTTGCCGAGAAAGTAAAGATTGAGCACCGACGACCCCCGGTCTTCTTCAAGGACTAGAAGCGGAGTGGAAATGGGAGAATGTGACCATGGATCTTGTGGTAGGTCTACCTAAGATCGGCATCACGATACCATTTGGGTAATCGTCGACCGATTAACCAAGTCGGCACATTTCATACCCATTAGCATCCACTACTCTCGAACGATTGGCTGCAATCTACATCAAAGAAATCGTGAGGCGCACGGAGTCCCTAAGAGTATTATCTCGATCGGGATACTCGATTCCAATCCCGCTTTTGGCAAGCACTACATAAAGGAATGGGTACCAAGCTAAAGTTCAGTTCGGCTTATCACCCTCAAACCGACGGTCAATCGAGAGGACGATACGTATTTGGAGGATATCTTTGCGAGCATGTGCCCTGGATTTCAAAGGAAATTGGGACGAACACCTCTCACTAGCGAGAATTCGCGTATAACAATAGTTATCATTCAAGCATACAAATGGCCCCGTTCGAGGCTTTGTATGGGCGAAAGTGCCAATCGCCTTTATGCCGGGACGAGATGCGTCGAAAGCGTTGCTTGGACCGGATATGCTAAAGAGACCTCCGAGCAAATCGCTCGATAAAGAAGAGACTCCTTGCTTTGCACACGTGTAGACGGAAGAGCTATGCGAGATAAGAGGAGAAGACCGTTGAAGTTTGAAGTCGGAGACCATGTGTTTACGAAATTATCTCCGAACGGTGTGTCGAGAACACCGAAGAGAAAGAAGCTTAGTCCGCGTTACGTTGGACCATTTGAAGTGTTAGCCGAGCGAGGACCGGTTGTGTATCAACTAGCGTTACCCCGAACCGAGTAATCTCCACGATGTTTTTCACGTGTCACGGTGAAGAAATACCTACCGCATCGAGATCATGTCATAGAGTACGATGATGTTGAAGTACGGCATGATAACACCTTTGTAGTCGAGCGGAGCAAATTCTCGAACACCGGGAGAAACGGCTTAGGACTAAAACTATACCGATAGTGAAGGTGGTGCGGAAGGGTTTGTCATCAAACGAGGCAACTTGGGAAACCGAGAGTGACATGAAGGAGAAGTACCCGAGTTTATGGCCCATAGTCTAGTTAGTGTAGATTAAATTTCGAGGCGAAATTTTGTTTAAGGGGAGAGAAATGTAATACCGGATTTTAGCAAATCGGAATTCGAGATAAAGGAAAATTAATGAATATTTTAATAAAGTAAATTCATGACATAAAACTGTTATAGAAAATTGTTATAATTATAGAGTAAATTGTCAAAAAAGTTCCGGAAAATCGATGAAACGAATGACTAAAAATGATATAATGGTGATAAAAACAGTCTAAAAATATTATGATAAATACTGAAAGATCATGAAAAATTATGAGAAAAATATGGAAGTGTTATCCCTAATTATGAGAATTTAATAAATTATTTCGGAGGAAATAACATGAAGAAAAGTTTAAAAAGCATTTGAGAACCATAAAGTAACTTGATGGGGAAAACATTTTTAATATTTTACATAGGATATAAAATGACAATATCAAGTATAAAAGTTTGTAAGATAACAATATACTGTAAATTAGTAAAGATAAATATATGAAGAAACCTGATCCTAAAAAGATCACTAAACGAAGAAATTAGGTCCGATTAAGCCCTAACGAAGGCGAGGGTAAAACGGGAATTTTTGGTAAAAAATATTATATTTTTAAAAAATGGAAAAAATTATAGAAAAATAAATAAATCTGAATTTTAAAATTAAGGGGACGAAATTATTGGTATTTTTAATTAAAAAGAATTGTTTAAATAATTAAAATGATAATTAGAATAAAATAATAATATAATGCGGTGAGTCGGCTTATAGGCGGATAGAGGGAAAAGTTGGAAATAAATTCTACAGGTAAACCTGAGGTAAAAGTCTTTTCAGACTCGATCAAATTAAGAACAAGTGAATTTTTACACGAAGAAAGAATTTATCGACGTTGTTTCCGCAACCGAAAACCCTAATTTCAAATAAGACGAAAAGGCGATCGGATAGAGTAGAGTCGGATAGGCAAAGTGAGAACCTATAGAAACAATTGCGTATTTTCAAACACGGGATTAAGTTAGACAACAAGTTTGGACGTTTTACGATTCAAACGAATTATTGTCCGGAAGTTGGTTCTATCGGAAGCGATTTAAAAGAATCGGACGCGTTTGTCCGAATATCTTCCGACGCACCGGAGAATACCTGGATATGATCAAAAAGAGGATCAAAATAGATAATATGAAAGAGGATGAAAAGATCTTCAAAGTTACATGCCCGGATTTTTGAGTTTCGCGAAATCGCGAAACGGACACCGTCGTCGGGTAGCTTTATCGGACCGGAGGCCATAAAGCAAGATGACAACTCATTCTTTGACTTTTTGGGCCAAAGAGGTCGGCCAAGACCTTGAATGGTCAAGATTGCATCTTACAAAACCCTAGATCCAACGGCCGAATCATTTCGAAGACTTTTTGGAAATTCCCACCTTGTCCCTATTTTTCTCTATAAATAGCAAGCTCTCTTGCTCTCATTCTTCACACCAAAATTCAGATCCTAGAGAGAGGTTCTAGAGAGAGAAGCTCTGGAAAAAATTGTGCCTTAGCTCCGAGTAAGTTCTTCCGTCCTTAGTTTTAGTTTCCGTAGTTCTTTCGGTAGTTATAGTATAACCGTTGTTTTGATCTAGGAAGTTTCGAATATATTCCTATGCTTGTTTTTATGCCTCATTGCATTGAAAGATGCCCGACGAGGTAAAAACATAGTGGGGATAATTTTGAAATGGAATACGGTCAAAGTAACGAAGTTCGCGAAATTCCGCCAAATAGGGGTAGTAAGGGCAAAATGGTCTTTTTCACCTAAAATGCCGTTATGCTGCCAAATATTCATAAGTGTGTTATTATTCGATTAGAATACTTCGACGTCGAACCGCTGTCGAAATTTCATCGTTCCGCCGTTTTGCCATTTGTTTATTTATTTTTTTACGTACGGCCGTCGAAAAGTACCATTTTAGCGGAAGAGCCGGATATCCGCAACGAAGGTACGGACGCGTCTCGTAACCCTAACTCTATGCTGCTCATATACTTTTGCGTTATAGATACGTTCATAGACCGAGGTTACGTTGAGAATCGTCGGAGATACTTACGACTTTACCCACGGATTATAGTATTGGTAATGCCGTTTGAGTTATTCCTAGCGCGAGGACACGTTGTGGCGTGGCACCTTGGATATGTGCAGAACTAGTCGAGAGAGAGACCTTACATACGCTTTGTGCTTATGTTCTCCGTCCATGTTATTGATCATACATCCGCCGTTTGCTTTTGTGATGATATCTTTGTATCGAAATGAATATCTCGTTGTACATTATCTTGTTTTATTTGAGCATAAGGTTAACCGTTACCGAGATCCATATGTGGAATGGATCTCGGCGTAGCATCGAGGTCAAGAGGACCGATGCATGGAGATCGAGGCAAGCAAATTTGGAGTAGGCCAAGACGTGTCTACGTTATTTTTACGTTTTCTTTAAGTTCCTTTAACTTTTGAGAATTACGGATGATCGTAATCCAATACATTTACACTATGGTCCATATTTTGAATGTAATGTAAATTACTTACTCGCTCCAATGCTCTACTCTGACTACTCTGCGTGAAATATTTGGAAACGTTTTAAAAAAAAAAAATATTCCGCCGTTTTCAAATGGGATGTTACAAAGAGCTCCACTGATAACATTGCAATCAAACTCGGCTTCTTGAAATGCATCATCATTACTGATAAATCCCAACTTTCATATATTTTATCCCGCCTTACTCAATTATTTTGGGGATTATTTTAGGCTAATTTGGATATATTAGATAATATTTGGATTATTAGCCAATTTTAGAAAATAAGATAAATCAGAATTAATTATAAGATTGTTGGGCCTAAATATTGATATTCTGAGTAATATCTTGTGATTAAATAATATTTCTTAAGATATGATAGATTGTGATTTTATCATATTAGAAAATCCTATGGTGCAGAATTTTTCAGGGAAGCTAAAAGGAAATCTAATGGTGAAATTATATTGGGCTTCTTGAATTTTGATGGGCTCAAATTGTTACCAAAAATATATCTCTTTCTTCCTATTAATTAACCTACCTGCCAAGGGAAGATTTACGATCTCATTGAGAGCCGAGAGACTCACGTTGAAGAAAGGAGGATGCTCTCCTGGTGAGCCGCACATTCATGCTTTCATTGAGAGCCGCAAGAATTCACGCAGGGAGACGTTCCGCAACACTATACGCACAGGAGATTGTAATTCATTCATCCATTCCACCATTCATTCATCAATTCTTCTCATTCTTCCACTCACGTATGGGACCCACCATTACACTATCTGAGGTGAGATTACTTTCTTCTAATTATGAGTCTCGCCTGGAGAGCAAAATTGATAGGATTGCATCTGCTATGGAAAAAATGGCTATGTCCCATATGTCAAATTCTTCTAATATGGTCAATCCTATGGGGCCCTCTACTTCTTTTACCCCTTTAATAGGGCCACTCTGTTCTATTTGCTCTCTAGCCACTCATGCTACTGACTGTTGCCCCTACCTGAATAACGGAGCTGAATCTTGCAATGCAATATATCCTTCTAGACCCATGACTCAAGGTGGCCAAAAATATGATCCATATTCAAATGCATATAATCCTGGATGGCATGATCACACAAATTTTGGATATGTCAATCAAACTGTTCCAGTTCATGACGAGCATTCAAGATTATCAAACAAGCTGGATGTTATGATGAAACTCCTTCAAGACAAGGGAGAGCAGCTTCAAGCTCGAGGCATTCAAATAAGGGAGTGATCAAATGCAATTAACAATCACCAGAACAAAGATTTAGAAGTTCAAGGTGAATCTCCATGTGGTAATATACTCTCACCCTCTAATGATTCATCCCTTTTTTCTTCTACCACTTCAAATGTTGGGATGATTGGTACTTTAGTTGAGTATGCATGCACTGATGCTGTTCTTGAATTGACTAGTTCTATTGACTTAAATTATACTGAATCTTATAGTGCATGCATTGATGTTTCTTCTCATACCACTGGTCCTATAAATTCCATTGATTCTGATGAGGAAGTTGATGAAGAAATTGTTGTTGACTTCCCTGACACTATTGATTTTGAAGACACCCAACTTAACTCTAATCATGATTATGTTTTGAATGATGAAAGTAATATCTCTATTGATTTTATTGATACTACTCATTTATTGACATGACTATTATTAGTGGGGATACTATTAAAGATAAGTGTGGGGGGAAGCCTTGATTTAAATATGCATTTAGAGGATACAACCATATTGAATCATAATGTTTCACAGGTAGAATTTGTCTTGTGTGATGATTTGAGCAAGCATAGTGAGACCATTTTGAGTGATCACTCAATTCATTCTTTAGAGAATTTGACTCTTACTGAGGAAAGTCATATTGACTTTGTGGGTTGTTCAAAATACCTGGAAGTTCCAATACTTTATATTGATCAATTTCTTTTGGGATCTTCCTTTATTCTTGATCAATCAAATTTTATTGATTATATTTATATGGAACGAGATACTGCTTGGAGCTATGATTTTGTGCAGGAACATGGATTGATTCCTCCCATCCAACACCTTCTATACTTGAGCTGAAATGTTATCTACGGACCTTAAAAAAGGAGATGTTTGCTGAACATCAAATGAAGACATCACTAGTGCTTTCATGTGACTTACAACCAGACAAGGGAGAGAAGCCAATTATGCTACTTCATTTGAACCTCCAAGCTTTTAATAGTCTAGTCGTATTCCTTCCTTACTATTTCACTTGCATTGCTGGTTGTTATTGATTAGACTTATATTTTGCATTGAGGACAATGCATGATTTAAGTGTGGGGGAGGTATATTGTTCTTACTTTTGGTTTTTTTTTTAAAAAATGAGAAAAAAAAATTGGTTTTTACTTTGGTTTTTGTTCCTTGTTTTCAAGAGAAGAAAGAAAAAAATTAAATGTTAAAACTACAAGTTTTAAGTGACTTTAGTATGATGCATTTTTTATTTGAAAAGTGATTGATCATGTTTTGAGTTGGTGAACCTAGTGGCAATGAATTTGACTTTGGTGAATTTAGGCTAGTGATCATATTCCTAGTGAGATTTTGAGCCTAATACATAATTTTTTTTAGTGTGTACCCCTATCTCTTTACTTGATCTAGAACTTGACTTGAATCTTATTTGAGGCTGCATTTTATGCATGAGTATCCAAAAAAATGATAAAGGCATTCATTTCATTTTAGCCAGATAAGCCAAAAAGACCTACATTTTTCATGCATATATCCTTTGTTTAGCCCTTTGAGCCTATATTTTTATTTTTATTTTTCCATTTTGCCTACAACCATTGCTAAAAAAAATATCTCTCTACCCTTTTGAATGTCTTAAGAGTTGAAGAGTATTGCATTATATATGTTTTGGAAAGAAAAACATGTATAAAGTTAGGAATTGGGTCATTGTGAAAAATATGGTAGGTTATCTTGAAAAAAAAAAGAAGGAAAAAAAAAGAGAAAAAAAAAAGAAAAAAGAATAAGGAATGATGACTCATTTCAGGTTTGGTTTAGTTCTTTACATCCCATATTCTCTATTATATCATTCTCTTCAACTTTTAATATATTCAACTTAAAATACCAGTATACGTCGGGCATCAGCATATGCCTGAGTATTTTATATCAGTCACTCAATTGTTCAAATTTTTAGTACATGCTCTTCGTTTCCGCGTTACGCTAAGCTGTAGCACCTCAAAACTCTGGCAATTTTTCTAAAACCACGTGTCACCGACATGATTTATGCTACGGAAATTGGGGTGTTACAAGACAGAAGGGTGGTCAGAGTATTTTACTCATATAAGGGAGGTTTGTGTAACATACATTTTAATTTTAAGGGAGGTTTCTATGGGTTTTCAAAATAGATGGGAGATCTGTATAATTAAGACAAAACAGGAGGGTGGTCAAAGTATTTTACTCTAAAAACAATCATTGAAAGTTAAGCTCAAATTTTTTTAAAAGAAAAATAATATTTGTGAGTTTCAACCACTAATTTGACAAAACAGTTGTTGAAACTTGCAATAGGGGTGGTGGAGGCGGCGTAGTTGACTAGAATGTTTGTAGAGTTGTCTTAAGGTTGAGAGTTTGAGCCTTTTTGTCACCCTTTTTTCTTTCTTTAAATTTTGAACTACAACGGCTGTTTTATTAAAAATAGTCATTGAATATTTCAACATGTCTGGTGGTGGCACATTTGGCTAAAGTGTTGGGTTAGTTTTCTTGAGGTCGAGAGTTTGAGCCTCCATCATCCCATTTCGTTTTTTTATTCTGAAATACAACGACTGTTTTATTAAAAACAATCATTGAATATTTCAACAACCCTTGTGGTGGTGCAGTTTGCTAGAGCGTTTAGTGAGTTTTCCTAAGGTCGAGAGTTAGAGCCTCCCTCACCTTATATCTTTTTTTTTTTTTCCTTTTTTTCTTTTAGTTACAATGACTTGTTTTGAAAAACCAACGTTGAAAGTTGACTTTCAACGACGGGTTTTTAAAAACTAGTTGTTGTAACCCAAATTTTTTTATTATGTTTGCGATATCATATATTAAATCAAATCTTAACTTAATTTATATATGATTTGTGATATTGGAGAATAAACTAAATTATAATTTAATTTATATTATTGCATTTGACAAAAAGCCTCATTAAATATTTCTACTCATCTAAGGTGGATACATAATTTTACACATTTCTTTATAATATCCAATTTGACTAGGGGTAAATCCAACACGATGGGAGATTTCTAATGGATATTCATCAATTTCATTATGTGTTGTAAAATCCCAAATTTTGGACCTTGAGAATTGAGAAAAAACCTAAATTAGGCAAACGGCTAAGCCCAATTTGGGAAGAGTCCCAAGAATGACAAAAGATGGAAAACCTCTTGGGGACTATACGATACGGCTATACTAGCCAATGGACCTAGTATGCATAAGCCGAAGAGTTAAAGTGCCAATGAAAAAGGGGCATAGAAAAATTATACGGTGTTAATCAGTGGATAGAAAGATGCCACCCAACTATGTCCTGAGGTACGATTAGTTGAGCAAAAATATGCCGATATAAGTAAGTATATGGCATTTCCAAGGTAGATGGATATGCCCTGCATTTTTTAGAAGACTTTGGCATGTGGTAACTTTTGACAAGTCTCGGCATACGTGTCGTAATCCCAAGTAAAATCTGAGCAAGCATCCCGAGTACTCCTTGAAAACCGTGCAACACGCCACCCAACTCCCCCTTTAAAACCGTGCCCTCCCTCTCACATACACACACATGCCACTTGGCACACACATACACTAGTGCAAAAAAAGGCTTTAAGACCGCCTCGTTTAGAGCAGAGTAATGACGAACCGGTCTTAAAAGCATGACTGGTGGCAGTTTTGTAAATATCAAGAACTTCTTGGACCGGATCCGTTATTAATGGTCTTAAATATATTATTCAAACCGCTTAACAAAACAACCGGTCTTAAAAATCTTATTAAAAAAATTGAAATATCAATTACTCTATAGAGAAATCTCGTACAGGCCGACTTATATTTTCTGCGGACCAAAATAATAAGGAAAAAAATTAAATATAAAGGACTAAAACTTTTAAGACCGAACATATATAAAAAATGGTCTTAAAGGTTATACTTTTAAGACCAGACTTAAATTGTGGCCGGTACAAAATATTGAAAAAAATTAAACAAAAAGTTTATTACTTTTAAGACCGGATTTTATTAAAGGACGGTCTTAAATGTTAACATTTAAGACCAGCATTTTAGTTCATCCGGTCTGAAAACAAAAGCGCCAAATATTCGCGCGAAACCTTACCTTAAGACGTATACATTGCTCTCTCTGAACTCTGAAACCCTTGTTCTTGTTGTGAAACCCCTCTTCCTGTTGCATTACCTCTCTTCCTCGCCCACCACCACCATCCTCTATTACACTCTCACATTCTCAGGCGTTCCTCTTTCGCACCACCATTCTCAACTCCTCTTCCTTTCTCGAAAATGAACGGAGAAAACGGTTCTTGTCCTGTTCGTTCAACGCCAGTTACTGGTCTTACTTGTGTGAGTCTGAACGAACCCTCATCATCTCACTATGCACCTCGTAACCGCCTTGCATGTAACATCCCATTTTCAAAAGCAGTATATTTTTTTTTCATCAGAGTAGAGCATCGGAGCGATTGAGTAACTGATACATATATTTAAAATGCCGTAAGTCTGGCTGATTACAAAAGCGGTACAACGACCTAGAGTTATCAAAAGTACATAACAACGGAGGAATGTCTTCGGTAGGGTCTCTATGCGGCCGCTTGCCTTTCTCCTCGGTCCTCGTTCCTCCCGATCCCGACGCTATGTTAAGAGGCGAGGTCCGTGCACCGGACCCCAGGTAACGGTTAATCTCATGTTTACATACATCATATAAGTACTATAGATATTCATGGAATTTTGACGACACTTACTACGTTCAAAGTAGGGTATACATAATCAGATATATATGGCAATAACAATACATTCGGATGTAAGGTTAAGGCACAAGGAGAAATATACATGATCAGATATGCACGGCAATAACAATACGGTCGGATGTAAGGTTAAGGCACAATGGACATTGGACATAATCGGATATGGACGGCAATAACAATACAGTCAGATGTAAGGTTAAGGCACAACAGAGAAAATACAGCATGATAGAGGAAAATACATATATGCATACAATAACCATCAGAGTTAGTGTTACAGTACGCGAACGTACATACAAACCACAGAGCTATCAGCTACCACATACAATACACATAGCACATATATGCATACTATAAACATCAGCGTTAGTGTTACAGTACGCGAACGTACCTTGTCGACGGTACAACGGTACTTTTACGGAAAAACGGAAAATTTGACAGTGGCGTAAACAGCGGGATGTCGGCGGTATGACAGTGGTACGATTAACTCAGATATCCTAAAATGATGATATTTATCAAAATTTAGCATCATAACGGACATTTTAGGTACAAATTACCATTTTGCCCCTGACTCCCTAATCGGCGGAATTTCGCCAGAGCTTCGCTGTTTTGACTCTAATCTTCCAAAATTTCGCCAGAACTCTTTTCCCAACATGATTTTCAAAATATATATCATATTTAACCCAAAAACATGATATCTAAAATATATTGGAAGATTAAAGATCAAAACAACATTCCTACTACAACTACCGAAAGAAAACACCGAAGCTTAAGACTAGGGACCGAAGAACTTACTCCGGCTTGGCAAGAACTTCTGAGAGCTCTTCCTTCTCTCTAACTTCTCTCTAGGATGCGTTTTTGGGATGGAGAAATGAAGAGGAGAAGGCTTCTATTTATAGAAGAAAGGAGGGACAAGGTGGGAATTTCATGAGATGTCTTCATATCTGATTTCCACCGTCGGATAGCACTTCGCCACGTGGCTTCATCTTGGCCTTACACCTATTTGGTTGACATCATCCTTCTAGAAGAAGATGATGTCATGCATGACATCACATGTGCGACTTACCGATAGCGTTTCCCGATCGGTGTCCGAATCGCGTAATTTTGCCGAATCTCAAAAATCTGGGAACTAGGTTTTGTAGTTCCATTCTTTCTCTTTAAAACTACTGGGTTTCACTATATTTTTGATCCCATTAAGGGTATTCCGTTATTTGCCGAAGATTTTCGGACAAACGCTGTCGGTTACGTAAATAACTTCCGATAGAACCAGCTTCTTGGCAGAAAATCATTGGTTCGTAATATGATCTGATCTAAGTAACCATATCCCTGGTTTGAAAAACAAGGCGTTTTCTATAAGTCACTTTTAGCACTATCTCGCCTTATCTTAATTATCCGGTACTCTTAATTACGTTGTTGGTTTCGAAACGACTTCGAGACCGCTCAATCCAAGATAGAATTTCTTGGTTCATAAAAGGTCCAGTGGTAAAAGACTAAATTTCTATATCTTGAGGTAGAATTTCATTTCTATCTGTTCTCATATCTCCCGTTGGCTCTTTACCGATTATATTATTATTTTATTCAAAATATCTAGATATTTTTTTCTTTTATTTTGTATTTATTTTTCTAAGCATAAAATATTTTATTAATATTTTATTATTTATTTAATTAATAATTTTGAATTTCTCCCCTTAAATTAATTATTTACTAATTAATTTACTTATATCATAATCTAAACAATTAGCTACTAATTACTTAATTAGCCACTTACTAATTGTTGATAATTTTCATAATTAGGATTAATTATTATCTCACAACTATTTTACCGACATTGGTATTTTATATCCCATGTAAAATATTAAAAATCATGGGGCCAATAAGTACTTTTAATAATATTATATTTATGCTTCTCTATTTTTCAAGGAAATAATCCCAAAAATTCCTAAAATTAGAGACAACATACTTCCCAAGTTTTTGTGAGTATTTGTTGCCATATGATATTTATCATAATATTTTCAGGGTATTACATTGCACGCCGTGGTAGAAGTGGCACACGAATGAAAGACGTATCCATAAGTCGGACCTCTAGGTTCAAAGCTCGAGATTCAGTTTGATGAAAAGTTGGCTCCTTTCGGTCCTAATAAAGGCAAATATAATAGTTTTGTCGGCTATCTAGCACGCAGCAAGGCTAGCATCTTGATAGATGAGTGGAAAAATGTGGACTTTCGCACAGTAAAGGAACCTATTTGGGACACTATCCGGTTTACCTACATTGTCCCTGACTGCCAGAAGTTGAAAGACAAGACATTGTCTTATTGTGCTGATCGGTGGAGGAAGTTTAAGACCTTTCTAGCTAACACCTATATTTTTGCCGAGGTTCAGCCTGACCATAATCCTTGGGACAAGTAACCATTTATTGATGAACAAACTTGGCAACAATTTGTTCAGCTGCGGACCACTCCTGAAGCGTTGGTGAGTTTATATTTAGTTTTGTTTGCCCTTTTTTGTTTGCTTATTAACCTGTGCGGATATGTGAATGTTACTGTGTTCATGTAATCCAGTTAGTTAGATGGTTTGGTGTGTGAATAGAAGTGTATATTTCCATCCTTTTTCCTGCATAAGAGGAGCATGTCTTAATTCTATGCAAGTCTGATATGTAAACCATGCAAAGGTAAAATACTAAAGCATGTCTTAGTTCTATGCAAGTCTGATATGTAAACCGTGCAAAGGTAAAATACTAAGTAGCTAATTAGAGAAATAATTTATAGTCTTAGCTAGTTCTGTTATAGTAGTAGTGGTTACACATTGCTATTAGTTAGTTAGTATGCTAACTGTGTAAAGGTTTTGGTGCAGTTCTGCAACTCCCTTTCCTCTGGTTCTCCCAATTTCTTCTACAATTCTACATCTTCCTTAACTAAAATGTTGAAACTTGATGAAGTGAATTTGACTAGTGTTTGAGGTTCATATAGAGCATAAGTTCTCTAATTTCTGTTAGTGAGATGGCTGGAATTCATAATAAATAGTTGTTTCAATTCTAATTCACAGAAAAGAAGGGAACAAGCACAGAAGATAGGGAGAAAGAATGATTCCCCCATAGGGCTTCTCACGGCGGATATGAAAAGGCCGAAAAATAATTGATGGCGGCCAAGCGGAAGAGATTGGAAGATGAAGCAGAATTCAATCCTTCTGCGATACATGATCTGCCATCTCCAATATGTCGCGATCAGTTATGGTTGTATATTCAACAAAAGCCAAGCGGCGCCTACACGAGTGAACAAACTCGTCTAGTTGATGAAAGAATTGTAAGTATCGTTATTGTTAATTTTTAGTTACTAAACATGTTTCATTACTAAGCTTCACGTTATTTGTATCTTACAGGAAGATCTTAAAAATAAAGAAATAGAGGGATCTTTTTTGTTGGATGGGAGGAATGATGTTCTGACCGTTACGACTAGAAAACCAGATCACGCGGGACGTGTAAGGAGGGTTGGAGGACGGGTAGGCCTGAAGGAATACTTTGGTAAATCCAAACGCCACAAACAAAGTATGATTACCTAGGAGGAGATGGAACAAACGGTGAGCAAGATGGAAGAGGAAATGAATGAATTGAAGTTGCTTTTGAGCTCTCATTCAAAGACCAGTGTTCCCTTCAAACATTCACCTGCACCTATGCAGCAGAGCACTAGAGTGACCTGCATTGTTGGACAGTCAGAGCAACCTTGTGACCTTTATGTGGAGGATCCTGATCATCATGATAGACGATTAGTTACAAAAGGGACTATCCACAACTTAGGATCAACTGTACACCACCAACAAATGGCCGATGATGAAGTCAGAGTGTCAGTTGAAGAGGTCATCATTGATGCATCTGTCCCTCTCCCAACTGATCAGGTGAAGGTTGTGAGTGATGTCATTGGAACCTTCATCTCGTGGCCAGTGAAGATTGTACATGTTTCTACTCCTCCTGAAGCTCCAGCCCCTCCTGAATTGGTTGGCACGGCTAAGTTGAGTGCCAAGGATAAAATTGTCCTTATGGTTTCCAATAAACAAGTTGGACTTAATCAGTGGCCTGTCAATACAGAAGTAGGCCTCCGTAATAAGCACCCGGTTTTGGTTGACCAAGATGATCTAATTTTCTGTTTGTTTGATAAACGGGGAGCTTACCGATTCAATTATTCTCATGTTTATAAAGTAAGTATCTTCTTCTATGAGTACATAACATAAATGTGAGACACTCACATACGTATATACTAATTCTCTGACGTCATTATTGTAGGTTCATGCATCGTGAATTGGAACAACAGGGCAGAAGCCAAGATATTGGATTCTTGTGCCCACAGTACATAAGTCAACCCCCTTAGCGGAGAGACAATCATACATAACATCATGGTTATTGTCCCTCAATAGGAGAAAGTGGTACTTGGCACCATACTACCATAGGTACATATCATAATTCTTTTCTGGAATTCCCTTAATTATGCTACATACCACTGAGTACTTGTCTATTGTGAATTTTCAGTTGCCATTGGCAGTTGGTCCTGATTTGCGCGAATGAGAATAAAGTGGTCTTTCTATGCATAAGAAAGAGAAAGGTGGCGTGCCTGGAATGAATTCCTGAGGAATAGATGTTCAAATTTTGGGGATGGAATTTATTAAACAGGGGAAGAAATGTAATATCCTGAATTTTGGACCCTGAGAAGTGAGAATAAGCATAAAATAGGCAGACGACTAGGGCCAATTCGGGAAGAGTCCCAAGAAGGTCGAGACATAGGAAGCTTCTCGGGGACTAAACAACTCGGCCATATGGGTCAGTGGACCTAGTATGTACAAGACGTGGGATTAAAGTGCTAATGAAAAATGGGCTTAGAAGATGTGTACGGTGTAAATCCGGTTGGGAAAGATGCCGCCTAACTATGTCCTAAGGTGTAGGACAATTAGTTGAGTGAAAATATGCCGATGTAAGTAAGTATATGGCATTTTCAGGGCAGTCATGGAAGTTCTGCGTTTTTGAAGGAAATAAGAAGGGAGAGAGAGAGAGAGAGAGAGAGAGAGAATGTGTATCTGGACCAAGTGTAGAAGGAAAACTCAGTAATAGTAGTTCTTCATCGGACACGTGGCATTTCGGGGTTAAAAGTTGGTTTATCGGGTAGCACGTAGTACGAGGCGGTTGTGAGATACTGAAGTATGGGTTTCTTGATCCCCAAGGTACTATATTCCATCCACCTGTGATCAAGGGAAAAGAGACTGTTAATCCGGGTCCACACAAGTCCCATAGTGTAGCACGAATTACGAGGAAGGTGTAACCGGCAAAAAAGAGCTAAGCGGGACTGGTTAGGGTTTACCGGAATCGGACCCAGACCCCTGGACACAGAGGGAGGACAAAATTGGTGGGCCCATAGGAGAGAGAAAGTGACTCGGGGGAAAAGAAAAGGTCACATCATGTAATTATGAACAGAGAGAAACATAAAATAATCAGAATTAATTTGGACCACACAATTTGAATCTGACATGACCAGTTGAAAGAAAAGTAATTATGACCCCACATGGATCATTAATGGCGCAGATTTGGGCAGACTTGTGGGTCCCACTGGCTTGGAGAGAAAGCAGTGCAAAATGACCGTTATACCCCTGCAGTGTTATTTTAATTACTCGATGGAAACCTACCCCTAAAGTCACCATCAAGGGCAATCTTGGAATCTGAATTTTAAGGGCTAATATGGCGCCACATGTCTTGGACCAGAAGACTCTGGAATGCTCTGGATAAGAAGACTTTGGAATGTCATGGAGAAAAAGTCAGCGAAAATGACCATTTTACCCTTTGAGATGTCACTTAACCATTGGACAACTTCTTTAACCCTGGAGTCTATATAAGGACACCTCCTACCCATTTTTGGCTGCCCTAGCACGTGTTCTAGAGGGAGAGAAGAGAGGGAACAGCCAAGTCTTGGTCCAAGGAAAAGAAGAAGGTCATACGCAACCGGAAGTTTGAGGTAAGCATTTAACCGACAACTTAGCGATTCTTGTTTCTGCCCAATGATAGTTAACGTGGGGTTACAGTAGGATTTTTATATTTTTGAGGTTTCCATTGAGTCCAAAACGTGATTTTGGGTGGGGGTAAGTCAAGGTTACCTTTTCCGAACACGAAAAGCCCTGAGTCTTCAAAGTACGTAAATCTGCCGACTTAGGTGTTTTCTGGGCAGCGTATGTCCATCGATAGTTTTAAAATAGTAAATGGATTCCATTTGCCTTTATATTATATGTGGTGCAATTAGACATCTTAAGGATGATTTTTATATAATATTTTGTGTCATTTGGAGTTTCCAACTGAGATTTATTTAAAGGTGAAAATGACCTAAAAACAGGAACTCTGTCCCAGAGCAATGGATAAACTTTGGGAATAAGGGAAGGATTCGAACCCATATGACTTTGGAAATTATTTTTATGGAAAAATAGACATCGTAAGGGTTCTAATTCCACTAATTTCATGTCAATAAGAGTTTTCTAGAATATATTAAAAATCAGCGAAGTTGGATTAGAGATTCTGAAAAAATTCTGGACTAAGTGAAATTTATGGAACTTGAAGCTAAGTTTGAATATGTGATTGAAAGTGTGATATTTTGCTATAACTTGGGTGTTAGAATGTTTGGACCATAATTCCAATACCAAGGGAAGAGTTACCTATTTTCGAGGCGTGCCAGGTAGTAATTGTTGACTTGCATACTCTATGTTGCTCTTGCATGTGTTTATTATCATGATGTAGGAGTTGGACTGTAGCACCTGGAGGACTGTGTGTCCTTGGGTTGCTGCTGAAGTCCAAGGAATACTTATCAGGCTGTGGTGTCTATTGGACTGTGCGTCCTTAGGTCTCCATTACAGTACCGAGGGCATGTATATCGGGCTGTAGTGCCTATAGGACTGCGTGTTCTTAGGTTTTGCTACAGTACCGAGGTATATGAGGTAGGTAGGGCCTGTGTGACTGTGTGTTAATAGGTGGATACAAAGACCTCAGGAGGGGTCGGTAGGGGACTGCAGCCCTAGCTACCGAGGCCCTTAGCGCTATGGTACCGGGGGCTTGTCTTGACCAGACGGTTTTGCTGTTTGTTGTGCCAGAGGCAGATGTGATTTACCCTTATTTGTGCCAGAGGCGGATTCATACATGCTAGTATTGTGGCCAAGGCAGATTTATTTCCTATTTGTGATTTTCATTGCATGCATCATATCCATATTGTATATGAGTCTAACAGTTACTCTGGGGTTCAATTTTGAACTCCAGTCTGGTTCAAAAGATACAGGTGTGAGGTAGCAGCGGCTGGAGGACTTGAAAAAGGTAGGGCTTGATGCGGAAATAGAGGATGGCCTGTTGTTTTTTTATACTTCTCTATTTGGGATGACTGTATGACTTATATTTGTTGTTCAGTACTTGTTTTGGACGATTGTACCCTTAACCCTATGGGGATTACTTTACGTTCTTGTATGTAACTTTACTAGTATATTGTAGTTGTCCAAACCGACTATATGCCCTATCGCGCACACTCTAATATAATTTAAAAGGTGAATAATTAACAAAGGGAAGGTAATAAGCAAAAAGGATCCCTCTAACCCGCCACCCGAAAGGGCGATGCCGGTAGGGGTGTAACAATTTCAGTAACTGGTCTAAAAAGTTATTTTTGCATATCGTTTTCTCAATGGATCTTAAAAGTAAAGACTTTTTAGACCAGCTGTATCGAGACCTAATATAGAACCGGTTTAAACCACGATATTTACCTTGTCTAAGAAGCGATTTTTACATTAGTGCGTATCTAGAGCCAGCAGCGCATAAATTGTCAAAAGCCATGAAAAAAAAACGTTTGTGCGGGTGTTTGCATGATATTAAGGCACCACAAGGGAATTCTTCTAAATTGAGATGGCTTGTCTCAATAGAAGATTTGAAGTTAGTAGGAATGAAGTCCAATGATTATCACATACTAATGCAACAACTATTACTAGTAGCTATTAGAGGCATTATGGAAGATGATGTGCAAATCATGATAATAAGGTTGTGTCTTTTCTTTAATGCTATTTGTAGTAAAGTTGTTGAGATTGAAAAGTTAGACAAATTAGAAAAGGAGGGTTATATTATTCTATCCCAACTAGAGATGCATTTTGCTCCTACATTTTTTGATATAATGGTGCATTTGATAGTTCATTTGGTAAGGGAGATAAGACTATGTGGCTCAGTTTATCTAAGGTGGATGTACCCTTTTGAGTGATACATGAAGATCTTAAAATGGTATTCTAAAATTTTTTATCGACCTAAAGCCTCAATTGCTGAGAGATATGTGATTGGAGAGGCTATGGACTTTTGCAAAGAATATCTATTAACGTCGAAGGCTCAATCTTGTAATGAGAAGGGTAGAAGTCAAGGAACACAAGGGCCAAAAGTGAAAAGTATGTGTCATGAAAAGGTGTTGCAAGTACACTTGTATATCTTGAATAACATGGAAAAAGATCAGGCATACATAGTTGAACACAGAAAGAGTTTAAAGCAGATCTATCCAAGGAAAAATGACATGAAGATAACTAATGAGAAAAACAAGACATTTATAAAGTGGTTCAAGGAAAAGGTTTTGTATAAGACCAGTATGTTTGAGACAATCAAATGGTTAGCTTGGGGAACTTCTTTTGAAGTCCTCACTTGGAGTGGTTATAATATAAATGAGTATTCTTTCTACACAAAAGCTTAGGATAATAAAAGTACTATGCAAAATAGTGGGGTGATGATGGTAGCTGAATCAATGCACTTTTCTAGTTTGAAAGATAAAAGCTCCATATTGGCATCCATGGCCTATTATGGAGTTATGAAAGAAATATTGGAGATATGCTACTCCAAGTTGAGAGTTCCTATATTCAAATATCAGTGGGTTAACAATAATGCTATTCAAATATATCAATTTGGATTTAGATAAGTTGATCTTCATAGAGTTGGTTATAAATTAGCAAGCCAAGTGAAATAAGTGTTTTATGTTATTGATCATAAAAATAAAAAAATTTCCATTGTACTCCAAAGTAAAAATAAGAAGGATGTTGATCCAACTTTTAATCTTGACATAACACTACCTTTCACTACAAATCCACTTATACCAATTAAAGGAGAATTCGTAGAAGATGAAAACTTTGCAGCAAGAAATGATCATTGTGAAGGAATATGGGAAAACACATAAAGTAAGATTTTAAGGAATAAAATAGGACTGTGTGATTTTCTTACATTTTAGTTTGTTTTTTTATTCATTTAATTGCAATTTACTTATCCTATCTCACCTTGATTTGTTAATAGGAACTTGGTTGCCTCAGATGAGGAGAACACTGGTACGAGGAACTCAAGTGCCTCACCTATTAGTAAGAAGGCTAGAGGAAGCACAAAGCTGCTTCCACAAAGTTATTTTTTATTTTTAACTTTAATTAATGCAGTGATTTTTAGGATTCTATATTCACCAAGTCATTTCTCATTTTAATTATATGGTACACGCTTCCACAAAATATGTGGCCAAATGGAGAGAAACACATCCTATGGATTCTTATGTCCAGGGCGTCTGGTAGGAAACCTAAACAAGTTTGAAGAGAGGATGAGCTATGTGAGAGACTCAGTTGCTATGTTATCTGGCACCAATTGTTGAGAGGCAACTAACTTTGTTTTATCGATTTAAGGCATACTTAGTTTATTAAGTTAAGAAGTATCATGTAAACTAATCTTGTAACATCCCATTTGAAAACGACGATTTTTTTTTTTTAAAAAAACGTTTCCAAATATTTCAAGCAGAGTAATCAGAGTAGAGCATTGGAGCGAGTAAGTAATTTAAATTACATTCAAAATATGGACCATAGTGTAAATGTATTGGATTACAGTAATCCAGAATTCTCAAAAGTTAAAGAAACTAAAGAAAACGATAAATAATGTAGACACGTCTTGGCCTACTCATTTGCTTGCCTCGATCGCCAAACATCGGTCCTCCGGACACGATGCTACGGCGAGATCCATTCCACATATGGATCTCGGGTAACGGTTAACCTTATGCTCAAATAAAACAAGATATACGTACAAATGATATTCATTTCAATACAAAGCATATCATCACAAAAGCAAACAGCAGATGTATGATCAATAACATGGACAGAACATAAGCTATGTAAAGTCTCTCTCGACTAGTTCTGCACATATCCAGTGCCACGCCACTAACGTGTCCTCAGCGCTAGGAATAACTCAAACGGCATTACCAATACTATAATCCGTGGGTAAAGCCGTAAGTATCTCCGACGATTCTCAACGTAACCTTAGTATATGAACGTATCTATAACGCAAAAGTATATAAGCAGCATAGAGTTAGGGTTACAAAGACGCGTCCGTACCTTAGTTGCGATATCCGGCTCTTCCGGCTAAAAACAAGACTTTTTGACTACGCCGTACGTAAAAACAAATAAACAAACGGCTCAACAATGCAAGCAAAGCGGAATGATGGAATTTCGACAACGGTTCGACGTCAGAAGCATTCTAATCAGAATAATAACACACTTATGAATATTTGGCAGCATAACAGGCATTTTAGGTGAAAAAGACCATTTTGCCCCTACTACCCCTATTTGGCGGAATTTCGCCAGAACTTCGTTACTTTGACCTTATTCCATTTCAAAATTATCCCCACTATGTTTTTACCTCGTCAGGCATCTTTCAATGCAATGAGGCTTAAAAACATGTATAGGAATATATTCGAAACTTCCTAGATCAAAACAACAAGTTCTACTATAACTACCGAAAGAACTACGGAAACTAAAAGCTAAGGACAGAAGGACTTACTCGGAGCTAGGCATAATTTTTGCAGAGCTTCTCACTCTAAGATTTCGGCCAAAGAAGAGAGAAGAATGGTGTGAATTTTCAAGAAGAGGGGAGGGGTATTTATAGTGAAAATTCGGGACGTAAAGGGAATTTTTTCGCTTTGTTTCGGACCGTTAGATCTAGGGTTTTGTGAGATGAAATATTGGCCATCCAAGGGTCTTGGCCGACATCCAAGGGGTCCAAAATTCAAAGAATGAGTTGTCATCCAATGATGACTCTTGCTTTATGGCCTCCGCCCGATAAAGCTACCGATCGGTGTCCGTTTCGCGCGATTTCGCAGAAACTCAAAAATCCGAGCATGTAACTTTGAAGATCTTTTCATCCTCTTTCATATTATCTATTTTGATCCTCTTTTTGATCATATCCAGGTATTCTCCGGTGCGTCGGAAGATATTCGGACAAACGCGTCCGATTCGGAAATCGCTTCCGATAGAACCAACACGGACAATAATTCGTTGAATCGTAAAACGTCCAGTTGTTGCCTAACTTAATCCGTGTTTGAAAACACGAAATTGTTTCTATAGGTTCTCACTTTGCCAATGTGGCTCTACTCTATCGATCGCTTTCCGTCTTATTAGGAATTAGGGTTTTCGGTTGCGGAAATCAACGTCTGGTAAATTCTTTCTTCGTGTAAAAATTTACTTGTTCTTAATTTGATCAGTCTGAAAATACTTTTACCTCTGGTTTACCCGTAGAATTTATTTCGACTCTTCCCCTCGGTCGCCTATAAGCCGACTCACCGCATTATATCATTATTTTATTCTAATTATCATTTTAATTATTTAAACAATTCATTTTAATTAAAAATAATAAGAATTTCGCCCCTTCATTTTAAAATTCAGTTTTAATTATTTTTTTCATAATTTTTTCCATTTGTTAAAAATTTAATATTTTTTACCAAAAATTCTTGTTTTACCCCCGCCTTCGTTAAGGCTTAATCAGCCTAAATTCTTTCGTTTAGTGATCTTTTTAGGATTAGATTCCTTCATACATTTATCTTTACTAATTTTTTCCTTCATCCTTTTTATCATAATTAGAAAGGATATTTTATGCTAATTACCAAACCTTAATCTCTTAATTAAGGATTTTACCATAAATTTAACTTTCTATATTTCGCTTGTTTTTGAATCAATTAGCTAGTAATTATCTAATCATTCTCTCACCAATGGTTGATAATTTTATAATTTACAGTATATTATTATCTTACAAAATTTATCGACATTGTCATTTTATATCCTATGTAAAATATTAAAAATGTTTACACCATAAAGTTACTTTATGGTTCTCGGGAATGCTTTTTAAACATTTCTTCATGTTATTTCCTCTGAAATAATTTATTAAATTCTTATAATTAAAGATAATACTCCCATAATTTTCTCATAATTTTTCATGATCTTTAAGTATTTATCATAATGTTTTTAGACCGTTATTATCACCATTATTGCATTTTTAGTCATTCTGCGTTCATCTGATTTTTCCGTAACTTTTTCGACAATTTACTCGACAATTATAACAATTTTTTATAATAGTTTTAAACTCATGAATTTGCTTCATCAAAATATTCATTAATTTCTCTTATCTCAAGAATGCCAGATTTGCTAAAATCCGAGTATTACAAATCTCATTTTAATCTATTATCATTAGAGTCTGAGTGTTGCTTGCCCCTTAATCTACATCATCTATTGGTTTGGTTCTTTGGGTTGCAAGCCAAATGAAGAGTTAAAAACAATTTTCAATAGTAAGTTAAATGGTTTGTACATGATTGATTTTTTACTTGAACAAATTGTTTTGATGTCTTATGCTTTTAATTTTAATGATAGTGCACTCAAAACATATTATATAATGGATGGGAGGCACGAAACTAAAATTGCTACCACGAAGTGGTACCGGCCAAAAGTAAGTTGTTTAAATTCACGTTCTTTAATTGACAACTACTTTATATTTGCCTTTATTCATTGTTACCATTTTCTTTTGATGTATAGTGCTCTCAGCAACTAGGGAAAACTGAGTGTGGATACTACGTTATACTAAATATGTATAACATCATTGTTAGTGGACTTATTTCAAATTTTGAACTGTTGATCATTTCTTCATTCTGAAATGATTTTCATTTTTGTTCCTGTAAGTGAATGGTTAGTTATTTCATTAAATTGATTGATTTATGTTAACTTGTTCTTCAATTTGCCCTCAGACTTTTGGTTCAATCACAATGGAAGATATTAATGCGATCCAAAACCTTTTGGCGGGACATCTTCTAAAACAAATAGAAGATGTGTAGAAATCGATAAAAGGTTTTTTTAACATAGTGTAGTGGTTTAGAAATACTTGTCAATATACCTGATTATATTAACTTGTGAACTTGTGCACATTCTTATATTGACCATGTTTAGAGAGCTCTTTTATATATGAAATGCGTTATAATATGATGTCACTCAGTTATTTATTTATTTATTTATTATGATCTGTTATGAGAATTAGTTGTTTTTTACTCAGTTTTCTTTATTATATGTTCTGATTGTTTATTAAAAAAGGCCGTGGATAGAAAATATCAATTTCATTTGTTTTTTAGAAAATACTTTCAACGTCTGTTTTTCAAAATACAGTCATTGTTAGTCAACTTACAACGTTTATCTTCCAAAAACAGTCACTGTAAGTAGGCTTACATTGTCTGTTTAAAAACAAACGAATATTTTAAAACTTTAAACAATACTCACATATACTAATCTCTGAAAACAGTCGTCTTAGGGTCCTAAAAATGGATGTTATGAAAGTGCCTTCTGTAGTAGTGACCATACTCATAACTTTTAAATACTCTATCTAATCATTTTCTTTAGGTTCTACATAACTTATAAAAAAATTATTCATTTGTAAATTTCTTATGGTGTTAAGAGAATATTATTCATTTGTTTTTTGTTGAAAAATTGTCTATAGCGCGTCTGTTGGTGATGTTTCACCAAACACAAGTATAATATTCAAAATAATTGCCATCTAATGAATAAACAAGTACAATAAGGTTGTGGTGAGGCCAAAAAATGGGGACTTTGCTTGTCTTACTCACCAAACTTTAGTTTTGTTAAAACTAAAATGCAATTCATGAACACTGCGCAATAAGGAATATCCCTTAACATGGTGGACAACAAAATCCCCAAAATGATGCTCTCAAACAGCCACAGTAGTATTCCGGTGATCGGCCTTGGAACCGCCATGATTGAAGTTCCTGGTGAGGCCACAAAGATGGCAGTCATAGAGGCAATCAAAGTGGGTTATAGACACTTTGATAGTGCTTTAGGTTATGGCACAGGGCAATCACTAGGGGAATCCATAGAAGAAGCTCTTAAACTATGTCTTGTTGGGTCAAGGCACGAACTCTTCGAATTCCACTCATTTCAACGGCAAAAATCCTCTTATGTTCAAAAGCTACAAGTTCAAATTCTTGCCAAAACTTTTGTAATTTGACAGAAATTGAGTGTCATGCAATCATGAACAAGAAGATGCAGCTTTCAGCAATGTGCAACCAAACTTAATAATGGCAGAACAATGGAGGTTTCACCAACTAAATCACAGTATATGAGCATATTCAGCAGCAACAAGACAATTTCCAGATTCAGATTAATGGATTTAATTGCCAAAATTCATACAGCTACAATACACTCCAAAGTACCACTCAAACCAGAACAAGACCAAGATACCTATAGTTCAATCTAAGATTCCCAAACAAATCAGGACAGCAACAAATCTCCCAATTTCCTTCACATATTAATCACAGTCGGAATTATAGCTAGTTAATCGTCAATCTTAAGAGCAATGAAATTCAGCAAGTTTCTGATGTTAGAATGAAATTCAATCAAGCAGTTCGTGTGCCTCAAGTTAATTACAGTAAATGAAGATCACAGGGACAACACGCACAGATAGGCAGTACAAGTTCAGGATTAGAGAGATGCACCAATTTCATGGATAATAATTCACTAGAAGACAATGAATGACACCTTCACAAACTAATTTCCAGCAAAGTCTGTCCAGAGGCAGCAAAGAGTTTCGTTTTAAATTGGGAAATGTGTTTCCACTTAGATGAGAACATGAAGGGCCAATCACAATACACAGTACAGACACGAAAATTCAGTTGATAAAAACAGGCTTACTTTACAGTAATGTTCAATATGACTTCATGGATCTATCACTCAAGAATAAAGTCTCACAGTTCAAAATTAGAGGTATTTTCAGCTGAAACTAAAACTGATGGGAAGCAACAGAGTTCATAGAAGCCAAGTAATTAGGATACTTGTTTTTATCTCCAAAATATGCCAAGCTTATGCCAATTGAACAAAACTGTAATTTCAAATCCAAAGCCCATCAAAACAATCAAAGGATGAGTCAAAAATAGCAATGAACGAATCAAACTAGGAAGGAGTAAGCTGCACCAAAATAATGATAACAGATTTTGTTAGTTATGCTTAGTTTTGATAATGTCAAATATACATATCAATATCAAGAGCAAAAAGTTTGTATCATATACATTGACTAACTACTATATTTAATGTAGATTAGTCTAAATTGAATTGTGGAAAATGATCAAGAGAAGAGAAGAAAGAAAGAGTTGAATTGTGGAGAATGATCAAGACAAAAAAAGAAAGAAAGAGTTGAATTGTGGAGAATGATCAAGACAAGAGAAGAAAGAAAGAGTTGAATTATGGAGAATGATCCAGAGAAGAGAAGAAAGAAAGAAGATCTTGCCAAAGATAATGAGAATATAAATATTCAAGTTTATAGGATCAAATAGAAGTTGGAATGACTCAATTTGGAGTTAAAATCAGCAGCAGGATAAGCAAACTCGAGGTCAGAACTCAAAACTCGAGTTTACTACTTTCCTACAGTGATTTGCTTCTTTAGAATGAGTTGACTTGAGTTAGTTGTGTTTTCTACACTGATTTGCTCCTCTAGTACGAGTTGACTTGAGTCAAGACACAGTTGACTCGAGTTAGGAGTGCTTTCCAGCCACTCTGTTCACCTCTATTTCACATTTCTTTTGGGCGAGATCTGTTATTCGATTATATCTCTCAAAGAGATTTGATTGAGGTGAAACCAACTTTGTATGAAACTAGACTCCCAAGGTGTCATTTTGACAAAACTTCAAGCCCAAAGGAGTTCAGATAAGCGAGCTATGAATTTTAGAAGTTGACACTGAAATTCACGCCACACAGCAGACCAAGCTTAGATGTTTTGGGTTTATCTCACAAAGTATAAATCCAAATGAGCTAAAATCGGTGCCATATGAAACTAGACTCAAATACATTTCCATAAACATCAAGATAATGGAAAACAAAGATCAAATTAGTGAGATAAGAATCTTTGAAGTTGACAGTCAGTTCAGAATTTTACAAAAACGTTGGTCAAGGACAACTTCTATTAATCTGATCACAACGCTCAACATAGAATGAGTTTGGAGCTAATTCTTCTTGCATTAGAAAGAATACTTGAAGAGGCATAGGTGTTTTTCCAAATTTGGAGTAAGTCTTTAACTCGAGCCAAGGCTTAGTTAATTCGAGTCAATTGAAGTCAGAGAGCAAACCAAGTTTTTGACGTTCACTTAACTTGAGCCAACATCCATTCAACTCAAGCCAAGTCGAGACAGAGAGCTCACAATGCTAAAATATACTTGTAACTCGAGCAGAGAATGAAGGACTCGAGCATACAGCTTAGCAGTCAGTAGAGCTCAGTTCCACAACATCTCAGAGAATTCAAAAAATGTTGTTATCAATTGATTACTACTTGCCATACTTCTCAATGCTACTAAACATGTTTGTTAGTGAGTTTCATTTGATCAAATGAAGGATTAATTGCAAATTCTCAAAATGTAAGATTTGTGTCAGAACATTAAATGCTACGACAAAAGCTTCAATGACTACTCCAACGGTCGAATGCTCGCAACGATTGAAACACAATTGCCTATAAATTGCATAGCCTTCAAACCGGAAGAGATGACGATTGATGAATGATTCGACGAAGCCAATGAAATGATTTTACTACTTCACCGTTGATATGTCAATACGCACTTAACTCATACACTCTCTATTCCTCAATGTTTATATAGTTTACAGTAGAGAGTGAGATGATCGGATATGTACTTCAGTGTTAATCATATTCACTTCTAAGAGAGAATATTCATTGTAATCATTTTGTCTGAGAGTTACTCCAGATTGGATGATTTTGAGTGGGAAATTGATTGTATCCTTACAGTGTGTAAGGGGGAGTATCTCGGTGAGAGATTCGACTTTACAAGTGCCTGGGTAAGCTTGTAGGATTGTATAGGCTTCTCTTCCGGATTAAACAAGAGGTTAGTCGATTGAAAATCTCAAGTAGAGCTTGGGGACTGGACGTAGGTTAAGGATTGGGCCGAAGCAGTATAAATCACAGTTTACATATTCTCTTCCCTTATCTCTTATATTTCGGAGTATATGTTTATTTGAATATCTAACTGTTGATTTAAAAGACACGAAAATATTTTCAAAGTTCTAAGTTTTTAATCTTACACCCAATTCACTCCCTCTTGGGTTCAGTTGGTTCTTCCATTTGCATATCAAAGCAAGTCTCTTGTTTAAAGGACTTAACCATCTCAAGAGTCACAATGGTTGATTTTGGGTGTTACTCTTTTTTAGAAGGTTTTGATTATACCATTCTACCATTTTTCAAAGATATAGACTTTTGGTTTTGGAAAGCTAGAATGACATCGTTTATAAAAAGCCGTGATTTGGGTATGTGAAATGTTTTCACAAAGATCTTTGATTGTAAACCAAGAAAGGATTGGACAGAAAAGGAAAAGAAATTGTTTTCATTGAACATTAGAGTAATGAAAATCCTTCGATGTGCTTTAACTGAAAATAATTTTGAGAAAATCAATTTTTACTCTAGTGCTAAAGAAATTTGGTATACTCTTGATTCTATAAATGCTTCTAACAACTGTATTGAAGTTGATAGTGTTGACAGTTCATTTGAAACTATAAGCTGTATATCTACAATTGATGAATAATTGGAAGTTGAGAATGAATAAGGAGAAATCTTAGAACACTTCCATGATCTAGTCAACATGAAAGAACAAGAAAATGAGGATTCCCAAGAAGAGCTCATCATCGACAATTATAATGAATCATCATCAAAAGCTCAAGATGTTGTTATGGTAAAAAGTTTCAATTCTTCTTGTGTATTTAAGAAAAATGATTTTGAAAGTTTGCATAAAGTTGTTTTTCAACCAATTATTTATTCTACTGTGAAAAACAAAAATGTTTTCGATCTTGCTGGAAAATCATGTGGTAATAAGAAAGAATTTACAAATATATGTCATTTGATATTTCATCCACTCGACTAGCACAAGTATTGTAAAACTGTTCATAATAACCATCATTCTATTATTTGCAATTATTGTGGAAAGTCTGGCCATATTTCTCACACATGCTACATTATAAGAAATTCTAATGTGAGGAATAAATTTGTTTGGGTTCCAAAAGGACAAGTAAGGTCCAATACTAACATACAAGGACCCAAGTATAAGTAGGTACCAAAATGTCCATCTAGTGCCTTATGTGTGCAGATTGATCCCAAAAATAATGGACATAAGGGTATGGAGAAGAAGAAAAGTCCAAGAGTGTGATCAAATGCAAGATGAACCACAAAGGAGCTCAATCTCACAAAGGATAAAACAAATATATCAATCAAGTCAAGTCATGAAAACTTTATGTGATTTTTTGATTTATTGTTTTTTAGAAAATATGAAAAACAAGTTAGTATCCCTTTTCTAATCACTAAGCTACACCCTGGTCAAAATGCAATTGACACCTAATTACCTAGGAGCTTAAGGCTCCCCGGCAATGGTGCCAATTTAAAAAGCCATGTCATGGGGCTATCAAATAAAAACTTGATTAATATCCCCTATAGTGATGCTAACCTAAGTCGATTCTCAAAATGAAGCCTAAGTATCCAAGATCCTAATTTTAATTAAGTGACAACTACAAATAAACAAGGATGAAGATATATTACCTAAACTATTTCTAGACATAATGCATGTCCTAAGCTACCTTTTTCTTATGACTTTTGGTTTATAAAAAGATTTAAATGAAATGAGTGATTGAGTGATGATATGATACCTCCTTGAGATGAGTCCTGTTAGTTATGCTTAGTTTTGATGATGTCTTATATTGATGCCATTATCTAGAGCAAAAAAGTTTATATCATATACATTGACTAACTACTTTGTGTATTATAGGTTAGTCCAAATTAAATTATAGAGAATGATCAAGAATGGAGTTTGAATAAAGAAGAACTTGTTAAATATCATGAGAATATCAATATTAAAGTCTCTGTGATCAAATAGAAGTTGGAACGACTCAATTCGGAGTTAAAACAAGCAAGTTCAAGCTTAGGATGAATACCGGTTTGTTTGGGGGTATTAATGTAATTTCAGCATTTTATCTCACCCAAACAGCGCCTTGCTCGAGCACAAATAATTTCATGCTCGAGCAACATCGTTTCCAGCCCAATTTCGCTCAAAATCCGTTCTTGCTCGAGCAAGAAAGAAGGCCTTGCCCGAGCAAGGTCGTGGCATCAGCATACTCTGTTCAGCTCTGTTTCAGGCGACCTCTAGTAATTCGATGATATCTCCCAAACCAAAAATCGGATTGACGTGAAACCAGAGGAATATGAAACTAGACTCCCAATTCGTCATTTTTTCATAAAATTCAAGTCAAAAGAAGTCCCGATGAATTATATATGAATTTTACAATTTACCATAAATATCACCGTCACAATCAGGAACAAGCTTCGGTGTTTTGGACGTATCTCACAATCTACAAATCAAATTGAGGTGAAATATGTGCCATTGGAAACTAGACTCAAATACCTTTTCAAAAACATCAAGAACACAGAAAAATAAGATCAATTGAAGGATTTAGGATGTTTTAAAGTTGATAGTTTGTTCTGGATTCTGCAAAAATGCTGGATAAGATCAACCTCCACTCATCTGATGTTAATGGACAAAATACAACTAGTTTGGAGTTGATTCTTATTGAAATGAAAGGAATATTTGAAGATCTTTCTGAGATGAGATGATTTGCTAAATTTGGATTTTTGCCGAAGACGTTATGCTCGCTCGAAATTCTTGTCAATATGATTGCTTCTTGGAAGTCTCTATACTACGGAAGTTGAAGCTTTGTCTTGGAGAGTATTATGCTTATTCACATATGATCAAAAGCTTCAAAGAACATGATGCCCAAGCATCAACGAGTTCGAGTGAAGATTTACAATTTGGAAAGTCATGCTCGAGCAAAGCGAATGTTGCCCAAGCAACAACGGGCTCTTGAAGAAAGAAGGAAAGCAAAAGCAACCGCCCGAGCATCCCTTGAAAAAGGCCCGAAAGCATACCTTGCCCGAGCAAGGTTATATGTTTGCTCGAGCAACATTGGATGTTGAAGAAGGATAAGAGAAAGCACTAGCCATCTGCCTGAGCAACCTCCAGAAACACCAGAAAGCAATACCTTACCCGAGCAAGAGTGAAACAGAAGCGAGGATCCAAATGTCATAGTCCTTGCCTGAGCATAAGAAAGTGCTTTGCCCGAGCACATGCTCGAGCAAGAAGAAAAAGCTTGCCCGAGCAACCTTGGAGCTCTTCCTAGTTTTGACTCTGCCTGAACCTTGCCCGAGCAAGAAGGAAGTCTTGCTCGAGCAACATCGTCTGGAAGACAATACTTCCAAGATATTTTGAAGAGCTTGCCCAAGCATAGATATCACCATGCTCGAGCATCGTACGCAAGCAAGGAAAATGTTTGCCCGAGCATTGGCAAACAGAAAGTCTTCTACACCGAGATACGAGAGAGCTTGCCCGAGCAAGCCAACAATCTTGCCCGAGCAAAGTCATCCCCTGTTCTCAAAAAGCTTCGTCTCGTGTAAATTCTCGATGATGACATTTATCTTATTACTTATGATTATTGCTTATTAAGTTTACCAAATGCTTTTAACCAGTGTATTAGTGAGTTTCAGATCATCAAGGCACAAATTACCAGCTGATTAAAATAAAGCACTTTGGTTTGTCAGAAGCATTAAATGCAAAGTAGAGACATTCGCCATTCTGGCAAGAAACCTTCTGAGCAAGCAAAAAGCATTCCGGCAATACCTTATACAATACTCAGAATGTGTCTCAACGGACAATTTGAATAAGGAATGTCAATGAAAAATAAACGGTCGAATGTCGAAGCGTACGAGGAAATAGAGCAAGTGTTTTACAACGGACATATTGATTACTCACAACGGCTCATTAATCCCTCTCAACGGTCGAATGCTTTCCATCAACTATAAAAGGAGAAGGATTCAAAATGGACAAAGACAGATACGAGCGTGCACTGCCGAAATGCCGACATTATGAATATACACTTAACTCTTACTCTATGTTTCTCAATGTTTATATAGTTTACAGTAGAGAGTGAGATGATCGATTATGTACTTCAGTGATTAGCATTCATCTACTCAGTGAGGAGTTCTTAAATACCGATTAATTCTTTTAGTTGTAAAAATCTTAAGGTTGTGGAACCTTAAGTGTGGGTGTATCAATTACAACTTGTAAGGGGAGTGAGTCCTAGAGTGAGAGGATCATCCTTCGTTTACAGAGTCGGTAATTGTATCCTTACAGTGCGTAAGAGGATATCTCGGTGAGAGATCGTAAAGGCTACACAAGTGCCCGACCAAACTTGTGAGGTTGTAAAGGCTTTCTCTTGTGCCCGGTTAAACAAGAAGATAGTGGATTGAAAATCTCAAGTGGAGCTTGGGACGGACGTAGGTCAAGGATTGGGACGAACCAAGTATAAATCTCGATTTTTGCATATTCTCTTCCCTAAACTCTTACATTTCCAAAGCATATATGTTTGAATGATTGATTATTGCTTTATAAACTAATTCTGTCATTCGAACTACTTTCAGTAAGTTGCGAAAAGATTTTCTAAGTTTTCGAAAGCTTTATCAGACACCCAATTCACCCCCCCTCTTGGGTTCAGCCGGTTCTTCAAGTCCTTGGCTCTAATTTCCTATTAAAGATATGGAGTCAATCGCTAAATCTTATAGAAAATTCCAAGATACCATTTGAGTTTAGTGAGATTAGGTTATAAATACTCCTAACACCATAGCAAGCAATTATCCCTTAATAGACTATTAAGAATCACTTAGCTACCCAAGAGATTAGATTAAATACTTTTCTTCCTCTTAGGAATTTCCACCATATAATTCCTAAATCAGAATCAACTTAATCACACATTCTAAGGTTAAGTATCATTTTTTCCCCAGAATTTTATGTTGAGGAGTAGTGAGTATACGAAAGTTTTTTTAAGGGCAATTTTGCCCCAAAAGTTTACAAAACATAGAAATTGTATCCCTTCATTAATTTTGACTGTTAAGTTTAACTCATATACACATGTGGGACGCAATGCTTGCCACCTCATCAAAAGAAGCAAAAACAAATTGTAAAATCCAAATCTCAAATATATCAAAAGTTCAATCCACTCCAGAACTTCCATGTTTTTCTTCTTCTGTTCATCCATGTGTGCAAGGTCATTTTCTCCAAATATGTTTGTCAACTGATGCTTACTCCCAATTTTTCCTAAAGGAAATGTTCAAGAGAAATTGAAATATTCTAATCTTGTTTTTATAATACAGGTAGAAAAGAACTCTAAAGATACATCAAAATTATTTAATGATATAAGGACATTTGTGATCATGTTGAGAAATTTTACTACCCTTTAGATTTTCATGATAAATAAATTTAATTGGAAAAATAATTGCAATGTTATGAGCTTGATGTGCCCAAAGAACCAAACGTTTATAATTTGTACCTCTATAGATGAACCAAGTCAAACGATTGCCGATGCTTGAAAGCCTATTTTTAATCCTTTGATTGACAAATCACCGTTTGTGTTGATTTTCTTCTAAACATGGTTTCTACCTAATATAAGTTTTTCTTAAACTTTTTTTGGGGGACTGAAATGTATAATACCTTTATAATGCTCAGAAAAAATTAACACCCCCACTAGCTGCGCCATTGGGCTTTACTCTTGATATTTATGGTTTATTTAATGAAGCAAGGACCTATTGACAAACATATTTGGAAAAGGACTTGTTGGGCAAAAATCTGCGGATAGTGTATCTTATTTTTCTCTTTTGTTTGTTTGTGACAGGTAGAAATGAGCTGAGGGAATTGTTAGTTCTCTATAGGTTTTTGATGATAACTGACAATTGTAAACACAATTTAAAGATTGTTAAAAACTTGCTGTCAAGGCCGTACTCAAGTATGAGAATCTACACTCGAGTATGGACTTACCGAGAATTGCACAAATTTGATTAAACTGAACTATACTCAAGTATCCATGGGTATACTCAAGTATAGTCCTCACGAGAGAGCACTCTAAGTTATACATCAAGCTAAACTCGAGTATGAGTTTACATACTCGAGTATGGATCATACGAGTCTACTCAAATACTTGCTTAAGTTTTTCTATACTCAAGTATACATTTCTAAACTCAAGTATGGGTCATACAGAAAGATTCAAAAGTTTTTTTAATCATAAGCATACTCGAGTATATACTCACACACTTGAGTATAAGACAAACAGAAAGAATCTTTCTTTTCAAAATACTTTCTAAACTCAAGTATGCAAATATACACTCAAGTATAGGATGATCAAAAAGTTTTCAAATCTCTCACATGCCTATCCATACTCAAGTGTACATGTGTATACTCAAGTATACACCATACGTAAAGATACAAAAGTTTTTGAACATAAGCATACTCAAGTATGTAGTCACACACTCGAGTATGAGACAAACAAAAATTATCTTTCTTTCCCCAAAGCTTTGTAAACTCAAGTATGACTTTACATACTCAAGTATGGATGTGAAACAGATTTCAAAGAGTTTTTCAAAATTATTGTATACTCGAGTATGGCTGTACATACTCAAGTATAGGACATACGAAAGTTCTTCCTTTTTGAAAGACTTGGATACTCAAGTATAGATCTACATACTCAAGTATAGAGACTTTGGACTTAAACTTATTTTCATATTAAATGGTTCACACTCGAGTATGTAATGACACACTCGAGTATGACTTTCACTTCAAAGATATAATCCAAAGCTTAAGTCACGATGTTCCTCTTTGTAAGAACCATACTCAAGTATCATTCTTCATACTCAAGTATAGACATTAGTGCACGTGTGACACACTCGAGTATAGAAGAACATACTCAAGTATGAGTCGTAGAATTTGAAAATCAAATCGACGAATTTGTGAAACATTCATGTTTGATCTTAATACTTCCTATTATCATTCTTGCATATTCCAGCTATGTTTAACCACTTTGTTAGTGAGTTTCAGATTGCTTAAACTAGATTAAATGAGGACTAAAAGCAAAAAGCAAAAAGCATGTCAGAACATTAAATGCTACACCCAAAAAGTTGCATACTTTTGGGTAATCCTTCTGCACACGCCTACAAAGGATTAATGTCTACCTACCACATCCAGTAGCTGCTATTCCAACGGATTTATTTACTAGAAGTCAACTCTGAACTTCTGCCCAGCTGGATTAAGTGAAGATTAGTGAGAGAAGAAGACCAAAACATTTCCTAATCCTTGGTTAAAGTCTCCAACGGTTATATGAGGGATTACAACGGTCATTTAATGCACTCTCGGTATAAATAGAGCTGCATTCAATTTCTCTCAACAACCAAGACCTCGTAAAGCGAAAATCATTAAAGCCTTCATTTATTCTTGAGTCTTTCTCGTACTAAGTATCTGTTGATACATTCAATCTTGGTGTTTATCATTATCCACTCTTAGAGAGAGTTTTTCATCTTGAATATCATTTATTGTAAAGAATCACAAGTCTGGGGACTTGGTGATTGGGTTCATTGATTACAACTTGTAAGGGGGAGTAAGTTCTAGTGAGAGAATTACTCTTGAGTGCAGAGTGTGTAATCAATTGTGATAGTGAAAATCCCAGAGAGTCTGGGGACTGGACGTAGGTCAAGAGATTGGACCGAACCAGTATAATTCCTTGTGTCTTGCTATTCTTCTCTACTCCATAGTCTACTCTGTTTTAGTCTTCGAAAAACAGAGCTTTTCTGGAAGAATTTTTAAAAATCCCCAATTCACCCCCCTCTTGGTGATTAAGCTCCACTTTCATTTGGTATCAAAGCCAGGTTTTCTCTGAAGAGATTAACATCTCGAGAAGGATCACTATGGAAGGTATTCTACCTGATGGAGCTTCGATCAACCGACCACCAGGATTCACCGGAGAGCACTACTCATTCGGAAAAGCAAGTTCAAAGTTTTTGTAATGGCCCTCGAGTTTGGTCTCCGGAGAGTATTTGAAAGAGGAGATTATGTTCCATCAACTACTCGAAGATGGAGTAAGAACTCCAAAGCTCGAAGAAGAATATGATAAGAATGACAAGAAACTGGTAGTTCTTAACAAAGAAGGCTATTCTTATGCTTCAAAGTGCCTTAAGTCAAAGTGAATACTTCCGAGTATGCACTTTAACTTCTCGCAAAGGCTATGTGGGACGCCTTGGAACTAGCTCATGAAGGAACCACCGGAGTCAAAGAAAATAGAGTCAACACTCTCATGATCGAGTACGATCTTCTTCGTATGAAGTCGGGGAATCAATTGGTGAGTTCCGACTCAGATTCATTCATCTCATCAATCAACTTGCGCATTGGGAAAAGTCTATGATCAACCGGTTCAAGTCAGAAAAATCTTGAACATTCTCGAAGGAATGGGAAGCCAAGGTCACGCCATCGAAGAAGCCCATGGGGCATCCATGGCATCTCGTAGTGACTCTCTTTGGTAGCCTTGCTGAATATGAAGGAAAAATGAAGTTCAGAAAGGGACTTGATGAAATCAACAGCAAGAGCAAAGGAATAGCTTTCAAGGCAATCAAAGAAGCTAAAGAGATCGATGATGATGATGATGAAGAAGAAGACGAAGAAAAAGAGCTTGGCATGATCGTTCGAAGATTCAAACGATTCTATCGAAAGGATCAGGCCTACAAGAAATTTCACAAAGGTAGCTCCAGCACTGAAGCAAAGAAGTCGATCATATGCTACGAATGTGAAAAGCCTGGCCATATCAAGTCTGAGTGCCCCCAGCTGAACAACAAGGACAAAGAAAAGAAGAAGTTTAACCGATTTAAAAAGAAAGCCTATGTTTCAGCCATTTAGGGTGATAGCTCATCGATGAAGATGAAGGATTTGATGAGGAGGACAAAGCAAATATCCGCCTAGTTCTTTGAAGAAGAAGAGCAACATGACAACAATGATGAGGTATACGATTCAAAACCAACCTATGATGAATTATTTGCTGAATATGTTGTTGTTCAAACTGAATTTGAAAAACTTGCTGAAAAATATCTTGCTTTGAAAAAGAAAAACATGACTCTTGAAATGCAGTTTGAAAAGTCTTCCTTTATCAAAAATGTTGTTTGTGAAGATTGCTCTAATCTACAGAAAAAGAACTTACATCTTACAAAGGCACTTGAGAAATTCACTAGAGGTAGTGAAATGCTCAACGTTATTTTAAAAGAACAAAGATTTACAAATGATAGATCAGGAATCGGTTACAAACCGAGTTTTGATAAAAGAAAAGGTAAAAAGAAATTTGGAGAAAAATCTTACATGAACTATTTTAGAAAATCAGTTCACTCTTCAAATCCTTTTGCACATTGCAACTATTGTAATCGAAAGGGTCATACCACTTCTTCCCCGCTTCCATAAGAAGGAAAGAAAGAGTAAGCCCATGGGAAACTATCAATGGGTGCCTAAGGGATCCTACAAGGTTCCTAAGACACATACTAACCCCAAAGGACCCAAGAAAAAATGGGTACCTAAGACTTGATCTGCTTTGTCTTGCGGGTTTGTCTAAGAGCATCAAATCCCAACAAGTGGTACATTGATAGTGGATGCTCAAGACATATGACGGAGACCAATCCAAGTTTGCTTCAATCAAGCCCAAAGATGGTGGCAAGGTGACCTTTGGTGGCAACCAATCTGGAAAGATTCTTTGGAATTGGTGAAATTGGCAACAATGAAGGACCACAAATCAAAGATGTCTACCTTGTTGAAGGACTTTGCCACAATCTCCTCGGTGTAAGCCAAAGCACTGATAAAGGTAACATAGTTATCTTCGATTCTGAGGAATGCTTGATAGTAAGCAAGGATGTTCTCTCTTTAGAAAATATTAAATCAAAAGCTTTATTCAGAGCTCCTAGAGATGGAAATTGCTATACACTAAATCTCTCTAGAAATGGCTCGGTTCTGAAAAATGTTTTGTAAGTAATCTAAATGATAGTTGGTTATGGCACAAGCGATTAGCTCATGTCAATATGATCCAACTTGACAGATTACTCAAAAAGGATTTGGTTATTGGTATTCCAAAACTTTGATTTAAAAACGACATGGTTTGTGATGCCTGTCAAAAAGGAAAACAAACCAAATCCTCCTTCAAATCTAAAAATGAAATTTCAACTAATAGACCTCTTCAACTACTTCATATGGATCTAGTTGGACCGGCTAAAGTAAAAAGCCTTAGTGGCAATCTTTATACTTTGGTCATAGTTGATGATTTTTCTAGATTTTCTTGGACTATATTTCTATCTTCAAAAGATGAAACATTTGATCAGTTTGTTGTTTTTGCCAAGAAGGTCCAAAACGAGAAAGGTCTCTCTATTTCAGAATTCGAACCGATCATGGAGGAGAATTCGAGAACCATGCATTTGCCGAGTTCGCGAAAACATGGGAATTGATCACAACTTCTCGGCCCGAGGACTCCTCAACAAAATGGAGTTGTGGAGAGAAAGAACCGAGTTCTTACCGAGATGGCAAGAGCTATGCTGAATGAAAACAACACTTCTCAAGTGTTCTGGACTGATGCAATGAGCACCGCTTGCTACATCTCAAATCGGGCATATCTCCGGAAGAAGTTGGGCAAAACCTCCTATGAATTGTACAAGGGAAGAAAGCCAAATCTGGCTCATCTGCATGTGTTTGGATGCAAGTGTTTCATCCACAACAATGGTAAGGATAACTTGGGAAAGTTTGATCCCAAGGCGAGATGAAGGTATATTTTTGGGTTATTCAAATAGAAGTAAGGCTTATAGAGTTTTCAATACTCGTACTCGAATTGTTGAAGAGTCTATGCATGTTGTTTTTCGTGAATCCAAATCGATAAATCCTTGGATGATGATGAGGAAAATGTTTTCAAAAATCAATTCTTTTCAAAAACTACTCCCGCATCTATCGAAAATCTGAAAATGTCTTTGAGGCTGATCCCCAAAACAATATTGAAAACCCTAATCAGTCTCAACCTAGAGCTTGGAAGTTCATAAGGAATCATCCTTTGGTCCAAGTTATAGGAGATGTACATCATGGAGTAAGAACTAGAAACAGCACTTTAAATGAAGTAACTTTTTCTGCTTTTATATCTCACATTGAACCCTAAAAAATAGATGAAGCCCTTTCAGATAATGATTGGGTGATAGCTATGCAAGAGGAGTTACATCAATTTGATAGAAATCAAGTTTGGGATTTGGTACCTAGGCCTAAGGACCATCCGGTTATTGGCACTAAATGGGTATTCAAGAACAAACGAGATGAATCAGCAATCATTGTCCGTAACAAGGCAAGATTGGTTGCTAAAGGCTATAATCAAGAAGAAGGAATTGATTATGAAGAAACTGATGCTCCAGTGGCAAGATTAGAAGCCATAAGAGTTCTTCTAGCCTTTGCTTGTGTCAAAGGATTCAAGCTCTACCAAATGGATGTGAAAAGTGCTTTTCTAAATGGTTTTATTCAAGAGGAAGTTTATGTAGAACAACCTCCCGGTTTTCAAAATGATCATCATCCAGATCATGTATATCGTCTCAAGAAGGCTTTATATGGTCTTAAACAAGCTCCTAGAGCTTGGTATGAGCGATTAAGCAAATTTCTTCTTGACCAAGGATTTATTAGAGGAAAAGCAGATACAACTCTCTTCATTAAGAGTAATAAGCTTGGTGAAATTTTAATTGTGCAAATTTATGTTGATGATATTATATTTGGTGCTTCTAATGATGCTTTGTGTGAAGATTTTGCTAAGAATATGCAGGGAGAGTTTGAGATGTCCATGATAGGAGAACTCAATTATTTCCTTGGTCTGCAAATCAAGCAAAGAAAAGATGGAATCTTCATATCTTAGACCAAGTACCTCAATGATCTGCTGAAGAAGTTTGGGATGGATCAATGCAATGGAGCTGACACTCCAATGAGTTCTACTGCCTCACTGGATGCTGATGAAGAGGGCAAGGATTTCAACATAACAAAATATAGAGGAATGATAGGATCATTGCTCTATCTCACAAAGAAGTCGCCCGGACATCCAATTTAGTGTGGGCATGTGTGCAAGGTTTCAATCAGCTCCCAAGGAGTCTCATGCTGAGAATGTGAAGAGGATATTCAGATACCTTGCTGACACAAAGACTCTTGGACTATGGTTTCCCAAAGGTCAACCTAAACATTTGGTGGCATATTTGATTCGGACCATGCGGCTATAAGACGGATAGGAAGAGCACAAGTGGCCAATGTGAATTTTTTGGTGGCTTACTTGTTTCTTGGTTTAGCAAGAAGCAAACAAGTGTAGCTGTGTCATCCACTGAAGCTGAATATGTAGCTGCCTCTAGTTGTTGTGCTCAAGTCTTATGGCTCAGGCAACAACTATCCGACTTGGGAATCAATCTGAAGGAGATCCCAATATTGTGTGACAACACAAGCACAATAAGCTTGGCCAAGAATCCAGTTCAACATACCCGGACCAAGCATATTGATGTGAGGCATCATTTCATAAGGGATCATGTTCAGAAGAAAGATGTCAAAGTCATGTTCATCCCAACTCATCTTCAACTTGCTGACATCTTCACCAAACCATTGGCAAAGGAACAATTTAATTTCATACGAAGAGAATTGGGAATGGTAAATCCCAATGAGTTGTGAGTATTTCTTTATGTCTCAATGTTAGTTATGATTTTGATGATCGTTAAAAACTGATTTAAGCATCGGAGTGTCTAGTTATGTCTTATGCAGGATGTTTAAAATACTGATGTTTGCTGTCAAAAGAAGCATACTCAAGTGTAGGAGACTATACTCGAGTATGTCGGGGTCATAAAGAAATCTTGTTCTCCATGAAAGATCTATACTCAAGTGTATAAGTTATATACTCGAGTATACGCAAGACAGAGAGCAACCATGCCTTGAAGAAAATACATACTCAAGTATGTAAGTACATACTCGAGTATGAGTGGCGGAATTTCAAAGGTTCACCTTACACCTTTGAAGTCCAGGTTAGTAAAATTTTCTATACTCGAGTGTGTTAGTATATACTCGAGTATGGCTAGGTATGAATATATATATGATCCTGTTCATGTTCTTCCAAACCTGACCTCATACTCCAGTTTGCCCTAAAACGCTTTCTCTTCTCGTCTTTAATTCTCTCATCTGCCGCTCAAATCTCGCCCAAACCCTCAAAATGGCCTCCAAATCAAAACCCCAAGAGATCTCCAGCGATCATGAAAACTCCAAGTCGTGGTCTCCTCCACCTCCTCCACCACGACCTACAAGAGTAAAAACCGTTCCCAATCGCTTTCACTATGGCGTTGATCGTTCGATTAGAGGGGTGAGCGAAAATATCCCAGAAGCTTCTATGAGTTCAAAGGAAACCTCAAAATCGCAGAAGGCTGCGAAACCCAAATCCAAAGGGGTCACCTTCAAGGAACCAGCCTCAAAGCCAGTTGAGGACCCTGAGCCTAAGGCCAAACGGAAGCAGAAAATGTCTGAAACTCCTAAGCCTCCCAAAGCTAAGAGGTCGAAGCTTCCTTCTACTCATGAGCAAGGGCAGAGCTCAACCAAATCTCAACCTTCAGTCTCTCAGAAAGCTCAGACATCCCATGAACCTCAGCAACCTCAAGTGCCATCTGTCATGGCCAATGCAATTGAGGACATTCACCTACATACGGATGCTCCAGAAGGTTTCTCTGTCTCACCTACTTACTTTTCATCTGAACAGAATGCTAAATTCAAAGAAACCTTTGCTTCCAAAGAATTCGTCATCCGTTGTCACTCTTAATTTGAGTAAGTTAAAGGATGAGTGCAATCTCGACCTATCACCCCGGTTCAAATCCTATGAATCCTTTGTTTCTATCTCTCGCTCCATATTTTCCCAATTTAATCAAAATCTTTTATTTCAATATGGAATCGACAACATTCTCAACTCCGATGATGAGTTAGTTGAAGAGCGAATTTCAACCACTTTGTCAAGGGTATTAAATTCATCTTTCTCTGCAGCAATCCTGAACACCATTCTGAAAATTTCTAACCCTCCTTCTGAATCTTCACCCACCTATAGCAACCAAGAGATCTTTTCTACACTTAGACCAAATGAGCCATTTCCGAAAATCAGCATCGCACACTTTCCTTCAAACCTGGTTCCATGTCTCTTATCAATCGAACAATTTGGTACATTTTCTCAAGGAATTTTCTCCGAAGGGAGGAAGTTTCACTCATTCCCGCACAAAAAGACTACTCTACCTTTACTGCTTTTGTGAAGAAGGTACCTATCAACCTAGGAGAATGGATCTTCCAGGAAATGTCTAAATTTAGATTCACCTTTAGAAAGTCTTCCCACATTCCTTTTCCATCCTTGATTTCTGTTATCCTATTCTATCATAAAATCTGGTATGTAGGCCCTCCTGAGTCAATGAAATTGCCTCCCACCTTTGGAAAAGCTCAACTGAACTTAATGCGGCTAAGATTTGAAGAAGAAGGCTCACGGCCAATCAAGAGCTCCTTCGAGATCTCGGCCTCAAGCATCACACGCTCCAAAGATCGAAATCCCATAGCAGTCTCAGGCATATGAAGAAACTCAATCTGCTCCCTCTAATTTGGAGACAAGAATTCAAGGGATGGTCGATGCTGCAATCGCCAAGCTATCCATTAGAATTGACTTTGAGATGGGAAAGCTAGTAGCAGAACTCAAACGAGGAAATGATCTAATGGTAGATACACAGGATACATTAAAGGAAGATGTTGACAGTCTCCTGATTCAGAACAAGAAACTACAAGAGCAATTTGAGCGAACTCATCTTGAGTTATCTGATCAGATCATGGATCACGACGCCAAATTATCTACCCTGCTGGTTTCCCAAGTGAGTCTCGATGACAAAGTTGAGAAAATGCGAAGAACCTTCACTTGAGTGGTCGAGTCCATCGACTTTGTTTTTGGTTCCTCCTTCCATGCCTAAGACCGATCCGAACCCTCTTCTTCATCACCAACATTCACCTTCACTAGTCCCCTCCATACTACCTCTACTCACACAACTGAAATCCTGAACTTATCCTCTCCCATCACTCCCGCCACCGTGGTTCTGCCTACTCCTATATTTGATACCCTACCTCCGTCTCCTCCACCTACCCCCATCATTGACCCTCTCCAAGAACCCTCATTCTCAGCTCCACCTTTTGACGATGACAAAGGGGGAGAGAAAGGCAAAGAGTAATTTAAGGGCAACAAGTGTTTATGAAGTCACTTTTGAAGTTTAGTCTTAGTCTAGTCTGATTTAACCTCTTTTGCACCTTGCTTTACTCTCAGTTTATGTATTTCATGTTTGTATTATTCTGATGTTAAACTGAGAAAGTGTGCTTAGTAACTGCTTCCTACTGTTCATCTCTGATATATCAGTTGCAAATTTACCTTTCAAGAAGTGCATCTTTACATGCTTCGTACTGTAAAATTCTGTCCAAATTTGCACATTCTCATTTCAAAATGCAAACTTCTCTTAAACTCATGAAATATTGGTTTACAAGTGTTGTCATCATCAAAAAGGGGAGAATGTTAGTTCTCTATAGGTTTTTGATGATAAGCGACAATTGTAAACACAATTTAAAGATTGTTAAAAACTTGTCAAGTCAAGGCCGTACTCAAGTATGAGAATCTACACTCGAGTATGGACTTACCCAGAATTGCACAAATTTGATTAAACTGAACTATACTCAAGTATCCATGGGTATACTCAAGTATAGTCCTCACGAAGAGAGCACTCTAAGTTATACATCAAGCTAAACTCGAGTATGAGTTTACATACTCGAGTATGGATCATACGAGTCTACTCAAATACTTGCTTAAGTTTTTCTATACTCAAGTATACATTTCTAAACTCAAGTATGGGTCATACAGAAAGATTCAAAAGTTTTTTTAATCATAAGCATACTCGAGTATATACTCACACACTTGAGTATAAGACAAACAGAAAGAATCTTTCTTTTCAAAATACTTTCTAAACTCAAGTATGCAAATATACACTCAAGTATAGGATGATCAAAAAGTTTTCAAATCTCTCACATGCCTATCCATACTCAAGTGTACATGTGTATACTCAAGTATACACCATACGTAAAGATACAAAAGTTTTTGAACATAAGCATACTCAAGTATGTAGTCACACACTCGAGTATGAGACAAACAAAAATTATCTTTCTTTCCCCAAAGCTTTGTAAACTCAAGTATGACTTTACATACTCAAGTATGGATGTGAAACAGATTTCAAAGAGTTTTTCAAAATTATTGTATACTCGAGTATGGCTGTACATACTCAAGTATAGGACATACAGAAAGTTCTTCCTTTTTGAAAGACTTGGATACTCAAGTATAGATCTACATACTCAAGTATAGAGACTTTGGACTTAAACTTATTTTCATATTAAATGGTTCACACTCGAGTATGTAATGACACACTCGAGTATGACTTTCACTTCAAAGATATAATCCAAAGCTTAAGTCACGATGTTCCTCTTTGTAAGAACCATACTCAAGTATCATTCTTCATACTCAAGTATAGACATTAGTGCACAGTGACACACTCGAGTATAGAAGAACATACTCAAGTATGAGTCGTAGAATTTGAAAATCAAATCTGACGAATTTGTGAAACATTCATGTTTGATCTTAATACTTCCTATTATCATTCTTGCATATTCCCAGCTATGTTTAACCACTTTGTTAGTGAGTTTCAGATTGCTTAAACTAGATTAAATGAGGACTAAAAGCAAAAAGCAAAAAGCATGTCAGAACATTAAATGCTACACCCAGAAAGTTGCATACTTTTGGGTAATCCTTCTGCACACGCCTACAAAGGATTAATGTCTACCTATCACATCCGAGCTGCTATTCCAACGGATTTATTTACTAGAAGTCAACTCGAACACGCCGGTGGATTAAGTGAAGATTAGTGAGAGAAGAAGACCAAAACATTTCCTAATCCTTGGTTAAAGTCTCCAACGGTTATATGAGGGATTACAACGGTCATTTAATGCACTCTCGGTATAAATAGAGCTGCATTCAATTTCTCTCAACAACCAAGACCTCGTAAAGCGAAAATCATTAAAGCCTTCATTTATTCTTGAGTCTTTTCGTACTAAGTATCTGTTGATACATTCAATCTTCGAGTGTTTATCATTATCCACTCTTAGAGAGAGTTTTCATCTTGAATATCATTTATTGTAAAGAATCACAAGTCGGGGACTTGGTGATTGAGTTCATTGATTACAACTTGTAAGGGGGAGTAAGTTCTAGTGAGAGAATTACTCTTGAGTGCGAGTGTGTAATCAATTGTGATAGTGAAAATCCCAAAGAGTCTGGGGACTGGACGTAGGTCAAGAGATTGGACCGAACCAGTATAATTCCTTGTGTCTTGCTATTCTTCTCTACTCCATAGTCTACTCTGTTTTAGTCTTCGAAAAACAGAGCTTTTCTGGAAGAATTTTTAAAAATCCCAAATTCACCCCCCTCTTGGTGATTAAGCTCCACTTTCAGGAATATTGCAAACAAAAGGGTATACTTGTAACAGCATACTCTCCTCTGGGGACTGCAAGTTCAGCAACAGGGAGCAACCGGATCCTAGACAATGAAATACTCATTAACATTGCCAAATCTCATGGCAAATCAGTTGCTCAGGTTTTAAGAATTTTAATTTCAAGTTCCTTTTAAATTTTTCAACCGCTAATATAATCAATGTACGTCTTACTTCTTAATTAGTAATGAACTTATTGGTATATATATTTCAATTCAATGGAATTATTTTGCCGTAACAGGTTGCTCTGAGATGGCTATATGAGCAAGCAGTGGGTTTTATTGCCAGGAGTTTCAACAAAGACAGAATGAAACAAAACATGGAGATATTTGACTGGTCACTTACACAAGATTACTCGGAGAAAATAAGTCAAATTAAACAAATCAGAGTAAATGAGGATAGCCATTTATTTCAGTACGTTGCTTCATGCTATTACATTGTCCATAAATAAATTCTGAGTCACATCATATATGACAGCCATTTGGCTTTATGTTTTTTCCCCCCATGATTATGTCTTCCTCTTCCAGTGAAGTGGTGATGTGCCTTGTCATATATATGGTATACTATTGTTGTATGCATTGCGTTAAAATAGTGTTTGCACCTATTAGAATGTTAAGATTCAAATAATAAAGATGTGATTTTTGTGAGGGAACAAGTGTTGTGCAGCGTTTCTTCTGTGCACTTGTATGTTTCCTGCAGTAGTGTTCTATGAAAGAATAAAGATTTTAGTATTCCTTGCGATAAATAAAATATTAGTATATTATATATCTGTATGTCTTTGTATTATAAAATTAAGGAGGTTTTAAACTTTACGCAGTGAGGGGAGCCACATTTTTGTGAGGATGGGTAAGTGATCCTTCATCTTGCAAAAGATACACATGATTGCCAAACTTCTAATATTTTCCATTATATTTAATTAACATTTTAAAGTTTAAATCTGCAAACCAACCATTTAGTTTAGAATAAAATATGTTGGGCCATCGGATATCACTCCTTTGTGGAGCCCAAGTTCTAATTATCTAGTTTTGTTTATTTCCTATTTTGTGTGTTTGCTATTTTAGTGTTTCCTTTTTTATTGAAAGAAACAAAATGAAAGAGAAAAAAAGGGAAAGGAAAGAAAGAAATAGAGAATCCAAAAACAAAGGTTAAGTGAGGCTGTCATTGCTTTCCATGGTTAATTCCTGTGAAGAGACACAATTTATATATAAACAATTACATTATTATTTATATAGGTCAACAATTGTCATTTATTCTCCCCACAAAGCATGAAATGTCCTAATCTATCTCATATTGCATAGAAACTCAATGTGGAGGTACTATTCTATTATATACCAATGACAAACCATGTTATGGAGCCTATCAAATAAAAACTACGTTAATATGCACTATAGTGATGCTAACCTAGATCGATTCTCTCAATGGAGCCTAATTATCAAATTTCAGTCATAATTTTAATTAAGTGACAGCTACAAATTAACAAGGATGACAATATATATCATGTAAACTACTCCTAGATTAAATGCATGTCCTAAGCTACCTTTTTCCTATGACTTTTGGTCTATAAAAAGATTTAAATGAAATGAGTGATGGAGTGATGATATGAAACCTCCTAGAGATGAGTCCTTGGCTCTCATTGCCCATTAAAGATAGCGAGTCAATCACTAAGTCTTGTAGAAAATCTCAAGATACCACCTTGAGTCTAGTGAGATTAGGTCCTAAATACTCCTAACACCATAGCAATCAATTATCCCTTAATAGACTATTAAGCACCACTTAGCTGCACAAGAGATTAGATTAAATAATTTCCTTCCCCTTACGGATTTCCACCGTATAATTCCTAAATCAGAATCAACTTAATCATACATTCTATGCTAACCAACAAATAGAATGAACAATATCATTAATCAAAGAGGAACAGAGAATATGTAATAGTCAGCATAAACAAATTGTAAAAATCAAATCTTAAATACATCAAAAGTTCAATCCACTCCAGAACTTCCAACCAGATAATCTAGAATTAACAAATGTAATTAAATTCTCCTAACCTAGGAAACAAATCACAGAGCCACAAAAAGAGATAGAACAAAGACTCCCCTATAAGCACCAAAATCAAGCCTTGGATCTCTGTCTAGAGTCAAAAATGCCTACCTAAGATTGCTCCACCGAGCTTGTCAAATGATTTTGTCATCACTGCAGCAACGTAACACGGACAAACTGGAAGGGTGAGGGAAGATGCGAACGGTGAGGCGGGTGGTGCATGCCATTGAGTGGTTGTGGGTGGAGGTGGAGGGGACGGAGCAAAATGATGGTGAGGTCAAATTTCAGGGTCTGTTCCTATGTGGCACTGCTTCTCTGTAAACTCGCTAAAAATCCAATTTCAGATGTAATTTTCTGTTGAAAATGTTGTCACTTTGGCCGGACTATAATCTGGCATTTTCTAAATTCATGGTCCTAAAATGTCATTTACAAAATTCTAGCCCCACACTACCATTTTTTTTCAGATTTAATCCAATTTTTCAAGCACCTACAAGTAATCAACACAAAGTCCTCTCAAGAATTAATGATTAAGAGTAACTACAATTATTATGACAATTTAGCCCCTTTTGATATAATTCAATGCATTTACTCGTAATTCGAACTAATCATAATAAAGGCATTTTTAGCTCAATAATTATGATAAAATATTTAAATAAAATATGAAGAATATATAATAAATTAGGGATTTGTCAATAGTCTAGCCCAACTAGCTAAAAAACTCTCACTTTAAGAGTCTCATAACCATATATCATGATTATTGTATAACAACCATCATGTATTATAAAAGTTCATGATTCTTATTTAGAACTGTTGCTTATGTTACTGAATAAATTACAGTTGTCAAAATAAAAATGTTAAATATCATGTAAGCATTATCATATATTATGACGATTGTTTACATGTGCCTATCAACTATTCTCATAGCAATGCACATATCATGATATCACCAAGCCCCAATACATAACGGGTGTTATCTTATAACTATTATATAGGTCAATAATAAGAAACGATTAAGAACTGTTATTTATCTGTGAGGAGAAACTATAGCGCTTCTATATATGACGGTTTGAAACCGTAAAGTATAACATTTAATAACCGTCATATATCGTGATGTATGTAGCAGTGTAAAGTTAATTAAATTTTTTATTTTTAAATAAATGTAAATTTTTAGTCTTATTTATTCATTGAAATACTTACTTCAGAAGTATCTTTTAAATATATATGTATATATTAGCTAAAATATTTTGTATCATATATATATATATAAGTTCTCTCCACTAGTACAAAAAAGAGCTTTAAGACCGCATTGTTTAAATCGGATTATTGAGGCTTCGATCTTAAAAGTATGACTGGTGACATTTTTGTAAATATAAAGAAATTTTTAGACCGGATTATAGAGAATTAGGTCTAAAAAGTATGACCGGTGACAATTCCGTAAATATATAAAGAACTTTTTAGATGGATTATAGAGGATGAGGTCTAACAAATATGACCGGTGGCAGTTCCGTAAATATATAAAGAACTTTTTAGATCGGATTATAGAGGTTGAGGTCTAAAAAGTATGACCAGTGACAGTTCAGTAAATATATAAAGAATTTTTTTAGACCAGACTTGTAAAATATGAGCTGTTAAAAGTAAGACTTTTAAGACCTCATATTTTACAAGTTCGGTCTAAAAAGTATGACTGGTGGCATTTTTGTAAATATATAAAAAGTCTTACTTTTAAGACCGGATGTTTAAAAAGTCCGGTCTAAAAAGTCTAAAAGATTAATCTTCTATTTTCCCGCGCCGAAAATTAATTTTGATCTCTGAACCTCTCTTCAACTTTGTAAATCTTGTATCACACTCTCTTCAACCTCGTCTCAACTCATCTCAAGGACCTCGCTCACAAATTTTCTAATGCCGCGAAAACTGTTCTCGCCTCATTTGTTCTTGTTGTCTCTTGTTTTGGTTCTAGCTTCTCCAGGTTCGTAATTCTTGTGAAGGTAACAAGCATTCCTCTTTTTTTCAGCCAATGAATAAATCTTGATGCTTGTTATTGATAGTAATCTACATATTTAAATATATGCAGGAAAAACTGGATTGTCTTGCTTCTAATTATTTCGGTCATTTCAAAGTATACTATGTCCTGAATCAATTTTGTTTCTAACTTGGAATATCGTTTCAAAGAGAACTCAAGTTTTCATCATTAATTGAATCTAGGATAGCCTACCTTGAATGATGAAATGATATGATTTGCAAGCCTCCAGAAGGATGGGACGATGGTGTTGGATTTGTATCGAATGAGATGATTCAAGTGCATTGTCCTCCTTTGCACATGAAATCAGGGTAGACAATAATCCTCTAAGCTAATCTCTTTAGATAGCTTCGTGTTTTCATAAAAGGAAGGTTATTGATTAAGAGAATTGTTTGTGAAATTTGCAGATACTGAGGTGTGGCGAGCCACCTATGAACAAGGCTATAACTACTTACATTGAAGCCCTTGGATATGACCTTGATATGATGCTCATCCCAACAAATTTCTGATTTCCATTTTTTTTGTAGTTTTATTACAGGAAAGAACTTTAAGACCAGATGTTTTTCATATCCAGTCTTAAAAGTACTTTTAAGACCGGATGTGTTTTTACATCCGGTCTTAAAAGTCCCTTCTTCTTTTTGTAAGGAAGAGACTTTTAAGACCAAATGTTTTTCATATCCGATCTTAAAAGTACTTTTAAGACCAAATGTGTTTTCACATCAACACATCCGGTCTTAAGAGTCTATTTTTGGTTGTGATAGAAATAGAGTTTTAAGACCTAATGTTTTAAAGGTGTGGTCTAAAAATATTTGTTTAAGACCGGTTGCGCATCCGGTCTTAAAAGTTACAAACTTTTAAGGCCGCCTGTAACAAGACCGGTCACAAATCCGATTTAACGATGCCTTTTTCGTCCAGTCATAAAAGCCTTTTTTGTACCCATGCTCCTTCTTCCTTCTCCTTCTCTTTCCCAACTTCCCAAGTAAGTGCTTATCTTGTAATAAACTTGTTTTATATTTATGATGTGCATCATCACTCTCTCCTTCTTCTGATGAACTGAATCATGTTGGACTACTAAGCTTTCAGTTCATTTCTTTTGTTATCTTTTTGCATATTTACTTTCTGCAATTTATTTATGTTTTAACAAGTCCCTCTTCTTCTCTACTTCTCATTCTCCCCCTCCCCCAATCCCCATACACTCTTAATTCATGAATCCTGGTGGACTACCGTGCTTTCATTTCATTTTTTTAAAAAAATATTTTTGCACATTTACGTTCTGTAATTTATTTATACTTTAAGAAGTCTGTCTTCTTCTCTACTTCTCTTTCCCTCTCCCCCTATACATCCTCAGTCCTTTCGGGGCTTCTCTCCAACTGATATCAGAGCCAGAAGAGGAAGTATATGTATTAATTAAAGTTAGACTGAAATTTTACCCTCTCAAAAGTTTTGTTAATGGATATTAGTATTGTCCAAACATCTATACTCAATAGCACACAATGATTTCTCACCTAAGTATATGATTCTTGCTTATACTACTTGAGACTTAAATGGGGATGGTAAGGCCATAAGTCCAAGGAGAGGCATGTGATTGGTCGGAGTATTATATGTGAGATATTATGTACTATTAATATGTGGAGGCTAGAGTAAAGATATGATGAACTATACTAGTATTTTAACAAAATGTTTTGATCAGCAAAATTCCAGTAAATCTTTAATCAATATACACTAGTGCAAAAAAGAGCTTTAAGACCGCCTCATTTAGACTGGAGTATTGACGCCCCGGTCTTAAAAGTATGATCGGTGGCAGTTTTGTAAATATAAAGAATTTCTTGGACCAGATCCTTTATTCATAGGTCTTAAATATATTATTCAGATCAATAAACAAAACAACTGGTCTTAAAAATACTATTAAAAAATTGATATATCAAATACTTGTAAGAGAAATCTTATACAACCAGACTTATGTTTTCTGTGGTCCAAAATATAAGGAAAAATTTAAATATAAAATTCTAAAACTTTTAAGACCGGTTATATATAAAAGCCGATCATAAAAGTATAACTTTTAAGACTAGACATAAATTGTGGCCGATACAAAATATTGAAAAAAATTAAAATTAAAATTTAATTAATTTTAAGACCGGAGTTTAATAAGGACCGGACTTAAATTTATACTTTTAAGACCAGCTTTTTAATACTTCCGGTTTTAAAATTAAATCTTTTAAGACCGGACTTAAATTGTGGCCGGTACAAAATCTTGAAAAAAAAAACAAACAAAAAATTAATTACTTTTAAGACCGAGTTTAATAAATGCCGGTCTTAAAGGTTAACTTTTAAGACCGTCTTTTCAATACATCTGGTTTTAAAACTGAAGTGCCAAATATATTCTTCTTCGCGTGAAACCTTCTATACATTGCTCTCTCTGAAGTCTGAACCCATGTTCTTGTTGCTAAACCTCTCTTCCTGTTGCATTACCTCTCTTCCTCACCCACCACCACAATCATTTGTTACTCTCTCATTTTCTTAGGCATTCCTCCTTTGCACCACCTCTCTCAACCTCTCTTCCTTTCTCGAAACTGAATGGAGAAAATGATTCTAGTCCTATTCGTAAAACGCCAGTTACTGATGTTATTGGTGTGAGTCAGAACAAACCCAATTCATCTCACAGTGAGCCTCGTAACCGCCCTGCACGTCGTGGAGAAGAGGCACACGAATGAAAGATCTATCCCTAAGTCGGTCTACTGGGTCAAAACTTGAGATTCAGTTTGATGAAAATTTGGCTCCTTTTGGTCCTAATAAAAGCACATATAATAGTTTTGTCGGCGCACTAGCACAAAACAAGGTTAGCATCTTGACTGATGAGTGGAGAAATTTTGACGATGCTAAAGTAAAGGATCTTATTTGGGACACTATCTGGCTTACATACACTGTTTCTGACAGTCAGAAGTTGAAAGGCAAGATATTGTCGTATTGTGCTGATCGCTGAAGGAAGTTTAAGACCTATCTAGCTAACAACTATATTTTTGCCAAGGTTTCAGTTGGTGAGCCTCACCCTAATCCTTGCGATAACTACACATTTCTCGATGAACAAACTTGTTAAAAATTTGTTCAGATGCGGACCACTTCTGAAGCTTTGGTGAGTTTATATTTAGTTTTTTTGCCCTTTTTTGTTTGCTAAGTAACCTGTGCGGATATGTGAATGTTATTGTGTTAATCTAATCCTGTTAGTTGGATGGTTTGGTGTGTGAATAGAAATATGCATTTCCATCCTTTGTCCTGCATCAGAGGAGCATGTCTTAGTTATTATGTAAATTTGACTGTAGATGGAGTAATACAGTAAAAGTTTGCTATTGTTCTATGCAACTCTGATATATAAACAGTGAAAAGGTAAAATTCTAAGCAAGTAATTAGGGAAATAATAATGACATAATATCTCCTATGAGGCCGTTAGTCAGTTATGAAGGTATTCTGTTATAGTAGGTAGTGGTTAAACATTGTTGTTAGTTAGTTAGTATGTTAACTGTGTAATGGTTTTGGTGCAAGCTGTTATGAGGTCTTAAGAGTCAAGCCTCTAACTATATATAAGACGTTAGTCTAATATGTGTAGGAACCAATTATGATGAATGAATGAGTTGACTAAGTTGGTAGCAATTCTGCAACTCCCTTTCCTCAGTTTCTCCCAATTTCTTCTACAATTCTACATCTTCCTTAACAAAGTCTTGGAAACTTGATGAAGTGAATTTGACTAGTATTTGAGGTTCATATCAAGTAGAAGTTCTCTAATTTCTGTTAGTGAGATGGCTGGAATTCATAATTAATAGTTGTTTTCAATCAGATTCACATAAAAGAAGAGAACAAGCACAAGAGATCGTGAGAAAGAATGATTGCCCACATAGAGCTTCTCGTGGCAGATATGAAAAGGCCGAAACAGAGTTGATGGCGGCCAAGCGGAAGAGATTGGAAGATGAAGCTAAATCCAATCCTTATGTGATATGTGATCCTCCATCTACAATACGTAATGAGGAGTTATGGTTGTATATTTTCCAAAAGCCAAGCGGCGCTTACACGAGTGAACAAACTCGTCTAGTTGCTAAAAGAATTGTAAGTATCGTTATTGTTATTTTTTAGTTACTAAACATGTTTTATTACTAAGCTTCTCGTTATATGTATCTTACAGGAAGATCTTAAAAAGAAAGAAGCAGAGGGATCTTTTGTGACAGAAGGGGGGAATGATGTTTTGACCGTTACGACTAGAAAATCGGATCACTCGGGGCATGTAATGGGGATTGGAGGACAGGCAGGCCTAAAGCAATACTTTAGTAAATCAAAACGCCATAAACAAAGCATGGTTACCAGAGAAGAGATGGAACATACGATGGCCATAACGACTGAGGAAGCAGCGGCCAAAGTAGTGGAGCGAGAAGCTACAATAATTGCAAATTTTCAAGCCCAGCTAGACAAGATGAAGGAGGAAATGATTATGCTTTTGAAATCTCGTCCAGAGACCATTGTTCCCTTGCCACACTCACCTGCACCTATGCAGCAGAGCATTAAAGGGAGTTGCATTGTTGGACAGTCAGAGGAACCTTTTGACCTGTATGTGGAGGATCCTGATAGACGATTAGTTACAAAAGGGACTGTACTCTACAACTTGGGATCAAATGTACACCACCAACAAATGGCTGATGATGAAGTCAGAGTGTCAGTTGAAGAGGTAATCATTGATGCACCTATCCCTCTCCCAACTGGATAGCTGAAGGTTGTGAGGGATGTCAAGGGAACCTTCATCTCATGGCCAGTGAAGCTTATACATGTTTCTACTCTTCCTGAAGCTCCAACCCATCCTGAAGTTGTTGACACAGCTAAGTTAAGTATCAAGGACAAAATTGTCCTTAAGGTATTCAATAAACAATTTGGAGTTAAATCGTGGCCTATCAATATAGAAGTAGGCCTCCATAATAAGCACCTGGTTTTGGTTAACCAAGATGATTTAATGTCCCTGCTATTTGATAAACAGGAGCTTATTGATGTAATTATTCTTATGTTTATAAAGTAAGTATCTTCTTCTATTGAATACATAACTTAAATGCATTGTTTACACACACATACATATATACTAATTCTCTGATGTCATTATTGTAGGTTCATGCATCGTGAATTGGAACAACAAGGCACAAGCCAAGATATTGGATTCTTATGCCCATTTTACATAAGTCAACCACCCTTATCGGATAGACAATTATACATAACATGGAGGTTGTGTAACAACATGAAAAAGTGGTACTTGGCACCATACTACAATAGGTACATATCATAATTCTTGTATGCAATTCCCTTAATTTTGCTACATATTACTGAGTACTTGTCTGTTGTGAATTTTCAGTCACCATTGACAGTTGGTCTTGATTTGCACGGATGAGAATAAAGTGGTCTTTTTATGCTCCACTCACAACGATCCACCATCTACATTGCAGCAGATCGTGAACAAGTAAGCATGTCATTTTGATTGTCTTGTTTGAAATCTCTGCTGTGAATTTTCAGTGAACATTATTATTGATAAATTTATGATTTTGATTATAGGCCCATGAAGAATTTCCAAATGAAGGTCTTGAAAAAGCTTGGGTTTCAGGTCAGAGAGCCTAAATAGATCATACCAAAGGTTAGTACATATTTGGACACTGGCACACTACCTTGTGAACTTGGTCAGTAAGCAATATATGCTCTTATATATTTCTTGTTTGTTTTTAGACTCATCGGAAACCACCTGCATACAACTTATGTGGCCATTACGTCTTGACACACATATATAATATTATTATGCAACGAATGACTAACATCACTGAAACGGTAAATGTATTTGATATTACATACGTTTGCCTGTGTACTGATCCCTTTGATGCAAGGAAGGACGACTAATATATTTATGTCTTTGATGTTATAGATGTTTTCCTGTGCTGACCCCTTTCTTGATGGTGATATTGAGCGCATACGCGATGTGTTTTAGGAATATCTATATGATCTGATGACCTCAGAAAGTCAGAACAATAAATGATTTGTGAATTCAATTGTAAATATATGTTGTAGCAACAATCATCTTCAATCTGTAAATGAACAATTGTACAATTTGTTTAATGACCAATAATAATTTGTTTATTCATTTCTAACAATTTCCTTGTGTCCATTTTTTGTTGTTGAATCTATTGGATGGTGGATAAAGCTATTTAGTGCTTGTACCTTGAGGATAGGATGTTGTAAATGAGTAGTATGAGTCTTTAAAAGTCTTCGTGACTTTTAGGACCAAATAGTTTTCTAAGATCCGATCCTAAAAGTCTTCGTTAAATATGGCGAGACTTTTACGACCGAATTTGTTTTAAATGTTCCATCCTAAAAGCCTTCGTTTAATTATTGAATATGGCGAGACTTATATGACCGGATGGTTTATAAAGGTATGGTCGTAAAAGTCTTCATTTAATTTTGAAAAATATGGCGAGACTTTTAGGACCAGCTGGTTTATAAAGGTCCGATTCTAAAAGTCTTCATTTAATTTTGAAGAATATGGCGAGACTTTTAGGACCGGATGGTTTATAAAGGTCTGGTCCTAAAAGTCTTTGTTTAATTTTGATGAATATGGCGAGACATTTAGGATCGGATGGTTTATAAAGGTCTAGTCCAAAAAGTCTTCATTTAATTTTGAAAAATACGGCGAGAATTTTAGGACCAGAGTTTTTATAACTCCGGTCTTAAAAATCTGTCTTTTACAACCATATTGTTTTAAAATCCTGTCTTAAAAGTCTTCTTTTAAATATAAGAAATGGTGACACGCTTTTCAAACAATGCATTAGGGTTCAAGACAATTGAGGTTCTGCTCAAGGTAGGTCCCTCATTGTCGTCGTTTTTACCTCTCCAGGTGTTGATGATCATTATCGGTCTCCCTTTTCTCTGTCTTTTTCTTTTTGTTGGAAAAAAAGGAAGAAAATGAAAAGGACACTGAAAATGATCAAATCTGGGCGAGGTAAAACTGATGATAACGACGATCCAACCTTGAGAAGAATTGTCACTGTATTTGTATTTGTTTGAATAAGGTAAATGATGTTTTTTTTTGTATGGTCTTTACGTTGATCACACACGAGGACAATGTTTTGTTTGTTTCCTTACTACTGTGTAGGGACCACTTGAAAAATGAAGAGCTCTAATGAAGATGGGAACATAATTTAAAAATATTTTATTATTATAATTTTAATGTTCCCCAGTAAAGGGCAACACTACTACGAGACATAAAAAAACATAAAACATTTAATCCTCCCCATCGTTGTCAGAGGGGGAGGAGCCAACGGAGAACGCGTCGAAGGAGTCCTCGTTAGAAGGATGGTACTCCACGTCATTAGCGTGGAGTACCATGTTGAGCTTGCTATTGACGGTGTGAACAAACCCAAACAATTGGCCCAAGCGTCGGTCGATGTGATCGATACAGGCCATCAAGTGCTCCATCATCTGCTTGAAAGTTGGATTTAGAGGCAAAGAAGGAGGGCACTGAGGTTGAAGAGGAGGAAGAGGGAAAGGAGGATTTGGTGGAGCAACCATTTTGGTGGAGGCTAGGCAGTGTAGGAGGCCGTGGAAGTTGTAGAAGTGGAAAAGGATGTGAAAAACTAAAGTAACAATGGGATTAAATAGAGAACCTCATCCTGAAGAATTTGAAACGCCGGAAACTTTAACAAGTGGAGTGGCCTCAGAATACGAGGAGATGCATAGTTCCACATAATACGAGGAGATGCATAGTTGGGAAGTTTACCTGGAAGACGAAGAGACTCTGAATCATTCATTGAACAGAGTGTAAGGATACGATTCTATATGAAGAATATGAAACCGAAACTTTTAAGACCGACCAGATACTTTATAAGAAACCGGTCTTAAAATTTATTTAATTGAAAAAAAATAAATAATAGAGTTTTAGAACCAGATGCTTTAGAATAAACCGGTCTTAAAAGTTATTCAATTGAAAAAATTAATTATAGACTTGTAGGACCGAATACTCTATAATAAATAGGTCTTAAAACTTTATTTAGGACCGAATATTTTAGAAATACGCTCTTAAAAGTATTTACTAATTATATATACCAATTGAATCCCATTCTTTCATGTTTCTTTGCCCTAACTCCTCACCACGTCCCTGATAATCCTCTATCCTCAACTGCTCAAACAATTGTTAGATACAAGATGACCGCTCGTAGGGGTCCTCCTGAAGCTCATGCCTAACTTAGATCGTTATACGGGGCGTCTTAAGCGAGAGTGCGTTCTGTTGTGATGGAAGAGTCTCGGGTCGTTGTACCCATTCTTATTTCAGATAATGAAGAGGTTCCTGCTCCCCCTCTCCAGCCTTCTGACAATATTCACCAACCTTCTAGCCCCAGCGCACTTACCACTGACCTCTTCCATCTTTCTTCTAATGATGCATTGTGGCTGATGCACATAAGACAACAACTTTCTAATCTCCGGCGGGAAATTAATGCTACTCATGCCGATATCGCCAAGGCATTAGATGATAATAAGCTTTAATTAGGATGTTTAGTCATATTCTTGTTGTTGATAATTTTAAGTTTATTTTTTAACTTTTGTTTTGTACGTGCATATTCTCCAGTAATGTAATAAGTATTAAGAACTAAGATTGTATCTTCTTTTTGTTCATATTCTCAAGTATTTAAAGAAGTTTATTCTCTAGTTTTCCTTTATTTTCATTCAAGAGTTGCTTCTGTGCTCGCCAAAGCCAATATAATCCTCACTTTTTTTTGTTCTTCGTACATACTGTAAATGAGTACCTTTAGGTCCAGATACTTTATAAGTAACCGGTCTAAAAAGTATTTGACTTTTAGGACTGGATATTTTATAAAACTATGGTCTTAAAATTAAATGAATATGAAAAATTTAGTACCAGATTCTTATAAACCTATGGTCTTGAAAATTAAATGAATATAAAACATTAAATGTATATATTTACGACCGGATACTTTATAATTAACCGGTCTTAATAAATCCCAAAATGCTAAAAAATGTCTTTGTCACGCGGAAAATTAAATTTCCCTCGCTGAACTTCTCTTGTCATGCCGAAAGTGATAACTCATGTTCTGTCTCCAGTGTGTTGCTTCGTCACTGCTTCGCGTTGCTCTGTCGACAAGCTAGTGGTGGCAGCTTATCACTTTCTGGTTCCTTTGCCAAACGGCGAAACACCAAGTTGTAAGAGTTTTTTCAGTTATATAACTTTTTGATTTTTCTGCTTATCGTTCTGTGTTTTTCATGGGTTGAACATAATCGATGAAATGTTCTCGTAGGTTCCAATTTTGTTAATGAATATTGTATTTTCAATATTATATTTGGACTTGAGACCTACCCAACTGACCAACAAGTGTGTTTAGGGTTACTTTTGTTGTCTCTGCAACAACAATATTCGTGGTAAAGAAATCTTCAGCAAAGCATTTGAATTTATATGGTACAGGTGAGTCCACAAGACCTTCATACAATGCATTTATTGTCCTCGTCATGCATTTATTTTGCTTCTTGGATTCACTGTGATACATTGAACAAATGCATTTGGAATTGGCTTAGTTTAAGAAATCTGATATTGTATGCTAAATCTTTCCGTCTATAGGAATTCTACTATGGATCACAGTTAGGTAAATGCTTTATGGACAAGTGTTGAATATCAAAATGAGGTGAGGCAATTTATAGAATTTGCTAAATGAAATGCCCATGTTGATAGTGGGAAGTTTTATTGCCCTTGTGTAGAATGTTTGAATGAGAGGCGACTAAGTCCTGAAGTAATATGCACACATTTAAAAACTCGAGTTTACAAATACAAACTCGAGTTTTCCTTAAGTTTAAAAACCTTGAGTGCTCTCTGTATTACACAAACTCAAGTTTGCAAAAGCAAACTGGAGTTTGGCTAAGTTCTTAAAAGTTGAGCTACTCTCTGTTAAGACCAAACTCGAGTTTGACATTCCAAACTCGAGTTTGGCTTTAACAGTAAGTTTTTAATTTACCAAAGACAAACTTCAAATAGAGTTTACAATTGTCGGTTATCATCAAAACACATAGAGAACTAACAGGAGTCATGACCAGTAGAGTCGCCTGCACCAGGATAGCCCCAGACCTATCGACTCGTAGAGTTGCCAATCAAGGCCAGCCCCGGACCTCTCCTTAGCGTTAGGAACCACATAGTTAGGGACTCGAACCCCAACATGCTCTGTATTCATATTTGGCAATACAAACATTCAAACACACATGGCAATCACAAACATACAACAAACACATAAAAGTACTTGAGTAAAGCAGTTACTACCTGGTGCGGTATGCCTTGTCTTAAAATTTTAATGTGCATGTTCCTTCCCAAAGTATGGCTTAGTCCTAAATAAACCAAATTACCTTATTTTTAGTATTTACAGAAATATCCTCACATTTTTACTTAAAACCGAGCCCTTCACAAATTTTCCAGAAAATCCAGAAATTTTGTCTCAACTTAAAACATGTTTAATAAATTCCACAAAACTCATTTTTGTACGAAACCAGTGCCATCTAAACCATTAAGATGTCTATGTATCAGGAAAAATATGTCCAAAATCAAAAAGTGTTCATAGTTTGGCGTGTAACTCAGTATCTTCCCTCTGGTCAGAAATACCCTGTTGCTTTATGAGCCAACTTTACCAATTTATTTCTCCTAGTAGAACAATCCAAAAGACACAAACTTATACATCACAGTGAACCTCAGGATGTCTAAGTTCGTCCTGTAAAATATCAGCTTAAATCAACTTCATTTACTATTTGTAAAGCATGGTTGAAGCTTCGCTGCCCAGAATTTTCCAGAACTGGCAGCAAGCTTCTTCTTTGTGTTTTTGGTGTTTTTGAGTTCGGAAACTTTAACCATGACAAAACCCCATACAAAATCACGTTTTAGACTCATTGGAACCCTCAAAAACACCAAAATAATATCACAACACCAAGCCCTAACAGCATCGACGAAAATCTCAACTTGAACTTCAAGGAGTTGAGTTTTCGGTGTTTACCTGAAATTGATGGTCAGCTTGGTGATCTGGTTCTTGCTCTTGGTCATAGAAGCTTGGCTGATCACTCTCTTCTCTCTAAAAATTTCGAACCTTATGGCCAAAAGAAATAGGGTTCAAGTCTTTTTGAAGTAATAAAAAGTTATTTGAGCAATCTAGAATATCTAGTGTTTATTTCTATCCAGTAGTTAATAAATTGGATCTGACTTTTGGCTTAATCCCCAAGAATCTCTAGAGAATTCCAGAATAGGGACATGTGGAGGATCCCTAGCCATTTGGGCAGATTTTATCTTTTCAAATGGTGAAAATTACCTGTTTTGGCCCGAAATACCTTTTTATCCAGTAATTAGGGCCCACATCCTGATTCATGGACTGATTTTACTTTTCTTTTTCTCCAAGTCAATTTTAAAAATTAGGGGGGGTAGGTGGCGCCATATGGGCCTCACCAAATCTGCTCACTTGCTTTTTATCTATCTTATACATCTTGAATATTGTTAATGAAGTTCAAACTAGCATAGATGCACATAAAGAAGTTATAAAGAAAGAAAATCATTGAATGACTGAACAAAGGTTAATTAGGGAGCATAATAGAACTTTTGCAAACTAGTTCGAACAAAAGATAGAGGGAGAGGAATGTGTTTCTGATACAATCAAATGGTTAGCATGTGATCCTGAGGTTGATGTCAAAAGTTGGAATTCGTATGTGATCAATGGTTATACATTTTACACGAAGTCCCTAGATTATAGGAGCACCGTCCAGAACAGTGGTGTTATGCTAGAGGTTGAATCTATGCACTTCTCCAGTTTGAAAGACAAGAGGCCTAAATTGGCAGTCATGCCTTATTATGGGGTTATTGAAGAGATTTGGGAGGTGAACTATGTTAAAATTAAATTTTCCATTTTCAAATACAAGTGGGTTAATGTCAATAATGGTGTTCAGATCGATCGGCTAGGATTTACATTTGTCGATATCAATAGTAGAAGTTTTGGAGATGAACCTTTTATTATGGAAGAACAAGCGAAACAAGTGTTCTATATCACCAAACAGGAAAATAAAATGTGGTCTGTAGCTCCCCAAGGAAAAAGGGTCATTGATATTAATGAGGAAATTCATTCAAATTATGGTCTTCCTGAGAGTACTCCTTTTTCAAGAGGTCTACCAGACATGAACAAAGAAAATGAAGCGGATAAGCATAAGAAATGATCATTATGAAGGGATATGGGAGGATATCGCTTTATAAAAGAGACAATTCATAAGGTAATATTCATATGCAGAATTCTTTGAAAACTTTAAGGTTTTAACTATATTCCTTCTATGTTCTTAAACAATGTCACTAACTTTGAAGCTTTTGTTCTTGTTTTATTTTTGTGGCTGGATCTGATCGAAAGGGGCATGTTATAAAAGAGGATGTTATGTTGTTGGGTGGAAATCAGATGAAGGCATGGCGAATATTATATTGGGCATGTATGTTGATTGACGTCATGTATTTGTAACTCATTGTATTTGTATGTTATCTTATTGTATATATTCATTTAGGTGTTATATTGTCATAGTATAATCATTAAGAGGCCACATAACTCAGGGTGAATAATATTTGTATTCTTTTCCCAATTTAATTTATTCATAATGGATTGTTCATAGCTTGTAGCTTAAAGTATCGACTTTTAGGTGCTCGATTGGGGTGTGGATGTGCGTATTTATGATCAGGAAGAACATAAAAGAGAAAAAATTTAGGAAAATTTATACCATAAATAAATACGCTGGTCTCAAATGTTCAAATTTTAAGACCAGATGTATTTATTTGTCCAATCTTAAAAGTTGACACTTTAAGACAGGTGTACATATTAGGCCGGTCTTAAAAGTTGGTCTTTTAAGACCGGTGTATTTATCCGTCTGGTCTAAAAATTTCAATTTTTAAGACCAGATGTATTTATTATCTGGTCTTAAAAGTCTATCTTTTAAGACTAGTATAATTAGTCGTCTGGTCTTAGAAGTCGGTATTTTTTAGACCGTATTGTTTTTTGTCCGGTCTTAAAATGTCGATCTGTTTAGATTGGCCTATTTGTTTGTCCGGTCTTAAACGTTGAGTTTTAGGACCGAACAAAAAATATATCAGGTCTATATAGTACAACTTTTAAGACCTAATGTTTTTAATGTCTGGTCTAAAATAATTTCCTTAAAACCGGTTTGCATCCGGTCTTAAAAGTTACAGACTTTTAAGACTTCCTGGAACAAGACCAGTCGTGGATCCAGTCTTACGATGCCTCTTTCGTCCGGTCTTAAAAGTCTTTTTTGTACCCATTATACCCCTATGAAACTTTATGGTAAGGATACTGAGTAGGGAGATTTTCAATTATTGATTATCGTGTCTTCTATTTTATGCTCTTTATCTCTTTCTCGTCGACCTTATGTATCATGTTCTATTCCAAACTCTTTGGTAAATGATGGAGGATCATCCTCTTCAACAAACAACATCTTTAATGAAGAAATTCAGTTTAAAGATATCAACCAAAACATTGATGATTGGACTTTACCTCTAGTTGCCAACAATGCACTTTATCAAACCTAACAAAAGGGATGGTTCTCAAAATCTGGATATCTAATCAGGATAGTTGAATAATCTATCTCTATACAACAAGAAAAGGAAGAATTTTTCCTTTTATCCCCAAAAGTCGTAGCCAAACAAAAACAAATATACAATTATATGCACATAGGTTGTGTACAAATCACCCTTAAACCCTTGTCCGCAGAGGACGAAATGTCTCTTGATTAGTCTGTCTTAGAGATACTAGGCATTATAATTTTGCCGACTCTCTCTTAGCAGCTGTAAAAGTGGGACTTCATGATGGACTTGTTTACTTCAATTGCTATCCAAATCAGATGGTAGATCTGAAAGATAAATATGTCCTTGACGTTCTTAAACTCAATATCAAACTCAATGGTTTTAACATGAAAATGGGATCTATACCTATTACCCCAATCTATAGGATACAGTTTAAGGTCCTAAGCTCTTCAATAACCTCCATGGTTAAAATACAACCAGACAATGGACATACTGTTGTCTTCTTGACTAACCATGCTAATGCAAACATCACGATTCCTCAAAGCATTATGTGGAAAGATGTCATCTTACCAGATGGTTGGGTTATAGAAAAATCTGTGCAAGCTATACCAAGACATATGCCCCAAATCAGTAAGATTTCACAAGCCAAAACAGGGACTGTCAAATTAACTTTTTATAGGCCCAGAAGTTCTTATCATATATCCAAATATGCATCTTCAAGGTATGATGATTTCAGATCTGTAAACTTTGAATTGCCAAGACATTCTTGTTCTTCAAAACAAACTCTTCCTTTTGTTATACATATGCCACCTCCACCTCTTAAACTAACAATACCAACCCTATACCCACAAACGTTTCAATTCAAGGAATTGACAACTCATTAAACATTCCTCATGCAAACTACCAGAAATGAAGAAGACCTAAGATCTATAGAATCCCAAACCTATTCATCTTTTGGGAGAACCTCATCATTTTATAAATATTTTAGAAAAGAAATTTCAAATTGATAAACAAGAGATTTGCAAAAAGAATTTTATTCCGATGAAAACACCCCTCAAAGAAACTTGTTTTTAAATGAATTCAAAGGATCTTTAAGAAAATAGATTCAAGAAAGGTTTTATAACTTTCTTGAACAATTTCAAACAAATATCTCATTTTTCGATTGGTTTGAAGCCCTTGCTCAAGACCAAAATTTGGATTATCCCCTTTTTCAAACTATAAACATGACCAAAAAAGACTGGAAAACCTCTGAGGAAGAAACCATCTCTTCTGAATTTCCTCCACCCAAATCCATTCAAAGTCCTCAAACTTTGAGATGATATATATCAGCCTATTCTAGTCGCTCCTTTTAAATTCAAAAATCTTGAAAATCCTATAAACTCTTGAGACATTCGAAATCTCATAGAACAAAATAACTACACCAATCAGTATCTCCAAATTCTAGGAGATCATGTTGTTCAAACACCAGCATGCCACACTAAAAAATCTAAGATGGAAACAACTCTCTTTAAACCTTTCAAAATAAATCCAAAAATAAAATACGGCCTTCAGATCAAAACAAGATCTAACCTGATAAAACGAATTGATCAACAAATTAGTCAACTCCAACATACAACAGTTCTAGGAACCCCTCAATCTTCAGCTTCCACAAATAAAGAAGTTATGAATTTTGAACAAGCCTTAGAAACAGATTCCAACCAATCCCAACTCCAAATTAACCGGCAACATTTGAGGCCACCTTTAAAACTTTATTATCTCAGGACTAGTCCCCCTAGATATTCTTAGCTTATTGAAGAACACCAAAATCAAAATTTCAAATCCTTCAATGTTGATAATATCTATGAATGAAACATAGATGGTCAAAACAAATATAATCAAATATCCTCCAAACCCTTCAACACATGACTAGGGTAAGCACTTCTTATTAAACCCAACGTGATATTTTTGATGAAGAAACCACTAATATTTTAGTTTCTGGTTTTATTGGACAACTTAAAGGTTGGTGGGATTATTATCTTTCTTTAAATGATAAGATCACCATTTTCTCTTCTATCAAAATTGAATCTGATGGAACATCCATTACCCATGATGGCCAACCTATCCCAGATTTTGTAAACACTCATATCTTTACAATTATCAAACATTTTGTGGGAGATCCTTCCTTATGGAAAGATCGTTCTGCAGAACTCCTTTTAAACCTCAGATACAGTACTTTATCCAATTTCAAATGGTATAGAGATACGTTCCTGTCTAGAGTACTCATTAGAGATGATGCTCATCAATCGTTTTGGAAAGAAAAGTTCCTTGCTAGATTACCAAAATCTTTTGAGGATAAAGTTAGAGAAAAACTTCGAAACCAAAATGATGATAACATCCCTCATGAGCACTTAACTTACACACAATTAATCTCTTATGTCCAAAAAACTGCTCTCAAAATCTGTCAAGATGACAAAATTCATCGTCAACTAGCCAAAGAAAAGGTCATAAAAAGGAAAGAATTAGTTTCTTTGTAAGAACAATTTGGCCTTCTTTCATGTAAACAATCTAAACCAAAATCTCGTCTCAAACCTTCTTATAAGAAACATCAACATCCATACCAAAAGTACAAACGCCAAACTTCTTTGTGGAAACTCAAAAATGAACTCCATTCCAAACCAAACATAGATTTTCCAAAACAAACTAAGGTTACCTGTTATAAATGTGAAAAACCAGGACATATTTCTAAATATTGTCATTTTTCCAAAAAAATGAAAAATATCCAAATTGAGGAACCGCACCTTGAACAAATCAACAATCTCCTCACTGTAACTTTTGAATAGGATGAAGAATTAAGTTATTTTGAAGATCTTAATCAAATCCAAGATAATGAGTTTTTAGAAAATTCATCTTCTACAATTAATGTTATCACTAGAGAACATGACCTCCTCCTTGACGTCATTAACAAACTACCGGACTCTAACAAGGTGATTATTTGCTTAAACATAGAGATTTTCTTAATCAACTTTCGTCCTCATCAACTTCCAAACTCTCTATTCCTTGTAATAAATATGTCCTGACAAAAATTCTTGATAAATTCAAACATTCTGTCAAACCAACTACCATTCAAGACCATCAATTTGAGATTAATGCTCTCAAAATTAAAGTTCGATTCCTAAAGCTATGGCAAGATACCCAAGAAACAACCATAGCCCAAATTCAAGATTTTCAAACCCACGAAAATAATCTACAAACTTCTTGAAAAGAAGACCAAAATGATGGTCAGATTTTAGGAGAAAATCAGGAAGATGGAGAAGTTTTTGAACCTTTTCTAAACTTAATTTCCAAAATCACAATTCAAAAATTTTATATTAAGGTCAAAAAACAATGATCTTGTTTTAGATCAAATTGCTTTATTTGACACGGGCTGAATCCAACTACTTCCAAGAAGGAATCATTCCTACCAAAGTACTTTGAGAAAAGATCTGAAAGATTTAATGTCATACGATATTGGATAAAGATTATCCATTTGCTATAAAATTTCAAATGTTGTTATCTCAAGTGATGGTCTGCAAATCAAAACTCCATTTGTTCTGGTAAAAGATATGAAAACCCAGATCATTCTTGGAGCGTCTTTTGCACAACTTTTGTTTCCTTACCAAATAGACTTTGATGGAATTTCTGAACTATTTTTAGGAAAATCTATTTTGTTCCCATTTTCCAAAAATCCGCAAATAAAGGAATTAAATCCCCTCTTTTCAAAGAAAAATCAAATTAATTTCTTAAAAGAAGATATTTCTTTTCAACATATTGAGCAACAATTACGTACACCAACAATTCAACAAAAAATCCAAAACTGTTTGGATAAAATTCATGAAACTGTTTGTGTAGATTTACCAAATACTTTCTGGAATGAAAAAAAGCATACGGTAGATCTTCCTTACGAAGTAAATTTTTCCAAACAAAACAAATTCCAACAAAAGCTAGACCTATCCAAATGACTCAAGAACTCCTTGAAACCTATAAAAAGGAAATTCAAGAATCTCTTGACAAAAAACTTATCTGAAAAAGTCGTAGCCCATGGTCTTTTGCTGCTTTTTATGTAAATAAAAATGCATAAATTGAACGAGAGACACCAAGACTTGTCGTTAAATACAATCCTTCAAACGAAGCCTTGCAATGGATTAGGTATCCAATTCCTAACAAGGCCGACCTACTAAAATATTTGCATTCTACAAAAATATTTTCAAAGTTTGATATGAAATCTGGATTTTGGCATATTCAAATTTTGGAAAAAGATAGGTATAAAGCTGCTTTTACTGTCCCATTTGAACAGTATGAATTGAATGTTATGCCTTTCGGTTCAAAAAATGCTCCTTTAGAATTTCAAAGAATCATGAATGAGATCTTCATTGATCACAGTCAGTACATTATTGTTTATATTAATGATGTCTTGATATGTTCTCATTCTATTGAGCAACATTTTAAACATGTTTATAAATTTATTAAAATTGCATGAACAAATGGTTTAGTTGTTTCTAAACCAAAAATCAGTCTCTTCTAACCAAGAGTTAGGTTTCTTGGTTATTGGATTTACCAAGGCACTATAACTCCAATTGAAAGAGCAGTCCAATTTGCTAACAAATTTCCAGGCCAAATCCTCTATAAGAACCAACTTCAAAGGTTCTTAGGATGCCTAAACTATGTTGCTGAGTTTATTCCTCAACTCAGTAATTTTACTAAACTACTCCATCAACAACTCAAGAAAAATCCTCACCGTGGATGAATGTTCACTCTCATATAATTAAACAAATCAAACAATAAGTTAAGGAACTTCCTTGCCTTAGCCTTCCTTCTCCATTTGCCTTCAAAATAGTCGAGCCAGATGCTTCTGACATCGGCTATAGAGGTATTCTCAAACAAAAAATTGACAGCAAAGAACAAATTATTTCTTTTACGTCCAAACATTGGAATACTACCTAGCAAAATTATTCCACTATTAAAAGGGTTAAGGTGCAAAAATAGACATGTGCTTATCTCCGAGGAGCGCCCAGTAGCAAATGCTTTTTTTAGGTGCAAAAGCGACTATGTGGTTACAAATTAGGTGCAAAAATAGCGTTTGACCGTTAAGTTTGACTTTTTTTGCTGACTGGACAATGACGTGGCATTTCAAATAATTTTTTCAGTATCCTTTTAGTACCGGTTAATACCTAAAATATTTTTTCAAGATCCTAAAATATTTTTTCAAAATTATGAAATATTTTTTTTGTACCAATCAATATCCTGAAAATACTTTTTAGTACCAAACAAGCACGAAATATTTTTTTCAGTATCCTTTTAGTACCGGTCAATACCTGAAATATTTTTTTAAGATCATAAAATTATTTTTGCACATTTGAAATGCCACGTCATTGTCCAGTCAGCAAAAAAAGTCAAGCTTAATGGTCAAAAGTCAAACTTAACGGTCAAACGCTATTTTTGCACCTAATTTGTAACCACATAGTCACTTTTGCACCTAAAAAAAACATTTGCTACTGGGCGCTCCTCGGAGAAAATCATATGTCTATTTTTGCACCTTAACCCCTATTAAAAAAGAAATTTTGGCAATTGTTTTATGCATTTCAAAATTTCAATCTGGCCTTTTAAACCAAACATTTTTATTACGCATCAATTGCAGATCAACCAAAGATGTTTTGCCAAAGGGTGTTTAAAATATTGAATCAAAACAGATTTTTGCCATATGGCAGGTGATTTTAAGTGTTTTTTTATTTTGTTACAGAATTTATCAAAGGAACTTCAAACTCTATCCTAGATTTCCTAACTTGTGAGTTTCTACAAGGTAGGTACATGAGAGAAAACTCCGAAACAAATTTCAAACACTTCCAAATGCCAAAGAAGAAAAAACCAGATGAGAAATTTAAAAGCATCTTACAAGATGCTTAGAGTCCAATTTCAGAAGGAGAACTTGAAGAAGTTATTAAACAAGTTTTGCAACAAACATCAAACAAGATCTCAAACCCAGGGATCATCAAGTTATCAAACTACTGGATCTTCTATCCAAAAACACCAAATAGAGTCTTCATCCCAAAGACTCACTTATGAAAAAAAAAAAAAAAAAAAAAAAAAAAAAAAGACCTTGGCATCTTACGCTAAAAAACTCCCAACTCAAAATGAGGAGAAGTATTAGCAAAAAAGGATGAAAAGACCCTTGCTCTTGATCTAATTGCCAAACATACAATTACAAAAAAAGAGTATGACCTGATTAATCAGACCTTTAAAACCTTCATACTTGGCCAATCCAAACTCAAAGAAACTAATAACTACATCAGTTATTAGTCAAATTGACACTTCTTACTTTCACAAAATAGACCAAGCAAGGAACATTAATCAAATTGAACCTGAGTTCTTTTATCAAACCCCAATCAAGTAGCCTTAAATGTTTTCCCTACTGGATTTCATTTTAAGCCTACTCATCCAAACAAAACTAGGGAGTATTATAAGTTTAGTTTGATTCATTCTAAATCCATCCAGTTATCTCAAAAGAAGGATAAACAAGATGAATCTTTAATCACTCATTCTACATCGAGCTATCTTGAAAGAAGGATAAATAGAATGAATTTTTAACAACTCATTCTACATTCCAAATTTTAAATGTTCTGACACCTTCCCAGTGGGAACAGAATTTGAACAAACAAATATTTTGGGAAATTGATTTTGAACCTAATGGATATAATTATTGGGATTATTCTGATGCCTAGTATAATGTTTGTTGGGATCAAAATAGGCTTTTTAAACATATTTGGTTTATTTATTTCAAAATAAAAGCCAAGTATACTTTTCCTCAATAGTTTTTGAGATGGTGGAACTTCTTTGGTCCTATGCCAGAAATCCTTTTGCCCAACATTCAGAAAGCCTTTGAACTTTTTAAAACAAAATTCAATATTAGAGGAGATTCTTTCCCAATCGATATGCACTATTTTTCAAAATTATGTGTCTCTTGGATATTTTCTTGGCATTGCAGATTCTCACACAAACAAAGATTCTCCGATTCTACGACTGCTTCAAAGAGTTCCCTCAGCCAAGTGATGGGCTAAATTTGACCAAAGGAGGATTGACTCAAAAGTTGTGGAGTTATGGTTTAAGCATAATCTTAATTTTTTATGTGTTACTGAGCAAAGCAAGTTCTTGAATCAAAGATCTCAGATTCAAGCTAAACTTGCATCAGTGACCAATAGGTCAGATTTTATTAAACAACTCAACTCCATGATTAAACTATTCCAACAAGATGAAACTCAAACAAATATTTAGGTCATCCCTTCAACAACTTCAAAAACCCGAGAAGAGGAAGAATGTTCCAAAGTGATAAGATTACTCTGGAATAAATCTCAGTTGATCTGAATGAAGATTAAAACTACATTTTTCAATATTGTAATTACTGTCACTGTAGTTTTGCTTTTGTAAACTATTGTTTTATCTGGCCACTGTAGCGTCAGCAAACTTTTGACCTAAACTGTTTAAATAGTTCTAATCAATAGCTGGTTGTAGGTCAAATACTGTTCAAACAGTACTTTTATATGTCTATATAAGTCGAGTCTTGTTCAAAAAAGGGACACGATCAGATTTAGACATATTGAAGTTCTATCCTTCGCCCTTCTCCTTCTCTTTCCTAATTTCCTTTGTAAATGCTTATCTTATAATAAACTTGTTTTATATTTATGATATGCATCATCACTCTCTTCTTCTTTTGACAACCAAAATCCTATTGGACTACCGTGCTTGCAGTTTATTTCTTTTGTTATCCTTTTGCATATTTACTTTATGTAATTTATTTATGTTTTGAGAAGTCTCTCTTCTTCTCCACTTCTCATTCTCTCTCTCTCCTCTCCATACACCCTTCATCATTTTGGTGTAACATGCCCTTATTACTACCGTCCTATATTAGAGTTACTATGCAATAAAGCGTGTGGATCCGGTTTGGACAAATGAGTAACTGATAATAAAAGAAAACTTAAACTTGGAATTGAACAAAAATTAATCCCCATCGGGATATTTAAGATACATTCATCCCAAAATATACTTTAAACTAAACTCCTTATACAACCATCCAAAAAATTCAAAAGTATATACAAAATAAATGTACTCTTCCCGAGTACCACCTTCTCCTACTTCCACCTTATATCACCGACTTTCCCTTCTTACATGAACCTTCACCTGTACTTTTATGCAAATCTAAGATTCACAATTGAATCTTAGAGTAACATGTTAATCTCTATACATAATATGTACAATATATCATAATTAAACACCACAATTTAGACATAGCAATTTATACATTTAGCCTCAATGCACAACAGCAATTAACAATATAACATACATGTTTTGTTTGTTGCAAATGGACTTACAAGTCCAATAATGTAGGACTGGACAAGTCCCGAATTTCACAGTGCTAGGAAAATTAACGCAGGACCTTACCAGTCCCGAATTCCTTATTACGAAAGATAGATAAATGCAGGAACCTACGAGTCTCAAATTCTACTGTGCTAGGAAAATTAAATGCAGGACCCCACATGTTCTTCAACCCGAGGAAAAATAGACGCAAAACCTTACCAGCTCAGAGTTCCTCAGCATATAGGAAGGTACTTGCTATTGGCCAAAAACATAATACTGAATATAAATAGCCATGTGTACAAGACACAAATCCAAAATCATGGCAATTCACATATAAGCATACACATATCATAGAGAATTATAGTTACTCCCTGACCACATGGCATCTCCAACAATATCCAAATCCTTAGCGGTGCTTGCATGCTTGGGAGTTCCTATAAATTTGGGATGATGACCATTACTTAATATATACATTCAAACATGATAAAAAGGTCTTATTTATCATGTTACCCCATTCTGCCCTTAACGTTTTAGGATATAAATTTAATGACCCTATAAATACCCATTTTCGGAGTTAACCTTAAATTCCAAGAATTTTTATTAAATTTAAAAATTCATATTTAAATGCACAAAACTCCAAAAGGGTGTGCTTCCAAAGGTCAGAACATGACAAAACATTCCTAGCTTTTAGATCTTCCTCTACTGTCCAGTATGAAACTCTAGTAGCTTAGGTTAGTTTGTAGAGTTCATAACTCTTCGCATAGAACTCTAAAAATTACAAGAGACCTATCAATTCAAATATCTATGTGCCTATTACACATCTAAAAATTTTCATAATTTATGGACTTCATTTACATATTTTAAAAGTGGTCATAAGTTAATTGCCTAGATTTAACTTTCCAGAAACTTAGGTCATTTTGTAAGAATTATAACTCCTTGTATAGAATTCAAAAAACTACAAACTACTATCAAATTAAAGATCATCGTGTGAACTTTATATCTGGAAGGTTTCACAATTTGTGGAGTCCATTTATCCAAACACAAATTCAGTAGTTTTTTTACAACTTTTGCTATTTTAATCTTTTGACTCCAAAAATTGTTTTCTACCATATTTCACTCCATTTTTCATGATAAACTCAGTGAAAACTTCAAAACCATGAAAATCATTTGATTTCTCTGAATTTTGGTTTAGACCAAATCATTGAGTTCCAAACCAAAAAAAAAAAAACCCAAAATAATAAGAGGAAAGTTGAGATCCTTACCACTAGCTCTGTGCTTGCTCTAGTGGCCACTTCCTCTTCTCTTTCACTTTCTCAAAATCTCAGCCTAACCCAAGAGAAATCACATGCATGTTGGTTATCCTTCATCAAACACACCATACAAGAAGGTAGAAGGAGAAATTGCAAAATCACTTGCAACTTACCTTAATCTTCTTGTGATTTCTCCTTCTTTCTTCTTTGATCTTCCTAAATGTTGAACAATCAAGATGAATGAGGAGGAGGGGCTGATTGTATGAGAGGAATCGATGAAGGAGTGTTAATGTTGTTGAGAGAAAAGGGATCACAGTTTGGAGATGGAGGAAGGGCCGAATGGAAGAGGGAAGAGAACAGAGAATTGGTGTGGTTGTGTGTGTGTGAAACTGTATAGAATGAGAAGAACGGAGAGATTATTTTGTTCTATGTGAGTGTTTGGTGTCATTGTGTATGTGTCCCAAGTTTGTGTGTATGTATCTTTATGCATGTGTGCCAAGTGTCATGGTTGTGTGTGTACATGTGTGTTGGTCTGTATGTGAGAGAGAGGGCATGTTTTGGGAGGGAAGAAGACGAGAGAGTTGTGGGTCTCTTGCATGTCTCACATGTGTCACACAAGAAGAGAGGGAATTTCTTGAGTTGTCTATCATACATGCTTCTTGCCTTTGAAGCATGACAAGTGTCCTATGACTCATCCTTGCTCCCTTTACTCTTCTTGGGCCTAAAATCCTTGGGCCTTCAATGAATTTTTCTTTCATCGTGTTTTTTTTTTGGGGTTGAATTCCTTAGCACAATTAAGAGCCCAAAAATGCCTTCCATCCTTTTTGTAATTGGGCCCAATCATGACCTTTCTTTAAGCCTAATCATAACTGCCTTTCATGGTCCATTATCACTGTCTTTATATGTTAGGGGTTTTGTTTGTCGTTGATAGGGTTGTCATAGAGTCCCAGGGCATTGATGCAAGCATTCGAATGGCACCGTTAGAAGAGCTGTATGGAAGAAAAATGCTAATGGCCCTTGTATTAGACAGAGTTGTCTGAAAGGAGGTTGTTTGGGTCAGATATAGTAGACCAAATGTCTAAATGTAATACCCTGAAAACCCTAACTAATATAAGTAAAATATTTGGATAAATATTTACGAGAAAGTATATTTGTCTCTAATTTTGTAACTTAATTGTTATAAATTCATGAGCAATTTCTCTTTAAAATATCATTTAGGGATCATAACACACCCTAAAATAATTGTTAAATTTTAATGAATAAATTCTGAGACTACCAAGGTGAATAAGTGGTCTCAAATAAAAAGATATAATTATCTAATTTTCTAAGGAAATGTCTATGAAAATTAGAAGAGATAATAAGCTAAAATCTATGAAAAATGTATTTTATAGGGCATAAATTGGAGTGAAAATATTATGATAAATCATAGAGGGCAATAAAATAATTATAAAAAATATGGGAGAATATTGTCCTTAATTATAGGAATTTAATAAATTATTTCCTTATAAATAATAAGGGAAATTAATTATTAAATTAAAAATCCTAAATTAGGCCCCATGATTTTTAGTATTTTACATGGGATATAAAATACCAATGTAACTAAAATAGTTATGAGATAATAATTTATCCTAATTAAGAAAATTATCAAAAATTAGTAAGTGGCTAATCAGGTAATTAATGGGATAATATAAGAGGATTTAAATATAAGATAAATGAATTAGAAAAATATTTAATTAAGGGCTGAAATTCGTAATTAAAAAAAAATATAAAATGCTTAGAAAAATAAATAAAAAATAAAAATAAAAAAATAAAAAATCTAGATATTTGTAATATAATAATAATATATTTGGTAAAGAGCCAACGGGGACATTTGAGAATGGATAGAAATTAAATCATACACCAAAATATAGGGATTTAGTCTAAAACATCCGGACCTTATATAAACCGGTGAAATTCTACCTCGGAGTGGACTATCTCCGAAGTCATTTCTAAAAAAACCAACCGAGTCATTAAGATACGGGATAAATAAAGAAAAGGGCGAGATAGTGCAAATGAGAACCAATAGAAAAACAAATTGTTGTGACGAACTGGGGATCGGGTTTCTTAGGTCAGAACATATTACGAACCAGTGAATTTTTGTCCAAAAGCTGGTTCTACCAGAAGTCATTTCCGTAACCGATGGTGTCTGTCCAAAAATCTTCAGCAGACTACGGAATGCCCTTAATGGGATCAAAAATTTAATCATTCCACATATTTTGAAAGAGGAAGGATAAAACTTCAGTGCCTTGCTCTCGGATTTTTGAGTTTCTTCCGGATTACGCGATTAGGACACCGAACTAGGAACTTTATCGCACGGCTCATAAAGCAAGCGAGATGACATCATGGATGATGCAATCTCTTCTAGAAGAATGACATGGGCATGAGGTCGGCACACACATCCAAGGGCCAAGGAAGTGCCACGTGTCGAAGTGCGATCCGAGTACCGAAATCCGATCGATAAAGTGATGAATAGTGTCATTTTTCTTCTATAAATAGGAAGCTCTCCCCTTCTCATTTCCCACCCCAAAACCGTGCCTTAGAGAGAGGTTAGAGAGAAGGAGGAGCCCGGAGAAAATATAGCGGAGCCCTGGGCAAGTTCTTCGGTCCCTAGTCTTTAGTTTCGGTAGTTCTTTCAGTAGATATAGTAGAAATGCTAGATTTATCTTTAAATTTTCCAGATAGTCTAGATATCATGTTTAGGGGTAAATATGGTATTTATTTCAAAAATATACTGGGAAAAGAGATATGTCAAAATTCTGGAGAGATAGGGTCAAAGTAGCGAAGCTCTGGCGAAATTCCGCCGATTAGGGGGTCAGGGGCAAAATGGTAATTTGTACCTAAAATGCATGTTATAATGCTAAATACTGATAAAAACGATATAATCCGTATAGGATATCTGTAGTTGAACCGCTGTCTCACCGCTATCATACCGCTGTTGGGCCGCTGTCAAAAATTACCGTTTTTCGTAAAACGTACCGAAAGTACCGTCAACGAAGGTACGTTCGCGACGTACTGTAACACTAACTCTGATGATTATGATATGCTTGTATATGATTGCTGTGTTCCTGTACTGAGACTCTGTCTCATTTTGAAATTGATGAAATCATGAATATACGGGTTATGGTATTGTTAACGTCGTTGAGAGTTTTCCTTAGCGCTTTGGACACGACTGTACATCGTGGCACTGGGAGGTCGTGCAGACTGGGATAACAAACATACTGCAGGGGCTGTGTATTGTTATTGCCTTACATACATATATGTATTTCCTACATCTGTTATGGGCTTTTGTAGTGATTATTGTGAAAATGTCATGAATACCTGTCATACATATACTGTTTACATAAGCATGAGGTTAACCGTTACCTGAGGACCGATGGACATTGGACCTCAGTCTGAATAAATAGACAGGAAAGGGGCATGAACCAGAAGTGGCACCAGGGGATGGAGCCATAGATAGACGCATGTAGAAAGAGCCGTGAGAAGGCACCGGTCGAAGGAAATGCGGGAAGAAAGTCAACAGAACCTGCCTTATAGCATGAATCTAATAAAGTTACTTCATATCATTTGGTGCTTAAACAAGAAAGGGTCGTCTATGTGGATCAGCCAATCAGTCACCCTAGCACGGTGAGGCTCCCACTAGACCTACCCAGCCTGGCCAAATGGGATGATTTAATTGAGTTAGATTCTATGCCCCAAGTCTACTCAAGGCTTGGTTAAAGAGGGTGTAGTTACATGTAAGAATTGTAATCATAAAGTTTTGTATTACTGTATCACATGAATAATTCCTTCGGGGGATTTTGTAATATATATCAGTATACGTCAGGCATCATCATATGTCTGAGTATTTCATATCAGTTACTCATTGTTATACCTGTTGTTAAAATTTTTAGTACATGCTCTCCGTTTCGCAAAAGGCTAAGCGGTAGCACCTCAAAACTCTGATGAATTTTTATAAAACCACGTGTCACCGACACGATTTATGCTACGGAATTTGGGGTGTTACACTAAACAGATAAAGTTGATCAAGAAGAGGCTCCTAGAGTACAAAGCAAACAGAAGAGTTTTGCTCTCGAAAGAAGGAGACCTCTAGGATTCAAGGTTTGAGATCATGTTTTCCTAAAAGTATCTCCAATCACGGGAGTTGGTAGGGTAATTGAAAGAAGTTGAGCCATCGGTATATTGGTCCTTTTGAGATTTTGATGAGAATTGGACTAGTAGCATACAAGAAAGCTTTACCCCCAAAATTGGGTAAGCTTCATAATGTTTTCCATGTATCACAACTGAATAAATACCAACCAAACCCTAAACATATCATCGAGTATGAAGACGTTGATGTATAAGATGACCATACCTATGTGGTTGAGCCTGAGCGGATCATTGATTGCCAAGAGAAGCAGCTCAGACATAGGAGTATTCCATTTGTGAATGTGGTCTGGAAAGGTCTATTTCCTATAGAGGCAACCTGGGAGGCAAAAAAAGACATGAAGAAGCGATACCCGGACTTTATGCCTTAAGATACGTATCAAATTTCGAGGATTAAATTTAATTTATGGGGGAAGAATTGTGACATCCCAATTTTTGGAATTTGAGAATTAAACTATTATATGAGATTAATTATGGAAAATTGGCCTTAATTATTATTAGAATTAATATTTGGAATTTAAAGGCAAATTTTCCATTAATTGAGAACAAATAGTTAGGAGATAAATTATGGCCCAATATTAGATATAAAAGGTATATAAGAGTGGAAAATGAGTGTTGTATATATACTTATGCATTTGCATGGCAAGTTCTTCTATTCAGGAATAACTAACTGATTCATTCGCACAGCAGCAAAAATGCACACTCCATCATTATCAATTCCTCATTTTTCCAATAAGTCCATTCGACCAGCTCCTTCCTCTAATATCCAAATCTCCTTCAACCTCAATTGGCCTATATACCCAATAGATCACTCAGCCCATTATTCTTTATTCAGCCCAATGCTTTCCCTCCAAACACAACACATATACGACACATACACAGCACACACTCCTTTTTTCTACATGTGTGCCGCTTGCTCACTCTCACATGCACCACTCTTTCACTCACACGTATACTTCCTCTAGTGCTCTCTCATCCGTAAATACATGAGCACACACCCCCTCCTTATTTCAGCAAACACACATGCACACTTACTCTCAATTGTTCTCCCATCCAAAAACGCACACACATATGCAACACCCACACATAAATTCCTTTCCTCCTTTCCTGTAAACACACGAACACACATCCTTCATTCCTTCATATTATTTTCCATTTTCATTCATTTCAGCCAGACAGAGTAAGCACAGAGAGAGGTGTGAGACTGAGATAAAGATAAAGAAAGAGAGAGAAGCACCGGAGAGTTTAGCAAGAGAGAGACAACTGAGATCGAACTAGAGAAGGAAATCATCAAACCACAAACGTTTTTGAACTCAGGTTAGTTTCCAAAACAAGTTCCCAGCTAGTTTTTCTGCAACTGTGGGGATTGTTAGAGTTCTTAATGGTTGAAATTCATGATTTGGAGAGAAAAGTGCTCAAGTCAGCATTTTTGTTGTGTGCATGTCAGTTTTGAAGCATAATATGAGGTTATTTGGCTCTGCATGTGACTCACTGAAACTTAAAGCGTGAAATCCGAGTCTAAGGTGGTGAGTTTTCCACAAGATAAGTGAGAAAATAGAGTTTCATGTCATTTTGTTCATCTCTGTCTAGTGGTTCGAAAAAGAGAATCTATTGCAAGTTGTTTTCACGGGTTAGAGGTCGATTTGAGCTCTCAGGTTTTTACAGATTATATTTAATTCTTAAGCTTTGAAATGAGCTTTGGATCACCTGAAACAGAGGTCTATAGCTTAAGATATGATTTTTGGAAGTCAGGTCATGAATCAGGGAAAAACTGGACTTTGCTTTTGACACGTTAATTTCGAGTGAGAAAAGACATGAGTAATAAACATCGTCTAACCTTAATATTTGTTGAGCATGTAGCTAACATGTGAAGCTTTAATTTGATTGGTACCCACCAAATTTGTATAACTATAGAAGGAGTTATGAATTTTTGAAAATGAGTTACAGTTATGGAAAGTTACTTGGACAGTGCTCACATTTTTGAAATCTGGGAATAATTGGAATAGGATAAAATGTTGAAACCAATTTTCCGAGGAATTAGACTTAATAAAGAGTTCATAGGTTTTTAAACCACCTAATTTGGATGTCTAAAACTCCAGATGTGTATTTTTGAATTTTAGCACTAAAATCTGATTATATGATTAAATCTGGAATTGTCATTTTCAAGGAAGGTTTTAGCTACGTAAATGACCTTGGTTTCCACTGAAATTTGGACAGAGTGAAGTAGACCTCTCAAGTTTTAAAATAAGTCATAAAGCATGTTAATTGGAAGTCTAAAACTCAAATTATGGTTTTCCAAATTTTGTTAGAGAATCTAGAAAATTCTAATTTTAGAAATAAACAATGTCCTGTTTTTGAAAATCAGGGAATGTCTCAGCCATAAACTATCTCAGTGGTTTTTAATATATCAAAATATACTTATCAATCACATAGAACTGGAATCACTCTATTTGGAGTTGTATAGATCCAGTTATGAATTTTCCAAGTTTCTGGAGAAGTTAAAGGTTAACTTTTGATAAGTCTTAGAATAACCACATACGGATAATTGTTTTGAATAAGATGTAAGGTTAATACAACTTTGGTAAACATTCATTTTACCCTGTACTAAAGATTTGGTTTTGTCCTTAGGGCCATCAGGATAATGAAGGAACTTCAAGCAACTCTGAAGGTTGTGGAAAAAGGAACCCGAGTAAGGACAGTAGTCGTTAAAGGTAGTGGGCTTACCTTACTTACATGTATTTGATATTATTGCTTATATGTGTATGTATGATTGCTATACTTGCTTGTTATGTTTAACATACTTGAATGATTCAAGCTCTATTTATGATTATGCTATGGTCATGAGTATGATGCATGAAGCATTGAGCATGCAAAGATGTGATTATGTTGGCATGAGCTTATGCAAGGCAAGCATTTCATAAATTAGAATTTATCTTGCATGCACTGTTTGGTATTGTCTGCTATTGAGATTCCTCAAAATCTCACCCTCCACTACCAACCAATAGCCAGGTAAGCATAGGAGAGAAGTGCTGCACAAGGCTCAATGAGGGACTGTTCCTTTAAGATGGTCCGGCAGAAGGATAGTTGAAGAACCAAGGGATGACAATGTTTAATATGTTTAAGTTTTCACTATCTATAATGCAAAAATATGTAAATGGGTGTAAACCCTAGGAGTACCCATGTTATGTAATCAAAAGTTGAAGTTGTATCAGTATATTGATCTATTTATGATTGTCACACAACTATGTATGAGCTACGTATGATTTTGGTTAAAAATGCTGGCATCTTGGTGGGGTGTGACACTATAATTCAAAAATTTTAAATATATTTCATTAAACGGATGTATGTTATGAAAATCACTTAAATTTTTAATTATGTTGTTAATATTTTTCACATAATTAAGAAACTAAATTTTTTAAAAAAAATAGTAAAAAGATTAAATAAATCATTAATAAGTATCAATGTTAAAAGATCAACTAGGGATTTGGTATAATGAGGGGTAAAATAGTAAACAATATTTATTTTAAAATGGTTTTTTATTAAAAACATACTTGAAGAATATTTTAGAATATAATATTCTTTAATGGTGTTAATGCTTTAGACTAAATTAAAGTGTTTGTTTTCAAAATGGAGAAGAGGTATGTGTAATTAAAGCAAAACAACAGGATAGTTGGAGTATTTTTAAAAATTCCAGCAGAATTTAAAATTTCGGTAAAGTCTCTTTGTAAGTTAGACTTCTTAAAAAATTTTACAATGACCTAAATTTCAAGACAGCATTTGGAGATTCGCTCCACCACAACATACACATATGCGTATATTCCAAAATATAGAAAAAGACAGGGATTTTGCATATAGGATATGTGGAGAATCTAAATTTCAAAAGTAATACATAAGCTTAAATTTATATTACATCAAGTAGCAATTACAAAGTAGGTCAGCAAGCTTTGAAACGGCTAGAAGGCTCTTTCCTGCTTAGTTGGAGGTACAGGATCGACGTTGCTATTTGAATACGAAAGTTTTTGCAGTGAACAAAATAGTCTTCTTTATAAAAAAAAAAACGAAAATCATATAAAATATTTTCATTGGTTAAAAACATACATATTTATTTGACTTGACTAAATGCAGATAAAAATAGTGAAGCATTAAAATACAGCAGTTTTTGCTGACCAGAGAAAATAATTTAGAGCATGGACTGCTAGTTCATCTCTGTATTCAACAAGGCCAGAGCCTCTAGAAGATCATGATAAAAGCAGTTTTGCAGACACGTAGGATGCTGTATTGGTTCAGTTGAAAAAAAAATTTCAATATCCAAGTAAGAATTGATAGTCTTATTCAACTTTCAAAGAGATCTAGAATAATTAAATAATATCGTCTTATTAATGTAACCGTTTTTATGTTTTGGAGTACTTCAACCAAAGTCAATAGTCTACATGATCAAGCGACTGCAAGTTATATATATATATATATATATATTGTCGATTACCTTTGCCTTTTGACCAAGAACATGAATAAGAACTAATCCGTTACGTTGCCGGGTCAATATATTTATTCCATTTGTCAATGAATCAAACAGTAGAATTAAATAGCGCTGCCTGTGTTCCTGACTTCCTGCCCAAACTTTATGTTAAATTAGAATTAAAATTCAATTCATGAGCCTTTTTTTTTTCTTGTCTAAAAAATCAATTTTATTAATATCAAAACAAGTATTACACACATTAATAGCCGAAGCCAAATAAACCCTCAAAAACACCTACGAATACTACCTAACACACTTTTTACCAATCAACCTAAAAAACAAAAAACATCAATATCATAACTAGAATAGTTAACCCACAGTTGCCCTATTATGCACAATATTCCTTACATTGCTGTTATTTCTGAAAAAGTCAGAATCTTTGAGCAAAAAATTGCCCAAAGAAGATGGGACATAATCCAGTCAAGTAGGTAGGTACATCTTCCTTGTTGCATCAGCTGCTAATCTATCAGCGGCTTTATACCATTTCTGGAAACTAGAGAAACAGAATCATCCTCCAATGACTCCAGCAATCCCAGAACTTCTTCAATAAATCCCAACACCTCTAACAGAACCAATCAGTGTATTCTTCTTTATCAATCTGTACAATGTTTCACAATTCGTTTCAACAATTAACTGAGAATCATGAAACTTATTTCTGTATAACAGTGCTTCCTTCATCAATGTACATTCTACCATGAAAGGAGAGTCAACTACCACAGCTCTCCCCAATCCCCCAACAAGTTGTATTAGAGCCAACCTTGCCTCGTCCCACTTTGGTGGCACCCCCGAGCGAGTACCTGGGGGTGGACCCTAACTCAGTGATGGGTTGTGGTAGTGGGCCGCTCCGTGGCTAGAATGGGGTGGGCCGCCTCCCCCGTGGATGGAATGGTGGTCTTAACGCCTTACTAGGTTAAGCATGCTCAGGCGGGGGAAATCTCAAGATGGGTGATGTTAGTTCTTTATGTTTTGATGATAACAATTATAATGGAAATAATCTTAAAGATTCAAAGAAAATCCTATGTTTAAATCTATCTTGAATCAATAGTTGTTTTGGAGTTTCTATCTAATGGATGCCTCGAGTCATAAGTCTTTTGCCTCGAGTCAAATGTTTTCAAGTCTTTTATAAAAGGGAAACTGACTTGATTTGGTGTGCCTCGAGGTTGGTCTGTTTTAACTTGAAGGAATTAGTTTGAAAGCTATTTAACACGAGTCCAAATCGTTTTACCTTGAGTTAACTTTCTGATTAGGTTTTAAAAGGATGTTTTCGCCTCCAGTCAAGTAGTTATTCAACTTGAGTTAACTCTTTGAAAAGTTTTCAATGAAAATTTCTAACTCGAGGCAATTATGTTTTAACTCCAGTCAATTGCTTTGAAAGATTTAAACATAAAGTTTTGCGCTAAATTTTTCAATCCAACGTTCAAACTTTACTTGAACTGCCTCGAGTGAATATTATCTTTCCTCGAGTGACCAGCTTGAAGTTAATGATATTACTGATGAGCTTGCTTTTGTCACGAAAGCAATCAATTAAACTAGGTCCTAATTAATTATGCAATATAGAGTCAACCTAGGTCATTCTCCTAAGGAGCAAACTGTGGATTTTTCTTTAGGTTGAATTTAGGTGATGAAAAATGCAATAAAATGAAACTAAACTAACTAAATGCAAGATGCAATTGACTTTAAAACCTAAATGAAGATGAAACTAATCTATATGAATTTGAATGCAATTTTTGGGGGTTTTGATATGAAAGAATAATTAAAATCCTAAGAAGAGAATTGACTAAAATTAAATCAAATAACAAAGATTTAATTCAGTTATGATGATGAAGGGGACAACTTAGGATTAACATGGAATTAACTTTCTTAGCCCAAACTAATTAATTAGAGCAAAGGGAGATTAGTGAAATATTGGAATTAATGAATTTAATTGACTAATTGAAACATGGGAAACCCTCAAGTTCAATAACACCTAATCCACTAGAAAACTCATAATGGAATGAGTGCTAGTTAATTAAACTCATTAAAACCCAATCACAATTAATTTCTAAATAATTTTGGAATCTTGTTTACAACTATCCAATTAAACAACTAGACAATTTATCAACTCAATTAAACAATTAAATCGATAAACCCAATTGACAATTAAATTAATAACGAAAACTCAGTTATTAATTCCATTGACAATCCAAACGTTGCAAACAAGAATCCAACAATAAGCATAAAAATTCAATTTATCAATCCAATCCAATAGAAATATGTTTACAATAAAAAACTAGATTGTTCTCAATTAACATAACTTGAAATCATTTAAAACTAAATTATCTCAAGTCTCGAATTAAAATGATAAAAAGAACAACACTTCCTTGTGGTCTTCAAGTGTAAACTCCTAGGCTTTAGCTTCCTCCATGCTCCTCCAATGTTGCCTCCCAAAAGAGCTTAAGCATCCATGAAAATTCCTCTTCAAACTCCAAGCAATCTGTCACAGGCATTAGGAAAGAATGATAAGAATTGATGATTAAATCAAGTCCTTGGTCACTGCGCATCCACTGGATAAAGTCTCAATTGAATTAATTGATGGAGTTGAAATAAGGCTGCGTCTCTTTTCTTCGTGCGTGTCTGTGTGATGCTCTGCGTCTCAGCGTGAATGTGTGCGGCTCTCAATGAGAGTGTGAATGAGTAGTCTCCTCTCAGTATGCAGCTAGGTCAATTAATAGGGAGAAAGAGATAGATTTTTGGATAACAACTTGAGCCCATCAAAATTTAAGAAGCCCAATAAAATTCCACCATTGGATTCCTTTTTAGCTTCCCTAAAAACTTCTACACCATAGGATCTCTAATATGATAAAATCGTAATCTATCATATCTTAAGAAATATTATTTAATCACAAGATATTAATCAGAATATCAATATTTAGGCCCAATAATCTTATAATTAATTCTGATTTATATTATTTCCTAAAATTGGCTAATCATCCACATATTATCTAATATATCTAAATTAGCCTAAAATAATTCCAAAAATAAATGATTAAGGTGGGATAAAATATATAAAAATTGGGATTTATCAATTACCTCGAGTTATCTTCGCTTGAATTATTTTCATTATTGATTGGTTGTGAATCAAAGCAGTTTAACTTGAAGTTAAAACATACATGACTCCAGGTAATTATTTCTTAACTAAGTTAAATGTTGTTTTGTTTCAACTTGCGTTTTTAACTCTTGAAGAAAACAATTGACTCCAATCCATGTTTCAAGTTAACTTTCTCCAGTCAATGTTTCGAAGAAAATTGTTCTAAATTCAAATTTTTATGAAGAAAATAATTTTAACTCTAGTCAATATATTTTCACCTCCAGTCAATGACTCAAGGCAATTAAGTTCTTAAACTCAAGTCAAGTAGTATTTTGTTCAACTTGCGTTTTAACTTGAAGTTAAAACATAAATGACTCAAGGCAATTATTTCTTAACTCAAGTTAAATGTTGTTTTCCAACTTGCGTTTTTTAACTCTTGGAGAAAATGATTGCCTCTAGTCAATATATCAAGTTAACTTTTTCTAAAATCGAGTTAATTACTTATAGAGACATCTTTTCTTCTATGACTTAACTCCTTTTCTGAGAAGTTCATGGAATGACTTGAGTTAACTCAATTTTGCCTCAAGTCATTACCTTGAGTTAGTTTAGTTTGACTTGGAGTTTAACTTGAAGATAACTCTTCCAGTTTTGAAAATCATCATGTTCGAAAATCAATGATTGTGATTTCCTTAATCCTTATCATCACTCGTTACTATTATTAGCTATCTTTAATCAGTTTTTTAATGACTTTCAAATGATTAAATCAAGGATTAACAACAAATTGTCATAAAGCAATTTGTGTGTCAGAATGCATTTAATGCAGTTGCCTAATCGAGACGCAAAGGCAACAACCATTCCTCTGAGTATTCTAAAGTACCTTCTGCTATTCCATTTACATTTTGATTGTTGTGTCTCAACGGTAAAAAACAAATGGAATGAAGGAATGTCAAAGTGGCACATTTACGAATGCATCATTAATGGAAAAAAAGTGACTATCAAGCTTCTTCAGTCTAACGGCTATTTTGAAGAGTCACAACGGATAATCTTCAAGCTTCTCCAACTGTCATTAATATCAATCAATATAAATACCAGAAGCATTGAATTCACCAACTACCGAAACTCTGCGCAATCAATTCGAAGTGATTACAATTTACCATTTCATTAGTTTCATTTAATATCTTCAGATATCATTGTACTTTAGTATTTATCATTTATCTACTCAGAGAAGAGGTTAAACACTTGTTATTATTTCATTTAATCTAAAGGTAAAGGTACCCTGAGTGTGGGTGTACGATTACAACTTGTAAGGGGGATTGGATCAGAGTGTAAAAGGATCACTTTGAGTACAGAGTGTGTAATTGTATTTGTAATAAAGAGTTAGTGAAAATCTCAAAGTGTCTAGGGACTGGACGTAGGTCAAGGAGTTAGACCGAACCAGTATAAATTATCTATTCTCTTTATCTCTATCTTTGTTTCTGTTTTAGTGTTCTTCGGGAAAATAGCAAATGAAATTTGAAATCCCCTATTCACCCCCCTCTAGGTGATATTCCACCTTCAGGTGACCTCCATGGAAGTTCTACTTGTTGAGGTGCTTCAAGCGTTATACCTAGCTCCTACCTGCCATAGAAAATGCTGGAGTTTTGTAGGAACTATAACCCTCCAAATATTTTTCCACATTAGCTTCGGAATAGAAAATGACATACCTAGGTCCTTAGGTTTTTTACCCTTAATAGTGTCTTTACCCGCAACATATCCAGATTTGACAGAGTAGCAGCCATCCTTGTTAGCTAGTCAAATTACACTATCACTGCAATCAATAGGAGGAATAAGAATTTTTAAAATCATTTCCCTTTTCAAACTACTAATTTTTGAAGAGATAGGACTTAGATTCCAAAAGCCATCACTGATCAGCTCAAACACTTTGACATTGCCTTCCTTTTTTGTCAACAACTCATTTGCAACTTGTAACCTTTTAAACCCTGTATCCACTGATCATTCCAAATATTGATTAAGGTACCATTCCAATACAACTCCTTCAGCAACAAGTCCTGACCGTCCAGTAAACTTGACCAACCCCATGAGGCATGCCTCCCCTTCTTTGCTTGAAAAAAGTTTCCCTTAGGAAAATAAATTCCTTTGAAGATCTAATACCATAGGTAATTTGGCTGCTTCAACAATCTCCAAGACGTTTTAGCAAGCATCGCTTTGTTGAAATACAATAGGTCTTTAAAACCCATTCCTCCCTCACCCTTCTCCAATGGATAGATCCTTCCTCACATTTCTGTCCCCACCAGAAATTAGACATCAATCAATGAATGTCCATACAAGCCTTCTTTGGAAATAAGAAGCAACTCATAGTGTCACACCCACTAAGGTGCCGGCATTCTTTACCTTAATCTTACGCAGTAGTGTGGTAAAATTAGAAATAGTTCATTATACTAAAACAACGGAAATAAAATTTTGATTTACATAATAGGTGTAATCCCAGAGCTTATACCCCTTACAGATATTCACATTCATTACAGACAGTGTAAACTAAAAATACATAGCACATTGTCGTCCCTGGGTTCTTCAAGCCATCCCTTTACTGGGCTGCCTTCAAACAACGCTCCCTCCTTGAACCTTGTGCAACACTTTTCTCCTATGATCACCAGTCTATTGGTTGGTAATGGAGGGTGAGATTATGAGGAATCTCAGTAGTAAACAATGCAATACCATACCGTGTGTACAAGACAAATGCTAATGTATGATATACTTGCCTTGCATGACATATCTGCATGTTCAATGCTTCATGCATCATACTCATGGCCATAGCATAATCATAAACAGAGCTTCAATCATTCAAGTATGTGAAACATAGCGAGCAAGTATAGCAATAAAACATGTACATACAAGCAATAATATAAATACATGCAAGTACGGTAAACCCACTACCTTTTAAAGACTATTGTCCTTACTCTCAGGTTCCACTTTCGTCAACTGTCAAAGTTGCTTGAAGTTTCTTCCTTCTACTTATGGACCTAAGGACATTACCATAACTTAGAACCAGGGAAAATGAATGTTTACCAAAGTTGTATTAACTTTACAACTTTACCACTTAATTCCCTTACTTTTAGACTTGACCTTGAATTCCCATAATTTTCATTAAACTTTGAAAATTCATAATTAAATGCAAAAAGTATCGAAATAATTTTTTGCCAACTCTCACATGTTCCTAGGCAAGTCCAATTTTAAAGAAAAATATCATCAAAGGTCAAAACACGTTGAGTTAGTCCCAGTTTCCAAAAATACCCTTACTGTCCAATTAAGCTTCCAAAAAACATTTATCTTTAAAACTTCATATCTGGAGTTCTAGGTGTCCAATTTAGGTGGTTCAAAAACCTATGAACTCCTTATTAAGTCTAGGTTTTGGGAAAATTAGTTTCAATATTTTATCATTTGTAATTCATTCCAAGTTCCCAAAAACGTCCAACTGTCTAGTGTGTTTTCCATAAACATTGCTTAATTTCAAAAATTTGTATTTAACTGCTTAAAGCTTTAAAAATTACCAATTTTATATTTCCTTAAATGTTCATGAGTCCTATGTATGCCTGGAAAATTTCAGAATTTCTTGGGCACATTAACCTTGACAAAGACCACAAACAAGCTCTTTACCCATTTTTGGTTTCCAGAACTCAGGGTCATTTTGTACAACTTATTGCTCTCTGACCAGAGTTTACAAAAATACAAAATACCACCATTTTAAAGATATGCATTTCCTTTATCTTCTTGAAGTTTTCATACTTTTTAGAGGACTTTTACCCCATAAACACCACACTCACAAACTCACTCACTTCAGTGATCCAAAACTGGCAGATTTAACCCCTTTGTTGAGCTCGTTATTTTAGGTTCAAAAACTTTTTTAAAAATTCATTAAAAAATTTATTCCCACACAATTTTTCATGAGGAACACAATGGTAGTCTCATATTTAAAATTTTCAATTATTTCTTTGAGTTTACCTCAGATTATGAAATCTGGAATTTCCAACAAAACTTATCATTTCAAGAGAAGGTTGATGATCTTACCTTCTTATTTCCAACCGTGGCTTTTCTTATGTTTGATGTTGATAATGATGATGATAGTTGTGGTGATCCGTGGAGAAGGAGGAGGAGATGATGAAGGTTGTTGATGGTTTGAGAGAGGACAATTAGGAGGAGAAGTACGGTGGAGTTGGGAGGAGGAGGATGGTTGAGTTAAGAGGATGGATTAGCTAAGTGCGTGTGTGCACGTGAGAAATGAGAGGGGGAGTGAATTTGATCTGATTTTTGTGTATATGTGTCAAGGTGAGGTGTTTAAGTGACAAGTGTGTGTGCAGGGGTCAATGTGCATGGAGGCCACGTGACGTTGTGCATGTGTGACAAATGTATCATTGCATGTGTGTGTGTGTGTGTGTGTGTGACACATGTCTTTATATGTGTGTGTGTGTGTTAGGGTATGCGTGTATCCGTGTGTGTGCGTGTTGTCTTGTCTCATGGTTTTCGAGAAAGTGCCGTATATGTTGATTTTCAGTGTTCATGTTCTTGGTTTACGTGTTGTGTGTTCAGGTTTTTGCCTCGGTTTACATGTTTGGTTTATGATGTTGTTGTCTCGGTTTATGAGACAAACCCAGGGTTCTTACTCAGGTTTTACTTAGGTTAGCGACATGCTTACCGAGACTTGACAAACAATGCCATATACCAGTGTTTTCTTCAAAAACGCAAGGCTTACCCTACTACCTTGGAAATTCCTTATATTCACTTATACCGGCAAATTTATGCTCAACTAATCGTCCCATACCTTAGGACATAGTTGAGTGGCATCTTTCTATCCATTGATATAATTAACACCGTATAGGTCTTCTATGCCCCTTTTTCATTAGTACTTTAATTCCACGGCTTATACATACTAGGTCTACTGACCCATATAGCTGAGTTACCTAGTCCCCGAGAGGTTTCCTATCTCATGAGATTCTTGGGAGTCTTCCCAAATTGGGTTTTGTCGTTTGCCTAATTTAGACTTATTCTCAATTCTTAGGGCCCAAAATTCAAGATGTTATGCATAGGATATGTAGGGATGGCATTAGCTATGGCCTTTATGAGAACTTCCCTACTAGTAAAGGTTTACAACTTCTGCTTCCAACCTTGCAATTTCAAGCCAATCTTGTCTCTAATAAAGGCAAGAGCTGCTGCTTTGGAGCGCCCCCAAATCACTGGCAAACCAAGATATTTTCCAGCTTGATCAGAGTATCTAACACTAAGACATGTCGAGATCTGCTCTTTAATATGCACATGGGTATTGTAGGAAAAAAAAGACACTTGACTTTTCTAAATTGATCAGTTGCCCCGATGCTTTGCAATACACCTCAAGGATCATTTTCAACACTTTACAGTTCACTTCATCCGCCTTCAAAAAAGAATTACATTATCCGCAAAAAATAGTGGGATAACACTGGGGCCCTACAAGCTAACTTTACAACTTTCAAATCCTTCCTACCAATGTGCATTTGAATTATAAGGGATAATACCTTAGAGGCAAAGATGAACATATAAGGTGATAGTGGATCACCTTGCCTAACTCCATGTTTTGGACTAAAAGTGTCCACCCTCCGCTCATCCACTTGCAGGTTAAAAGCCACTGTGGAAATACAATCCCTGACCCAGCTCATACAACCATTGCAAAATCCCATGCTTAATAACACAGCTTGCAAGAAATCCCACTCAACACGGTCATAGGCCTTGTTTTTGTCATTCTTCAAAGCCAGCTCATATTGTTTGTTGTTTTCTTATGTTTCAGATAATGGAAAGCCTCGTGTGCCAAAATGACATTATCTTGAATCATAAGTGTTAGTTCTCGGTGTTTTGCTGATAACAAATACTAAGGCTTTTGATTCAGAAAGTATTGCCCAAGTATGAAGTATGCCCTAGCATCCGTCTAACAGTGTATTAATTTGTTTACTGAAGCTTGCTCAAGCATCAGATTAGTACTGCTCGAGCAGCCTACTCGAGCAAGGCATTCTTTATGCCCGAGCATGGTCGAACTAAAATGAAGAATACTCTATGTCACGCTATTGCACGAGCAGCAGGTAAGTAACGCTTGAGCATGGTACCCGAGCAAAGTTAAACATATACTCAAGCACTATCGATAAACTTATATTCTTTCTCTCTGCTTGCATGATTATCGAGCAAGGCTTATATGTTGCCCAAGCATGGTGCTCAAGCAGTCACAATCTTTCATCTTAACTGCTATCTGTCTGACATATTCTCAAGCAAGTCTAAGGGTTGCTCGAACATGCTTCTCGAGCATAGTAAATTTGATGCTCAAGCATTCATATTTCTTTTTGTTATTTTTTCTATATCTGACTAATGCTCAAGCAAGTTCTCAAGTCTACTCGAGTAGCCTGCTCAAGCATAACATAAATACTGCTCGAGCACCAGCAACAATCTCTACATATCAGTAGGAATTTGATGTTCTCGAGCAATAGAAACTCAGTGCCCAAGCATGGTTCTCGAACATGATCACGATATTGCTCAAGCATAAGTAACTTTCACTTCTGCAAAGGAAACTTTCTCATGTCTGCTCAAGCAACCAAGACCATCTACTCGAGCATGGTTCATCGTCTATCAGAACTTACTGTAATCATGAAATCATTAATTTGAGCTATCACTTTTATCTTTATTCAAATCTCACTTAAATTATTTCTAATCTTCCTTGTGAGTGATTTGCAATGATTTAATCTTTTCAAATTAAGATTAGCCAAAAAGTCATTCGTCGTGTCAGTAGCATTAAATGTATCTCAGAAACAAAGCCAACAAACAGAACTAAACCTTGTGGCATACGAAAATGTTCCTTCGAGGCATACTTATTCCAGCTATCATTCTGAGTGACCTTCTGTATAAGTACAATCGACATTAAATGCATTTAATGAAGCAACGATCGAATATGCTCAACATAAATCATCTGTGTCTAACAGAAGTTTGAAGACACTTAACGACTACATTCAAAGCTTCACAACGACATTAATGGCAGTCGCTATAAAAGCTCTCCACATTCAATTCCGCCATCTACCAAAAACTCTACGCATTCAATTCGAACTTATTACACTCCACTGTTTCATCTGTTTCATTAATATCTTCGGATATCTTGCACTTCAGTAAAAAGATAGAGTGAACTCAGAATCCTTTCTAAGCATATCATTCCCCACAGCTGCCTATACGTAATGCTATAGCATTCATACTGTACAGCTCTCGCAAATGCTACAGCATGAACACCCTATGAAAAAGTTATTCAATTAACCACACCACGATAATGTACCGAAGCTCTCGCGTTCGATACATACAATCATAGTCTATACTTCTCCCATATGTCTATGGCGATTTTTCTAGTTGGATTATCAATACAAATCAAGGTGTTATGGTTATGAGCGGTAGACCCATTCCTGAAGTCTACAATAATAGATCAAGCCTTGCACTAGCCTGCCTAGCAATCACTGCTTCTCAGATGTCTAACCCCGACTCCCTCTCAGTATGTCGAGGCCACTGACCTAGTCCCCAGCTCTCACTAATCGACAAGAATTTGAATCACTGATAAGCAAACCAAATATATTAAATTAAGGACTAGCAACTAGGTTCATTCTATACTTAGAAAATCATCCTCGTTCAGCCTCAGGAAGTTAGTTCATGACTGACGAGGGAATCACAAAACAGAGTAATACAGGATAGCCCAGATAAAAGATTGACTGGAATTAAGATAAAGAAACAAGAAACAGAAGCTTGATGGATGTTCCGACAACGTGGAAGAAGCCTTGTCACGTCACAACTCCACTCTTCTTCACTCCGTCTCACTAGAAGGAAGGATGTTGGGTTCTCCTGGGTTCCTCGTGCTTCATGACTTCTCTCACTTTTCTCTCAAGTCTGGTCGTATATGATTGGTCTTTTTACTCTCGACGACCCCGACCCCTTTAGGGTTGGCTGTTATTTCCTTATATAGTCTGGTCTACTTTCAGTGTACGTTCAACAATCTGGGCCTTTCCTAATCTGCCAGGGTCCGATCGCATCTTTCTTCCAAATCTCGGTAGATTGATTTTGCTGATGCTGTGGGAATCTTCAAATCTTTTAGTTCTGATCCTCTGTATCTTCTATTTCAATACATAAGCAATCTAACCATTATCCTTGACCTTCACTATACTTCCTGAAACAATCTTGACAAAAGATCAGGATATATGCTGCATATCACTGCGTCACTTACTATGCTATAGCTACAAGGATGCATTGTATTGCACTTCGATAAAGTTTCCCTAATGCTATAGCACAGCATCGGCTATGCATGTGACTTTCTCATAAAACCTCAAAACTTGCTCTTTCTTAGCACATGTTTACGATGTAAACAGAATTCACCCTTAAGTTCCCTCTACAATGAATTAATGTCTTTTTGCTTAGATTAAATGTAGTTAAGATCATATTCACCATTCAATTTAGTCATAAAATATAGGGGAAAACATGGCATAAATCATGCTCATTGATGCTCTAGTGGCTAGATTGGAAGCTATACGAGTACTCTTAGCCTTTGCGTGTATCGAGGGATTTAAACTCTATCAAATGGATGTTAAGAGTGCTTTTCTAAGTGGATTTATTCAGGAGGAGGTTTATGTTGAACAACCTCCTGACTTTGAAAATGATCATCATCCAGATCATGTTTACCATCTCAAGAAAGCATTATATGGTCTTAAACAAGCCCCTAGAGCTTGGTATGAGCGATTAAGCAAGTTTCTTTTGGATCAAGGTTTTGTTAGAGGAAAAGCAGACACAACACTCTTCATTAAAAGTAATAAGCTTAATGAAATCTTGGTTGTGCAAATATATGTAGATGACATAATATTTGGTGCTACTAATGACTCTCTTTGTGAGGAATTTTCCAAGAAAATGCAGGGCGAATTCGAGATGTCTATGATGGGCGAGTTGAACTACTTCATCTCACAAACGAAGTATCTCTCTGATTTGCTTAAGAAGTTTAGGATGGAACATTGCAACGGAGCCGACACTCCAATGAGCTCAACTGCCTCTCTGAATGCGGATGAAGAAAAAGGCAAGAACTTCAACATAACCAAGTATAGAGGAATGATCGTATCATTGCTATACTTGACTGGAAGTAGACTCGACATTCAATTTAGTATGGGTATGTGCACAAGATTTCAAGCTGCTCCAAAGGAATCACATGCTGAGCATGTGAAAAGAATTTTTTGATATCTTATGGACACAAAGGAGCTTGGACTTTGGTTCCTAAAAGGTCAATAAGAATTTTTGGTAGCATATTCAGACTCGGATCATGCTGGTTACAAGACCGATAGAAAGAGTACAAGTGGTGAATGCGACTTTCTAGGAGGTTCACTCGTATCGTGGTTCAAAGAGAAGCAAGCCACTGTGGTTGTATCCTACACTGAAGCTGAATATGTTGCTGCCTCAAGCTGCTGTGCTCAAATCTTATGGTTCAAACAGTAACGCCAAGACTTGAGGATTCATCTTAAGGAGATTCCAATCCTTTGAGATAATACCAGTACAATAAGCTTGGCTAAAAACCTAGTACAACACACTAGAACCAAGCATATTGATGTGAGACATCACTTTATTCGTGATCATGTTCAAAAGAAAGATGTCAAGGTGATGTTCATTCCCACACATCTTCAGTTGGCTGATATCTTCACCAAACCGTTGGCTAAGGAACAATTCACGTTCATCCATAGAGAATTGGGTATGGCAAATCCCAATGAATTGTAAGTATTCTCTCTTCAATTAATTTAATTCAAAAAGATATTACTGACTTAAGCATCAGAGCTTCTAGATTTATTGTTTGCAAGATGCTCTGTTCCATGGTTGAATAACAAATATTAACAGAGGTTCTCATGCTCGAGTAAGCATTCCAAGTATGCTCGAGCATTGACGGGAACAGCCCTATGCGGAATCAAAAATAAGTTGGGTTGCCCGAGCTTGCTTCCAACTATGCTCGAGGAACAGCGGGAAATGACCTTAAATATGAGGTATATATGAACTCTGCTCGAGCATTAAAGTATCTTGCTACCCGAGCATTGTCGTTGTCATGTGATTAATTCTAGTAAGGATCCTTCACTATGACTTCAAGAATCAAAGTTCAATTTATAGAGATTCAAGTGTTCTCAATACACACTTGTTATGAGGTATTTCTAGCCCTTTATACTTCCTGTTAATCATCTTGTATCTGTCTCTACCCGAGCAAGCCACTTAGTCTGACCGAGCAACTACGGTGCTCGAGCACATAGATTGTCTTGCTCGAGCAATATCGCAATGATATTCGTTTAAATCTTCATGTCGCTTCACTTCCCCTCTCACTCTGTTAATCATCTGCTTGCTCCCAAAAACCCTAATTTCCACTTTGCTTTCCAAAATCTTCCTCGTTCCCAAATCTTCAAATGGCTTGCACAATAGGAGGTTCTCACCGTTCATCTCCACCAGAATCAATTGCACGTCCGCTTGTCAAGAAGCCTCGGACTTCTCATAAGAGCAAACCTTCGGAGAAGACAAAGACCCAGTCACCGGCAAAGCTTTTAGAGAAATCAAAGGCACCGGTGAAACAAAAAGAGAAAGCAGTAGCTTTCGAGGATCAATCCAAGTACAAAACGAGGTTTCAAACTAAGTCATTGCCATCTGGTAAAAGAAAGCGAACCAAGACTCCTTCTCCTTCTCTATCAGATTCTGAGGATACTGAAACTCTCTTCAATCAAAAGCCTCAAAGATCTCAAGCTTCCGTGAGTCAAAAATCCAGCAAGAAACCACAAGCTTCGAATAGTCTAAAACAACCTTCAGTTAGTCGTCAACATGCTTCTGGGTTGGGTCAAGTGGTCCTTTATCTTCTCAACTTGAAGGAAATGTACTTGAACCTTCACCTGGTATGATTGTTGATCCTCTTGTGGTTGATGACTTCAAGAACTTTGCATTCAACTTCAAAAAGAGACCATTTTTCCCAATTGTCTATGTTGATTTGGCGTTCTTTAGAGATAAATGCAATCTGGACCTCACTGAGTGGCTTCTATAGTTTGTGCCTCTGCTTCGTATTTGTCTTCCATATTCACCTGAGGTGGTTAGATGTTTTTACTATCACCAGCACTTACAACAAAATATTAATTAGGATGATGATGATGCACTAGTAACTAAGATTTGAGGTCAGGAAATCAAGATTACTGGTTCTGATTTGAATATCCTTCTCGATGTTGTTGATGCCCCTGAAGATCCTCCAAAATTGTCTGACGTTGAGTGCCACAAGATTCTTCTTCCTGACATACCATATGAGGGTAAGGTCAATATCTCTCCGACAATGATGAAAGATGAATATAGAGTGTTGTGGTATGTGTATAGCAGAAGCCTGGTGCAGAAAGGTCAAAGCTTTACTCACTTTGTCAACAAGGATTTTGAGAGGTTTGTTTCGATCATTGCTAAGGAGCCTAGGAATCTTGACAAATGGATCTTGGATGAGATGATAACTTTCATATCAGAAGCCTCTGTTAAGAAGAGAGCCACTATGCATTATCCCTCTTTGGTCTCTCACATCCTTTAAACTCATAATATTTGGTATCTTTCTGATCACAAAGAAGAATTTCCAAAGAAGTTTGGCCCTGAGCATATGATCAAGATCCGAATTTCCTTCACTAAGGCTTCCACAAAGAAGAAGATCGAGAAAGTTAAACTAGTGGTTAAGCCCTCTAAGCCATCTGTATCGAGACCTCCTGATGAGGCTGAGTCATCTAAGGCTGGTCCTTCTACGTCTGCACCATCATTTGCCCAAGCTTCAATTCAATCCTCAATTCAGAATGCCATGGCTCCTTTTACTACGAAGGTGTTGAAATCTATGGAATCCTTTCAAAAGCTAAATGTCAAGATAATCAAGGCTATGTCCTCTGAGATGGTCAACTTGAAGGCTCACCTTGACTTACAAATTGACTCTAAGATGAAGGCTCTGAAAGAAGAAACGGATGCTCGGTTCTCCGTCTTATTTGATCATCAACGAGAGATTAAATAGGAAATTCAGAACTTGGCTCAACAACTTAGTCTTCAACAAGCCGTACAGAACTTCGATTACACATTGCATGCTTTTGTGATGAGCTTTAGCCCTGACGGTCCCATTGATATGCCTCCTTCTGCTCCTTCTCCACATTCTTCTCCCATTCCCTCTCCTGTTTTGGCATCCACCCCTATTTTAGCCACCTCTCCCATTCCTGAATCTACCCCAGCTATTGTGGTAATTCCCTCTTCTCAACTTTCTCCCATTGATCCCTCCATAGTTAAGCTTTCATCCTCCTCTTCCTTTGATTTCCCATATAGCTTACCTCCCTCTCCTTCTATCAAAACCTTTCTTTTCGCTGATGACAAAGGGGGAGAGAAAGATTTGGAGAAAGACATGAGTGTTTGAGTTTTATTTTAGATATGGATGTTTTTAGATTGTTAATATTTATGTTTATGAAATTTTTGTATCCATATCTAACGCTTACCATCAATGAAATGTTTAACTTTATATCTCTGTTTCTTTCATTATCTGTGCTTACTGACAAGCTTACTGACATCAAAAACAATTTTAAAACTTGTCTCAAATCTTTTCAAAGTATTGTCATCATCAAAAAGGGGAGAATGTTAGTTCTCGGTGTTTTGGTGATAACAAATACCTTGTTTTTGATTCAGAAAGTATTGCCCAAGTATGAAGTATGCCCGAGCATGAGTCTATCGCTGCTCAAGCATGCTCTGTCTAACAATGTATTAAGTTGTTTGCAGAAGCTTGGTCAAGCATCAGATTAGTACTGCTCGAGCAGCCTACTCCAGCAAGGCATTCTTTTTGTCCGAGCATGGTCGAACTAAAATGAAGAATACTCTCTATCACGCTACTGCTAGAGCAACAAGTAAGTAACGATCGAGCATGGTGCCCGAGCAGAGGTAAATCTATGCTCAAGCACTATCGATAAACTTATATTCTTCCTCTCTGCTTGCATGATTCTCGAGCAAGGCTTATATGTTGCCCAAGCATGGTGCTTGAGCAGTCACAATCTTTTATCTTAACTGCTCTCTGTCTGATATATTCTCGAGCAAGTCTAAGGGTTGCTCGAGCATGCTTCTTGAGCATAGTAAATTTGATGCTCAAGCATTCATATTTCTTTTTGTTATTTCTTCTATATCTGACTAATGCTCAAGCAAGTTCTCAAGTCTACTCGAGCAGCCTGCTCAAGCATAACATAAATACTGCTCGAGCACCAGCAACAATCTCTACATATCAATAGGAATTTGATGTTCTCGAGCAATAGAAATTTAGTGCTCAAGCATGGTTCTCGAACATGATCACGATATTGCTTGAGCATAAGTAACTTTCACTTCTGCAAAGGAAACTTTCTCATATCTGCTCAAGCAACCAAGACCATCTACTCGAGCATGGTTCATCGTCTATCAGAACTTACTGTAATCATGAAATCATTAATTTGAGCTATCACTCTTATCTTTATTCAAATCTCACTTAAATTATTTCTAATCTTCCTTGTGAGTGATTTGCAATGCTTTAATCTTTTCAAATTAAGATTAGCCAAAAAGTCATTCGTCGTGTCAGTAGCATTAAATGCGTCTCAGAAATAGAGCCAACAAAAGGAACTAAACCTTGTGGCAGACGAAAATGTTCCTTCGAGGCATACTTATTCCGGCTATCATTCTGAGTGACCTTATACACAAGTACAATCAACATTGAATGCATTTAATGAAGCAACGGTCGAATATGCTCAACATAAATCATTTGTGTCTAATGGAAGTTTGAAGACACTCAACGGCTACATTCAAAGCTTCACAACGACATTAATGACAGTCACTATAAAAGCTCTCCACATTCAATTCCACCATCTACCGAAAACTCTGCGCATTCAATTCGAACTTATTACACTCCACTGTTTCATCTGTTTCATTAATATCTTCGGATATCTTGCACTTCAGTGATTATCATTTATTTACTCGTGAGGAGTTGTTAAACACTTATTTCTTTTAGTTGTTAAATCTTAAGGTTGTGGAACCTTAACTATGGATGTACAATTACAGCTTATAAGGGGTAGTGAGTCCTAGTGAGAGGATCATCCAAGTACAGTGTGTAATTGTATTTGTGTTTGAAAGATAGTGGAAATCTCAGAGTGTTTCTGAGGACTAGACGTAGGTCAAGAGTTGTACCGAACCAGTATAATCTCTTGTGTCCATTATTCTTCTTTCTCTTTGTCTCTGTTGTTTATTCCTGAGCCTTAGCGATTTTTTTTTTTAAATCACCTATTCACCTCCTTCTAGGTGATATTCCACCTTCATTTGGTACCAGAGCGTAAATTTCTCGTTTGGGCTTAACATCCCGAGAAAGATCATGGAAGGAATATTATATGACGGTGCTTCAATCAACCGACCACCTGGCTTTAGTGGCGAACACTATTCGATCTGGAAAAGAAAGTTCAAAGTTTTTGCGTTAGCCACAGAGTATGGTCTCTGGCAAGTAATAGAGAATGGAGATTACGTTCCCTCAAGGATTGAGGAGGAATAGCCATTCCAAAGTCAAAAGAAGAATTTGATGAAAATGACAGGAAAAATATAACACTTGACAATAAAGCTGTTTTGATGTTACAAAGTTTTTGCATTGAACAAAATAGTATTCTTTATAAGAAACTAAAACAAAACAATATAAAAAAGTAAACAACAAAAATACTACAATAAAATATTTTCATTTGTTAAAAACATAAATATTTATTTGACTTGACTAAATGCAGACAAAAATAGTGATGCATTAAAAAACAGCAGTTTTTGCTGACCGGAGAAAATAATTTAGAGCACGGACTGCTAGTTCACTCTAGATTAAACAAGGCCAGAGCCTCTAGATCATTATGATGACAGCTGTTTTGCAGACACGTGGGATGCTGTATTGGTTCAGTTGAAATAAGAATTTCAACATCCAATTAAGAATTGAATAGTCTAATTCAGCTTTCAAGGAGATCTAAAATAATTGAATAATCGCCTTGATAATGTAACCGTTTTTATTTTTTTGGAGTACTTCAACCAAAGTCAACAGTTTACGCCTGCAAGTTTATATGTTTATATATTTATATTTATATATATATACACACCGGTTATATATATTTGTCCATTTCGTTTTCCTTTTGACCAAGCACATGAACAAGAACCAAGCCGCCCCAAAAAAAAAAAAATAAAAAAGAATGGACGAAGCCATCACGTTACGGAATCAGTTTTCTTACCTATTTTGAAATAGGTAGAGAAAGCTTTTTTAGATCTGGCGGTCTTGATTTAATTTTTTTAACTGTCAACTTTTAAATAAAAAATATTTTTTTAAAAAATATTAGTTGAAAAATTATCTTTATTTTAGATTCTCTATCTAATAAAATAATTATTTTTAAAAAAATAAAAAATAAAAATAAATAAATCTAAACCGTCCAGATCCCATCTGGATGGTTCAGATACTATTCAAATGGGAAGAGCTGTCCCTACCTAAGAATATGTAGGAAAACTGATTCGGTACGTTACCGGGTCAAGGTATTTATTACATTATTCAATGAATCAAACAGTAGAATTGAATAGCGCTGCCTGTGTTCCAGACTTCCTGCCCAAACTTTATGTTAAATTAAAATAAAAATTCAATTCATGAGCGTTGTTCACATCCTATATAATTGGAACCATTTGGGACTATATTTCTCAAGCTTGATCAATCAAAATTCATAGCTACCTTGACCAGTTATAGTACAACATGTCCAACAACAACATCGTCCCAACAAGTGGTTCTCTCGACCACCACAAGTATGCCGGTGATGGGCCTAGGCTCCGGCGATATGGTAACTTTCGGCGAGGTCGTGAAGAACGCAATCATAGAGGGTATCAAAGCAGTTACTGAGACACTTTGATACTGCTTCATCTTATGGCACAGAGGACGCACTAGGCGATGCCATAGAAGAAGCTCTTAAACTTGGTCTTATTGCGTCAAGAGACGAACTCTTCATCACTTCCAAGTTGTGGTTCACTGATGCTCATCCTGATCGTGTTATTCCTGCTCTTAAAAAATCTCTTGGGTAAGCTCCAACTTGTTTGTTTTTTCAGGTTTTGAGAAGTTTTTACTTACAAGTTATCCATAATTCAAAATCCATATATATTTATGCAGGTTACTAAAACTGGAATATCTAGACCTGTATTTGATCCACATGCCCATCGTGCAAAGCCTGGCAAAGTTTATTCCCACCTAAAGAGGACATAATCCCATTAGATCTAAAGGGCGTATGGGCAGCCATGGAAGAGTGCAGAAAGCTTGGTCCGGCAAAATCAATTGGAGTCGTAACTTCCCCGTGAGGACACTTGAGAGTTTATTGTCGGTGGCTACAATTCCTCCTTGTCGAATCAGGTAAGACCATTAATCTCTAATTTGAAAGGGAAAATTATAGAGGGTGATGAATTGCAATGTTATGAGCTTGATGTGCCCAAAGATCCAAACTTTAATAATTTGTACGTCTTTAGATGAACTAAGTCACACGTTTGTCGATGTTTGAAAGCCTATTTTTAATCCTTTGATTGACAAATCACCATTTGTGTTGACTTTTTTTTCTAAACTTGGTTTCTACCTAATATAAAGTTTTCGTTAACATTTTTAGGAGGCTTGAAATGTATTACCTTTATAATGCTGAGAAAAATTTAAATATCCTGCTAGCTACGCCACTGGGCTTTAGTCTAGACATACATTTATAGTTTATTTAATAGAGCAAGGACCTATTGACAAACATTTCCAAAAAGGACCTCGGGCAAAAATCTGCGGGTAGTGTATCTTATTTTGCATTTTTTTATTGTGTATCCGTATTTTCTTTCATGTTTTTCAATCCAAGTCCTTTTCCTCAAATATGTTTCTTAATTATAGGTCCTTAATTGATTTTAAAAAAAATAAATGTCCAGGAGAAGTTGAAACATTTTTCTCTTTTGTTTGTTTGTTACAGGTAGAAATGAGCGCTACATGTCAACAAAAAGAGGTGAGGGAATACTGCAAACAAAAGGGTATACTTGTAACAGCATACTCTCCTCTGGGGAGTGCAAGTTCCGCAGGGGGCAGCAACCGGATCCTAGACAATGAAATACTCATTAACATTGCCAAATCTCATGGAAAATCAGTTGCTCAGGTTTTAATAATTTTAATTTCAAGTTCCTTATAAAATTTTCAAGTGCTAATTTAATCAATGTCTTACTTCTTAACTACTAATGAACTTATTGGTATACATATTTCAATTCAATGGAATTCTTTTGCCGTAACAGGTTGCTCTGAGATGGCTGTATGAGCAAGGAGTGGGTTTTATTGCGAGGAGTTTCAACAAAGACAGAATGAAACAAAACTTAGAGATATTTGATTGGTCACTTACACAAGAGGACTTGGAGAAAATAAGTCAAATCAAACAAATCAGAGTAAATGAGGATAACCATTTATTTCAGTACGTTGCTTGATTCTATTACAACGTCCGTAAATAAATTCTAAGTCACATCATATATGATAGCCATTTCGCTTTATGGTTTTTGTTTTTTTGTTCATGATTATGTCTTCCTCTTCCAGTAAAGTGGTGATTTGCCTTGTCAAATGGTGAACTATTGTTGTATGCGTTGCGTTTAAATAGTGTTTGTACCTATTTGAATGTTAAGATTCAAATAACAAAGATGTGATTTTTGTGAGGGAACAAGAGTTGTGCAGCGTTTCTTCTGTGCATTTGTATGTTCCCTGCAGAGGTGTTATGTGAAGGAATAAAGATGTGATTTTATTATTCCTTGCAATAAAGAAAATATTAGTATATTATATATCTATATGTACTGTATTATAAAATTAAGGAGGTTTTAAACTTTACGCAGTCGGGGGAGCCACATTTTGGTGAGGATGGGTCACTGGTATATAAAGGGGGTTTCAGACCACTACATTTAAATCGGTTAAAGAGGATCAGATCTAAAAAATATAACCGGTGCAAATTTTGTAAATAAGAAAAACTTTTTAAAACGGTTTCCCAAACAACCGGTCTAAAAAGATAAAAACAAAACAAAATAAAATGTTGACGATTGTTTAGGCCGGTTATATCTTTTAACTGGTTTAAAAGATAACAACCGGCCTAAAAGATGAAACTTTTAGACTTCATATTTCTTATAACCTGTCTAAAAGATGCAAAATAAAAAATGGAGAACCCAAATAAAGGTTAAGTGAGGCTGTCATTGCTTTATTTGCTCGATTGCTTTCCAGGGTTAATTCCTGCGAAGAGACACAATTTATATGTAAACAGTTGCATTATCACTTATATAGGTCGACAATTGCCATTTATTCTCCCAACAAAAACATGAAATGTCCCGATCTATCCCATATTCCATAGAAACTCGATGTGGAGGTACTATTCTACTATATACCATTGCAAGCCATGTCGTGGGGGCAATAAAATAAAAAATAGATTAATATGCACTATATTGATGCTAACCTAGGTCGATTCTCTCGATGTAGCCTAATTATCTAAGTTCCTAATTTTAATTAAGTGACAACTACAAATTAACAAGGATGAAGATATGTTCTGTATAACAACACAAATGTCTAGCCTTACTAGACTAGAGTATTGATATTGGATTAGCTAGGTGACTCTCCAAGATATCTATGAGGTAGATACCAAAGAGATTTATCTATCACTGTGCACGTATAGACATTTAGTCAAAAGGGGGTGGTGTGTGTGTACAGTGATAACTGAATAGTAAATGAGAATAGAATGAATGTGTGTACCCTTTAGGTTACCTCTTATTTATAGAGATTACCTTAGGGTTTGGACTCTTGGGCTTTGTGTGTCCTGTAGCCCATGTATTAGGCCGCCACACCTGCGGGTTGTCATCCCTGATCAGGATATTCTTTTATTATAGCATTGATTATAGGTCAGTTAGGATCTCCCTTCATTTTATATGGATTCAGATTTGGATTGCCCCTTGTTGGGTCATATATTGAGTGGGTCTTGTATAGGTCCGTAACAATTGCCCCCAACCCAGTAGCTTAGGTCTCTAGGCTGCCGGGGTGCATTTGCTTTTTAACCTGGATTTCACATCTGAGTCGTGATAGGTCTCTTGATTTTTCATTCAAATTTTGTCCAGGTTTCAATGACCTCCGGGTTCACTTGCTTTTTCTGACGAATTTCCCCGATCCGGGTTGATTTTGCTAGTTGCTATACTCATTCCCGCTATTGTCAGGATCACTTCATCAAGCATCCGGGTTTTTGAGATCATCTACTTTGGCAATGAGTTTTCCCCCATCCGGATCATGAAGAAGAGGAACAGACACAATTTGTGTGTGACAACTTTACAGTTGTACATTTGCAATTGTTGTGACGTATAACCGCCAATTTTAGCGCTGCATATTCACTGGCATTAATGCTCACATCTCTTCACATACATGATCATTACTTTTTAGAGTGAATTGTCTCTTTTTCCCTTGACTCTTCCCATTCGCGATCTCATCGGTTACGTTTCTATTTGCATTTCCCCCCTTTTTCTTCACTTCTCACTTGTCGCTTTCTTTGCCTTCCAAGAAACCTCCCATTTTTCTCCAAAGGTCTTGTTCTCAAGCTCCTCCGGTTCTCCCACTTAGCTAGGGTTTCTCAAACCTTCCCAACAGTCAGGTACTTTCGTCATTTCTCCTAATTCCTTTACTTTTGCTTATGTTCTTTGCCTCTGTCTTACTTTGTTCTTGCTTTTTCACCTAGGTTTTTCAAAAAGATGGTTCTGGCTTTTTGGGTAGATACCACTTTTTGGGTTTTAAATACCTCTATCTCCTTGGTTCTTGTTTACTCCTTCTCCCCCCAAACATATTGGCATTGGGAAGATGTGATGACCTTTTAAGACATTCCTCTCTGAGCCCCTGAGGCTTCATGATGAGACAATAAAACTGAGCCACCCCAGTCTTCATCCGCCCACCTTTAAATCAAACACATTAGCCTTAGGTGTGTGACTTCCATTAACAATGGAGAGGGGTAAGATAACTCCAGAAGAAGAAAAAGAGTTACGCCGAACTGTCCCTCCTGGAGCTAGGTTTTGGTTTTGGGGTATTCCCCCTTCTGAAGAAGAGAAGCAAGCGATCTTGGTTCATAGGAAAAGATCCTAGCCTGTACTCAATTAGAGTCAGGGTGAGACTAAAGGTCGGAGTGAAGGTGTTACTAGTCCGGGATCTCATACCCAAACATCAAGATTTGAGGGATGGAGTAAGAGTGAATCTATCCCAGCCTCACATATTTCCCAGCCAAAGGGAATGCACCATTCTAGACTGGGATCCCATTCGGAGAATGTAGTCGACCCTTGTGATGATTGTGCCTACTTGAGCTGCCAACTCGTTGCAAGCGGTCAATATTCCTTAGCCGAATCCACTTTAGCCTCCTGCCGACATAAGTCAGCTTCCAAATTCATCCCGCTTCACGCGGTGAGGATCTTCACGTTGAAGAAGGATCTCCAAGTTTACCAACTTTTTCTTTTTCACAAAATGGCTCCCACACTTCAGGTATGCCTTTTGTTTCTGATTTCTATTTCTTTCTTACAGGTATAGATAGGTTTACCTTCTTCAAGCCACACTGAGGGATCTATGTCTAGGGAGTGAGTTTTGGAAGTCCCTTGAGATCTTTAATGGACACGAACCCGTGGGTTACCGATGAGGTGCTACATACTATGTTCAAGATGACCGCAGCGGAGGTTGCCAGGCTCCCCGTCGGCAATGGAGAGAGCTACACCTTTCGCCTACCCCTTGGAGATGAACCAATTTTCTCCCACCGGGAAGGGGATAATATGCATTTATTCTTCTTTTATCGGGACTTGATTACCCGGATCGGTATTCGATTTCCGTTTACCGAGTTCCAAATGGACCTTCTAAACCACCTACACCTTGCTCCTTCCCAACTTAATCACAATAGTTGGGCTTTTTTATCGCCTTTGAACGGTTTTGTAGGTCTTCAAAACTAGCTTGTAAGATTCCATTTTTCTTTCATTTTTTTACCCTCCATGTAGTCCGTGTGGTAAAGAGCCTCCAACTAGGAAAGGTTGGACCTCGCTCCGTGATAATTGAATATTTCATACACTTCTTTTTATCTCTTGATTAATAATTTAGGACTCTTTAGTTAATAAATAATGGCTTTTACACTTATTTGGGCTTTGGGCCTTTTATTATATTTTAGCCATTTTTAATAATAAAATTCCAGTTTTACATTGCTTCACTATTCCTACCATAACTCTTGAAACAGACATCGGATTTGCCTCATTTTTGTTTCATATTTCAGATGATTCAGAGAGCTACAATTCTTATGAAGACATGAAGGGAAAATTCGGACAAGAGGGCGGTCGATTTTGGAGCCGAAGTCGGATTTTTATTTGGGCTTGAATTTGTAATTAAAGTCCGTTTTTTTTTTTGTTTTGGGCCTGAATTGTGGATTGGAGCCCCATTTTCGTTTTTCTATTTTAGGTTAAGTGTGGCAGCAGCTACAAACACACTCTCATTCATGTTTTTTGATTTTGGTGGATCAAAATAGGAGTTTTCAAATTCTCTCAAGTGTTCTTCACGTTCTTCATCTTTTCTTCTGTGTTTTGCTTAGCCATGATTGGCTAAGTTTCTGTGGTTAACCCATGGATTGAGGGTTCCACGAATCTAGAGGACATGCACTTCAGTCGGTAACGTAATTCGTTTCTGTTTATTTTAATCGGATCCGATTATAATTGCGGATTAGGTATTAGATTTAATACCTAGATTGATATCCCAAGGACATAGGTCGGACCGGGTTCTGAGAGAGCGTTATGCGATCGCACAGCGAGCTCACCACTTGTTCGATTAAATGCTAGACGATCATCTAGTCGAGGGAATATCTGGACAAACGCAGAGATCTCGGTTCGTTCAGAATCAATCACGAGTTTGGTTATTATCTTTTTATCCGATGAAGGTTATGGAATCCCAATTCTGGGTTAACCGTTTTAAATTTGATTGATCGTTTTAATCTGTTTCTGCATCTGCATATTTCGTTCTGTTTTAGTTTAATTTCGTTTTTAATCTGTTTAAATCAAAAACCCCCAACTTGTTATTGTTCTGTTTCGCTGTTGCTGATTTAAACCCACTGCAAATTCCTTGAGAGAAATGACCCAGGTTACATTATACTGCAGATCTTTTTCTAATCTGGTATTTTGGGAGAACACGACAAATCTCTGTCAAAATATGGCGCCGCTGCCGGGGAATTCACATCGGTTTCATTAGCAACAGTAGTGTAAATAGCATCGTTTTGGTAGTTTAGGTGGTTCGGGTGGCTGGACAGAAAATTTTTCTGACCCAGATCACTCAAACCTGGTCTTATTCATAAGGAATTGGGCATTCTAAACAAGAGTAACTCTCCTTACGAGTGAGGTCTGCCCTATTTTCCCCAAATTCCAACGTTTAGACCACTTTTTCGCTGTTGTAAGTTTCTATTTTGTTATTTCTACTAGGTCAATTTTTTTGGAGTATCTCAGAATGGTCTGAAATTTTGCATGGTGATAGAAAAATGGCCTATCTCATTGGGCACATTGAAAATCTTTGATTTTCCATGTGGTATGCTTAGTTTTGCCAAATTCCATCGTTTAGACCACTTTTTCAATTTTGAAGTTTTTTTATTCCATTTTTGGGTTCCCCAATGGTCTAGGAGTTGCCCTGTCCAAGTCCCATAAATTTTAAAAATCATTTGATACTGTTTTGGACTTGTTTTGGTCAAATTCAGCAAAGATAGGTTTTAGCTTTTTGTGTTTTTGTTTGTGTGTCATCTTAGTGTTTCCTACTTTTTACCACTTTTAGTGGCATTTTCGTAATTCTGATTTTCTGGTGGCCTTTTCAAAATCTACATTTTCTGCAAATTCTGCCTTGTTGCATGAGTACTAGGAGTACTATAAATCCAGAAGACTTGTTGCCACTTGATCCTGAAATAGAAAGAACAATTCTTACTGCTAGAAGAATTGTTAGGCTAAGTCGTGGGATTGATACTGAATTTGACATTGAACTCGAGTCTGATTGTGTCCATTCTGTTGATCTTGACTCTGATAGTACTTCTGATAGTCTTGTTGTTTCACTGATTCTAGTAGCAATTTCGCTAACTCAGAAATTATGGCAGAAGAGCAAGCAGCTCGTCCCACTTTGATAGAATTAGCTACCCATGATGTGGGCAATCAAAATTTGTGTATTCGATATCCTGAACTTGCTGCTAACTTTGAATTAAAATCTAGTCTTATCCATTTGTTGCCCAAGTTTCATGGTCTTGCAGGTGAATGTCCTCACAGGCATCTAAAGGAATTCCATGTGGTATGCAAAGACAATGAAACCTCAAGCAATTGATGAGGACCACATTAAGCTGAGAGCTTTCCCATTTTCCCTAGATGGCGCGGCTAAGGATTGGCTATACAATTTGCAACCAACATCTGTTGGGAGTTGGGATGATATGTAGAAGTTATTCCTAGTGAGGTTCTTTCCTTCCTCAAAAGTCATTGCTATTCAGAAGGAGATCACTAGTGTTAAACAAATCAATAGGGAGACCATGTATGAGTATTGGGAGAGGTTCAAGCGATTGTGTGCAAGCTGTCCACACCACTAGATTTCAGACCAACTCCTAATTACATATTTCTATTCCGGTTTGTTACCGATGGATAAAATTTTCATAGATGCATCCAGTGGTGGGGCCTTAGATGGCAAGACACCTGAAGAAGCCCGATAGTTGATATCTACTATGGCTGCTAATTCTCAGCAATTTGGCACCAGGGCCAATGGTACTCCTGTTTACCAAATTCAAACACCTCCGGTCCAGTACTATTCTCAGAGATTGGAGAATAGACTTGATGATCTGACTTCCCTTGTGAGGTAGTTGGCAGTGACCCAGATAGTACAATCTTCCCCTCCTCAGATTGGGTACTCATGTGGGTTCTGTTCTGACCCTTGTCATTCTAGTGATTCTTGCCCTACTTTGCATGATCCTGCTTATCAAGACCAGTCGATAGCTGCAATAGGTGTTTTTCTTGGAAAGCCACAATACCAGCAGAATACTGCTTATTCTAATACTTACAATCCGGGATGGAGAAATCACCCCAATTTTTGTTGCCCCAGCTCATTACCTAACGCAAGATCCTCTAGCTCTCCATCCGTCTCCAGTCTTAAGATCTGGTCGTCTTCTCGCATATCTAGCTCAACCATATTTACTGGTTTACTTTGTCGCCTTGCTTTGCCCTGCTCGCACTCCTTTCTCCTTTTCGGATCTGGGGCAGAAAGGAAGGGCTACCTTCACCTTCTTTGACTGTTGCAAAGTAACATTGGTAGGATTGTTTCTGATCTCCTTTGATAGTAACGACTTCGTTCTTGTTACACACCATCTACAACTTCTAATGCTTGGTAGATACCAATATATCCCAGTTGTGAATAGTTGGCCTTCCCAAAATTATGTTGTACGTGGATGGGAAGTCGACAACGATGAACCTTACCCGTTCTGATTTGAAGGCTTCCTTCGTTCCTAGCATTAATATGAGATCGATTTACCCCTTAGGACGAGTATCTTCTCTGCTGAAACTTGTGAGGGTTGTTTTGCATGGCTTCAAATCCTCTTGATCGAGGTTCATCCTTTTGAAAGCCTTCCAAAGGATAATGTTTGCAGAGCTTCTAGTATCTACGAAGATTTTCTTAACCTGGAAATTCACCAGGGTTCATCACCAAACTGTCTTGATTACTCGAGACTACGTCTTTCAAATCTTCTTTAATAAAGCATAGTAGCGGAGGTTCCGTCTTGCTAGGATCTTCTTTGAACTTCGGCTGGTACCTTATTGAAAGGACCTCCCTTAAGTACTTCCTTCTCTGGCTTACTGTGTCTCTCCCTCCTCCAAGTGCTCCGATGATAACATTACAATCAAACTCGGGTTTAGGAAATTCATCATTGTGACCATCCGGTCTCTTCTATTTTTCATCTTTCTTTTTCTTTCCACGAACCAGGCTCTTGCTGTGACCTCCTTGCTGCCACTTTTTATTCTTTTGCCCTTGGGTTTATATCACATACTACCGCGGTTTTCCTTCCTTGACGAACTTTTCTATCGCATCTCTAAGATCCCAGCATTGATCCATAGTGTGTCCTGGTCCGTCGCGAAATTCACAGAACCAAGATTGATCTACAATGACTTTGTTGTAGAGCGGTCGAGGTCGGTCCGCTTTTTTCATCTCGGTCAATACTACCTCCCTCCAAACTTGGGACATGGAACATTTAGAGGAGTGTATTTCTCATACTTGCCTTCATATATGCCACCCCATAATTTATTGTCCATGTTTCTTCTGCAGAAATCTTGTTTTTGGCTTCCTGATTGTTCCCTTCCCTTTGGAGTTAGACTCTTCCTCCTTTCTCTTCCTAGAGCGTTAGCTATCTCCGTTTGCTCCAACTCCAGGTGTTTCTCTGATCGAGTTCTGAACTCTACCAAGGTCTTGATGGGATGCTTGTACTTAGATTTTGCTAACTGAGATGAACCATCCAAGCCGACTATGGCCAAATGCTCGTGTACCTTCTCTTCCAATCCATGCACTTGCCGAGAGCGAACTCAGACTTCGGTTGATTCCTGATGGAATTTGCTGGTAGAGTATGGAGCCATTTTTGTGCAGCTCTAGTCAACGTTGCGGCAAATATTCGGGAAATGATGGGCTCTTCAAGCCCTCTAACGAACATGACTGTATCGAAAGTATCAAGATGGGATTGCAGATCTTGACTTCCATCGTACTTTGTCAGGTTTGCAAAATCAAAATCTTCGGGGTAGGGCGTGTTCGCGATCTCGCCAGAGAAAGGACTGTTGTTATACTTCCCCTACTATATTTCCTTCTACATTTTCCCAGAACGTTTCACTCTCAGGGTACCTCATCACGGTTCTGATCTCTGCCAGCCGAGATCTTCTCGGCACACTGGCTATGTAATAAGGAACTGGAACCCTGAACTTTCGGGATCCGAGCTCGTACCTGATTAGCTGGGTTTTTTCTCAACGTCATTACCTTGAGTAGGACCTCTAGCATTATCTTGCACAGATCCCAATTGCTCCACGTGAAGAGGATTGCTAGAATCCTGATTCACCCTTTCTGTCCTCCCGTGTTGTTCACCTGGTTTTCTTTCGAAGCCAAGGTTTTTGTTTATCTCAAACGCTCCTCCAACAACTGCATTATTCTAGCATCCTCTTGTTGCTGGAGGTAGTTGCACTACTTTATCTCCTCCATCCGCCTTATCATCGAACCCAACGTGGTTTGTAGAAGGCGAATGTCTAGGTTCTCGACTGGAACCTATTGGACCGAGTTTGGCTGCTGGACTTGGTGGATCACCGCATTCTAAGGATTTTTTGTAGGCGTTGGAGAGGAAGTCGTATTTGATACGTCTTCATCAAGATGCACAACGTTAAAGTCTAGGACATCCTCAGGTGACTGCAGTTCTTGATCGTGCAGCGGTAGGTTTTCAGGTAACTGCCTGACTAACAATTGACTGTTGCTTCTTGTATTCACCATCGTTGGTCATGGGGATCAAAGTTTATGGTCCCCATCGGCGGCGCCCTTTATTCGTATAAGAACATAGATGTCTAGCCCTACTGGACTAGTGTATTGATATTGGATCAGGTGACTTTCTAAGATATCTATAAGGCAGATACCAAAGAGATTTATCGAACACTGTGCACATATAGGCTTTTAGCCAAAAAGGGGTAGTGTGTGTGGACAGTGACGGTTGAATAGTAAATGAGAATAGAATGAATGTTAGTACCTTTTAGGTTTACCTCTTATTTATAGAGATTACCTTAGGGTTTGGACTCTTGGGCTTTGTGCGCCCTGGAGCCCATGTATTAGGCCGCCACACCTGCGGGTTGTCATCCCTAATCAAGATATTCCTTGATTATAGGTCAGTTAGGATCTCCCTTCATTATAGATGGATTCAAATATGGATTGCCCCTTGTTGGGCCGTATATTGAGTGGGCCTTGTATAGGTCCGTAATAAGATATATTATCCAAACTATTTTTAGACTAACTCCATGTCCTAAGCTACCTTTTTTTTATGATTTTTGTTTTATAAAAAGATTTGAATGAAATGATTGATTGATTGATAATATGAAACCTCCTAGAGATGAGTCCTTGGCTCTCGTTGCCCATTAAAGATATGGAGTCAATCACTAAGGGCCTATTTGGTATGAGAAACAGGTGGGAAGGGAAGGGAAGGGAATATAAGTAAGTTCCCTTACTTTGTATACTTTTCGTGTCCAATCTTCCTGGGAACTCAAGTTCCCGAGCCCACCTTGGGCCCACAATCTTCCTTTAAAGGTGGGAAGATAAGATCCCAACAAAATTGGTGGGAACTCAAGGTCTCACGTGAACAGTGACACCTTCAAACATAGTTACCCCACATAAATGTTTTTCTATAATGCAAGAAAATAGGATTAAATTTGAATTTATGCGGTAAATTCGAACTTGGGAAGAGAATATTTTAGATAAGTTTGAACTTAGCTGGAAAATATTTTAGACAAATTCAAACTTGATAAGAGGATATTTAAAAAATAATAATAATTTAGAAAAAAATATTTTTCCTTTTCATTTTGAATTAATTACTTTTAAGTGTAAAATAGGTATTTCCTGATTATTTTTTTTCTCAACGGCTACCCCTTCATTTTCTTCCTACCAAACAACTCATCTTTCCTCATCCCTCAAAATCTTTCCTTCCTTTGTTTTCCCTCCTCTAAGTTCATTTCTCTCCTCAAATCTTCCTCGTACCAAAAAAGCCCTAAGTGTTATAGAAAATCTCAAGATACCACTTGAGTCTAGTGAGATTAGGTCATAAATACTCCTAACACCATAGGAAGCAATTATCCCTTAATAGACAATTAAGCACCACTAAGCTGTACAATAGATTAGATTAAATAATTTGCTTCCTCTTAGGAATTTTCACTGTATAATTGTTAAATCAGAATCGCCTTAATCATACATTCTATGATAACCAACAAATAAAATGACCAATATCATTAATTAAAGAGGAACAGAGAATATGTAATAGTCAACATAAAAAAATTGTAAAATCTAAATCTCAAATACATCAAAATTTCAATCCACTCCAGAACTTCCAACTAGATTGTCTAGAATTAACAATCTAATTAAATTCTCCTAAGCTAGGAAATAAATCACATAGCCCCAAAAAGAGATAGAACAAAGACTCCTATATAAGCACCAAACTCAAGCCTTGGATCTCTGTCTAGAGTCAAACATGCCTACCTACTCATGGGACTAAAGATTGCTCAACCGAGCTTGTCAAATGATTCGCCATCCCCGTAGCAACACAAAAAAACTAGAAGGGTGACGAAAGAAGCGAACGGTGAGGCAGATGGTGGATACCGTCGAGTGGTTGCGGGTGGAGGCGGAGGGAACGATGCAAAATGATGGTGAGATCGAATTTCAGGGTCTCTTCCTTCGCGACATGCTTCTCTATAAACTCGCTGAAAAAACAATTTCTGACCTAATGTTTTGTTGAAAATGATGTCACTTTGGCTGGACTAACCTCACATTTTCTAAATTCATATGGTCCTAAAATATCATTTCTGAAACTCGAGCCCAAGCTGCCATTTTCAAATTTAATCCAATTTTTCAAGCACTTACAATTTAAAACAATCAAACCAACATCAAATCCTCTCAAGAATTAATTATTTGAGTAATTACAATTATTATGACAACTTAGCCCTTTTTTTTTTTATCTAATTCCATGCATTGGCTCATAATTCTAACTAATGATAATAAAGGCGTTTTAAGCCCAATCACGGGTGGAAAAAAGGATTTTAAGACCGGACAAAAGAGGCACTGTAAGACCGGACTAGCTGCCGGTCTTGTTCCAGCCACTATTAAAAGTTTGTTACTTTCAAGACCGGATTCGAACCGGTCTAAAAGAACCTTTTTTAGACCGGACATTATAAAAGTTAGGTCTTAAAAGTCGTACTAAATAGACCTGATATGTATTTTGTTCGGTCCTAAAAATCAACTTTTAAGACCGGACATAACCATAGACCGGTCTTAACATATCAACATTTTTAAGACAGGATAAATAATATCCGGTCTAAAACATACCGACTTCTAAGACCAGACGACTAACTAATCCGGTTCTAAATTTAATTAAATTTAAGACCGGGTAATTGGTAAAGCCGGTCTTAAAAGTTGAACTTTTTAAGACCTGGCTAGACGTTTAAGACCGGATTTGTAAATGCATCCGGTCTTAAAATTTGAACGTTTAAGACCGGCGATAATATTTCCCGGTCCAAATTTTTTATAATTTTTACCTGTTCTGTTCTTCCTTATCATATATATATTACACACATCCACTACACAATCCAACACAAAAAATTAGATACTTTAAGCTACAAGCTATGAACAATCCATTATGAATAAATTGAATTGGGAAAAGAATACAAATATCACCGGCCATGAGTTATGTGGCCTCTTAATTTAGTTCAACACCGTAATGAATTATCTTACAAATACAATGATGAGTTACAAATAAATACCGCACCATGCCTTCATCTGATCCCACCCAACAACGTAACATGATATCCCCTTTTATAACATATATATCGGATCCCGCCACAAAATAAAACAAGAACAAAAGTTTCATCGATTAAGTGTCGTTTAATTAAGAACAAGACAACACCGTAATGATGAATATATACATGTAATAAGATAACTTACAAATACAATGATGAGTTTCAAATACCGCACCAAGCCTTCATCTGATCCCACCCAACAACGTACGTAACAATTATATCCCCTTTTATAACATATATTTCGGATCCTGCCACAAAATAAAACAAGAACAAAACGTTCATTGTTTAAGAACATGGAAGGAATATAGTTAAAACCTTAAAGTTTTCAAAGAATTCTGCATATGAATATTACCATATGAATTGACTCTTTTATAAAGGGATATCCTCCCATATCCCTTCTTGATGATCATTTCTTATTCCAGGTTCATTATCCGCTTCATCTTCTTCGTTCATGTCCGGTATACCCCTTGAAAATGGAGTACTCTCAGGAAGACCGTAATTCGAATGAATTTCATCATCAATATCAATGACCTTTTTTCCTTGGAGAGCTACAGACCACATTTTATTTTCCTGATCGGTGATATAGAACACTTGTTTTGCCGGTCCGCCATAATAAAGGTTCATCTCCAAAACATCTACCATTGATATCGACTAATGTAAGTCCTAGCCGATCGATCCAAACACCATTTTTGACATTAACCCACTTGCATTTGAAAATGGGAAATCTAATTTTAACATAGTTCACCTCCCAAATCTCTTCAATAACCCCATAATATGGCATGATTGCCAATAAAGGCCTCTTGTCTTTCGAACTGAAGAAGTGCATAGATTCAGCCTCTAACATAACACCATTGTTCTGGACGGTGCTCCTATCATCTAGGGACTTCGTGTAAAATGTATAACCATTGATCACATACGAATTCCAACTTATGAAATCAACCTCAGGACCACGGGCTAACCATTTGATTGTATCAGAAACATATTCCTCTCCCTCGACCTTTTGTTTGAACCAGTTTGCAAATGTTCTGTTATGCTCCCTAATCAACCTTTGTTCAGTCATTCGATGATTTTCTTTCCTTACAGCTTCTTTATGTGCAGCTATACTGGCTTGAACTTCATCAACATTATTCAAGATGTATAAGTGGACTTGTGACAATTCATCAGGATCCATACTCTTTACCGAAGCACCTCGTCTACCCCCTTCAGCATGCTGACGTTTTGGAAGCCCAATATGTCTTACTTTGGCCAAATAATTTTGACAAATTTCCATGGCTTCTTCAGAAACATATTTCTGAACAATTGATGCTTCTGGCCGGTATGCGTTCTTCACCTACCCTTTTAGGAAATTCATAGATCTTTCAATTGGGTACATCCACCGTAAATGGATAGGGCCGCACAACTTTATCTCCCTTACTAGATGAACAATTAGATGAACCATGATGTCAAAAAATGTAGGAACAAAAAGCTTCTCAAGGTGGCACAAGATAAGATATCCTTCATTCTCCAATTCATCCAACTTTTCAATCTCAAAAACTTTACTACAAACCGCATTGAAGAAGAAACAAAGTCTAGTCAAGACGACCCGAAGATCATATTCGGCGATGCCTCGAATAGCTACTAGGAGTAGCTGTTGCATCAAGACATGACAATCATGAGACTTTTGGCCTACTAATTTCAAGTCCTTCATCGAAACAACCCTCTTAAAGTTTGAAGAATACCCCGACGGAACTTTTGTGCAAACACTCACAAAAACTTTGTTTCTCATCCTTAGAAAGAGTATGAGAAGCCGGGGGACAATAAGTTCTCTTCCCATATGGCCTTGGATGTAAGTTTTCGCGTAATCCCATTGCTTGCAAATCCAATATTGCCTTCACACCATCCTTTGAACTACCTTGTATGTTGAGAAGCGTGCCAACAATACTATCACATACGTTTTCTCCACGTGCATGACATCAATACGGTGTCTCACATCAAGATTGCGCCAATATGGAAGATCGAAGAATACAGATCTCTTTTTCCATATATTTGTTTCTTTTCTACTCTTTGCGGTCTTACCGAAGATGACACGATATTTTTCACCTTTTCATAAACTTGCTCCCAGTCAATGCCACCGGAGCATCTTCATACTCCCGGCCACCAAAAAGGCTTTCTTTAATCGACGATATGGGTGGTCCCGTCGAAGAAATCTCCTATGTTCAAGATAAACCGTCTTTCTTCCATGTTGAAATTGATGGTAGCATGTGCCTTCTTCACAAACCGGACATGCTTTATGGCCTTTTACACTATACCCTGACAAGTTCCCATATCTTCGGGAAGTCATTTATAGTACAAAATATCATGGCTCGCAATTTAAACACATCCTTCTTGAAAGAGTCAAAAACTTCGACACCTTCTTCCCACAACTCCTTCAAGTCTTCGATCAAGGGCTGAAGGTAAACATCAATGTCATTTCCGGGTTGTTTTGGTCCCGAAATCAATATATATAGACAGCATGATGTACTTTCGTTTCATGCATAACATTGGAGATAAGTTGTAAATAATAAGGAGCACAGGCCATGAACTATGTATGCTGCTAAGGCTTCCATATAGATTCATGCCATCCTTGCTAAGGGCAAGCCTAAGGTTCCTAGGTTCTTCGCCGAAGTTTGGAAATAAATGATCGATTTTCTTCCATTGAGAAGAATCGGCCGGATGTCGAAGCTTTCCATCAGAAATCCTCTCATCTCGCATGCCACCTCAAATTCTTTGCATCATTTTCATTCGCAAACAACCGCTTGAACCTTGGTATGATTGGAAGATACCACAACACTTTTGCAGGCCCCTTATTTGACTTGTACCTTGGGGTTTCACATATCGGACAATTCCCGCTTCTCTTCAAACTCTTTTCTATACAACATGCAATCATTCGGGCATGCATGAATCTTTTTGTACTCCATCCCTAGTGGACAAAGTATTTTCTTAGCATCATAGTATCGATGCGGCAACACATTATCATCCGGAAGCATGTCCTTAAAAGCCTCAAGCATTTCAGAGAAACTCTTGTCGCTCCATCTATGACGTGCCTTCAAGCTTACCAATTTCAATACAATGTTCAACAATTGGTATTTTTTGCACCCAGGGTATAGCGGGATCTCTGCATCACTGCACATATTACCATATGCATGTGATTGCTCAAAAGTCTCTTCTCCTACATCACGAATAATGTCCTCTATGTGATCATCCATATCCGTGTCATTATCATCAAAGGCCACTTCCTCATGTTGAGACCCACTTGTCATTTTTTCGCCATGCCATGACCATACCATATAAGTCTTACAAAATCCTTCACAAATTAAATGTGTGTGGATAACTGCAGGACTTAATCGCCTCTCATTCAAACATTTTACACAAGGGCAATAAAACTTCCCACTATCATCATGGGCATTTTGTTTAGCAAATTCTATAAATTCCCACACCTCATTCTGATATTCAACACTCGTCCGTAAAGCATTATTTATCCAACTATGATCCATAGAAGAATTCCTATATATAGACGGAAAGATATAATATACATAATCCAAAAAAATTGAAACTTGCATATAAAATAAGACATACATAATCCAAATGCATATATATGCTCAAATGTCGGTTATGTCTTTTTTTTTCTTTATGGAGAAACTTGTCCATTGAATGCATAACGAAGAATCACTTTTGGTCATAAATGTATCACAGTGAATCCAAGAAGCAAAATAAATGCATGACAAGGAAATTAAATGCATCGCATGAAGGTCTTGTGGACTCACTTGTAGCATATAAATTCAAATGGGTTTTCGAGTCTTTCTTCTCCCGGCCACGAACGTTGATGTTGCGATGAAAGAAGAGTAACCTAAAAACACTAGTTCGTCAGTTCGGTAGGTCTAAAGTGAAAATATAATCTTCAATATACAATATTCATTAACAACAGAGAAACCCACAAGAACATTTCATCGATTTCGTTCAACCCATGAAAAACCCGAACCATAACCAGGAAAATAATAAAGTTATATAACCAAAACACCTCGTACACGGCTTGGTCTATAGACATTTAGCTAAGGAACCAGAAAGTGATTGTCGAGAGAGCAACGCGAAGCAGCAGCGACAACGCAACAAGCAAAATGTGGAGACAGAACTTGAGTAATCACTCTCGGCGCGACAAGAGAAGTTCTAAGAGGGAAATTTAATTTTCCCTGCGAAAGAGACAAGTTTTAGTATTTTGGATTTTATTAAGACCGGTTAATTATAAAGTGTCTGGTCCTAAATATATAATTTTAATAATAAGACCGGTTAGTTATAAAGTATGCGGTCCTAAAGAATAATTTTATTAATACATTTTTAAGACCGGCAATTAAGAATACTTCGGTCCTAATATTTACTATTGATTTAATTTTAAGACCGGAGTCTTATAAACATCTGGACCTAAAAGACAAATACTTATAGAGTCATAAACCTCTTCGTTAATTAATGAACCAAACTAAAAAAATGAGATTTTCCTTTGGCGAGCGCAGCAGAAACTGAATTAATAAAATAAATAAAGGAAAACTAGAGAATATGAATATAAAAAAGGCACAAGCTTAATTAGTTCTTACTGCTTCCATACATAACCGGAGAATATATATGCACGTACACAAGAAAAAAAAAAAAGAAAAAAAAAACGATCATTATCAATGACAAGAATCTAACAAAACATCCTAAAGCTTATTATCATCCAATGCCTTGGCGATATCGGCGTTAAAAGCATTAACTTCCCGCCGGAGATCAGCAAGTTCCTATCTTATTCGCATCACCCGCAGTGCATTATTAGAGGAAAGAGGAGAGGGGTCAGCGGTAGGCACGCTGGGGCCAACGATTGGAGAGGGGAGCAGGAACCTCTCGCATGGTCCGAAGGCCGGGGGGTGCGGCAACTTCTTCATCATCCGAAATAACAATGGGTCCGACGACCGAGATTCTTCGGTCACAATGAACGTACTCTTCTTGCCGGAGGAGGCGCACCGTATAACGATCTAAGTCCGGCAAGAGCTTCGGGTGTAAGAGTACCCCTACGAGGAGTTCTCTTGTATCTAACCATGGTTTGAGGCTTTGAGCAGTTTGGGCAGAGAGCTCCAAATACACTCTTTTTATTAATAAGAACATGGAGGTTAGTGTGCGGGGTTAATGAGGACAGAGAGATTGATACAGTCTTTTTATTATGTAACCAGATTTAAAAGTATATATTATTTATTTTTTCAAATAAATAACTTTTAAGATCGGATGTTTAGAAATATCCAGTCCTAAATGTCTACTATTTATTTTTCCATACAATTCAATTACTTTTAATACCGTCCATTTTTATTATATCCGGTCCTAAAAGTCAATTATTTATTTTTGTAAAGTAAGAATTTTTCCTTAAAAAATATTACTTTTAAGAACAGATCTTTTACAAAATCCGGTATTAAATGTTCAATCACTTCAAACTCAGATAGTAGAGTCGATCCTTGCACCCCGTACACATGATCCAGAGTATCTTCGGCTTCAAGGTCGTAAACTGACCAACTAAGCGTCTCATCATATTCTGAAGAACAATGCGTCTCCTCGTAAAAAGTTCACAACGTTTCATATTCTTCAGGATAGGTTCTCTATTTAAACCCGTTCTTACTTTAGTTTCTTCACATTCTTCTCCATCACTTCTACATGGCCTCCTCCACCGACTAAAACCCACTTTGTAATGGCCGCTCCACCAGGTCCTCCTTTTCCTCCTCCTCCTCTTCAACCTCAGCCCCCTCCTCCACCTTCTCCAAATCCAACCGTAGCGGTTGGTGCGAACATTGTGGCCCGCGTCGATCACATCGACCGATGCTTGGGCCAATTGTTTCAACTAGTTCATACCGTCAACCAGAAGCTGACCATGGTACTCGACGCCAATGACGTGGAGTACGATCCTTCACAAGAGGACGCCTCCGACGCCTCCAAAATCGCCTCCGACGCCTCCCACCTCTCCGACCACGGGGAGGATTAGTTGTTTTATAGTTTTTTTTTTTGGCTTTTTTTATGCTTTTTTTTTTGTAATCGCGCCCTATAGGGCGGCGTAAAAATTATTATATAAAATATTTCGCATTTTGTTCTTATGGGAGTTTTAATTAATCTGCCGGTTTATTTATATGCATTATCCGAACCGGAAACTGGAAAGCAATAATAAAGTCAATTATGAAATATGGAAAATGGAGACTCAAAACACTAAAATTAAAAAAAAAAAAAAAAGAAAAATTAGGCAATTATGAAATATGGAGTTTATTACGTTATAATATGGACAAATATTTAATTTAATGTTTTGATGCTATCACACTCTATAAATAAATAAAGTAATTCGGTTATGAAATATGAATAATAGGGAAAGACTTTAATTTAATAATATAATTATTCATTTAATAAAGTAGTTACGAATAGAATAATTAATAATGTAGACTAGCTATAGTTCTTTGCATATTGAATAAATATTTAATTTAAGCAAAAAGATTATTCATTTAATTTTTAAGATATTTTATATATAAAAATATATATTATTAATAAATATATCGTATATTTGTCGCCAATGAAAGACTTTTAGGACCGGCTATTTAGTAAACATACGGTCCTAAAATACTGTCATTTTTTCACAAATAAGTAAACGAAGACTTTTAGGACCGGCTACTTAGTGAACAGGCGGTCCTAAAAGACTGGCGTATTTTACTGTGAATCACGAAGACTTTTAGAACCGGCTCTTTAGTAAACATACGGTCCTAAAATACTCGTATTTTTGAATTAATAAATGAAGACTTTTAGGACTGGCTACTTAGTGAACATGCGGTCCTAAAAGACTGGCGTATTTTACTGTGAATCACGAAGACTTTTAGAACCGGCTCTTTAGTAAACATACGGTCCTAAAAGACTCGCATTTTTGAATTAATAAACGAAGACTTTTAGGACCGGCTACTTAGTGAACATGCGGTCCTAAAATACTCACATTTTTTAATTAATAAACGAAGACTTTTAGGACTGGCTACTTAGTGAACATGCGGTCCTAAAAGACCGGCGTATTTTTTACTGTGAATCACGAAGACTTTTAGAACCGGCTCTTTAGTAAACATGCGGTCCTAAAATACTCGCATTTTTTCACAAATAAATAAACGAAGACTTTTAGGACCGGCTACTTAGTAAACATGCGGTCCTAAAATACTGTAATTGTGAAAAAATAAATAAACAAAGACTTTTAGGACCGGCTACTTAGTGAACATGCGGTCCTAAACTTCTCGCATTTGTAAATTAAGCAATGAATAATTTTTTTCCACCATCCAATACATTCAAGCAACCACTAATGGACAAAAGGAAACTTGTTTTAAATGAATTAACAAATTATTATTGTATACTATCACAAATTGGACAATTGTTCATTACAGATCGAAGATGATTGTTGATACTAGCTAGCATATATTTACAATGAATTCACAAATCAACTATTTTTCCGATTTTCCGAGATGATCAGATCATACAGATATTCAGATAACACATTGCGTGTGCGCTCAATATCACCATCAGGAAAGGGGTCAGCACAGTCAAACGTCTGTAGCATCAAAGACAGAAATATATTAGTCGTCCTTCCTTGTATATCAAAGGGGTCGGCGCACGAGGCAAAGTTATGTAATACATTTACCTTTGCTTGGATGTTAGTCACGATTGCATGACAATATTATACATGTGTGTCATGACATAATGTCCACATAAGTTGGACTCCTTCGGTTGCCGACGGGTCTAAAAACAAACAAGAAATATATATAAGAGCATATATTTTTTCTAACCAAGTTCACAAGCTAGCCAAAGTGTGCCGGTGTCCAAATATGTACTAACCTTTGGTTTGATCCATGTAGGCTCTTTGACATCAGTCCCAGACTTGTTCTTGACCTTTTCTTGGAATGATTTTAAGGGCCTATTATCAAAATCACAAATTTACTAAATAATGGTTATTGAAAATTTACAGCAGAGATTTCAGACTAGGCAATCAAAATGACATATGCTTACTTGTTCACCATCTGCGGCAATGTAGCCGTTGGTTCGTAGTGAAGGGAGCATAAAAAGACCACTTTATTCTCATTCGGGCAAATCAGGACAAACTGCCAATGGTGACTGAAAATTCACAACAGACAAGTACTCAGTAATATGTTGCAGAATATAATTAAGGGAATTACAGAAAAGAATTATGATATGTACCTACTGTAGTATGGTGCCAAGTACCAATTTTTCCTATTCTTCTTGGTAAACCTTGTTGTTATGTATGATTGTCTCTCCGCTAAGGGTGGTTGACTCACGTACTGCGAGCACAAGAATCCAATATCTTTACTTCTGCCCTGCTGTTCCAATTCACGATGCAATAACCTACAATAATGACGTCAGGGAAATTATACGTATGTGAGTGTCTCACATTTATGTTATGTACTCATAGAAGAAGATACTTACTTTATAAACATGAGAATCATTGAATCAGTAAGCTCCTGTTTATCAAACAGTAGAGAAATTATATCATCTTGGTCAACCAAAACTAGGTGCTTGTTATTAAGACCTACTTCTGTATTGATAGGCCACTGATTAAGTGCAACTTGTTTATTGGATACCATAAGGACAAGCTTGTCCTTGGTACTCAACTCAGCCATGCCAACCAATTCAGGAGGGGCTGGAGCCTCAGGAGGAGTAGAAACATGCACAAGCTTCACTGGCCACGAGATCAAGGTTCCAATGACATCACTCACAAGCTTCAGCTCATCAGTTGGGAGAGGGAGAGGTGCATCAACGATCACCTCTTCAACTGACACTCTGACTTCATCATAAGCCATTTGTTGGTGGTGTACAGTTGATCCCAAGTTATAGATAGTCCCTTTTGCAACCAATCGTCTAACATGATGTTCAGGATCCTCCATATAAAGGTCACAAGGTTGTTGTGACTGTCCAACAATACAGCTCCCTCTAGTGCTCTGCTGCATAGCTGTAGGTGAGGGTGGCAAGGGAACACTGGTCCCTGCACGAGAGCTCACAAGCACCTTCATTTGATTCATTTCCTCCTTCATCTCCCTCGGCTGGGATTGAAAATAAGCAGTCAATGAAGCTTCTTTAGCCGCTGCTTGCTCTCTCAATTTGGCCACCTCCTGTGCCACCGTCTGTTCCATCTCCTCCCGGGTAACCATACTTTGTTTCTGTCGTTTGGCGCTACCAAAGTATTCCTTCAGGCCTACCCTTTCTCCAATCCCCCTTACACGCCCCGCGTGATCCAGTTTTCCGGTCGCAACGGTCAGAACATCATTCCTCCCGTCCGACACAAAAGATCCGTCCGCTTCTTTCTTCTTTAGATCTTCCTGTAGGATACAGATAATGAGAAGCTTAGTAATGAAACATGTTTAGTAACTATAAATTAACAATAACGATACTTACAATTCTTTCAGCAACTAGATGAGTCTGTTCACTCGTGTAGGCGCTGCTTGGCTTTTGCCGAATATACAACCATAACTCATCACGACGTATTGGAGATGGCGAATCATGTATCGCAGAAGGATTGGATTATGCTTCTGCTTCATCTTGCAATCTCGTCCGCTTGGCCGCCATCAATTCTTGTTCAGCCTTTTCGTATCCGCCATGATAAGCTCTATGCGGGCAATCATTCTTTCTCCCTATCTTCTGTGCTTGTTCCCTTCTTTGTGAATCAGAAATGAAAACAACTATTAATTATGAATTCCAGCCATCTCACTAATAGAAATTAGAGAACTTCTGCTTGATATGAACCTCAAACACTAGTCAAATTCACTTCATCAAGTTTCAACATTTCATTTAAGGAGGATGTAGAATTGTAGAAGAAATTGGGAGAACCGAGTAAAGTGAGTTGCGAACCGCACCGAAACCTTTACGTTAACATACTAACTAACTAATAGCAATGTCTAACCACTACCTACTACAAAAGAACTAGCTAAGACTATAATAATGGTTTGACTCTTATGCCATTATTATTTCCCTAATTACCTACTTAGTATTTTACCTTTGCACGGTTTACATATCGACTTGCATACAACTAAGACATGCTCCTCTTATGCGGGACAAAGGATGGAAATATATACTTCTATTCACAAACCAAACAATCTAACTAACAGGATTAGATGAACACGTACAATAACATTCACATATCCGCACAAGTTAATAAGCAAACAAAAGAGGGCAAACAAAACTACATAACAACTCACCAAAGCTTCGGGAGTGGTCTTGGTGAACAAATTGTTGCCAAGTTTGTTCATCAATAAATGTGTACTTGTCCCAAGGATTATGGTCAGGCCTAACATCGGCAAAAATATATGTCTTAGCTAGAAAGGTCTTAAACTTCCTCCACCGATCAGCACAATAAGACAATGTCTTGTCTTTCAACTTCTAGGAGTAAGGGATAGTGTATGTGAGCCGGATAGTGTCCCAAATAGGACCCTTTACTGCGAGACGGTCGACATTTTTCCACTCATATGTCAAGATGCTAGCCTTGCTGCATGCTAGATAGCTGACAAAACTATTATATTTTTGTTTATTAGGACCGAAAGGAGCCAACTTTTCATCAAACTAAATCTCGAACTTTGACCCAGAGGACCGACTTACGGATACGTCTTTCATTCGTGTGCCACTTCTACCACGGCGTCCAGGGCGGTTACGAGGCTCATTGTGAGATGAAGAGGGTTTGTTCTGACTCACACCAGTCGCACCAATAACTGTCGTTGAAGGAATAGCAGAAGAACCGTTTTCTCCGTTCATTTTCTAGAATGGAACAGAGGCTGAGAGTGGTGGTGCGAAAAAGGAACGCCTGAGAAAGTGAGAGAGTAACAGAGGATGGTAGTGGTGGGCGAGGAAGAGAAGTAATGCAACAGGAAGAGGGGTTTCACAACAAGAACAGGGGTTTGAGAGTTCAGAGAGCAACATATCAGTCGTAACTCTTACGGCAACGTCGCGCGAATATTTGGCGCTTTAGTTTCCATACCGGACGAATTAAAAGGCCGGTCTTAAAGGTCAACATTTAGGACCGTCCATTATTAAAAGCCGGTCTTAAAGGTAATAAAATTTTCGAATAATTTTTTTCAATAGTTTGTACCGGCCATACTTTAAGTCCGGTCTTAAAAGTATAACATTTAAGACCGTGTTTATATATGTCCGGTCTTAAAAGTTTTAACTTTTATATTTAAATTTTTTTTGATTATTTTGGTCCGCAGAAAATATAAGTTCGGGCTTGTACGAGATTTCTCTATAAAATAATATAAATTTTAATTACATTTTTAAGACCGGTTGGTTTTTTAAGCGGTCTGAATAATATATTTAAGACCTATTAATAAAGGATCCGGTCCAAGAAGTTCATGATATTTACAAAACTGCCACCGGTCATACATAAGAAGTTCTTTTTATTTACAAAACTGCCACCGGTCATAGCTTCAAGAACGTTGCGACGAATATCCGGTCTAAATGAGGCGGTCTTAAAGCCATTTTTTGCACTAGTGAATGATTATGATAAAATCCCCAAATAAAATATGAAAAATGTATAATATATTAGGGATTTCTCAACGGTCTAGTACAACTAGCTCATAAACTCTTACTTTGAGAGTCTCACAACCATATATCACGTTATTATATAACAACCATCATGTATGATAAAAGTTAATGATTCTTATTTAGGAACCATTATTTTTATACTAAATACATAATGGTTGTCTACGTGAGACCGTTATTTAATGTTATTAACAATCCACGATTCTTAAAAATAACTATTATTTATGTTCTTTTGAATAAATTATGGTTCTCAAAATATGACTATTATGTATCATGTAAGCATTACCATATATTATGATGATTGTTCACGTGTTCCCATCAACTATTATGACAACAATGTGCATACCATGACTTCATCAAACCTAAATATATAACAGGTGTTATGTTATAACTGTTATGACTGGTCAAGAATAAATAACGATTAAGAACTGCAATTTATCTGAGTAGAGAAAATATAGTACTCGACGATTCAAAACCACAAAATATGACAGTTAATAACCGTCATATATCGTGAATTCTATAGTAGTGTGAAGTTAATTAAATATTTTACATTTTTAAATAAATGTAAATGTTTAGTCTTATTTATTTATTGAAACTTACTTAAGACGTAATCTTTTAAATATATATGTAGATATGAGCTACAATATTTTGTATCATATATATATCAAAACTAAGTTATAAAATTATAAAAAATATAATTTCGAGATTCTTTTTTTAATATACTATAATTCAAAATATTTAAATATATTTCGTTAAACGGATGTATGTTATGAAAGTTACTTAAACTATTTATCATGTTGTTAATATTTTTCACATAAAAAACTACTTAAACTGTTAGTTCTCTATGTGTTTTGATAATAACTGACAATTGTAAAGTTAAATCAAGTTTGTCTTTGTTAAGTTAAAAACTTACTGTCAAATACAAACTTGAGTTTAGAATTGTCAAACTCGAGTTTGAACTTGATAGAGAGTAATCAAGTTATTTTAACTTGGCTAAACTCGAGCTTGGTCATGGAAACTTGAGTTTTTCCTTGGTCGAGAGCTTTCAAAGTTTTTTCTTAAGTTAAGTAAACTTGAGTTAGTACTGGCAAACTCGAGTTTTTGTCAGACCGAGATTTTTTTCAAAACCATTTTCTTAAACAAACTCGAGGCTGCTTGATTAAACTTGAGTGTTTGCCAGGCTGAGAGTTCTCAAATTTTTTCACATTATGTAAACTCGAGTCTGTCTTAGTCAACCCGAGTTTATGCCAGACCGAGAGTTTTCAAGGATTTTTGAAATTAAGGAAACTCAAGTCTGTTTCTTAGAACTTCATTTTTAGTTTTTATGGACTTAAACTCATTTCCATCATGAATAGTCTCAAACTTTAGTTTGTCACTTAATGACTCGAGTTTGCATCTTTAGATTTGCATGGACTATATTTTTATCTTCTAAAGATGAAACATTTAATCAGTTTGTTTTTTTTGCCAAGAAGGTCCAAAACGAGAAAGGTTTCTCTATTGGAATTGCATCGATCATGGTGAAGAATTCAAAAATCATGCCTTTGGTGAGTTTTGTGATAATATGGGCATTAATCACAACTTCTCAGCCCCAAGGACTCTTAAGCAAAATGGTGTTATGGAGAGGAAGAATAGAGTCCTCACTAAGATGGCAAGAACTATGTTAAACGAGAATCATACCTCCCAAGTGTTTTTGGCTGATGCCATGAGTACGGCTTGCTACATCTCAAATCGGGTATATCTCTGGAAGAAGTTGAACAAAACTCCCTATGAGTTGTACAAAGGAAGAAAGTCCAATCTAGCTCATCTGCATGTTTTCGGTTGCAAATGATTCATCCACAACAATGGTAAGGATAACTTGGGAAAGTTTGATTCCAAGTCGGATGAAAGTATATTTTTGGGTTATTCAAATAAAAGTAAAGCTTATAGAGTCTTTAATATTTGTACTCGTATTGTTGAAGAATCTATGCATATTGTGTTCTATGGAACTAAGTAAGATATGTCCTTGGATGATGAAGAGGAACTTATTTTCAAAAAATATTTCTGCCTCCATTGAAAATCCTGAAAATATTTTTGAAGCTGAACATTAAAACTCTTGTGAAAATTCTGGTCAATCTCAGCTTAAAGCTTGAAAGTTCATCAGGAATCATCCTTTGGACCAAGTAATAGGTGATGTAAATCAAGGTGTAAGGACTAGAAAAAGTACTCGAATGAAGTTACATTTTACGCTTCGTATCCGAGATTGTGCCCTCTAAGATTGATGAAGCCCTTTTAGACAATGATTGGGTTATCGCAATGCAATAGGAATTACATCAATTTGATAGAAATCAAGTTTGTGACTTAGTACCTAGGCCTAAACAACATCTGGTCATTGGCACTAAATGGGTATTTAAGAACAAATGTGATGAATCAGCAATCATTATCCGTAACAAGGTAAGATTGGTTTCAAAAGGCTATAATCAAGAAGAAGGAATTGATTATAAAGAAACTTATGCTCCAATGGCAAGATTGAAAGCTATAAGGGTTCTTCTAGCCTTTGCATATATGAAAGGATTCAAGCTATATCAAATGGATGTAAAAGGTGCTTTTCTAAATGGTTTGATTCTCAAGGAAGTATATGTTGAACAATCTCCTAGTTTTCAAAGTGATTATCATCCAGATCATGTTTATCGCCTCAAGAAAGCCTTATATAGTCTTAAGTAAGCTCCTAGAGCTTGGTATGAGCGATTAAGCAAATTCCTTCTTGATCAATGATTGGTTAGAGGTAAAACAGACACAACTCTCTTCTTAAAGAGTAATAAGCTTAATGATATATTAATTGTTCAAATTTATGTTGATGATATTATATTTGGTGCCTTTAATGATGCTTTGTGTGAATAGTTTGCTAAGAATATGCAGGGAGAGTTTGAAATGTCCATGATGGGAGAACTCAACTATTTCCTTAGTCTACAAATCAAGCAACGCAAAAATGAGATCTTTATTTCTTAAACCAAATATCTGAGGGATTTGCTGAAGAAATATGGTTTGAATGAATATAATGAAGCTGACACAATGATGAGCTCTACTACTACCATGGATGCTGATGAGAAAGGAAAAGATTTCAACATCACAAGATATAGAGGAATGATTGGATCCTTGCTCTACCTAACATCAAGTCGGCCTGATAACTAGTTCAGTGTGGGCATGTGCGCTTGATTCCAATACACTCCCAAAGAGACCCATGTTGAACACGTGAAGAGGATATTCATATATCTTGCCGATACAGAGGAGTTGGGATTGTGGTTTCCCAAGGGTCAACCTGAACATCTAATGGCATATTCAGATTCAGATTATGCCAGATATAAGACGGATAGAAAGAGCCCAAGTGCAAATGTCAATTCCTTAGTGGATCACTTGTCTCCTGGTTTAGCAAGAAGCAAACAACTGTCTCAGTGTCATCGAATGAATTTGAATATATTGCTACATCAAGTTGTTGTGCTCAAGTTTTATGGCTCAAGCAAGTACAACTTCTAGATTTGGTACTTCATTTCAAAGAAATTCCAATTCTTTGTGATAATACCAGCACAATAATCTTGGCAAAGAATCTAGGGCAACACACTCGGACCAAGCATATTGATGTTAGACATCACTTCATAAGAGACAACATTCAGAAGAAAGATGTCAAAGTAATGTTTATCCCAACTCATCTTCAACTTGCTGATATCTTCACCAAGCCATTACCTAAGGAGCAATTCACCTTCATTAGAAGAAAGATGTCAATGTTAATTATGTTTTTTTTTTATGATTTTTAGATACTAATTTAAGCATCAGAGTGTTTAGTTATGTTTTGTGCAAGATATTTGGTGTATCTGTGAACCTACTGAAGTTTGCTGTTGAAAGAAGCAAACTCGAGTTTGTAAACATCAAACTCGAGTTTAATGAAGGTAGAGAGCAAACTTTGATTTATGGACAAAACCAAATTCGAGCCTAAAGATGGAAAACTCGAGATTAGTTCATATATATAGCAACCAAAGTTAGAGCAACTCCCAAACTCGAGTCCACGAATTATTTCAAGTGTTCATTGATACACACTTGAAGTCCAGGTCAGTACAAGTTTATGCAAACTTGAGTTTATAATTACAAACCCGAGTTTTTCGCATCTTATATATATCTGAAACTCGACTATTGCTCTTCACTTTCTTCTTCCCTCAAGTGTAACCCTAAGTTTCTCTGAAATCTCTCTTTTCTCTCAACCAAACTAGACCCTTCCTCTCCAAAAATGCCTCCTAAAGGCTCCGCCAAAGCTGCAACCACTGATTCGGACTATGAGGGTACGCATCTCGCATCTCCACCTCCCCTAAAGTGACCTAGGAGAGAAAAATATGCTCCAAAAAGACTTCAATCTAGCATCGACAACGGGATACAAAGGCGTCACTACTAATGAACCTTCGCCCAAAGCAAGACGATAGAAGGTGGTGATTCAGGAACCTACTAGAGCTCCCAAGATGAAACCTATCAACCCAGAGGCTGCAACACGTAAGGATAAGGATGAAGCTCCTAAAGTTGCTAAGCCTACAAAGAAGAAGAGGATAGTTGCATCTTCTAAATTTAGAACTTTTCATAAGGGTCAAGGTCCTTCTAAAGCTCCTTCCTCATCTAGACCTAGAGAGCAGTCTAGTTCAAAGGTATTCAAATAAATCCCAGCCCTTCTTGATATCTATAATCATTCTTCTGCTCTTAGTGATTTCTGTACAATTGTCATGCAACTTCATAATGAATATGCTATTTCATTTAAAGAGTATTGTCTTCATAAAACTTGCTGTCCAACTTTCTATGTAAATTTCTCTAAGCTAAAGGAGGATTGTAATATTGATATTTCTCCATAGCTTAAGTCTTTTGAAAATCTCATTTCTATTTGAGCTCCTTATAGCCCAAGGATTGTAAAAGGGTTCTATTTTAACATGCAGTGGGATAACATTTTGGATAGTGACAATGAAAGTGAAGGAAATCACCAAGGGGGGGTGAATTGGGGATTTTAAAAATTCTTTTTAAATCACCCACACAACAGATGTTCAGCCAAGGTAAATGGAGATAGAGAAGAAAAGCTTGACACGAAGATTTATCTTGGTTCGGTCTTAACTCTTGACCTACGTCCGGTCCCGGACTCTCCGGGTGTTTCTACTATCATTCAAATCGATACACACTCGTACTCGAAAGTTATCCTCTCTAGGATACACTCCCCCTTACAAGTTGTAACTGATAACCCAACCTCAAAGTCCCACAACTTTGAGATTCTTACAATGAATGATTTACAGAAATGAACTCTCTCTAAGAGTGAATAAAGATAAGTACTGAAGCACAATGTATCAAAGATACAATCAGAAAATTATAAGCAGTAAAAGACTCAGAGCTTTTTATGCGTTTTCTGTGTATGTCTTGTGTATTTTTTGCAGTCTTCAAATCTTCAAGTATTTAAACTGATTTGAAGCTTGTGACCGTTTAAAGATCCGTTCAGACTTGGATCATTTCGAAATTCTAGTTGTTGGGTCCTTGGGTGCCGCATATAGTGTTGGGAGTTTTGCGATTTGGGATTCGGAAATTTGATTCTTCAAGAATGTCTCCCATGTTGTTGTGCTTAGTGGAGCCCTTTAGAATAATGTTGTTCAGATGCTTTAGGTAGTGGAACCTTGCTTTCGCCTTGGTGAATGGTAGAGCTACTTTTCGAGATGAGACCATTGTCTTGGGAGAATAAGATATAATAAAATATTGTAAGCTGTCAAAGTGGTTGTTTTAATGTTTATCAAAACAGACTTTGATCTTCTGAAATCCCATGAACAAACTGGTTAAATCGGGTTAGGAATAATGATATGATATATATAAATCATAAGCAATCATTTCGCAAAATCAAGCTAAACCATAAAGCAAACAGAGCAGAATGTATTCAGATGCGATATTTGACTCTGTTTGTTGAAACCTCGAGGTTTCATCATAAACCTCGAGTTTTAGACTATTGTAAGTAAAGATGATTTAAGTCCAAAACATCAAACCCGGAGGTTTCTACCCAAACCTGGAGGTTTTCGGGACGAAAAATGTCACCCTTTCGTTTGAAAAATACTCGAGGTTTTAACGAAACCTCGAGGTTTCATTTGAATATGAAACTCTTGGGAAAATAGCGCCAATGTAAACCCGGAGGTTTCCGGGAAACCCGGAGGTTTCTAAGAGTCGTGAAAGTCGTTTGCTCTCTCGGATGCCAAAACCTCGAGGTTTCATATCAAAACTCGAGGTTTCATTTAAAATGGAGATACTCGGTTTTTGCGCCAAAACAAAAACCCGGAGGTTTGAGAGTAAAAGCGGAGGTTTTATAAATTTGGAAAACAGAGATACTCTCGCTGGACAAACCTCGAGGTTTGTTCCCAAACCTCGAGTTTTCATAAGTTTAAGAAAAAACTGTTCAAGACTCAAACCCGGAGGTTTTTCACAATACTTGAGGTTTTGAAAACCGCCGACAATCCGAACTTTCTCGCGCAGATCAAAACCTCGAGGTTTCTTACAAAACCTCGAGGTTTCACAAAACTTGTGAAACCTGGATTTTTCTTGTTAAAAACAAAACCTAGAGGTTTCTCCAAAAACCTGGAGTTTTCTATGGAAACCTGGAGGTTTCTCTAGACACTGAGTTTTGCCTTTTCCGGAAAAACAACTTGAGTATTTCTTTGTAAGGCCAAACCTCGAGGTTTCGTGCAAACCTCGAGTTTTGCTCTTACAGATTTTTACAAATGTTGAGAGCAAAACTTCATGCTTTGTTTACAATTATTGGAGATCATCAAAACCCTTAGAGAACTAACATTCTCCCCTTTTTGATGATGACAACACTTGTAAACAAACCGTCTTGAGATTTTGAGAGAGTTTTCATTTTGAAGTAGATTTGTCAAAGTTTTTAGAAATTCATTTTGAAAAGCTTGGACATTTGAAGGATTTATTTGCAACTGTTATAAATTAAGTGACGAGTATCGAGATGAGCAAATGACGCAAAATGAACCAAAAAGATCACAAAACATATTTCTCATACATTAGCGTAATTGAAAATATTACAAGATATCGAAATATAAGTTTAATCAAGCATTTAGAGAAATATATCGAAGTTCTTCAATGATCTCCAAAACTCTAACTCTAATCCTTGCCATTCTCTCCCCCTTTGTCATCTTCAAAATTGAGGTTGACCAAGGGTGTTGATGGAGGGGAATGATGAAAAACATCATTGAGGGAGTGGCCATGGAGGGAGGATCGGGAGAGGTTGTAGGGATCGAGAGGTGAAGTGAAGGTGAATGAAGGAGATGATGAACCGAAGCGGGACCGAAGTGCTAGGACCAAAGCGGCGGTGCCAAGAGGTGAGGAAGGTCCAATGTGCAAGTGCTTCACAATTTTGTCCACTTTGTCACCGAGATCCATGTGAGAGATGATCCGAGTAGACAACTTGGCCTCAATCTCTTGACCTTTTCTTTAAGCTCACCGATCGTCGTAAATCATCTCAAGATGTTCCTTCATGGTATCCCGAATCTCAATGAGTCCATTGTGTCCACGAGTCATTTCAGCCCTTATCTTTCCCATTTCAAAATCCATGCGAATAGTCAATGCAAAGAAGAGCAAGATCCACAATCTCCTTGATCCGTGAAGTAAGATCGATGGAAATGATGTCCGAGGAGGTGGAGGTGCTGATTGAGCCTCTTGAGCTTGAGATCTTCTTGGATGAGATCTTGAAGGAGCATGTGATTGTCCAAATCCTTCTTCCACAAACTTGATCTTCATTAGATTTAGCATTGTCTTCCCAAAAGACGGAGGATATACAAGGGTGTCGCAGTAACCCGGATGCCAAATTTTGTGATAGAAGAGAATAGAAATCGAGAGAAGGAAATGGTATATGAGACAACTTTCTACGAGAGAATTTAAATTTGATCATTGCTTGAAGAAGCCAATGACCAAGATTGAAAGGTACTTTTCTCACAAAAGCAAAAGTAAAGTGTTGGTAGTCTAGTTGAGTGAAATGAGTGTAATTACCACCCTTTGGAAGAAAGTTCCTAGAAAAGACATACCACAAGACTCGATTTTCAGCAGGCATAGAAATAGGTTTAAAAGAAAGCCATAATTGTTGATCCGGGGGAAATGGCTCATTTGGTCTAAGTGTTCCAAAAATCTCCTCATTGCTGAAGTTAAACTCTGGAATAGGTGGAGGATTGTCTATTTTTAAGATTTTGTTCAGGATTGAAGCTGACAGAGTAAATTTAACTCCCCTAACGGTAGTAGACACTTGTTCCTCAATCACTTCTCCTTCTGGAGTCAGAACATTATTGTACACCATATTGTAATAAAACAGGCGGACAAGATTAGGAGTATATGGTGCAGCTATGGAGACAAAGGACTCATACATTCTCAACCAGGGGAGACAAGTCAAAATGACACTCATCAAAGAAATTGGTCAAATTGACAAAGAACTACAGGCGCAGAATTCACGATGTAAATAAGATTCCCTAAACTTATCATTCTCGTCTTTAGTCATAGTAGAGTTAATAATCGTGAAACCTTTGGGTGGAGAAGGGTTATGATAGATGTCCGAAAGAGCATTCTCCATAACCGAGGGCACATCTTCTTCCTCTTGATTTCGAGTAGAAGCATTTCCTTGAGATGAAGTTTGCCGAGACGGGACACGTAAACCCTCTTCTTTCTTACTTTAGAAGGTTTGGAAGTCTCGTAAACCTTTTCCTTTCCTTTTCCTTCGGGCTCAGTTCCTTCCTCTTTTCGTCGGTGATTTAGCGGGTTCTTTGAACGAAACCCCTTTTGATTTACGGTGTGGCGATGAAGCTTCGGAATTCTACCCTTAATGCCACGAATTGCACGGTCTCGCACCCGGATGAAAGCGATTTGGTATGGACTTCCTTCTCACCGGTCGTTGAGTAGGAAAAGGAGGAGGAGCGACTGGAATCGTTCCTTCCCGACTTGGAATTTGTGTCTCGAAACATCTTGGGGATTGGATTTCGAGGCCATTTGAGGGTTTAGAAGGTGAAATTAGGTCGAGATTGGATGAGTCGAGAGAAGAAGAGAAGAGGCGAGGTTAAGCCTAGAGTTTTAGGTCGAGTTTTTGAAGAACATGAATATTACCATATATATATAGACATGACAAAACTTGAGCTTTTATGCCAAACCTCGAGGTTTGATGAAAGATTACCAACCTGGACTTCAAAGGTGTTCTGTGAACCTTTGAAACATCAATGTTCACAAACTCGAGGTTTCTTCAAAATCTCGAGGTTTTGAAGTTCTTCAAATTCAAATAACTCTCTGTCTTATGAAAACTCGAGGTTTCTAATGAAGACTCGAGGTTTCATTTTCTTCAAAAAGCTCAGTTGTTCTCAAACCCCGACATTCCACAATCAAACCTCGAGTTTTTCTCCAAAACCTCGAGGTTTTGCTCCTGAGAAAAACACAATTTTTAATATCCCGCATAAAATAAGTCTAGACACTCCGATGCTTAAGTTAGTAATTTTCAATCATCAAAACCATAACTAATATTGAGTAAGAGCTACTTACAACTCATTGGGATTTACCATTCCCAATTCTCTTCTTATGAACACAAATTGTTCCTTTGCTAATGGCTTTGTGAAGATGTCGGCAAGTTGAAGATGAGTTGGGATGAATATGACTTTGACATCTTTCTTCTGAACATGATCCCTTATGAAATGATGTCTCACATCAATATGCTTGGTTCGAGTATGTTGAACTGGATTCTTAGCCAAGCTTATTGTGCTTGTGTTGTCACACAATATTGGGATCTCCTTCAAATTGATTCCTAAGTCGATATTTGTTGTTTGAGCCAAAGAACTTGAGCACAAAGCAACTAGATGCAGCCACATATTCAGCTTCGTAGAGGATACAAAGAACACTTGTTTGCTTCTTGCTAAACCATGAAACAAGTGAACCACCAAGAAATTCACATTGGCCACTTGTGCTCTTTCTATCCGTCTTATATCCAGCATGATCTGAATCTGAATATGCCACCAAATGTTCAGGTTGACCTTTGGGAAACCATAGACCAAGAGTCTTTGTGTCAGCAAGATATCTGAAGATTCTTTTCACATTCTCAGCATGTGACTCCTTGGGAGCAGATTGAAATCTTGCACACATCCCCACGCTGAATTGGATGTCGGGACGACTTCTTTGTGAGATAGAGCAATGATCCAATCATTCCTCTATACTTTGTAATGTTGAAGTCTTTGCCTTTTTCATCAGCATCCAAGGCAGTAGTTGAACTCATTGGAGTATCAGCTCCATTGCATTCGTCCATCCCAAACTTCTTCAGCAGGTCATTGAGATACTTGGTTTGTGAAATGAAGATTCCATCTTTCCTTTGCTTAATTTGCAGACCAAGGAAATAGTTGAGTTCTCCCATCATGGACATCTCAAATTCTCCCTGCATGTTCTTAGCAAACTCTTCACACAAAGCATTGTTAGAAGCACCAAATATTATATCATCAACATATATTTGAACAATTAAAATTTCATTAAGTTTATTGTTCTTTATGAAGAGAGTTGTATCTCGCTTTACCTCTAACAAATCCTTGATCAAGAAGGAATTTGCTTAATCGCTCATACCAAGCTCTAGGAGCTTGCTTAAGACCATATAATGCTTTCTTGAGGCGATAAACATGATCTGGATGATGATCATTTTGAAAACCAGGAGGTTGTTCAACATAAACTTCCTCTTGAATCAAGCCATTTAAAAAAGCAGATTTCACATCCATTTGATAAAGTTTGAAACCCTTGATACAAGCAAAAGCTAGAAGAACTCTTATAGCTTCCAATCTAGCCACGGAGCATAAGTTTCTTCATAATCAATTCCTTCTTCTTGATTATAGCCTTTTGCAACTAGCCTTGCCTTGTTTCGAACAATTATGGCAGATTCATCACGTTTATTTTTGAATACCCATTTAGTGCCAATGACTGGATGGTCTTTAGGCCTAGGTACCAAATCCCAAACTTGATTTCTTTCAAACTGATGTAATTCCTCTTGCATTGCTATAACCCAATCATTGTCTGAAAGGGCTTCATCAATCTTAGAAGGTTCAATTTTCGAAATGAATGCGAGAAAATGTGACTTCATTCAAAGTGCTTTTTCTGGTTTTTACACCTTGATTAACATCACCTATTACTTGATCCAGAGGATGACTCCTACTTGTATTTCCATGACTTAGGTTGATGTTGATCAATGTTTTCGCAAACATTTTCACAATGATTTTCAAATTCAGTTCCTTTTCCAACGGTTTTTCAGAATTTGCTGAAGTAGGAATTGTTTCAGAACCAGATTGATTTGAGATAGGAAAATCATCATCATCATCCAAGGATTTGTTTGACTTAGTTTCACAGAATACAACATGCATTGATTCTTCAACAATACGTGTTCTAGAGTTAAAGACTCTATAAGCTTTACTTCTATTTGAATAACCCAAAAATATACCTTCATCCGACTTGGAATCGAACTTTCCCAAGTTGTCCTTACCATTGTTGTGGATGAAACATCTCGCATCCAAAAATGTGTAAATGAGCTATATTGGGTTTTCTTCCTTTGTACAGCTCATAGGGAGTTATGTTTAGCTTCTTCCGGGAGATATGCTCGATTTGAAATGTAGCATGCAAAGTGCTCATGGCATCAGCCCAAAATACTTGAGAAGTATTGTTCTCATTCAACATTGCCCTTGCCATTTCGTTAGGACTCTATTCTTCCTTTCTACCACTCCATTTTTTGTGGAGTCCTAGGTGCCGAGAAGTTATGATCAATGCCCATTTTATCACGAGAATTCTCCAAAGGCATGATTTTCAAATTCTCCACCATGATCCGTACGAATTCCCGCAATAGAGAATCCTTTCTCGTTTTGGACCTTCTTGGCAAATACAAAGCAAATTGATCAAATGTTTCATCTTTTGAAGATAAAAAAATGGTCCAAGTAAATCTAGAGAAATCATCAACTATGACCAAAGTATAAAGATTGCCACCAAGGCTTTTTACTCTAGCCGGTCCAACTAAATCCATGTGAAGTAGTTGAAGAGGTCTATTAGTTGAAATTTCATTTTTAGATTTGAAAGATGATTTGGTTTGTTTACCCTTTTGACAAGCATCACAAATCATGTCGTTTTTAAACCGAGATTTTGGTAGACCAATGACCAAATCCTTTTTCTCGTAACTTGTCAAGTTGGAACATATTAACATGAGCTAAACGTTTATGCCATAGCCAACTTTCATCCAAGTTACCAATAAAACAGTTTTCAAAAATAGAGTTACTAGAGAGATTGAGAGTATAACGGTTTCCTTCTCTAGGAGCTCTAAATAAAGCTTTAGGTTTAATGTTATCTAAGGAGAGAATATCTTTGCTTACAATTAAACATTCCTCGAATCAAAGATAACTAGGTTACCTCTATCTCGTGCTTTGACTCACACTAAGGAGGTTGTGACATAGGCCTTCCACAAGGTAGACATCTTTGATTTGTGGCCCTTCGTTGTTTCCAACTTTTCCAATTCCAAAGCAATCCTTCCGGATTGATTACCACCAAATGTTACCTTGCCACCATCCTTAGGTTTAATTGTAGCAAATTTGGATTCGTCTCCGTCATATGTCTTGAGCATCCACTTTGTCAATGAACCATTTGTTGGATTTTGATGCTCTAAGACAAACCCGCATGATATAGAATATCAAGTCTTAGGTACCCATTTTTTCTTGGGTCCTTTTGGGTTAGTTTGTGTCTTAGGAATCTTATAGGATCCCTTAGGCACCCATTGATAATTACCTATAGGTTTGTTCCTTCTTTCCTTTTTATGAAAACGGGGAAGAGGTTGCATGACCTTTACGATTGCAATAGTTGCAATGAGCAAAAGGATTAGAAGAGTGGACAGTTTTTCGAAAATAGTTCAAATAAGTTTTTTGTCCAACTTTCTTCTTGCCTCTTTGTTTATCGAATCGGCCTATAACCGATTCCCGATTTGTCATTTGTGAACTTCTGTTTGTTTTAAAATAACATTGAGCATTTCGCTACCTCTAGTGAATTTCTCAAGAGTTTTTGTGAGATGCAAATTTCTTTTCTCTAAAATGCAGCAGTTGTCACAAATTGTTTCGAAATCTTTTTCAGCTTCTTTTGAAATATTTTCGCAAGGAGAAACGAGAAGAAGAAATAGTTTGAGCTTGTTCTTCCAACAATTTAATTTTCTTCTTTGAAGACGAAGCTCTTTGGCAATTTTTCGAAATTCAATGAAAAGAGAATTATATTCAGGTGATAGTTCATCATAAGATGAGTCGAATTGTTTACCTCTTCACTGTCTCGAATCTTCTTCTTGAGCCACAAGACAGAGATATTGGCTCTGTCTTCATCTTGACTTCATCTTCATCGGATGAGCTGTCGCCCCATATGGCTGAAACATAAGCTCTTCTTTTGAACTTATTGAATTTCTTTTCTTTGTTCTTTGTGTGGACATTCGGACTTGATGTGGCCGGGCTTTTCACATTCATAGCATATGATGGGTTTCTTTGTTTCGTGCTAGAGCTACCCTTATGAAATTTTCTCGAAGGCTTGATCCTTCTTGTAAAATTTTTTAAACTTTCTCGACCATCATGCCTAGCTCAAAGCATCTTCATCTTCATCATCTCGATTTTATCTCTTTGATGATCTTGAGAGCGATTCCCTTATTCTTGCCATCAATCTCATCAAGTCCTTTTCGAATTTGATTTTTCCTTCATATTCAGAAAGGCTGCCAAATAGTGCTGCTACTGAAGCCATAGATTCACCACGAGCTTCTTCGATTGCAGTGACCTTAGCTTCCCACTCCTTGCTGAGGATATTTAGTATTTTCCTCACTTGAACAGATTGATCGTAGACTTTTCCTAATGCAGCAAGTTGGTTGATCGATGAGTGAATCGAGCTGGAATTCACTAATGGATTCTCCGGACTTCATACGAAATAAATCATATTCAGTCATGAGAGTGTTTACTCGATTTTCCTTGATTCCATTTGTCCCTTCATGGGCTATCTCAAGAGCATCCCACATAGCTTTAGCGAGATGACAAAGTGCAGATTCGAAAATACTCTTTTTGGCTTAGAGCACTTTGCGGCATGTGAATTGCTTTCATGTTGAGAGTGACTTGCTTTCGTCATTCTCATCATACTCTTCTTCTAGCTTGGGAGTTCGACACCATCTTCAATTGATTTGGTTCATAATTTCCTCTCTCGAACACCCTCCATAGGCCATATTCGTTGCCATTACATAGACTCGAACTTAGCCTTCCGAAGGAGTAATGTTCTCCATTGAAACCCGGAGGTCTGTTGATTGAAGCTCCATCGGGTAGAATTCCTTCCATTGGATCTTTGATCTAGGATATTAATCCTTTAAACAGATAACCAGGCTCTGATACCAAATGAAAGTGAAGGAAATCACCAAGAAGGGGGGTGAATTGGGGATTTTAAAAATTCTTTTTAAATCACCCACACAACAGATGTTCAGCCAAGGTAAATGGAGATAGAGAAGAAAAGCTTGACACGTAAGATTTATACTGGTTCGGTCTTAACTCTTGACCTACGTCCAAGTCCCGGACTCTCGGGTGTTTCTACTATCATTCAAATCGATACACACTCGTACTCGAAAGTTATCCTCTCTCTAGGATACACTCCCCTTACAAGTTGTAATCTGATAACCCAACCTCAAAGTCCCACAACTTTGAGATTCTTACAATGAATGATTTACGTAAATGAACTCTCTCTAAGAGTGAATAAAGATAAGTATCTTGAAGCACAATGTATCAAAGATACAATCGAGAAAATTATAAGCAAAAGAAAAGACTCGAGCTTTTTATGCGTTTTCGTGTATGTCTTGTGTATTTTTTTTGTCTTCAAATCTTCAAGTATTTAAACTGATTTGAAGCTTGTGACCGTTTAAAGATCCGTTCAGACTTGGATCATTTCGAAATTCTAGCTGTTGGGTCCTTGGGTGCTGCATATAGCTGTTGGGAGTTTTGCAGATTTGGGATTCTGGAAATTTGATTCTTCAAGAATGTCTCCCATGCTGTTGTGCTTAGTGGAGCCCTTTAGAATAATGTTGTTCAGATGCTTTAGGTAGTGGAACCTTGCTTTTCGCCTTGGTGAATGGTAGAGCTACTTTTCGATGAGACCATTGTCTTGGGAGAATAAGATATAATAAAATATTGTAAGTTGTCAAAGTGGTTGTTTTAATGTTTATCAAAACAGACTTTGATCTTCCGAAATCCCATGAACAAACCGGTTAAATCGGGTTAGGAATAATGATATGATATATATAAATCATAAGCAATCATTTCGCAAAATCAAGCTAAACCATAAAGCAAACAGAAAGCGGGAATGTATTCGGATGCGATATTTGACTCTGTTTGTTGAAACCTCGAGGTTTCATCATAAACCTCGAGTTTTAGACTATTGTAAGTAAAGATGATTTAAGTCCAAAACATCAAAACCGGAGGTTTCTACCCAAACCCGGAGGTTTTCGGACGAAAAATGTCACCCTTTTTCGTTTGAAAAATACTCGAGGTTTTAACGAAACCTCGAGGTTTCATTTGAATATGAAACTCTTGGGAAAATAGCGCCAATGTAAACCCGGAGGTTTCCGGGAAACCCGGAGGTTTCTAAGAGTCGTGAAAGTCGTTTGCTCTCGGATGCCAAAACCTCGAGGTTTCATATCAAAACTCGAGGTTTCATTTAAAATGGAGATACTCGTTTTTGCGCCAAAACAAAAACCCGGAGGTTTGAGAGTAAAACGGAGGTTTTATAAATTTGGAAAACAGAGATACTCTCTCGCTGGACAAACCTCGAGGTTTGTTCCCAAACCTCGAGTTTTCATAAGTTTAAGAAAAAAACTGTTCAAGACTCAAACCCGGAGGTTTTTCACAATACTTGAGGTTTTGAAAACCGTCGACAATCCGAACTTTTCTCGCAGATCAAAACCTCGAGGTTTCTTACAAAACCTCGAGGTTTCACAAAACTTGTGAAACCTGGATTTTTCTTGTTAAAAACAAAACCTAGAGGTTTCTCCAAAAACCGGAGTTTTCTATGGAAACCGGAGGTTTCTCTAGACACTGGAGTTTTGCCTTTTCCAGAAAAACAACTTGAGTATTTCTTTGTAAGGCCAAACCTCGAGGTTTCTGTGCAAACCTCGAGTTTTGCTCTTACAGGATTTTTACAAATGTTGAGAGCAAAACTTCATGCTTTGTTTACAATTATTGGAGATCATCAAAACCCTTAGAGAACTAACAGACAATACCCTCTTAGAGGAAAGAATTACCACTCATGTGAGAGGCCAAAAGATTGTTTTAACTTCTACCTTTATCAATTCTGTACTTCAAATTGCAAATCCTCCTTTTGTTGCTACTTAAATTATGATGACAAGGAAGTTTTTGAGATCTTAAGGCCTAATGAGCCTACTCCTGATGTATTAAACATCTTGACCTTTCCCCCTGCTGTCATAACCCCTGTGTATAGAGCTATCTGGTACAATTATGCTAGAAATCTCTTGCAAAAAGGTGAAAATTTTACATATTTTGCAAAGAAGGATTACCCTATCTTTGCTTCTATCATTGATAAAACACCTCAAAATATTGGGCATTAGGTTCTTCAAGAAATGGCCAAGTTCATATTTGCTTCAAGAAAAACCTCCCAAATACCTTTTCCCAATTTGGTTTCTATCATTCTATTTCATGAGAAGATATGGTATTTGGCTGCAAATGATAAACCTGTGAAGCCTCAGATGTTTGGGAAACATCACATGAATCTGATGAGGATAAATTTTGAAGAGGGTTCTGGTCAGTCAAAAGCCCTATCAAGGTCTAGAACAACCCATTCTCGAGCACAAAGAAGCTTAATCAGCTCCTCCACCACCTTAACATGCCTCACCTTCTGGATTTCAAGAGCGAATCAACGAAATTGTCCACAAGCCACAAGGCAATTTCTCATTTAACTGACATAGTTGAGTCTAAAGTTGGACGTCTAATATCTGAGGTGACCAAGGGTCACAATACCTTAGTGGATACACAAGATGAGATGTCCGAAAAGATTGACAACCTTACTGGTCATGCAGCCAGTATTAGGTCTCTTCATGCTGTGTTTTTGACCATATCTGTCAAAATGGACAAGATCTTGAAGTATTTATCATCAGCTGGTCCAAGTCATGATGGTTCTGGTTTTGGCAACACCCCCTCTTCCACCCCTACTGGCCCTAGCTTCAGCATTCCCAAGACAACCTATCTCTTCATCACCCACTTTCACCTTCACCACTCCCATCATCTCTACCAACCCAATTGTTGATTCCACTCCTACAACTTTCATCGTACCTCCCTTTCACCCTTCTACTGTTAGGATCTCTCCTGATTCACCTAACTCTACTCCACCCACACCCTTGGTTCATCTTCAGCCAACTGATACAACCTCCCAAGCCCCACCCTTGTTTGGTGATGACAAATGGGGAGAAGAAAAGTGAAGACTTCGTATTTTTTAGCATTATTGTTTTTTAGATTAGTATTTTTGAGCATTATTGTTTTTTATCTGTTGTATATGCTTTTTATGTTATTAACTTTGATGTATCTTTTTGCATTGCATGAATGTATAGCATATTCTATTTTTGAATCATTTTAGGTTCTGTTTTTTTCTTTCTTTCATGCTCAAAACTTTTTGAATCTCTGATAAATGGTTTACAAGTGTTGTCATCATCAAAAAGGGGGAGAATGTTAGTTCTCTATGTGTTTTGATGATAACTGACAATTGTAAACTTAAATGAAGTTTGTCTTTGTTAAGTTAAAAACTTACTGTCAAAGACAAATGCGAATTTAGAATTGTCAAACTTGAATTTGAACTTGATAGAGAGTAAGTCAAGTTATTTTAACTTAGCTAAACCCGAGCATGGTCATGGAAACTTGAGTTTATCCTTGGCCGAGAACTTTCAAAGTTTTTTTAAGTTAAGTAAACTCGAGTTAGTATTGGCAAACTCGAGTTTCTGTTAGACCGAGAGGTTTTTCAATGAAACCATTTTATTAAACAAACTTGAGTTTGCTTGATTAAACTTGAGTTTTTGTCAGGCTGAGAGTTCTCAAATTTTTTCACATTATGTAAACTCGAGTCTGTCTTAGTAAACCTGATTTTATGCCGACCAAGATTTTCAAGGATTTTTGAAATTAAAGCGAGTCCGTTTCTTAGAACTCCAATTTGAGTTTTTATTGACTTAAACTCATTTCCAAAGCATGAATAGTCTCAAACTTCAATTTCTCACTTAATGACTCAAGTTTGCATCTTGTTCAAAATCTTTTCAAATAAATTAAATACTATATAATAATATTATTGTTTATATAAATAATACTCCCTTCGATCTTAATTATAAGAACACTTTTGTAGTGTAAAGTACACCACAAAAGTGTTCCTATAATTAGGACCGGAGGTAGTATTATTATTATTTTTGAATTAATAATATATATATATATATCCTAAATTAAATGATGTATTCATTAAATCTTAGACATATCTAAGATTCAATGAATCTAGACACTATTGCTCGTGTTGGGCTATTCTTGTGTGCGACCCTGCAAGCCCACATGAGATTGGCAGCGGGCCAATACTGTACCAGCCCACAAATCGCAAGCGGCCTCTAGCAAGAAATTGCAACTACCCAATTCATATGGGGATCGATGATACGATACAACCTATCATACAACCATGTCACATCCCTTTTGTCACGCGATAATTTGGTCAAGAATGAAGCATGGATAATGTCAACCTCTTGTTCTTGACCATTACTTTCTCGATTCTTAAGTAATCCAACAATTGAAATGGAAAATCTTTTTCATTGTCGTATGGCCATACATTTCTTAGACTCATTCATCGAGGGGCCTGGTATTATCTCTCTACAAATGTGAGGGACAAATTCCATCTTGACCATTCACATTCCTTTGCATGAAAACCACTAATCTGAATCGAAGCCTTTGTCATCACCCAGTCAAAGGTTACTTTTGACTAAGTCAAAGACCAACGACTCTCATGTAGGAATCCATGATGATCTCAGGTAAAAAGGTGTTGTGACGCGGTTATACATGAGATAAGCTTATGACTAAATCCATGCAACTTTCTCATAGCGGGTCGATCCAGCACCTTGTACTCTTACAAGTGCCTATGACTTTGATTCGTATCTCCATACTCATCAAAGTCATACTGGTCTTATTTCATCTTTGCTCCTGCATAGATGACCGACCAGGGACATTTAAGACAATCTTTATGATATGTCCTAGGACACAGTTGTCATAATAAACATACAAATGATATGATAACTAAATGGAGAAATACTTTAAATAATAACAGTATTTAAAGTACCATGACTTGCCCCTAGGGCATAATTTCCAACAGACTCCCACTTGCACTAGGTGCAATCATTGATTACTCTAATTCTCATTGTCCTAACATGACACTCATGTTTTGCTTGTGCAAGCGGCTTAGTAAAAGGATCAACAACACTTTCTTCTCCTGGTACTTTGCATATTTTTATATCACCTCTATCATTGATTTCTATGATAAGATGAAAACGCCTAAGTATATGCTTGGTCCTTTGATGTGACCTAGGCTCCTTGGTCTACACAATAGCGCCACTATTGTCACAGAACAAATCTATTGGATATGAGATGGTAGGAACCGCCCCTAGTTCAGTAATGAACTTTTTGATCCAAACGGCTTCCTTAGCTGCATCCGATGCTGCTATATACTCAGCTTCTGTTGCATAATCAACTACAGTGCTTTTCTTAGAGCTCCTCCAGCTTACCGCACCACCATTCAAAAGGAATACATAGATCTTAGATCATCTTGGTCAATTTGGAAACTCGCATCTATGTAACTAGTTACACAGAGCTCATAACCCAATTCACCATATACCAAGAATAAGTCCTTTGTCCTTCTTAAGTACTTCAGGATATTCTTGACAACAGTCCAGTGACCCTCACCGGGATCTTGTTGATATCTGCTGGTCATACTTAAGGCAAATGAGACATTCAGTTGAGTACATAACATGGCATCATGATAGATCCAATGGCGGAGGCATATGGAATCTTACTTATGCGGTCTCTTTGATCTTGTGTACTAAGACACAGATCCTTACTGAGATGGATGCCATGAGACATGGGCATGTAACCCCTTTTAGAATCCTGCATACTAAATATATGCAGTATCTTATCTATGTATGTGCTCTGACTTAGGCCTATCAGCCTTTTGGATATATCTCTATAGATCCTAATCCCTAAGACGTAAGTGGCTTCTCCTAAATCTTTCATTGAGAAAGACTTTCCTAACCAAGACTTGACGCTCTATAAGGTAGGAATGTCATTCCCAATAAGTAGGATGTCATCTACATAAAGCACTAGAAATACAATTGTGCTCCCACTAACCTTCTTGTAAACACAAGGTTCATCGATGTTTTGAATGAATCCAAACTCTTTGACTACTTTATCAAAACGATGATTCCAGCTCCGAGATGCTTGCTTCAATCCATAAATGGACTTTTGAAGCTTGCATACTTGACCAGAGTCCTCTAAACGCACAAAGCCCTCAGGTTGTGTCATGTACACATCCTCAAGGCGCTTTCCGTTAAGGAAGGCTGTTTTGACGTCCATTTGCCATATTTCATAGTCATAATGTACTGCAATGGATAGAAGGATTCTGATTGATTTGTCCATTGTAACTGGGAAAAAGGTTTCATCATAGTCTACACCATGAGTTTGAGTGAATCTTTTTGCAACCACTCGTGCCTTGAAGACATTTACTTTGCCATCCATGTAAGTTTTCTCCTTGAAAACCCACTTGCACCCAATAGTTTTAACACCTTTAGGTGGATCGACCACGGTCCATACCTTATTGTCGTACATGGATTGCATTGCATAATTCATGGCATTTAGCTATCTTTCGAAGTTGGGTCCCACTACGGCTTCTCGATAGGTAGTTGGCTCATTTTGCACAATGAGCAAAACATCACGACTTCTAGTAATCATAAATCCATATCTCTGAGGCTATAGCCGTGACCTATCGGACCTTCATGGGCCTTGTGGTACTTGAGTAGGCTCAACAACTTGTTGTTAGTCTTCTCAGTTTTCCATCTGTGGTTCTATGTTGTGTTGTGGCTCTCAAATTTCTTTGAGGTACACCTTACTCCCATTTGGTTCTTTTAGAGATAAACTCTTTATCCGAGAAAGACACCATTCCGGATAACAAACACTTTGTGATCGGTAGGATTGTAGACATAGTATCCTTTAGTTTCCTTAAGATACCCCATAAAAAGGCATTTTGGGGATCTGTTTGATAATCTACCAGAGGCTTGCTATTTAATGCAAACCTCACATCCCCAAAATTTGAGAAAGGACAAACTAGGTTTATTCCCAGTCCATATTTCATATGGTGTCTTTTCAACTACCTTTGATGGAACACGATTTAGTGTGAACGCAGTGTTTCTAGGGCATGGCCCCAAAAGAAGAGTAGAAGACCTGTTTGACTCATCATAGATCGAACCATATCTAATATAGTTCGATTCCTCCGCTCAGAAACACCATTTCATTGTGGTGTTCCTGGAGGAGTTAGTTGTGAGATGATCCTACAACTCCTAAGATGGTCGATGAACTCTTGGCTCAAATATTCACCACCTCGATCAGATCGAAGTGCTTTAATTATTTTTGCCAAGTTGCTTTTGTACTTCATTCTAGAATGTTTTGAACATTTCAAAAGATTCAGACTTATGTTTCATTAGATAGATATAGCTATACCTACTAAAATCATCTATAAACATAATGAAGTACATATAACCTTCTCTGGAAAATGTATTCATTGGTCCGCACACATTAGTATGTATGAGACCCAATAAGTCAGTGGCCCTCTCACTATGTTCAGTAAAAGGTGCCTTTGTCATCTTTCCCAATAAACAAGACTTACATGTATCAAATGATTCAAAATCAAATGATTTAAGAAATCCATCTTGATGGAGTTTTGAAATGCGTTTCTCATTTATATGGCCTAGACTACAGTGCCATAGGTAGGTCGGATTCAAATCATTTGACTTGATCCTTTTAGTAGTTATGTCATAAATATGTCCATTATTAGGATGTTCTAAATTAAGTACATAATGACCAACAGGCAAATCACCATCAACATAAAAAATGTCATTACAATAAATATAACATTTACCATTCCTAGTAATGGAAGTATAACCTTCCTTATCCAAATACGAAAGTAAAATAATGTTACTACTCAAAGCAGGAACATAAAAGCAATTGTTCAAAATTAAGAAAAGCCCACTGGGCAGAACTAATTCATAAGTGCCTACGGCTAAAGCACCAACTCTTGCTCGGTTTCCAACTCGTAGGTCCACTTCACCCTTCTTCAACTTTCTATTGTCCTTGAGACACTGCACATTTATACAAATATGAGAACTACATGCAGTATCTAATACGCATGTTGAGAAAGTAGAAAAGTGAATATCTATGACATAGATACCTGAAGCGACAGCCCCGCTATCCTTCTTGTTCTTTTTTAGTTCCTCTTCCAATGACCCATTTCATTGCAGAAGTAGCAGACCCCATCCTTCTGAGGCTTTGCCTTCTTGGCTGCAAGCTTAGATTCAGGCCTATTTGACTCATTGGTCTTACCAGTTGAGCCATTACCCTTTCTTTTGCCCTTGCCTTTATTTTTCATACCCTTTCCTTTCTGAACCATCAAAACAAGTCTTTCGGGCTTCTTGTTAATGCTCTGTTCAGCTGGTTTGAGCATCCTATGCAATTCAGAAATTGATTTCTCCATGTTGTTCATATTATAGTTCATGATAAACTAGTCATAACTTTTCGAGAGTGAGTTCAAGATCATATCTGTAGCTAACTCTTGGCTCATGGGAAATCCAAGCCTCTCAAGGTGATCAATGTAGTCTTTCATTTTCATAACAGGAGGACTAACTGATGCACCTTCAGCCATCTTGCAGGAATGCAAGGCCTTTGTGGTCTCATACCTCTCTTGCCTTGCCTGTTGTTGGAACATTTCCTTGAGATGAGCAATCATCTCAAAAGCTCCATATGTTCCAGATCTCTTTGGAGCTTGGAACTATAGTGGCAAGCATCAGACATCCTACATCCACAGAGTCATTATTATGCTTCGTGTAAGCATCTCTCTGAGCTGTTGGAGCATTAGCTGCAGGCTCGTCATGAATGGGTTTATTGAGGACATACACCTTTCTTTCATGCTTGAGAACAATTCTCAAGTTCCTAAACCAGTCAAGAAAGTTTGTCCCATTAAGTTTGTCCATCTCAAGGACTAATATCAATTATAGTGTTGTAGTATTACTAGTCGACATGATTCTACAATAAAATTATATGCAAAGTTTAGTTAGTAATCTCCCATTCAATTAACAACCTTAAATGTAATTAGTGGGCTAAGATCCATATTTGGCTTAAATTTAAGTCTGCTTTGGTAAGACGCTTAAAATTGTTAGTTCTCGGTGTTTTGATTATTACAAATTTTGAGTTATTGAATTAAGTAATGTGTGTCTACGTTATGGGTTGCTCGGGCAAGAGCTAGTTCATGCCCGAGCATACTCGATCTGATAGATTGTTCAAGTTTTTCAGAAAGGCTACCCGAGCAAGGATTTTAAATGCCCAAGCATTACTTGATAGATTGACCAGGAATGCTCGAGCAGACAGATTGTCATGCCCGAGCATCATCGGGCAGATAGCAGAGTTCAAAAATATATGCAAGATAAAAGCCATGCTCGAGCAAAGGTAAGCAGTGTGCTCAAACATTATCAAATACTCTTCATTCTATGTCTCTGGATGACTTGTGTCCGAGCATGATTATGACATGCTCAAGCAAGGGAAAAGCAATGCTCAAGCATTATCGCTAAGCTTCTTAGTCCTCGCCTCTATATGACTTATGCCCGAGCTTTATCTCTTGGATGCTCGAGCATTGGCGACGCTGGCTCACAATGATGCCCGAGCATGAGGACGTAGTTGCTCAAGCATCAGCGATGATTGAGGATTTTAAATACTTCTTCTGAGGCATGCCCGAGCAAGCACAATTGAGTGCTCGAGCAGAAGCTCGATGTTGCTCGAGCATAGGATGATATTCTACTGTTATATATTTCCTCCTTTGTTGTTCAGTCATGCTCGAGCATGATCATCCTTTGTTTTCAAAATCACCTTCTTCATAAATCCTAAATCATCGTGTAAGATTTCATTCTACATATCATTACTCGTTATTATTCCTAATTGTTTTTAATCAGTTTGCTAATGAGTTTCAGATAACTTTATCATGGATCAATAAAAAATTGGCATAAAGCAATTTGTGTGTCAGAGAAGCATTTAATGTAGCTCCCAAATCGAGTCATATTCACGAAAACCAATCATCTGATCATCGTAAATCTTTTGCTGCAATTCCATCCGCATAATTAATGCTATTTCTCAATGGGCAAAACAAAAGGAATGAAGAGAATGCCGTGACAGCAAATCCCCCTAGATTTCTAACGACAAAAGTATTAACCAAGCCTCATCTGTCTAACAGATATATTCAAGAGTCTCAACGGTTAATCTTCAAGCTTCACCAACGGTTATTAATTGCAACAACTATAAATACCTGAAGAATTGAATTCGCCAACTACCGAAACGTTGTGCATTCAATTCGATCTTATTACAATCTATTGTTTCATTAACTTCACTACCATCTTCGGATATTTTTGTGTACTTCAGTGTTTATCATTTATCTACTCGTGAGGAGTTTCCAAACATTATTTGATTATTGTTTTTGTCAATCTTAAGGTTATGGAAGCTTAAGTGTGGATGTACAATTACAGCTTGTAAGGGGGAGTGAGTCCTAGTGAGAGGATCATCCAAATACAGTGTGTAATTGTAATTGTGTTTGAAAGATAATGGAAATCCCAAGAGTTTTGGAGACTGGAGTAGGTCGAAGAGTTAGACCGAACTAGGATAATCTCTTGTGTCTCTTTGTTCTTCTCTCTGTGTCTGTTTTGGTGTTCTTTATTTCTTAGCGAAAAGAATTTTTGAAATTACCTATTCACCCCCCTCTAGGTGATATTCCATATTCATTTGGTATCAGAGCCTGGTTTCTCAGTTGGGCTTAACATCCCAAGAAAGATCATGGAAGGAATATTACCCAACGATGCTTCAATTAACCGACCACCTGGCTTCAGTGGCGAGCATTATTCTTTTTGGAAAGCAAAGTTCAAAGTCTTCGTCTTGGCTACTAAGTATGGCTTGTAGATGGTGTTTGAGAGAGGAGACTACACGCCATCAGTTTTTGAAAATGGTCTTAGAGTTCCAAAACTGGAAGAAACTATGATGAAAATAATCAGAGAAATATTACGCTCAACAGTAAAGCTGTTCTCATGCTCCAAAGTGCTCTAAGTCAAGAAGAGTACTTTCGTGTCTGCACATGATCTTCTGCTGAAGCTATGTGGGATGCGTTGGAGATTGCTCATGAAGGAATAGTTGGAATCAAGGAAAACAGAATCAATACCCTCATGACAAAATACGATCTTCTTCGTATGAAATCTGAGGAATCCATTGGCGAATTCCAACTGAGATTCACTCATTAGATTAATCAACTTGTTGTCTTAGGCAAAAATTATGAATAACCTGTCCAAGTGAGGAAAATTCTCAATATCCTTAGCAAGGAAAGGGAAGCTAAAGTCACAGCTATTGAAGAAGATCATGGAGAGTTGATGGCTTCTGTAGCAGCATTGTTTGGCATCTTGTCTGAATTTGAAGCAAAGATCAAGTTCATAAAAGGACTTGATGAGATCAGTAGCAAGAACAAATGGATTGCCCTCAAAGCAGTCAAAGAAGCTAAAGAATCAGATATTGAAGAAGACGAAGACGAAGATGAAGAGCTAGGCATGATGGTCCGAAGATTTAAGAAGTTTGATAAGAAGAACCAAGGCTTCAGAAATTGATTCCAGAAAGGAAACTCAAGGAACAGATGTGAATTCAAGGATAAAGATCAAGTTATCTGTTATGAGTGTGAAAAGCCGGGTCATTACAAATCAGAATGTCCTCAGCTGAAAGGTAATGAAAAGGAGAAGAAGAAGAAGAAATTCAATCACTTCAAGAAGAAGGTTTACGTATCTGCCATATGGGGAGATGGTTCCTCAGATGAAGAAAGTGAGGAAGGATAACAAACATCAAACGTTTATCTTGTTGCCGAAGAAGAGCAATCTGAAAATGTTTACGACGTATATGACTCATAACCTACATATGATGAATTATTTGCTTAGTACAATGCTTTACAATCTGAATTTGAAAAGGTTGCTGAGAAATATATAGTTTTGAAAAAGAAGAACATAGTTCTTGAACATCAAGTTAAGAATCTTTCTTGTGAAAATATTGTTTGTAAAGAATGTCTTGATTTAGAGAAAAAGAATTTGTATCTCACAAAAACGGTTGAGAAATTCACTAAAGGTAGTGAAAAGCTCAACATAATTTTGAAAGCTCAAAGGTTTACAAATGATCGATCGGGCATAGGATACAATCCTATTTCAAACAAAAAGAAAGGCAAGAAGAAAACTAGTGGAAAATCATATTTGAACTATTTTCAAAAAATAGTTCACACTTCAAATCCTTTTGCTCACTGTAATTACTGTAACCGAAAGGGGCACAATACCCCATATTTTTTTCATAAGAAAGATAGAAGAGATAAACCTGTTGGCAACTATCAGTGGGTACCAAAGGGAACCTATGTTCCCAAGGCCCGAACTAACCCCAAAGGACCCAAGAAAAGATGGGTACCTAAAACTTAATATCTTTTGATTTGCAAGTTTGTCTGAGAGCATCAAGAATCAACAAGTGCTATATTGACAGTGGTTACTCCAGACACATGACGGGGGATCAAACCAAATTTGTTGCAATGAGATTAAAAGATGGTGGTGAAAGTGAAGGAAATCACCAAGAGGGGGGGTGAATTGGGGATTTTAAAAATTCTTTTCGATCACCCACACAACAGATGCTTAACCAAGGTAAATGGAGTTAAAGAGGAAGAGCTTGACAAGAAGATTTATACTGGTTCGGTCTTAACTCTTGACCTACGTCCAGTCCCCGAGACTCTGGGTTTTTCTACTATCACTCAAATCGATACACACTCGTACTCGAAAGTTATCCTCTCTCTAGGATACACTCCCCTTACAAGTTGTAATCGATAACCCAACCTCAAAGTTCCACAACTTTGAGATTCTTACAAAGAATGATTTATAGAAATAAACTCTCTCAAAGAGTGAATGAATATAAGACTGAAGCACAATGTATCAAAGATACAAATGAGAAATATAAGCGAAAAGACCGAGATCTTTGTATGCGTTTTCGTGTATGTCTTGTCTTCTTTCGACTTCAAATCCTCATGTATTTATACGGGTTTGAAGCTTGTGAACGTTGTAGATCCGTTGTGACTTGATCGATTCGAAAATATAGCTGTTGTGAGTGTGTCTCCATGAATCTAGTTTGTTGTAGACAAATCTGTTTGAATATGGTTGTTGCAGATTTGAATATTTGAAATTTGGCTCCTCATGAGTGTGTTCCCATGCTGTTATGTTTAGTGGAGGCGGTTGTATGATGTTGTCCATTTTGTTTGGAGGCTAGCTTTCTTTCTTGGAGAATGGTTGTGTTGCTATCCAGGTTGTAACCCATTGCTTTTGGAGAAGTAGATATAATATAATATTGCAAGTTGTCAAGTTGTTTGTCTTAAAGTCTTCTTTAAAACAAACCTAGATCTTCGTAATCTCATAAGCAAACCGGTTAAATCTGGTTAGGAAATATTGATATGAATCATATAAATCATATACAACCAATTCGCAGAATCAAGTTAAAGCATAAATCAACCGAACAAAATACACCCGGATGCGTTCATCGTTTCGAAGTTCCAAGCTCGAGTTTACCTATGTAAGCTCGAGTTTGCTCTTCATTTAAAACTTGAGTTTTGCCTCGGGAAGTCTCAAGCTCGAGCTTGTAAATGAGTAAGCTCGAGTTTAGCATTTGTCGGGAAATATGTTTGAATTCATTTTGAGAGCCAAAGTGGAAAAACGCAAGCTTGAGCTTATTAGTGAGTAAGCTCGAGTTTGGCACTATTCATGTCAAAAATAATTTTAGTTCACAAAATGCAAGCTTGAGCTTAGAGGTGTAAACTTGAGTTTGCTAAGCTCAAAATATGACATTGCTCTGTCGACCCAAGCTTGAGCTTGCAAGGGCAAGCTCGAGTTTGGCAATGGTTTTAAAAACTTTGAAAGATTTTTGTCGACGCAAGCTTGAGTTTACGAGTCTTAAACTTGAGTTTACTCTTTGAAGGGAAAACTTGAAAACTTTTCATGCAGTGCAAGCTCGAGCTTGGTGTGCCAAGCTCGAGTTTACAACTTTTGTAAACTCACAAACTCTACGGTAAAATGATAAGCTCAAGTTTAAAGGATTTTGCCGGAGGTAAGCTCGAGCTTGTAACGCAAGCTCGAGTTTACATATTTGTAAACTCATTGAGAAAAGACTCGGAAGAGGCAAGCTTGAGCTTATAACTAATAAGCTTGAGTTTGCAATTTGAGTAACTTGATAAAATCCTCAAACCTTCGTAAGCTCAAGCTTACAGTGCAAGCTCGAGCTTACTCGGTATATGAGTAAACTTTGAAAACCTTCAAGCTCAAGTTTATGGACCAAGCTCAAGTTTAGAAAATGCAAAAAAGCTTGGTTTTCTTTCGTAAGAGGCAAGCTCGAGTTTGGAGACCCAAGCTCGAGTTTGGAGCCGATGAATGTTTTTCAATTGGAATCATCAAGCTTTACCAAGACTATAACAACAAAAACATTCTCTCATGTTTACAATTGTTATTAATCATCAAAACACATTGAGAACTAACAGGTGGCAAAGTCACCTTTGGAGGAAACCAATCTAGAAAGATCGCTGGAATTGGCGAAATTGGTGCAAAGGAAGGACCTCAGATCAAAGATATATATCTTGTGGAAAGTCTCTGTCACAACCTCCTGAGCGTGAGTCAAAGTGCTGATAAGAACAATTGGATCATCTTCGATTTAGAAGAATGTCTCATTATCAACAAAGGTGATCTCCCAATCAATAAAGGTAAACTTAAAATACTATTTAAAGCTCTTAGAGAAGGTAACTGCTATACCTTAGATTTACCAAATGTTAGCTTTGAAAAATGTTTTGTTAGCAACTTGGACGAAATTTGGCTGTGGCATAAGCGTCTGGCTCATGTAAACATGTTCCAACTAGACAAGTTGTTAAGAAAAGATTTAGTTGTTGGTTTACCTAAATTGCGTTTTAAAAATGACATGATTTGTGATTCTTGTCAAAAAGGTAAACAAACTAAATCATCTTTTAAAAACAAGCTTGAAATCTCGACCAATCGACCTCTTCAACTACTTCATATGGATGTAGTTGGACCAGCAAGAGTTAAGAGTCTTGGTGGAAATTTGTATACTCTAGTCATTATCGACGATTTCTCTCCATTTACTTGGACTATCTTTTTATCTTCAAAAGATGAAACATTTGATCTATTTGTTGTGTTTGCCAAGAAGGTGCAAAATGGGAAAGGTATTTGCATTTCAGCTATTCAAACAGATCATGTAGGTGAATTTGAGAATCACGCCTTCAGAGAGTTCTGTGATGCTCACGGCATTGATCACAACTTTTGAGTTCCAAGGACACCACAACAGAATGGTATGGTTGAAAGGAAGAATTTTGTGCTCACTGAAATGGCCCGTGCCATGTTGAACAAAAATCAGACTTCATAAGTCTTTTGGGCAGATGCAATGAGCACGGCCGTTATATTTCCAACCGAGCCTATCTCCAAAAGAAGCTCAACAAAACTCCATATTGTTAGATATGATTAGTTTTGATGATGTCTTATATAGATGCCATTATTAAAAGCAAAAAGATTGAGTAATATAGTTATCTCCTCATTGACTAACTACTGTATTTAATGTAGATTAGTCCAAGTTGAATTATAGATCAAGAAGGAGATAAGAGATTACAGAAAGAAGAAATTGGAGAAAATGTCAAGTTCAAGAAGAGATATTGAAGAAGGTAGAACTTGCAGAGAATGATGAAGCCAAGTTAAATTATGAAGAATGATCAAGAGAAGAAAAGAAAGAATGAGTTGAGTTATAGAGATTCATCAAGGAGAAGATAAGAGTTCACAGCAAAAAGAACTTGCGAGAGGATGTCAAGGAAGCAAGAAGTTAATTTCAAATTGGGATGTTAAGTTCAAACTAAGAAGCTAAGTTCAAATTGAAATGTTAAGTCCAAAGAAGAAAGAAAGAGTTAAATTATGGAGATTGATCAAGATGGGAGATACAAGATGGAAGAACTTGATAAAAGGAATGAGAATATCATTATACAAGTTCCAAGATTGATTCTAGAAGTCTCCATGATCAAATGGGAGTTGGAATGGGTCAATTTGGAGTTAAAATACGTAAAAGGGAGCTTACGGACCGATATAACTCGAGTCATGAGGTTGCAACTCGAGTTAACCACTCTGTTACAGCGTTTCGAGTTTCTGGACTGATATAACTCGAGTTATACTAAGTAACTCGAGTTGTGTAACTCGACTTATCACTAAAAACTTGAGTTAAGGTGTATATCAGCAACTCTGTTCACCTCTGTTTCACGTTTCAGCTGATCGAGGTCTGGTATTTCGATGATATCTCTCAAACCAAAGATCGGATTGAGGTAAAACCAGTGGCATATGAAACTAGACTCCCAATGCGTCATTTTTATATATAATTCAAGTCCAAAGGAGTTCATATGAGGGAGATATTAATTCTACAAGTTGGATCCTAATTTCACGCCACAGTGCAGACATAGCTTTGATGTTTTGAGTGTATCTCACAAAATACAAATCGGATTGAGCTGAAATTGGTGGCATATGAAAGAACACTCAAAATTATTTCCATCAAGATTTGAACCAAGCAAAACGGAGTTTAGACCATGGAGATATGGCCTTCGAAAGTTACAGTAAATTCAAGATGGTTCAAAAACGCTCAACATACAATGAGCTTGGAATGAGTTGTTAACTTGGCTTGGATAACTCAAGTTTAGGACTGGAAACTTGAGTCAATATCAATCAGAGAGGCAGACAGAGAAGAATGAATATTGGGAAGAGATTTTAACTCGAACGAACAAAGTAGCAGAGCACTGTTCTACAATGTCTCTGAGAATTCTGAAATTAATGTTATCAATTGATTATTACTTGCTATGCTTCTCAATGTTATTAATAATCTTCATGAGCAAGTTTCAGTTGATCAAAAGCTTGGATTCAGGATCAATGACAATGCTAACAAGCATAAATGAATGAACTGGTTTAACTCGAGTTGGGCAAGATAACTCGAGTCTTCAGACAGAAAGCAATCGAACGATGGCGCTCAAACATAACTCGAGTTACGAAGGGTAACTCGAGTTACGCAACTCGAGTCACATGGAATAACTCGAGTCAACCTCCTGTTTCAGAAAATCACCGTTGTCCGAAAATTCAAAATCATTGTTTATGATTTCATTAATCCTTACCATTACTCATTACTATTCCTAATCATCTTTAATTAGTTTGTTAATGAGTTTCAGATGATTATGTGAAGGATTAACATCGGATTACGAAAAGCAGATGGTTATGTCAGAAGCTCCAACGGTAATATTTCTCCAACGGACTAAAACTTACAACGGTAATATTCTACATCGGACCAATGCTTCAACGGACTAATATCAGTTGTCTATAAGTAGAGACTCATTCAAGACGGAGAGAGATGATGGTACGAGCTTACATCTTCGAAATGCCAATACTCTGATTTTCATATCGCTTACTCTCTGTTTATCTCAATGATCATATAAACTTCTATAGAGAGTGAAGTAATTTGTGTTGTACTTCGGTGTTTATTATTATCACTTCGAGAGAGAAGATTTATTGTAATCATCTTATCATTTGAGAGTTACTCAAGATTGGGTAATCTTGAGTGGGAACAGTGTAACCTTACGGGTTGTAAGGGGGAGTATCTCGATGAGAGATTCGGCTTCACAAGTGCTGTGTGAACTTGTGGGATTGTAAAGGCTTCTCTTGTGCCCGGGTTAAACAAGAGGATAGTGGATTGAAAATCTCAAGTGGAGCTTGGGGATTTGGACGTAGGTCAAGGATTGGGCCGAACCAAGTATAAATATATGTTTGCATATTCTCTTCCCTAAACTCTTATATTTCAGCATATATGTTTTGAATGATTGTCTATCGGTTTATAAATTATTACTGTCATTCAAACCTTCTTCAATAAGTTGCAAAAAGAATTTCTAAGTTTTCGAAAGTTTTATCCGACACCCAATTCACCCCCCCTCTTGGGTGATAGCTAGGTCTAACACATATGAGCTTTATAAAGGAAGGAAACCAAACTCGGCACACCTTCATATCTTTGGCTGCAAATGTTTCATTCACAATAATGGTAAGGATAATTTCGGTAAGTTTGATCCCAAATCCGACAAAGGTAAATTTCTTGGTTACTCTAATAGGAGTAAGGCATATAGGATTTTCAATAAGCATACTCGTTTAGTAGAAGAGTCAATTCATGTTGTGTTATGTGAATCTAAATCTGACAATTCTTTAGATGATGATGAACCTATCTATAAGAATCAATTCTTTTCAAAAACTACTCTTGCCTCTCTTGAAAATCTAGAAAATGTTTTTGAAAACGATTCTCAAAATTCTTGTGAAAATCCCGATCAATCTCAACCTTAAGCTTGGAAGTTCATTAGGAATCATCCTTTGGACCAAGTAATAGGAGATGTAAATCAAGGTGTAAGGACTAGAAAAAGTACCTTAAATGAGGTTACATTTTCTGGCTTCATATCCAATATTGAGCCGTCTAAGATTGACGAAGCCCTATCAGACAATGATTGAGTGATAGCATTGCAAGAGGAATTACATCAATTTGATAGAAATCAAGTATGGGACTTAGTACCTAGGCCTAAAGATCATCCGGTGATTGGCACTAAATGGGTATTTAAAAACAAACATGATGAATCCGCAATCATAGTCCATAACAAGGCTAGATTGGTTGCCAAAGGCTATAATCATGAAGGTATTGATTATGAGGAAACGTATGCTCTAATGGCTAGATTGAAAGCTATACGAGTACTCTTAGCCTTTGCATGTATCTAGGGATTTAAACTCTATCAAATGGATATTAAGAGTGCTTTTCTAAACGGGTTCATTCAAGAGGAAGTTTATGTTGAACAGCCTCTTGGTTTTGAAGATGATCATCATCCAGATCACGTGTATCATCTCAAGAAAGCTTTATATGGTCTTAAACAAGCTCCTAGAGCTTCGTATGAGCGGTCAAGTAAATTTCTTTTGGATCAAGGTTTTGTTAGAGGAAAAGCAGACACAACACTCTTCATTCAAAGTAATATGCTTAATGAAATCTTAATTGTGAAAATATATGTAGATGGCATAATATTTGGTGCCACTAATGATTCTCTCTGTGAGGAATTTTCCAAGAAAATCAGGGTGAATTTGAAATGTCAATGATGGGTGAGCTCAATTACTTCCCCGGACTGCAAATCAAACAACAGAAGAATGAGATTTTTATCTCTCAAACGAAGTATCTCGTGATTTGCTCAAAGAGTTTGGGATGGAACATTGTAATGGAGCCGACACTCCAATGAGCTCAACTGCCTCTCTAGATGCGGATGAAGAAAAAGGCAAAGACTTCAACATAACCAAGTATAGGGGAATGATCGGATCCCTAGTATACTTAACTTCAAGTCGGCCTGATATTCAATTCAGTGTGGGAATGTGCTCGAGATTTCAATCCGCTCCCAAAGAATCACATGCCGAGCATGTTAAGAGAATTTTTTGATATCTTTCGGATACAAAGGAATTGGGTCTCTGGTTCCCTAAACAACAACAAGAGTTTTTGGTAGCATATTCAGACTCAGATCATGCTGGTTATAAGACCGATAGAAAGAGCACAAGTGGTCAATGCGAATTTCTGGGAGGTTCACTCGTATCGTGGTTCTGCAAGAAGCAAACCACTGTGGCTGTATCATCCACTAAAGCTGAATATGTTGCTTCCTCAAGCTGCTGTACTCAAGTTTTGTAGCTCAAACAGCAACTCTAAGATTTGGCGATTCATCTGAAGGAGATCCCAATTCTTTGTGACAACACCAGTATAATAAGCTTGGCTAAAAACGCAGTACAACACACTAGAACCAAGCATATTGATGTGAGACATCACTTTATTCATGACCATGTTCAAAAGAAAGATGTTAAGGTGATGTTTATTCACATACATCTTCAGTTGGCTGATATCTTCACTAAACCATTGGCTAAAGAACAATTCACGTTCATCTGTAGAGAATTAGGTATGACAAATCCCAATGAATTGTAAGTATTTTCTCTTCAATTAATTTGATTCAATAAGATATTACTAACTTTAGCATCAGAGTTTCTAGTCTATGTTTATGCAGGACACTCTGTTTTGATGATGAAAAACATAGGGTAACAGAGTGAATGCTGCTCGAGCACATCTCCTCTTACTTCTCAAGCAATGACGTGGAGAGCCTCTCAAAGAAGCAAAGACAAAGAACCCTGATCGAGCAACAGCGGGATGCATAATGAAGGATCATGAAGAACACTGCTCGAGCACGCCTAGAAGTCTGCCCGAGCAACAATAGGGCATATGAAAAAATTACTTACGGAGGAACTATGCATGAGAAACTTCTGGATGAACATTGTGATAAAAAATCCCTCTCCAATTGCTCTAAGGGTTCAATTAACATTAATAAGTCAAGTATTCACAGAGCATACTTGAAGGGAGGTCAGTCTTGGTCATTTACTTTATTAATTTAAATATTTGTTTTCGTCCCTACTCGAGCCAGACATGAAGTTTGCTCAAGCAAGAACCATGCTCGAGCACGGAGAAACGCATGCTCGAGCAACATTGCGTGACAAGGTTTTTTAAATAGGATGTTGTTTCACTTCATGTTCTTCATTTTCACTTCACTGTCTCTCCCTCTCACTATGCGTCGCGAGCCCTAGTATTCTCACCCTCTCAAATTCTTATTTCGTTACGTCCTTTTGCGAATCATTATGACTATTTCAACCGTTAAATCGATTCATTCAAGCGTGACCATTATTTCCACCGATTCATTTCCCTTAAATTCCTCCATTTCCCTCCAATTTTATCCTCATAGTCGTCGAACTCCACCATTCAAAGTTCCCTATTTTTTATTCGTAAAATGGCTGGCTTCGGTAGTAAATCCCCATCCAAAAAGCCTCCAACGAAGAAATCTTGTTACTATCGACCCAAAGTTCAAGACTCTAACGAACCCACCAAACCTAAAATAACAAAGAAGAAGTCAAAGGTCACCAAACCACCACAGAAATCTGGTGTAGCGATTTAGGAATCTCCAAAGCCGAAGACTCGCTTTCAGAATGGGTCACCACCTCTTTCGGCTTCCATTGACTCTCTGGAAACTATCGATGAGAATCGACCTCCAAATGGCCAGTTGCCTGAACCTTCACCAGGAATGATTGTTGGTAATATTGCCGTTGATGATCCTAAGAACTTTGAATTTTACTTTGGGAAGAGACCTTTTTGTCCTATTGTATATGTTGATCTGGAGCATTTCCAAAAGGAATGCAATTTCAACTTGGCTGATTGGCTTCTTTAGTTCATGCCTCTACTAAGTATTAGCAAGCCATACTCTCCTGAAGTCGTTCGTGTCTTCTACTACAATATGCACCTCCAGGTCAAAATTCAAGAAGAAGATGATGATATCTTGGTTTCAAAGGTTCGGGAGCAAGAAATTAAGATCACTACTCATTATCTTAATGTCATTCTTGGCATTGTTGATCCTCCTGAAGATCCCCTCAAAGCTGTCAGATGTTGCTTACCACAAAATCCTTCTCCCAGATGTTCCTTATGATGGCAAAAAGGTCTGTTTCACTCTGGCTATGATGAAAGATGAGTACCGAGTGTTGTGGTATGTGTATAGTAGGAGTCTCGTTCATAAAGGCCAAAGTTTCACTCACTTCGTGCAGAAAGACTATGAGCGGTTTGCTTCGCTCATTGCCAAGGAACCACAGAATCTTGGCAAGTGGATTATGGACGAGATGATCTCCTTTATTTCAGAGGCCCCAATCAAGCTTCGAGCCACCAAACCACTTCCTTCATTGATTTCTCGTATCTTAGAAGTCAACAATGTCTGGTACCTCTCGAATGAAAAAGAAGGATACCCACCTCGCTTTGGTAAAGAACATATGATTCGGATACGGATTTCCTTTACTGAGGCCTCATCTAAGAAAAAGAAGATGAAAGCTCCTGCTCCTCTAAAGTCTTCAAAGCCATCTGCTTCGAAACCTCTAGATGAGGCTGAGTCATTTAAGGCTGGTCCTTCTACATCTACACCATCATTTGCCCAGGCTTCAATTCAAACCAGATTTAGTCCACAATTGAGAGTGTCATGGCTCCTTTCAGAATCTCAATATTGGGATGATCAAGGCTATGTTCGGTGAGATGGTCAACTTGAAAGCTCACATTGATATGCAGATTGACACTAAGATGAAGGCGTTGAAATCAGAAATGGATACTTGGTTCTCCGTCTTATTTGATCATCAACAAGAGATTATGAAGGAAGTTCAAAACTTGGCTCAACAACAACTCAATCTTCAACAGGCCGTACAGGACTTCGATTAGACTTTGGATGCTTTTGTGACAAGCTTTGGCCTTAACGGTCCCACTGACATGCATCCTGCATCAGAGTAGCCTCCTGCCTCTGCTTCTGATATCCCTCCTGCCTCTAATCCTATAACTACCATTGTTCCATTTCAGTCATCACAGCCTTCCTCTGAGTCTCCTTCTCATCCTGATCTTCCCCCTTCTTGAGTGATGCCAACGAGGGAGAAAGAGATGTTTTTAAGATTGAAATGTTTAACTTAGATGCTTTTGGATGTTTTTTAGATTGAAATGTTTAATGTTTAATCCGATATTTGTGTAATCTGAACTATGTGTACTAACTGTTAGTTTATGAAAATCAAAAGTCTAGTTTTAGTATTTTTGTAACTCTATCTACCTTGAACAATCCATTACTAAATTTAATAACTTTCATATCTAGTATATCTCAAAATCCCATCTTAGAGTTGTCATCATCAAAAAGGAAGAGAATTTTAGTTCTCGGTGTTTTGATGATTACAAATTATGAGTTATTGAATTAAGTAATGTGTGTCTAAGTTATGGGTTGCTCGAGTAAGAGCTAGTTCATGCCCGAGCATACTCTCTGATAAATTTTCAAGTGTTTCAGAAAGGCTGCCCGAGCAAGGATTTTAAATGCCTAAGCATTACTTGATAGATTGACCAGGAATGCTCGAGCAGAGAGATTGTCATGCCCGAGCATCATAAGGCTGATAGCAGAGTTCAGAAATAGATGCAAGATAAAAGCCATGCCCGAGAAGAGTGTAAGTAATGCTCGAGCAGAGGTAAGCAGTATGCTCGAACATTATCAAATACTCTTCATTCTATGTCTCTGGATGACTTGTGCCCGAGCATGATTATGACATGCTCGAGCACCATGCTCAAGCAAGGGAAAAGCAATGCTCGAGCAGTATCGCTAAGCTTCTTAGTCGTCGCCTCTGTATGACTTATGCCCGAGCATTATCTCTTGGATGCTCGAGCATTGACGACGCTGGCTCACAATGATGCCCGAGCATGAGGACATAGTTGCTTGAGCATCAACAATGATTGAGGATTTTAAATACTTCTTCTGAGGCATGCCCGAGCAAGTACAGTTAAGTGCTCGAGCAGAAGCTCGATGTTGCTTGAGAATAGGATGATATTCTACTGTTATAGTATATTTCCTCCTTGGTTACCCAAGCATGCTAGCAGTCATGCTCGAGCATGTTCATCCTCTGTTTTCAAAATCATCATCTTCATAAATACTAAATCATCGTGTGAGATTTCATTTCTACATATCATTACTCGTTATTATTCCTAATTGTTTTTAAGCAGTTTGCTAATGAGTTTCAGATAATTTTATCATGGATTAACAACAAATTGGCATAAAGCAATTTGCGTGTCAGAGAAGCATTTAATGCAGTTCCCAAATCGAGTCATATTCATGATAACCAATCATCTGATCATCGTAAAGCTTTTGCTGCAATTCCATCCGCATAATTAATGCTATTTCTCAACGGGCAAAACAAAAGGAATGAAGAGAATGTCGTGATAGCAAATCCACCTAGATTTCTAACGGCGAAAGTATTAACCATGCCTCATATGTCTAACAGATATATTCAAGAGTCTCAACGGTTTATCTGTAAGCTTCACCTATGGTCATTAATTTCAACAACTATAAATACCCGAAGCATTGAATTCGCCAATTACAAAACGTTGTGCATTCAATTTGAGCTTATTGCAATCTACTGTTTCATTAACTTCGCTAATATCTTTGGATATTTTTGTGTACTTCAGTGTTTATCATTTATCTACTCGTGAGGAGTGTCTAAACACTTATTTGATTATTGTTTTTGTAAATCTTAAGTTTGTGGAACCTTAAGTGTAGGTGTACAATTACAGCTTGTAAGGGGAAGTGAGTCCTAGTGAGAGGATCATCCAAGTACAGTGTGTAATTGTAATTGTCTTTGAAAGATAGTCGAAATCCAAGGAGCTCTGGGGACTGAACGTAGGTCGAAGAGTTAGACTGAACTAGGATAATCTCTTGTGTCTCTCTGTTCTTCTCTCTGTGTCTGTTTTGGTGTTCTTTATTTCATAGCAAAAAGAATTTTTGAAATCACCTATTCACCCCCTCTAGGTGATATTCCATCTTCAAAAATTAAGTTATTTAGGTAGGCAACCTCTTTGCGAATTACATCACATGTAACTCTTAGATCTTTATGGGATTCGATCATCATATGATCCGACATGTTTTATCCTATCTAATGCCTTGAGATCCAAAATTGTTTTGATAATCTCAATTAAGTTAAGATAATAATGAATATTGTGAGTATCACCATTACCCACACTTGTCTCATCAAGATAACTCAAGTGCATCCACTTTGGTGGAACTTGCAAATGAGCGATCTAGGTTTTGACAAGTATTCATTGATTGACGGCAATACGACTTAAGATTTCATTTAGAGGGTTTAATCCTATTTATATGAATGCAATGACAATTGTATGTCATATAAACTCAAAATAAGCATGCCATGATCTAATCAATATGACTCAACATGGTTCACCTAACATAAAATATTCTCAAGCCAATGAGAGGACTTCTCTAAATAAGAAAAGGAAATACATCTGGAGAAACCTCGTTTCAACATACAAGGGGAGTGGGATGAGAAGAGAATGTACATCAAGAATGTTAGTTCTCAGATGTTTTTAATGATAACTAGATTGAACAAAGAAGAAAAGAAACATAGTTTCTGCAAATTCAGTTGATATCAGTAAAATTGATTTGCTGTCAGAAAACCTCGAGTTAGACCATTAGCCACCTCGAGTCAATGTTTTTTAAAAAAACAAAACGAATTTAAAAGAAGACAATAGCCTCGAGTCAGAGCTAGAGTGCCTCGAGTTTCAAACCTCGAGTTAAAGAACCATTAGCCTCGAGTCACAGCCTGTAAATATCCTTTTGGGTCCCCGACAAAAAACACGGACCCCATTTTCGTCCCTAGGGACTAAAATGAGACTTTTTTATGGACTAAAAAGGGCTTTTTGGAAATTTGTGAAGGACCAAAATGTTCACAAATCGACCCTTATTCGTCCTTTCCAAGGACTAAAAATGGCATTTTTTTGTGTGAGGGACCAAAATGGGGTCCGTGTTTTTTTCCAGGGACCTAAAAGGGTATTTACTCAAAAATTTATGTAAATGGAGAAAATCACCAAGAGAGGGGTGAATTGGGGATTTTTAAAAAAATCTTTTTAAACACCCAAAACTAGAGATACCAAAACAGGGTAAAACAGAGATAGTGAATAAGATCTTGACACAAGAAGATTTATACTGGTTCGGTCTTAACTCTTGAACTATGTCTATGTTGGAAATTATGCCTTAAAGGGCAAGTCATTGTACTTTAAATACTGTTATTATTTAAAATATTTCTCCATTTAGTTATCATATCATTTCCATATTTATTATGACAACTGTGTCCTTGGACGTATCATAAAGATTGTCCTAAATTTCCTTGGTCGGTAATCTATGCGGGAGCAAAGATGAAATAAGACCAGTATGACTTTGATGAGTACGGAGATGCGAATCAAAGTCACTAAAAAATATTAAATAAATCATTAATAAGTATCAAGTCTTTCGTAGAAGTGTAAAATAGTAAATAATATTTAGTTTATAATGTTTTTTGATTGAAAACATATATACTTGAAGAATATTTTTTAACGGTGTTAATGGTTTGAACTAAAGTGTTTGTTTTAAAATAAAGAAGAGATATGTGTAATTAAAGCAAAACAAAAGGGTGGTTAAAGTTTTTCCCCCTTTAAAATATAAAGTCTTTGTAGAAATTTTGGAAGAATTTAAAATTTCAGCAAAGTCTCTTTGTAAGTTAGACTTCGCAAAAATTCTACAATGACCTAAATCTCAATACAACATTTGGAGCTTCGCTTGACCACAACACACACATATACATATTCACTACTACAAAATATGGATTTCACTTCCCTAAAAAACATCATTTTTTCTAAAAGGGAAGTAAAACAAGAAGGCAGTGACATGTTTGTAATTTTGTGGAAGCTTTAGACGTCCTAATTAAAAAATGGGATGCATAAAGTCTACTTTTGGCGTCTCAATTTAGAAAAGGGACTCCAAAAGTATACTTTATGCATCCCAATTAGGAAAAAAAGACACGAAAGCGGGGACTTTTAACGTCACAAGTCAAAATTGGGACTCCTAAAATCCACTTTAGGTGTCCCAATTTATAATTGGGACGTCTAAGTCGTAAATTCAGCTTTATGTTGTATAGTCAAATCGAGATGCTTGGTGCTGTTTAGTCATAGTCAAATTAGATGCTTGGTGCCATTTTTCATTTCACGTCTCACAGTTCTCTTTCCTCATTTTTCATTTCACTATACCAAAGTCAATTTCTAGATCTCACTGTTCAGTTTATCGACCTTGCACTTGGCGCTCAAAGTTGACGTCGTTGCCAGCTTCTTGCTCTTGCTCTTCATGCTCGCCTTCAATTTCGTTCCGCCGTCGATGCATTCTCTCTCTTTCTCCATTGACCATCCCTCTCCATCTGTATCTCTTTTCTTTCTCGTCGACTTTGGTTCCATCGCCGCCACTCACATGGAGTATTCTCCTTTAAGGACCTTGGCCTATCCTCTACTCCTACGCCTTCAATTCGAGTTTACCTCCGATTAGTCAGATGTGCGATCAAAATGATTTAAAGATGATATAAGGACATTTTGGATCATGTTGAGAAATTTTACTACCCTTTAGATTTTCATGATAAATAAATTTAATTGGAAAATGAATTGCAATGTCATGAGCTTAGTGTGCCCAAAGATCCAAACTTTAATAATTTGTACGTCTATATAGAGGAACTAAGTCACACGTTTGTCGATGTTTGAAAGCCTATTTTTAATCCTTTGATTGACAAATCACCGTTTGTGTTTGACTTTTTGCTAAACTTGGTTTCTACCAAATATAATTTTTTCTTAAACTTTTTTAGGGGGCCTGAAATGTATTACCTTTATAATGCTGAGAATAATTTAAATACCCTAATACCTACGCCACTGGGCTTTAGTCTAGACATTTATAGTTTATTTAATTGAGCAAGGACCTATTGACAAACATTTCTAAAACGGACCTCTTGGGCCACATTTATACTGTATGTACTATATTATAAAATTAAGAAGGTTTTAAACTTTACACAGTGGGGGGAGCCACATTTTGGTGAGGATGGGTCCCTGGTATATAAAGGGGGTTTTAGACCGCCAAATTTAAACCGGTTACAAAGGATCAGAACCGATGCAAGTTTAGTAAATAAAAATGACTTTTTAGAACGGTTTCCCAAACAACTGGTCTAAAAAATAAAATAAAATGCTGATTACTTTTTAGGTCGCTTGTATCTCTTAACCGGTCTAAAAGATGAAACTTTTAGACTTCATATTTCTTATAACCGGTCTAAAAGATGCAAAATAAAAAAATGAAGAACCCAAATAAGGGTTAAGTGAGGTTGTCATTGCTCTAATTAGTTCATTGCTTTCCAGGATTAGTTCCTATGGAAAGACACAATTTATATATAAACAGTTGCATTATCACTTATATAGGTCGACAATTGCCATTTATTTTCCCCACAAAGCATGAAATGTCCTGATTTATCCCATATTTTATTGAAACTCGATGTGGAGGTACTATTCTATTATATACTGTTGACAAGCCATGTCGTGGGGGCTATGAAATAAAAACTAGATTAATATGCCCTATATTGATGCTAACCTAGGTTGATTCTCTCGATGGAGCCTAATTATCTAAGTTCCTAATTTTAATTAAGTGATAACTACAAATTAACAAGGATGAAGATATATTACCTAAGCTATTTTTAGACTAAATGCATGTCCTAAGCTACCTTTATTATTATTATTATTTTTGGTTTATAAAAAGATTTAAATGAAATGATTGATTGAGTGATAATATGCAACCTCTCGAGTCCTTGGCTCTCATTGCCCATTAAAGATATGGAATCAATATATATGATGATTTGAAACCGTGAAGTATGACAGTTAATAACAGTCACGTATCATGAATTCTATAGTAGCGTAAAGTTAATCAATTAATTTATTTTTAAATAAATGAAAATGTTTAGTTTTATTCATTTATTGAAACTTACCTAAGATGTAATCTCTTAAATATATATGTATATATTAGCTGAAATATTTTGCATCATATCTATATTCAATGAAGTTATAAAATTATAAAATAATATAATTTTGAGATTCTTATGTTAATATACTATAATTAATTTTTTAAAAATATATTTCATTAAACGGATGTATGTAATGAAAATTACTTAAACTTGTTATTATGTTGTTAATATTTTTCACATAAAAAGGCAAAGCTTTTTTAAAATTTAGTAAAAATATTAAATAAATCATTAATAAGTATCAATGTTAAAAAAATCAACTAGGGATATGGTATAATGAGGGGTAAAATAGTAAACAATATTTATTTTAAAATAGTTTTTAATTAAAAACATACTTGGAGAATATTTTTAGAATATTCTTTAACGGTGTTAATGGTTTGAACTAAAGTGTTTGTTTTGAAAAGATAAGAGGTATGTGTAATTAAAACAACACCACCCCCCAAAAAATATATATATATATATATATATCAAGTCTTTTGTAGAAATTCCGGTAGAATTTAAAATTTTGGCAAAGTCTCTTTGTAAGTTAGACTTCTCGAAAAATTCTACAATGACCTAAATTTTATATATATATATATATATATATATATTTTTTTTTTGGAGTACTTCTACCAAAGTCAACAGTTTACGCCTGCAAGTTTATATATATATATATATATATACACACACACACCGGTTATATATATTTGTCCATTTCGTTTTCCTTTTGACCAAGCACATGAATAAGAACCAAGCCGCCGCCAAAAAAGAAAAATGAACGAAGCCGTGACGTTGCCGGGTCAAAGTATTTATTCCATTATTCAATGAATCAAACAGTAGAATTGAATAGCGCTGACTGTGTTCCAGACTTCCTGCCCAAACTTTATGTTAAATTAAAATAAAAATTCAATTCATGAGCGTTGTTCACATCCTATATAATTGGAACCATTTGGGACTATATTTCTCAAGCTTGATCAATCAAAATTCATAGCTACCTTGACCAGTTACAGTACAACATGTCCAACAACAACATCGTCCCAACAGTGGTTCTCCGACCACCACAAAGTATGCCGGTGATGGGCCTAGGCTCCGGCGATATGGTAACTTTCGGCGAGGTCGTGAAGAACGCAATCATAGAGGGTATCAAAGCAGGTTACAGACACTTTGATACTGCTTCATCTTATGGCACAGAGGACGCACTAGGCGATGCAATAGAAGAAGCTCTTAAACTTGGTCTTATTGGGTCAAGAGACGAACTCTTCATCACTTCCAAGTTGTGGTTCACTGATGCTCATCCTGATCGTGTTATTCCTGCTCTTAACAAATCTCTTGGGTAAGCTCCAACTTGTTTGTTTTTTCATGTTTTGAGAAGTTTTTACTTACAAGTTATCCATAATTCAAAATCCATATATATTTATGCAGGTTACTAAAACTGGAATATCTAGACCTGTATTTGATCCACATGCCCATCAGTGCAAAGCCTGGCAACAGTTTATTCCCACCTAAAGAGGACATAATCCCATTAGATCTAAAAGGCGTATGGGCAGCCATGGAAGAGTGCGAGAAAGCTTGGTCGGCAAAATCAATTGGAGTCGTAACTTCCCTGTGAGGACACTTGAGAGTTTATTGTCGGTGGCTACAATTCCTCCTTGTCTGAATCAGGTAAGACCATTAATCTCTAATTTGAAAGGGAAAATTATAGAGGGTGATGAATTGCAATGTTATGAGCTTGATGTGCCCAAAGATCCAAACTTTAATAATTTGTACGTCTTTAGATGAACTAAGTCACATGTTTGTCGATGTTTGAAAGCCTATTTTTAATCCTTTGATTGACAAATCACCATTTGTGTTGACTTTTTTTCTAAACTTGGTTTCTACCTAATATAAATTTTTCGTTAACTTTTTTAGGAGGCTTGAAATATATTACCTTTATAATGCTGAGAAAAATTTAAATATCCTACTAGCTACGCCAGGGCTTTAGTCTAGACATACATTTATAGTTTATTTAATAGAGCAAGGACCTATTGACAAACATTTCCAAAAAGGACCTCTTGGGCAAAAATCTGCGGGTAGTGTATCTTATTTTGCATTTTTTATTGTGTATCCGTCTTTTCTTTCATGTTTTTCAATCCAAGTCATTTTCCTCAAATATGTTTCTTAATTATAGGTCCTTAATTGATTTTTTTTTTAAATAAATGTCCAGGAGAAGTTGAAACATTTTTCTCTTTTGTTTGTTTGTTACAGGTAGAAATGAGCGCTACATGTCAACAAAAAGAGGTGAGGGAATACTGCAAACAAAAGGGTATACTTGTAACAGCATACTCTCCTCTGGGGAGTGCAAGTTCAGCAGTGGGCAGCAACCGGATCCTAGACAATGAAATACTCATTAACATTGCCAAATCTCATGGAAAATCAGTTGCTCAGGTTTTAATAATTTTAATTTCAAGTTCCTTATAAAATTTTCAAGTGCTAATTTAATCAATGTCTTACTTCTTAACTACTAATGAACTTATTGGTATACATATTTCAATTCAATGGAATTCTTTTGCCGTAACAGGTTGCTCTGAGATGGCTGTATGAGCAAGGAGTGGGTTTTATTGCGAGGAGTTTCAACAAAGACAGAATGAAACAAAACTTAGAGATATTTGATTGGTCACTTACACAAGAGGACTTGGAGAAAATAAGTCAAATCAAACAAATCAGAGTAAATGAGGATAACCATTTATTTCAGTACGTTGCTTGATTCTATTACAACGTCCGTTAATAAATTCTAAGTCACATCATATATGATAGCCATTTCGCTTTATGGATTTTGTTTTTTTGTTCATGATTATGTCTTCCTCTTCCAGTAAAGTGGTGATTTGCCTTGTCAAATGGTGAACTATTGTTGTATGCGTTGCGTTTAAATAGTATTTGTACCTATTTGAATGTTAAGATTCAAATAACAAAGATGTGATTTTTGTGAGGGAACAAGAGTTGTGCAGCGTTTCTTCTGTGCATTTGTATGTTCCCTGCAGAGGTGTTATGTGAAGGAATAAAGATGTGATTTTATTATTCCTTGCAATAAAGAAAATATTAGTATATTATATATCTATATGTACTGTATTATAAAATTAAGGAGGTTTTAAACTTTACGCAGTCGGAGGAGCCACATTTTGGTGAGGATGGGTCACTGGTATATAAAGGGGGTTTCAGACTACTACATTTAAATCGGTTAAAGAGGATCAGATCTAAAAAATATAACCGGTGCAAGTTTTGTAAATAAGAAAAACTTTTTAGAACGGTTTCCCAAACAACCGGTCTAAAAAGATAAAAACAAAACAAAATAAAATGTTGACGATTTTTTAGGCCGGTTGTATCTTTTAACCAGTTTAAAAGATAACAACCGGCCTAAAAGATGAAACTTTTAGACTTCATATTTCGTATAATCGGTCTAAAAGATGCAAAATAAAAAATGGAGAACCCAAATAAAGGTTAAGTGAGGCTGTCGTTGCTTTATTTGCTCGATTGCTTTCCAGGGTTAATTCCTACGAAGAGACACAATTTATATGTAAACAGTTGCATTATCACTTATATAGGTCGACAATTGCCATTTATTCTCCCAACAAAAACATGAAATGTCCCGATCTATCCCATATTCCATAGAAACTCGATGTGGAGGTACTATTCTATTATATACCATTGCAAGCCATGTCGTGGGGGCAATAAAATAAAAAATAGATTAATATGCACTATATTGATGCTAACCTAGGTCGATTCTCTCGATGTAGCCTAATTATCTAAGTTCCTAATTTTAATTAAGTGACAACTACAAATTAACAAGGATGAAGATATGTTCTGTATAAGAACACAAATGTCTAGCCTTACTAGACTAGAGTATTGATATTGGATTAGCTAGGTGACTCTCCAAGATATCTATGAGGTAGATACCAAAGAGATTTATCTATCACTGTGCACGTATAGGCATTTAGTCAAAAGGGGGTGGTGTGTGTGCACAGTGATAACTAAATAGTAAATGAGAATAGAATGAATGTGTGTACCTTTTAGGTTACCTCTTATTTATAGAGATTACCTTAGGGTTTGGACTCTTGGGCTTTGTGTGTCCTGTAGCCCATGTATTAGGCCGCCACACCTGCGGGTTGTCATCCCTGATCAGGATATTCTTTGATTATAGCATTGATTATAGGTCAGTTAGGATCTCCCTTCATTATATATGGATTCAGATATGGATTGCCCCTTGTTGGGTCATATATTGAGTGGGCCTTGTATAGGTCCGTAACAATTGCCCCAAACCCAGTAGCTCAGGTCTCTAGGCTGACGGGGTGCATTTGCTTTTTAACCTGGATTTCACATCTGAGTCGTGATAGGTCTCTTGATTTTTCATTCGACTTTTGTCCAGGTTTGAATGACCTTCGGGTTCACTTGCTTTTTCTTGCGAATTTCCCCGATCCGGGTTGATTTTGCTAGTTGCTATACTCATTCCCGCTATTGTCAGGATCACTTCATCAAGCATCCGGGTTTTTGAGATCATCTACTTTGGCAACGAGTTTTCCCCCATCCGGATCATGAAGAAGAGGAACAGACACAATTTGTGTGTGACAACTTTACAGTTGTACATTTGCAATTGGTGTGACGTATAACCGCCAATTTTAGTGCTGCATATTCACTGGCATTAATGCTCACATATCTTCACATACATGATCATTACTTTTTAGAGTGAATTGTCTCTTTTTCCCTTGACTCTTCCCATTCGCGATCTCATCGGTTACGTTTCTATTTGCATTTCCCCCCTTTTTCTTCACTTCTCACTTGTCGCTTTCTCTGCCTTCTAAGAAACCTCCCATTTTTCTCCAAAGGTCTTCTTCTCAAGCTCCTCCGGTTCTCCCACTTAGGGTTTCTCAAACCTTCCCAACAGTCAGGTACTTTCGTCATTTCTCCTAATTCCTTTACTTTTGCTTATGTTCTTTGCCTCTGTCTTACTTTGTTCTTGCTTCTTCACCTAGGTTTTTCAAAAAGATGGTTCTGGCTTTTTGGGTAGATACCACTTTATGGGTTTTAAATACCTCTATCTCCTTGGTTCTTGTTCACTCCTTCTCCCCCCAAACATATTGGCATTGGGAGGCTGTGATGACCTTTTAAGACATTCCTCTCTGAGCCCCTGAGGCTTCATGATGAGACAATAGAACTGAGCCACCCCAGTCTTCATCCGCCCACCTTTAAATCAAACACATTAGCCTTAGGTGTGTGACTTCCATTAACAATGGAGAGGGGTAAGATAACTCCAGAAGAAGAAAAAGAGTTACGCCGAACTGTCCCTCCTGGAGCTAGGTTTTGGTTTTGGGGTATTCCCCCTTCTGAAGAAGAGAAGCAAGCGATCTTGGTTCATAGGAAAAGATCCTAGCTTGTACTCAATTAGAGTCAGGGTGAGACTAAAGGTCGGAGTGAAGGCGTTACTAGTCTGGGATCTCATACCCAAACATCAAGATTTGAGGGATGGAGTAAGAGTGAATCTATCCCAGCCTCACATATTTCCCAGCCAAAGGGCATGCACCATTCTAGACTGGGATCCCATTCGGAGAATGTAGTCGACCCTTGTGATGATTGTGCCTACTTGAGCTGCCAACTCGTTACAAGCGGTCAATATTCCTTAGCCGAATCCACTTTAGCCTCCTGCTGACATAAGTCAGCTTCCAAATTCATCCTGGCTTCTGGCAGTGAGGATCTTCACGTTGAAGAAGGATCTCCAAGTTTACCAACTTTTTCTTTTTCACAAAATGGCTCCCACACTTCAGGTATGCCTTTTGTTTCTGATTTCTATTTCTTTCTTACAGGTATAGATAGGTTAACCTTCTTCAAGCCACACTGAGGGATCTATGTCTAGGGAGTGAGTTTTGGAAGTCCCTCGAGATCTTCAATGGACACGGACCGGTGGGTTACCGATGAGGTGCTACATACTATGTTCAAGATGACCGCAGCGGAGGTTGCCAGGCTCCCCGTCGGCAATGGAGAGAGCTACACCTTTCGCCTACCCCTTGGAGATGAACCAATTTGCTCCCACCGGGAAGGGGATAATATGCATTTATTCTTCTTTTATCGAGACTTGATTACCCGGATCGGTATTCGATTTCCGTTTACCGAGTTCCAAATGGACCTTCTAAACCACCTACACCTTGCTCCTTCCCAACTTAATCACAATAGTTGGGCTTTTGTTATCGCCTTTGAACGGTTTTGTAGGTCTTCAAAACTAGCTTGTACGATTCCATTTTTCTTTCATTTTTTTACCCTCTATCTAGTCCGTGTGGTAAAGAGCCTCCAACTAGGAAAGGTTGGACCTCGCTCCGTGATAATTGAATATTTCATACACTTCTTTTTATCTCTTGATTAATAATTTAGGACTCTTTAGTTAATAAATAATGACTTTTACACTTATTTGGGCTTTCGGCCTTTTATTATATTTTAGCCATTTTTAATAATAAAATTCCAGTTTTACATTGCTTCACTATTCCTACCAAAACTCTTGAACCAGACATCGGATTTGCCTCATTTTTGTTTCATATTTCAGATGATTCAGAGAGATACAATTCTTATGAAGACATGAAGGGAAAATTCGGACACGAGGGCGGTCGATTTTGGAGCCGAAGTCGGATTTTTATTTGGGCTCGAATTTGTAATTAAAGCCCATTTTTTATTATTTTCTGTTTTGGGCCTGAATTGTGGATTGCAGCCCTATTTTCGTTTTTCCATTTTAGGTTAAGTGTGGCAGCAGCCACAAACACACTCTCATTCACGTTTTTAGATTTTGGTGGATCAAAATATGAGTTTTCAAATTCCCTCAAGTGTTCTTCGTGTTCTTCACGTTCTTCATCTTTTCTTCTGTGTTTTGCTTAGCCATGCTTTGCTAAGTTTCGTGGTTAACCCGTGGATTGAGGGTTCCACGAATCCGAGGACATGCGCTTCGATCGGTAACGTAATTCGTTTTGTTTATTTTAATCGGATCCGATTATAATTGCGGATTAGGTATTAGATTTAATACCTAGATTGATATCCCAAGGACATAGGTCGGACCGGGTTCTGAGAGAGCGTTATGCGATCGCACAGCGAGCTCGCCATGTGTTCGATTAAATGCTAGACGATCGTCTAGTCGAGGGAATATCTGGACGAATGTAGAGATCTCGGTTCGTCCAGAATCAATTACGAGTTTGGTTATTATCTTTTTGTCCGATGAAGGTTATGGAATCCCAATTCTGGGTTAACCGTTTTTAATCTGATTGATCGTTTTAATCTTTTCGCATCCGCATATTTCGTTCTGTTTTAGTTTAATTTCATTTTTAATCTGTTTAAATCAAAAACCCCCAATTTGTTATTGTTCTGTTTCGCTATTGCTGATTTAAACCCACTGCAAATTCCTTGAGAGAAACGACCCAGGTTACATTATCGCAGATCTTTTTCTAATCTGGTATTTTGGGAGATCACGGCAAATCTCTGTCATAATATGGTGTCAGCTGTAGGGAATTCGATCGGTTTCATTAGCAACAAGTAGTGTAAATAGCATCGTTTCGGTAGTTTAGGTGGTTCGGGTGGGCCGGAATGAGAAAATTTTTTCGACCCGGATCACTCAAACCAGGTCTTATTCACAAGGAATTGGGCATTCTAAACAAGAGTCACTCTTTTCGTGAGGTCTGCCCTATTTTCCCCAAATTCCAACGTTTAGACCACTGTTTCGCTATTTTAAGTTTCTATTTTGTGATTTCTACTAGGTCAATTTTTTTGGAGTATCTCCGAATGGTCTGAAATTTTGCATGGTGATAGAAAATGGCCTATCTCACTGGGCACATGGAAAATCTTTGGTATGCTTAGTTTTGCCAAATTCCATCGTTTAGACCACTTTTTCAATTTTTGAAGTTTTTTTTATTCCATTTTTGGGTTCCCCAATGGTCTAGGAGTTGCCCTGTCCAAGTCCCATAAATTTTAAAAATCATTTGATACTGTTTTGGATTTGTTTTGGTCAAATTCCAGCATAGGTTTTAGCTTTTTGTGTTTCTGTTTGTGTGTCATCTTAGTGTTTCCTACTTTTTACCACTTTTAGTGGCATTTTCGTAATTCTGATTTTCTTGTGGCCTTTTCAAAATCCAGATTTTCTGCAAATTCTGCCTTGTTGCATGAGTACTAGGAGTACTATAAATCCAGAAGACTTGTTGCCACTTGATCCTGAAATAGAAAGAACAATTCTTACTGCTAGAAGAATTGTTAGGCTAAGTCGTGGGATTGATACTGAATTTGACATTGAACTCGAGTATGATTGTGTCCATTCTGTTGATCTTGACTCTGATAGTACTTCTGATAGTCTTGTTGTTTTCACTGATTCTACCAGCAATTTTGCTAACTCAGAAATTATGGCAGAAGAGCAAGCAGCTCGTCCCACTTTGATAGAATTAGCTACCCATGATGTGGGCAATCAAAATTTGTGTATTCGATATCCTGAACTTGCTGCTCACTTTGAATTAAAATCTGGTCTTATCCATTTGTTGCCCAAGTTTCATGGTCTTGCAGGTGAATGTCCTCACATGCATCTAAAGGAGTTCCATGTGGTATGCAGCACAATGAAACCTCAAGCAATTGATGAGGACCACATTAAGCTGAGAGCTTTCCCATTTTCCCTAGATGGCGCAGCTAAGGATTGGCTATACAATTTGCAACCAACATCTGTTGGGAGTTGGGATGATATGCAGAAGTTATTCCTAGTGAGGTTCTTTCCTTCCTCAAAAGTCATTGCTATTCAGAAAGAGATCACTAGTGTTAAACAAATCAATGGGGAGACCATGTATGAGTATTGGGAGAGGTTCAAGCGATTGTGTGCAAGCCGTCCACACCACCGATTTCGAGACCAACTCCTAATTACATATTTCTATTCCAGTTTGTTACCGATGGATAAAAGTTTCGTGGATGCATCCAGTGGTGGGGCCTTAGATGGCAAGACACCTGAAGAGGCCCGAGAGTTAATATCTACTATGGCTGCTAATTCTCAGCAATTTGGCACCAGGGTGAATGGTACTCCTGTTTACCAGATTCAAACACCTCCGGTCAAAGTACGATTCTCGAGAGATTGGAGAATAGACTTGATGATCGACTTCCCTTGTGAGGCGGTTAGCGGTGACCCAAACAAGACAATCTTCCCTCCTCAGATTGGGTACTCATATGGGTTCTGTTCTGACCCTTGTCATTCTAGTGATTCTTGCCCTACTTTGCATGATCCTGCTTATCAAGACCAGTCGATAGCTGCTTTAGGTGTTTTTCTAGGAAAGCCACAATACCAGCAGAATAATGCTTATTCTAATACTTACAATCCGGGATGGAGAAATCACCGTAATTTTTGTTGGAACCAGAATCAGAACCAGAGTAACCAATATCAACAGAATTCTGGGAATTACCAACAGAGACAATACAGACCACAGAATTTCCAACAGCAATCTGCACCTCCTTTGCCAGCACCACCTCCTCGACCAGCCATATGTGCACCTCCACAGGCGGCACAACAGCAGGCTAGTACTAGTAGTAGTGGTGGTTCCACACTTGAAGATATGATGAAGCAATTTGCCACAAACTCTATACAGTTCCAACAGCAAACTGAAACTTCCATTTAGAGTTTGCAAACACAGATTGGCCAATTGGCAACATCATTGAATCAGCTTCAACCCCAGGGATCCAACACCCTCCCTTCACAAACAATTCCTAATCCTAAAGGGAATGTGAGTGCTATCTCCCTTCGATCTGGCAAACAATTGGAGGAACCTAAACCAGCTGTAGATGTGACTTCCACATCATAAAGAGAGTCAGAAAATGTGAAGATTGACTCTAAAAACAAAAAGGCAATGCATCAAGGTGAAGAGGAAGACATTCCCATTCCACTTCCTTTCCCTCAGAGAGCCCCTCGATCCAAGAAGTTGGAAGAAAAAGCACAAGAGAAGGATATACTTGAGACATTCAGAAGAGTAGAGATCAACATTCCTCTCTTAGATGCAGTCAAACAAATTCCTAAATATGCCAAATTCCTGAAGGAGTTATGCACCAACAAGAGGCGACCGAAGGGGAATGAACGAGTGAGTTTGAACCGAAGAATGTATCAGCCCTCATCCGGCCTACCATGCCTCGCAAGTGCAAGGATCCGGGGACGTTTTCTATCCCTTGCCTTATTGGTAATTACAAATTTGATGATTGCATGCTAGATTTAGGTGCTTCTATAAATGTCATGCCCGCATCTATCTATAGATCTCTTGGTCTTGGTCCCTTGCGTCCAACTCGGTGTTATTGTTCAATTAGCTAATAGGAGCAATGCCCATCCTTCATACGGTTTAGTTGAAGATGTATTAGTCAAAGTTAATGAATTGATATTCCCTGCTGATTTTTACATCTTAGATATGGAGGATGAGTCTTCTATCAGTAGATCACCAATCATTCTAGGGAATTTTAATATCTTTGATGCCATGAAACATCCTAGGGAAGAGCATTCTGTTTTCTGTATTGATGTGATTGATGATGCTGTGGATGATGTTTTGCTCATTGGTGTGTTGATTGTCCTGATTTTTCATCTGAGAGTGATTCTGCCATTTGTGCATGTGCTGATAATGAATGGTGCTCTTTTTGCACTCATTTCGTTAATGCTGCATTATTTGGTGATTTTGACTTGTTGGGTGATTCTGCATTACTTGTGGATTCTGATATTGATTCTGAGTTTGAGCTTCATCCTGATCCTGATCCTGATGTCCATCCTGATTTTTATTTTGATGAACTTAACTCTGATTTTGATGAGCTGAATTCTGATGTTAATATTGAGCTGTGTAGACATAGTTCTTCTGCTTCTTTGAATGTGGTTTCAGGCATTTCTAGTGTGATAACATCAGAGTTGTTGCAACAACCACCCAAGCTTCTCCCCTCTACTGAGCAACCACCCAAACTTGAGTTGAAATCCCTTCCAGATCACTTGAAATATGCATTTCTGGAGGTGGATGAACAGTTGCCAGTCATTGTGGCAAATAATCTTCTTCCTGACCAAGAAGAGAAGCTGCTAAGCTTATTGAGAGTAAACAAGAAAGCCATTGGGTGGACATTAGCTGATATCGTTGGCATTAGCCCTTCCATGTGCATGCATCGAATTCTGTTGGAAGAGGACTCTAAGCCGGTGAGCCAACCCTAGAGACGCCTTAATCCCCTTATCCTTGATGTGGTGAAGAAGGAGGTCACTAAGCTTCTACAAGCTGGTATCATCTATCCCATTTCTGATAGCCAGTGGGTTAGCCCGGTCCAGGTGGTTCCTAAGAAATCCGGAGTCACTGTGGTAGCCAATCAGAAGAATGAGCTCATTCCTACTCGAGTTCAGAATAGTTGGAGAGTTTGCATTGACTATAGGAGACTCAACCAAGCCACTCGCAAGGATCATTACCCTTTACCTTTCATTGATTAGATGTTAGAGCGATTGCTGGCAAGTCTCATTACTGCTTCCTGGATGGCTACTCCGAATACTTCCATATCCATATTGCTCCTGAGGATCAGGAGTAGACGACCTTCACATGCCCCTTTGGAACATATGCCTACCGAAGGATGCCTTTTGGCCTCTGCAACGCACCTGGCACCTTTCAGCGTTGTATGGTAAGCATTTTCTCTTAGTTTCTAGAGGACTGCATGGAGGTCTTTATGGATGATTTCACTGTATATGGGTTTGATTTTGATGCATGCTTAGCTAATTTGTCTAGAGTTTTGCCTAGGTGCATTGAGTCTAATCTTGTGCTGAATTATGAGAAGTGTCACTTTATGGTTGAGTCAGGTATAGTCTTGGGACACATAGTGTCTAGGAAAGGGATTGAGGTAGACCCTGCTAAGATAGATGTGATTACTGCTTTGCCTTACCCCGTATCTGTGCGAGAAGTTCGCTCTTTTCTTGGTCATGCAGGTTTCTATCGGCGTTTCATTAGGGATTTCAGCAAGACTGCCCTACCCTTGTCCAACCTTCTGCATAAGGACACTGACTTTGTATTTGATGATGCTTGCAAGGCGGCCTTCGATCATTTAAAGCGTTGCCTGACTACAACCCCAGTGATCCAGCCCCCTGATTGGTGCATCCCCTTTGAGTTGATGTGTGATGCTTCCAACAATGCGGTTGGTGCTATCTTAGCACAACGGGTAAATAGAGCATCTCATGTGATTGCATATGCCTCCAAAACTTTGGATCCTGCCCAGTCTAATTACACCACTACCGAAAAGGAGTTGTTTGCTATTGTATTTGCTTTTGATAAGTTTAGGTCATATCTGCTAGCTAGTAGAGTAGTTGTTTTCTCTGACCATGCTGCTTTGAAATTTCTTTCGAAAAAGACAGATGCTAAGCCATGACTCATCCGGTGGATGCTATTGCTCCAAGAGTTCGATGTTGAGATTTGAGACAGAAGTGGAGCACACAACTGGGTAGCTAACCACTTGAGTCGCATCACCCATTCTCCCTCTCACCCCTCTTTATTCGGGATGATTTCCCGATGAGCGCCTTCTACATTTTGCAAGGTAAGCTTCCATGGCATCGATCTCGGTTAACTACTTGGTAGCTGGTGTTTTGCCTGTAGATTCCACTAGGGCCCAAACTCTTAAATTGAAGAGTGAGTCTAAATATTATGTTTGGGATGACCCTTACCTGTGGAAATTTTGTAGTGACCAAGTAGTTAGGAGATGTGTGCCTGATCATGAGTTTCACTCTATATTGCATTTTGCTCATGCTTCTGCCTGTGGTGGTCACTTTGGACCCCAAAGAACTGTTAGGAAAGTGTTAGATAGTGGATTGTTTTGGCCTTCCTTGTTTCATGATTCTCATCTGTTTTGTAAGTCATGTGATAACTGTCAGAGAGCAGGGAGTATTTCCCGTAGGCATGAGATGCCCCAGAACCCTATATTGTTTTGTGAGATATTTGATGTTTGGGGTATTGATTTTATAGGTCCATTTCCTAGTTCATATGGTTATACTTACATACTGCTGGCTGTTGATTATGTCTCGAAATGGGTTGAGGCGAAAGCCACTCGAACTAATGATTCTTCTGTGGTGGTGGATTTTGTTAGGTCTAACATTTTCTGCAGATTTGGCATTCCTAGAGCTATTATCAGTGACCAGGGTTCCCATTTTTGTAACCGAAGCATGGGTGCCTTGTTACGCAAGTATGGAGTGCTTCACAAGGTCTCCACAAGATACCATCCTCGGACCAACGGTCAAGTGAAGTCTCAAATAGAGAGATTAAGCAAATCCTTCGAAGACCGTTAACTTTACCAGGAAAGATTGGAGTAAGCGATTAGAGGATGCTTTGTGGGCATATCGCACCGCCTACAAGACTCCGATTGGGATGTCTCCTTATCGGCTTGTCTTTGGAAAGGCATGTCATCTTCCGGTTGAGTTGGAACATCAAGCCTATTGGGCCATTAAGCAGTGTAACATGGATTTGGCTAAGTCTGGGATGGAACGGAAGCTGCAGTTGCAAGAGTTGGAGGAGCTTAGATTGGATGCCTATGAGAGTTCAAGGTTGTACAAGGAAAGGACTAAGGCATTCCATGATAAGCATATTCTGAGGAAAGAATTTTCTGTGGGCCAGAAAGTTCTTCTGTTTAACTCCCGTTTGAAGTTTATGCCTGGTAAGCTTCGATCTAAATGGGATGGCCCTTTTGAGATCACTAACATTTTTCCATTTGGTCTTTGTTGAGCTATGTGATCCACCCACGGGAAGAACCTTTAAGGTAAATGGGCATCGCCTCAAGCAATTTCATGAGGTATCCCAAAGAATGTACCGAGGAGGCGAGATTCTCCTCATTGATGCCACTTATCCTTCTTAAACCCTTGGGGAGTATTCTTCTTTCTTCTCCCTCTATCTCTTTTATTTGTTTTCCTTTTTCTACTTTGCTTTTTGAAAATAAATACAGTCTCTCTTTCTATGATTGCTACATATTATGAACTTGGACATTTTGGTTTTAATGGATCATTCTGTTTGGTCTGCAATTCCTGACTCTTCGATTGCATTTCTTGGTAGTTGATTTGATGTTGTTGATTGCCTAAGTTGGTATTGACCTTGTGAGGTTTTGGGCCTGCATGAATGGAATTCATCTTTTGCCATTCTTTCTTTCATTTGTGCATCTCGCTCTTGATTTGTGTTCTCTAGAACTTGCTCCTTTTCTTTTTGAAACTACATTTTTCACTTACATGCATAAATATGATAGAAGCTTGTTTTCTTTCTTTTATTTTCCCCACTTTGGCCAAATAGCTTTCCCTTGCATTATGTTTCTTTGCTAGCCCCTTTGTGCCTTTTTGACTCATTCGTTTCTAAGCCACATTACAAGCCTAAGCGTAAAACCATTTTATTCCACACCTTGGAAATTTATTGAGCATTGGTTTCACCTTGGTTTTGTGTTTAAGTGTGGGGGTTGCTCAGGAGTGCAACAGTTTAAGTGTGAGGGGAGATATTTCATTTTGTCATTGTGATTATGTATATAGTTCTTCAAAAAAAAAAAAAAAAAAAAAAAAGCAGAAAAAGAAAAGAAAAAGAAAGAAAGAAAGACAAAAGAACAAAAGAAAAAAAGAAGAAGAAGAAGAAAGAAAATGCATAGAAAGAAAGGAAATTTATGAGTAAAATAAAAGTTTTTATAGAGAATGATTGTATTAATCAATGCTCTTTTTAATTTCTTGGGTGCTTAGCCTCTCATTCCATACTATATTACCTACCTTCACCCTAACCCCATTACAACCTTTAATAATAAGCTCTCTTGATTTGTGCATGCATTTGCTATGAGTAGTGGACACGTAGAAATTGAGCAAGCTTATGGTAGAACAATTTTCTTGAGTAGAATTTGAGCGATACACTTATTTACCTTAAACACTTGAGAGATTGATTGATTGAGCGCATCATTTGAGAGACCATCTTTTGTGATTAGCATCATTGATTGAGATTACCAGGAATTGTAATTTAAGATGAAGGGATTTTGGGTCTTGATTGATTGGTTCTAATGAAGCTTTGTGTCCCTTGTTCAATTTTTGTATTGTTAGAAAAGAAGAGCTTCTTCTTTAGGTCTTTTTCTTTAAATTTTGCTCAGGAGTGCAAAAAGATAAGTGTGTGGGAATTTGATAATTGAATATTTCATACACTTATTTTTATCTCTTGATTAATAATTTAGGACTCTTTAGTTAATAAATAATGGCTTTTATACTTATTTGGGCATTGGGCCTTTTATTATAATTTAGCCATTTTTAATAATAAAATTCCAGTTTTACATTGCTTCACTATTCCTACCATAAGTCTTGAACCAAACATCTGATTTGCCTCATTTTTGTTTCATATTTCAGATGATTCAGAGAGCTACAATTCTTATGAAGACATGAAGGGCAAATTCAGACAAGAGGGCGGTCAATTTTGGAGCCGAAGTCGGATTTTTATTTGGGCTCGAATTTGTAATTAAAGCCCGTTTTTTATTATTTTCTGTTTTGGGCCTGAATTGTGAATTGCAGCCCCATTTTCGTTTTTCCATTTTAGGTTAAGTGTGGCAGCAGGCACAAACACACTCTCATTCACATTTTTAGATTTTGGTGGATCAAAATAAGAGTTTTCAAATTCTCTCAAGTGTTCTTTGTGTTCTTCACGTTCTTCATCTTTTCTTCTGTGTTTTGCTTAGCCATGCTTGGCTAAGTTTCTGTGGTTAACCTATGGATTGAGGGTTCCACGAATCTAGAGGACATGCGCTTGATCGCCCAAGAACGTAATTCGTTTCGTTTATTTTAATCGGATCCGATTATAATTGCGGATTAAGTATTAGATTTAATACCTAGATTGATATCCCAAGGACATAGGTCGGACTGGGTTCTGAGAGAGCGTTATGCGATCGCACACCGAGCTCGCCACGTGTTCGATTAAATGCTAGACGATCGTCTAGTCGAGGGAATATCTGGACGAACGCAGAGATCTCGGTTCGCCCAGAATCAATCACGAGTTTTGTTATTATCTTTTTGTCCGATGAAGGTTATGGAATCCCAATTCTGGGTTAACCATTTTTAATCTGATTGATCGTTTTAATCTATTTCTGCATCTGCATATTTCGTTCTGTTTTAGTTCAATTTCATTTTTAATCTGTTTAAATCAAAAACCCCCAATTTGTTATTGTTCTGTTTCGCTGTTGCTTATTTAAACCCACTGCAAATTCCTTGAGAGGAACGACCCAAGTTACATTATAATGCAAATCTTTTTCTAATCTTGTATTTTGGGAGATCACGGCAAATCTTTGTCACTCCGTGGTGCCGCCAGCTGGAAACTTTTCAAAGTTTTCACTGATTGTTTTAAAAAATTTAAAACTTGTTTTTTCAAGGTTATTGCCGAGCCCGGACAGCAGCCTTGGTTCCTTAATGCCCCCAAGTCCAGAGATCTGGAGGGGAAATTCCCCTTGTACTGGACTAAGGATCATCACATATTTTCTCCTTCCTCCTACCGCTTTCCTGACAAGAGTTTTTCTGGCTCCGAGGCCAAATTGGTATCCTTTATCATTGCCCAAATCAACGAACACGGCCCCCTTAGAACAATCGAATTCATTTCTCAGCCTCAGGCCAGGTTGGGTTCGGCAACAAGTACGAAGCATCCTTTTTGGATTTGCATTGTGTTTTTTTGCTTTCTACTGCATGAAGATCCATTTGTAATTTCTAAAATTTTGTTTTCTTGACTTGTAGCTCAAAGTATGGGGAGACATCCTCGTTATCTTTCCATATTGAATAAAGACATGGCGGCTGTGAGTACGAAGAAAAGCAAGAAGTGGTCAGCCATTGAGTTCGGGAAGGCGAGGACCGGCATGAGCGCCCAAGAGATCTTGGCTAAGAGGACAAAAGTCGGCCGATCCATCCTACTCCAGACAACCCAAGACACCTTGACCTCTGTTATTCAGACCTCTGCTCAGCAAGTCACTCAGACTTCTCCTCCTTCGACTGCTCAAACTCCTCCTTCCCCACCACCTTTTGGACCCCCCGTGTTATCACTTGGAACCGCGGGGTTACGGATGAGCTTAGTATCGCTCTTTTTCCCCCCAGGAGCTATTATGAGGCAATTCCTTTCTTTGATGCCGAGATGCGCGAGCTTGAGGTCATTGAGCACAATACGCAGAGGGCTGCCGGATTGACCCAAGTCTTGGCTTTTGCAAAACATAAGTACCCCCAAAATTCTATCGAGCTGAAGCGGTTTAAGGCGAAGAAAGACGAAGCTTGTGAGTAGGAAAACAAGGCCCATGAGGAGCTCCAAGCGGCTAAAGCAGAGAAGGAAAAAATGTATGATGAGCTTTTGAAAATGAGGGAGGCACTTGATAAAGCAAACTCGGACCTTGTTCGGCTTCAAGCGACTCATGTTAATGATTTGCAAGCTTTGAAGACTGTGCAAACAGGGTTGGGCATGACTAAGGCCGTTCTTGAAGACACCAAAAACGCCAACTCTGAATGTACTGCTACTTTGAAGGAGGCCGTGGAGGATGCCTTCTAGAGCGCTTTCGACCAAATCTGGCATTTAAAGCCCGACGTCCACCTGAGCACCTTCAGGTTTCATTATATAGCTTACATTGAAGATGGCTAGTTAATCCCGCTCCCTTCATCTTCCGGTGGTGATTCTGTATCCTTGTTGGACGGGATCAGGTTGAGGAGGGGGCTGAAGAGGCCAACACCGCCATCCCTACTAGAGGAGAGGTTGAAATAGGGATTCAACCGGAAGCTGCTGTTCCTCCTAGCTGAGTGGCCGAGATGCTGGCTTTACTTGTACTTTTTTGTTTGGGGCACTTATGCCTATTTTTGCTTTGTAAAGACTTTTGCCAGATGGGATCCCAGTTTATTTTTCTTCATTTGACTTACTTTTTTGTACTTGGACGACTCAACCATCAATGAAAATTTATTCGTTTCTCGATCAACCCGAATGTATTTTCAAGTCTTTCTTTCATCGCTTCGATGAGTTAATTGTATGAACTCAAACTTATTTTTAGAGTTCTATTCAATGACTGGGCCAAAGTCAAAAATATATGACGTAGAATCTACTAAAATATTCATTCGGTATTAAAACCATGTAACATGTAAGCCCTTTTGTCAAGCTTTTCTCTAACCCGATAAGGGCCTTCCCAGTTTGCAGCGAGCTTTCCATCTCTGGCATTTTTGTTTCCCACGTTCGATCTTCGAAGCACCAAGTCACCTTTTTCAAATGACTGGGGTCTCACTTTTTTATTATACTTGGCAGTGATGGGTTGTTTGTTGGCCATATCCCGGTAGTGTGCCGTAACTCGGACTTCATCTATCAGGTCCAACTTCGCCGCCAAAGCTTCATTATTCTTTTTCTTGTTCTCTTGAAGAATCTTCATTCTTCTCAACGAAGGATGACCTATTTCCACCGGGATTATAGCCTCACATACATACGTTAATCTGAATGGAGTCTCCTTGGTTGACGTTTGAGTACTGGTCCAGTGTCCCTACAAGACAGGGTACATCTGTTCAACCCAGCTGGACTTTGCCTCCTCCATTCGCTTCCTCAATCCATCAACAATGACTTTATTCGCTGCTTTAGCCTGCCCATTTAATTGAGGATGCTCTACTGAAGCAAAGTGATACTTGATCTGGAATCCAGATATCATTTCTTGGAAACCCTTATCGATAAACTGGGTCCCATTATCCATCACCATCTCAGCCGGGATCCCAAATCGGGAGATAATGTTTCTTTCGAAGAACATTTGTACCCGAGCCGAGGTGATTATCTCCACAGGTTCAGCTTCTATCCACTTAGTGAAATAATCGACAGCTACTATGAGCCACCACAACTGTCCTGGTGCTGCTTTAAATAGTCCCAACAAATCCATGCCCCATTTGAAATATGGCCATGGAGCCGAGATATACTTTAATTCATCTAGGGGAGACCATATTATCTAGGCATGCTTCTGATAGCTACCACATTTTTGGACTTGGTCCCTCGAATTTGCCTCTATCGTTAGCCAGTAATAAACGGCTCGTAGAGCTTTCCGAGCCAGTGCCTTGGCACCCATGTGTTGGCCGTTGATTCCTTCATGGATCTCGGCCAAGACATACTCGGCCTCTTCGGAGTTCAGACACTTCAGCATAGGAAAGTACAAACCTTTGCGATACTGCTGATCTTCCACAACCGTGTGCATGGCTGATTCTCGTACCAACTTCTTTGCTTCAAGTGAGTCATAGGGAAAGACTCCTTTTTCTAAGTAATCTACGATTGGTTTTCTCCAATCGTCTGCTGCCGACATCACCATGACGTAACTTGGCTCAAACAAACTTTATTGAATCACGGTTCTGTGATGACCCAGGTTTTTTGTACTTGCCAGCTTGGACAAGATATCAGCCATGGTGTTTTCTCCTTTAGGAATGTGGGCGACGGTTACTTCTTCAAAGTCGACCATATCTTCTTTTACTTTGTTCAAGTACTTCACTAGCAAAGGACCTTTTTCTTGGTACATCCCTTCGATTTGTGCTGCAACCAGCTGAGAGTCAGTTGAAACATGAACTTTCTTAGCTCCATTTTCTTTGACATAACTTAACCCGGCTAGAACCGCTTCATATTCAGCTTGATTATTTGATGTCGGGAAGTTTAGCTGAAGGGAGTGTTCCATCGAGATTCCTTCTGGGCTTTCAACGATGATTCCAACTTTGCTTCCTTTGATGTTTGACGAGCCATCAACAAAAACTTTCCACATCTCAGCTTCTCTGATCTCCCCTTTAACTGATGGGGTTAACTCCATCATGAAATCCACAAAGGCTTGTGACTTAATGGCATGTCGGGCTTCATAGGTGATATCAAATTCGACAGCTCTATGGTCTAGCTGATCATTCTTTCAACCAAATCCGGTTTATGGAGCACTTGCCGGATTGTTTGACTCGTTCTGACTATAATCTGGTGTCCTTGAAAATAAGGATGAAGTCACCTTGCGGTGGTATGTAGGGAAAATGCCATTTTCTCAAGCTTCTGATACTTCAACTCCGAGCCTTGTAGAGCTCGGCTTACAAAATAAATTGGCACTTGGCCATTTTCTGTTTCTCTGACTACAACTGCACTTACCGCTTCTTCTCCCACATATAGGTATAAAATCAGGACTTCTCTCGAGTTCGGCTTCGACAACATCGGTGGGGCATCTAAATAGTGCTTTATTCTCTGCCAACTTTAGCAAATATCTGGTCAAGGCAGCCAATCTGCCTGTCTACTGTTCAACTTCCTTTTTACTTTTGGGGCCTTTCATGTCCAACACGACTTTGCATTTATCTGGATTGGCTTCAATCCCTCTATTTGTTAATAGAAATCCCAAGAACTTCCCAGCCGAGACTCCAAAAGCGCACATGGCCAAATTCAAATGGATTCGATAGGCTCTCAGCTTGTCAAACGTTTGGTGTATATCTCGGACATGGCTTGTGAGATCAGTCGATTTAACGATCATATCATCAATATACTCTTTTATGTTCTTGCTGAGCTGGTCTTCGAATACTCTATCCATCATCCTTTGATATGTAGCCCCCACGTTCTTCAACCCAAAGGGCATTACGTCATAGCAGTAGTTAGCCTTCTCAATTATGAAAGTCGTCTTCTCTTGGTAACCTGGGTATATGGCTATTTGATTGTATCCAAAATACGTGTCCATAAAGGATAGCAATTGGAAATTAGACGAGTTGTCAACCAACTGATCAATATTGGGCATCAGATATGCGTCCTTAGGACACATTTTATTTAGATCGGTGTAGTCCGTACAGACTCTCTACTTCCCACTTGGTTTCTTCACCATAACCACATTGGATAACCAAGTAGTATACTATACTTCTTGAATGAATTTGGCATTCAACAATTCTTTCACATGCTCCTCTAAGGCATGCCTCCTTTCTAGGCCGAGATTCCTTTTCTTCTGTGCCACCGAAGATGATCCTGGATGAATTGCCAATTTGTGACAGCAAAACTTTGGATTAATGCCAGGTAATTCTGATGATTTCCGGGCAAACATATCCTGGTTCTCCTTCAAAAACTCTTCCAACTCGGTTAGAACTTCAGGGTCTAACCCTTTACCGACCTTTGTGACTTGCCCCGGCTCATTACCTAACGCAAGATCCTCTAGCTCTCCATCCGGCTCCGGTCTTAAGATCTGGGCGTCTTCTCGCATATCTAGCTCAACCATATTTACTGGTTTACTTTGTCGCCTTGTTTTGCCCTGCTCGCACTCCTTTCTCCTTTTCGGATCTGGGGCAGAAAGGAAGGGCTACCTTCACCTTCTTTGACTGTTGCATAGTAACATTGGTAGGATTGTTTCTGATCTCCTTTGATAGTAACGACTTCATTCTTGTTACACACCATCTACAACTTCTAATGCTTGGTAGATACCAATATATCCCAGTTGTGAATAGTTGGCCTTCCCAAAATTATGTTGTACGTGGATGGGAAGTCGACAACGATGAACCTTACCCGTTCGATTTGAAGGCTTCCTTCGTTCCCGCAAAGCATTAATATGAGATCGATTTACCCCTTAGGACGAGTATCTTCTCTCTTTGAAACTTGTGAGGGTTGTTTTGCATGGCTTCAAATCCTCTTGATCGAGGTTCATCCTTTTGAAAGCCTTCCAAAGGATAATGTTTGCAGAGCTTCTAGTATCTACGAAGATTTTCTTAACCTGGCAATTCACCAGGGTTTATCACCAAACTGTCTTGATTACTCGAGACTACGTCTTTCAAATCTTCTTTAATAAAGCATAGTAGCGGAGGTTCCGTCTTGCTAGAATCTTCTTTGAACTTCGGCTGGTCCCTTATTGAAAGGACCTCCCTTAAGTACTTCCTTCTCTCGCTTACTGTGTCTCTCCCTCCTCCAAGTGCTCTGATGATAACATTACAGTCAAACTCGGGTTCAGGAAATTCATCATTGTGACCATCCGGTCTCTTCTATTTTTCATCTTTCTTTTTCTTTCCACGAACCAGGCTCTTGCTGCGACCTCCTTGCTGCCACTTATTATTCTTTTGCCCCTGGGTTTATATCACATACTACCGCGGTTTTCCTTCCTTGACGAACTTTTCTATCGCATCTCTAAGATCCCAGCATTGATCCATAGTGTGTCCTGGTCCGTCGTGAAATTCACAGAACCAAGATTGATCTATAATGACTTTGTTGTAGATCGGTTGAGGCTGGTCCACTTTTTTCATCTCGGTCAACACTACCTCCCTCCAAACTTGGGACAGGGAACATTTAGAGGAGTGTATTTCTCATACTTGCCTTCATATATGCCACCCCATAATTTATTGTCCATGTTTCTTCTGCAGAAATCTTGTTTTTGGCTTCCTGATTGTTCCCTTCCCTTTGGAGTTAGACTCTTCCTCTTTTCTCTTCCTAGAGCGTTAGCTATCTCCGTTTGCTCCAACTCCAGGTATTTCTCTGATCGAGTTTTGAACTCAACCAAGGTCTTGATGGGAACCTTGTACTTAGATTTTACTAACCGAGATGAACCATCCAAGCCGGCTATGGCCAAATGCTCGTGTACCTTCTCTTCCAATCCATGCACTTACCGAGAACGAACTCAGACTTCGGTTGATTCCTGATGGAATTTGCTGGTAGAGTATGGAGCCATTTTTGTGCAGCTCTAGTCAACGTTGCGGCAAATATTCGGGAAATGATGGGCTCTTCAAGCCCTGTAACGAACATGACTGTATCGAAAGTATCAAGATAGGATTGCAGATCTTGACTTCCATCGTACTTTGGCAGGTTTGCAAAATCAAAATCTTCTGGGTAGGGCGTGTTCGCGATCTCACCAGAGAAAGGACTGTTGTTGTACTTCTCCTACTGTATTTCCTTCTACATTTTCCCAGAACGTTTCACTCTCAGGGTACCTCATCACGGTTCTGATCTCTGCCAGCCGAGATCTTCTCGGCACGCTGGCTATGCAATAAGGAACTGGGACCCTGAACTTTCGGGATCCGAGCTCGTACCCGATTAGCTGGGTTTTTCTCAACGTTATTACCTTGAGTAGGACCTCTAGCATTATCTTGCACAGATCCCAATTGCTCCACGTGAGGAGGATTACTAGAATCCTGATTCACCCTTTCTCTCCTCCCATATTGTTCACCTGGTTTTCTTTCGAAGCCAAGGTTTTTGTTTATCTCAAACGCTCCTCCAACAACTGCATTATTCTAGCATCCTCTTGTTGCTGGAGGTAGTTGCACTACTTTATCTCCTCCATCCGCCTTATCATCGAACCCAACGTGGTTTGTAGAAGGCGAATGTCTAGGTTCTCGACTGGAACCTATTGGACCGAGTTTGGCTGCTGGACTTGGTGGATCACCGCATTCTAAGGATTTTTTGTAGGCGTTGGAGAGGAAGTCGTATTTGATACGTCTTCATCAAGATGCACAACGTTAAAGTCTGGGACATCCTCAGGTGACTGCAGTTCTTGATCGTGCAGCGGTAGGTTTTCAGGTAACTGCCTGACTAACAATTGACTGTTGCTTCTTGTATTCACCATCGTTGGTCATGGGGATCAAAGTTTATGGTCCCCACAGTCGGCGCCACTGTTCTGTATAAGAACATAGATGTCTAGCCCTACTGGACTAGTGTATTGATATTGGATCAAGTGACTTTCTAAGATATCTATAAGGCAGATACCAAAGAGATTTATCGAACACTGTGCACATATAGGCTTTTAGCCAAACAGGGGTAGTGTGTGTGCACAGTGACGGTTGAATAGTAAATGAGAATAGAATGAATGTTAGTACCTTTTAGGTTTACCTCTTATTTATAGAGATTACCTTAGGGTTTGGACTCTTGGGTTTTGTGCGCCCTGGAGCCCATGTATTAGGCCACCACACCTGCGGGTTGTCATCCCTAATCAAGATATTCCTTGATTATAGGTCAGTTAGGATCTCCCTTCTTTATAGATGGATTCAAATATGGATTGCCCCTTGTTGGGCCGTATATTGAGTGGGCCTTGTATAGGTCCGTAATAAGATATATTATCCAAACTATTTTTAGACTAACTCCATGTCCTAAGCTACCTTTTTTTTATGATTTTTGTTTTATAAAAAGATTTAAATGAAATGATTGATTGAGTGATAATATGAAACCTCCTAGAGATGAGTCCTTGGCTCTTATTGCCCATTAAAGATATGGAGTCAATCACTAAGGGCCTGTTTGGTATGAGAAACAGGTGGGAAGGGAAGGGAAGGGAATATAAGTTAGTTCCCTTACTTTGTATACTTTTCGTGTCCAATCTTCCTGGGAACTCAAGTTCCCGAGCCCACCTTGGGCCCACAATCTTCCTTTAAAGGTGGGAAGATAAGATCCCAACAAAATTGGTGGGAACTCAAGGTCCCACGTGAACAGTGACACCTTCAAACATAGTTACCCCACATATATTTTTTTCTATAATGCAAGAAAATAGGATTAAATTTGAATTTATGCGGTAAATTCGAACTTGGGAAGAGAATATTTTAGATAAGTTTGAACTTAGCTGGAAAATATTTTAGACAAAGTCAAACTTGATAAGAGGATATTTAAAAAATAATAATAATTTAGAAAAAAATATTTTTCCTTTTCATTTTGAATTAATTACTTTTAAGTGTAAAATAGGTATTTCCTGATTTTTTTTTATCAACGGCTACCCCTTCATTTTCTTCCTACCAAACAACTCATCTTTCCTCATCCCTCAAAATCTTTCCTTCCTTTGTTTTCCCTCCTCTAAGTTCATTTCTCTCCTCAAATCTTCCTCGTACCAAAAAGGCCCTAAGTGTTATAGAAAATCTCAAGATACCACTTGAGTCTAGTGAGATTAGGTCATAGATACTCCTAACACCATAGGAAGCAATTATCCATTAATAGACAATTAAGCACAACTAAGCTATACAATAGATTAGATTAAATAATTTGCTTCCTCTTAGGAATTTTCACTGTATAATTGTTAAATCAGAATCACCTTAATCATACATTCTATGATAACCAACAAATAAAATGACCAATATCATTAATTAAAGAGGAACAGAGAATATGTAATAGTCAACATAAACAAATTGTAAAATCCAAATCTCAAATACATCAAAATTTCAATCCACTCCAGAACTTCCAACCAGATTGTCTAGAATTAACAATCTAATTAAATTCTCCTAAACTAGGAAATAAATCACATAGCCCCAAAAAGAGATAGAACAAAGACTGCTATATAAGCACCAAACTCAAGCCTTGGATCTCTGTCTAGAGTCAAACATGCCTACCTACTCATGGGACTAAAGATTGCTCAACTGAGCTTGTCAAATGATTCTGCCATCCCTGTAGCAACACAAAAAAACTAGAAGGGTGACGAAAGAAGCGAACGGTGAGGCAGATGGTGGATACCGTCGAGTGGTTGCGGGTGGAGGCGGAGGGGAACGATACAAAATGATGGTGAGATCGAATTTTAGGGTCTGTTCCTTCGAGACATGCTTCTCTATAAACTCGCTGAAAAAACAATTTCTGACCTAATGTTTTGTTGAAAATGATGTCACTTTGGCTGGACTAACCTCACATTTTCTAAATTCATATGGTCCTAAAATATCATTTCTGAAACTCGAGCCCAAGCTGCCATTTTCAAATTTAATCCAATTTTTCATGCACTTACAATTTAAAACAATCAAACCAACATCAAATCCTCTCAAGAATTAATTATTTGAGTAATTACAATTATTATGACAACTTAGCCCCTTTTTTATCTAATTCCATGCATTTGCTCATAATTCTAACTAATGATAATAAAGGCGTTTTAAGCCCAATCACGGGTGGAAAAAAGGATTTTAAGACCGGACAAAAAAGGCACTGTAAGACCAGACTAGCTGCCGAACTTGTTCCAGCCGGTATTAAAAGTCTGTTACTTTCAAGACCGGATTCGAACCGATCTAAAAGAAACTTTTTTAGACCGGACATTTTAAAAGTTATGTCTTAAAAGTCGTACTAAATAGACCTGATATGTATTTTGTTCGGTCCTAAAAATCAACTGGTCCTAAAAATCAACTTTTAAGACCGGACATAAACATAGATCGGTCTTAACATATCGACATTTTTAAGACCGGATAAATAATCTTTGGTCTAAAAAATACCGACTTCTAAGACTAGACGACTAACTAATCCGGTTCTAAATTTAATTAAATTTAAGACCGGGTAATTGGTAAAGCCGGTCTTAAAAGTTGAACTTTTTAAGACCTAGCTAGACGTTTAAGACCGGACTTGTAAATGCATCCGGTCTTAAAATTTGAACATTTAAGGCCGGCGATAATATTTCCCGGTCCAAATTTTCCAGAATTTTTCCCTGTTCTGTTCTTCCTTATCATATATATATATTACACACATCCACCACACAATCCAGCACAAAAAATTAGATACTTTAAGCTACAAGATATGAACAATCCATTATGAATAAATTGAATTGGGAAAAGAATACAAATATCACCGGCCATGAGTTATGTGGCCTCTTAATTTAGTACAACACCGTAATGAATTATCTTATAAATACAATGATGAGTTACAAATAAATACCGCACCATGCCTTCATCTGATCCCACCCAACAACGTAACATGATATCCCCTTTTATAACATATATATCGGATCCCGCCACAAAATAAAACAAGAACAAAAGTTTTCTTGATCGTGTCGTTTAATTAAGAACAGTACAACACCGTAATGATGAATATATATACATGTAATAAGATAACTTACAAATACAATGATGAGTTTCAAATACCGCACCAAACCTTCATCTGATCCTACCCAACAACGTACGTAACAATTATATCCCCTTTTATAGCATATATATCGGATCCTGCCACAAAATAAAACAAGAACAAAACGTTCATTGTTTAAGAACATGGAAGGAATATAGTTAAAACCTTAAAGTTTTCAAAGAATTCTGCATATGAATATTACCATATGAATTGACTCTTTTATAAAGGGATATCCTCCCATATCCCTTCTTGATGATCATTTCTTATTCCGGGTTCATTATCCGCTTCATCTATTTCGTTCATGTCCGGTATACCCCTTGAAAAAGGAGTACTCTCAGGAAGACCGTAATTCGAATGAATTTCATCATCAATATCAATGACCCTTTTTCCTTGGAGTGCTACAGACCACATTTTATTTTCCTGATCGGTGATATAGAACACTTGTTTTGCCTGATCTGTCATAATAAAAGGTTCATCTCCAAAACATCTACCATTGATATCGACTAATGTAAGTCCTAGCCGATCGATTCAAACACCATTTTTGACATTAACCCACTTGCATTTGAAAATGGGAAATCTAATTTTAACATAGTCCACCTCCCAAATCTCTTCAATTACCCCATAATATGGCATGACTGCCAATAAAGGCCTCTTGTCTTTCGAACTAGAGAAGTGCATAGATTCAGCCTCTAACATAACACCATTGTTCTGGACGGTGCTCCTATCATCTAGGGACTTCATGTAAAATGTATAACCATTGATCACATACGAATTCAAACTTATGACATCAACCTCAGGACCACGGGCTAACCATTTGATTGTATCAGAAACACATTCCTCTCCCTTGACCTTTTGTTTGAACCAGTTTGCAAATGTTCTGTTATGATCTCTAATCAACCTTTGTTCAGTTATTCGACGATTTTCTTTCCTTACAGCTTCTTTATGTGCAGCTATGCTGGATTGAACTTCATCAACATTATTCAAGATGTATAAGTGGACTTGTGACAATTCATCAGGATCCACACTCTTTACCGAAGCACCTCGTCTACCCCCTTCAGCATGCTGACGTTTTAGAAGCCCAATATGTCTTACTTTGGCCAAATAATTTTGACAAAATTCCATGGCTTCTTTAGAAACATATTTCGAACAATTGATGCTTTCGGCCGCATGCGTTCTTCACGTACCCTTTTAGGAATTTCATAGATCTTTCAATTGGGTACATCCACCGTAAATGGATAGGGCCGCACAACTTTATCTCCCTTACTAGATGAACAATTAGATGAACCATGATGTCAAAAAATGTAGGAACAAAAAGCTTCTCAAGGTGGCACAAGATAAGATATCCTTCATTCTCCAATTCATCCAACTTTTCAATCTCAAAAACTTTACTACAAACCGCATTGAAGAAGAAACAAAGTCTAGTCAAGACGACCGAAGATCATATTCGGCGATGCCTCGAATAGCTACCGGGAGTATTTGTTGCATCAAGACATGACAATCATGAGACTTTTGGCCTACTAATTTCAAGTCCTTCATCGAAACAAGCCTCTTAAAATTTGAAGAATACCCCGACGGAAATTTTGTGCCATGTAAACACTCACAAAAACTTCATTTCTCATCCTTAGAAAGAGTATGAGAAGCCGAGGGACAATAAGTTCTCTTCCCATATGGCCTTGGATATAAGTTTTCGCGTATTCCCATTGCTTGCAAATCCAATCTTGCCTTCACACCATCCTTTGAACTACCTTGTATGTTGAGAAGCGTGCCAACAATACTATCACATACGTTTTTCTCCACATGCATGACATCAATACAGTGTCTCACATCAAGATTGCGCCAAAATGGAAGATCGAAGAATACATATCTCTTTTTCCATATATTTGTTTCTTTTATACTCTTTGCAGTCTTACCGAAGATGACACTGATATTTTTCACCTTTTCATAAACTTGCTCCCGATCAATGCCACCGGAGCATCTTCATACTCCTGGCCACCAAAAACGGCTTTCTTTAATCGACGATATGGGTGGTCCCGTCGAAGAAATCTCCTATGTCCAAGATAAATCGTCTTTCTTCCATGTTGAAGTTGATGGTAGCATGTGCCTTCTTCACAAACCGGACATGCTTTATGGCCTTTTACACTATACCCTGACAAGTTCCCATATCTTTGGGAAGTCGTTTATAGTACAAAATATCATGGCTCGCAATTTAAACACATCCTTCTTGAAAGAGTCAAAAACATCGACACCTTCTTCCCACAACTCCTTCAAGTCTTCGATCAAGGGTGAAGGTAAACATTAATGTCATTTCCGGGTTGTTTTGGTCCCGAAATCAACATAGACAAAGCATGATGTACTTTCGTTTCATGCATAACATTGGAGATAAGTTGTAAATAATAAGGAGCACAGGCCATGAACTATGTATCTTTGCTAAGGCTTCCATATGGATTCATGCCATTCGTGCTAAGGGCAAGCCTAAGGTTCCTAGGTTCTTCGCCGAAGTTTGGAAATAAATGATCGATTTTCTTCCATTGAGAAGAATCGGCCGGATGTCGAAGCTTTCCATCAGAAATCCTCTCATCTGCATGCCACCTCAAATTCTGTGCATCATTTTCATTCGCAAACAACCGCTTGAACCTTGGTATGATTGGAAGATACCACAACACTTTTGCAGGCCCCTTATTTGACTTGTACCTTGGGGTTTCACATATTGGACAATTCTGCTTCTCTTCAAACTCTTTTCTATACAACATGCAATCATTCGGTCATGCATGAATCTTTTTGTACTCCATCCCTAGTGGACAAAGTATTTTCTTAGCATCATAGTATCGATGCGGCAACATATTATCATCCTGAAGCATGTCCTTAAAAGCCTCAAGCATTTCAGAGAAACTCTTGTCGCTCCATCCATGCGTGCCTTCAAGCTTACCAATTTCAATACAGCGTTCAACAATTGGTATTTTTTGCACCCAAGGTATAGCGGGGTCTCTGCATCACTGTACATATTACCATATGCATGTGATTGCTCAAAAGCCTCTTCTCCTACATCACGAATAATGTCCTCTATGTGATCATCCATATCCGTGTCATTATCATCAAAGGCCACTTCCTCATGTTGAGACCCACTTGGCATTTTTTCGCCATGCCATGACCATACCGTATAAGTCTTACAAAATCCTTCACAAATTAAATGTGTGTGGATAACTTCAGGACTTAATCGCCTCTCATTCAAACATTTTACACAAGGGCAATAAAACTTCCCACTATCATCATGGGCATTTTGTTTAGCAAATTCTATAAATTCCCTCACCCCATTCGATATTCAACACTCGTCCGTAAAGCATTATTTATCCAACTATGATCCATAGAAGAATTCCTATATATAGACGGAAAGATTTAACATACATAATCCGAAAAAATTGAAACTTGCATATAAAATAAGACATACATAATCCAAATGCATATATATGCTCAAATGTCGGTTATGTCTTTTTTTTCTTTTCGGAGAAACTTGCCCATTGAATGCATAATGAAGAATCACTTTTGGTCATAAATGTATCACAGTGAATCCAAGAAGCAAAATAAATGCATGACGAGGAAATTAAATGCATCGCATGAAGGTCTTGTGGACTCACCGTAGCATATAAATTCAAATGGGTTTCTTTGAGTCTTTCTTCTCTCGGCCACGAACGTTGATGTTGCAGGCATGACAAGAGTAACCTAAAAACACTAGTTCGTCGGTTCGGTAGGTCTAAAGTGAAAATATAATCTTCAATATACAATATTCATTAACAACGAGAGAAACCCACAAGAACATTTCATCGATTTCGTTCAACCCATGAAAAACCCGAACCATAACCAGGAAAATAATAAAGTTATATAACCAAAACACCTCGTACGGCTTGGTCTATAGACGTTTAGCTAAGGAACCAGAAAGTGATTGTCGAGAGAGCAACGCGAAGAAGAGAATAATTTTAATAACTCTCGGCGCGACAAGAGAAGTTCTGAGAGGGAAATTTAATTTTCCCCGCGAAAGAGACAAGTTTTAGTATTTTGGATTTTATTAAGACCGGTTAATTATAAAGTGTCCGGTCCTAAATATATAATTTTAATAATAAGACCGGTTAGTTATAAAGTATGCGGTCCTAAATAATAATTTTATTAATACCTTTTTAAGACCGGCAATTAAGAATACTTCGGTCCTAATATTTACTATTGATTTAATTTTAAGACCGGAGTCTTATAAACATCCGGACCTAAAAGACAAATACTTATAGAGTCATAAACCTCTTCGTTAATTAATGAACCAAACTAAAAAAAATGAGATTTTTCTTTGGCGAGCGCAACAGAAACTGAATTAATAAAATAAATAAAGGAAAACTAGAGAATATGAATATAAAAAAAGGCACAAGCTTAATTAGTTCTTACTGCTTCCATACATAACTGGAGAATATATATGCACGTACACAAGAAAAAAAAGAAAGAAAGAAAATAACTGATCATTATCAATGACAAGAATCTAACAAAACATCCTAAAGCTTATTATCATCCAATGCCTTGGTGATATCAACGTTAAAAGCATTAACTTCCCGCCGGAGATCAGCAAGTTCCTGTCTTATTCGCATTACCCGCAGTGCATCATTAGAGGAAAGAGGAGAGGGGTCAGCGGTAGGCGCGTTGGGGCCAACTGATTGGAGAGGGGGAGTAGGAACCTCTGCATGGTCTGAAATAACAATGGGTCCGACGACCCGAGATTCTTCGGTCACAACAAAATGCACTCTCGCTGGAGGAGGCGCACCGTATAACGATCTAAGTCTTGCAAGAGCTTCAGGTGTAAGAGTACCCTTACGAGGAGTTCTCTTGTATCTAACCATGGTTTGAGGCTTTGAGCAGTTTGGGCAGAGAGCTCCAAATACACTCTTTTTATTAATAAGAACATGGAGGTTAGTATGCGGAGTTAATGAGGACGAGAGATGGATACGGTCTTTTTATTATGTAACCAGATTTAAAAGTATATATTATTTATTTTTTCAAATAAATAACTTTTAAGATCGGATGTTTAGAAATATCCGGTCCTAAATGTCTACTATTTATTTTTCCATACAATTCAATTACTTTTAATACCGTCCATTTATATTATATCCGGTCCTAAAAGTTAATTATTTTTTTATCAATTATTTATTTTTGTAAAGTAAGAATTTTTCCTTAAAAAATATTACTTTTAAGAACAGATCTTTTACAAAATCCGGTATTAAATGTTCAATCACTTCAAACTCAGATAGCAGAGTCGATCCTTGCACCCCGTACTCATGATCCAGAGTCTCTTCGGCTTCAAGGTCGTAAACTGACCAACTAAGCGTCTCCTCATATTCTAAAGAACAATGCGTCTCCTCGTAAAAAGTTCACAACGTTTCATATTCTTCAGGATAGGTTCTCTATTTAAACCCGTTCTTACTTTAGTTTCTTCACATTCTTCTCCATCACTTCTACATGGCCTCCTCCACCGACTAAAACCCACTGTAATGGCTGCTCCACCAGGTCCTCATTTTCCTCCTCCTCCTCTTCAACCTCAGCCCCCTCCTCCACCGCTTCTCCAAATCCAACCATTGCGGTTGGTGCGAACATTGTGGCCCGCGTCGATCACATCGACCGACGCTTGGGCCAATTGTTTCAACGGGTTCATACCGTCAACCTAAGCCGACCATGGTACTCGACGCCAATGACGTGGAGTACGATCCTTCACAAGAGGACGCCTCCGACGCCTCCCACCTCTCCGACCACGGGGAGGATTAGTTGTTTTATAGTTTTTTTTTGGCTTTTTTTATGTTTTTTTTGTAATCGCTGCCCTATAGGGCAGCGTAAAAATTATTATATAAAATATTTCGCATTTTGTTCTTATGGGAGTTTTAATTAATGCCGGTTTATTTATATGCATTATCTGAACCTGGAAACTGGAAAGCAATAAGAAAGTCAATTATGAAATATAGAAAATGGCATACTCAAAACACTAAAATTAAAAAAAGAAAAAAAAAGACAGAAATTAGGCAATTATGAAATATGGAGTTTATTACGTTATAATATGGACAAATATTTAATTTAATGTTTTGATGCTATCACACTCTATAAATAAATAAAGTAAATCGGTTATGAAATATGAATAATAGGGAAAGACTTTAATTTAATAATATAATTATTCATTTAATAAAGTAGTTACGAATAGAATAATTAATAATGTAGACTAGCTATAGTTACGCATATTGAATAAATATTTAATTTAAGCAAAAAGATTATTCATTTAATTTTAAGAGATTTTATATATAAAAATATATATTATTAATAAATATATCGTATATTTGTCGCCAATGAAAGACTTTTAGGACCGGCTATTTAGTAAACATACGGTCCTAAAATACTATCATTTTTTCACAAATAAGTAAACGAAGACTTTTAGGACCGGCTACTTAGTGAACAAAGGCGGTCCTAAAAGGCGGCGTATTTTACCGTGAATCACGAAGACTTTTAGAACCAGCTCTTTAGTAAACATACGGTCCTAAAATACTCGCATTTTTGAATTAATAAACGAAGACTTTTAGGACCGGCTACTTAGTGAACATGCGGTCCTAAAAGACTGGCGTATTTTACTGTGAATCACGAAGACTTTTAGAACCGGCTCTTTAGTAAACATACGGCCCTAAAAGACTCGCATTTTTGAATTAATAAACGAAGACTTTTAGGACCGGCTACTTAGTGAACATGCGGTCCTAAAAGATTGGCGTATTTTACTGTGAATCACAAAGACTTTTAGAACCGGCTCTTTAGTAAACATGCGGTCCTAAAATACTCGCATTTTTTTACAAATAAATAAACGAAGACTTTTAGGACCGGCTACTTAGTAAACATGCGGTCCTAAAATACTATAATTGTGAAAAAAATAAATAAACGAAGACTTTTAGGACCGGCTACTTAGTGAACATGCAGTCCTAAACTTCTCGCATTTGTAAATTAAGCAATGAATATTTTTTTTCCACCATCCAATACATTCAGCAACACTAATGGACAAAAGGAAACTTGTTTTAAATGAATTAACAAATTATTATTGTATACTATCACAAATTGGACAATTGTTCATTACAGATCGAAGATGATTGTTGATACAGCTAGCATATATTTACAATGAATTCACAAATCAACTATTTTTCCGATTTTCCGAGATGATCAGATCATACAGATATTCAGATAACACATTGCGTGTGTGCTCAATATCACCATCGGAAGAAAGGGTCGGCACGATCAAACGTACGTAGCATCAAAGACGTAAATATATTAGTCGTCCTTCCTTGCATATCAAAGGGGTCAGCGCACAGGCAAAGTTATGTAATACATTTACCTTTGCTTGGATGTTAGTCATTGGTTGCATGACAATATTATACATGTGTGTCATGACATAATGTCCACATAAGTTGGACTCCTTCGGTTGCCGACGGGTCTAAAAACAAACAAGAAATATATATAAGAGCATATATTTTTTCTAACCAAGTTCACAAGCTAGCCAGTGTGCCAGTGTCCAAATATGTACTAACCTTTGGTTTGATCCATGTAGGCTCTTTGACATCAGTCCCAGACTTGTTCTTGACCTTTTCTTGGAATGATTTTAAGGGCCTATTATCAAAATCACAAATTTACTCAATGATGGTTACTGAAAATTTACATCAGAGATTTCAGACTAGGCAATCAAAATGACATATGCTTACTTGTTCACCATCTGCTGCAATGTAGCCGTTGGTTCGTAGTGAAGGGAGCATAAAAAGACCACTTTATTCTCATTCGGGCAAATCGGGACCAAGCGCCAATGGTGACTCGAAAATTCACAAATGACAAGTACTCGTAATATGTAGCAGAATATAATTAAGGGAATTACATAAAAGAATTATGATGTGTACCTATTGTAGTATGGTGCCAAGTACCAATTTTTCCTATTCTTGTTGGTCAACCTTGTTGTTATGTATGATTGTCTCTCCGCTAAGGGTGGTTGACTCACGTACTGCGGGCACAAGAATCCAATATCTTTGCTTCTGCCCTGCTGTTCCAATTCACGATGCAATAACGTACAATAATGACGTCAGGGAAATTATACGTATGTGAGTGTCTCACATTTATGTTATGTACTCATAGAAGAAGATACTTACTTTATAAATATGAGAATCATTGAATCAGTAAGCTCCTGTTTATCAAACAGCAGGGAAATTATATCATCTTGGTCAACCAAAACTGGGTGCTTGTTTTTAAGACCTACTTCTGTATTGACAGGCCACTGATTAAGTGCAACTTGTTTATTGGATACCATAAGGACAAGCTTGTCCTTGGCACTCAACTCAGCCGTACCAACCAATTCAGGAGGGGCTGGAGCCTCAGGAGGAGTAGAAACATGCACAAGCTTCACTGGCCACGAGATCAAGGTTCCAATGACATCACTCACAAGCTTCAGCTCATCAGTTAGGAGAGGGAGAGGTGCATCAACGATCACCTCTTCAACCGACACTCGACTTCATCATAAACCATTTGTTGGTGGTGTACGGTTGATCCCAAGTTGTGGGACAGTCCCTTTTGCAACCAATCGTCTAACATGATGTTCGGGATCCTCCACATAAAGGTCACAAGGTTCTTTGTGATCGTCCAACAATGCAGCTCCTCTAGTGCTCGCGCATAGCTATAGGTGAGGGTGGCAAGGGAACACTGGTCTCTGCACGAGAGCTCACAAGAACCTTCATTTGATTCATTTCCTCCTTCATCTCCCTCAGCTGGGATTGAAAATAGGCAGTCAATGAAGCTTCTTTAGCCGCTACTTGCTCTCTCAATTTGGCCACCTCCTGTTCCACCGTATGTTCCACCGTCTGTTCCATCTCCTCCTGGGTAACCATACTTTGTTTCTGGTGTTTGGGGCTACCAAAGTATTCCTTCAGGCCTACCCTTCCTCATCATTCCTCCCGTCCGACACAAAAGATCCCTCCGCTTCTTTCTTCTTTAGATCTTCCTGTAGGATACAGATAATGAGAAGCTTAGTAATGAAACATGTTTAGTAACTATAAATTAACAATAACGATACTTACAATTGAAAAACCAAGCTATCACCCAAGAGGGGGGGTGAATTGGGTGTTTGTTAAAACTTTATGAACTTTGAAAAACTTTTCGCAACTTATTGAAAGCAGTTTGAATGACAATAATAATGATTGATAAAGCAATAGTCAGTCATTCAAACATGTATAGATATTCAGGTATATATTTGGAAATATAAGAGATAAGGGAAGAGAATATGCAAGCGATTTATCGGTTCGGCCCAATCCTTGACCTACGTCCGGTCCCAAGCTTCACTTGAGATTTTCAATCCACTATCTTCTTGTAACTTGATTACACGTTACGTACTTGGAGTAATCCTCTCACTAGGATTCACTCCCCCTTACAAACTGTAATCAATACACTTGCTTGATCACACACTCGTACTCGAAGTAATCCTGTCACTAGGATTCACTCCCTTACAAGCCGTAATCAACACAATGTGTTTCCCACTCAAGATTACCCAATCTTGAGTATCTCACATGAATAGAATGATAGGATGTGTACAATAACTCTCTTCTCTCTCAGAAGTAGATGGATAAGCACTGAAGCACAATTACAAATCACTTCACTCTCTATGATAAGCTATGTAAACATTGAAAGCAGAGAGTAAATGATGTGAAGATCAGAGTATTAGCATGTTGAAGATGTAAGCTGTGTCTCTGCGTTTTTCTGCTTTGTCTACTCTGTGTTCCCTCCTTGAAAGCTTCACATCTTTAGGTATTTATGCTAGTTGAAGCTTAATGAATGTTGGAGTGCTTTGAATTCGTGGAGAATATAGCTGTTGAGAATATGGCTGTTGGGAATATAGCTGTTGAGATATAGTTGTTGAGAACAATTGCAGATTTGAATATTTGAATATTTGGCTCTTCAAGAATGTCTCCCATGATGTTCAGCTTTTGTTGGTGGGAGCCTTGTCATCCGCCTTGAAGAATGGTTGGTCTTCTTTCCAGTCAGTCTTCCATTTGCTTTGTTTGAGAAGATATAATAAAATAATACAAGTGGCTCATGGAGTTGCTTTATTTGACTTTAAAGCAATTTCAAATCTTCTCAAGTCGAAGTTAAAGCATATCAAAGACATTGGACATTCGAATCCATTGAAGAACATTACCGTTCAACATTAAACGTTGCTTCTTTCGGTTTTTCGTTCAATTCGTGCCTTCTTTGCTATTTTCGAAAATCAAGAAAGTTCATCTCCATACTCTTGATGATTTTGATTTCGTCAAATTGATGTTATCTCAAACTTTAATCACTGAAACTTATACACAAATGATATAAATGATGTTAAGAAGTAGTATAAATCATTTGAGTAATCATCTGGATGTTCTTGATGAGATATGATGTTTCAAATATGGTGATTTTCTTGAATCGATGTGTAAATCTGTTGCGGAGTTCCAAGCTCGAGTTTATATAGGTAAGCTCGAGTTTGGTCTTCTTTTGAACTTGGATTTTTGCCTCGGAAGTCTCAAGCTCGAGCTTATAACTTATAGACTCGAGTTTGGGTGTTTATCGGGACTGTTTGCACTCGTCCGAGCTAAACTCGAGTTTGGTCACTTATAGGCTCGAGTTTGGCTTTTTCCCAAAGTTCATTTCTTCTCTGGAACTCTCGAGCTCGAGCTTGTAACTTCAAGCTCGAGTTTGGACTTCTTCAAAATCAGCATTTCCTCTCTGTAACCCGTAAGCTCGAGTTTGCTACTTGTAAGCTCGAGCTTGCTACTTGTAAACTTGGCTTGCAACTTGGTCAACTTTAGAAGGCCATATCTCCCTGGTCTGAACTCCGTTTTGGTTGGTTCAACTCTTGATGGAAATCTATTTGAGTCTACTTTCAAATTCCACTGATTTCAGCTCAATTGAATTTGTAGATAGTGAGTTACACTCAAAACATTGAAGCTTGGTTTTCTGTGTGGCGTGGTTTTATCTGTCAACTTCAACAATTCATAGCTCTCTCATATGAACTCCTTTGGGCTTGTATTTTATATCAAAATGACGTATTGGGAGTCTAGTTTCATATGCCACTGGTTTCACCTCAATTGAATCTCTGGTTTGGAAGATATCATCAAATTACCATACGTTACTGTCTTTGAACGTGAAACGAGTTGATCACCGTCGTAAGCTCGAGTTTGTCTTGATGAGCTCGAGTTTGCCTAGTCCGAAACACCAAAGCTGCTGAAGACACTTATAGACTCGAGTTTAGAGTGCTAAGCTCGAGTTTGGACATATCGAAAGGCAAATTACTTCAGCAAGGTAGTAAACTTGAGTTTAATACTTGGAGGCTCGAGTTTGCTCATCCACAATCTCATATTTGCTTGTTTTAACTCTGAATTGATCCATTCCAACTTCCATTTGATTGTGGAGACTTCTAGGACCAATCTTAGAACTTGGATAATGATGTCTTCATTCCATTCAGCAAGTTCTTCATTTTCCCATCTCCCAACTTGATAATTCTTCATCATTTAACTTAGCATCTACATTCAATACAAGAATTAGTCAAAGTAGAAGATCAATGTAGTATGCAACCTTTTTGCTCTTAAGAATAGCATCTATATAAGACATCATCAAAACTAATCATAACCAACATTCTCCCCCTTTTTGATGATGGCAAATACTTTAAGAAAGATATGTATGGATATCAAATGCAACAATGCAACATATTTTTCTTGCCATTCTCTCCCCTTATTTGTCATTAGCAAAAAGTTGAAGCAAAGAAGAAATGCTTAAAGAGACAAATATGAAATCAGATTATAAGGAATCAAGGAACTGATTTTCTCTCCGGATTTGAAATTGTTTTCATTCTAAATATGACGCAATTTGGAATGTTTTTATGAAAACAAATTTGATAAAATTTGGAGAGGTTTTCAAGAGATCTTTCACACTTGAAACATAGAGATATCCAACATGTGCAAAATTTCTATTGAATATAAAGAGATAAAGATTAGAAATGCTCATGAAGATTCTGCAAATGATGAATGATCGATGAAGTCCATTTTCTTGCTTTCTTGTTCCATGATATCATTTCCATCCTTTTCCTTTTCTTCATATAGCTATTTTCTTGAACATGTCCCTGGCTTCAAGAGGTTTTCCTCTTCCTTAGCTTCAATGTGATTGAACATCAAAGCATCCTTCCTTAATTGAATAGTTTCTCCTTGTAGTGCATTAAGGAAAGTTGTAACACATAACAAAATCTTCTGCTACAAATGGAAAACTTTGTTTGCAAAAGAGATTTGTTAGTGCAATCAAATATCGAGTATTCCTTTCCAAATGATATTTTAAAAATAATGAAAGGAAAATATAAGATATTTTTAAATATGAAATCAACTCATCATCAAAACTAATAAGACATAGTGAATGTAGATGAGTATGCTTAAAAAGGGTTTTCTTCAAATAAAGGAGATGAGCTTTTGAAGTATTAAACACATATGAATGTGAAGCTCCCCCTTAATGAATGCATGATTATAACAGTTGTAGCTCCCTTTAATGATACCAAATAATGATGTGATACCAAGTGTTATGAGGTCTGGAATTCATCTAACTCCAATAGACATAACATGGTATCTCAGAATTAAGAACTTTCAAGTACACAAGGATGGACTTGAAATTGGTATGAAGAAATCACTTATGCTTTTTATGATGATAAAAGAGTTTAAAGCATAAGAATCATTTTTTAAAAAATAAATGTGCTCAGGCTAAGAAAAATGGAATGAATGAAATCAAGTTAGCCTAGCATGATTATGACATATGTATAATACAATACCTCACTTGAGTAATATCGTAATTACACAAGTTATAATCCTCTGTAGTCCATAGATGCATTCTTTGGATAACAATTATCAATTTTCGAATGCATCTTAGAAGCTGAAATCCCAAATGAGCTTTGTATATGATTGCAAATTAGTTTCTGCTCATAACTTATCATCAAGCTAGCATGCTCCTTATCATCTTGGTCTAAGTTTCTTGCTAGTGATGGAATGTCAATCAAGTGATGTCACAGAATTTGCAGACATAGCCCTTTGAAATGGTCTATTCTTCGTTTGCCTATGTTCTTTGTATTCAACAACAGAACAATTTGGTCAACTCTGCAAAAATATATGTTCTTTGGTACCCAATGATTCTTGAGTCCACAACTGATTAGACATGACAACTCTTAAGCTCATATAATTTAACAATATGATATTGGAGCAAAGAGTATAGTAATCAAAGATCAAAACATAGTTTTACCCAATCAAGTAAATTCAAGCCAATGAATCAAAATAGGGTAACAACTAAATGATATCAAGAATGTTATTTTTCAATGACACTTTGTAAATACACTTTTTATGCAGAAAAGATGTCATTGATAAAATGCATGTAAGTTTGATCAAAGAGCATAGAAAATCTTATCCATAAAGATAAGCATTTATCAATTCACGGTTTATGAGTGAGCTCAGATTTTTCAAGAATGATAATGAAATATGCAAAGTGTTTCAAATCTTGAATGTTCTTTCAAAATATGATAATGCATTATGAAATCAAAATTTTCATGAATGAAAGATTCATTTTGAAATATGCTTGAAAACAATGTTCATTTTAAAACATGATGGAAGTCAATATATCGAATAGATTAGAATTCTTCAAGATTAAGAGAACATGTGAAACATTGAAGTTTACATGTATAAGAATTTTGCCAAGAGCAAAAGTCATAATGGTAAAGCATTTTGAAACATGCTTTGCACAACAAAAATATATGAGCACAATGACTTTGCTTTTGTCTAAGAGATGATCTTGCCTTTTAGAATAGAGTCTTGAAGTATATGAAAATTCAAGGCAAGAATATAAATATAGTTACTCGAGAAATGGATGAAGATAAATGTATATTTGAGTAACCTGATCAATAAGAGTTTATCCAATAAGTATAAGATTTTCACAAATTGAATTCTTTTTCGGGAGATAAGCTTGAAACTCATATAGATAATCAACTTGTTAGATATAAGATCTAACTTGATTGAGAATGAAGATTGAGAAGTTCAAGCATCATATTGAATACCAAAGGTCAATATGTGAATGATAGGAAAGACTCAACTTGACAAATTTTGAAGCATATCCAATATTCAATATACAATATTAACTTCCAATTTGAAACATCATTTGAATGCAATTAAAGTATGTATATGTTTCAAAACACATGTATGCATTTTCACAAAAGTGTGAATTGAAGTCCAAACAAATTTTACACTTGTGCATTTCAAAAATATAAAATCAAAAAGTTATGCACAAATTCACTTGTTTGATCATCAAAAACTCACTAACAAATTGATTAAACACAGTTAGGAATATTAGTGATTGATGATATGAAGTATATAGATCATACATGAAGTTTTTGAAAATTCGAGCAAGATGATTTCAAAAACATGGTTGACACAAACTTGAGTTTGGAAAGTTTATTCAGATACCAAGCTCGAGTTTCCGTATCTAAGCTCGAGTTTAGAGCTTTGTCGAGGAAACTATCGTGAAACCATCTTGAAGATCATTTTGAGCAAAATGCAAACTCGAGTCTATTAGTGAGCAGGCTCGAGTTTGACACTATTCATGTCAAAAATAATTTTAATCCTCAAAATGTAAGCTTGAGCTTAGAAAGGTAAGCTTGAGTTTGCTATTTAGGAAAACTTTGAAAAGTTTCAGCCTGATGCAAGCTCGAGTTTGAAACGTTAAACTCGAGTTTACTTGATCTGTAAATTCTTTGAAAAAGACAAACTCTACATTGAAAATGATAAGCTCAAGTTTAGGGAAAGGTTTTCACTTAACAATAGTTTCTGCCAGAGGTAAGCTCGAGCTTGTAACGGCAAGCTCGAGTTTACACATTTGTAAACTCATTGAGAAAAGTCTCGGAAGAAGCAAGCTTGAGTTTAAAAATAATAAGCTTGAGTTTGAGATTTGAGTAACTTGATAAAATCCTCAACCCTTTGTAAACTCAAGCTTCCAGGTGTAAGCTCGAGCTTACTCAGAATATGAGTAAACTTTGAAAACCTTCAAGCTCAAGTTTATGGACCAAGCTCAAGTTTAGAAAATACAAAATAACTTGGTTTGCTTTTACGTAAGGGCAAGCTCGAGTTTGCATAGCCAAGCTCGAGTTTGGCACCGACGATAAAATTTCGATTGAAATTGAATAAGTTTCAAAACATTTTAACTTAACCAAAGACAAACCAAAAATGAATTTCATATAATCATAGTATGAGGTAAGAATTAGATATCACCGTAATTCCTCTTGTCCTCATAGAAGCTTGCTTGGTTGAGATGGATTGATATAGATAACTTCTTTTCCAAAGAATCACCATCAATATCAAGCATAGCTTATTTAGCATTCTCAAGATATAGATCATTTATGCTGCATTCTTGAGAAGCTTTCTTTGTTCCTACAAAACCATATAAATCTTTTTCTTTCTTGGTATCCAACCTTACTTGGATCCAATCATCGTTAGCTTGTAGGAACCATAATTAAAATCATATGCTTTTATGAATATAGTCAATTCAGAACAGCAAAGCACAATTAATCATGAGTTCATGCACAAAGAAATATTTTCTTTTCAAATCATCATGAATGCATAAAGAGTTCAATCTATTGAACATTGCAACTGCTTCAAAATATAGATCAGGATGTGAGAACCCAGAAATATAATTTGCAATGCTCATTCCTAAGACTACAATATATAAAACCTCAATGTATAATTCAAATAATGGCATAGGAGGTTTTACCATTGTATACATTTGCCTTAGGTACTTGGAGGATTGACTTTGCTTACCCATTGGTTCTTCATATGTTTTCCCATGGGTGTTGGCAAAGCTTTCTCAAGGGATATAGACTTCAAGAGTCTCTTGTTTGATCTTTGAGAGATTCTCCTCTTCTTGTTCTCCTCAAGATAGTTGAATGATACTCTATGGTAGTTTGTTCTTGAGGTGGATGATACCCTTCTTGCTTGTATCCATTGCTTCCTCTGATATTTAAAACTTGTAGTTCCAGCAATGGCTTTTCTCCTAACTGAGGTGAGTTTCCTTTTAGGTTCATGAGAAACTCTTAGATTCTTCTTCATCTTCTCAGTATCCTTTTGTCCATTAATTTTCAAATTATCCTGCACACTTAAATCACTAGATGGACATTTTGGTACCCATTTATACTTGGGTCCTTGACTGTTAGTATTGGACCTTGATTGTCCTTTAGAAACCCAAACAAATTTATTTCTCATAGTAGAATTTCTCCTAATATAACATGTGTAAGAAATATGTCCAGATTTACCACAATAATTGCAAATAATAGAATGATGCTTATTGTGAACATTTTTGCAAGAATTGTGCTGGTGATGAGAGTAAGACTTAAAATAATCTTTATTTGAGCATTCATTCTTCCCACATGATTTTCCAGCAACATTTTCGAAAATATGTTTGTTTTTCAAAATAGAATCAGTAAATGGTTGAAAAACACTTTTAAATGATTGTTCAAAAACGTTTTTCTTATCTACACAAGAAGTATTAGAATTGTTTACCTCATGTTCATCTAGAGCTCTAGATAGTGATTGATCACAAATGTCAATGAGCTCATCTTGGGAATCCTTTTTCTCTTGTTCTTTTGTGTTGATTTGAATCAAGAAAGCATTCTCTCGATTTCGCCTTCTTCCATTTGTTCATCATCCATAAATGTGCAGTTTGTAATTTCTGATGAACTTTCAACACTTTCAACTTCAACACAATTGTTAGAAGTATATATAAAATCAAGAGTATCCCAAATTTCTTTAGCACTAGAGCAAGACTTGATTTTCTCAAAATCATTTTCAGTTAAGGCATCAGTATAATATGTTCATTGCTCTAATGTTCAATGAAAACATCTTGAAGTCTTTTTCTGTCCAATCCTTTCTTGGTTTGAAATCAAAAGCATTTGTAAAAACATTCAACATATAAAAATCAGTTGCTTTGATAAAACTAGTCATTCTAGCTTTCCAAAACCAAAAACTAATATCTTTGAAAAGCGGTGGAATGGTAAAATCAAACCCTTCTGAAAATGTAGAGCACTCAAAATTAACCATTGAAACTCTTGAGACGGTTAAGTCCTTTAAACAAGAGCCTAGCTCTGATACCAAATGAAAAACCAAGCTATCACCCAAGAGGGGGGGTGAATTGGGTGTTTGTTAAAACTTTATGAACTTTGAAAAACTTTTCGCAACTTATTGAAAGCAGTTTGAATGACAATAATAATGATTGATAAAGCAATAGTGATCATTCAAACATGTATAGATATTGGTATATATGCCGGAAATATAAGAGATAAGGGAAGAGAATATGCAAACCGATTTATCTTGGTTCGGCCCAATCCTTGACCTACGTCCGGTCCCAAGCTTCACTTGAGATTTTCAATCCACTATCTTCTTGTAACTTGATTACACGTTCGTACTTGGAGTAATCCTCTCACTAGGATTCACTCCCCTTACAAATCGTAATCAATACACTTGCTTGATCACACACTCGTACTCGAAGTAATCCTCTCACTAGGATTCACTCCCTTACAAGTCATGTAATCAACACAATGTGTTTCCCACTCAAGATTACCCAATCTTGAGTATCTCATGAATAGAATGATAGGATGTGTACAATAACTCTTCTCTCTCAGAAGTAGATGGAAAAACACTGAAGTACAATTACAACTCACTTCACTCTCTATGATAAGCTATGTAAACATTGAAAGCAGAGAGTAAATGATGTGAAGATCAGAGTATTAGCATGTTGAAGATGTAAGTCGTGTGTCTCTGCGTTTTCTGCTTTGTCTACTCTGTGTTTCTCCTTGAAAGCTTCACATCTTTAGGTATTTATGCTAGTTGAAGCTTAATGAATGTTGGAGTGCTTTGAATTCGTGGAGAATATAGTCATGAGAATATGGTCAGTTGGGAATATAGCTGTTGAGATATAGCATGTTGAGAACAATTGCAGATTTGAATATTTGAATATTTGGCTCTTCAAGAATGTCTCCCATGATGTTCAGCTTTTGTTGGTGGGAGCCTTATTCCGCCTTGAAGAATGGTTGGTCTTCTTTCCAGGCTGTCTTCCATTTGCTTTGTTTGAGAAGATATAATAAAATAATACAAGTGGCTCATGGAGTTGCTTTATTTGACTTTAAAGCAATTTCAAATCTTCTCAAGTCTGAAGTTAAAGCATATCAAAGACATTGGACATTCGAATCCATTGAAGAACATTACCGTTCAACATTAAACGTTGCTTCTTCAGTTTTCTCGTTCAATTCTGCCTTCTTTGCTATTTCTGAAAATCAGCAGCAAAGTTCATCTCCATACTCTTGACAGATTTTGATTTCTGTCAAATTGATGTTATCTCAAACTTTAATCACCTGAAACTTATACACAAATGATATAAATGATGTTAAGAAGTAGTATAAATCATTTGAGTAATCATCTGGATGTTCTTGATGAGATATGATGTTTCAATCATGGTGATTTTCTTGAATCGATGTGTAAATCTGTTCGGAGTTCCAAGCTCGAGTTTATATAGGTAAGCTCGAGTTTGGTCTTCTTTGAACTTGGATTTTTGCCTCTCGGGAAGTCTCAAGCTCGAGCTTATAACTTATAGACTCGAGTTTGGGTGTTTATCGGGACTGTTTGCACTGTCTCCGAGCTAAACTCGAGTTTGGTCACTTATAGGCTCGAGTTTGGCTTTTTCCCAAAGTTCATTTCTTTCTCGGAACTCTCGAGCTCGAGCTTGTAACTTCAAGCTCGAGTTTGGACTTCTTCAAAATCAGCATTTCCTCTCTGTAACCCGTAAGCTCGAGTTTGCTACTTGTAAGCTCGAGCTTGCTACTTGTAAACTTGGCTTGCAACTTGGTCAACTTTAGAAGGCCATATCTCCCTGGTCTGAACTCCGTTTTGGTTGGTTCAACTCTTGATGGAAATCTATTTGAGTCTACTTTCAAATGCCACTGATTTCAGCTCAATTGAATTTTTAGATAGTGAGTTACACTCAAAACATTGAAGCTTGGTTTTCTGTGTGGCGTGGTTTTATCTGTCAACTTCAACAATTCATAGCTCTCTCATATGAACTCCTTTGGGCTTGTATTTTATATCAAAATGACGTATTGGGAGTCTAGTTTCATATGCCACTGGTTTCACCTCAATTGAATCTCTGGTTTGGAAGATATCATCAAATTACCATACGTTGCCTGTGCTGAACGTGAAACAGAGTTGATCACCGCTGTAAGCTCGAGTTTGTCTTGATGAGCTCGAGTTTGCCTAGTCCGAGAAACACCAAAGCTGCTGAAGACACTTATAGACTCGAGTTTAGAGTGCTAAGCTCGAGTTTGGACATATCGTAAAGGCAAATTACTTCAGCAAGGTAGTAAACTTGAGTTTAATACTTGGAGGCTCGAGTTTGCTCATCCACAATCTCATATTTGCTTGTTTTAACTTCGAATTGATCCATTCCAACTTCCATTTGATTGTGGAGACTTCTAGGACCAATCTTAGAACTTGGATAATGATGTCTTCATTCCATTCAGCAAGTTCTTCATTTTCCCATCTCCCAACTTGATAATTCTTCATCATTTAACTTAGCATCTACATTCAATACAAGAATTAGTCAAAGTAGAAGATCAATGTAGTATGCAACCTTTTTGCTCTTAAGAATAGCATCTATATAAGACATCATCAAAACTAATCATAACCAACAACAATTCTTTCAGCAACTAGACGCCGTCACACTCGTGTAGATGCGCTTTTGCCGAATATACAACCATAACTCATCACGACGTATTGGAGATGGCGAGATCATGTATCGCGAAGGATTAGATTCCGCTTCGCTTCATCTTGCAATCTCGTCCGCTTGGCCGCCATCAATTCTTGTTCAGCCTTTTCGTATCCGCGAGAAGCCCTATGCGGGCAATCATTCTTTCTCCCTATCTCCTGTGCTTGTTCCCTTCTTTTTTGTGAATCGAAATGAAAACAACTATTAATTATGAATTCCAGCCATCTCACTAACAGAAATTAGAGAACTTCTGCTTGATATGAACCTCAAACACTAGTCAAATTCACTTTATCAAGTTTCAACATTTCATTTAAGGAGGATGTAGAATTGTAGAAGAAATTGGGAGAACCATAGTAAAGTGAGTTTAACCGCACCGAAACCTTTACACGATTAACATACTAACTAACTAATAGCAATGTCTAACCACTACCTACTACAAAAGAACTAGCTAAGACTATAATAATAGTTTGACTCTTATGCCATTATTATTTCCCTAATTACCTACTTAGTATTTTACCTTTGCACGGTTTACATATCAGACTTGCATACAACTAAGACATGCTCCTCTTATGCAGGACAAAGGATGGAAATATATACTTCTATTCACAAACCAAACAATCTAAGTAACAGGATTAGATGAACACGTACAATAACATTCACATATCCGCACAAGTTAATAAGCAAACAAAAGAGGGCAAACAAAACTAAATAACAACTCACCAAAGCTTCAGGAGTGGTCCGCAGTTGAACAAATTGTTGCCAAGTTTGTTCATCAATAAATGTGTACTTGTCCCAAGGATTATAGTCAGGCCTAACATCGGCAAAAATATATGTGTTAGCTAGAAAGGTCTTAAACTTCCTCCACCGATCAGCACAATAAGACAATGTCTTGTCTTTCAACTTCTGGGAGTCAGGGACAGTGTATGTGAGCCGGATAGTGTCCCAAATAGGACCCTTTACTGCGAGACGGTTGACATTTTTCCACTCATCTGTCAAGATGCTAGCCTCTTGCGTGCTAGATAGCCGACAAAACTATTATATTTGTGTTTATTAGGACCGAAAGGAGCCAACTTTTCATCAAACCGAATCTCAAACTTTGACCCGCAGGACCGACTTACGGATACGTCTTTCATTCGTGTGTCACTTCTACCACGGCGTGCAGGGCGGTTACGAGGCTCATTGTGAGATGAAGAGGGTTCGTTCTTACTCACACCAGTCGCACCAGTAACTGTCGTTGAAGGAATAGCAGAAGAACCGTTTTCTCCGTTCATTTTCGAGAATGGAATAGAGGCTGAGAGTGGTGGTGCGAAAGAGGAACGCCTGAGAAAGTGAGAGAGTAACAGAGGAATGTAGTGGTGGGCGAGGAAGAGAAGTAATGCAACAGGAAGAGGGGTTTCACAACAAGAATAGGGGTTTGAGAGTTCAGAGAGCAACGTATCAGTCGTAACTCTTACGGCAACGTCGCACGAATATTTGGCGCTTTAGTTTCCATACCGGACGAATTAAAAGGCCAGTCTTAAAGGTCAACATTTAGGACCGTCCATTATTAAAAGCCGGTCTTAAAGGTAATAAAATTTTCGAATAATTTTTTTCAATAGTTTTGTACCGGCCATACTTTAAGTCCGGTCTTAAAAGTATAACATTTAAGACCGTGTTTATATATGTCCGGTCTTAAAAGTTTTAACTTTTATATTTAAATTTTTCCGATTATTTTGGTCCCGAAAATATAAGTTCGGGCTTGTACGAGATTTCTCTATAAAATAATATAAATTTTAATTACATTTTTAAGACCGGTTGGTTTTTAAGCGGTCTCGAATAATATATTTAAGACCTATTAATAAAGGATCCGGTCCAAGAAGTTCATGATATTTACAAAAGCGCTACGGTCATACATAAGAAGTTCTTTATATTTACAAAATCTGTCACCGGTCATAGCTTCAAGAACGTTGCGACGAATGTCCGGTCTAAATGAGGCGGTCTTAAAGCCATTTTTTGCACTAGTGAATGATTATGATAAAATCCCCAAATAAAATATGAAAAATGTATAATATATTAGGTATTTCTCAACGGTCTAGTACAACTAGCTCATAAACTCTTACTTTGAGAGTCTCACAACCATATATCACAGTTATTATATAACAACCATCATGTATGATAAAAGTTAATGATTCTTATTTAGGAACCATTATTTTTATACTAAATACATAATGGTTGTCTACGTGAGACCGTTATTTAATGTTATTAACAGTCACGATTCTTAAAAATAACTATTATTTATGTTACTGAATAAATTATGGTTCTCAAAATATGACTATTATGTATCATGTAAGCATTACCATATATTATGATGATTGTTCACGTGTTCCCATCAACTATTATGACAACAATGTGCATACCATGACTTCATCAAACCTATATATATAACAGGTGTTATGTTATAACTGTTATGACTGGTCAAGAATAAATAACGATTAAGAACTGCAATTTATCTGAGTGGAGAAAATATAGCGCTCGACGATTCAAAACCACAAAATATGACAGTTAATAACCGTCATATATCGTGAATTCTATAGTAGTGTGAAGTTAATTAAATATTTTACATTTTTAAATAAATGTAAATGTTTAGTTTTATTTATTTATTGAAACTTACTTAAGACGTAATCTTTTAAACATATATGTAGATATGAGCTACAATATTTTGTATCATATATATATCAAAACTAAGTTATAAAATTATAAAAAATATAATTCTCGAGATTCTTTTTTTAATATACTATAATTCAAAATATTTAAATATATTTCGTTAAACGGATGTATGTTATGAAAGTTACTTAAACTATTTATCATGTTGTTAATATTTTTCACATAAAAAACTACTTAAACTGTTAGTTCTCTATGTGTTTTGATAATAACTGACAATTGTAAAGTTAAATCAAGTTTGTCTTTGTTAAGTTAAAAACTTACTGTCAAATACAAACTTGAGTTTAGAATTGTCAAACTCGAGTTTGAACTTGATAGAGAGTAAGTCAAGTTATTTTAACTTGGCTAAACTCGAGCTTTGTCATGGAAACTTGAGTTTTTCCTTGGCCGAGAGCTTTCAAAGTTTTTTCTTAAGTTAAGTAAACTTGAGTTAGTACTGGCAAACTCGAGTTTTTGTCAGACCGAAATTTGTTTAAAACCATTTTCTTAAACAAACTCGAGTCTGTTTGATTAAACTTGAGTGTTTGCCAGGCTGAGAGTTCTCAAATTTTTTCACATTATGTAAACTCGAGTCTGTCTTAGTCAACCTGAGTTTATGCCAGACCGAGAGTTTTCAAGGATTTTTGAAATTAAGGAAACTCAAGTCTGTTTTCTTAGAACTTCATTTTTAGTTTTTATGGACTTAAACTCATTTCCATCATGAATAGTCTCAAACTTTAGTTTGTCACTTAATGACTCGAGTTTGCATCTTTAGATTTGCATGGACTATATTTTTATCTTCTAAAGATGAAACATTTGATCAGTTTGTTGTTTTTGCCAAGAAGGTCCAAAACGAGAAAGGTTTCTCTATTGTAGGAATTCATACTGATCATGGTGAAGAATTCAAAAATCATGCCTTTGGTGAGTTTTGTGATAATATGGGCATTAATCACAACTTCTCAGCCCCAAGGACTCTTAAGCAAAATGGTGTTGTGGAGAGGAAGAATAGAGTCCTCACTAAGATGGCAAGAACTATGTTAAACGAGAATCATACCTCCCAAGTGTTTTTGGCTGATGCCATGAGTACGGCTTGCTACATCTCAAATCGGGTATATCTCCGGAAGAAGTTGAACAAAACTCCTTATGAGTTGTACAGAGGAAGAAAGTCCAATCTAGCTCATCTGCATGTTTTCGGTTGCAAATGATTCATCCACAACAATGGTAAGGATAACTTGGGAAAGTTCGATTCCAAGTCGGATGAAGGTATATTTTTTGGTTATTCAAATAAAAGTAAAGCTTATAGAGTCTTTAATATTTGTACTTGTATTGTAGAATAATCTATGCATGTTGTGTTCTGTGGAACTAAGTAAGATATGTCCTTGGATGATGATGAGGAACTTATTTTCAAAAAATATTTCTGCCTCTATTGAAAATCCTGAAAATATTTTTGAAGCTGAACATTAAAACTCTTGTGAAAATTCTGGTCAATCTCAGCTTAAAGCTTGAAAGTTCATCAGGAATCATCCTTTGGACCAAGTAATAGGTGATGTAAATCAAGGTGTAAGGACTAGAAAAAGTACTCTGAATGAAGTTACTTTTTCTGCCTTCGTATCCGAGATTGTGCCCTCTAAGATTGATGAAGCCCTTTTAGACAATGATTGGGTTATCGCAATGCAATAGGAATTACATCAATTTGATAGAAATCAAGTTTGTGACTTAGTACCTAGGCCTAAAGAACATCCGGTCATTGGCACTAAATGGGTATTTAAGAACAAATGTGATGATCAGCAATCATTATCCGTAACAAGGAAAGATTGGTTTCAAAAGGCTATAATCAAGAAGAAGGAATTGATTATAAAGAAACTTATGCTCCAATGGCAAGATTGAAAGCTATAAGGATTCTTCTAGCCTTTGCATATATAAAAGGATTCAAGCTATATCAAATGGATGTAAAAGGTGCTTTTCTAAATGGTTTGATTCTCAAGGAAGTATATGTTGAACAATCTCCTAGTTTTCAAAGTGATTATCATCCAGATCATGTTTATCGCCTCAAGAAAGCCTTATATAGTCTTAAGTAAGCTCCTAGAGCTTGGTATGAGCGATTAAGCAAATTCCTTCTTGATCAATGATTAGTTAGAGGTAAAGCAGACACAACTCTTTCTTAAAGAGTAATAAGCTTAATGATATATTAATTGTTCAAATTTATGTTGATGATATTATATTTGGTGCCTTTAGTGATGCTTTGTGTGAATAGTTTGATAAGAATATGCAGGGAGAGTTTGAAATGTCCATGATGGGAGAACTCAACTATTTCCTTAGTCTACAAATCAAGCAATGCAAAAATGAGATCTTTATTTCTTAAACCAAATATCTGAGGGATTTGCTGAAGAAATATGGTTTGAATGAATACAATGAAGCTGACACACCGATGAGCTCTACTACTACCATGGATGCTAATGAGAAAGGAAAATATTTCAACATCACAAGATATAGAGGAATGATTGGATCCTTGCTCTACCTAACATCAAGTCGGCCTGATAACTAGTTCAGTGTGGGCATGTGCGCTTGATTCCAATACACTCCCAAAGAGACCCATGTTGAACACATGAAGAGGATATTCATATATCTTGCCGATCCAGAGGAGTTGGGATTGTGGTTTCCCAAGGGTCAACCTGAACATCTAATGGCATATTCAGATTCAGATCATGCCAGATATAAGACGGACAGAAAGAGCCCAAGTGCAAATGTCAATTCCTTAGTGGATCACTTGTCTCCTGGTTTAGCAAGAAGCAAACAATTGTCTCAGTGTCATCGAATGAATTTGAATATATTGCTACATCAAGTTGTTGTGCTCAAGTTTTATGACTCAAGCAAGTACAACTTCTAGATTTGGGACTTCATTTCAAAGAAATTCCAATTCTTTGTGATAATACCACCACAATAAGCTTGGCAAAGAATCTAGGGCAACACACTCGAATTAAGCATATTGATGTTAGACATCACTTCATAAGAGACAACGTTCAGAAGAAAGATGCCAAAGTAATGTTTATCCCAACTCATCTTCAACTTGCTGATATCTTCACCAAGCCATTACCTAAGGAGCAATTCACCTTCATTAGAAGAAAGATGTCAATGTTAATTATGTTTTTTTTATGATTTTTAGATACTAATTTAAGCATCAGAGTGTTTAGTTATGTTTTGTACAGGATATCTGGTGTATCTGTCAACCTACTGAAGTTTACTGTTGAAAGAAGCAAACTCGAGTTTGATGAAGGCAAAGAGAAAACTTTGATTTATGGACAAAACCAAATTCGAGCCTAAAGATGGAAAACTCGAGATTAGTTCATATATATAGCAACCAAAGTCAGAGCAACTCCCAAACTCGAGTCCACGAATTATTTCAAGTGTTCATTGATACACACTTGAAGTCCAGGTCAGTACAAGTTTATGCAAACTTGAGTTTATAATTACAAACCCGAGTTTGTCGCACCTTATATATATCTGAAACTCGACTGTTGCTCTTCAGTTTCTTCTTCCCTCAAGTGTAACCCTAAGTTTCTCTGAAATCTCCCTTTTCTCTCAACCAAACTCGACCCTTCCTCTCCAAAAATGCCTCCTAAACGCTCCGCCAAAGCTGCAACCACTGATTCGGACTATGAGGGTACTGCATCTGCATCTCCACCTCCCCTAAAGTGACCTAGGAGAGAAAAATATGCTCCAAAAAAACTTCAATCTAGCATCGACAACAGGATACCAGGCGTCACTACTAATGAACCTTCGCCCAAAGCAAGACGATAGAAGGTGGTGATTCAGGAACCTACTAGAGCTCCCAAGATGAAACCTATCGACCCAGAGGCTGCAACACGTAAGGATAAGGATGAAGCTCCTAAAGTTGCTAAGCCTACAAAGAAGAAGAGGACAGTTGCATCTTCTAAATGTAGAGCTTTTCATAAGGGTCAAGGTCCTTCTAAAGCTCCTTCCTCATCTAGACCTAGAGAGCAGTCTAGTTCAAAGGTATTCAAATAAATCCCAGCCCTTCTTGATATCTATAATCATTCTTATGCTCTTAGTGATTTATGTACAATTGTCATGCAACTTCATAATGAATATGCTATTTCATTTAAAGAGCGCTGTCTTCATAAAACTTGCTGTCCAACTTTCTATGTAAATTTCTCTAAGCTAAAGGAGGATTGTAATATTGATATTTCTCCATAGTTTAAGTCTTTTGAAAATCTCATTTCTATTTGAGCTCCTTATAGCCCAAGGATTGTAAAAGGGTTCTATTTTAACATGCAGTGGGATAACATTTTGGATAGTGACAATACCCTCTTAGAGGAAAGAATTACCACTCATGTGAGAGGCCAAAAGATTGTTTTAAGTTCTACCTTTATCAATTATGTACTTCAAATTGCAAATCCTCCTTCTGTTGCTACTTAAATTATGATGACAGGGAAGTTTTTGAGATCTTAAGGCCTAATGAGCCTACTCCTGATGTATTAGACATCTTGACCTTTCCCCCCTGCTGTCATAACCCCTGTGTATAGAGCTATCTGGTACAATTATGCTAGAAATCTCTTGCAAAAAGGTGAAAATTTTACATATTTTGCAAAGAAGGATTACCCTATCTTTGCTTCTATCATTGATAAAACACCTCAAAATGTTGGGCATTAGGTTCTTCAGGAAATGGCCAAGTTCATATTTGCTTCAAGAAAAACCTCCCAAATACCTTTTCCCAATTTGGTTTCTATCATTCTATTTTATGAGAAGATATGGTATTTGGCTGCAAATGATAAACCTGTGAAGCCTCAGATGTTTGGGAAACATCACATGAATCTGATGAGGATAAATTTTGAAGAGGGTTCTGGTCAGTCAAAAGCCCTATCAAGGTCTAGAGCAACCCATTCTCGAGCACAAAGAAGCTTAATCAGCTCCTCCACCAGCTCAACATGCCTCACCTTCTGGATTTCAAGAGCAGATCAACGAAATTGTCCACAAGGCAATTTCTCATTTAACTGACAGAGTTAAGTCTAAAGTTGGACGTCTAATATCTGAGGTGACCAAGGGTCACAATACCTTAGTGGATACACAAGATGAGATGTCCAAAAATATTGACAACCTTACTGGTCATGTTCAGGATCATGCAGCCAGTATTAGGTCTCTTCATGCTGTGTTTTTGACCATATCTGTCAAAATGGACAAGATCTTGAAGTAGTTATCATCAGCTGGTCCAAGTCACGATGGTTCTGGTTTTGGCAACACCCCCTCTTTCACCCCTACTGGACGTAGCTTCAGCATTCCCAAGACAACCCATCTCTTCATCACCCACTTTCACCTTCACCACTCCCATCATCTCTACCACCCCAATTGTTGATTCCACTCCTACAACTTTCATCGTACCTCCCTTTCACCCTTCTACTATTAGGATCTCTCCTGATTCACCTAACTCTACTCCACCCACACCCTTGGTTCATCTTCAGCCAACTGATACAACCTCCCAAGCCCCACCCTTGTTTGGTGATGACAAAGGGGAAGAAGAAAAGTGAAGACTTAGTATTTTTTAGCATTATTGTTTTTTAAATTAGTATTTTTGAGCATTATTGTTTTTTATCTGTTGTATATGCTTTTTATGTTATTAACTTTGATGTATCTTTTTGCATTGCATAAATGTATAGCATATTTCGTTTTTGAATCATTTTAGGTTTCGTTTTTTTCTTTCTTTCATGCTCAAAACTTTTTGAATCTCGATAAATGGTTTACAAGTGTTGTCATCATCAAAAAGGGGAGAATGTTAGTTCTCTATGTGTTTTGATGATAATTGACAATTGTAAACTTAAATGAAGTTTGTCTTTGTTAAGTTAAAAACTTACTGTCAAAGACAAATGCGAATTTAGAATTGTCAAACTCGAATTTGAACTTGATAGAGAGTAAGTCAAGTTATTTTAACTTAGCTAAACTCGAGCATGGTCATGGAAACTTGAGTTTATCCTTGGCCAAGAACTTTCAAAGTTTTTTTTAAGTTAAGTAAACTCGAGTTAGTACTGGCAAACTCGAGTTTCTGTTAGACCGAGAGGTTTTTCAATGAAACCATTTTATTAAACAAACTTGAGTTTGCTTGATTAAACTTGAGTTTTTGTCAGGCTGAGAGTTCTCAAATTTTTTCACATTATGTAAACTCGAGTCTGTCTTAGTAAACCTGATTTTATGCCAGACCAAGATTTTCAAGGATTTTTGAAATTAAAGAAACTGAGTCCGTTTCTTAGAACTCCAATTTGAGTTTTTATTGACTTAAACTCATTTCCAGCATCAATAGTCTCAAACTTCAATTTGTCACTTAATGACTCAAGTTTGCATCTTGTTCAAAATATTTTCAAATAAATTAAATACTATATAATAATATTATTATTTATATAAATAATACTCCCTTCGATCTTAATTATAAGAACACTTTTGTAGTGTAAAGTACACCACAAAAGTGTTCATATAATTAGGACCTAGAGGTAGTATTATTATTATTTTTGAATTAATAATATATATATATATCCTAGATTAAATGATGTATTCATTAAATCTTAGACATATCTAAGATTCAATGAATCTGGACACTATTGCTCGTGTTGGGCTATTCTTGTGTGCGACCCTGCAGGCTCACATGAGATTGGCAGCGGGCCAATACTGTACCAGCCCACAAATCGCAAGCGGCCTCTAGCAAGACATTGCAACTACCCAATTCATATAGGGATCGATGATACGATACAACCTATCATACAACCATGTCACATCCCTTTTGTCACGCGATAATCAAGAATGAAGCATGCATAATGTCAACCTCTTGTTCTTGACCATTACTTTCTCGATTCTTGAGTAATCCAACAATTGAAATGGCAAATCTTTTTCATTGTCGTATGGCCATACATTTCTCAGACTCACTCATCGAGGGGCCTAGTATTATCTCTCTACAAATGTGAGGGACAAATTTCATCTTGACCATTCACATTCCTTTGCATGAAAACCACTAATCTGAATCGAAGCCTTTGTCATCACCCAGTCAAAGGTTACTTTTGACTAAGTCAAAGACCAACGACTCTCATGTAGGAATCCGTGATGATCTCAGGTAAAAGGGCGTTGTGACGCGGTTATACATGAGATAAGCTTATGACTAAATCCATGCAGCTTTCTCATAGCGGGTTGATCCAGTACCTTGTACTCTTACAAGTGCCTATGACTTTGATTCGTATCTCCATACTCATCAAAGTCATACTAGTCTTATTTCATCTTTGCTCCCGCATAGATGACCGACCAGGGACATTTAAGACAATCTTTATGATACGTCCTAGGACACAGTTGTCATAATAAACATGCAAATGATATGATAACTAAATGGAGAAATACTTTAAATAATAACAGTATTTAAAGTACCATGACTTGCCCCTAGGGCATAATTTCCAACAGACTCCCACTTGCACTAGGTGCAATTATCGATTACTCTAATTCCCATTGTCCTAACATGACGCTCATGTTTTGCTTGTGCAAGCGGCTTAGTTAGAGGATCAACAACACTTTCTTCTCCTGGTACTTTGCATATTTTTATATCACCTCTATCATTGATTTCTCTGATAAGATGAAAACGCCTAAGTATATGCTTGGTCCTTTGATGTGACCTAGGCTCCTTGGTCTACACAATAGCGCCACTATTGTCACAGAACAAATCTATTGGATATGAGATGGTAGGAACCGCCCCTAGTTCAGTAATGAACTTTCTGATCCAAACGGCTTCCTTAGCTGCATCTGATGCTGCTATATACTCAGCTTCTGTTCCATAATCAACTACAGTGCTTTTCTTAGAGCTCTTCCAGCTTACCGCACCACCATTCAAAAGGAATACATAGATCTTAGATCATCTTAGTCAATTTGGAAACTCGCATCTATGTAACTAGTTACACAGAGCTCATAACCCAATTCACCATATACCAAGAATAAGTCCTTTGTCCTTCTTAAGTACTTCAGGATATTCTTGACAACAGTCCAGTGACCCTCACCTGAATCTTGTTGATATCTGCTGGTCATACTTAAGGAAAATGAGACATTCAGTCAAGTACATAACATGGCATACATGATAGATCCAATGGCGGAGGCATATAGAATCTTACTTATGCGGTTTCTTTGATCTTGTGTACTAAGACACAGATCCTTACTGAGATGGATGCCATGAGACATGGGCATGTAACCCCTTTTAGAATCCTGCATACTAAATCTATGCAGTATCTTATCTATGTATGAGCTCTGACTTAGGCCTATCAGCCTTTTGGATCTATCTCTATAGATCCTAATCCCTAGGATGTAAGTGGCTTCTCCTAAATCTTTCATTGAGAAAGACTTTCCTAACCAAGACTTGACGCTCTATAAGGTAGGAATGTCATTCCCAATAAGTAGGATGTCATCTACATAAAGCACTAGAAATACAACTGTGCTCCCACTAACCTTCTTGTAAACACAAGGTTCATCGATGTTTTGAATGAATCCAAACTCTTTGACTACTTTATCAAAACGATGATTCCAGCTCTGAGATGCTTGCTTCAATCCATAAATGGACTTTTAAAGCTTGCATACTTTACCAGAGTCCTCTAAACGCATAAAGCCCTCAGGTTGTGTCATGTACACATCCTCAAGGAGCTTTCCGTTAAGGAAGGCTATTCTGACGTCCATTTTCCATATTTCATAGTCATAATGTACTGCAATGGATAGAAGGATTCTGATTGATTTGGCCATTGCAACTGGGGAAAAGGTTTCATCATAGTCCACACCATGAGTTTGAGTGAATCTTTTTGCAACCAGTCGTGCCTTGAAGACATTTACTTTGCCATCCATGTAAGTTTTCTCCTTGAAAACCCACTTGCACCCAATAGTTTTAACACCTTCAGGTGGATCGACCATGGTCCATACCTTATTGTCGTACATGGATTACATTTCATAATTCATGGCATTTAGCTATCTTTCGAAATTGGGTCCCACTACGGCTTCTCGATAGGTAGTTGGCTCATTTTGCTCAATGAGCAAAACATCACGACTTCTAGTAATCAGAAATCCATATCTCTGAGGCTATAGCCGTGACCTATCGGACCTTTATGGGCCTTGTGTTACTTGAGTAGGCTCAACAACTTGTTGTTAGTCTTCTCCGTTTTCCATTTGTGGTTCTATGTTGTGTTGTGGCTCTCAAATTTCTTTGAGGTACACCTTACTCCCACTGGTTCTTTTAGAGATAAACTCTTTATCCAGAAAGACACCATTCCGGATAACAAACACTTTGTGATCGGTAGGATTGTAGACATAGTATCCTTTAGTTTCCTTAAGATACCCCACAAAAAGGCATTTTGGGGATCTGTTTGATAATCTACCAGAGGCTTGCTATTTAATGCAAACCTCACATCCCCAAATTTTGAGAAAGGACAAACTAGGTTTATTCCCAGTCCATATCTCATATGGTGTCTTTTCAACTACCTTTGATGGAACACGATTTAGTGTGAATGCAGTTGTTTCTAGGGCATGGCCCCAAAAGAAGAGTAGAATATCTGTTTGACTCATCATAGATCGAACCATATCTAATATAGTTCGATTCCTCCACTCAGAAACACCATTTCATTGTGGTGTTCCTAGAGGAGTTAGTTGTGAGATGATCCTACAACTCCTAAGATGGTCGATGAACTCTTGGCTCAAATATTCACCACCTCGATCAGATCAAAGTGCTTTAATTATTTTTGCCAAGTTGGTTTTGTACTTCATTCTGGAATGTTTTGAACATTTCAAAAGATTCAGACTTATGTTTCATTAGATAGATATAGCTATACCTACTAAAATCATCTATAAACGTAATGAAGTACATATAACCTTCTCTGGAAAATGTATTCATTGGTCCGCACACATTAGTATGTATGAGACCCAATAAGTCAGTGGCCCTCTCACTATGTCCAGTAAAAGGTGCCTTTGTCATCTTTCCCAATAAACAAGACTTACATGTATCAAATGATTCAAAATCAAATGAGTTAAGAAATCCATCTTGATGGAGTTTTGAAATGCGTTTCTCATTTATATTGCCTAGACGACAGTGCCATAAGTAGAATAGTGAATATCTATGACATAGATACCTGAAGCGACAGCCCCGCTATCCTTCTTGTTCTTTTTTAGATATTCAAGGTGTAGTTTGCAGTTCCTCTTCCAATGACCCATTTCATTGCAGAAGTAGCAGACCCCATCCTTCTGAGGCTTTGCCTTCTTGGCTGCAAGCTTAGATTCGGGCCTATTTGACTCATTGGTCTTACCAGTTGAGCCATTACCCTTTCTTTTGCCCTTGCCTTTCTTTTTCATACCCTTTCCTTTCTAAACCATCAAAACAGTGTTGGGCTTCTTGTTAATGCTATGTTCAGCTGGTTTGAGCATCCTATGCAATTCAGAAATTGATTTCTCCATGTTGTTCATATTATAGTTCATGATAAACTAGTCATAACTTTTCAGGAGTGAGTTCAAGATCATATCTGTAGCTAACTCTTGGCTCATGGGAAATCCAAGCCTCTCAAGATGATCGATGTAGTCTTTCATTTTCATAACAGGAGGACTAACTGATGCACCTTCAGCCATCTTGCAGGAATGTAAGGCCTTTGTGGTCTCATACCTCTCTTGCCTTGCCTGTTGTTGGAACATTTCCTTGAGATGAGCAATCATCTCAAAAGACTCCATATGTTCCAGATCTCTTTGGAGCTTGGAACCATAGTGGCAAGCATCAGACATCCTACATCCACAAAGTCATTATTATGCTTCGTGTAAGCATCTCTCTGAGCTGTTGGAGCATTAGCTGCAGGCTCGTCATGAATGGGTTTATTGAGGACATACACCTTTCTTTCATGCTTGAGAACAATTCTCAAGTTCCTAAACCGGTCAAGAAAGTTTGTCCCATTAAGTTTGTCCATCTCAAGGACTGATCTCAATGATAGTGTTGTAGTATTACTAGTCGACATGATTCTACAATAAAAATATATGCAAAGTTTAGTTAGTAATCTCCCATTCAATTAACAACCTTAAATGTAATTAGTGGGCTAAGATCCATATTTGGCTTAAATTTAAGTCTGCTTTGGTAAGACGCTTAAAATTGTTAGTTCTCGGTGTTTTGATGATTACAAATTTTGAGTTATTGAATTAAGTAATGTGTGTCTACGTTATGGGTTGCTCAGGCAAGAGCTAGTTCATGCCCGAGCATACTCGATCTGATAAATTGTTCAAGTGTTTCAGAAAGGCTACCCGAGCAATGATTTTAAATGCCCAAGCATTACTTGATAGATTGACTAGGAATGCTCGAGCAGACAGATTGTCATGCCCGAGCATCATCGGGCAGATAGCAGAGTTCAAAAATAGATGCAAGATAAAAGCCATGCTCGAGCAAAGGTAAGTAGTGTGCTCAAACATTATCAAATACTCTTCATTCTATGTCTCTGGATGACTTGTGTCCGAGCATAATTATGACATGCTCGAGCAAGGGAAAAGAAATGCTCGAGCATTATTGCTAAGCTTCTTAGTCCTCGCCTCTATATGACTTATGCCCGAGCTTTATCTCTTGGATGCTCGAGCATTGGCGACGCTGGCTCACAATGATGCCCGAGCATGAGGACGTAGTTGCTCAAGCATTAGCGATGATTGAGGATTTTAAATACTTCTTCTGAGGCATGCCCGAGCAAGCCCAATTGAGTGCTCGAGCAGAAGCTCAATGTTGCTCGAGCATAGGATGATATTCTACTGTTATATATTTCCTCCTTTGTTGTTCAGTCATGCTCGAGCATGATCATCCTCTGTTTTCAAAATCACCATCTTCATAAATCCTAAATCATCGTGTAAGATTTCATTTCTACATATCATTACTCGTTATTATTCCTAATTGTTTTTAATCAGTTTGCTAATGAGTTTCAGATAACTTTATCATGGATCAATAAAAAATTGGCATAAAGCAATTTGTGTGTCAGAGAAGCATTTAATGTAGCTCCCAAATCGAGTCATATTCACGATAACCAATCATCTGATCATCGTAAAGCTTTTGCTACAATTCCATCCGCATAATTAATGTTATTTCTCAACGGGCAAAACAAAAGGAATGAAGAGAATGCCGTGACAGCAAATCCCCCTAGATTTCTAACGACAAAAGTATTAACCAAGCCTCATATGTCTAACAGATATATTCAAGAGTCTCAACGGTTAATCTTCAAGCTTCACCAACGGTCATTAATTGCAACAACTATAAATACCCGAAGAATTGAATTCGCCAACTACCGAAACGTTGTGCATTCAATTCGATCTTATTACAATCTATTGTTTCATTAACTTCACCACTTTCTTCGGATATTTTTGTGTACTTCAGTGTTTATCATTTATCTACTCGTGAGGAGTTTCTAAACATTATTTGATTATTGTGTTTGTAAATCTTAAGGTTATGGAAGCTTAAGTGTGGATGTACAATTACAGCTTGTAAGGGGGAGTGAGTCCTAGTGAGAGGATCATCCAAATACAGTGTGTAATTATAATTGTCTTTGAAACATAATGGAAATCCCAAGAGTTTTGGAGACTGGAGTAGGTCGAAGAGTTAGACCGAACTAGGATAATCTCTTGTGTCTCTTTGTTCTTCTCTCTGTGTCTGTTTTGGTGTTCTTTATTTCTTAGCCAAAAGAATTTTTGAAATTACCTATTCACCCCCCTCTAGGTGATATTCCATATTCATTTGGTATCGAGCCTGGTTTCTACTGGGCTTAACATCCCGAGAAAGATCATGGAAGGAATATTACCTGACGATGCTTCAATTAACCAACCACCTGGCTTCAGTGGCGAGCATTATTCTTTTTGGAAAGCAAAGTTCAAAGTCTTCGTCTTGGCTACTAAGTATGGCTTGTGGATGGTGTTTGAGAGAGGAGACTACACGCCATCAGTTTTTGAAAATGGTCTTAGAGTTCCAAAACTGGAAGAAACTATGATGAAAATAATCAGAGAAACATTACGCTCAACAGTAAAGCTGTTCTCATGCTCCAAAGTGCTCTAAGTCAAGAAGAGTACTTTCGTGTCTGCACATGATCATCTGCTGAAGCTATGTGGGATGCGTTGGAGATAGCTCATGAAGGAACAGTTGGAATCAAGGAAAACAGAATCAATACCCTCATGACAAAATACGATCTTCTTCGTATGAAATCTGAGGAATCCATTGGCGAATTCCAACTGAGATTCACTCATTAGATTAATCAACTTCTTTGTCTTAGGCAAAAATTATGAACAACTTTGTCCAAGTGAGGAAAATTCTCAATATCCTTAGCAAGGAAAGGAAGCTAAAGTCACAAAACTATTGAAGAAGATCATGGAGAGTTGATGGCTTCTGTAGCAGCATTGATTGGCATCTTGTCTGAATTTGAAGCAAATATCAAGTTCAGAAAAGGACTTGATGAGATCAGTAGCAAGAAGAAAGGGATTGCCCTCAAAGCAATCAAAGAAGCTAAAGAATCAGATATTGAAGAAGACGAAGATGAAGAGCTAGGCATGATGGTCCGAAGATTTAAGAAGTTTGATAAGAAGAACCAAGGCTTCAGAAATTGATTCCAGAAAAGAAACTCAAGTAACAGATGTGAATTCAAGGATAAAGATCAAGTTATCTGTTATGAGTGTGAAAAGCCGGGTCATTACAAATCAGAATGTCCTTAGCTGAAAGGTAATGAAAAGGAGAAGAAGAAGAAGAAATTCAATCACTTCAAGAAGAAGGTTTACGTATCTGCCATATGGGGAGATGGTTCCTCAGATGAAGAAAGTGAGGAAGGAGAACAAACAGCAAACATTTATCTTGTTGCCGAAGAAGAGCAATCTTAAAACGTTTATGATGTATATGACTCATAACCTACATATGATGAATTATTTGCTGAGTACAATGCTTTACAATCTGAATTTGAAAAGGTTGCTGAGAAATATATAGTTTTGAAAAAGAAGAACATAGTTCTTGAACATCAAGTTAAGAATCTTTCTTGTGAAAATATTGTTTGTGAAGAATGTCTTGATTTAGAGAAAAAGAATTTTTATCTCACAAAAATGGTTGAGAAATTCACTAAAGGTAGTGAAATGCTCAACGTAATTTTGAAAGCTCAAAGGTTTACAAATGATCGATCGGGCATAGGATACAATCCTATTTCAAACAAAAAGAAAGGCAAGAAGAAAACTAGTGGAAAATCCTATTTGAACTATTTTCAAAAAATAGTTCACACTTCAAATACTTTTGTTCACTGTAATTACTGTAACCGAAAGGGGCACAATACCCCATCTTGTTTTCATAAGAAAGATAGAAGAGATAAACCTGTTGGCAACTATCAGTGGGTACAAAAGGGAACCTATGTTCCCAAGGCCCGAACTAACCCCAAAGGACCCAAGAAAATATGGGTACCTAAAACTTAATATCTTTTGATTTGCAAGTTTGTCTGAGAGCATCAAGAATCAACAAGTGCTACATTGACAGTGGTTACTCCAGACACATGACGGGGGATCAAACCAAATTTGTTGCAATGAGATTAAAAGATGGTGGCAAAGTCACCTTTGGAGGAAACCAATCTGGAAAGATCGCTGGAATTGGCGAAATTGGTGCAAAGAAAGGACCTCAGATCAAAGATATATATCTTGTGGAAAGTCTCTGTCACAACCTCCTGAGCGTGAGTCAAAGTGCTGATAAGAACAATTAGATCATCTTCGATTTAGAAGAATGTCTCATTATCAACAAAGGTGATCTCCCAATCAATAAAGGTAAACTTAAAATACTATTTAAAGCTCTTAGAGAAGGTAATCGCTATACCTTAGATTTACCAAATGTTAGCTCGAAAAATGTTTTGTTAGCAACTTGGACGAAAGTTGGCTGTGGCATAAGCGTCTGGCTCATGTAAACATGTTCCAACTAGACAAGTTGTTAAGAAAAGATTTAGTTGTTGGTTTACCTAAATTGCGTTTTAAAAATGACATGATTTGTGATTCTTGTCAAAAAAGTAAACAAACTAAATCATCTTTTAAAAACAAGCTTGAAATCTCAACCAATCGACCTCTTCAACTACTTCATATGGATGTAGTTGGACCAGCAAGAGTTAAGAGTCTTGGTGGAAATTTGTATACTCTAGTCATTATCGACGATTTCTCTCTATTTACTTGGACTATCTTTTTATCTTCAAAAGATGAAACATTTGATCTATTAGTTGTGTTTGCCAAGAAGGTACAAAATGGGAAAGGTATTTGCATTTTAGCTATTCAAACAGATCATGGAGGTGAATTTGAGAATCACGCCTTCGGAGAGTTCTGTGATGCTCACGGCATTGATCACAACTTTTGAGCTCCAAGGACACCACAACAGAATGGTATGGTTGAAAGGAAGAATTTTGTGCTCACTGAAATGGCCCGTGCCATGTTGAACAAAAATCAGACTTCATAAGTCTTTTGGGCAGATGCAATTAGCACGGCCAGTTATATTTCCAACCGAGCCTATCTCCAAAAGAAGCTCAACAAAACTCCATATGAGCTTTATAAAGGAAGGAAACCAAACTCGGCACACCTTCATATCTTTGGCTGCAAATGTTTCCTTCACAATAATGGTAAGGATAATTTGGGTAAGTTTGATCCCAAATCCGACGAAGGTAAATTTCTTGGTTACTCTAATAGGAGTAAGGCATATAGGATTTTCAATAAGTATACTCGTTTAGTATAAGAGTCAATTCATGTTGTGTTCTATGAATCTAAATCTGACGATTCTTTAGATGATGATGAACCTATCTATAAGAATCAATTCTTTTCAAAAACTACTCTTGCCTCTCTTGAAAATCTAGAAAATGTTTTTGAAAACGATTCTCAAAACTCTTGTGAAAATCCCAATCAATCTCAACCTTAAGCTTGGAAGTTCATTAGGAATCATCCTTTGGACCAAGTAATAGGAGATGTAAATCAAGGTGTAAGGACTAGAAAAAGTACCTTAAATGAGGTTACATTTTCTGCCTTCATATCCAAGATTGAGCCGTCTAAGATTGACGAAGCCTTGTCAGACAATGATTGAGTGATAGCAATGCAAGAGGAATTACATCAATTTGATAGAAATCAAGTATGGGACTTAGTACCTAGGCCTAAAGATCATCCGGTGATTGGCACTAAATGGGTATTCAAAAACAAACATGATGAATCCGCAATCATAGTCCATAACAAGGCTAGATTGGTTGCCAAAGGCTATAATCATGAAGGTATTGATTATGAGGAAACGTATGCTCTAATGGCTAGATTGAAAGCTATACGAGTACTCTTAGCCTTTGCATGTATCTAGGGATTTAAGCTCTATCAAATGGATATTAAGAGTGCTTTTCTAAACGGGTTCATTCAAGAGGAAGTTTATGTTGAACAGCCTCTTGGTTTTGAAGATGATCATCATCCAGATCACGTGTATCAACTCAAGAAAGCTTTATATGGTCTTAAACAAGCTCCTAGAGCTTCGTATGATCGGTCAAGTAAATTTCTTTTGGATCAAGGTTTTGTTAGAGGAAAAGCAGACACAATACTCTTCATTCAAAGTAATATGCATAATGAAATCTTAATTGTGCAAATATATGTAGATGGTATAATATTTGGTGCGACTAATCATTCTCTCTGTAAGGAATTTTCCAAGAAAATCAGGGTGAATTTGAAATGTCAATGATGGGTGAGCTCAATTACTTCCCCGGACTGCAAATCAAACAACAGAAGAATGAGATTTTTATCTCTCAAACGAAGTATCTCGTGATTTGCTCAAAGAGTTTGGGATGGAACATTGCAATGGAGCCGACACTCCAATGAGCTCAACTGCCTCTCTACATGCGGATGAAGAAAAAGGCAAAGACTTCAACATAACCAAGTATAGGGGAATGATCGGATCCCTAGTATACTTAACTTCAAGTCGGCCTGATATTCAATTCAGTGTGGGAATGTGCGCGAGATTTCAATCAGCTCCCAAAGAATCACATGCCGAGCATGTTAAGAGAATTTTTTGATATCTTTCAGATACAAAAGAATTGGGTCTCTGGTTCCCAAAACAACAAGAGTTTTTGGTAGCATATTCATACTCGGATCATGCTGGTTATAAGACCGATAGAAAGAGCACAAGTGGTCAATGCGAATTTCTGGGAGGTTCACTCGTATCGTGGTTCTGCAAGAAGCAAACCACTGTGGCTGTATCATCCACTGAAGCTGAATATGTTGCTTCCTCAAGCTGCTGTACTCAAGTTTTGTAGCTCAAACACCAACTCTAAGATTTGGCGATTCATCTGAAGGAGATCCCAATTCTTTGTGACAACACCAGTATAATAAGCTTGGCTAAAAACCCAGTACAACACACTAGAACCAAACATATTGATGTGATACATCACTTTATTCATGACCATGTTCAAAAGAAAGATGTCAAGGTGATGTTCATTCACATACATCTTCAGTTGGCTGATATCTTCACTAAACCGTTGGCTAAAGAACAATTCACGTTCATCTATAGAGAATTAGGTATGACAAATCCCAATGAATTGTAAGTATTTTCTCTTCAATTAATTTGATTCAATAAGATATTACTAACTTTAGCATCATAGTTTCTAGTATATGTTTATGCAGGACACTCTGTTTTGATGATGAAAAACATAGGGTAACAGAGTGAATGCTGCTCGAGCACATCTCCTCTTACTTCTCGAGCAATGACGTGGAGAGCCTCTCAAAGAAGCAAAGACAAAGAACCCGCTTTCGAGCAACACGGGATGCATAATGAAGGATCATGAAGAACACCGCCGAGCACGCCTAGAAGTCTGCCCGAGAACCAATAGGGCATATGAAAAAATTACTTACTGAGGAACTATGCATGAGAAACTTCTAGATGAACATTGTGATAAAAAATCCCTCTCCAATTGCTCCAAGGGTTCAATTAACATTGATAAGTCAAGTATTCACAGAGCATACTTGAAGGGAGGTCAGTCTTGGTCATTTTCTTTATTAATTTAAATATTTGTTTTCGTCCCTGCTCGAGCCAGACATGAAGTTTGTTCAAGCAAGAACCATGCTCGAGCACGGAGAAACGCATGCTCGAGCAACATTGCGTGACAAGGTTTTTAAAATAGGATGTCGTTTCACTTCATGTTCTTCATTTTCACTTCACCGTCTCTCCCTCTCACTGTGCGTCGCGAGCCCTAGTCTTCTCACCCTCTCAAATTCTTATTCTATTACGTCCGTTTGTGAATCATTATGACTATTTCAACCGTTAAATCGATTCATTCAAGCGTGACCGTTATTTCCACCGATTCATTTCCCTTAAATTCCTCCATTTCCCTCCAATTTTATCCTCATAGTCGTCGAACTCCACCATTCAAAGTTCCCTATTTTTTATTCGTAAAATGGCTGGCTCCGGTAGTAAATCCCCATCCAAAAAGCCTCCAACGAAGAAATCTTGTTACTATCGACCCAAAGTTCAAGACTCTAACGAACCCACCAAACCTAAAATCACAAAGAAGAAGTTGAAGGTCACCAAACCGCCACAGAAATCTGGTGTAGCGATTTAGGAATCTCCAAAGCTGAAGACTCGCTTTCAGAATGGGTCCCTACCTTCAGACAAAGCAAAACAAGAAAGGTCACAGTCACCACCTCTTTCGGCTTCCATTGACTCTCTGGAAACTATCGATGAGAATCGATCAAAGGAAGTCGAAGATCATCCTCAAAATCCCAAGGCGTCGACTAGTCAGAAATCTCATGCCTCTAGGAGCAAGAAGCAAAAAGTCTCAGTTCCTCAGAAACCACAAGCGTCTGGTAGCAAGAAACAACAAGTCTCGGACAATCGACCTCCAAATGGCCAGTTGCCTGAACCTTCACCAGGAATGATTGTTGGTAATATTGCCGTTGATGATACTAAGAACTTTGAATTTTACTTTGGGAAGAGACCTTTTTGTCCTATTGTATATGTTGATATGGAGCATTTCCAAAAGGAATGCAATTTCAACTTGACTGATTGGCTTCTTTAGTTCATGCCTTTACTAAGTATTAACAAGCCATACTCTCCTGAAGTCGTTCGTGTCTTCTACTACAATATGCACCTCCAGGTCAAAATTCAAGAAGATGATGATGATATCTTGGTTTCAAAGGTTCGGGAGCAAGAAATTAAGATCACGACTCACGATCTTAATGTCATTCTTGGCATTGTTGATCCTCCTGAAGATCCCCTCAAAGCTGTCAGATGTTGCTTACCACAAAATCCTTCTCCCAGATGTTCCTTATGATGGCAAAAAGGTCTGTTTCACTCCGGCTATGATGAAAGATGAGTACCGAGTGTTGTGGTATGTGTATAGGAGTCTCGTTCAGAAAGGCCAAAGTTTCACTCACTTCGTGCAGAAAGACTATGAGCGGTTTGCTCATTGCCAAGGAACCACGGAATCTTGGCAAGTGGATTATGGACGAGATTATCTCCTTTATTTCAGAGGCTCCAATCAAGCTTCGAGCCACCAAACCACTTCCTTCATTGATTTCTCGTATCTTAGAAGTCAACAATGTCTGGTACCTCTTGAATGACAAAGAAGAATACCCACCTCGTTTTGGTAAAGAACATATGATTCGGATACAGATTTCCTTTACTGAGGCCTCGTCTAAGAAAAAGAAGATGAAAGCTCCTGCTCCTCTAAAGTCTTCAAAGCCATCTGCTTCGAAACCTCTAGATGAGGCTGAGTCATTTAAGGCTGGTCCTTCTACATCTACACCATCATTTGCCCAGGCTTCAATTCAGAACCAGATTCAGTCCACAATTGAGAGTGCCATGGCTCCTTTCAGAATCTCGATATTGGGATGATCAAGGCTATGTTCGGTGAGATGGTCAACTTGAAAGCTCACATTGATCTGCAGATTGACATTAAGATGAAGGCGTTGAAAACAGAAATGGATACTCGGTTCTCCGTCTTATTTGATCATCAACAAGAGATTATGAAGGAAGTTCAAAACATGGCTCAACAACAACTCAATCTTCAACAGGCCGTACAAGACTTCGATTAGACTTTGGATGCTTTTGTGACAAGCTTTGGCCTTAACGGTCCCACTGACATACATCCTGCATCAGAGAAGCCTCCTGCCTCTGCTTCTGATATCCCTCCTGCCTCTAATCCTATAACTACCATTGTTCCATTTCAGTCATCACAGCCTTCCTCTGAGTCTCCTTCTCATCATGATCTTCCCCCTTCTTGAGTGATGCCAACGAGGGAGAAAGAGATGTTTTTAAGATTGAAATGTTTAACTTAGATGCTTTTGGATGTTTTTTAGATTGAAATGTTTAATCCGATATTTGTGTAATCTGAACTATGTGTACTAACTGTTAGTTTATGAAAATCAAAAGTCTAGTTTTAGTATTTTTGTAACTCTATCTACCTTGAACAATCCATTACTAAATTCAATAACTTTCATATCTAGTATATCTCAAAATCCCATCTTAGAGTTGTCATCATTAAAAAGGAAGAGAATTTTAGTTCTCGGTGTTTTGATGATTACAAATTATGAGTTATTGAATTAAGTAATGTGTGTCTAAGTTATGGGTTGCTCGAGTAAGAGCTAGTTCATGCCCGAGCATACTCTATGATAAATTTTCAAGTGTTTCAGAAAGGCTGCCCGAGCAAGGATTTTAAATGCCCAAGCATTACTTGATAGATTGACCAGGAATGCTCGAGCAGAGAGATTGTCATGCCCGAGCATCATAAGGCTGATAGCAGAGTTCAGAAATAGATGCAAGATAAAAGCCATGCCCGAGAAGAGTGTAAGTAATGCTCGAGCAGAGCTAAGCAGTATGCTTGAACATTATCAAATACTCTTCATTCTCAAGTAAGGGAAAAGCAATGCTCAAGCAGTATCGCTAAGCTTCTTAGTCGTCGCCTCTGTATGACTTATGCCCGAGCATTATCTCTTGGATGCTCGAGCATTGACGACGCTGGCTCACAATGATGCCCGAGCATGAGGACATAGTTGCTTGAGCATCAGCAATGATTGAGGATTTTAAATACTTCTTCTGAGGCATGCCCGAGCAAGCACAGTTAAGTGCTCGAGCAGAAGCTCGATGTTGCTCGAGCATAGGATGATATACTACTGTTATAGTATATTTCCTCCTTGGTTGCCCAAGCATGCTAGCAGTCATGCTCGAGCATGTTCATCCTCTGTTTTCAAAATCATCATCTTCGTAAATACTAAATCATCGTGTGAGATTTCATTTCTACATATCATTACTCGTTATTATGCCTAATTGTTTTTAAGCAGTTTGCTAATGAGTTTCAGATAATTTTATCATGGATTAACAACAAATTGGCATAAAGCAATTTGCGTGTCAGAGAAACATTTAATGCAGTTCCCAAATCGAGTCATATTCATCATAACCAATCATCTGATCATCGTAAAGCTTTTGCTGCAATTCCATCCGCATAATTAATGCTATTTCTCAACGGGCAAAACAAAAGGAATGAAGAGAATGTCGTGATAGCAAATCCACCTAGATTTCTAACGGCGAAAGTATTAACCATGCCTCATATGTCTAACAGATATATTCAAGAGTCTCAACGGTTAATCTGTAAGCTTCACCTATGGTCATTAATTGCAACAACTATAAATACCCGAAGCATTGAATTCGCCAATTACAAAACGTTGTGCATTCAATTTGAGCTTATTGCAATCTACTGTTTCATTAACTTCGCTAATATCTTTGGATATTTTTGTGTACTTCAGTGTTTATCATTTATCTACTCGTGAGGATTGCCTAAACACTTATTTGATTATTGTTTTTGTAAATCTTAAGTTTGTGGAACCTTAAGTGTGGGTGTACAATTACAACTTGTAAGGCGGAATGAGTCCTAGTGAGAGGATCATCCAAGTATAGTGTGTAATTGTAATTGCCTTTGAAAGATAGTTGAAATCCAAGGAGTTCTGGGGACTGGACGTAGGTCGAAGAGTTAGACTGAACTAGGATAATCTCTTGTGTCTCTCTGTTCTTCTCTCTGTGTCTGTTTTGGTGTTCTTTATTTCATAGCAAAAAGAATTTTTGAAATCACCTATTCACCCCCTCTAGCTGATATTCCATCTTCAAAAATCAAGTTAGTTAGGTAGGCAACCTCTGCGAATTACATCACATGTAACTCTTAGATCTTTATGGGATTCGATCATCACATGATCCGGCATGTTTAATCCTATCTAATGCCTTGAGATCCAAAATTGTTTTGATAATCTCAATTAAGTTAAGACAATAATGAATATTGTGAGTATCACCATTACCCACACTTGTCTCATCAAGATAACTCAAGTGCATCCACTTTGGTGGAACTTGCAAATGAGTGATCTAGGTTTTGACAAGTATTCATTGATTGACGGCAATACGATTTAAGATTTCATTTAGAGGGTTTAATCCTATTTATATGAATGCAATGACAATTGTATGTCATATAAACTCAAAATAAGCATGCCATGATCTAATCAATATGACTCAACATGGTTCACCTAACCTAAAATCTTCTCAAGCCAATGAGAGGACTTCTCTAAATAAGAAAAGGAAATACATCTGGAGAAACCTCGTTTCAACATACAAGGGGAGTGGGATGAGAAGAGAATGTACATCAAGAATATTTAGAGAAAGGCATGACACGCAGGCCATATTTAAATATTACAATACTTGTAAATACTAGAGCCATGTTGTTCACCATACCCAAACAACATTTGGAAATAAATCACAACATGTTAATTCAAACATTATGAAAGAAACAAAAAGTGTGATAATTAAATTATCGCGCTACAATAGTTAGCTACAGCGGTCCCACTAAGGAGTATTGTTTTAGTAAAATTATTTCATTTAAAAAAAAATAAACCCCCAAGATGACGTTGTTCTGTCCTGAACGTGATCAACGATTGAGTCCCGCGATCAAGAACAAAGCAGCGTCGTTTGGTCATGACCGACGTCTAAGCGTCACCGATGTTCGAGCGTGATCAACGTCCGAATATTTCAGAACGTGATCGACGTGCCAGAACATAACCGACGACTCCAAACGTGATCGACCCCAGCGTGACTGTCGTCCGAGCATCATCGATGTCCGATCTTCATCGAGCGTGTCCGACATGCGAACTCACGATGCTCCTGAACGTCGTCTAATTCGTCGGATATGAAGTCTTTAGAACTTCACAAAATGGCTGCGAGATTTGACTAGCTATCTGTATGTAACCCTAACATCGAACGTAACCGATTTAAACGTATACAAGATTCGGTTTTAAACATACATATATCTCATATAATCGCATCTAGAAAACCCAATTTAAACGCACGGTTGACCTGGCTCTAATGCCACTGTTGGGATCTGTACATGCAGCGGAAGGATTTCATCCATTAAAATCTTACGAATCCCATAGGGGGATCTATCAACGACGTTTAAATCGAGTTCGTTAGGAATCGTACCTACTCGAACTCGTGTGCGTCCTACTCGAACAACAGCAACCGACTCTACGAATCCACTCCCTCTACCGGTACCCACACCGAACAGCACTCTAACACGGACGGCAGTGTGCTAGCACCTTCAAGCTTTGCGTCTCACGTCTCTCCTATAAGATTTCAGTTTTGCGGCTCTCTCATTTTAATATGACTAGATCTTCATCTAATAGAGTTTTTCAAACTCTAATTGGGCCCTATTAAAATATTTAAAATTAATCTAAATTAAACTTGAAATTTGAATTTGGATTAAAATAATATATTAATTAAATCTATCCAATAGATCTAATCTAATCTATTTATTTAATCTGAATTAAAAGCTTATCGATTTAATTTATGTTTATAAATTAAATTTGAGATATGATATTTATCTATTTAATTAAATTTATGATACTATATCTCTATTTAAATTAAATCGATATATGATATCTCTATTCAAAAATTAAATCGAGATACGATTTCTCTATTATTTTAGTTATTTAATTTATCAAATAAATTAAATACTTTATAATAATATTATTATCTATATAAATATTATTATTATTTTCCAATTACTAATTAATATATATATATATATATATATATATCCTAGATTAAATGTTGTTTTCATTAAATCTTAGACATATCTAAGATTCAATGAATCTAGACACTATTCAGCGTATTGGGCTATTCCTATGTGCGACCTTACAAACCCACATGAGATTGGCAGCGGGCCAATACTGTACCAGCCCCCAAATCGCAAGCGGCCTCTAGAAAGACATTGCGACTACCCAATTCATGTGGAGATTGATCATACGATACAACCTATCATACAACCATGTCACATCCCTTTTGTCACGCAATAATGTGATCAAGGATGAAGCATGGATAATGTCAACCTCCTGTTCTTGACCATTACTTTCTCGATTCTTGAGTAATCCAACAATTGAAATAGAAACTTTTTTCCATCATAGTATGGCCATACATTTCTCAGACTCACTTATCGAGGGGCCCAGTATTATCTCTCTACAAATGTGAGGGACAAATTCCATCTTGACCATTCACATTCCTCTGCATGAAAATCACTAATCCCGATCGAAGCCTTTATCATCACCCGGTCAAAGGTGACTTTTGACTAGGTCATGAAAGAAGGAATATCACCAAGAGGGGGGTGAATTGGGGATATAAAATTTTTCCGCAAGAATCCTCTGTTTAACCAAATGTAAAACAGAGATAAACAGAGTAGGGATAAGTGAGATTGAACACAATGGATTTATCCTGGTTCGGTCTAAATCCTTGACCTACGTCCAGTCCCGGACTCTCCGGGATTTTCACTAACTTCAACCGATTACACACTCAGTAACTCTCGAAGCAATTCTCTCTCTAGAACTTGCTCCCCCTTACAAGTTGTAATCAATTATCCCAATCTCAAAGTCCCAATACTTTGAGATTCTTACAAGAAAAGATAATCAATGAAAGACTCTCTAAAAGAGTAGAAAAATAATCACTGAAGCTTAATATATCCGAAGATATTTTCTCTGTAAGTCGAAACAGTAAGTGTTCTTAATGACTAATTGAATGCACAGCATTTCGGTAGTTGGAGACTTGAATGCTTCTTCTATTTATAGGTTGGTAGCATTGATGACCGTTGAGAAGAATAAATGAGCCGTTGTGAGTAATGAATATATCCGTTGTAAATCACTTGCTCGTCTCCTCGTATTTCTTTCGTCATTCGACCGTTATTCTTTATTAACATTCTTTATTTGAATTGTCCGTTGGGAGACAAAGTGAGAATGTTTTCTCGGGAAGTGACCGTAATGCTTTTTGTATGTCCAGAGGTTTATTTCTTCTTTCGGCTTCAAGTCTCGGGACCGCATTTAATGCTTCGACACATATTGACTTTTCGTGATTTCAAGTTTAAAAACATGTTAGAAGTATCTGAAATACACTAGCAAACTGATTAAACTTGGTTAGAAATGATAAGAATTAATTACATAAGATACCCAAGCTTTAATCGAATGAAAACCAGAATGCCCAAAAAAAAAAATATTCAAATCTGATATGAACAACTCGAGTTGCTTCACATAACTCGAGTTATTTTTAGTTCAGAAGATATGCGCATGAAGAACAAAACTTGAGTTATCCTTAATAACTTGAGTTGGCTAACTCGAGTTACTATTCCTAACTCGAGTTACTTCGAGAATCATCTATTCGGGAAATTCTTCGCAAATGGTATAACTTGAGTTATAGTAATAATCGGAGTTGTCCAACTCGAGTTTTGTACTCTAACTCGAGTTGCTTTGGAATTCAAATCGTATTTAAAGTTTTCGCGAGAAAACATAACTTGAGTTATTGCAAAGAATCGGAGTTTTTCCAACTCGAGTTGTATCGAGTAACTCGAGTTACTTTTGAATTTGAATCTTTCGTAAAAACGTTCGCACATAATATAACTTGAGTTACAAAAATAACTTGAGTTGGGCAACTCGAGTTATACTCGTAACTCGAGTTTTTCTCGCTTCGAAAATCAAACGTAAAGTTTTTAACACTTAGCCAACTCGAGTTTTTCCTTGTAACTCGAGTTATATCGATACCAAAAACTGATATCGCGATGAGGCTTTTGGGAACTGAAGTACAACTTATAACTTGAGTTGTTTAGTGACAACTCGAGTTATCCTTCATTTGATCCGATTTTTCTTAAGTGTAAAACTTGAGTTATGATAGGCAACTTGAGTTATGTAACTTGAGTTGTTTTCAACAACTTGAGTTACTGATCTTTCAAAATCATTTTACAAGAAACTCAGTGCAACTTGTCTAAACTTAATTCTTCGCAAATTAACCCATTGATCATTACAATTGTTAGACATCATCAAAACACATAGAGAACTAACAGGTCAAAGATCAGCGACTCTCATGTAAGAATCCATGATGATCTTAGGTTAAAGGGCGTTGTGACGCGGCATGAGATAAGCTTATGACTAAATCCATGAGCTTTCTCATAGTGGGTCGATCCAGCACCTTGTACTCTAACAGTGGCCTATGACTTTGATTCGCATCTCCATACTCATCAAAGTCATACTGGTCTTATTTCATCTTTGCTCCCGCATAGATGACCGACCAAGGAAATTTAGGACAATCTTTATGATACCTCCAAGGACACAGTTGTCATAATAAACATGGAAATGATATGATAACTAAATGGAGAAATATTTTAAATAATAACAGTATTTAAAGTACAATGACTTGCCCTTTAAGGCATAATTTCCAACATAGACATAGGTCAAGAGTTAAGACCGAACCAGTATAAATCTTCTTGTGTCAAGATCTTATTCTCTATCTCTGTTTTACCCTGTTTTGGTATCTCCAGTTTTTGGTGTTTAAAAAGATTTTTTTAAAAATCCCCAATTCACCCCTCTCTTGGTGATTTTCTCCATTTACATAAACTTTTGAGTAAATACCCTTTTGGGTCCCTGGAAAAAAACACGAACCCCATTTTGGTCCCTCACACAAAGAAATGCCCTTTTTAGTCCCTGGAAAGGATGAATAAGGGTCGATTTGTGAACATTTTGGTCCCTCACAAATTTCCAAAAAGCCTTTTTTTAGTCCATAAAAAAGTCTCATTTTAGTCCCTAGGGACGAAAATGGGGTCCGTGTTTTTTGTCGGGGACCCAAAAGGATATTTACTCTAATTTTTTTTAAAATTTACTAAAAAAATATTAAATAAATCATTAATAAGTATCAAGTCTTTCGTAGAAGTGTAAAATAGTAAATAATATTTAGTTTATAATGGTTTTTGATTGAAAACATATATACTTGAAGAATATTTTTTTAACGGTGTTAATGGTTTGAACTAAAGTGTTTGTTTTAAAATAAAGAAGAGATATGTGTAATTAAAGCAAAACAAAAGGGTGGTTAAAGTTTTTCCCCCTTTAAAATATAAAGTCTTTGTAGAAATTTTGGAAGAATTTAAAATTTCAGCAAAGTCACTTTGTAAGTTAGACTTCTCAAAAATTCTACAATGACCTAAATCTCAATACAACATTTGGAGCTTCGCTTGACCACAACACACACATATACATATTCACTACTACAAAATATGGATTTCACTTCCCTAAAAAACATCATTTTTTTCTAAAAGGTAAGTAAAACAAGAAGGCAGTGACATTTTTGTAATTTTGTGGAAGCTTTAGACGTCCTAATTAAAAAATGGGATGCATAAAGTCTACTTTTGGCATCTCAATTTAGAAAAGGGACTCCAAAAGTATACTTTATGCATCCCAATTAGGAAAAAAAAAAGACACTGAAAGCAGGGACTTTTAACGTCACAAGTCAAAATTGGGACTCCTAAAATCCACTTTAGGTGTCCCAATTTATAATTGGGACGTCTAAGTCGTAAATTCAGCTTTATGTTGTATAGTCAAATCAGATGCTTGGTGTTGTTTAGTCATAGTCAAATTAGATGCTTGGTGCCATTTTTCATTTCACGTCTCACAGTTCTCTTTCCTCATTTTTCATTTCACTATACCAAAGTCAATTTCTAGATCTCACTGTTCAGTTTATCGACCTTGCACTTGGCGCTCGAAGTTGACGCCGTTGCCAGCTTCTTGATCTTGCTCTTCATGCTCGCCTTCAATTTCATTCCGTCATCGATGCATTCTCTCTCTTTCTCCATTGACCATCCCTCTCCATCTGTATCTCTTTTCTTTCTCGTCGACTTTGGTTCCATCGCCGCCACTCACATGGAGTATTCTCCTTTAAGGACCTTGGCCTATCCTCTACTCCTACGCCTTCAATTCGAGTTTACCTCCGATTAGTCAGATTTGCGATCAAAATGATTTAAAGATGATATAAGGACATTTTGGATCATGTTGAGAAATTTTACTACCCTTTAGATTTTCATGATAAATAAATTTAATTGGAAAATGAATTGCAATGTTATGAGCTTAGTGTGCCCAAAGAACCAAACTTTAATAATTTGTACGTCTATATAGAGGAACTAAGTCACACGTTTGTCGATGTTTGAAAGCCTATTTTTAATCCTTTGATTGACAAATCACCGTTTGTGTTTGACTTTTTCCTAAACTTGGTTTCTACCAAATATAAATTTTTCTTAAACTTTTTTAGGGGGCCTGAAATGTATTACCTTTATAATGCTGAGAAAAATTTAAATACCCTACTAGCTACGCCACTGGGCTTTAGTCTAGACATTTATAGTTTATTTAATTGAGCAAGGACCTATTGACAAACATTTCTAAAAAGGACCTCTTGGGCCACATTTATACTGTATGTATTGTATTATAAAATTAAGGAGGTTTTAAACTTTACACAGTGGGGGGAGCCACATTTTGGTGAGGATGGGTCCCTGGTATATAAAGGGGGTTTTAGACCGCCAAATTTAAACTGGTTACAAAGGATCAGAACCGATGCAAGTTTAGTAAATAAAAATGACTTTTTAGAACGGTTTCCCAAACAACCGGTCTAAAAAATAAAATAAAATGCTGATTACTTTTTAGGTCGCTTGTATCTCTTAACCTAAGGTCTAAAAGATGAAACTTTTAGACTTCATATTTCTTATAACCGGTCTAAAAGATGCAAAATAAAAAAATGAAGAACCCAAATAAGGGTTAAGTGAGGTTGTCATTGCTCTAATTAGTTCATTGCTTTCCAGGATTAGTTCCTATGGAAAGACACAATTTATATATAAACAGTTGCATTATCACTTATATAGGTCGACAATTGCCATTTATTTTCCCCACAAAGCATGAAATGTCCCGATTTATCCCATATTTTATTGAAACTCGATGTGGAGGTACTATTCTATTATATACTGTTGACAAGCCATGTCATGGGGGCTATGAAATAAAAACTAGATTAATATGCCCTATATTGATGCTAACCTAGGTTGATTCTCTCGATGGAGCGTAATTATCTAAGTTCCTAATTTTAATTAAGTGATAACTACAAATTAACAAGGATGAAGATATATTACCTAAGCTATTTTTAGACTAAATGCATGTCCTAAGCTACCTTTATTATTATTATTATTTTTGGTTTATAAAAAGATTTAAATGAAATGATTGATTGAGTGATAATATGCAACCTCTGAGTCCTTGGCTCTCATTGCCCATTAAAGATATGGAATCAATATATATGATGATTTGAAACCGTGAAGTATGACAGTTAATAACAATCACGTATCGTGAATTCTATAGTAGCGTAAAGTTAATTAATTAATTTATTTTTAAATAAATGAAAATGTTTAGTTTTATTTATTTATTGAAACTTACCTAAGATGTAATCTCTTAAATATATATGTATATATTAGCTGAAATATTTTGCATCATATCTATATTCAATGAAGTTATAAAATTATAAAATAATATAATTTTGAGATTCTTATGTTAATATACTATAATTAATTTTTTTTAAAATATATTTCATTAAACGGATGTATGTAATGAAAATTACTTAAACTTGTTATTATGTTGTTAATATTTTTCACATAAAAAGGCAAAGCTTTTTTAAAATTTAGTAAAAATATTAAATAAATCATTAATAAGTATCAATGTTAAAAAAATCAACTAGGGATATGGTATAATGAGGGGTAAAATAGTAAACAATATTTATTTTAAAATAGTTTTTAATTAAAAACATAATTGGAGAATATTTTTAAAATATTCTTTAACGGTGTTAATGGTTTGAACTAAAGTGTTTGTTTTGAAAAGATAAGAGGTATGTGTAATTAAAACAACACCCCCCCAAAATATATATATATATATATATATATCAAGTCTTTTGTAGAAATTCTGGCAGAATTTAAAATTTTGGCAAAGTCTCTTTGTAAGTTAGACTTCTCGAAAAATTCTACAATGACCTAAATTTCAATATAGCATTTGGAGATTCTCTCCACCACAACATACACATAGACGTATATTCCAAAATATAGGAAAAGACAGGGATCTTGCATATAGGAGATGTGGAGAATCTAACTTTCAAAAGTAATACATAAGCTTAAATTTATATTTACATCAAGTAACAGTTACAAAGTAGGTCAGCAAGCTTTGAAACGGCTAGGAGGCTCTTTCCTTCTTAGTTGGAGGTACAGGATCGATGTTGCTATTTGAAGCCAAAAACAGTTTTTTGATGAGTAAGAAAGTTTTTGCATTGAACAAAACAGTCTTCTTAATTATTTTTTAAAAAAAAAAATCAGAAAAGAAAACGAAAATCATATAAAATATTTTCATTGGTTAAAAACATACATATTTATTTGACTTGACTAAATGCAGATAAAAATAGTGAAGCATTAAAAAACAGCAGTTTTTGCTGACCGGAGAAAATAATTTAGAGCATGGACAGCAAGTTCATCTCTGGATTCAACAAGGCCAGAGCCTCTAGAAGATCATGATGACAGCTGTTTTGCAGACACGTAGGATGCTGTATTGGTTCAGTTGAAATAAAAGTTTCAACATCCAATTAAGAATTGAATAGTCTAATAATTCAGCTTTCAAGGAGATATAGAATAATTGAATAATCGCCTTGATAATGTAACCGTTTTTATTTTTTTGGAGTACTTCAACCAAAGTCAACAGTTTACGACTGCAACTTTATATATATATATATATATATATATACACACACACCTTTTCCGGTTATATATATTTGTTCATTTCGTTTTCCTTTTGACCAGGCACATGAATAAGAACCCAGCCGCCGAAAAAAAAATCAAAAAAAAAAAAATGAACGAAGCCATGACGTCACGGAATGAGTTTTCCTACCTATTTTGGGATAGGTAGGGAAAACATTTCTAGATCTGGACCGTCCAGATTTGATCTCTTGTGTCCATTATTTTTCTCTCTCTGTCTCTATTGTTTATTCCTGAGCCTTAGCGAAAGATTTATTTTAAATCACCTATTCACCCACTTTTTGGTGATATTCCACCTTCATTTAGTACCAAAGCGTATGTTTCTCGTTTAGGTTTAACATCCCGAGAAAGATCATGGAAGGAATATTATCTGATAGTGCTTCAATCAACCGACCACCTGATTGGAAAACAAAGTTTAAAGTTTTTATGTTAGCCATGGAGTATGGTCTCTGGCAAGTAATAGAGAATGAAGATTACGTTCCTTCAAGGATTGAGGAGGAATAACCATTCCAAAGTCAGAAGAAGAATTTGATGAAAATGACAGGAGAAAGATAACAGTTTACAATAAAGCTATTTTGATGTTACAAAGTTTTTGCATTGAACAAAATAGTATTCTTTATAAGAAAATAAACAAAACAATATAAAAAAAAATAAACAACGAAAATACTAATATAAAATATTTTCATTTGTTAAAAACATAAATATTTATTTGACTTGACTAAATGCAGATAAAAATAGTAAAAAACAGCAGTTTTTGCTGACCGGAGAAAATAATTTAGAGCACGGACTGCAAGTTAGAAGATCATGATGACAGCTGTTTTGCAGACACGTAGGATGCTGTATTATTGGTTCAGTTGAAATAAAAATTTCAACATCCAATTAAGAATTGAATAGTCTAATAATTCAGCTTTCAAGGAGATCTAGAATAATTGAATAATCGCCATGATAATGTAACCGTTTTTATTTTTTTGGAGTACTTCTACCAAAGTCAACAGTTTACGCCTGCAAGTTTATATATATATATATATATACACACACACCGGTTATATATATTTGTCCATTTCGTTTTCCTTTTGACCAAGCACATGAACAAGAACCAAGCCGCCGCCAAAAAAGAAAAATGAACGAAGCCGTGACGTTGCCGGGTCAAAGTATTTATTCCATTATTCAATGAATCAAACAGTAGAATTGAATAGCGCTGCCTGTGTTCCAGACTTCCTGCCCAAACTTTATGTTAAATTAAAATAAAAATTCAATTCATGAGCCTTGTTCACATCCTATATAATTGGAACCATTTGGGACTATATTTCTCAAGCTTGATCAATCAAAATTCATAGCTACCTTGACCAGTTACAGTACAACATGTCCAACAACAACATCGTCCCAACAGTGGTTCTCTCCGACCACCACAAGTATGCCGGTGATGGGCCTAGGCTCCGGCGATATGGTAACTTTCGGCGAGGTCGTGAAGAACGCAATCATAGAGGGTATCAAAGCAGTTACGACACTTTGATACTGCTTCATCTTATGGCACAGAGGACGCACTAGGCGATGCAATAGAAGAAGCTCTTAAACTTGGTCTTATTTGGGTCAAGAGACGAACTCTTCATCACTTCCAAGTTGTGGTTCACTGATGCTCATCCTGATCGTGTTATTCCTGCTCTTAAAAAATCTCTTGGGTAAAGCTCAAACTTGTTTGTTTTTTCAGGTTTTGAGAAGTTTTTACTTACAAGTTATCCATAATTCAAAATCCATATATATTTATGCAGGTTACTAAAATTGGAATATCTAGACCTGTATTTGATCCACTTGCCCATCAGTGCAAAGCCTGGCAACAGTTTATTCCCACCTAAAGAGGACTTAATCCCATTAGATCTAAAGGGCGTATGGGCAGCCATGGAAGAGTGCAGAAAGCTTGGTCTGGCAAAATCAATTGGAGTCAGTAACTTCCCTGTGAGGACACTTGAGAGTTTATTGTCGGTGGCTACAATTCCTCCTTGTCTGAATCAGGTAAGACCATTAATCTCTAATCTGAAAGGGAAAATTATAGAGGGTGATGAATTGCAATGTTATGAGCTTGATGTGCCCAAAGATCCAAACTTTAATAATTTGTACGTCTTTAGATGAACTAAGTCACACGTATGTCGATGTTTGAAAGCCTATTTTTAATCCTTTGATTGACAAATCACCGTTTGTGTTGACTTTTTTTCTAAACTTGGTTTCTACCTAATATAAATTTTTCTTGAACTTTTTTAGGGGGCTGAAATGTATTACCTTTATAATGCTGAGAAAAATTTAAATACCCTACTAGCTACGCCACTGGGCTTTAGTCTAGACATACATTTATAGTTTATTTAATAGAGCAAGGACCTATTGACAAACATTTCCAAAAAGGACCTTTTGGGCAAAAATCTGCGGGTAGTGTATCTTATTTTGCATTTTTTTTATTGTGTATCCGTCTTTTCTTTCATTGTTTTCAATCCAAGTCCTTTTCCTCAAATATGTTTCTTACTTATAGGTCGTTAATTGAATTTTTTAAAAATAAATGTCCAGGAAAAGTTGAAACATTTTTCTCTTTTGTTTGTTTGTTACAGGTAGAAATGAGCGCTACATGTCAACAAAAAGAGGTGAGGGAATACTGCAAACAAAAGGGTATACTTGTAACAGCATACTCTCCTCTGGGGAGTGCAAGTTCCACAGGGGGCAGCAACCGGATCCTAGACAATGAAATACTCATTAACATTGCCAAATCTCATGGAAAATCAGTTGCTCAGGTTTTAATAATTTTAATTTCAAGTTCCTTATAAAATTTTCAAGTGCTAATTTAATCAATGTCTTAATTCTTAACTACTAATGAACTTATTGGTATACATATTTCAATTCAATGGAATTCTTTTGCCGTAACAGGTTGCTCTGAGATGGCTGTATGAGCAAGGAGTGGGTTTTATTGCGAGGAGTTTCAACAAAGACAGAATGAAACAAAACTTAGAGATATTTGATTGGTCACTTACACAAGAGGACTTGGAGAAAATAAGTCAAATCAAACAAATCAGAGTTCATGAGGATAGCTATTTATTTCAGTACGTTGCTTGATGCTATTACATCGTCCATAAATAAATTCTAAGTCACATCATTTATGATAGCCATTTGGCTTCATGTTTTTTTTTTTTCATGATTATGTCTTCCTCTTCCAGTAAAGTGGTGATTTGCCTTGTCATATGGTGAACTATTGTTGTATCTGTTGCGTTTTTTGTGAGGGAACAAGTGTTGTGCAGCGTTTCTTCTGTGCACTTGTATGTTCCCTGCAGTAGTGTTCTGTGAAGGAATAAAGATGTGATTTTATGATTTCTTGCAATAAAGAAAATATTTGTATAATATATATTTGTATGTACTGTATTATAAAATTAAGGAGGTTTTAAACTTTACGCCGCTATGGGGGGAGCCACATTGGTACATAAAGGGGTTTTAGACTGCCACATTTCACTACTACAATAAAGAGTTTTAATGTCGCTAAAAGGCATCCTTGTTTTTTTTTTAAAAAAAAAAAAGTAAAAAAATAAAGACAATAACATTTTTGTAATTATATGTAAGAAAAGTTGACTTTTGAAGTCTCTCGCATGGCCCCACACAAGTGGATCACTTTCGGCGTCTAAGTTAAAAAGTTAGAGCCAAAAGTCTCTCGTGCGGGCCCCACACAAATGCACCCCAGCTATCTCAGATCCTTCGATCCAGTTTCTCTTTCACTCCTCTCTCACGCTTTCACTCTTCTCTATTAAGTCAACAATTGCCATTTATTCTTCCCACAAAGCATGAAATGTCCTAATCTATCCCATATTTCATAGAAACTCGATATGGAGGTACTATTCTATTATATACCATTGACAAGCCATGTCGTGGGGGCTATGAAATAAAAAATAGATTAATATGCACTATATTGATGCTAACCAAGGTCGGTTATCTCGATGGAGCCTAATTATCTAAGTTCCTAATTTTAATAAAGTGACAACTACAGATTAACAAGGATGAAGATATATTACCCAAACTATTTTTAGACTAAATGCATGTCCTAAGACACCTTTTCTTTTAATTTTTTTTGGTTTATAAAAAGATTTAAATGGAATGATTGATTGAGTGATAATATGAAACCTCGACCTAAAGATGAGTTCTTGGCACTCATTGCCCGTTAAAGATATGGAGTCAATCACTAAGGGCCTGTTTGGTACACGAAATATGTGAAAAGGGAAGGGAAGATGAGTAAGTTCCCTTACTTTGTACACTTTTTGTGTCCAATCTTCCTAGGAACTCAATTTCTCAGGCTCATCTTGGGCCCACAATCTTCTTTTTAAGATGGCAAGGTAATTAAGATCCCACCAAATTCGTGAACAGTGACGCCTTGCATGCATTTACCCCTCATAATTTTTTTCTTCTTCTATAATGCAGGAAAATGGGATTAAATTTGAATTTATGCAGTAAATTCGAACTTATGTGATAAGTTCAAACTTGGCGAGAGAATATTTTAGATAAGTTTGAACTTGGTGGGAAAATATTTTAGACAAATTTGAACTTGATGGGAGAATATTTTAGACAAATTCAAACTTGATAAGATGATTTTTTTAAAAAAAAAATTATTTTTCCTTTTCATATTGAATTAATTACTTTTGAGTATAAAGGTATTTCCTGATTTTTTACCAACTGCTACCCCTTCATTTTCTTCCTACCAAATAACTCATCTTTCCTCATCCATCAAAATCTTTCCTTCCCTTCCCTTCTCTTCTCTTCCCTCCTCTAAGTTCATTTTCCTTCTCAAATCTTCCCCATACCAAATGAGGCCCTAAGTGTTATAGAAAATCTCAAGATACCACTTGAGCCTATTGAGATTAGGTCATAAATACTCTTAACACCATAGGAAGAAATTATCCCTTAATAGACTACACTCTCCGGTCCTAATTATAGAAAACACATTGTGGAGTTGGTATTGGTCCTAATTATAGGACCAAGTTTTAATTTTTGTCAATTTCTTCCTAAAATACCCCTATTAATACTTTCTCAATACTAATTAAACACAATAATAATTTAATAATATATATATTATATAAAGTAAGTAATACTTGCAACTCATTGATGCTACATACACCTCAATTATACTGTTTTTTAATAAAATAATTTAAAGCAATTTTTATCATATTTTTCCAATATCACCTCTACTAATACTTCATCCACAATAGTTAATTTAACAACACACTTTTCAGAGATTCTACTTTCTCTTTTTATTTTTAAATAAAATAATTTTAACATTTCTTTAAAAATATTTTCCTGTAACTATCCATCCAAAGTGATTGATTTTTTTTTTCCCTAAATCAACCTAATAAAATATTAATTTCATAATTTGTTTTTCCATAGTTAAAAAAAATAACCTTGCATTTGTATTATGTCCAATTAAATAGATGCTCTCTTGATAGGATATTTTTTTTTTCCGAAAAAATCCAAGGAAAATATACAAAACAATATTTATATACAATTAAAATTCATCTTATGATCACTTTCGTTTTTAATGTTACAAAAATATTAGACGTGGCTATAAAATATTACAAAAAAATGTGATCCAATGTTAGAGAAGAAGACAAATAAGCATAAGAGATGTGGAAAGAATGATATATGAAATTAACTTGCAAGGAATTTTTATTAGATCATATACAAAGGAAGGGACAGACCCACACCTGATGCTTTATTGCTACGTGGCTAAAATATTAGAGAAGTCAGGAGAGTACTGCACGCGTGGCTACTGTTTGAGCAAATTTTTCTTGGTGTCATTTTTAATTTTAAGCAAGGGTATTTTAGGAAAATAGATATCATTAACTAATTTAACTTCTCTCATTGATTTCTTCAAATTCTGGTAAATTGATTTTATAACTCGGACCGGAGGGAGTATTAAGCACCACTTAGCTGCACAAGAGATTAGATTAAATAATTTGCTTCCTCTTAGGAATTTTCGCTGCATAATTCCTAAATCAAAATCAACTTAATCATACATACTATGGTAACCAACAAATAAAATGAACAATATCATTAATCAAAGAGGAACAGAGAATATGTAATAGTCAGAATAAACAAATTGTAAAACCCAAATCTCAAATACATCAAAAGTAATCCACTCCAGAACTTCCAACCAGATTGTCTAGAATTAACAATCTAATTAAATTCTCCAAAACTAGGAAATAAATCAGAGCCACAGAAAGAGATAGAACAAAGACTCCCCTGTAAGCACTGAACTCAAGCCTTGGATCTCTGTCTAGAGTCAAACACGCCTGCTTACTCATAGGACTAAAGATTGCTCCACCGAGCTTGTCAAATGATTCTTCCATCACTGCAGCAACACGGATAAACTAGAAGGGTGACGAAAGATGCGAACGGTGAGGTAGATGGTGGATACCGTCGAGTGGTTGCAAGTGCAGGTGGAGGGAACGGAGCAAAATGAAGGTGAGATCGAATTTCAGGGTCTTTTCCTTCGCGGCACTGCTTGTCTATAAATGTAAATGTAGTAGTTAATAGCCGTCATATATTGTGAATTATGTAGTAGTGTGAAGTTAATTAATTTTTTTTAAAATTTTTTAGGGATAAATGTAAATGTTTAGTCTTATTTATTTATTGGAACTTACTTAATATGTAGTCTTTTAAATATATATGTATATTAGCTAAAATATTTTGTATCATATATATATACATAGTTACAAAAATAATATAATTTTGATATTCTTATGTTAATATACTATAGTTCAAAATTATTAAATATATTTCATTAAACGGATGTATGTTATGAAAATTACTTAAACTTTTTATCATGTTAATATTTTTCACATAAAAAACTACTTAACATTTTTTAAAATTTAGTAAAAATATTATAGAAATCGTTAATAAGTATCAAGTCTTTTGTATAGGTGTAAAATAGTAAATAATATTTATTTTAAAATGGTTTTTAATTGAAAACATACTTGAAGAATATTTTTTAGAATATTCTTTAACAGTATTAATGGTTTGAACTAAAGTGTTTATTTTCAAAATAGAGAAGAGATATGTGTAATTAAAGCAAAATAGAAGGGTGTTAGAGTTTTTCCCCCCTTAAAATATCAAGTCTTTTGTAGAAATTTTGGAAGAATTTAAAATTTTGGCAAAGTCTCTTTGTAAGTTAGGCTTCTAAAAACTTCTACAATGACCTAAATCTCAATACAGCATTTGGAGCTTCGCTCGACAACAACACACATATATACGTATTCACTACTACAAAATATAGATTTTACTTTCGTAAAAAAACATCATTTTTTTTCTAAAAAGGAAGTAAAAAAGGAAGGCAATGACATTTTTGTAATTCTATTAAGGCTTTAGGCATCCTAATTAAAAATTGGGATGCCCTAAAGTATATTTTTAGGGTACCAATCCAGAAAAGGAACACCAAAAGTATACTTTATGCATCTTAATTAGGGGGGAAAAAAAATGCTAAAAGCAGGGTCACAAAGTCAAAATTGGGATGCTTGAAATCCACTATATATATATATATATATATATATATATATATATATATATATATATATATATATATATATATATATAACTTGCTTTATGCTATTACATCGTCCATAAATAAATTCTAAGTCACACCATATATGATAGCCTTTTCGTTTTATGGTTTTTTTTTTTTTTTTGGTTATGTCTTCCTCTTCCAGTAAAGTGGTGATTTGCCTTGTCATATGGTGAACTATTGTTGTATACGTTGGGTTTAAATAGTGTTTGTACCTATTTGAATGTTAAGATTCAAATAATAAAGATGTGGTTTTTGTGAGGGAACAAGTGTTGTACATCGTTTCTTCTTTGCACTTGTATGTTCCTGTCAAGTATCACAATGGTTCATACATACCTATAAAGGCATACAGAATATGTGAGAGAAAGTTACTACCTGGATGTCTTTACAACTTCTTATTCTCACCAGAGTTCTTCTTGCTCTGCTTATCTTTTGGCCAACACAAGTATCCAAATCCTATAATATTTGGAGATGGGTCATTACTCAATTTAATCTTAATAGCAATATTAAGATTACGCTTACAAGACCACTAGACCGACCCAATAAGCTTATCCTTTTTATTCTCTTCGGATGGTTATCCCATATTATGTATTCTATATTTTTCCCATAATTAGATATCTAGCCCTTCAAATCTTATTCAGAAATTCCAAGTTAAGGCTAGTTGTAATTTGCTCAAAAACGTGATTAATTTCAGACTTAACAGAAATTCAGCTTTCAATTTCTCTAGGAACTTAGAAAAATCATATCTCGGTCTAGAAAACTCCGAATCAAGTTGTTCAAATTCCTACTTAAACTCCTGTTAGTCTAGTTTATACGAAAAATCATTGTCATCTAATTTAATGTCAGAATTAATACAGTTTATTCAAAGAGTATCAATGACTAATTCTGACTAACAATTTTCGTTCAGTTTTTCTTGTCTGTCCTAGAAAATTCATAACTCCTTGTTCACACCTCCTATTCATCTGTTCTTTGACTCATATTAAACCTTATTATGTGTACTAAGTGTACACAAAATTTCAAGGTCATCAGAGGTCGTTTAATATGGTTTTTCCCTGCTGCAACATTACTGTTCCAGCAGAAAAAATCCAATTTCCAGAATTGGCAGCATCTTCTTCTTTATGTTCAACAATTTATTTTGGCTTCCTTAAGCCTTCTCATTCTTAAACTTGACTTCAATATTTCTAAATAAATATTTTAGGTTCAGTTTATTACTAAAACAGAACCATAAATACGTATATATATATATATATATATATATATTCCTCAACTTCTTTAGTCCAAACAGAAACGTCCTTCATTCTCTAAGATATAAAAGACTCCATTTCTGACCTTAGCACAACAGAGTAGTCAAATACATGCATGAACTGAAACCATCCTTCGGCCACACAGTGACCTAACATCAAGACCCAAAAGTTTCTTATCCAATAATGTATTTGCCTAACTCAAACAGTGACATTCATAAGCCTTTAAGCATATACTCAATTTAACCGTTATCTTCTAATTTCAAGCAAACTTAAGTCATGTAACCAGATAGTGTACCTATCTCTCTCATAATTAGTGTTTTCCCCCACATTTCAGAACCAAATTCCCTATCACAGATTTGAGTTCAGAAGAGGATTAGGCCTACCTTGATTCCAAGACCGACGTGTCCAATGGATTAGCTTCTCCACTTTAGCCTCTTCTTCGATGATCGCTCGGCCTCCCTCTCTTTCTCGACTCAATCGCTCTCTCTCGCTCCCCGCCACTCTCTGTTTCTGCAAGCGTCTGGACCGAGTGAGTAAAATGACTCAAATGAGAGTTGAGGACATTTAAGTGCTGGCCAAATTGAATATTTGGTGCATATTGGGTTTTTTTTTTTTGGGGGGGGGGGGGGGGGGGTGGCGGCGGAAGAAGAGAGGTTTGGTGTGGTGAGCTGTTGAAAGGAGAATGAGAGAGGGACGATGTGTCAAGCATGAAAAGTTCTCTCCCTCACCCTTCTGCAAGTTTGACCAAATAAGGAATAGGCATTGAAAGAGTATTTTTGTGAGTGTATGGGCCGAATAGAAATGAACAAAGATGAAGCTATCCGAAATGTCCTTTGATGTTGGGCTGGAGATAAATAGATAATAATAGGATGAATGGTTTGTGCTTGAGTATTAATTGAATTAGGGGTATTGTTTACGTGCTGCTGCCAAAATGTGCTAGTTGAGGAATGAATAAATAGATATGAGAGGAGTATATGTGTTGGGTTGGGCCCAAAGTAGGTAAATGAATAATTTGGCCCAATAGGTATAGATAATTAGGAGTGGTTGTGTGTGGTAACCAATAATCCAGAATCTTAAAAAAGAATTTTTCTTCCTTAATTAATTTATTTAGGCCGTTAAATAGTATCTCTAAAATATTTAGACCAATAATTATTCCCTAATTATTTTCCTTTAATTTATGGAAAAACAAGCCTTTAATTCCAACTACAAATTCTAAACTTCATTAAGGCTAAATTCCCCACAATAATCCCAAATCATATTTTTAATTCTCTACTTCCAAATTTTGGGATGTTACACATTTGCTTTTTAACCTAGATTTCACATCTGAGTCGTAATAGGTCTCTTGATTTTTCATTCGACTTTTGTCCAGGTTTGAATGACCTCCGGGTTCATTGGCTTTTTCTTGCGAATTTCCCCGATCCGGGTTGATTTTGCTAGTTGCTCTACTCATTCCCGCTATTGTCAAGATCACTTCATCAAGCATCCGGGTTTTTGAGATCATCTACTTTGGCAACAAGTTTTCCCCATCCGGATCATGAAGAAAGAGAACAGACACAATTTGTGTGTGACAACTTTACGATTGTACATTTGCAATTGTTGTGACGTATAACCGCCAATTTTGGCGCCGGATATTCACCTTTTGATGTCTTTGGTATTCGTGCGCATTTAATGCTCACATCTCTTCACATACATGATCATTACTTTTTAGAGCGAATTGTCTCTTTTGCCCTTGACTCTTCCCATTCGCGATCTCATCGGTTACGTTTCTATTTGCATTTCCCCCCTTTTTCTTCACTTCTCGCTCGTCGCTTTCTCTGCCTTCCAAGAAACCTCCCATTTTCTCCAAAGGTCTTCTTCTTAAGCTCCTCCGGTTCTCCCACTTAGGGTTTCTCAAACCTTCCCAACAGTCAGGTACTTTCGTCATTTCTCCTAATTCCTTTACTTTTGCTTATGTTCTTTGCCTCTGTCTTGCTTTGTTCTTGCTTCTTCACCTACGTTTTTCAAAAAGCTGGTTCTGGCTTTTTGGGAAGATACCACTTTCTGGGTTTTAAATACCTCTATCTCCTTGGTTCTTGTTCACTCCTTCTCCTCCCAAACATATTGACATTGGGAGGCTGTGATGACCTTTTAAGACATTCCTCTCTGAGCCCCTGAGGCTTCATTATGAGACAATAGAACTGAGCCACCCCAGTCTTCATCCGCCCACCTTTAAATCAGGCACATTAGCCTTAGGTGTGTGACTTCCATTAACAATGGAGAGGGGTAAGATAACTCCAAAAGAAGAAAAAGAGTTACGCCGAACTGTCCCTCCTGGAGCTAGGTTTTGGTTTTGGGGTATTCCCCCTTCTGAAGAAGAGAAGCAAGCGACCTTGGTTCATAGGAAAAGATCCTAGCTTGTACCCAATTAGGTCAGGGTGAGACTAAAGGTCGGAGTGAAGGCGTTACTAGTCCGGGATCTCATACTTGAACACCAAGATTTGGGGGACGGGGTAAGAGCGAATCTATCCCAGCCTCACATATTTCCCAGCCAAAAGGCATGCACCATTCTAGACTGGGATCCCATTCGGAGAACGTAGTCGACCCTAGTGATGATTGTGCCTACTTGAGCTACCAACTCGTTACAAGCGGTCAATATTCATTAGTCGAATCTACTTTAGCCTCCTGCCGACATAAGTCAGCTTCTAAATTCATCCCGGCTTCTGGCAGTGAGGATCTTCACATTGAAGAAGGATCTCCAAGTTTACCAACTTTTTCTTTTTCACAAAATGGCTCCCACACTTCAGGTATGCCTTCTGTTTCTGATTTCTATTTCTTTCTTACATGTCTAGATAGGTTTACCTTCTTCAAGCCACACTGAGGGATCTATGTCTAAGGAGTTGAGTTTTGGAAGTCCCTTGAGATCTTCAACGGACACGGACCCGTGGGTTACCGATGAGGTTCTACATACTATGTTCAAGATGACCGCAGCGGAGGTTGCCAGGCTTCCTGTCGGCAATGGAGAGAGCTACACCTTTCGCCTACCCCTTGGAGATGAACCAATTTGCTCCCACCGGGAAGGGGATAATATGCATTTATTCTTCTTTTATCGAGACTTGATTACCCGGCTCGGTATTCGATTTTCGTTTACCGAGTTCCAAATGGACCTTCTAAACCACCTACACCTTGCTCCTTCCCAACTTAATCACAATAGTTGGGCTTTTGTTATCGCCTTTGAACGGTTTTGTAGGTCTTCAAAACTAGCTTGTACGATTCCAGTTTTCTTTCATTTTTTCACCCTCCATGTAGCCCGTGTGGTCAAGAGCCTCCAACTAGGAAAGGTTGGACCTCGCTTCGTGGTGCCGCCAGTTGGAAACTTTTCAAAGTTTTCACTGATTGTTTTAAAAATTTTAAAACTTGTTTTTTCAAGGTTACTGTCGAGCTCGGACAGCAGCCTTGGTTCCTTAATGCCCCCGAGTCCAGAGATCTGGAGGGGAAATTCCCCTTGTACTGGACTAAGGATCATCACATGTTTTCTCCTTCCTCCTACCGCTTTCCTGACAAGAGTTTTTCTGGCTCCGAGGCCAAATTAGTATCCTTTATCATTGCCCAAATCAACGAACACAGCCCCCTTAGCATAGCCGAATTCATTTCTCAGCCTCAAGCTGGGTTGGGTTCGGCAACAAGTATGAAGCCTCTTTTTTGGATTTGCATTGTGTTTTTTGCTTTCTACTGCATGAAGATCCATTTGTAATTTCTAAAATTTTGTTTTCCTGACCTGCAGCTCAAAGTATGGGGAGACATCCTCGTTATCTTTCCATATTGAACAAAGACATGACGGCTATGAGTACGAAGAAAAGCAAGAATTGGTCAGCCATTGAGTTCGGGAAGGCGAGGCCCGACATGAGCGCCCAAGAGATCTTGGCTAAGAGGAGAAAAATCGGCCGATCCATCCTACTCCAGACAACCCATGACACCTTGACCTCTGTTATTTAGACCTTTGCTCAGCAAGTCACTCAGACTTCTCCTCCTTCAACTGCTCAAACTCCTCCTCCCCCACCACCTTTTAGACTCCCTCGTGTTATCACTTGGAACCGCGGGGTAACGGATGAGCTCAGTATCGCTCTTTTCCCCCTAGGCGCTATTATGAGGCAATGCCTTTCTTTGATGCCGAGATGCGCAAGCTTGAGGTCATTGAGCATAATACTCTGAGGGCCACCGGATTGACCCAGGTCTTGGGTATTGCAAAACATAAGTACGCTCAAACTTCTATCGAGCTGAAGCAGGTTAAGGCGAAGAAAGATGAAGCTTGTGAGCAGGAAAACAAGGCCCATAAGGAGCTCCAAGCGGCTAAGGCAAAGAAGGAAAAACGTATGATGAGCTTCTGAAAATGAGGGAGGCACTTGATAAAGCAAACTCAGACCTTGTTTGGCTTCAAGCGACTCATGTTAATGATTTTCCAGCTTTGAAGACTGTTCAAACAGGGCTGGGCATGACCAAGGCCGTTCTTGAAGACGCCAAAAACGCCAACTCTGAATGTACTTCTGCTTTGAAGGAGGCCGTGGAGGATGCCTTCCAGAGTGCTTTGGACCAAATCCGGCATTTGAACCCCGACGTCCACTTGAACACCTTCAAGTTTCATTATAGAGCTTACATTGAAGATGGCTAGTTAATCCCGCCCCCTTCATCTCCCGGTGGTGATTCTGTATCCTGGTTGGATGGGGATCAAGTTGAGGAGAGGGCTAAAGAGGCCAACACCGCCATCACTACTAGAGGAGAGGTTGAAATAGGGGTTCAACCGGAAGCTGCTGTTCCTCCTAGCTGAGTGGCCGAGATGCTGGCTTTACTTGCACTTTTTTGTTTGGGGCACTTAAGCATATTTTTGCTTTGTAAAGACTTCTTCCAGGTGGGATCCCAGTTTATTTTTCTTCATTTGACTTACTTTTTTGTACTTGGATGACTCAACCATCAATGAAAATTTATTCATTTCTCGATCAACCCGAATGTATTTTCAAGTCTTTCTTTCATCGCATCGATGAGTTAATTGTATGAACTCAAACTTATTTTTAGAGTTCTATTCAATGACTGGGCCAAAGTAAAAAATATATGACGTTGAATCTACTAAAATATTCATTCGGTATTAAAACCAGGTAACATGTAAGCCCCTTTGTCAATCTTTCCTCTAACCCGATAAGGGCCTTCCTAGCTTGCAACGAGCTTTCCATCTCTGGCATTTTTGTTTCCCACATCTGCTCTTCGAAGCACCAAGTCACCTTTTTCAAATGACCGGGGTCTCACTTTTTTATTATACTTGGCAGTAATGGGTTGTTTGCTGGCTATATCCCGGCAGTGTGCCGTAACTCAGACTTCATCTATCAGGTCCAACTCTGCCGCCAAAGCTTCATTATTCTTTTTCTTGTTCTCTTGAAGAACCTTCATTCTTCTCAACGAAGGATGACCTATTTCCATAGGGATTATAGCCTCACATACATACGTTAATCTGAATGGAGTCTCCTTGGTTGACGTTTGAGTACAGGTCCAGTGTCCCCACAAGACAGGGTACAACTGTTCAACCCAGCTCGACTTTGCCTCCTCCATTCGGTTCCTCAATCCATCAACAATGACTTTATTCGCTACTTCAGCCTGCCCAATTAATTGAGGATGCTCTACTGAAGCAAAGTGATACTTGATCTGGAATCCAGACATCATTTCTTGGAAACCCTTATCGATAAAGTGGGTCCCATTATCCATCACCATCTTAGTCGGGATTCCAAATCGGGAGATAATGTTTCTTTCGAAGAAAATTTGTACCCGAGCCGAGGTGATTGTCGCCACAGGTTCAACTTCTATCCATTTAGTGAAATAATCGACAGCTACTATGAGCCACCACAACTGTCCTGGTGCCGCTTTAAATAGTCCGAGTAAATCCATGCCCTATTTGAAATATGGCCATGGAGCCGAGATATACTTTAATTCCTCTGGAGGAGACCATATTATCTAGACGTGCTTCTGATAGCTACCACATTTTTGGACATGGTCCCTCGAATCTGCCTCCATCGTTAGCCAGTAATAAACAGCTCGTAGAGCTTTCCGAGCCAGTGCCTTGGCACCCATGTGTTGGTCGTTGATTCCTTCATAGATCTCGACCAAGACATACTCGGCCTCTTTGGAGTTCAGACACTTCAGCATAGGAAAGTACAAACCTTTGTGATACAGCTGATCCTTCACAATCGTGTGCATGGCTGATTCTCGTACCAACTTCTTTGCTTCAAGTGAGTCATAGGGGAAGACTCCTTTTTCCAAGTAATCTACGATTGGTTTTCTCCAATCGTCTGCTGCCGACATCACCATGACGCAACTTGGCTCTAACAAACTTTATTGAATCACGGTTCTGTGATGACCCAGGGTTTTTTTTACATGCCAGCTTGGACAAGATATCAGCCCTGGTGTTTTCTCCTCTAAGAATGTGGGCGACAGTTACTTCTTCAAAGTCGGCCATAACTTCTTTTACTTTGTTCAAGTACTTCACTAGCAAATGACCTTTTGCTTGTTACGTCCCTTCGATATGTGCTGCAACGAGCTGACAGTCAGTTGAAACATGAACTTTCTTAGCTCCATTTTCTTTGGCATGACTTAACCCGGCTAGAACCGCTTCATATTCAGCTTGATTATTTGATGTCGGGAAGTTTAATTGAAGGGAGTGTTCCATCGAGACTCCTTCTGGGATTTCAATGATGATTCTAACTCCTCTTCCTTTGATGTTTGACGAGCCATCAACAAAAACTTTCCACATCTCAGCTTCTCCGATCTCCCCTTTAACTGATAGGGTTAACTCCATCACGAAATCCACAAAGGCTTGTGACTTACTGGCATGTTGGGCTTCATAGGTGATATTGAAATCAGACAGCTCTATGGTCTAGCTGATCATTCTTTCAGCCAAATCCGGTTTATGGAGCACTTGCCGGATTGTTTGACTCGTTCTGACTACAATATGGTGTCCTTGAAAATAAGGATGAAGTCACCTTGCGGTGGTAAGTAGGGCAAATGCCATTTTCTCAAGCTTCTGATACTTCAACTCCGAGCCTTGTAGAGCTCGGCTTACAAAATAAATTGGCACTTGGCCATTTTCTGTTTCTCTGACTACAACTGCACTTACCACTTCTTCTCCCACATATAGGTATAAAATCAGGACTTCTCTTGAGTTCGGCTTTGACAACATCGGCGAGGCAACTAAATAGTGCTTTATTCTCTGCCAACTTTGGCAAATATCTGGTCAAGGCAGCCAATCTGCCTGTCAACTGTTGGACTTCCTTTTTTTACTTTTAGGGCCCTTCATGTCCAACATGGCTTTGCATTTATCCGGATTGGCTTCAATCCCTCTATTTGTTAATAGAAATCCGAAGAACTTCCCAGCCGGGACTCCAAAAGTGCACATGGCCAGATTCAAATGGATTCGATAGGCTCTCAGCTTGTCAAATGTTTGGTGTAGATCTCGGACATGGCTTGTAAGATCAGTCGATTTGATATACACTTTTATGTTCTTGATGAACTGGTCTATGAATACTCTATTCATCATCTTTTGATATGTAGCCCCCGTGTTCTTCAACTCAAAGGGCATCACATCATAGCCATAGTTAGCCTTCTCAGTTATGAAAGTCGTCTTCTCTTGGTAACCTGGGTATATGGCTATTTGATTGTATCCAAATTACGCATCCATAAAGGATAGAAATTGGAAATCGGACGAGTTGTTAACCAACTGATCGATATTAGGCATCAGATACGTGTCCTTAGGACACATTTTATTTAGATCAGTGTAGTCCATACAGACTCTCTACTTCCCACTTGGTTTCTTCACCATAACCACATTGGATAACCAAGTAGTATACTATACTTCTCGAATGAATCCGGCATTCAACAATTCTTTCACATGCTCCTCTAAGGTCTGCCTTCTTTCTGGGCCGAGATTCCTTTTCTTCTGTGCCACCGAAGATGATCCTAGATGAATTTCCAATTTGTGACAGCAAAACTTTGGATTAATGTCGGGTATTTCTAATGATTTCCGGGCAAACACATCCTGGTTCTCCTTCAGAAACTCTTCCAACTCAGTTAGAACTTCAGGGTCTAACCCTTTGTCGACCTTTGTGACTTGCCCCGGCTCATTACCTAACGCAAGATCCTTTAGCTCTCCATCTGGCTCCGGTCTTAAGATCTGGGCGTCTTCTCGCATATCTAGCTCAACCATATTTACTGGTTTACTTTGTCGCCTTGCTTTGCCCTGCTCGCACTCCTTTCTCCTTTTTGGATCTGGGGCAGAAAGGAAGGGCTACCTTCACCTTCTTTGACTGTTGATTGATTTACCCCTTAGGATGAGTATCTTCTCTGTTGAAACTTGTGAGGGTTGTTTTGCATGGCTTCAAATCCTCTTGATCGAGGTTCATCCTTTTGAAAGCCTCCCAAAGGATAATGTTTGTAGAGCTTCTAGTATCTACACAGATTTTCTTAACCCGGCAATTCACCAGGGTTCATCACCAAACTGTCTTGATGACTCGGGACTATGTCCTTCAAATCTTCTTTAATAAAGCATAGTAGCGGAGGTTCCGTCTTGCTAGGATCTTCTTTGAACTTCGACTGGTCCCTTATTGAAAGGACCTCCCTTAAGTACTTCTTTATCTGGCTTACTGTGTCTCTTCCTCCTCCAAGTGCTCCGATGATAACATTACAGTCAAACTCGGGTTCAGGAAATTCATCATTGTGACCATCCGGTTTCTTCAGTTTTTTATCTTTCTTTTTCTTTCCACGAACTAGGCTTTTGCTGTGATCTCCTTGCTGCCACTTATTATTCTTCTACCCCTGGGTTTATATCACATACTGCCGCGGTTTGCCTTCTTTGACGAACTTTTCTATCGCATCTCTAAGATCCCAGCATTGATCCATAGTGTGTCCCGATCCGTCATGAAATTCACAGAACCAAGATTGATCCCAGCATTCATCTCGGTCAACGCTACCTCCCTCCAAACTTGTGATCGGGGAACATTTAGAGGAGTGTATTTCTCATACTTGCCTTCGTATATGCCACCCCATAATTTATTGTCCATGTTTCTTCCGCAGAAATCTTGTTTTTGGCTTCCTGATTGTTCCCTTCCCTTTGCAGTTAGACTCTTCCTCCTTTCTCTTCCTAGAGCGTTAGCTATCTCCGTTTGCTCCAACTCCAGGTATTTCTCTGATCGAGTTCTGAACTCTACCAAGGTCTTGATGAGATCCTTGCAGTTAGATTTTGCTAACAGAGATGAACCATCCAAGCCGGCTATGGCCAAATACACGTGTACCTTCTCTTCCAATCCATGCACTTGCCGAGAGCGAACTCAGACTTCGGTTGTTTCTTGCTAGTTGCAAAGTTCAGTTCAAACTTTTCTCCCAAATCTTCAAAACTCTAGATGGAATTTGCTGGTAGAGTATGGAGCCATTTTTGTGCAGCTCCAGTCAACGTTGCGACAAATATTTGGGAAATGATGGGCTCTTCAAGCCCTCTAACGAACATGACTGTATCGAAAGTATCAAGATGGGATTGCAAATCTTGACTTCCATCATACTTTGGCAGGTTTACAAAATCAAAATCTTCTGGGTAGGGTGTGTTCACGATCTCACCAAAGAAAGAACTATTGTTGTACTTCCCCTACTGTATTTCCTTCTACATTTTCCCAGAACGTTTCACTCTCAGGGTACCTCATCACGGTTCTGATCTCTGCCAGCAGAGATCTTCTCGGCACGCTGGCTATGCAATAAGGAACTGGGACCCTGAACTTTAGGGATCCGAGCTCGTACCCAATTAGCCGGATTTTCTCAACGTCATTACCTTGAGTAGGACCTCTAGCATTATCTTGCACAGATCCCAATTGCTCCATGTGAGGAGGATTACTAGAATCATGATTCACCCTTTCTCTCTTCCCGTGTTGTTCACCTGGTTTTCTTTCGAAGCCAAGGTTTTTGTTTATCTCAAATGCTCCTCCAACAGCTGCATTATTCTAGCATCCTCTTGCTACTGGAGGTGGTTGCGCTACTCTATCTCCTTCATCCGCCTTATCATCGAACCCAACGTGGTTTGTAGAAGGCGAATGTATGGGTTCTCGACTGGAACCTATTGGACCGTGTTTGGCTGCTGGACTTGGTGGATCACCACATTCTAAGGATTTTTCGTAGGCATTAGAGAGGAAGTCATATTTGATACGTCTTCATCAAGATGCACAACGTTAAAGTCTAGGACATCCTCAGGTGACTGCAGCTCTTGATCGTGCTGCGATAGGTTTTTAGGTAACTGCCCGACTAACAATTGACTGCTGCTTCTTGTATTCACCATTGTTGGTGATGGGGATCAAAGTTTATGGTCCCCACAGTCGGCGCCAATGTTCAGTATAAGAACATAGATGTCTAGCCCTACTGGACTAGTGTATTGATATTGGATCAGGTGACTTTCTAAGATATCTATAAGGCAGATACCAAAGAGATTTATCGATTACTGTACACATAATAGGCTTTTAGCCAAAAAGGGATAGTGTGTGTGCACAGTGACGGTTGAATAGTAAATGAGAATAGAATGAATGTTAGTACCTTTTAGGTTTACCTCTTATTTATAGATATTACCTTAGGGTTTGGACTCTTGGGCTTTGTGCGCCCTGGAGCCCATGTATTAGGCCGCCACACCTGCGGGTTGTCATCCCTAATCAAGATATTCCTTGATTATAGGTCAGTTAGATCTTCCTTCATTATAGATGGATTCAAATATGGATTGCCCCTTGTTGGGCCGTATATTGAGTGGGCCTTGTATAGGTCCGTAATAAGATATATTATCCAAACTATTTTTAGACTAACTCCATGTCCTAAGCTACCTTTTTTTTATGATTTTTGTTTTATAAAAAGATTTAAATGAAATGATTGATTGAGTGATAATATGAAACCTCCTAGAGATGAGTCCTTGGCTCTCGTTGCCTATTAAAGATATGGAGTCAATCACTAAGGGCCTGTTTGGTATGCAAAACAGGTGGGAAGGGAAGGGAAGGGAATATAAGTAAGTTCCCTTAAAGGTGGGAAGATAAGATCCCAACAAAATTGGTGGGAACTCAAGTTCCCACGTGAACAGTAACACCTTCAAACATAGTTACCCCACATAATTTTTTTTTCTATAATGCAAGAAAATAGGATTAAATTTGAATTCATGCGGTAAATTCAAACTTATGTGATAAATTCGAACTTGGGAGGAGAATATTCAGATAAGTTTGAACTTGGCTGGAAAATATTTTAGACAAATTCAAACTTGATAAGAGGATATTTAAAAATAATAATAATTTAGAAAAAAATATTTTTCCTTTTCATTTTGAACTAATTACTTTTAAGTGTAAAATAGCTATTTCCTGATTTTTTTTATCAACGGCTACCCCTTCATTTTCTTCCTACCAACAACTCATCTTTCCTCATCCCTCAAAATCTTTCCTTCCTTTGTTTTCCCTCCTCTAAGTTCATTTCTCTCCTCAAATCTTCCTCGTACCAAAAAGGCCCTAAGTGTTATAGAAAATCTCAAGATACCACTTGAGTCTAGTGAGATTAGGTCATAAATACTCCTAACACCATAGGAAGCAATTATCCCTTAATAGACAATTAAGCACGACTAAGCTGCACAATAGATTAGATTAAATAATTTGCCTCCTCATTTTCACTGTATAATTGCTAAATCAGAATCACCTTAATCATACATTCTATGATAACCAACAAATAAAATGACCAATATCATTAATTAAAGAGGAACAGAGAATATGTAATAGTCAGCATAAACAAATTGTAAAATCCAAATCTCAAATACATCAAAAGTTCAATCCACTCGAACTTCCAACCAGATTGTCTAGAATTAACAATCTAATTAAATTCTCCTAAACTAGGAAATAAATCACATAGTCCCAAAAAGAGATAGAACAAAGACTCCTATATAAGCACCAAACTCAAGCCTTGGATCTCTGTCTAGAGTCAAACATGCCTACCTACTCATGGGACTAAAGATTGCTCGACCGAGCTTGTCAAATGATTCCGCCATCATTGTAGCAACACGAAAAACTGGAAGGGTGACAAAAGAAGCGAACGGTGAGGCGAGATGGTGGATACCATCGAGTGGTTATGGGTGGAGGCGGAGGAACGATGCAAAATGATGGTGAGATTGAATTTCGTGGTCTGTTCCTTCGCGACACGCTTCTCTATAAACTCACCGAAAAAACAATTTCGACCTAATTTTCGTTGAAAATGATGTCACTTTATTTGGACTAACTGGAATTTTCTAAATAAATATGGTCCTAAAACATCATTTCGAAACTCGAGCCCCAAGCTGCAATTTTCAAATTTGATCCAATTTTTCAAGCACTTACAATTTAAAACAATCAAACCAACATCAAATCCTTTCAAGAATTAATTATTTGAGTAATTACAATTATTATGACAACTTAGCCCCTTTTTGATCTAATTCCATGCATTTGCTCATAATTCTAACTAATGATAATAAAGGCATTTTAAGCCCAATAATTATGATAAAATCCCCAAATAAAATATGAAAAATGTATAATATATTAGGGATTTCTCAACAGTCTAGTACAACTAGCTCAGAAACTCTTACTTTAAGAGTCTCACAACCATATATCACAGTTATTATATAACAACCATCATGTATGATAAAAGTTAATTATTCTTATTTAGGAACCATTATTTTTGTACTAAATACATAATGGTTGTCTACGTGAGACCGTTATTTAATGTTATTAAAAGTCACAATTCTTAAACATAACTATTATTTATGTTACTGAATAAATTATGGTTGTCAAAATATGACTATTATGTATCATGTAAGCATTACCATATATTATGACGATTGTTCACGTGTTCCCATCAACTAGACTTCATCAAACCTAAATATATAACAGGTGTTATGTTATAAGCTGTTATGACCGGTCAAGAATAAATAATGATTAAGAACGCAATTTATCCGGGTGGAGAAAATATAGCGATCGCGATTCAAAACCACAAAATATGGCGAGTTAATAATAGTCATATATCGTGAATTCTATAGTAGTGTGAAGTTAATTAAATATTTTACATTTTAAAATAAATGTAAATGTTTAGTCTTATTTATTTATTGAAACTTACTTAAGATGTAATCTTTTAAATATATATGTATATATGAGCTACAATATTTTGTATCATATATATATATCAAAACTAAGTTATAAAATTATAAAAAATATAATTTTGAGATTCTTTTTTTTTAATATACTATAATTCAAAATATTTAAATATATTTCGTTAAACGGATGTATGTTATGAAAATTACTTAAACTATTTATCATGTTGTTAATATTTTTCACATAAAAAACTACTTAAACTATTAGTTCTCTATGTGTTTTAATAATAACTGACAATTGTAAAGTTAAATGAAGTTTGTCTTTGTTAAGTTAAAAACTTACTGTCAAATACAAACTCGAGTTTAGAATTGTCAAACTCGAGTTTGAACTTGATAGAGAGTACGTCAAGTTATTTTAACTTGGATAAACTTGAGCTTGGTCATGGAAACTTGAGTTTTTCCTTGGCCGAGAGCTTTCAAAGTTTTTTCTTAAGTTAAGTAAATTCGAGTTAGTCTTGGCAAACTCGAGTTTCTGTCAGACCGAGAATTTTTTTGAAAGAAACCATTTTATTAAACAAACTCGAGTCTGCTTGATTAAACTTGAGTTTTTGCCAAGCTGAGAGTTCTCAAATTTTTTCACATTATGTAAACTCGAGTCTGTCTTAGTAAACCCGAGTTTATGCCAGACCGAGAGTTTTCAAGGATTTTTGAAATTAAGGAAACTTAACTTTGTTTCTTAGAACTTCGGTTTGAGTTTTTATGGACTTAAACTCATTTCCATCGTGAATAGTCTCAAACTTTAGTTTGTCACTTCATTTTCAACTTCAAATCGTTTCTAAAGAAGATGTCTATGAGACTCGAGTTTTGAACTCCAGTTTGCTTGAACAAACTTTAGTCTAAAGCGCTCTGTTTTAAAACCATCTTGCTCGGATTTGCGGAATCTTCTTATTTGATCTATATGCTTCATATCACCTTTCACTACTACTCTTGACTATGTTTAATCAATTTGTTAGTGAGTTTCAAATGATCAAACTTGTATTAAATTGAAGATTAAGCATAAAGCAAAAGGTGATGTCAGAACATTTATTGCTGGCCCAGAAAACTTAGCATCCTTTTGGCAAATCATTCTCTAGACCTTGGAAAGGTTTAAATGTTCTTTTTCCTCATTTGGAAGCCACATCATCCAACGGATTTATTTCAAGGAAAGTCAACAATAACATCTGAGCATCTGGATTAACTCAAAGCACGAGAGAGAATGGACTTAGTTGCAACCTAACAGGTTCATTAATGTCTCCAACAGTTACATTAATGTTTCCAATGGTCATTTAATGCTTCCAACATATATAAGCTAAAGCATTCAATTCTGAACAACTACCAGAATACAGAAAATGAAAATCTATCAAGTGTCATTTGCATTTACTGTTCTCTACTAATCTTTAAAGTATCCTTTGATACATTGAACTTCAGTGTTTATTTCATTTTCTCTTTTAGAGAGTTTAACCTTGATTATCAATCATTGTAAGAATCTCGAAGTTGTGGGACTTTGAGATTGAGTTTATAAGTTTACAACTTATAAGGGGGAGTGTATCGTAGTGAGAGGATAACTTTCGAGTACAAAGTGTGTAACTGATCATAGTGATAGTGAAAATTCTAGAGTGTTTGGGGACTGGACATAGGTCAAGAGTTAAGACCAAACCAATATAAATCTTCCTGTGTTAAGCTCTTCTTCTCTATCTCTATTTTACCCTATTTTGGTATCTGCAGTTTTGGGTGTTTAAAAAGATTTTTTTTAAAATCCCCAATTTACCCCCTCTTGGTGATTTCCTCCATTTACATTTAGTATTAGAGCAAGGTCTTCTCAAAAGAGCTTAACAACTCGAGAAGGATCAACATGGACAAAATATTACCTGATGGAGCTTCAATGAATAGACTACTGGGTTTCAATGGTGAGCATTTCTCTTTTTGGAAGGCTAAGTTCAAAGTCTTTGTATTGGCTACCGAATATAGCCTATGGAGGGTGTTCGAGAGAGGAGACTATGCTCTAGCTACAATTAAAGATGGAGTTAGAACTCCAAAGCTAGAAGAAGAATATGATGAGAATGATAGAAGGCAAGTCACTCTCAACTGACAAAGCAATCCTCGTATGTTGCAAAGTGCTCTAAGTCAAAAAGAGTATTTTCGTGTTTGCACTTTGTCTTCTCGCTAAAGCTATGTGGGATGCTCGGAAATTGCTCATGAAAGGACAACTAGAATCAAGGAGAATCAAGTAAATACCCTTATGATTGAGTATGATTTACTTCGTATAAAGTCTGGGGAATCCATTAGCGAATTCTAGCTCAGATTCACTTATCTGATCAACCAACTTGTTGCATTGGGCAAAGTATACGATCAACCTGTCTAAGTGAGAAAAATTCTGAATATCCTTAGCAAGGAGCAGGAGCTAAAGTCCCTGCAATCGAAGAGGCTCGTGGAGAGTCGATGGCTTTAGTGGCAACTTTATTTGGTAGTTTATCTGAGTATGAAGGAAAGATTAAGTTCAGAAAGGGACTTGGTGAGATTGGTGGTGAACAAGGGAATTGCCCTTAAGACATCAAAGAGGTAAAAGAATCAAATGATGATGAAGATGAGGATGAAGATAAAAAGCTAGGCATGATGGTCCGAAGATTCAAGAAATTCTACAAGAAGAACCAAGGTTTCTGAAAGTTTCACAAGGGTAGCTCCAACACTGAGCCTAAGAAGCCAATCATATGTTACGAGTATGAAAAGCTTGGCCACATCAAGTCAGAAATGTCCCTAGCTAAAGAACAAAGAGAAAGAAAAGAATAAATTCAATAAGTTCAAGAAGAAAGCTTATGTCTCAACTATATGGGGAGAGCGCTCATCCGATGAAGATGAAGCGATGAAAAAGAAAGAGCCAACATTTGTCTTGTGGCTCAAGAAAGAGGAATCGAGAGAATGAAGAGGTAAACGATTTTGATCCATCTTTCGATGAATTGTTATCTCGAATATAAATCTCTTCATACATAATTTCAAAATATTGGAAAAGAACTTATTGTTTCGAAAAGAAAAATAAAATATTTAGAAGAACAAGTTCTAAATCTCTCTTCTCCTATTTCTACTTGCGAACATGTTTCTGAAAAAGATTGTGAAAAAGTTTCAGAAAAGGTTTGTGACACTTGCTATGTTTTAGAGAAAAGAAATGCATATCTTACAGGAACACTTGAGAAGTTCACTCAATGTAGGAAATGCTCAATGTCATCTTAAAATAGCAAAGGTGTACAAATGACAAATTTAGGAATTGGTTATAAACCTGATTTTGATAGAAAGAAAGGAAAAAAGAAATCTGGAGACTTTTCTTATATGAACTATTTTTGAAAAACCATTCATTCTTTTAATCCTTTTGCTCATTGCAATTATTGCAATCGTAAAGGTCATACTACTTCTTCCTATTTTCATAAAAAGGAAAGAAAGAGTAAGCATGTAGGTGATTATCAATGGGTTCCTAAGGGATCTTATAAGGTTCCTAAGACACAAACTAACCTAAAAGGACCCAAGAAAAGATGGGTACCTAAGACTTGATCTTTTATGTTTTGTAGGTTTACCTAAGAGCATCAAAATATAACAAATGGTACATTGATACTGGATGCTCTAGACACATGACGAGAGACCAATCCAAGTTTGCTACAATCAAGCCTAAGGATGGTGGCAAGGTGACCTTCAGTGGAAACCAATCCAGAAGGATTGCTGGAATTGAAGAAGTTGGAAACAACGAAGGACCACAAATCAAAGGTGACCTTCGATTCTGAGGAATGCTTGATTGTGAGCAAGGATGTTCTCTCCTTGGACAACATTAAATCTAAAGCCTTATTCAGAGCTCTTAGAGAAGGTAATTGTTATACTCTAAATCTCTCTAGAAATGGTCCTGTTTTTTAAAATTGTTTTATTGGTAACATGGATGAAAATCGGCTATGGCACAAGGGATTAGCTCATGTGAACATGTCTCAACTTGACAAGTTGCTGAAAAAGGATTTGGTCATTGGTTTACCAAAACTTCATTTTAAACATGACATGATTTGTGATGTTTGTCAAAAAGGTAAACAAACCAAATCATCTTTCAAATCTAAAAATGAAATTTCAACTAATAGACCTCTTCAACTACTCCATATGGATTTAGTTGGACCGGCTAGAGTCAAAAGCCTTGGCGGAAATCTTTATACCTTGGTCATAGTTGATGATTTCGTTAGATTTGTATGGACTATATTTTTATCCTCTAAAGATGAAACATTTGATCAGTTTGTTGTTTTTGCCAAGAAGGTTCAAAATGAGAAAGGATTCTCTATTGCAGGAATTCATACTAATCATGGTGAAGAATTCGAAAATCATGCCTTTGGTGAGTTTTGTGATAATATGGGCATTAATCACAACTTCTCAGCCCCAAGGACTCTTAATCGAAATGGTGTTGTGGAGAGGAAGAATATAGTCCTCACTAAGATGGCAAGAGCTATGTTAAACGAGAATCATACCTCCCAAGTGTTTTGGGCTGATGTCATGAGTACGGCTTGCTACATCTCAAATCAGGCATAACTCCGGAAGAAGTTGAACAAAACTCCCTATGAGTTGTACAAAGGAAGAAAGTCCAATCTAGCTCATCTGCATGTTTTCGGTTGCAAATGATTCATCCACAACAATGGTAAGGATAACTTGGGAAAGTTCGATTGCAAGTCGGATGAAGGTATATTTTTGGGTTATTCAAATAAAAGTAAAGCTTATAGAGTCTTTAATACTTGTACTCGTATTGTTGAAGAATCTATGCATGTTGTGTTTTGTGAAACTAAGTAAGATATGTCCTTGGATGATGATGAGGAACTTATTTTCAAAAATCAATTCTTTTCAAAAAATACTTTTGCCTCTATTGAAAATCCTGAAAATAATTTTGAAGCTGAACCTCAAAACTCTTGTGAAAATTCTGGTCAATCTCAGCTTAAAGCTTGGAAGTTCATTAGGAATCATCATTTGGACCAAGTAATAGGTTATGTAAATCAAGGTGTAAGGACTAGAAAAAGTATTTTGAATGAAGTTACATTTTCTGCCTTCGTATCCGAGATTGTGCCCTCTAAGATTGATGAAGCCCTTTCAGACAATGACTGGGTTATCGCAATGCAATAGGAACTACATCAATTTGATAGAAATCAAGTTTGTGACTTAGTACCTAGGCCTAAAGAACATCCGGTCATTGACACTAAATGAGTATTTAAGAACAAATATGATGAATCTGCAATCATTATCCATAACAAGGCAAGATTGGTTGCAAAAGGCTATAATCAAGAAGAAGGAATTGATTATAAAGAACTTTTGCTCCAATGGCAAGATTGAAAGCTATAAGGGTTCTTCTAGCCTTTGCATATATGAAAGGATTCAACCTATATCAAATGGATGTAAAAGGTACTTTTCTGAATGGTTTGATTCTCGAGGAAGTATATGTTGAACAATCTCCTAGTTTTCATAGTGATTATCATCCAGATCATGTTTATCGCCTCAAGAAAGCCTTATATAGTCTTAAGTAAGCTCCTAGAGCTTGGTATGAGCGATTAAGCAAATTCCTTCTTGATCAAGGATTTGTTAGAGGTAAAGCAAACACAACTCTCTTCTTAAAGAGTAATAAGCTTAATGATATATTAATTGTTCAAATTTATGTTGATGATATTATATTTGGTGCCTTTAATGACGTTTTGTGTGAATAGTTTGCTAAGAATATGTAGGGAGAGTTTGAAATGTCCATGATGGGAGAACTCAACTATTTCCTTAGTCTACAAATCAAGCAACGCAAAAATGAGATCTTTATTTCTTAAACCAAATATCTGAGGGATTTGCTGAAGAAATATGGTTTGAATGAATGCAATGAAGCTGACACACCGATGAGCTCTACTGCTACCATGGATGCTGATGAGAAAGGAAAAGATTTCAATGTCACAAGATATAGAGGAATGATTGGATCCTTGCTCTACCTAACAGCAAGTCGGCCTGATAACCAGTTCAGTTTGGGCATGTGTGGTTGATTCCAATACACTCCCAAAGAGACTCATGTTAAACATATGAAGAAGATATTCATATATCTTGCCGATACAGAGGAGTTGGGATTGTGGTTTCCCAAGGATCAACCTGAACATCTAATGGCATATTCAGATTTAGATCATGCCAGATATAAGACGGATAGAAAGAGCTCAAATGCAAATGTCAATTCCTTGGTGGATCACTTGTCTCCTGATTTAGCAAGAAGAAAACAACTGTCTCAGTGTCATCGAATGAAGTTGAATATATTGCTACATCAAGTTGTTGTGCTCAAGTTTTATGGCTCAAGCAAGTACAACTTCTAGATTTGGGACTTCATTTCAAAGAAATTCCAATTCTTTGTGATAATACCAGCACAATAAGCTTGGCAAAGAATCTAGTGCAACACACTCAGACCAAGCATATTGATGTTAGACATCACTTCATAAGAGACAACATTCAGAAGAAAGATGTCAAAGTAATGTTTATCCCAACTCATCTTCAACTTGCTGATATCTTCACCAAGCCATTACCTAAGGAGCAATTCACCTTCATTAGAAGAAAGATGTCAATGTTAGTTATGTTTTTTTTAATGATTTTTAGATACTAATTTAAGCATCAGAATGTTTGGTTATGTTTTGTGCAGGATATCTGGTGTATATGTCAACCTACTGAAGTTTGCTGTTGAAAGTGTAGGAATTCTTACAACGCAGCGGATTAAAATTTTAAGAATCTCGTCCCAAGGATCACTCAGGTGCGTTTAAATCAAGACTAGGGAATCCGAAACTACCTTTGGTGAATCCGTTCGCGTCTCGTTTCCTTTGAGCGGTGGGCTACCTCCTCGATCAATAGAAGACGACTCGTTGAATCGGCTTCCTCTACCGGTATCCACACGAACAATTTCCCGAACACGGCTACGGCGGTGTGCTAGCGCTTCTTCGTGTGTCTCTAGGTTCTTCACCACCAGATCAGATTTTCTCTCGTTTTTCTATTTGGCTTATACACACAGACAACCATCATAAGCCTCAAAAGCGTCGTCCGTTTTTCTGTGCATCAATACGTATTAATGCGTATTAATACGTATTAATGTACAATTAATCTGCATTAATGTACAATCAATACGCATCAAGAATTTGAATTTCGAATTTCAAAAACTGTTTTTTGAAATCTGAATTTCGAATTCTTGAATTAAAAAATATTAATTAAATCTATCTGATAGATCTAATCTAATGTATTTATTTAATGCAAACTAAAAGCCTTCCGATTTAATTTATCTCTATAAATCAAATCCGAGAAATAATATTCATCTATTTAATTAATTATGAGATACCATATCTCAATTTAATCTAAATGAGATATCGATATTCTTATTCGAATATTAAACGAGATACATTATCTCTATTTGTTTTAGATATTTAATTTATCAAATAAATTAAATACAAAACGAACATTATATATATAATAATATTATAATCTCCATTAATAATATTAATATATATATACATTAATTTCGAATATATATAAATATATATTTATCCTAGATTAAATTTAGTATTCATTAATTCCAGATTAATCTGAGATTCAATGAACCTGGACACAAATGCTCGTGTTGGATTATTCTTGTGTGCGACCTTGAGGCCCATATGAGATTGGCGGTGGGCCAAAGCGTATCGCCCACAAGTCGCAAGCGGCCTCTAGCAAGACATTGCGACTACCCAACTCACATGGGGATCGATTTCATGATACAACCTTATCATACAACCATGTCACGTCCCTTTTGTCACGCGATAATTTGGTCAAGGATGAAGCATGGACAATGTCAACTTCCTATTCTTGTCCATTACTTTCTCGATTCTCGAGTAGTCTAATAAGTGAAATGGAAACTCATTTCCAACATAGTATGGCCATACATTTCTTAGACTAACTCATCGAGGGGCCCAAAGATTATCTCTCTAGGAATGTGAGGGACAAATTCCATCTTGACCATTCACATTCCTCCGCATGAAAACCACCGATCCCGATCCGGCCTTTATCATCACCTAGGTCAAAGGTGACTTTTGACTAGGTCAAAGATTAATGATTCATCATGTAGGAATCCATGATTATCTCGGGTCATAGGGCGTTGTGATGCGGTTATACATGAGACAAGCTAATGACTAGATCCATGCAAACTTTCTCATAGTGGGTCGGTCCAAAGACCTTGTACTCTTACAAGTGCCCATGACTCGATTGTATCTCCATATCTCATCAAAGTCATACTGGTCTTAACTCATCTTCGCTCCGCGTAGATGACCGACGAGGACATTTAGGATAATCTATAAGATATATCCAGGGATGCAGTTATCAATACAAACATGCAAACGAAAATGATAACAAAAGGAGAATACTATAAATATCCTAAACGTTCATTGTACAATGACTTGCCCCTAGGGCATAATTTCCAACAGAAAGAAGCAAACTCGAGTTTGAAAACATCAAACTCGAGTTTAATGAAGGCAAAGAGCAAACTTTGATTTATGGACAAAACCAAATTCGAGCCTGAAGATGGAAAACTTGAGATTAGTTCATATAGATAGCAACCAAAGTCAGAGCAACTCCCAAACTCGAGTCCACGAATTATTTCAAGTGTTCATTGATACACACTTGAAGTTCAGGTCAGTACAAGTTTATGCAAACTTGAGTTTATAATTACAAACATGAGTTTGTCGCACCTTATATATATATATCTGAAACTCAACCGTTGGTCTTCACTTTCTTCTTCCCTCAAGTGTAACCCTAAGTTTCTCTGAAATCTCCCTTTTCTCTCAACCAAACTCGACCCTTCCTCTCCAAAAATGCCTCCTAAATGCTCCGCCAAAGCTGCAACCACTGATTCGGACTATGAGGGTACTGCATCTACACCTCCACCTCCCCTAAAGTGACCTAGGAGAGAAAAATGTGCTCCAAAAAGACTTCAATCTATCATCGACAGCATGATACCAGGCGTCACTACTAATGAACCTTCGCCCAAAGCAAGACCAAAGAAGGTGGTGATTCAGGAACCTACTAGAGCTCCCAAGAGGAAACCTATCGACCCAGAGGCTACAACACGTAAGGATAAGGATGAAGCTCCTAAAGTTGCTAAGCCTACAAAGAAGAAGAGGACAATTGCATCTTCTAAATTTAGAGCTTTTCATAAGGGTCAAGGGCCTTCTAAAGCTCCTTCCTTATCTAGACCTAGAGAGTAGTCTAGTTCAAAGGTATTCAAATAAATCCCAGCCCTTCTTGGTATCTATAATCATTTTTCTGCTCTTAGTAATTTCTATACAACTGTCATGCAACTTCATAATGAAGATGCTATTTCATTTAAAGAGCGCTATCTTCATAAAACTTGTTGTCCAAATTTCTATGTAAATTTCTCTAAGCAAAAGGAGGATTGTAATATTGATATTTCTCCATAGCTTAAGTCTTTTGAAAATCTCATTTCTATTTGAGCTCCTTATAACCCAGGGATTGTAAAAGGGTTCTATTTTAACATGCAGTGGGATAACATTTTGGATAGTGACAATACCCCCTTAGAGGAAAGAATTACCACTCATGTGAGAGGCCAAAAGAATGTTTTAAGTTCTACCTTTATCAATTCCCGCTTCGGATTGCAAATCCTCCTCCTGTTGCTACTTAAATTATGATGATAGGGAAGTTTTTGAGATCTTAAGGCCTAATGAGCCTACTCCTGATGTATTAGACATCTTGACCTTTCCCTCTACTGTCATAACCCTTGTGTAAAGAGCTATCTGGTATAATTATGCTAGAAATATCTTACAGAAAGGTAGAAATTTTACATATTTTGCAAAGAAGGATTACCCTATATTTGCTTCTATCATTGATAAAACACCTCAAAATGTTGGGCATTGGGTTCTTCAGGAAATGGCCAAGTTCATATTTGCTTCAAGAAAAACCTCCCAAATACCTTTTCCCAATTTGGTTTCTATCATTCTATTTCATGAGAAGATATGGTATTTGGCTACAAATGATAAACATGTGAAGCCTCAGATGTTTGGGAAACATCACATGAATCTGATGAGGATAAATTTTGAAGAGGGTTCTGGTCAGTCAAAAGCCCCATCAAGGTCTAGAGCAACCCATTCTCGAGCACAAGAAGCTTAATCAGCTCCTCCACCAGCTCAACATGCCTCACCTTCTGGATTTCAAGAGCAGATCAAAGAAATTGTCCACAAGGCAATTTCTGATTTAACTGACAGAGTTGAGTCTAAAGTTGGACGTCTAATATCTGAGGTGACCAAGGGTCACAATACCTTAGTGAATACACAAGATGAGATGTCAGAAAAGATTGACAACCTTACTAATCATGTTCAGGATCATGCAGCCAGTATTAGGTCCCTTCATGCTGTGTTTTTGACCCTATCTGATAAAATGGACAAGATCTTGAAGTATTTATCATCAGCTGGTCCAAGTCACGATGGTTTTGGTTTTGGCAATACCCCCTCTTCCACCCCTGCTGGCCCTAGCTTCAGCATTCCCTAGGGCATAATTTCAAACAGACTCCCACTTGCACTAGGTGCAATCATTGATTACTCTAATTCCCATTGTCCGAACATGACGCTCATGTTTTGCTTGTGCAAGCGGCTTAGTAAGAGGATCAACAACACTTTCTTCTCCTAGTACTTTGCATATTTTTATATCACCTCTATCATTGATTTCTCTGATAAGATGAAAACGCCTAAGTATATGCTTGGTCCTTCGATGTGACCTAGGCTCCTTGGTCTACACAATAGCCCCACTATTGTCACAGAACAAATCTATTGGATATGAGATGGCAGGAACAACCCCTAGTTCAGTAATGAACTTTCTGATCCAAACGGCCTCCTTAGTTGCATCCGATCTTTGCTATATACTCAAACACATTGCGGAATCAACTACAGTGCTTTGCTTAGAGCTCTTCCAGCTTACCGCACCACCATTCAAAAGGAATACATATCCAGATTGCGATCTTAGATCATCTTGGACAATTTGAAAACTCGCATCTATGTAACCAGTTACACAGAGCTCATAACCCAATTCACCATATACCAAGAATAAGTCCTTTATCCTTCTTAAGTACTTCAGGATATTCTTGACAACAGTCCAGTGTCCCTCACCGGGATCTTGTTGATATCTGCTGGTCATACTTAAGGAAAATGAGACATCCAGTCGAGTACATAACATGGCATACATGATAGATCCAATGGCGGAGGCATATGAAATCTTACTTATGCGGTCTCTTTGATCTTGTGTACTAAGACACAGATCCTTACTGAGATGGATGCCATGAGACATGGGAATGTAACCCCTTTTAGAATCCTGCATAATGAATCTATACAGTATCTTGTCTATGTATGTGTTCTGACTTAGGCCTATCAGCCTTTTGGATCTATCTCTATAGATCCTAATCTCTAGGTTGTAAGTGGCTTCGCCTAAATCTTTCATTGAGAAAGACTTTCCTAACCAAGACTTGACGCTCTGCAAGGTAGGAATGTCATTCCCAATAAGTAGGATGTCATCTACATAAAGCACTAGAAATACAACTGTGCTCCCACTAACCTTCTTGTAAACACAAGGTTCATCGATGTTTTGAATGAATCCAAACTCTTTGACTACTTCATCAAAACGATGATTCCATCTCCGAGATGCTTGCTTCAATCCATAAATGGACCTTTGAAGCTTGCATACTTTACCAGAGTCCTCTAGACGTACAAAGCCCTCAGGTTGTGTCATGTACACATCCTCAAGGAGCTTTCCGTTAAGGAAGGCTGCTTTGACGTCCATCTACCATATTTCATAGTCATAATATACTGCAATGGATAGAAGGATTATGATTGATTTGGCCATTGCAACTGGGGAAAAGGTTTCATCATAGTCCACACCATGAGTTTGAGTGAATCCTTTTGCAACTAGTTGTGCCTTAAAGACATTTACTTTGCCATCCATGTAAGTTTTCTCCTTGAAAACCCACTTGCACCCAATAGTTTTTACACCTTTAGGTGGATCGACTATAGTCCATACTTTATTGTCGTACATCGATTGCATTTCAGACTTCATGGCATTTAGCTATCTTTCGGAGTTGGGTCTCACTACGGCTTCTCGATAGGTAGTTGGCTCATTTTGCTCAATGAGCAAAACATCACGACTTCTAGTAATCAGAAATCCATATCTCCGAGGTTGTAGCCGTGACCTATCGGACCTTCATGGGCCTTGTGTTACTTGAGTAGGCTCAACAACTTGTTGTTAGTCTTCTCGTTTTCCATCTCGTGGTTCTATGTTGTGTTGTGGCTCTCAAATTTCTTTGAGGTACACCTTACTCCCACTGGTTCTTTTAGAGATAAACTCTTTGTCCAGAAAGACACCATTACGGATAACAAACACTTTGTGATCGGTAGGATTGTAGACATAGTATCCTTTAGTTTCCTTAAGATACCCCACAAAAAGGCATTTTGGGGATCTGTTTGATAATCTATCGAGGGCTTTGTTTAACGCAAACCTCACATCCCCAAATTTTGAGAAAGGACAAACTGGGTTTATTTCAGTCCATATCTCATATGGTGTCTTTTCAACTACCTTTGATGGAACACGATTTAGTGTGAACGCAGTTGTTTCTAGGGCATGGCCCCAAAAGGAAAGTAGAAGATCTGTTCGACTCATCATAGATCAAACCATATCTAATAGAGTTTGATTCCTCCGCTCAGAAACACCATTCCATTGTGGTGTTCCTCGAGGAGTTAGTTGTGAGATGATCCCACAACTCCTAAGATGGTCGATGAACTCTTGGCTCAAATATTCACCACCTGGATCATATCGAAGTGCTTTAATTATTTTGCCAAGTTGGTTTTTTACTTCATTCTAGAATGTTTTGAACATTTCAAAAGATTCAGACTTATGTTGCATTAGATAGATATAGCCATACCTACTAAAATCATCTATAAACGTAATGAAGTACATATAACCTTCTCTGGAAAATGTATTCATTGGTCCACACACATCAATATGTATGAGACCCAATAAGTCAGTGGCCCTCTCAATATGTCCAGTAAAAGGTGCCTTTGTCATCTTTCCCAATAAACAAGACTTACATGTATCAAATGATTCAAAATCAAATGAGTTAAGAAATCCATCTTGATGGAGTTTTGAAATGGTTTTCTCATTTATATGGCCTAGACGACAATGCCATAGGTAGGTCGGATTAAAATCATTTGACTTGATCTTTTTAGTGTCATAGATATGTCCATTATTAGGATGTTCTAAATTAAGTACATAATGACCAACATGCAAATCACCATCAGCATAAAAAATGTCATTACAATAAATAGAACATTTACCATTCCTAGTAATGGAAGTATAACCTTCCTAATCCAAATACAAAAGCAAAACAATGTTACTACTCAAAGCAGGAACATAAAAGCAATTGTTCAAAATTAAGAAAAGCCCACTGGGCAGAACTAATTCATAAGTGCCTACGGCTAAAGCAGCAACTCTTGCTCGGTTTTCAACTCGTAGGTCCACTTCACCCTTCTTCAACTTTCTACTGTCCTTGAGACCCTACACATTTATACAAATGTGAGAACCACATGCAGTATCTAATACCCATGTTGAGGAAGTAGAAAAGTGAATATCTATGACATAGATACCTGAAGCGATAGCCCTGCTATCCTTCTTGTTCTTTTTCAGATCTTCAAGGTGTAGTTTGCAATTCCTCTTCCAATGACCAATTTCATTGCAAAAGTAGCAGACCCGATCCTTCTGAGGCTTTGCTTTCTTGGCTGCAAGCTTAGATTCGGGCATGTTTGACTCATTGGTCTTACCAGCTGAGCCATACCCTTTCTTTTGCCCTTGCCATTCTTTTTCATACTATTTCCTTTCTGAACCATCAAAACAGTGCTGGGCTTTTTCTTAATGCTCTGCTAATCTGTTTTGAGCATCCCATGCAATTCAGAAATTGATTTCTCCATGTTGTTCATATTATAGTTCATGATAAACTAGTCATAACTTTCGGGAATGAGTTCAAGATCATATCTGTGGCTAACTCTTGGCTCATGGGAAATCCAAGCCTCTCAAGGTGATCAATGTAGCCTTTCATTTTCATAACATGAGGACTAACTGATGCACCTTCAACCATCTTGCAAGAATGTAAGGCCTTTGTGGTCTCATACCTCTCTTGCCTTGCCTGTTGTTGGAACATTTCCTTGAGATGAGGAATCACCTCAAAAGCCTCCATATGTTCTAGATCTCTTTGGAGCTTTGGAACCATAGTGGGAAGCATCAGGCATCCTACATCCACAGAGTCATTATTATGCTTCGTGTAAGTATCTCTCTGAGCTCTTGGAGCATTAGCTGCAGGCTCGTCATGAATGGGTTTATTGAGGACATACACCTTTCTTTCGGGCTTGAGAACAATTCTCAAGTTTCTAAACCAGTCAAGAAAGTTTGTCCCATTAAGTTTGTCCTTCTCAAGGACTGATCTCAATGATAGTGTTGCAGTATTACAATAAAAATATATGCAAAGTTTAGTTAGTAATCTCCTATTCAATTAACAACCCTAAATGTAATTAGTGGGCTAAGATCCATATTTGGCTTAAATTTAAGTCCGCTTTGGTTGGATGCTTAACATTGTTAGTTCTCGGTGTTTTGATGATTACAAATTTTGAGTTATTGAAGTAAGTAATGTGTGTCTACGTTATGGGTTGCTCGGGCAAGAGCTAGTTCATGCCCGAGCATACTCGATTTGATAAATTGTTCAAGTGTTTCAGAAAGGCTGCCCGAGCAAGGATTTTAAATGCCCAAGCATTACTTGATAGATTGACCAGGAATGCTCGAGCAGACAGATTGTCATGCCCGAGCATCATCGGGCAAATAGCAGAGTTCAGAAATAGATGCAAGGGAAAAGCAATGCTCGAGCAGTATCGCTAAGCTTCTTAGTCCTCGCCTCTATATGACTTATGCCCGAGCATTATCTCTTGGATGCTCGAGCATTGGCGATGCTGGTTCACAATGATGCCCGAGCATGAGGACGTAGTTGCTCGAGCATCAGCGATGATTGAGGATTTTAAATACTTCTTCTGAGGCATGCCTGAGCAAGCACAGTTGAGTGCTCGAGCAGAAGCTCGATGTTGCTTAAGCATAGGATGATATTCTACTGTTATAGTATATTTCCACCTTGGTTGCCCGAGCATGCTAGCAGTCATGCTCGAGCATGATCATCCTCTGTTTTCAAAATCACCGTCTTCGTAAATCCTAAATCATCGTGTAAGATTTCATTTCTACATATCATTACTCGTTATTATTCCTAATTGTTTTTAAGCAGTTTGCTAATGAGTTTCAGATAATTTTATCATGGATCAACAATAAATTGGCATAAAGCAATTTGTGTGTCAGAGAAGCATTTAATGCAGTTCCCAAATCGAGTCATATTCACGATAACCAATCCTCTGATCATCCTAAAGCTTTTGCTGCAATTCCATCTGCACAATTAATGCTATTTCTCAACGAGCAAAACAAAAAGAATGAAGAGAATGTCGTGACAGCAAATCCACCTGGATTACTAATGGCGAAAGTATTAACCAAGCCTCATGTGTCTAACAGCTATATTCAAGAGTCTCAACGATTAATCTTCAAGCTTCAGCAACGGTCATTAATTGCAACAACTATAAATACCCAAAGAATTGAATTCGCCAACTACCGAAACATTGTGCATTCAATTCGAGCTTATTACAATCTACTGTTTCATTAACTTCGCTAACATCTTCGGATATTTTTGTGTACTTCAGTGTTTATCATTTATCTACTCGTGAGGAGTTTCTAAACATTATTTGATTATTGTTTTTGTAAATCTTGAGGTTATGGAAGCTTAAGTGTGGGTGTATAATTACAGCTTGTAAGGGGGAGTGAGTCCTAGTGAGAGGATCATCCAAGTACAGTGTGTAATTGTAATTGTCTTTGAAAGATAGTGGAAATCCCAAGAGTTCTGGACACTGGACATAGGTCGAAGAGTTAGACCGAACCAGGATAATCTCTTGTGTCTCTTTGTTCTTTTCTTTGTGTCTGTTTTGGTGTTCTTTATTTCTTAGCGAAAAGAATTTTTGAAATCACCTATTCACCCCCCTCTAGGTGATATTTCCTCAATGCGTGAGTCAAAGTCTTTGATAAGAACAATTGGATCATCTTCTATTCGAGAAGAATCTCTCATTGTCAACAAAGGTGATCTCTCATTGTCAACAAAGGTGATCTCCCAATCGATAAAGGTAAACTTAAAATACTATTTAAAGCTCCTAGAGAAGGTCTGATATACCTTAGATTTACCAAATGTTAGCTCTGAAAAATGTTTTGTTAGCAACTTGGACGAAAGTTGGCTGTGGCATAAGCGTCTGGCTCATGTGAACATGTTCCAACTAGACAAGTTGTTAAGAAAAGATTTAGTTGTTGGTTTACCTAAATTGCATTTTAAAAATGACATGATCTGTGATTCTTGTCAAAAAGGTAAACAAACTAAATCATCTTTTAAAAACAAGCTTGAAATCTCAACCAATCGACCTCTTCAACTACTTCATATGGATTTAGTTGGACCAGGAAGAGTTAAGAGTCTTGGTGGAAATTTGTATACCCTAGTCATTGTCGACGATTTCTATCAATTTACTTGGACTATCTTTTTAACTTCAAAAGATGAAACATTTGATCTATTTGTTGTGTTTTCCAAGAAGGTGCAAAATGGGAAAGGTATTTGCATTTCAGCCATTCAAACAGATCATGGAGGTGAATTTGAGAATCACGCCTTTGGAGAGTTCTGTGATGCTCACAACTTCTGAGCTCCAAGGACACCACAACAGAATGGTATGGTTGAAAGGAAGAATTGTGTGCTCCTTGAAATGGCCCGTGCCATGTTGAATGAAAATCGGACTTCATATGTCTTTTGGGCAGATGCAATGAGCACGGCCAGCTATATTTCCAACCGAGCCTATCTCCAAAAGAAGCTCAACAAAACTCCATATGAGCTTTACAAAGGAAGGAAACCAAACTCGGCACACCTTCATATCTTTGGCTGCAAATGTTTCGTTCATAATAATGGTAAGGATAATTTGGGTAAGTTTGATCCCAAATCCGACGAAGGTAAATTTCTTGGTTACTCTAATAGGAGTAAGGCATATAGGATTTTCAATAAGCATACTTGTTTAGTAGAAGAGTCAATTCATGTTGTGTTCTATGAATCTAAATCTAACGATTCTTTGGATGATGATGAACCTATCTATAAGAATCAATTCTTTTCAAAAACTACTATTGCCTCTCTTGAAAATCTAGAAAATGTTTTTGAAAACAGTTCTCAAAACTCTTGTGAAAATCCTGATAAATCTCAACCTTAAGCTTGGAAGTTCATTAGGAATAATCCTTTGGACCAAGTAATAGGAGATGTAAATCAAGGTGTAAGGACTAGAAAAAGTACCTTAAATGAGGTTACATTTTCTTCCTTCGTATCCAAGATTGAGCCGTCTAAGATTGACGAAGCCCTATCAGACAATGATTGGGTGATAGCAATGCAAGAGGAATTACATCAATTTGATAGAAATCAAGTTTAGGACTTGGTACATAGGCCTAAAGATCATCCGGTCATTAGCACTAAATGGGTATTCAAAAACAAACATTATGAATCTGCAATCATAGTCCGTAACAAGGCTAGATTGGTTGCCAAAGGCTATAATCATGAAGGTATTGATTATGAGGAAACATATGCTCCAGTGGCTAGATTGGAAGCTATACGAGTACTCTTAGCCTTTGCATGTATCAAGGGATTTAAACTCTATCAAATGGATGTTAAGAGTGCTTTTCTAAACGGGTTCATTCAGGAGGAAGTTTATGTTGAACAACCTCCTGGTTTTGAAAATGACCATCATCCAGATCACGTGTATCGTCTCAAGAAAGCTTTATATGGTCTTAAACAAGCTCCTAGAGCTTGGTATGAGCGGTTAAGTAAATTTCTTTTGGATCAAGGTTTTATTATAGGAAAAGCAGACACAACACTCTTCATTAAAAGTAATAAGCTTAATGAAATCTTAATTGTGCAAATATATGTAGATGACATAATATTTGGTGCCACTAATGATTCTCTCTGTGAGGAATTTTCCAAGAAAATGCAGGGTGAATTTGAAATGTCAATGATGGGTGAGCTCAATTACTTCCTTGGACAGCAAATCAAACAACAGAAGAATGAGATTTTTATTTCTCAAATGAAGTATCTCCGTGATTTGCTCAAAAAGTTTGGGTTGAAACATTGCAATGGAGCCGACACTCCAATGAGCTCAACTTCCTCCCTAGTGCGGATGAAGAAAAAGGAAAAGACTTCAACATAACCAAGTATAGGGGAATGATCGGATCCCTAGTATACTTAACTTCAAGTCGGCCTGATATTCAATTCAGTGTGGGAATGTGCGCGAGATTTCAATCCACTCCCAAAGAATCACATGCCGAGCATGTTAAGAGAATTTTTTGATATCTTTCGGATACAAAGGAATTGGGTCTCTGGTTCCCTAAAGAACAACAAGAGTTTTTGGTAGCATATTCAGACTCGGAGCATGCTAGTTACAAGACCGATAGAAAAAGCACAAGTGGTTAATGCGAATTTCTGGGAGGTTCACTCGTATCGTGGTTCTGCAAGAAGCAAACCATTGTGGTTGTATCATCCACTAAAGCTGAATATGTTGCTGCCTCAAGCTGCTGTACTCAAGTTTTGTGGCTCAAACAGCAACTCCAAGATTTGGGGATTCATCTGAAGGAGATCCCAATTCTTTGTGACAACACCAGTATAATAAGCTTGGCTACAACACACTAGAACCAAGCATATTGATGTGAGACATCACTTTATTCATGACCATGTTCAAAAGAAAGATGTCAAGGTGATGTTCATTCACACACATCTTTAGTTGGCTGATATCTTCACTAAACCGTTGGCTAAAGAACAATTCACGTTCATCCGTAGAGAATTAGGTATGACAAATCCCAATGAATTGTAAGTATTTTCTCTTCAATTAATTTGATTTAATAAGATATTACTAACTTTAGCATCAGAATTTCTAGTCTATGTTTATGCAGGACACTCTGTTTTGATTATGAAAAACAAAGGGTAACAGAGTGAATGCTGCTCGAGCACATCTCCTCTTACTACTCGAGCAATGACGTGGAGAGCCTCTCAAAGAAGCAAAGACAAAGAACCCTGCTCGAGCATGTCACAAATCCTGCTCGAGCAATAGCAGGATGCATCATGAAGGATCATGAAGAACACTACTCGAGCACGCCTAGAAATCTGCCCGAGCAATAATAGGGCATATGAAAAAATGACTTACGGAGGAACTACGCTCGAGCATCTATCTTTATCTGCCCGAGCATGAGAAACTTTTGGATGAACATTGTGATCAAAAATCCCTCTCCAATTGCTCCAAGGGTTCAATTAACATTAATAAGTCAAGTATTCACAGAGCATACTTGATGGGAGGTCAGTCTTGGTCATTTTCTTTATTAATTTAAATATTTGTTTTCGTCCCTGCTCGAGCAAGACATGAAGTCTACTCAAGTAGGAACCATGCTCGAGCACGGAGAAACGCATGCTCGAGCAACGTCGTGTGACAAGGTTTTTAAAATAGGATGTCGTTTCACTTCATGTTCTTCATTTTCACTTCACCGTCTCTCCCTCTCACTGTGCGTCGCGAGCCCTAGTCTTCTCACCCTCTCAAATTCTTATTCTGTTACGTCTGTTTTCGAATTGTTATGACTATTTCAACCATTAAATCGATTCATTCAAGCATGACCGTTATTTCCACAGATTCATTTCCCTTAAATTCCTCCATTTCCCTCCAATTTTATCCTCACAGTCGTCGAACTCCACCATTTAAAGTTCCCTATTTTTGATTCATAAAATGGCTGGCTCTGGTAGTAAATCCCCATCCAAAAAGCCTCTTACGAAGAAATCTTGTTACTATCGACCCAAAGTTCAAGCCTCTGACGAACCCACCAAACCTAAAATCACAAAGAAGAAGCCGAAGGTCACCAAACCGCCACAAAAATCTGGTGTAGCGATTCAGGAATCTCCAAAGCCAAAGACTCGCTTTCAGAATGGGTCCCTACCTTCAGACAAAGCAAAACGAGCAAGGTCACCATCACCACCTCTTTCAGCTTCCATTGACTCTCTGGAAACTATTGATGAGAATCAATCAAAGGAAGTCGAAGATCATCCTCAAAATCCCAAGGCGTCGACTAGTCAGAAATCTCAGGCCTCTAGGAGCAAGAAGCAAAAAGTCTCAGTTCCTCAGAAATCACAAGCGTCTGGTAGCAAGAAACAACAAGTCTTGGACAATTGACCTCCAAATGGCCAGTTGCCTGAACCTTCACCAGGAATGATTGTTGGTAATATTGTCGTTGATGATCTTGAGAACTTTGAATTTTACTTTGGGAAGAGACCTTTTTGTCCTATTGTATATGTTGATCTGGAGCATTTCTAAAAGGAATGCAATTTCAACTTGACTGATTGGCTTCTTCAGTTCATGCCTCTACTAAGTATTAGCAAGCCATACTCTCCTGAAGTCGTTCGTGTCTTCTACTACAATATGCACCTCCAGGTCAAAATTCAAGAACATGATGATGATGATATCTTGGTTTCAAAGGTTCGGGAGCAAGAAATTAAGATCACGACTCTCGATTTCAATATCATTCTTGGCATTGTTGATCCTCCTAAAGATCCCCCCGAAGCTGTCAGATGTTGCTTACCACAAAATCCTTCTCCCGGATGTTCCTTATGATGGTAAAAAGGCCAATTTCACTTCGGCTATGATGAAAGATGAGTACCGAGTGTTATGGTATGTGTATAGTAGGAGTCTCGTTCAGAAAGGCCAAAGTTTCACTCACTTCGTGCAGAAAGACTATGAGCGGTTTGCTTCGCTCATTGCTAAGGAACCACAGAATCTTGGCAAGTGGATTATGGACGAGATGATCTCCTTTATTTCAGATGCCCCAATCAAGCTTCGAGCCACCAAACTGCTTCCTTCATTGATTTCTCGTATCTTAGAAGTCAACAATGTCTGGTACCTCTCGAATGACAAAGAAGAATACCCACCTCGCTTTGGTAAAGAACATATGATTTGAATACGGATTTCCTTTACTAAGGCCTCATTGAAGAAAAAGAAGATGAAAGCTCCTGCTCCTCTAAAGTCTTCAAAGCCATCTGCTTCGAAACCTCCAGATGAGTCTGGGTCATTTAAGGCTGGTCCTTCTAAATCTTGTTAGATATGATTAGTTTTGATAATGTCTTATATAAATGTCATTATTAAGAGAAAAAAGCTTATATACTATATTTATCTCCTACGTTGACTAACTATTATATATTTAATGTAGATTAGTCCAAGTTGAATTATAAAGATTAATCAAGAAGGAGATAAGAGGTTAGGGAAAGAAAAAGAAGAACTTGTAGAGAATATCAAGGAAAGGATTTTGGGAATGATCAAGAGAAGAGAAGAAAGAAAGAATTGAATCGTGGAAAATGATCAAGGAAGAAGAGAAGAGAAGAAAGAAAGAGTTGGTTTATGAAGAATGATCAAGAGAAGAGAAGAAAGAAAGAGTTAAGTTATGGAGAATGATCAAGAAGAAGAAGAAAGAAAGAAGAACTTGCTTAATGGAATGAGAAAATCATTATACAAGTTTTTAGATTGATTCTAGAAGTCTCAACGATGATATGGAAGTTGGAGTTAAAATAAGTAAAATCAAGCTTCAGGATGAATTAACTCAGGCCAAGATGTCTAGACTCGAGTTAAAATGGTTTCTAGTGTGTTTTGGGAATCTGGTACAAGTTGACTCGAGCCAGGAAATCATTGACTCAAGCCAAGGCCTTGACTCGAGTCAGATATATTGTTGACTCAAGCCAATAGTGATTTTCAAGTCATTTTCGCACTCTGGAACGAGTTGACTCGAGCCAAGGTTTCTGTTGACTCGAGCCAAGTGTGCTTTCAGCAACTTTGTTCTACTCTGTTTCATGTTTAGCTCACGCGACGTCTGGTAATTTGATGATATCTCCCAAACCAGAGATCAGATTAAGGTGAAACTAGTGGCATATGAAAATAGACTCCTAATGAGTCATTTTGATATACAATTCAATCCCAAAGGAGTTCAGATCAAGGAGATATGAATTGTACAAGTTGGACTGTCAATTCACACCACACATCAGACCAAGCTTTGGGATTTTGGGTATATCTCACAAACTACAAATCCAATTGAGCTAAAATTGGTGGAATATAAAAGTAGACTCAAAATTAGTTCCATCAAGATTTGAACCCGCCAAAAAGAAGTTCATACTAGGGATTTATGGCCTTCCAAAGTTGACACTCAAAATTCTGGATTCATTTCACCATAGGCTTGGTTTCCTGGATATAGCTCACACTATACACAACCAAATGAAGTGAAACCAATTCCATATGAATCTAGACTTAACAAGTGTTTCGTAGATTTTGGAAGCAACCAAGTTTGATGGGATCTTACCTCGAGCCAAGGCTTTGTCAACCTTGAGTCATAGCAAGGCAGAGAGTTAGACATTTTGAGAGAGGTTTTTGCCTCAAGCCAGAAAATTCACCTCGAGTTAAATGCTTCTAAAGATAATGGATCAATTGATGATTAACTCAAGCCATGATTTTGGTTGCCTCGAGTTTGGGCATAGACTAGAGCCAAGGATATTGCTGCCTCGAGTCAGTTAGTGATATGTTAAACTTCTCTATGCTTTAAACGATGGATTGACTCGAGCCAAAATGTGTTTTAACTCAAGCCAATTGCAAGTCAAAGAGCAAGGGTCTTTGGAGAAGACTAATTGACTCGAGCCAACAAGTGTACCTTGAGTCAATGGCCAACCCAAGAGATTGACGAATTAAGAGGATTTTTTGACTCGAGCCAATAAGTAGCAACTCGAGTTAACGGAACACACAGCAGCAGCAACGTCTTCGAGAATTCCGAAATAATTCTTATCAATTGATTTCTACTTGCTATACTTCTCAATGCTATTAATCATGTTTGTTAGCAAGTTTTAGATGATCAAATGAAGGATTAACATCATATTACAAAAGGCATATGATTACGTCAGCTTTAACAGCTATATTTATTCCAACGGACATATTCTAAACTGAAGGAATTGCTCAATGGTCATAAATTGCGAGTAACTATAAAAGGAGAAGCATTCCAGATAGAAGAGGTTGGAGAAGAGATTGCATTGTCGAAATACCAACATTATGAATCCAATGATTAACTCATATACTCTCTGTTTCACAATGTTTATATAGTTTTCAATAGAGAGTATGATGATTGATTATGTACTTCAGTGATTATTATTCATCTACTCTTGAGAGAGTCTAAACACTTATTTGATTATCTGTTTAGTTATCAAATCTCAAGGTTGTGGAACTTTGAGTGTGGGTGTACAGTTACAACTTATAAGGGGGAGTGAGTCCTAGTGTGAAAGGATCATCCTGAGTACAGAGTGTGTAATTGTATCCTAAGGGGGAGTATCTCAGTAAGAGATTATAAAAGCTACACAAGTGCCTGACTAAACTTGTGAGGTTGTAAAGGCTTTCCTCTTGTGCCCAGTTAAACAAGGAGATTGTGGATTGAAAATCTCAAGTGGAGCTTGGGGACTGGACGTAGGTCAAGGATTGGACCGAACCAGTATAAATCTCGGTTTGCATATTCTCTTCCCTAAAATCTTACATTTCCAGCATATATGTTTGAATGACTGTCTATTTCTTTATAAACTATTTCCTTCATTTGAACTGCTTTTTCAGTAAGTTGCGAAAAGATTTTCAAAAGTATCTAAAGTTTTATCGGACACCCAATTCCCCCCTCTTGGGGTGACAAAATGTGTCTAACACATCTGTACCATCATTTTCCCAGGCTTCAATTTAGAACCAGATTCAGTCCACAATTGAGAGTGCCATGCTCCTTTCACTGAGAAGGTGTTGAAGGCTATGGACTCCTTTCAGAATCTCAATATCAGGATGATCAAGGCTATATTCGGTGAGATGGTCAACTTGAAAGCTCACATTGATCTACAAATTGACGCTGAGATGAAGGCGCTGAAAACAGAAATGGATACTCGGTTCTCCGTCTTATTTGATCATCAACAAGAGATTATGAAGGAAGTTCAAAACTTGGCTCAACAACAACTCAATCTTTAACAGGCCGTATAGGACTTCGATGAGACTTTGTATGCTTTTGTGACAAGCTTTGGTCTTGACGGTCCCACTGACATGCATCCTGCATAAGAGAAGCCTCCTGCCTCTGCTTCTGATATCCTTTCTGCCTCTGATCCTATGACCGCCATTGTTCCATTTCAGTCATCTTAGCCTTCCTCTGAGTCTCCTTCTCATCCTGATCTTCCCCCTTCTTGAGTGATGCCAACGAGGGAGAAAGAGATGTTTTTAAGATTGAAATGTTTAACTTAGATGTTTCTAGATGTTTTTGAGATTGAAATGTTTAATCCGATATTTGTGTAATCTGAACTATGTGTACTAATTGTTAGTTTATGAAAATCAAAAGTTCAATTTTAGTATTTTTTACAACTCTGTCTACCTTGAGCAATCCATTACTAAATTCAATAACTTTCGTATCTAGTATATCTCAAAATCCCATCTTAGAGTTGTCATCATCAAAAAGGAAGAGAATTTTAGTTCTCGGTGTTTTGATGATTACAAATTATGAGTTATTGAATTAAGTAATGTGTGTCTAAGTTATGGGTTGCTCGAGTAAGAGCTAGTTCATGCCCGAGCATACTCGATCTAATAAATTGTTCAAGTGTTTCATAAAGGCTGCCCGAGCAAGGATTTTAAATGCCCAAGCATTACTTGATAGATTGATCGGGAATGCTCGAGCGAGAGAGATTGTCATGCCCGAGCATCGTAAAGGCGATAGCGAGTTCGAAGTAGATGCAAGATAAAAGCCATGCCGAGCGAGTGTAAGTAATGCTCGAGCGAGGTGCGGTATGCTCGAACATTATCAAATACTCTTCATTCTATGTCTCTGGATGACTTGTGCCCGAGCATGACTATGACATGCTCGAGCACCATGCTCAAGTAAGGGAAAAGCAATGCTCGAGTAGTATCGCTAAGCTTCTTAGTCCTCGCCTTTGTATGACTTATGCCCGAGCATTATGTCTTGGATACTCGAGCATTGACGACGCTGGCTCACAATGATGCCCGAGCATGAGAACGTAGTTGCTTGAGCATCAGTGATGATTGAGGCTTTTAAATGCTTCTTCTGAGGCATGCCCGAGAAAGCATAGTTGAGTGCTCGAGCAGAAGTTCGATGTTGCTCGAGCATAGGATGATATTCTACTGTTATAGTATATTTCCTCCTTGGTTTCCCAAGCATGCTAGCAGTCATGCTCGAGCATGTTCATCCTCTGTTTTCAAAATCACCGTCTTCGTAAATACTAAATCATCGTGTGAGATTTCATTTCTACATATCATTACTCGTTATTATTCCTAATTGTTTTTAAGTAGTTTGCTAATGAGTTTAAGATAATTTTATCATGGATTAACAACAAATTGGAATAAAGCAATTTGTGTGTCAGAGAAACATTTAATGCAGTTCCCAAATCGAGTTATATTCACGATAACCAATCCTCTGATCATCGTAAAGCTTTTGCTGCAATTCCATCCGCATAATTAATGCTATCTCTCAACGGGCAAAACAAAAGGAATGAAGAGAATGTCGTGACAGCAAATCCACCTAGATTACTAACGGTGAAAGTATTAACCAAGCCTCATCTGTCTAATAGATATATTCAAGAGTCTCAATGGTTAATCTTCAAGCTTCACCAACGGTCATTAATTGCAACAACTATAAATACCCGAAGCATTGAATTCGTCAACTACCGAAATGTTGTGCATTCAATTTGAGCTTATTGCAATCTACAGTTTTATTAACTTCGCTAATATCTTCGGATATTTTTGTGTACTTCAGTGTTTATCATTTATCTACTCGTGAGGAGTTTCTAAACACTTATTTGATTATTGTTTTTGTAAATCTTAAGTTTGTGGAACCTTAAGTGTGGGTGTACAATACAACTTGTAAGGCGGAATGAGTCCTAGTGAGAGGATCATCCAAGTATAGTGTGTAATTGTAATTTCCTTTGAAAGATAGTGGAAATCCAAGGAGTTCTGGGGACTGGATGTAGGTCGAATAGTTAGACTGAACTAGGATAATCTCTTGTGTCTCTCTGTTCTTCTCTCTGTGTCTGTTTTGGTGTTCTTTATTTCTTAGTAAAAAGAATTTTTGAAATCACCTATTCACCCCCCTCTAGGTGATATTCCATCTTCAAAAATCAAGTTATTTAGGTAGGCAACCTCTTTGCGAATTACATCACATGTAACTCTTAGATCTTTGTGGGATTTGATCATCATATGATCCGGCATGTTTAATCTCATCTAATGCCTTGAGATTCAAAACTGTTTTGATAATCTCAATTAAGTCAAGACAATAATGAATATTGTGAGTATCACCATTACCCACGCTTGTCTCATCAAGATAACTCAAGTGCATCCACTTTGGTGGAACTTGCAAATGAGCGATCTAGGTTTTGACAAGTATTCATTGATTGACGGCAATACGACTTAAGATTTCATTTAAAGGGTTTAATCCTATTAATCCTATTTATATGAATGCAATGACAATTGTATCTCATATAAACTCAAAATAAGCATGCCATGATCTAATCAAAAGCATAACTAAAATGTGACTCAACATGGTTCACCTAACCTAAAATCATCTCAAGCCAATGAGAGGACTTCTCTAAATAAGAAAAGGAAATACATCTGGAGAAACCTCGTTTCAACATACAAGGGGAGTGGAATGAGAAGAGAATGTACATCAAGAATATTTAGAGAAAGGCATGACACGCAGGCCATATTTAAATATTACAATACTTGTAAATACTAGAGCCATGTTGTTCACCACACCCAAACAACATTTGGAAATAAATCACAACATGTTAATTCATACATTATGAAAGAAACACAAAGGTGTGATGATTAAATTATCGCGCTACAACAGTTAGCTACGGCGGTCCCGGTAAGGAATATTGTTTTAGTAAAATTATTTCATTAAAAAAAATTAAACCCCCAAGATGACGTTGTTCTGTCCTGAAAATGATCAACAATTGAGTCTCGCGATCAAGAACAAAACAACGCCGTTTGGTCGTGACCGACATCTGAGCGTCACCGATGTCCGAGCGTGATCAACGTCCGAATGTTTCAGAACGTGATTGACATGCCAGAACATAACCGATGACTCCAAATGTGATCGACCCCAGCGTGACCGTCGTCCGAGCATCATCGACGTCCGATCTTCATCGAGCGTGTCCAACATGCGAACTCACGACGTTCCTGAACGTCATCTGATTTGTCCTATCTGAAGTCTTCAGAACTTCACAAAACGGCTACGAGATCTGACTAGCTATCCATATGTAACCCTAACGCGAACTACCGATTGAAACGTATACAAGATTTGGTTTCAAACATACATATATCTCACATAATCGCATGTAGAAAACCCAATTTAAACGCACGGTTGACCTGGTTCTAATGCCACTGTTGGGATCCGTACATACAGCGGAAGGATTTCATCTATTAAAATCTTACGAATCCCATAGGAGGACCTATCAACAGCGTTTAAATTGAGTTCGTTAGGAACCGTACCTACTCGAACGCGTGTGCGTCCTACTCGATCAACAGCAGCCGTCTCTATGAATCCACTCCCTCTACCAGTACCCACACCGAACAGCACTCCAACACGGACGGCAGTGTGCTAACACCTTCAAGCTTTGCGTCTCACGTCTCTCCTCTAGGGTTTCAGTTTTGTGGCTCTCTCATTTTAATACGACTAGATCTTTATCTAATAGAGTTTTTCAAACCCTAATTGGGCCGTATTAAAATATTCAAAACTAATCAAAATTAATCTTGAAATTTGAATTTGGATTAAAATAACATATTAATTAAATCTGTCCAATAGATGTAATCTAATCTATTTATTTAATCCGAATTAAAAGCTTACTGATTTAATTTATGTTTATAAATTAAATATGAGATATGATATTTATCTATTTAATTAAATCTAAGATACTATATCTCTATTTAAATTAAATCGGATATATGATATCTCTATTCGAAAATTAAATCGAGATATGATTTCTCCATTTATTTTAGTTATTTAATTTATCAAATAAATTAAATACTATATAATAATATTATTATCTATATAAATAATAATATTATTTTCAATTACTAATTAATATATATATATAATTATATATTATATATATATATATATATATATCCTAGATTAAATGTTGTATTAATTAAATCTTAGACATATATAAGATTTAATGAATCTAGACACTATTGCTCGTATTGGGCTATTCCTATGTGCGACCTTGCAGGCCCACATGAGATTGACAGCGGGCCAATACTGTACCAGCCCCCAAATCACAAGTGGCCTCTAGAAAGACATTGCGACTACCCAATTCATGTGGAGATTGATGATACGTTACAACCTATCATACAACCATGTCACGTCCCTTTTGTCACGCGATAATTTGGTCAAGGATGAAGCATGGATAATGTCAACCTCCTGTTCTTGACCATTACTTTCTCGATTTTTGAGTAATCCAACAATTGAAATGGAAACTCTTTTCCATCATAGTATGGCCATACATTTCTCAGACTCACTCATCGAGGGGCCCAGTATTATCTCTCTACAAATGTGAGGGACAAATTCCATCTTGACCATTCGCATTCCTCTGCATGAAAATCACTAATCCCGATCGAAGCCTTTATCATCACCCGGTCAAAGGTGACTTTTGACTACACTAGTGCAAAAAAGGGCTTTAAGACCGCCTCATTTAGACCGGACATTCATCGCAACGGTCTTAAAGCTATGACTGGTGGCAGTTTTGTAAATATAAAGAACTTCTTATGTATGACCGGTGGTAGTTTTGTAAATATCAAGAACTTCTTGGACCAGATCCTTTATTAATAGGTCTTAAATATATTATTCGACCGCTTAAAAAACCAACCGGTTTTAAAAATTTATATTATTTTGATAGAGAAATCTCGTACAAGCCCAAACTTATATTTTCTGCGGACCAAAATAATCAGGAAAAATTTAAATATAAAATTTAAAACTTTTAAGACCGGACATATATAAACACGGTCTTAAATGTTATACTTTTAAGACCGGACTTAAAGTATGGCCGGTACAAACTATTGAAAAAAAATTATTCGAAAATTTTATTACTTTTAAGACTGGCGTTTAATAATGGACGGTCTTAAATTTTAACCTTTAAGACCAACCTTTTAGTTCGTCTAGTATGGAAACTAAAGCGCGAAATATTCGCACGAACGTTGCCTTAAGAGTTAGGACTGAATACATTGCTCTCTCTGAACTCTGAAACCCCTATTCTTGTTGTGAAACCCCTCTTCCTGTTACATTACTTCTCTTCCTCGCCCACCACTACCATCCTCTGTTACTCTCTCACTTTCTCAGGCGTTCCTCTTTCGCACCACCACTCTCAGCCTCTCTTCCTTTCTCGAAAATGAACGGAGAAAATAGTTCTTCTGCTATTCCTTCAACGACGTAAACTGGTGCGACTGGTGTGAGTCAGAACGAACCCTCTTCATCTCACAATGAGCCTCGTAACCGCCCTGCACGCCGTGGTAGAAGTGGCACACGAATGAAAGACGTATCCGTAAGTCGGTCCTCTGGGTCAAAGCTTGAGATTCAGTTTGATGAAAAGTTGGCTCCTTTCGGTCCTAATAAACAAAAATATAATAGTTTTGTCGGCTATCTAGCATGCAGCAAGTCTAGCATCTTGACAGATGAGTGGAAAAATGTCGACCGTCTCGCAGTAAAGGATCCTATTTGGGACACTATCCAGCTCACATACACTGTCCCTGATTCCTAGAAGTTGAAAGACAAGACATTGTCTTATTGTGCTGATCGATGGAGGAAGTTTAAGACCTTTCTAGCTAAGACATATATTTTTGCCGATGTTAGGCCTGACCATAATCCTTGGGACAAGTACACATTTATTGATGAACAAACTTGGCAACAATTTGTTCCGCGGACCACTCCTCGAAGCTTTGGTGAGTTGTTATTTAGTTTTGTTTGCCCTCTTTTGTTTGCTTATTAACTTGTGCGGATATGTGAATGTTATTGTACGTGTTCATCTAATCCTGTTAGTTAGATTGTTTGGTTTGTGAATAGAAGTATATATTTCCATCCTTTGTCCTGCATAAGAGGAGCATGTCTTAGTTGTATGCAAGTCTGATATGTAAACCGTGCAAAGGTAAAATACTAAGTAGGTAATTAGGGAAATAATAATGGCATAAGAGTCAAACCATTATTATAGTCTTAGCTAGTTCTTTTGTAGTAGGTAGTGGTTAGACATTGCTATTAGTTAGTTAGTATGTTAACTGTGTAAAGGTTTCGGTGCAGTTTTGCAACTCACTTTACTTTGGTTCTCCCAATTTCTTCTACAATTCTACATACTCCTTAAATGAAATGTTGAAACTTGATGAAGTGAATTTGACTAGTGTTTGATGTTCATATCAAGCAGAAGTTCTCTAATTTTTGTTAGTGAGATGGCTGGAATTCATAATTAATAGTTGTTTTCATTTCTGATTCATAGAAAAGAAGGGAGCAAGCACAGGAGATAGGGAGAAAGAATGATTGCCCGCATAGGGCTTCTCGCGGCGGATACGAAAAGGCTAAACAAGAATTGATGGAGGCTAAGCGGAAGAGATTGGAAGATGAAGCAGAAGCAGAATCCAATCCTTCTGCGATACATGATCCGCCATCTCCAATACGTCGTGATGAGCTATGGTTGTATATTCGGCAAAAGCCAAGCGACGCCTACACGAGTGAACAGAGACTCGTCTAGTTCTTTGAAAGAATTGTAAGTATCGTTATTGTTAATTTATAGTTACTAAACATGTTTCATTACTAAGCTTCTCATTATCTGTATCCTACAGGAAGATCTAAAGAAGAAAGAAGCGGAGGGATCTTTTGTGTCGGATGGGAGGCATGATGTTTTGACCGTTGTGACCGGAAAACCGGATCACGCGGGGCATGTAAGGGGGATTGGAGGAAGGGTAGGCCTGAAGGAATACTTTGGTAGCGCCAAACGCCAGAAACAAAGTATGGTTACCCGGGAGGAGATGGAAGACGGTGGAACGAGAAGGTGGCACGAGACGGTGGCCAAATTGAATGAGGAAGCAGCGGCTAAAGAAGCTTCATTGACTGCCTATTTTCAATCCTAGCTGAGGGAGATGAAGGAGGAAATGAATCAAATGAAGGTGCTTGTGAGCTCTCGTGCAGAGACTAGTGTTCCCTTGCCACTCTCACCTACAACTATGCAGCAGAGCACTAGAGGAGCTGCATTGTTTTGATCCATGACAAAGAACCTTGTGACCTTTATGTGGAGGATCCGAACATCATGATAGACAATTGGTTGCAACGGGGACCGTCCACAACTTGGGATCAACTGTACACCACCAACAAATGGCTGATGATGAAGTCAGAGTATCAGTTGAAGAGGTCATCATTGATGCACCTGTCCCTCTCCCAAATGGTGAGATGAAGGTTGTGAGTGATGTCATTGGAACCTTGATCTCGTGGCCAGTGAAGCTTGTGCATGTTTCTACTCCTCCTGAAACTCTAGCCCCTCCTGAATTGGTTGGCACGGCTAAGTTAAGTGCCAAGGACAAGCTTGTCCTTATGGTAACCAATAAACAAGTTGCACTTAATCAGTGGCCTGTCAATACAGAAGTAGGTCTTAAAACAAGTACCCGGTTTTGGTTGACCAAGATGATGTAATTTCCCTGCTGTTTGATAAACAAGAGCTTACTGATGCAAGGATTCTCATGTTTATTAAGTATCTTCTTCTATGAGTACATATATAACATAAATGTGAGACACTCACCTACGTATATACTAATTCCCTTACGTCATTATTGTAGGTTATTGCATCGTGAATTGGAACAGCAGGGCAGAAGCAAAGATATTGGATTCTTGTGCCCATGATGACGTGAGTCAACCACCCTTAGCGGAGAGACAATCATACATAACAACAAGGTTGACCAAGAAGAATAGGAAAAATTGGTACTTGGCACCATACTACAATAGGTACATATCATAATTCTTTTATGTAATTCCCTTAATTATATTCTCGCTACATATTCCGAGTACTTGTACATTGTGAATTTTCAGTCACCATTGGCGGTTGGTTCGATTTGCTCGAATGAGAAGAAAATGGTCTTTTTATGCTCCCTTCACTACGAACCAACGGCTACATTGCAGCGAGATGGTGAACAAGTAAGCATATGTCATTTTGATTGTCTAGTACGAAATCTCTGCTTTGTAAATTTTCAGTAACCATTATTGAGTAAATTTGTGATTTTGACAATATATAGGCCCTTAAAATCATTCCAAGAAAAGGTCAAGAACAAGTCTCGGGGATCTGAAGTCAAAGATCCTACATGGATCAAACCAAAGGTTAGTACATATTTGGACATTGGCACACTGGCTTGTGAACTTGGTCAGAAAAAATATATGCTCTTATATATATTTCTTGTTTGTTTTTAGACCCGTCGGCAACCGAAGGAGTCCAACTTATGTGGACATTATGTCATGACACACATGTATAATATTGTCTTGCAACCAGTGACTAACATCCAAGCAAAGGTAAATGTATTACATAACTTTGCCTGTGCGCTGACCCCTTTGATATGTAAGGAAGGACGACTAATATATTTCTGTCTTTGATGCTACAGACGTTTGAATGTGCTGACCCCTTTCCTGATGGTGATATTGAGCGAACACGCAATGTGTTATCTGAATATCTGTGTGATCTGATCATCTCGGAAAATCGGAAAAATAGTTTATTTGTGAATTCATTGTAAATATATGCTAGTTGTATCAACATCATCTTCGGTCTGTAATGAACAATTGTCCAATTTATGATAGTATACAATAATAATTTGTTAATTCATTTAAAACAAGTTTCCTTGTGTCCATTAGTGGTTGCTGAATGTATTGGATGGTGGAAAAAAATATTCACTGCTTAATTTACAAATACGAGAAGTTTAGGACCGTATTTTACTAAGTAGCCGGCCCTAAAAGTCTTCGTTTATTATTCAAAAATGCCAGTATTTTAGGACCGTATGTTTACTAAAGAGCCGGTTCTAAAAGTCTTCGTGATTCACAGTAAAATACGCCAGTCTTTTAGGACCGCATGTTCACTAAGTAGCCGGTCCTAAAAGTCTTCGTTTATTTATTTGTGAAAAAATTACAGTATTTTAGGACCGTATGTTTACTAAATAGCCGGTCCTAAAAGTCTTCGTTTATTATTGGAAAACAATGCTAGTCTTTTAAGACCGCATGTTTACTAAGTAGCCGGTCCTAAAAGTCTTCGTTTATTTATTTGTGAAAATTTGCCAGTATTTTAGGACCGTACGTTTACTAAAGAGCCGGTTCTAAAAGTCATCGTGATTCATCGTAAAATACGCCAGTCTTTTAGGACCGCATGTTTACTAAGTAGCCGGTCCTAAAAGTCTTCGTTTATTATTCAAAAATGCCAGTATTTTAGGACCGTATGTTTACTAAAGAACCGGTTCTAAAAGTCTTCGTGATTCACAGTAAAATAATCCAGTCTTTTAGGACCGCATGTTCACTAAGTAGCCGGTCCTAAAAGTCTTCGTTTATTTATTTGTGAAAAAATTACAATATGTTAGGACCGTATGTTTACTAAATAGCCGGTCCTAAAAGTCTTTCATTGGCGACAAATATACGATATATTTATTAATATATATCTTTATATATAAAATCTCTTATAAATTAAATGAATAATATTTTTTCTTAAATTAAATATTTATTCAATATGCGTAACTATAGTCTACATTATTAATTATTCTATTTGTAACTACTTTATTAAATGAATAATCATATTATTAAATTAAAGTCTTTCCCTATTATTCATATTTCATAACCGATTTACTTTATTTATTTATAGAGTGTAATAGCATCAAAACATTAATTAAATATTTGTCCATATTACAACGTAAACTCCATATTTCATAATTGCCTTTTTGTCTTTTTTTTTTCTTTTTTTTAATTTTAGTGTTTTGAGTCTGCCATTTTCCATATTTCATAATTGACTTTCTTATTGCTTTCCAGGTTCAGATAATGCATATAATTAAACTGGTAGATTAATTAAAACTCCCATAAGAACAAAATGCAGAAATATTTTATTTAATAATTTTTACGCTGCCCTATTACAAAAAAAAAGCAAAAAAAAAACTATAAAACAACTAATCCTCCCCGTCGTCGGAGAGGTGGAAGGCTTCGGAGGCGATTTTGGAGGCGTGGGAGGCGTCCTCTTCTGTAGGATCGTACTCCACGTCATTGGCGTCGAGTACCATGGTCAGCTTCTGGTTGACGGTATGAACCAGTTGAAACAATTGGCCTAAGTGTCGGTCGATGTGATCGACGCGGGCCACAATGTTATGCACCAACTGCTTGACAGTTGGATTTGGAGGCGGTGGAGGAGGGGGCTGAGGTTGAAGAGGAAGAGGAGGAAAAGGAGGACCTGGTGGAGCAGCCATTACAGTGGGTTTTAGTCGGTGGAGGAGGCCGTGTAGAAGTGATGGAGAAGAATGTGAAGAAACTAAAGTAAGAACGGGTTTAAATAGAGTACCTATCCTGAAGAATATGAAACGTTGTGAACTTTTTACTAGGAGACGCATTGTTCTTCAGAATACGAGGAGACGCTTAGTTGGTCAGTTTACGACCTTGAAGCCGAAGAGACTTTGGATCATGTGTACGGGGTGCAAGGATCGACTCTGCTATCTGAGTAAGTTTGAAGTGACTGAACATTTAATACCGGATTTTGTAAAAGATCCGTTCTTAAAAGTAATATTTTTTAAGGAAAAATTCGTACTTTACAAAAATAAATAATTGATAAAAAAATAATTGACTTTTAGGACCGGATATAATATAAATGGACGGTATTAAAAGTAATTGAATTGTATGGAAAAATAAATAGTAGACATTTAGGACCAGATGTTTCTAAAAATCTGGTCTTAAAAGTAATTTAATATAAAAAATAAATAATATACTTTTAAATCTGGTTACATAATAAAAAGATTGTATCAATTGTGTATCCATCTCTCTGTCCTCATTAACTCCGCACACTAACCTCCATGTCCTTATTAATAAAAAGAGTGTATCAGTTGGAGCTCTCTGCCCAAACTGCTCAAAGCCTCAAACCATGGTTAGATACAAGAGAACTCCTCGTAGGGGTACTCTTACACCGAAGCTCTTGCCATACTTAGATCGTTATACGGTGCGCCTCCTCCAGCGAGAGTGCGTTCTTTGTGACCGAAGAATCTCGGGTCGTCGGACCCATTGTTATTTCGGATGATGAAGAGGTTGCCGCACCCTTCCTCCAGCCTTCAGACAATGAAGAGGTTCCTGTTCCCCCTCTCAAATCAGTTGTCCCCAGCGCATCCACCGCTGACCCCTCTCCTTTTTCCTCTAATGATGCATTACGAATAAGACAGGAACTTGCTTATCTCCGGCAGGAAGTTAATGCTTTTCACGCCGATATCGCCAAGGCATTGGATGATAATAAGCTTTAGGATGTTTAGTTAGATTCTTGTCGTTGATAATGTTCAGTTATTGTTTTTTTTTTCTTTTTTTTCTTGTGTACGTGCATATTCTCCAGTTATGTATGGAAGCAGTAAGAACTAAGCTTGTGCCTTTTTTTATATTCATATTCTCCAGTTTTCCTTTATTTATTTTATTAATTCAGTTTCTGCTGCGCTTGCCAAAGGTAAATCTCATTTTTTTAGTTTGGTTCATTAATAAACGAAGAGTTTTATGACTCTATAAGTATTTAACTTTTAGGTCCGGATGTTTATAAAACTCCGGTCTTAAAATTAAATCAATAGTAAATATTAGGACCGAAGTATTCTTGATTGCCGGTCTTAAAAAGGTATTAATAAAATTATTCTTTAGGACCGCATACTTTATAACTAACCGGTCTTATTAATAAAATTATATATTTAGGACCGGACACTTTATAATTAACCGGTCTTAATAAAATCCAAAATACTAAAACTTGTCTCTTTCGCGGGGAAAATTAAATTTCCCTCTCATAACTTCTCTTGTCGCGCCGAGAGTGATTACTCAGGTTTTGTCTCCACATTTTGCTTGTTACATGGTCGCTGCTTCGCGTTGCTCTCTCGACAATCACTTTCTGGTTCCTTAGCTAAACGTCTATAGACCAAGCTGTACGAGGTGTTTTGGTTATATAACTTTATTATTTTCCTGGTTATGGTTCGGGTTTTTCATGGGTTGAACGAAATCAATGAAATGTTCTTGTGGGTTTTCTCGTTGTTAATGAATATTGTATATTGAAGATTATATTTTCACTTTAGACCTACCGAACCGACGAACTATTGTTTTTAGGTTACTCTTTTCTGTCATCGCAACATCAATGTTCGTGGCCGGAGAAGAAAGACTCAGCAAACCCATTTGAATTTATATACTACAAATGAGTCCACAAGACCTTCATGTGATGCATTTAATTTCCTCGTCATGCATTTATTTTGCTTCTTGGATTCACTGTGATACATTTATGACCAAAAGTAATTCTTCGTTATGCATTTAATGGGCAAGTTTCTCCGTAAAGAAAAAAAAGACATAACCGACATTTGAGCATATATATGCATTTGGATTATGTATGTCTTATTTTATATGCAAGTTTCAATTTTTTCGAATTATGTATGTTAAATCTTTCCGTCTATATATAGAAATTCTTCTATGGATCATAGTTGGATAAATAATGCTTTACGGACGAGTGTTGAATATCAGAATGGGGTGAGGGAATTTATAGAATTTGCTAAACAAAATGTCCATGATGATAGTGGGAAGTTTTATTGCCCTTGTGTAAAATGTTTGAATGAGAGGCGATTAAGTCCCGAAGTTATCCACACACATTTAATTTGTGAAGGATTTTGTAAGACTTATACGGTATGGTCACGACATGGTGAAAAAATGCCAAGTGGGTCTCAACATGAGGAAGTGGCCTTTGATGATAATGACACGAATATGGATGATCACATAGAGGACATTATTCGTGATATAGGAGAAGAGGCTTTTGAGCAATCACATGCATATGGTAATATGTGCAGTGATGCAGAGACCCCGCTATACCCTGGGTGTAAAAAATACCAATTGTTGAATGCTGCATTGAAATTGGTAAGCTTGAAGGCACATCATGGATGGAGCGACAAGAGTTTCTCTGAAATACTTGAGGCTTTTAAGGACATGCTTCCGGATGATAATATGTTGCCGCATCGATACTATGATGCTAAGAAAATACTTTGTCCACTAGGGATGGAGTACAAAAAGATTCATGCATGCCCGAATGATTGCATATTGTATAGAAAAGAGTTTGAAGTGAAGCAGAATTGTCCGATATGTGAAACCCCAAGGTACAAGTCAAATAAGGGGCCTGCAAAAGTGTTGTGGTATCTTCCAATCATACCAAGGTTCAAGCGGTTGTTTGCTAATGAAAGTGATGCAAAAAATTTGAGGTGGCATGTTGATGAGAGGATTTCTGATGGAAACCTTCGACATCCGGCCGATTCTTCTCAATGGAAGAAAATCGATCAATTATTTCTGAGTTTCGACGAAGAACCTAGGAACCTTAGGCTTGCACTTAGCACAGATGGCATGAGTCCCTATGGTAGCCTTAGCAGCATACATAGTTCATGGCCCGTACTCCTGATTATTTACAACTTATCTCCTATGTTATGCATGAAACGAAAGTACATCATGCTGTCTATGTTGATTTCGGGACCAAAACAACCCGGAAATGACATTGATGTTTACCTTCAGACCTTGATCGAATACTTGAGGGAGTTATGGGAAGAAGGTGTCGATGTTTTTGACTCTTTCAAGAAGGAGGTGTTTAAAATGCGAGCCATGATATTTTGTACTATAAACGACTTCCCAGCATATGGGAACTTGTCAGGGTATAGTGTAAAAGGCCACAAAGCATGTCCGGTTTGTGAAGAAGGCACACGCTACCATCAACTTCAACATGGAAGAAAGACAATTTATCTTGGACATAGGAGATTTCTTCGATGGAACCACCTATATCGTCGATTAAAGAAAGCCTTTTTTGGTGGCCAGGAGTATGAAGATGCTCCGGTGGCATTGACTGGGGAGCAAGTTTATGAAAAGGTGAAAAATATCGTGTCATCTTTGGTAAGGCGCAAAAAGTAGAAAAGAAACAAATATATGGAAAAAGAGATATGTATTCTTCGATCTTCCATATTGGCGCAATCTTGATGTGAGACACTGTATTGATGTCATGCACGTGGAGAAAAACGTGTGTGATAGTATTGTTGGCACGCTTCTCAACATACAAGGTAGTTCAAAGGATGGTGTGAAGGCAAGATTGGATTTGCAAGCAATGGGAATACGCGAAAACTTACATCCAAGGCCATATGGGAAGAGAACTTATTGTCCCCCGGCTTCTCATACTCTTTCTAAGGATGAGAAACGAAGTTTTTGTGAGTGTTTAGATGGCACAAAAGTTCCCTTGGGGTATTCTTCAAACTTTAAGAGGCTTGTTTCGATGAAGGACTTGAAATTAGTAGGCCAAAAGTCTCATAATTGTCATGTCTTGATGCAACAGCTACTCCCAGTAGCTATTCGAGGCATCGCCGAATATAATCTTCGGGTCGTCTTGACTAGACTTTGTATCTTCTTCAATGTGGTTTGTAGTAAATTTTTTGAGATTGAAAAATTGGATGAATTGGAGAATGAAGGATATCTTATCTTGTGCCACCTTGAGAAGCTTTTTGTTCCAACATTTTTGACATCATGGTTCATCTAATTGTTCATCTAGTGAGGGAGATAAAGTTGTGCGGCCCTATCCATTTACGGTGGATGTACCCAATTGAAAGATCTATGAAATTCCTAAAAGGGTACGTGAAGAACGCATACCGGTCATAAGCATCAATTGTTCAGAAATATGTTTCTGAAGAAGCCATGGAATTTTGTCAAAATTATTTGGCCAAAGTAAGACATATTGGGCTTCCAAAACGTCGCATTGAAGGGGTAGACGAGGTGCTTCGGTAAAGAGTGTGGATCGATGAATTGTCACAAGTTCACTTATACATCTTGAATAATGTTGATGAAGTTCAAGCCAGCATAGCTGCACATCTTGATAGGAGCACCGTCCAGAACAGTGGTGTTATGTTAGAGGCTGAATCTATGCACTTCTCCAGTTCGAAAGACAAGAGGCCTTTATTGGCAGTCATGCCATATTATGGGGTTATTGAAGAGATTTGGGAGGTGAACTATGTTAAAATTAGATTTCTCATTTTCAAATGCAAGTGGGTTAATGTCAAAAATGGTGTTTGGATCGATCGGCTAGGACTTACATTAGTCGATATCAATGGTAGATGTTTTGGAGATGAACCTTTTATTATGGCGAGACCTGTGCAAAACAAGTGTTCTATATCACCGATCGGGGAAAATAAAATGTGGTGTAGCTCTCCAAGGAAAAAGGGTCTTTGATATTGATGATGAAATTCATTCAAATTACGGTCTTCCGAGAGAGTACTCCTTTTTCAAGGGGTATCTAGGACATGAACGAAGAAGATGAAGCGGATAATGAACCCGAATAAGAAATGATCATCAAGAAGGGATATGGGAGGATATCCCTTTATAAAAGAGTCAATTCATATGGTAATATTCATATGCTGAATTCTTTGAAAACTTTAAGGTTTTAACTATATTCCTTCCATGTTCTTAAACAATGAAGGTTTTGTTCTTGTTTTATTTTATGGCAGGATCCGATATATATGTTATAAAAGGGGATATAATGTTACGTACGTTGTTGGGTGGGATCAGATGAAGGCTTGGTACGGTATTTGAAACTCATCATTGTATTTGTAAGTTATCTTATTACATGTATATATTCATCATTACGGTGTTGTACTAATCTTAATTAAACTACACTGACTGTGAAACTTTTGTTCTTGTTTTATTTTGTGGCAGGATCCGATATATATGTTATAAAAGGGGATATCATGTTACGTTGTTGGGTGGGATCAGATGAAGGCATGGTGCGGTATTTATTTGTAACTCATCATTGTATTTGTAAGATAATTCATTACGGTGTTGTACTAAATTAAGAGGCCACATAACTCATGGTGATATTTGTATTCTTTTCCCAATTCAATTTATTCATAATGGATTGTTCATAGCTTGTAGCTTAAAGTATCTAATTTTTTGTGCCGGATTGTGTGGTGGATGTGTGTAATATATATATGATCAGAAAAAACAAAACAAGGAAAAATTCTGAAAAATTTGGACCGGGAAATAATATCGCCGGTCTTAAAAGTTCAAATTTTAAGACCGGATGCATTTATAAGTCCGGTCTTAAAAGTCTAGCCCGGTCTTAAAAAGTTCAACTTTTAAGACTGGCTTTACCAACTACCCGGTCTTAAATTTAATTAAATTTAGAACCGGATTAGTTAGTCGTCTGGTCTTAGAAGTCGATATTTTTTAGACTGGAGATTATTTATCCGGTCTTTAAAATGTCGATATGTTAAGACCGGTCTATGTTTATGTTTGGTCTTAAAAGATGATTTTTACGACCGAACAAAATACATATCAGGTCTATTTAGTACGACTTTTAAGACCTAACTTTTAAAATGTCCAGTCTAAAAAAGTTTCTTTTAGACCGGTTCGAATCCGGTCTTGAAAGTGACGGACTTTTAATACCGGCTGGAACAAGACTGGCAGCTAGTCCGGTCTTACAGTGCCTCTTTTGTCCGGTCTTAAAATATTTTTTTCCACCCATGCTAGGTCAAAGATCAGCAACTCTCATGTAGGAATCCACGATGATCTTAGGTTAAAGGGCGTTGTGACGTGGCATGAGATAAGCTTATGACTAAATCCATGCAACTTTCTCATAGTGGGTCGATCCAGCACCTTGTACTCTAACAGGTGTCTATGACTTTGATTCGCATCTCCATACTCATCAAAGTCATACTGGTCTTATTTCATCTTTGCTCCTGCATAGATGACCGACCAGGGACATTTAGGACAAACTTTATGATATGTCCAAGGACACAGTTGTCATAATAAACATGGAAATGATAACTAAATGGAGAAATATTTTAAATAATAACAGTATTTAAAGTATAATGACTTGCCCTTAAGACATAATTTCCAACATGGACATAGGTCAAGAGTTAAGACCGAACCAGTATAAATCTTCTTGTGTCAAGATCTTATTCTCTATCTCTGTTTTACCCTGTTTTGGTATCTCCAGTTTTGGGTGTTTAAAAAGAATTTTTTAAAATCCCCAATTCACCCCCCTTTTGGTGATTTTCTCCATTTACATAAACTTTTTTAAAATTTACTAAAAAATATTAAATAAATCATTAATAAGTATCAAGTCTTTCGTAGAAGAGGTGTGAAATAGTAAATAATATTTAGTTTATAATGGTTTTTGATTGAAAACATACTTGAAGAATATTTTTAGAATATTTTTTAACGGTGTTAATGGTTTGAACAAAAGTGTTTGTTTTAAAATAAAGAAGAGATATGTATAATTAAAGCAAAACAGAAGGGTGGTTAGAGTTTTTCCCCCTTTAAAATATCAAGTCTTTTGTAGAAATTTTGGAAGAATTTAAAATTTCAGCAAAGTCTTTGTAAGTTAGACTTCTCAAAAATTCTACAATGACCTAAATCTTTGGAGCTTCACTTGACCACAATACACACATATACATATTCACTACTACAAAATATGGATTTCACTTCCCTAAAAAACATCATTTTTTTTTTCTAAAAGGGAAGTAAAACAAGAAGGCAATGACATTTTTGTAATTTTGTGGAGGCTTTAGGCGTCCTAATTAAACAATAGGATGCATAAAGTATACTTTTGGCGTCTCAATTTAGAAAAGGGACTCCAAAAGTATACTTTATGCATCCCAATTAGGGAAAAAAAACACTGAAAGCAGGGACTTTTAACATCACAAGTCAAAATTGGGACGCCTAAAATCCACTTTAGGTGTCCCAATTTATAATTGGGACGTCTAAGTCGTAAATTCAGCTTTGTGTTGTATAGTCAAATCAGATGCTTGGTGCTTTTTAGTCATAGTCAAATTAGATGCTTGGTGCCATTTTTCATTTCATGTCTCACAGTTCTCTTTCCTCATTTTTCATTTCACTATACCAAAGTCAATTTCTTGATCTCACTGTTCAGTTTATCGACCTTGCACTTAGCGCTCGAAGTTGACGCCGTTTCCAGCTTCAAAAACGTGATAGGGCAAAACTTTACAGACTATAACTCCGCAAGTATATGGGCCGTACCAAGTAATAAAGTGATAAGAAAAGTATCGTTCCCACGAGGACTTCGTACCCACAACTTTAGTTAAGCATTAAATTTACAATTTCATTTAAGTTGAGCAAACCAAATTGAATTTAATTAAGAGAAAATAAAATAAAATCAAAATAAACAAACTACGACAATAATCAAATGAGAAACCCAGAGTCACTAATCCCTTATTAGCTTCATAAATCTTGATTTCACTAATTTAATTAGCCTTAATATCAATTTTGTTAATTTCAAGTATAAATAACTGTAAATGCCTGTCGATCCACTTACAACCCTCTATTGAGTATAACTTGTTATGTCTAACATAGTTACTCAAGAGGCAACATAATTCGAACACACTCTTCAACAATTATATGGGGCCATTAGGTATATGTCTATCCTAATAGCAAATTAAATCGTAATCTAATCCCATATTACTCAATCTCATAGCCTAATTAAAATCTCCTTCGTCAAGGTAAATCATAATTTTCAAATTCATATTTAATGATGGCCAGTCGCTAAATAGATAAAGCTAAAAAAAATTAAGTAACCAAAATTAATATTAATTATAACTAATTAATAAAAACAGTTCAAAGTTCCTCTAGGTTGCAAAGAGAAATTAGCCAAACATGGCTTTAACAAAAATCAGAGCAGCACAGAAAAAAGAAAAATCCAGATTCAAAGAAACAAAAGGGAAGAAGAGCAGAGATCAAATTTGTCAATAAATCTCTGCCACTGCAACACGAGTTGTGCTATGGAGGAGAGCTTCACTGCTGTCGGAATATGAAGGTGGTCATTAATCTTGTTTTCCTTGCTACTGTCGCGGTTGAAGAAAAACAAACCAGTTTGTGCATTCCTCTGTTCTTCGTTTTTGATTTGACGACAACGGTGGAGAGGGAAATGAAAAGATGTCGCCGGCGACAATGGTGATGAGATGGTGTTGGAAGACGATGAACAGTGCCGATGTGCCCCCTCTGTTCTGTTTTTCTCCTTCTCAAGTTGTCGTCCCTTGTGCGTCTTTGGTCCGTTCTCCTCTATTTCAAAATCGTCTTTTTTCTTTAATAGCCGCCTCTGGCCCTTTTTCAATTCGTGTTGCCTCTCCAATTTAGGTCTTCTTTTGAGTCAAATGAAACGGTGTCGTGGCTGGGCTCCAATTCCAAATCTGATCTCTCCTTTTACTCCAACCACGTCACATCCTAATACAAAAGACAAAAGCATAAAAAAAAAAAGAAACAAAATTAAAACTCTTTTCTTTTTCTTTTACCTTATATCATTATAATTTATTTATTCTTATATATGAACCTAAATATTTCTATTTAATTAAAATTGAGTTATTTGCAATAAAATCCCCTAAATAATGTGTCAAATTGATATCTTATCAAAATCTCCAATAAATCCTTTTAATTTAGTATTGATGACTCGCAAATATATTAAAATATGTCTCAAATATATTAAAAATGGGAAGTCATCACACCCCCACACTTGCATCAAATCTTGTCCTCAAGATTTTTAAATTCTAAAACAACCAATTTCAAGAAAACCATGGAAGCAAGATTTTTAAAGCAAGCACTATAAAATTGAAATCAATTCAAATATTCAAGAATCAAATTTTCTCAGAAATCTTTTACACCTTCCAAAAATGCAAGTAGTAAGACAATTAATTTGGCAAAGATAAATCACAATAGAATGTCTCTCACAAGTCAAGTGTTTACACTCATCTATCAAAATATTCAAGGAGCTTGTGTTTCACTCAATTCCACCTATTGCAACTTATCTACCATAAGCTTGTTTATCATCTCAATCTCCACTATATATTAAACAATTACACACTCAAATCAAAAGGACTTTCTCAAGGTTTTAATGATCAAGGTATGATAATGAAATGAAAGTGATCAAATGGTATGGAAGAATACTTTAATCAGTGCCAAGTAATTTAATGAAATTCGTGATGAAGAATGAAGGAATACCCACCAAGAGAAAACAAACTCACTAACACTATATATAAACAACCTTTATTCTTTTGACATCAACAATCTTTTTTTTTTTAATCTCTATTTTTTTTTCATATACTCCTTTTTTCTATCTTCTTTTCCTTTTTTTTTTTTTTTTTTTCCTTTTTTCCTTTTTTTTTTTCCTTTTTCTTAATTTGCTTTTCACTACCTACACATACTCTTAGAGTGTTGACTTCCTAACTTATTCACTCCTTTAAATTGCTCCACTTAGCACTTACTAAAGTAACAAAAAGAATGGGAAGAAAAAGATATAAAAATTGCATATCTCAAACAAAGGGCTATTTATTCTATGCAAATTTCTTTCGTTTTTTCTTTTGTTTTTTTTTTCGATAAAGGCTCAAATGGGGTAAACAAATGATTTTCATGTGATAAGGATGGACATTTGGCCGAACTAGCTATGAAATGAATGCCTAAATCATCTTTGTGCATGCAAAAGGATTTCAAATTTCAAAAGAGATTCAAGACAATTTCTAGAGATAAAATCACAATAGGTGTACTCCTACTTGAAAGAAATGAAACTTTAGGCTCAAATTCCTCACAGGTTCTTTGACATCCTAAAGTAAAGTACCAAAACCAAATCTTTACCTCTTTACTAACATTCAAAGAACATAGAATCAATTTCTAATCAAATTCACTCCTTTTCATGTTCAAATCAAACCAATTGTGACAATGGTCACGAATAACATTCGAACTTCCAAAAGATTTTTTTTTTCCAAAAATTATTGAGGACAAGGAAAGTCATATAAAATCAAGGATACCCTCACCCCCACACTTAAATATCACATTGTCCTCAATGTGAACAAGTAACAAAAAGTAATGGAAGCGAAGAGCAATCATATATAAGTGTAAGGGTAACACCAATTTTAAAAATTTCAGATTTTCACCAATGAAACAACTCAAATGCTAACAGTCACTCAATAGTTATCACAAACAGTCATCATATGCATATCCAACTAAGACCAGCACTCATTCCCAAGCAATATAGCATCAACAATAAGATAAAACAAATCAAAGAAAAGTAGAAGAAAACTCCCCTATTCATCCGTGACTTGCGCTTTCAATCCTTGCTATCAAAGTGGAACACATCACCAAGGGCTATCAACAATCCTACAAAATCAAACAAAGCATCAAATCATACCTTGGGTTGCCTCCCAAGAAGCGCTAAGTTTAAAGTCTTCAGCCAGACTTCTCAAAACAACTTCTAATCATAAGTATCAAACACCATAATTACCTTGTCTTCATTTCTTTTCAAGCAACAAGGTATCACACACAAAAATTGATAATTCAAGTTAATTACTTGTACTTCCTCAATCATAGACAATCTAGGATAACAAGTAATCACTGAATTCAAATGAAGCAAACATGCATATCCTTGAAAATAAACATAGGCACTTCCAAAAATTTAGAGCATCCAATAAAATCAACTTGACTCTCATCAGTAAGAGCCAACACTTCAATAAGAGAGTCATGAACAACAATTCTTGGGATGTCCACATCAATTTGATCACCAAAATCACAATCCTTAGGCTTCATAGCTAGAACCTCTTCTAGACACCCATTATTCTCATCTAAATCAATTTGAAGCTCACAATCACTTTCTACATTATACATAGTCTCATGTAATTCCACATCTTCAACTTCCTCACAATAATCATTATCATCACAAGAAGTGGTCATCAAGCTTAAGGAATTATCTTGCCCTACAGTCTCAAGAGTTGAAACAATTTGACTCGCATATACCTCAATATTTTGGACACTTACCCCAATATCTTGGACACTTACCTCAATAGCTTGGACACTTGACTCAACCCTAGTGATAAATTCCTTTTGCTCTCTAGTAAATCTCTCTGATGCTTTCGCACACTCCTCAAATAATATTTCTAAATTAGATTTTTCCTTATACTCAATGGTGTGTTCTTTAGTAGGTGGATAAGAGTAAAAAGGACGGGTATTTTCATGAGAACAATAGACATGTGGATCCCTAAAAATTTGTTGCTCAAAACCTTCACTAGGACAAAATGAGTTATCAAAACAAGCTTGGTTCCTAGTGAAATCATCTCTCACAAAATGACTAGTTGTACTATATGAACAATGCTCAAATAAATGATTCCCTCCACAATAAACACAAGACATGCAAACATATTGAGAAGAATCAACATATGGAATACAACCATCTTTTATGCTCCTTTTACGTTGCCTATTTTCATTCAAAGAATTTAAAATAGCAATCAATCCATCTTGTATAGAAGACAAAGAATTCATCTCCTTCTCAATATTCAGACCAGTTGATTGCCAATTGAAATCCATTTTTATAATGTTTTCTAAAAACAAATAAAATAAGATATTTACGAACTCAAACTTAAACTACTAATGCTCAATCAATTCTAACCAAGACAGTTGTGGCACACAAGTCCCCGGCAACAGCGCTAAAAACTTGATAGGGCAAAACTTTACAGCATATAACTTCGCAAGTATACGGGCCGTACCAAGTAATAAAGTGATAAGAAAAGTATCGTTCCCACGAGGACTTCGTACCCACAACTTTAGTTAAGCATTAATTTTACAATTTCATTTAAGTTGAGAAAACCAAATTGAATTTAATTAAGAGAAAATAAAATAAAATCAAAATAAACAAACTACGACAATAATCAAATGAGCAACCTAGAGTCCCTAATCCCTTATTAGCTTCATAAACCTTGAGTTCACTAATTTAATTAGCCTTAATATCAATTTTGTTAATTTCAAGTATAAATAGCTGTAAATACCTGTCAGTCCACTTACAACCCTCTCTTGAGTATAACTTGTTATGTCTAACATAGTTACTCAAGAAGCAACATAATTTGGACACACTCTTCAACAATTATATGGGGCCATTAGGTATATGTCTATCCTAATCGCAAATTTAATCATAATCTAATCAAATATTACTCATTCTCAGAGCCTAATTAAAATCTCCTTCGTCAAGATAAATCCTAATTCTCAAATTCATATTTAATGATGGCCAGTCGCTAAATAGATAAAGCTAAAGCAAAATTAAGTAACAAAATAAATATTAATTATAACTAATTAATAAAAACAAAGTCTAATCCACACTTATAAGTTCAAAGTTCCTATAGGTTGCAAAGAGAAATTAGCCAAACATGGCTTTAACAAAAATCAGAGCAACACAGAAAAAAGTAAAATCCAGATTCAAAGAAACAAAAGGGAAGAAGAGCAGAGATCAAATATGTCGATAAATCTCTCGCCCATCGCAATGAGCTTCTTCTTTGTCGCAATATGAAGGTGGTCATTAATCTTGTTTTCCTTGTTTGCCATCGCGGTTGAAGAAAAACAAACTAGTTCGTGCATTCCTCTGTTCTTCGTTTCTGATTTGACGACAATGGTGGAGAAGGAAATGAAAAGATGTCGCCGGCGACAATGGTGGTGAAATCGAGAGTCGCCGGCGACAATGGTGATGAGATGGTGTTGGAAGACGATGAACAGTGCTGGTGTGCCCCCTCTGTTCTGTTTTTCTCCTTCTCAAGTCGTCGTCCCTTGTGCGTCTTTGGTCCGTTCTCCTCTATTTCAAAATCGTCTTTTTTCTTTAATAGCCGCCTCTAGTCCTTTTTCAATTCGTGTTGCCTCTCCAATTTAGGTCTTCTTTTGAGTCAAATGAAACGGTGTCGTAATTTGGGCTCCAATTCCAAATCGATCTCTCCTTTTACTCCAACCACGTCACATCCTAATACAAAAGACAAAAGCATAAAAAAAAAAGAAACAAAATTAAAACTCTTTTCTTTTTCTTTTACCTTATATCATTTTAATTTATTTATTCTTATATATAAACCTAAATATTTCTATTTAATTAAAATTGAGTTATTAGCAATAAAATCCCCTAAATAATGTGCCAAATTGATATCTTATCAAAATCTCCAATAAATCCTTTTAATTTAGTATTGATGACTCCCCAAATATATTAAAATATGTCTCAAATATACTAAAAATAGGAAGTCATCACAACTTCTTGCTCTTGCTCTTCATGCTCACCTTCAATTTCGTTCCGCCATTGATGCATTCTCTCTCTTTCTCCATTAACCATCGCTCTCCATATGTGTCTCTTTTCTTTCTCATCGACTTTGGTTCCATCGCCGCCACTCACATGGAGTATTCTCCTTTAAGGACCTTGGCCTATCCTCTACTCCTACGCCTTCAATTCGAGTTTACCTCCTATTAGTCAGATTTGTTATCAAAATGATTTAAGGATGATATAAGGACATTTTGGATCATGTTGAGAAATTTTACTACCCTTTAGATTTTCATGATAAACAAATTTAATTGGAAAATGAATTGCAATTTTATGAGCTTAATGTGCCCAAAGATCCAAACTTTAATAATTTGTACGTCTATAGAAGAACTAAGTCACACGTTTGTCGATGTTTGAAAGCCTATTTTTAATCCTTTGATTGACAAATCACCGTTTGTGTTTGGATTTTTTCTAAACTTGGTTTCTACCAAATATAAATTTTTCTTAAACTTTTTTAGGGGGCCTGAAATGTATTACCTTTATAATGCTGAGAAAAATTTAAATGCCCTACTAGCTACGCCACTGGGCTTTAGTCTAGACATTTGTAGTTTATTTAATAGAGCAAGGACCTATTGACAAACATTTCCAAAAAGGTCCTCTTGGGCCACATTTATACTGTATGTACTGTATTATAAAATTAAGGAGGTTTTAAACTTTACGCAGTGGGGGGAGCCACATTTTGGTGAGGATGGGTCCCTGGTATATAAAGGGGGTTTTAGACCGCCACATTTAAACCGGTTACAAAGGATCAGAACCGGTGCAAGTTTAGTAAATAAAAATGACTTTTTAGAACGGTTTCCCAAACAACTGGTCTAAACGATAAAATAAAATGCTGATTACTTTTTAGGTCGCTTGTATCTCTTAACCGGTCTAAAAGATGAAACTTTTAGACTTCATATTTCTTATAACCGGTCTAAAAGATGGAAAATAAAAAAATGAAGAACCCAAATAAGGGTTAAGTGAGGTTGTCATTGCTCTAATTAGTCCATTGCTTTCTAGGATTAGTTCATATGGAAAGACACAATTTATATATAAACAGTTGTAGTATCACTTATATAGGTCGACAATTGCCATTTATTTTCCCCACAAAGCATGAAATGTCCTGATTTATCCCATATTTTATTGAAACTCGATGTGGAGGTACTATTCTATTATATACTGTTGACAAGCCATGTCGTCGGGGCTATGAAATAAAAACTAGATTAATATGCCCTATATTGATGCTAACCTATAGGTTGATTCTCTCGATGGAGCCTAATTATCTAAGTTCCTAATTTTAATTAAGTGATAACTACAAATTAACAAGGATGAAGATATATTACCTAAGCTATTTTTAGACTAAATGCATGTCCTAAGCTACCTTTTTTTGTTTTTTTGTTTTTTTTATGTTTTTTGGATTATAAAAAGATTTAAATGAAATGATTGATTGAGTGGTAATATGAAACCTCTGAGTCCTTGGCTCTCATTGCCCATTAAAGATATGGAATCAATATATATGATGATTTGAAACCGTGAAGTATGACAGTTAATAACAGTCACGTATCGTGAATTCTATAATAGCGTAAAGTTAATTTATTTATTTATTTTTAAATAAATGAAAATGTTTAGTTTTATTTATTTATTGAAACTTACCTAAGATTTAATCTCTTAAATATATATGTATATATTAGCTGAAATATTTTGCATCATATATATATTCAATGAAGTTATAAAATTATAAAATAATATAATTTTGAGATTCTTATGTTAATATACTATAATTAATTTTTTTAAAATATATTACATTAAACGGATGTATGTAATGAAAATTACTTAAACTTGTTATTATGTTGTTAATATTTTTCACATAAAAAGGCAAAACTTTTTTAAAATTTAGTAAAAATATTAAATAAATCATTAATAAGTATCAATGTTAAAAAAATCAACTAGGGATATGGTATAATTAGGGGTAAAATAGTAAACAATATTTATTTTAAAATAGTTTTTAATTAAAAACATACTTGGAGAATATTTTTAGAATATTCTTTAACGGTGTTAATGGTTTGAACTAAAGTTTTTGTTTTGAAAAGATAAGAGGTATGTGTAATTAAAACAACCCCCTAAAATATCAAGTCTTTTGTAGAAATTCCGGCAGAATTTAAAATTTTGGCAAAGTCTCTTTGTTAGTTAGACTTCTCAAAAAATTCTACAATGACCTAAATTTTAATATAGCATTTGGAGATTCGCTCCACCACAACATACTTATAGACGTATATTCCAAAATATAGGAAAAGACAGGGATCTTGTATATAGGACATGTGGAGAATCTAACTTTCAAAAGTAATACATAAGCTTAAATTTATATTTACATCAAGTAGCAGTTACGAAGTAGGTCAGCAAGCTTTGAAACGGCTAGGAGGCTCTTTCCTTCTTAGTTGGAGGTACAGGATCGATGTTGCTATTTGAAGCCAAAAACAGTTTTTTGATGAGTAAGAAAGTTTTTGCATTGAACAAAATAATCTTCTTTAAATAAAAAATAATAATCAGAAAACGAAAACGAAAATCATATAAAATATTTTCATTGGTTAAAAACATACATATTTATTTGACTTGACTAAATGCAGATAAAAATAGTGAAGCATTAAAAAACAGCAGTTTTTGCTGACCGGAGAAAATAATTTAGAGCATGGACAGCAAGTTCATCTCTGGATTCAACAAGGCCAGAGCCTCTAGAAGATCATGATGACAGCTGTTTTGCAGTCACGTAGGATGCTGTATTGGTTCAGTTGAAATAAAAATTTCAACATCCAATTAAGAATTGAATAGTCTAATTCAGCTTTCAAGGAGATATAGAATAATTGAATAATCGCCTTGATAATGTAACCGTTTTTTTTTTTTTTTGAGTACTTCAACCAAAGTCAACAGTTTACGACTGCAAGCTATATATATATATATATATATATAGATAGATACCGGTTATATATATTTGTCGATTTCGTTTTCCTTTTGACCAAGCACATGAATAAGAACCAAGCCGCCGCCAAAAAAGAAAAATGAACGAAGCCGTGACGTTGCCGGGTCAAAGTATTTATTCCATTATTCAATGAATCAAACAGTAGAATTGAATAGCGCTGCCTGTGTTCCAGACTTCCTGCCCAAACTTTATGTTAAATTAAAATAAAAATTCAATTCCTGAGCGTTGTTCACATCCTATATAATTGGAACCATTTGGGACTATATTTCTCAAGCTTGATCAATCAAAATTCATAGCTACCTTGACCAGTTACAGTACAACATGTCCAACAACAACATCGTCCCAACAGTGGTTCTCTCTGACCACCACAGTATGCCGGTGATGGGCCTAGGCTCCGGCGATATGGTAACTTTCGGCGAGGTCGTGAAGAACGCAATCATAGAGGGTATCAAAGCTGGTTACAGACACTTTGATACTGCTTCATCTTATGGCACAGAGGACGCACTAGGCGATGCAATAGAAGAAGCTCTTAAACTTGGTCTTATTGGGTCAAGAGGCGAACTCTTCATCACTTCCAAGTTGTGGTTCACTGATGCTCATCCTGATCGTGTTATTCCTGCTCTTAAAAAATCTCTTGGGTAAGCTCAAACTTGTTTGTTTTTTCAGGTTTTGAGAGAAATTTTTACTTACAAGTTATCCATAATTCAAAATCCATATATATTTATGCAGGTTACTAAAACTGGAATATCTAGACCTGTATTTGATCCACATGCCCATCAGTGCAAAGCCTGGCAACAGTTTATTCCCACCTAAAGAGGACATAATCCCATTAGATCTAAAGGGCGTATGGGCAGCCATGGAAGAGTGCAGAAAGCTTGGTCCGGCAAAATCAATTGGAGTCAAGTAACTTCCCCGTGAGGACACTTGAGAGTTTATTGTCGGTGGCTACAATTCCTCCTTGTCTGAATCAGGTAAGACCATTAATCTCTAATTTGAAAGGGAAAATTATAGAGGGTGATGAATTGCAATGTTATGAGCTTGATGTGCCCAAAGATCCAAACTTTAATAATTTGTACGTCTATAGATGAACTAAGTAACACGTTTGTCGATGTTTGAAAGCCTATTTTTAATCCTTTGATTGACAAATCACCATTTGTGTTGACTTTTTTCTAAACTTGGTTTCTACCTAATATAAATTTTACTTAAACTTTTTTAGGGGGCCTGAAATGTATTACCTTTATAATGCTGAGAAAAATTTAAATACCCTACTAGCTACGCCACTGGGCTTTAGTCTAGACATTTATAGTTTATTTAATAGCGCAAGGACCTATTGACTGCATCAAAAAAAAAAGGACCTATCGACAAACATTTCCAAAAAGAACCTCTTGGGCAAAAATCTGCAGGTAGTGTATCTTATTTTGCATTTTTTGTTGTGTATCCGTTTTTTCTTTCATGTTTTTCATTTCAAGTCCTTTTCTCAAATATGTTTCTTAATTATAGGTCCTTAATTGAATTTTTTTAAAATAAATGTTCGGGAGAAGTTGAAACATTTTTCTCTTTTGTTTGTTTGTTACAGGTAGAAATGAGCGCTACATGTCAACAAAAAGAGCTGAGGGAATACTGCAAACAAAAGGGTATACTTGTAACAGCATACTCTCCTCTAGGGACTGCAAGTTCTTCAGGGGGCAGCAACCGGATCCTAGACAATGAAATACTCATCAACATTGCCAAATCTCATGGAAAATCAGTTGCTCAGGTTTTAATAATTTTAATTTCAAGTTCCTTATAAAATTTTCAAGTGCTAATTTAATCAATGTCTTAATTCTTAACTACTAATGAACTTATCGGTATATATATTTCAATTCAATGGAATTCTTTTGCCGTAACAGGTTGCTCTGAGATGGCTGTATGAGCAAGGAGTGGGTTTTATTGCAAGGAGTTTCAACAAAGACAGAATGAAACAAAACTTAGAGATATTTGATTGGTCACTTACACAAGATGACTTGGAAAAAATAAGTCAAATCAAACAAATCAGAGTACATGAGGATAGCTATTTATTTCAGTACGTTGCTTGATGCTATTACATCGTCCATAAATAAATTCTAAGTCACATCATATATGATAGCCATTTGGCTTTATGGTTTTTTTTTTTTCATGATTATGTCTTCCTCTTCCAGTAAAGTGGTGATTTGCCTTGTCATATGGTGAACTATTGTTGTATCTGTTGCGTTTTTTGTGAGGGAACAAGTGTTGTGCGCAGCGTTTCTTCTGTGCACTTGTATGTTCCCTACAGTAGTGTTATGTGAAGGAATAAAGATGTGATTTTATGATTTCTTGCAATAAAGAAAATATTTGTATAATATATATTTGTATGTACTGTATTATAAAATTAAGGAGGTTTTAAACTTTACACAGCTATGGGCGGGAGCCACACTGGTATATAAAGGGGTTTTAAACTGCCACATTTCACTACTACAAAAAGAGTTTTTTTTTTTTGAATGAAAACTGAAATCCATTAATAGCTCAAAGAGCAAGTGAAGCAAGGATAAAAATACAATCCACTATCTACAATAAAGAGTTTTAATGTCGCTAAAAGGCATCTTTTTTTTTTAAAAAAAAAAAAAAAGTAAAAAATAAAGGCAATAACATTTTTGTAATTATATGTAAGAAAAGTTGACTTTTGGTGTCTAAGTTAAAAACTTAGATGCCAAAAGTCTCTCTGACGAGCCCCGCACAAGTGGATCACTTTCGGCGTCTAAGTTAAAAAGTTAGATGTCAAAAGTCTCTCGCGCGGGCCCCACACAAATGCACCCCAGCTATCTCAGATCCTTCGATCCAGTTTCTCTTTCACTCCTCTCTCACGCTTTCACTCTTCTCTCTTAAGTCAACAATTGCCATTTATTCTTCCCACAAAGCATGAAATGTCCTAATCTATCCCATATTTAATAGAAACTCGATGTGGAGGTACTATTCTATTATATACCGTTGACAAGCCATGTCGTGGGGGCTATGAAATAAAAAATAGATTAATATGCACTATATTGATGTTAACCTAGGTCGATTCTCTCGATGGAGCCTAATTATCTAAGTTCCTAATTTTGATAAAGTGACAACTACAAATTAACAAGGATGAAGATATATTACCCAAACTATTTTTAGACTAAATGCATGTCCTAAGCCACCTTTTCTTTTAATTATTTTTGGTTTATACAAAGATTTAAATGGAATGATTGATTGAGTGATAATATGAAACCTCGACCTAAAGATGAGTTCTTGGCACTTATTGCCCGTTAAAGATATGGAGTCAATCACTAAGGGCATGTTTGGTACACGAAATAGGTGAAAAGGGAAGGGAAGATGAGTAAGTTCCCTTAGGGTCTGTTTGGTACATGAAATAGGTGAAAAGGGAAGGGAAGATGAGTAAGTTCCCTTACTTTGTACATTTTTTGTGTCCAATCTTCCTAGGAACTCAATTTCTCAGGCCCACCTTGGGCCCACAATCTTCTTTTTAAGATGGCAAGGTAAGATCCCACCAAATTCGTGAACAGTGACGCCTTCAAACAGATTTACCCCTCATAATTTTTTTTCTTCTATAATGCAGGAAAATGGGATTAAATTCGAATTTATGCAGTAAATTCGAACTTATGCGATAAATTCGAACTTATGTGATAAGTTCAAACTTAGCGAGAGAATATTTTAGATAAGTTTGAACTTGGTGGGAAAATATTGTAGACAAATTTGAACTTGAGGGAGAATATTTTAGACAAATTCAAACTTGATAAGAGGATATTTTTTAAAAAATATATTTTTAAAAAATATTTTTCCTTTTCATATTGAATTAATTACTTTTGAGTATAAAGTATTTCGATTCTTTACTAACTACTACCCCTTCATTTTCTTCCTACCAAATAACTCATCTTTCTTCATCCATCAAAATCTTTCTTCCCTTCCCTCCTCTAAGTTCATTTTCCTTCTCAAATATTCCCCGTACCAAATGGGGCCCTAAGTGTTATAGAAAATCTCAAGATACCACTTGAGCCTATTGAGATTAGGTCATAAATACTCCTAACACCATAGGAAGAAATTATCCCTTAATAGACTACACTCTCCGGTCCTAATTATAGAAACACATTGTGGAGTTGGTATTGGTCCTAATTATAGGACCAAGTTTTAATTTTTGTCAATTTCTTCCTAAAATACCCCTATTAATACTTTCTCAATACTAATTAAACACAATAATAATTTAATAATATATATATATTATAAAGTAAGTAATATTTGCAACTCATTGATGCTACATACACCTCAATTATACTGTTTTTTTAATAAAATAATTTAAAGCAATTTTTATCATATTTTTCCAATATCACCTCTACTAATACTTCATCCACAATAGTTAATTTAACAACACATTTTTCAGAGATTCTACTTTCTCTTTTTATTTTTAAATAAAATAATTTTAACATTTCTTTAAAAATATTTTCTGTAACTATCCATCCAAAGTGATTGATTTTTTTCCCTAAATCAACCTAATAAAATATTAATTTCATAATTTGTTTTTCCATAGTTAAAAAAAATAACCTTGCATTTGTATTATGTCCAATTAAATAGATGCTCTCTTGATAGGATTTTTTTTTTCCGACAAAATCCAAGGAAAATATACAAAACAATATTTATATACAATTAAAATTCATCTTATGATCACTTTCGTTTTTAATGTTACAAAAATATTAGACGTGGCTATAAAATATTACAAAAAAATGTGATCCAATGTTAGAGAAGAAGACAAATAAGCATAAGAGATGTGGAAAGAATGATATATGAAATTAACTTGCAAGGAATTTTTATTAGATCATATACAAAGGAAGGGACAGACCCACACCTGATGCTTTATTGCTACTTGGCTAAAATATTAGAGAAGTCACGGAGAGTACTGCGCGCGGGGCTACTATTTGAGCAAACTTTTCTTGGTGTCATTTTTAATTTTAAGCAAGGGTATTTTAGGAAAATAGATATCATTAACTAATTTAACTTCTCTCATTGATTTCTTCAAATTCTGGTAAATTGATTTTATAATTCGGACCGGAGGGAGTATTAAGCACCACTTAGCTGCACAAGAGATTAGATTAAATAATTTGCTTCCTCTTAGGAATTTTCGCTGCATAATTCCTAAATCAAAATCAACTTAATCATACATACTATGGTAACCAACAAATAAAATGAACAATATCATTAATCAAAGAGGAACAGAGAATATGTAATAGTCAGAATAAACAAATTGTAAAACCCAAATCTCAAATACATCAAAAGTAATCCACTCCAGAACTTCCAACCAGATTGTCTAGAATTAACAATCTAATTAAATTCTCCAAAACTAGGAAATAAATCAGAGCCACAGAAAGAGATAGAACAAAGACTCCCCTGTAAGCACTGAACTCAAGCCTTGGATCTCTGTCTAGAGTCAAACACGCCTGCTTACTCATAGGACTAAAGATTGCTCCACCGAGCTTGTCAAATGATTCTGCCATCACTGCAGCAACACGGATAAACTAGAAGGGTGACGAAAGATGCGAACGGTGAGGTAGATGGTGGATACCGTCGAGTGGTTGCAAGTGCAGGTGGAGGGAACGGAGCAAAATGAAGGTGAGATCGAATTTCAGGGTCTTTTCCTTCGCGGCACTGCTTGTCTATAAACTCACTGAAAAAACAATTTCAGACCTAATTTTCTGTTGAAAATGCTGTCACTTTGACTGAACTAATCTGGAATTTTCTAAATTCATATGGTCCTAAAATATCATTTCTGAACCTTGAGCCCCAAGCTGCCATTTTCAGATTTAATCCAATTTTTGAAGCACCTACAATTTAAAACAATTAAACCAACATCAAATCCTCTCATGAATTAATTATTCGAGTAATTACAATTATTATGACAACTTAGCCCTTTTTATCCAATTTAATGCATTTGCTCATATTCTAACTAATGATAATAAAGGCCTTTCAAGCTCAATAATTATGATAAAATCCCCAAATAAAATATGAAAAATATATAATATATTAGGGATTTGTCAACAGTCTAGTCAAACTAGCTCAGAAACTCTCACTTTAAGAGTCTCACAACTATGTATCACGGTTATTATATAACAACCGTCATATATAATAAAAGTTCATGATTCTTATTTAGGAACCATTATTTTTGTACTAAATATATAATGGTTATCTACGTGAGACCGTTATTTAATGTTACTAAAAGTCACGATTCTTAAACAATAACTATTATTTATGTTTCTTGAATAAATTATGGTTGTAAAAATACGACTGTTATGTATCATGTAAGCATTACCATATATTATGACGATTGTTCACACGTTCCCATCAACTATTATGATAGCAATGCGCATATCATGACATCATCAAGCCTCAATACATAACGGGTGTTATCATATAACTGTTGTGACTGGTCAAGAACAAATAACGATTAAGAACTGTGATTTATCAAGGCGGAGCAAATATAGCGCTCGCATATATGACGATTCGAAATCATGAAGTATGATAGCTAATAGCTGTCATATATTATGAATTATGTAGTAGTGTGAAGTTAATTAATTTTTTTTAAAAAAATTTAGGGATAAATGTAAATGTTTAGTCTTATTTATTTATTGGAACTTACTTAATATGTAGTCTTTTAAATATATATGTATATTAGCTAAAATATTTTGTATCATATATATATACATAGTTACAAAAATAATATAATTTTGATATTCTTATGTTAATATACTATAGTTCAAAATTGTTAAATATATTTCATTAAACGGATGTATGTTATGAAAATTACTTAAAATTTTTATCATGTTAATATTTTTCACATAAAAAACTACTTAACATTTTTTAAAATTTAGTAAAAATATTAAATAAATCGTTAATAAGTATCAAGTCTTTTCTATAGGTGTAAAATAGTAAATAATATTTATTTTAAAATGGTTTTTAATTGAAAACATACTTGAAGAATATTTTTTAGAATATTCTTTAACAGTATTAATGGTTTTGAACTAAAGTGTTTGTTTTCAAAATAGAGAAGAGATATGTGTAATTAAAGCAAAATAGAAGGGTGTTAGAGTTTTCCCCCCCTTAAAATATCAAGTCTTTTGTAGAAATTTTGGAAGAATTTAAAATTTTGGCAAAGTCTCTTTGTAAGTTAGGCTTCTAAAAACTTCTACAATGACCTAAATCTCAATACAGCATTTGGAGCTTCGCTCGACCACAACACACATATATACATATTTACTACTACAAAATATAGATTTTACTTTCGTAAAAAAACATCATTTTTTTTTTCTAAAAAGAAAGTAAAAAAGGAAGTCAATGATATTTTTGTAATTCTATTAAGGCTTTAGACATCCTAATTAAAAATTGGGATGCCCTAAAGTATATTTTTAGCGTACCAATCTAGAAAAGGAACACCAAAAGTATACTTTATGAGGGGAAAAAAATGCTAAAAGCAGGGTCACAAAGTCAAAATTGGGATGCTTGAAATCCACTTTATATATATATATATATATATATATATATATATATATATATATATATAAAACTTGCTTTATGCTATTACATCGTCCATAAATAAATTCTAAGTCACACCATATATGATAGCCTTTTCGTTTTATGGTTTTTTTTTTTTTTTTTCATGGTTATGTCTTCCTCTTCCAGTAAAGTGGTGATTTGCCTTGTCATATGGTGAACTATTGTTGTATACGTTGGGTTTAAATAGTGTTTGTACCTATTTGAATGTAAAGATGTGGCTTTTGTGAGGGAACAAGTGTTGTACAGCGTTTCTTCTTTGCACTTGTATGTTCCTGTCAAGGTCACAAAGTATTTGGGCCCGGTAGATGATTCAAGAGGAGAGAAGGTTGTAATAGACCCAAAGGATGTAATAGTTCAAAGAAGACCAAGTCAAGGTAGGTGAAGCCATGAGTAAAAGAAAACAAAGGTTGTGATCCAAGTGGCAGGAAATGATTTGGAATCTCTCTTCTCTCTACCTTGGACTCTCCTCTCCCTCTCTCTGGAATTTCTCTTTCTCTTTTCTGTTGCAACCATTTCTATTTATTTGATCATAACATTGGTGCTCTCGTTGAGAGAAATGGTTGAGAACACTATACTGAAAGAATTACAAATGGAGCAAAACAAGGTCAGCGAGTTTATTGATGATGCTAAGGGCCGCTTCACTAAACTGGAAAATAAGATGGAGGCCGTGTTGTTGAAGCTGGAAAACCTTGACAAAGGAACTGAGAGCTCAAGCTCAGCCGCGAAGATAGATTCAGCTATACCGGCGACACCCCTAATCAATATAGTCCGTATTTTACTCTGATCGCAAGATAAGTGAAGCTGGATTTTCCTGGCTTTGACGGATCCGATGCTTTGCAATGAATTTTCAAGGCGGAACAGTATTTTAAATATTCCAGATGCGCAACGATTAGTGATTACTTCAGTACATTTGGATGGAGATGTACTTCCGTGGTTCCAAATATTTGATAGGGCTCACCAACTTCCTCATTGGAGCGCTCTAGTCCAAGCAACTGAAGAACAATATGAACCTTCCCTATTCTACGGCGTAAGATCTCAACTCTTCAAATTAATACAACAGGGTAAATCTGAATCGGCAATGCTTGACTATTATTTGGGAGGTTGGAAACCAGACTTGCGTCGAGATGTGTTGGTGGTACATAAACCTTGTCCTAAATGTTTGATTAATTGTTACATTTTCATTCCATGCCTCAATTATTCGATTTCCATTCTTCACTTACATTTATGACCCGGGAATTGATAAGGGTTCTTGGTTTTTGATCCATCACTTATCCACTTTTCAAGCGGCTGCAATTGTAAAAGAAAGGGATGTTGCAGAATATAATGGCATGAATAGAGCATATGACACGATCAAAACTTTTTGGCAAAACCATTTCTCTTTTCACAGGACCGAGGAAACAAGGGACTTGGTCTAAGGCTTATAATTCTATCATTCAATGATACGTGGTGCTGATTTAGTGAACCAAGCAAGAGAAATCTTGACCCCTGCACACTTTGGTCGAGTCTCAAATGCTATCCAGGTACACCAAAAAATGCTGCGAGTTGGAATAAAACAAAACAAAGTTGTTGTATGGATCTTTAATGAATGGGTTTGCAAGATATGATAATCTTGAAGAGGTAGTTAAATACTTCCAAAAGGAGGAAGGGTTTGGAATATCGTCAAATTTAAATGTGTGGTTATCCTTGTTGAGGTCTTATTGTAAGATTGGTTGCTTGGAAGGAGCAACAACCATCTATCAAAGAATGACGGACGTGAAATGTGGTCTTGCTATTGTCGCATGCAGGAGTATGATTGGTCTCTTTGCTGATCTTAGCGTGGTCTTTGAACTCAAGCTGGTTTTTGGGAACTTGAAAGAAAAAGATTCGGAACATGATGGTACTTATGCTTTGATGATGTTACTTTATGACATAATAAGCATCCTTGATGATGCCATTGAAATTGCAGAAGAGATGAAATTGTTGGGTTAAGTTTACTCAAGGATTGTGTTTCATATAACAAGCAGCTGGTGTGCTATGTTATCAATAGGAAACTCCACGAGTGTGGAATGACTCAAATGGTTTGCAACTATTTTGCCAAAACTATTTTTGGTCATAGTAGGCATATTTGTATCATGCATAAATTTGTTATATGCTCTATGACTGGTGTGAACTCGATTGGAGTATTGGGGAGCATTTTGAACAATGTATCTATAGTCCCTGGACGATGGATGCGCTTGACAAAAGTTGGTCGACATGGCTATTGAATATAAACGTCGGTTGCTAATTATTTCTTTTTGGCCCCTAACCAAAATCAGTTCGCAGCAAGGTTTGACTCCAAGGCTGTGTGAAAGGACAAATGCACCATATTGCCCAACTAATACTTCATTAAACTGTTGCTATTTGTACCCAAAGTCAACCTATTGTATCAGTGGCTTCCTTCGTCTGTGCTTTATTACCATAATATTGCAATGCTCATATTTTACTGTGATAGATACTGTACCTTTTGAAAATTTTAATGTAGTGCATTCCCATATTTTGAATAATTCTGTATGGGTTTTTGATCCTGGTATTATTGAGTTAGGCATACACCCAAATTTTAACCACTCCTTAAAAGTTCCACAGCTTTTGCTTACTCAAGGAGGATTTTTCTTACTATCGTTGACCCATTTACTATATTCAGAGGCTTGATAGGTTGTAGTACCATGATTATGTCAGACCATGCCTTTGTTTTTGTTTGTTTTCTGCTTATGTGGCACGTGATTTTTTCACTCATTTTGAGGATGCAAGGTGACCAGGGGCGATATTTTAGAAGTTTATTTCCACTTGCTTCTGACTGGATTGAAGGTTATAGGATGGCAACGGATGCCATAGAGACTATGTGTCATCAACATACACAGAGCAATATTGCAATTGAAGCCACAAGATCTAATGGGATTTTATTCAATTTACCAATAACTATTACGGTGCATTTTGATTTTGTACATGATGCTGCCCTCACACACATTCTAATAGGCTTTCGTTGGGTCTACGAGATTGTGTTGCATGTCAAAATGGTTGGTTTTTTTTTTTTTTGATAAAGGAGAGGCCAAGGCCTTATATATTATAATAAACTAAAAGGGGATCAAGTCCCATACAATCATTCATAACGACGGTCCCAAGATATTCGGTGACAAAAATTCAAAATAGAGGATTGTGATAAACCCTTCTGGCAAAAGATCGTTTAGTGAATTCACTGAACGAGGTACATATTGTACTTTCACATCCCAATCCCTCAGCAGTATTTTTCTAATCTGTAGAAAAACACTACTGCTACTCGGATCATCTTGCTGTTTCTGAAGTTTCTCTACAAGTTGCTTAGCATCTGATTCCACAATGATCCTTTTATATCCTTCTCCCCACACAAGATGGATTCCATATAAAAGGCCCAAAATGGTTGGTTTTGATTGTAGGTTGGATTGTTTTGTTTAGTATTTTTCTAAACTTGGACCTTGAGGGCAAGGTCCATTTTAATGGGGGAGGTAATGTCATGGTCAAAAATTATTTGGGCCTAATAGATGATTTAAGAGAAGGTTGTAATGGACCCAAAAGGATTGGGCCTATAATATAGTTCAAAGAAGACCAAATTCAAGGTAAGTCTTTTTTTTTATATATATAAATTCTAGGTAAGTCAAGCCATGAGTATAAGAAAACAAAGGATGTGATCGAAGAACCCGGAAATGATTTGGAATCTCTCTTCTCTCTAGCTTGACACTCCTCTCCCTCCCTCTGGAATTTCTCTTTTCTGTTACAACCATTTCCATTTATTTGATCATAACAGTTCCCTGCATGCAGTAGTGTTATATGAAGGAATAATGATGTGATTTTATTATTCCTTGCAATAAAGAAAATATTAGTATATTATATATCTTTATGTACTGTATCATATAATTACGGAGGTTTTAAACTTTACGCATTGAGGATTTCCACATTTTGGTGAGGATGGCTAAGTGATCCTTTATCTTGCAAAAGTTTCACGTGATTGCCTAAGTTCTAATATTTTCCATTATAGTTAATTAAGATTTTAAAGTTTAAGCCTCATAATCCGCTTTTCAGTTTAGAATCCAATATACCCAAACTTTCACATAACTTTTCTTTTTAAAAAAGTCATTATTTAACTTTTATCATTTTCTAAAGCCTTTCCTCCTCTTATAGTGGGCCGATCTATTATTAAAGAGAAAATGACATAAAATCGTTTCATGTGGTTTGGATGTGTTCAAACAAAGTCACAAAGTGAATCGGTGAGGAGAGTTGATCAAGCAATATGGAGTCTTCTAAAAAGAGGCCACGGAAGATCAAAGCGAACACTCAATAAGGTTATAGAGTGAGATCTTTTAATTAATAATCTGAATTTTTATAGAGCACAATGACATTATGCGATCTATGTAGCCGACCCCATTTAATGAGATAAGGCTTTGTTGTTATGTTTTATATAGCAGCGTGCTTCCAAGCATCATACCCATAACTTTAAAATATTTTCTTTAATCATTTTCTTTAGGCTCTACATAACAAATAAAAAAAATTGTTCATTTGTAATTTCTTATGGAATATTATTCTTTTTTTATTGTCCAAAAATTGTCTGTAACGCGTCTGTTGGTGATATTTCACCAAACACAAGTATAATATTCAAAATTATTGCCATCTAATGAATAAACAAGTACAATAAGGTGGTGGTGAGGCCACAAAAGGGTGACTTTGCTTGTCTTACTCACCAAACTTTAGTTTCGTTAAAACTAAAATGCAATTCATGATCACTGCGCAAGAAGGAATATCCCTTAACATGGTGAACAACAAAATCCCCAAAATGATGCTCTCAAACGGCCACAGTAGTATTCCGGTGATCGGCCTAGGCACCGCCGCGATTGAAGTTCCAGGTGAGGCTACAAAGACGGCAGTCATAGAGGCAATCAAAGTCGGTTACAGACACTTTGATACTGCTTCAGCTTATGGCACAGAGCAGGCACTGGGGGAAGCAATAGAAGAAGCTCTTAATCTTGGTCTTGTTGCCTCTAGAGGCCAACTCTTCATCACTTCTAAGCTTTGGATAACTGATAATCATCCTCATCGTGTCCTTCCAGCTCTCCAAAAATCTCTTGCGTGAGTATTTTAATATTCTACTTCCCGATTTTAATATGAGATCTCACTTGTTGCACTACGAACTTGGATATGTATGACTGTTATGCAGATTACTAAAACTGGAATATCTGGACTTGTATTTGATCCACTTGCCCATAAGTATGAAGACTGAGAGCAGCAGCTTTTTCCCTACTAAAGAGATAGCAGAATTAGACATAAAGGGCGTGTGGGCAGCCATGGAAGAGTGCCAAAAACTTGGTCTTACAAAATCAATTGGAGTCAGTAATTTCTCAGTATATAAACTTGACACTTTATTGTCTATTTCTACTATTCCTACTTCTGTGAATCAAGTAAGTCCTTTCTTGTGCGTTCTGCTTCTTGCTGTTTCCCATTCCTAATCTATTGACTTTAGCATATGGTTTTATTGTAACTAACGATCTGTGATTGGATAAGTAATAAAATAATCTACGCATCATTAATCTTTTATGCTCTGGAATTTTACAACCACATTTTTCTTACTAAAATTTCTACAATTTATGATTTTCTTATAAAATAATTAACGTATCATATCTTCTTTTTCTTGTAGTCTAAAATCTTGCAACAACCTCTTTCACATCAACCTTCTTTTTACAATTTAGTTGTTTATAAAATATTTTAGGTATAATTCTTTTCCTTTGGTCTAAACTTATAAAATAGTAATCTAATTAGTTGTTTACATTTAGGCATTAAAACAATTATTTATTTTGGAGAGAAAACGAGTCTTTATGCCCATAAGGCTTAAGATCTCGATATCTTATGGTTTGGGATTTGTTAGAGCTTCGTCTTGAAGAGCTCGGGTTGGCCCATTTTTCTTCTCCAAACTCCTAAAATAGTATTAGAGGTCATTAGATTCATCCGTCCTTGTTCCCATCCATACAGGTTAAGGAGATGTAAAAGGCTAACAAGGTTGCTTTCAAGCAGTGTTATTTAAATATTTTATTTTCATGATACAGATAGAAATGAACCCTACATGGCAACAAAAGGAGCTAAGAGAATACTGTAAACAGAAGGATATAGTGATAACAGCATATTCTCCTTTGGGGGCTTCAGGTGCAAGATGGGGCGACAATCGAATCCTGAGCAATGAAATACTCATTAACATTGCTAAATCTCATGGCAAAACAGTAGCTCAGGTTTTAATTTCAATTTCCTAATTTTAATGTCTTAAAGTGGTTACTTTGTTGACGATGCAGCTGATTCTTAGTTTATTGATTGATTTCTTGGTTAATGAACTGATAATTAATATGTTTCAATGCGATTCTTTTGGTGTAATATAGGTTGCTCTGAGATGGTTGTATGAGCAAGGAGTGAGTTTTATTGCAAAGAGTTACAACAACGGGAGAATGAAACAGAACTTAGAGATATTTGATTGGTCACTTACTGAAAATGACTTGGAGAAGATCAATCAAATCAAACAGATGAGAGCCAACAATGAGGGCCCTTTATTTGATAACCTTCCATAATATTTACGTTATTCATAAATTCTACGTTTATATTAATTGATAGTCATTTTCTTTTTTTCTTTTTCTTTTTCATTTTTTTTTCATTTTTTAAAAAAAAATCCTGTCTTCCTCTTCCCATAATTAGTTTATTTGCCTTGTCCATTCATAAACTATCGTTGCCCGTTGGATGTTTGTTTATATAAATACATATAGACACACACACTCATATACATACATACATATATATATATGTGTGTGTGTGTGTATATATATAGATATGCAAGTGAAGATTACTATGGAAAATCAATGGAGGTACAGGTGTTTGCGTTTCTGTGCACCTGTATTTATCGTTATTTTTTAATTTGAAGAAATAAAGGTGATTTAATTTTATTTATTCTGCCAAAAAAATATACTTGAGTTAGATTAATTATATGAGCCGGCAAAAGAGAAAAAAAGATTAATTATATGAATTTACAAGTTGCAAATTTATTTGAATTCACAAGATCTTATAAGGTCTCACAAGTTCGTATAAGATTTTCACAAGTTTGAGTAAGGTTTTCACAAATTCTCAAAATAATTTCACAAGTTGCAAATTGTGATTCACAATATCATATAAGGGTTTAACAAGTTCTAATAAAGATTTTATAAGTTTAGGTAAGGTTTTTATAAGTTCTCAAAAGAATTTTACAACTTCTTTAAAGCATTTCACAAGTTTTAAATTTTAATTCACAAAATCTGATAAAGGATTCACAAGTTCTGATTATGATTTTACAAGTTCGGGCAAGGTTTTCACAAGTTATCAAAAGAGTTTCATCACAAGTTGCAAATTAAAATTTACAAGATCTTATAAGGGTTTCACAAGTTCTTATAAAGGTTTCACAAATCCGGATAAGGTTTTCAAAATTAATTGTCATTGTGAGAATTAAACTCCGAGGGTTAATTCCATTATTTTCTTTTAATTTTGAAAAGTACGAACCAAACCCTAACACCTCTTTGATATTATGAATATTCAAAATACATTTTTTTCTTTTAACATTATTAAAGTTCTTTTTAAGAAATTTCCCCTAAATATAATAACGAATTAGCTAGACATACAAATAATTTTTAACATTCTAATTATCAAGGACACAGGTGGTATGTATATACATATACACACACACACACATATATTATACACACACACACACATACATACATGTGTGTGTATATATATATACATATATATTATATATAAAAAATATATGTATATGTATGTATGTATGTATGTATGTATGTATGCATGTGTGTGTGTGTGAGTGTATTTATGTATGTATGTGTGTGTACGTACGTACATTCGTATGTATGTATGTATGTATGTGTGTGTGTGTGTGTCTATATATATATATATATATATATATATATATATATATATATATATATAGTTCTGGTGTAGAACACAAATATCTAGTCGATAGGATAGTGTATTGATATTGAATTAGATAATCTCTCCAAGATATCTATAAGTCAGATACCAAAGAGAGGATGATTACTCCAAGATATCTATGAGGAAGATACCAAGGAGAATGTTGGATCACTGTGCACGTATATGGCGTTTAGCCAAAAAGAGGTGGGGTGTGTGCACAGTGAGGCTGAATAATAAATGAGGATGAATAGAGAATGTGTACCTTTTAGATTAACCTCCTATTTATAGAGATTACCTTAGGGTTTGGACCCTTGGGCCCTGTGTGCCTTGCAGCCCACATGTCTAGCCACCACACCTACAATTGCCATCCCTGATTAGGGTTATTCCTTGATTATAGCCTTGATTATAAGCAGATTAGGATCCTCCTTCATTATTGGTAGATCCTGGTATGCTTTGCCCTTGTTGGGCCACGTGGTGAATGGGCTTCTTATATGAGTCCATAACAGTTGCCCCCAGCCCGATAGTTCAGGTCTTTGGGCTGCTGGGATGCATTGGTTATTTAGCCCGAATCTTGTGTCCAAGTTGTTCAACTTTTGTCCGAGTTTAATGGACTCCGGATTCATTCATTTTTGGTGACTTGCACCAGATATATATAATCCGGGTTAATTTCCTTCAAGCTCTGTTCTTGTTCATGATTGTTTGGATTTCTAGTGCATCATTCATCCGGGATTCAAAATTCATATCTTCTAGCACTCAATATTCCCCCCAATCTGTAATATCATGAGCTGGAACTGGCTCAACGCACTTGTATTTCGCGTACTGATCATGTTCGTCTGCCTGGATCCCGGTCACTGATGATGTGGGCTCTGTGTACCGAAATAGAATTCAAGGGGTCGCACATACCTTAGTGGGCTTCCGCTTCATACTTCTTATCCCATCATGACGACTTGACAGCTGGCGACTTTCGACTGTCAAAAAGTAAAACCGTAATGCTTAGCCATCTACATTATCTGAGCACATTAAATGCTCGCGTCATTTCACGTATGCCATCATTGATTTTTGGGGAAAACCCTGCTTTTTGGACTGAATAGTCTCTTTTGCCCTTGACTCTTCAAATTTGTATCCTCAACGGTTACACTTTTATACTCACTTTTTCTCCATTTTCAACACTTTTGCATTTGCCACTTCCGTTTTTCTCTAAGAAACTCCTCGTTTTCAAAGAGCCGTTCTTGCAATCTTACTACTCATACATTCTAGGTTTCTCAGAACCCCATTACACTAGGTATTCTCATCGCTTCTTCCTGTTCGTTTACTTTGCTTTGTTCTTTTATTTGCTACTGCATCGTTCCTGCTTCTTCCCGTGTGTTATTTGGATCCCTGGTTTCTAGGTTTTCTGGGTTTAGAATACCTTTGCCTCTCTGGTTCTTGTTCTCGCCTTCTTCCCTTAATCATATTAACGTGGGAAGACTATGATGACCTAATAGGATATTCCTCTCTGAGCCTGTGAGGATTTGCGATGAAACAATAGAACTGAGCCTTCACAATCTCCTTACACCTATCTTTTAACTGGATACATTTATCTTAGCTACGTGACTTCCGTTAAAGATGGAGAAAGGTAAACTTACTCTAGAGGAAGAGAACGAGTTACGTCGAACAATTCCTCCAGGCCCTCAATTTTGGTTCTGGGGTATTCCCCCTTCAGAGGAAGAGAAACAAACGATATTGCTTCGTAAAAAGCCTAGTGGAGAGAGTAGGAAAAAATGCCAAACCCTACATAGCCAAAGTCGGGGTGAGATTAGATGTTAGAGTAAGAGCACCTCAATTCCGACATCACATTCCCAAACACCGAGATTCGAGGGGCGGAGTAAGAGCACATGTATCTTGGCCTCTGATATTCCCCAACCCACAAGTCTGTGCAATCCTAAGCCGAGGTCCCACTTAGAGGGCATGGTTGACCCTTATGACAACTGTGCCTATTTGAGTTGCGATCTCGTCACAAGTGGCCGCTACTCAGAATCTGAGTCTCTCTGGCTTCCTGCCGGCATAAACTAATTTCCAAAGCCATCCCAGCCTCTGATAGCCAGAATCATCCCGGTCTGGCAACTTTCACTTTACCACGCAATAGCTCTTTTGACTCAAGTATATTTCGTATCTAATCTCTACTTTTTTATTATAGGTATAGGATGAGTTCACGTTCCTCACACCATACTAGTATATCGATGTCTGGTGAGTCAAGCTCTACAAATTCTGCTAGATCTATATCAGACGCAAGCCCATGGGTCACCGATAAGGTATTGCGTACTAAGTCCACACTGATAGCGGTCGAACTTGCCAAGCTCCTTGTTCGCAATGGAGATAGTAACACTCGTCATCTGCCCCTGGATTATGAATCTGTTTGCTCCAACTAGGAAAGGGATGATGATCCACATTTCTTCTTCTACCGAGATTTGATTTCCTAGCTCAATATTCAATTTTTGTTTACCAAGTTCCAAATCGAACTCCTAAATCATCTGCATCTTGCTCCTTCCCAACTTCATCCCAATGGTTAGGCTTTTGCTATCGCATTCGAGCATTTTTGTAGGTTTAAGATCAAATGGGAAGATTTTAGAATATCTTCTAAACCATCTGAAACTCAGTAACAGACTGATTAAACATAGTTAAGAATAGCAGTGAATGTCGAGAAGAAGTATTAAGATCAAACGGGAAGATTTTAGAATTACGAGTAAGTTGATAGCGACACAAACTCGAGTTTTGTTTATCCAAATTCAAGTTTTGGACTTTTATAGTGAAAACATGTTTTAAGTCCAAAAGCTCAAAAATGGAGTTTCCAATTACAAACTTGAGTTTCCAAAATGGTAAAATGAGCAAAGCTCTCGTAAGACGCAAACTCGAGTTTCCTCTTAAAATTGGAAACCTTTGAAAATCTTTGTCAAGTGAAAAACTGGAGTTTTCAAATGCAAAATTGAGTTTTCACAAAGTGATAACACATGTTAACTTTCTGTCAAGGCAAAACTCGAGTTTCCAAATGTAAACTCGAGTTTTCTCATAACTTTGGAAAACTTAGAAAATGTTTGGCTAGTGCAAACTTGAGTTTCCAAATGTAAACTGGAGTTTGCAAATGATGAAAAATATTTAGACTCTCTGCCAAGCCCAAACTCGAGTTTCAAAAACACAAACTCGAGTTTGGCCAAGTTCACAAAAACTTGACAAACTCTTTGTTTGGTGAAAACTGGAGTTTTGAAATGAAAACTGGAGTTTTCTTAAGTTCAAAACTTTGGGAGCTCTCTGTATGACCAAAACTCGAGTTTGGTGAGTTTCCTCATAAGAGAAAACTTTTACAAACTTTACGGTAATTGAAAACTGGAGTTTTGCATTCTTGAGGAAACTTGAAGTATCTCTGCATGGCACAAACTCGAGTTTGTAAATCAAAACTCGAGTTTGCCTTGATGTGAAAAGCTTGAGTGCTCTCTGTGACTTCAAACTCGAGTTTGCCTAAAAGCAAACTGGAGTTTTCATAACTTTATAAATTTGAGCTACTCTCTGTCAAGTTAAAACTCGAGTTTCGCTTCCAAAACTCGAGTTTGCCTTTGATAGTAAGCTTTTCAACTTACCAAAGACAAACTTCAACTTGTGTTTACAATTGTCAGTTATCATCAAAACACATAGAGAACTAACAGATCCTGCCTGGTCAAGATGAGGATGGAGACGAGGTTATGCCGGAAGCTGAGGTTCAACCGGAGGTAGAGGACTCACACGACTGAAGGGCCGAGATCCTGATGTTGCTTGTATTTCTTTGCTCGGGATACTGAGCCCCTTGCTTTTGTAACAATTTTTCCGGGGTTAATAACCTGTTTTATTTCCCTACAATTTATAGTATGTAAGCAAACCAAAATTAATGGAAAATACTTACTTTTTATGCAAACCATTCAACTTGCTCATTTCTTGTCCAGCTCGGATATAACTCCGAATTTTAACTTCGACACCTCAATGGGCTAATTGTATGAACTCGAACATTCATTTCAGAGCTTTATTCAATGACTGGGACAAAGTCAAAAATATATGCACAGAGTCTCCTTGAATATTCATTCGATACTAAGACTGGTTATCATATTTTATGAGGATTCTTAATTAAATCAACATATTACATTCCAGCCCATTGGACCAGAATTTTATCCGGAGTAATGGCAATCCGTCACATGTTCAAACTCAGTTTTTAACCAACGTTTTAAACATTTCGGCCTGATCAGGGTCAGCATGACAGTTTGCTTCATTACCCTAGAACACAAAATTTTGTTGCTTCACAGCATTACTTGAAATCGGGTTTCGTTACCCTGGATTCATTTATTCATAATTGGCACAATTTGGAAAGTAATTCTCAACTCGAGAGTTTTGTTTTTCATTTATTTGAAACCAAATGATAACAGAGTTAATCAAATACTGGCATAGTCTGTAACACCTCATATTCAACACTCGAAAACTTGGCCAGAATATTTAAAATATCTTTAACAAGGATATTTAACAAATAAATACATATTTACAATATGGCCAAAGGGTAAAAATCCATTTATACATGACCAAATTGAATCCAAAATAATTTATCATAGTTTCAAAATTTGCGGAAGTCTTATGGTTGTGGCAAATAAAATAACATAACATAACCTATAGGAGTGCAAAGAGCCTTCATGCTTACTCCATAGGTGCCTTCCCTCGCTTCCTACTAGAAAATTTTACCTGAAAATGTTAATATGGGGTGAGATTCCACTTCTCAGTAACTACTGAATAATTCCTCCATACACAAGCAAATCACATATGATAAAAACATGTGGAAAAATATATTTAATTGTATAAATATATACTTTCACATTTATATACACATTTATATTTTTCCAAAAATTCTCACCAAAGTATTTATATATATATATATATCCAAAAATTCTCATAAAACGTCTTTATAAAAATATTTATTATTTTGATAATAATTGAACTATACATTAATATTTATATAAATGATTATACTTTCCGTAAATTCCCATAAATAGTCCTTACAAAAATATTTACCTTCTGGTCAACCCTTATAATATATCATACTGTATGTGTAACATCCCATTTGAAAACGGCGGATTTTTTTTTTTTAAAAAAAACGTTTCCAAATATTTCACGCAGAGTAGTCAGAGTAGAGCATTGGAGCGAGTAAGTAATTTACATTACATTCAAAATATGGACCATAGTGTAAATGTATTGGATTACGGTCATCCGAGAATTCTCAAAAGTTAAAGGAACTTAAAGAAAACGGAAAATGACGTAGACACGTCTTGGCCTACTCCATTTGCTTGCCTCGATCTCCATGCATCGGTCCTCTTGACCACGATGCTACGGTGAGATCCATTCCACATATGGATCTCGGGTAACGGTTAACCTTATGCTCAAATAAAAAAGTATACGTACAACGAGATATTCATTTCGATACGGCATATCATCACAAAAGCAGCAAAGCGAGATGTATGATCAATAACATGGACGAACATAAGCACAAAGCGGTATGTAAGGTCTCTCTCTCGACTAGTTCTACACATATCCAGTGCCACGCCACAACGTGTCCTCGGCGCTAGGAATAACTCAAACGGCATTACCAATACTATAATCCGTGGGTAAGTCGTAAGTATCTCTCGACGATTCTCATGAACCTCGTCTATGAACGTATCTATAACGCAAATGTATATAAGAAGCATAGAGTTAGGGTTACAAAGTACGCGTCCGTACCTTAGTTGCGAGATATCCGGCTCTTCCGGCTAAAATGGTACTTTTCGACGCCGTACGTAAAAACAAATAAACGGCGGCTCAACAACGGCAAACAGCGGAACGATGGAATTTCGACAGCGGTTCGACGTCAGAAGTATTCTAATCAGAATAATAACACACTTATGAATATTTGGCAGCATAACAGGCATTTTAGGTGAAAAATACCATTTTGCCCTTACTACCCCTAATTGGCGGAATTTCGCCAGAACTTCGTTACTTTGACCGTATTCCATTTCAAAATTATCCCCACTATGTTTTTACCTTGTCAGGCATCTTTCAATGCAATGAGGCATAAAAACAAGCATAGGAATATATTCTGAAACTTCCTAGATCAAAACAACGGTTCTACTATAACTACCGAAAGAACTACGGAAACTAAAAACTAAGGACGAAGAACTTACTCGGAGCTAAGGCACAATTTTTCCAGAGCTTCTCTCTCTAGAACCTCTCTCTAGGATCTGAATTTTGGTGTGAAGAATGAAAGCAAGAGAGCTTGCTATTTATAGAGAAAAATAGGGACAAGGTGGGAATTTCCAAAAAGTCTTCAGAAATGATTACGGCCGTTGGATCTAGGGTTTTGTAAGATGGAATCTTGACCATTCAAGGTCTTGGCCGACCTCTTTGGCCCAAAAAGTCAAAGAATGAGTTGTCATCTTGCTTTATGGCCTCCGGTCCGATAAAGCTACCCGATCGGTGTCCGTTTCGCGCGATTTCGCGAAACTCAAAAATCCGGTATGTAACTTTGAAGATCTTTTCATCCTCTCTCATATTATCTATTTTGATCCTCTTTTTGATCATATCCAGGTATTCTCCGGTGCGTCGAAAGATATTCGGACAAACGCGTCGATTCTGTAAATCACTTAGATAGAACCAACCAACGGACAATAATTCGGCGAATCGTAAAACGTCCGGTTGTTGTCTAACTTAATCTGTGTTTGAAAATACGCAATTGTTTCTATAGGTTCTCACTTTGCCTATCGACTCTACTCTATCCGATCGGCTTTTCGTCTTATTTGAAATTAGGGTTTTCGGTTGCGGAAACAACGTCGATAAATTCTTTCTTCGTGTAAAAATTCACTTGTTCTTAATTTGATCAGTCTGAAAAGACTTTTACCTCTGGTTTACCTGTAGAATTTATTTTCAACTTTTCCCTCGGTACGCCTATAAGCGACTCACCGCATTATATTATTATTTTATTCTAATTATCATTTTAATTATTTAAACAATTCTTTTTAATTAAAAATACCAATAATTTCGGCCCCTAAATTTTAAAATTCAGATTTATTTATTTTTCTATAATTTTTTCCATTTTTTAAAAATATAATATTTTTTACCAAAAATTCCCGTTTTACCCTGCCGTTAGGGCTTAATCAGACCTAATTTCTTCGTTTAGTGATCTTTTTAGGATCAGGTTTCTTCATATATTTATCTTTACTAATTTACAGTATATTGTTATCTTACAAACTTTTATCTTGATATTGTCATTTTATATCCTATGTAAAATATTAAAAATGTTTTCCCATCAAGTTACTTTATGGTTTCGAAATGCTTTTTAAACTTTTCTTCATGTTATTTCCTCTGAAATAATTTATTAAATTCTCATAATTAGGGATAACACTTCCATATTTTTCTCATAATTTTTCATGATCTTTCAGTATTTATCATAATATTTTTAGATTTGTTTTTATCACCATTATATCATTTTTAGTCATTTTGTTCATCAAATTTTCCTGGAACTTTTTTGACAATTTACTCTATAATTATAACAATTTTCTATAACAGTTTTATGTCATGAATTTACTTTATTAAAATATTCATTAATTTCCTTTATCTCGAGAATTCAGATTTGCTAAAATCCGGGTATTACGTATGTATGTATATATATATAATTATATTTTCCATAAATCCTCATAAATAGGTGTTACAAAAATATTTACCATTTGGTCAATCTTTATACTAAAATACATCATGCGATGTGCCTCCCTTATATCCTCTACCAACCTTATACCGCTGACTGGAGCCATAGGCTAACACATAGTCCAACAGAAACATATCCATATGACTGAATCGTTCCAAGCTCACCAAAACTTAAGATACACCCGGCCATAGGTATAGAGCTTAAGTATGGACTATGACTCCCCTCCTTAACAATAACAACTAAGGAGGTGTCACATGTCCCACAACTCCAATGAAATCCTGGCCAAAGGAAAACATGGAAGAAGGGGCCCTGAAAAGTACTAACCACTGTGCACCGAGCGGTGGCATAAAAACATATCATATCAATTCCTCCTAACTCCAACCCATCACAATCACATCCGCCATGATAAATGCATTCATTCAAAAATAAATCACTTTAAACCATTTCTTCATATGCAGCTTGTAAAATCATAGATTTGAGAATAAAACAGTATCATTGTATGTATTTGTGAATAGTAAAATACGGTATATATACGTAAATGATAAATAGTAAATTAGTATGTATAAGAGCATAGTGAATAGTAAATTAGTATGTATAAGTAAATAGCGAATAGTTAAATACAGTATGTATATGTAAATGATGAATAGTAATATATGTATAAATGAATAGTGAATAGTAAAATACGCTATATATACGTAAATAGTAAATACAGTATGTATACGTGATAGTAAATCAAAATTATACGTGCAAATAGTACCATTTAATGAGATAAATCTACAAATCCAAAGTTCCCATACCAGATCTTAAAACCATATAAATCATAAAATACCTCATACATATATTTTAGTCAAAGAAAACAATAATAATAGATAAATAAACATTTATAATCATACATAATCCACAAGTATAAGGAAGAGTATTCAGAGTTACCTGGTACCCTCTTGCTCCTAATTAATCACCAAAATGCTACTACAAGTCCCCCAAATAATTACCTCCTCACTCTCCTTTTCTCTCTTAATTTTCTCTCGCTCTCGTCTGATGAAAAGGGAAAGTGTAGTGTGTGTTTGTGTAGAGGGATAGGGGGTATTTATACTAAAATTTCCCCCTACTTTGTGTGCATCACGCGGAAACGGCGCCCCATTATTTATTCACCGATCGTTCTTATGTCAAAAAGTATGGGCACCGTCGCTTAATTTGAAAACGAATGACAAAGCATCTCCTCCAAATTTTCAAACAATGTGGGGCCCTTCAAATTTCCTCCTTCAATCTCTTCCTTCTTTTCTCACGCCTGCACCTTCATTCCTTTTATATATTATATATTGATATAATATTATATTATATATATAATATTAGCTTTTTGTCTCTTCCTCTCGTCCATCATTCTCACCGTTTCTACCTCCTTAATATATATATCAGTATAGTAACATACTATTATAATATAATAACATTTTAATAAAAAAATATATATATATATTCTATACTTATACTTCTTATCCCATTTAAACCTTAAAATACTTAATAAACCTTACTTGAAATACTTAATAAAATTTGGGATGTTACATAGTCAACCTTACAAGATCCTATAAAAGGAAAATTTAATCTCAACTTGAAACTCAGTTTTAATTGCAGTTGAAATCAGCTTCTAGAAACTCGTCATCATCGCTAGCTAGTTTTTTCTGCTTCTCATCTCTTTCTTTCTGTTCCGGGACTGGGATCCTACTACAGTCTCCTTGTTTGCGCTTGTTATTCTTTCGTCATTGAGTTTCTATTATGTATTGTCATAATTTCCCCTCTCGGACAAATTTCTCAATAGTGTCCCGGAGATCCCAGCATGGGTTCGTAGTGTGTCCTGGTCCATCATGAAATGTACAATAACGGGATTGGTTTGTGCCGGCTCTATTATAGGAGGGCCAAGGTTGTTCTACTTTCTTCATCTCAATCAAGGCTACCTCCCTCCAAACTTGGGACTGCAAAATATTTAGGGGAGTGTACTTATCATACTTCCCTGTTGCTTCATTCCTTCTACCCCGAGATTTAATATCTAAGTCTGGCTTATAGATCTCGGATTGTTCTTTGCCTTTTGAAGGTGGGCTCTTCCTCCTCTCCTTTCCCAGAGCATTAACTATCTCCATTTGCTCCACCTTCAGATATTTTTTGACTGAGTTCTAAAGTCGACCAAACTCTTGAAGGGATTTTTGAAGAATGACTATGCCAGTCGAGATAATGCATCCAGGCCGGCTACGAGTAAGTACACATGCACACTCTTTAATAGTCCTCATACTTGCAGAGCTACGTCTTTAAATCGATCCAAATATTTTTTGAACATTTCTCCGGGTTGCTGATTAATCTTTTCGAGAGCGTACTCAGACTTCAGATGCTTCTTGCTAGTCGTAAAGTTCAATTCAAACTTTTCTCCTATATCTTCAAAACTTTGGATGGAATTGACTGGTAGAGTATGGAGCCATTTTTGTGCAGCTCCCGCTAGTGTTGCTGCAAAACTCTGGGGAACAATGGACCCTTGAAATCCTCTCACAAACATGATCAAATCGAAAGTATCAAGATGGGATCTCAGATCCTGATTCCCATCATACTTCGACAGGTCTGCCAGATCGAAATCTTCCGAAAAAGGCGCATTCACGATTTTGACAGAGAAAGGACTGTTGTTGTCCCCTAGTATACTTCATCTTATATTTTCCCAAAAAGTTTTTCGTTTGGATTACCCCATCCCGGCTCTGATCTCCTATGGCTAGGTTATTCTCAACACGCGGATTCAGAGGTAAGGAATTCAAACCCTGGACTTCCTTTTCTTTTTTTCGAGTAGGTCCTCTAGCGCCAGTTTGACCAAACTCCGGTGCATCAACCACCTTTTCCTTCCCCCCTCTGCTCACCCTGGACTATTATACGAGCCGAGGTTTCAACTTGTCCTAAACGTTCTTCCAACAACTGTATTATTCTGGCATTTTCTTGCTTCTGGAGCTCTTTACAGTGCTCCATCTCCTCCATTCGTCTTAACATAGCACCCACAGTGTTTTGCAAGAGACGAATGTCTGGACTCTCGACTGGTATTTGCTGTGGTGTTTGCTGAGATAGATTCTGCAGAACTTGTTGGATCACCGAGTTCTGAGTATTTGCCGCTACTGCTGCTGATGATTGTGCTACAATTGATTCGCCTCCACCCGATTTGGATTCCTGGGCAGAGGGATCTGACTACTGCTTCTTGTTCCAACCATCGTTGGTCATACGAATCAAAATTTATGGTCCCCACAGTCGGCTGTAATGTTCTGGTGTAGAACACAGATGTTTAATCGATGGGCTAGTATATTGATATTGGATCAGATAATCTCTCCAAGATATCTATAATTTAGATACCAAAGAGAGGATGATTACTCCCATATATCTATGAGGAAGATACCGAGGAGCATGTTGGATCACTGTGCACGTATATGGCGTTTAGCCAAAAAGGGGTGGGGTGTGTGCACAGTGAGGCTAAATAGTAAATGAGGATGAATAGAGAATGTATACCTCTTAGGTTAACCTCCTATTTATAGAGATTACCTTAGGGTTTGGACCCTTGGGCCCTGTACGCCTTGAAGCCCACATGTCTAGCCGCCACACTTGCAATTGCCATCCTTGATTATGGTTATTCTTTGATTATAAGCTGATTAGGATCCTCCTTCATTATTGGCAGATCCTAGTATGCTCTGCCCTTGTTGGGCCTCGTGGTGAATGGACTTCTTATATGAGTCCATAACACACACATACACACATATATGCACCTGTGCAGATGCCCATATGTATATATGCGCGCGAGTACGCGCGTGCGTACACACACACATATCCAAAAATATATAAATTCTCATATTTTTGGATATTATTATAACTAAATTTCATTGTCACTAATTATGTGTATACATATATATGTATATGTACATGTATGTATGTACACACACACACACAGATATATATATATGCACATATGTAGATATATATCTATATATGTATATATGTATATATATGTATATATACATATGTATGTATGTATGTATGTATGTATGTATGTATGTATGTATGTATGTATGTACATATGTATCTATACACATACATACATATATGTATAACTGCATATTAACTTTGGAGAATGCAGCTACCATTCCTAAGGATCGGGACCATCTTTATGTCATCATTGACAATCTCTTTAATCTTTATCAACTGCGTTTCACCGAACAAACCACTGCTGCTGTAATCTTCTAGATCTGTATCCATTATTCCTATGTGCACTCGGCTGAGATGGTCCCGATCCTTAGGAATCCACACATGATAACAGGACATCAAAAGACAAAGTACTGTAGTCTTCTGTGTTTCTGTTGCCAAGTTCTTTATACAATCATGGATCCATAAGATAATTATTAATTAGCTAACATCTATTTTTTTTTAATTAGCAAACATCCGTTTTTTTTTTAAAAAAAAAGGATGTTAAAGCTACCTTATAATGTCAATTTTATTTAAAAAAAAAAAAATGGACGTTGAATGTATACTCTGGGTTTTTTTTTTTTTTTTTTTTTTTAATTACATTCAGCGTCTGGTTATTGAAAAAACAAACATTGAATGTATACCCAATTTTTGGTTTTTTACTTTCAATGACTATGTTTTGAAAAACAATCTCAAACTGCTCTCTTACTTCCACCTTATATAGTATCAGTCTCCACCTCAAAAAGATCATAAAAGTTCTTAAACAATAAAATTAATTATATATATATATATACTCTCTCTCTCTCTCTCACACACACACATACATATCTATATGTACGTTATAAGGTAGCTTTAAGGTCCATTTCTAAAAACAAACGTTGAATGTACCACCTACATTTGACATTTGTTTTTTAAAAATGGACATTAAATGTGCATTGTTAACGTCCGTTTTTTTTTTTTAAAAAAAAAAAACAGACGTTAAATGTAAGGCAAAAATTAAAAAAATGCCACCGCTTACTTTGTAACATCTATTATTTAAAAAACAGACGTTCATTGGAGATGTTATATATATCCCTGCTTTTAGTAGTGAATTTAAGCTTTTTTTACTAAGAGACTGAGATAGTGCTTCAGTTTTTAGCACTTCAGTACAATTGAAATCATTCTCTTTGTTGAATAAGTAAGCTTTGTGATTTCGATGATAAGGCAATGAGGACATTATGACACGTTGGTGGTGGTAAGTATGTGCATGACGTAAAAGACCCTAAATGGGTCACACCAAAAGTTGGTACATATTTTCTTGGTTTATGAACTTATACAATAAGTTGTGCTCTATTCAGTTCTTATTATGTCATGTTCAATTTTAGACTCGTAGGCAACCACTGGGATCCAACTTATGTGGCCTTTATGAGTTTAGACACATATTTAACGTTATCACATTAAGCATAACTGAGTTTACTCAAGAGGTAAATGTATATTTCAACATTTTTGTATTTTTTTTTTTTTAACTTAGCACGCAAGTTAATGATTTTTCTACCTTTAATATTACAGATGTTTGATCTTACTAATCCCTTTCTTGAAGAAGAAATTGACTTCATCCGCAAATGTTGTTGTAAATTCATTTATGAGCACTTAGAACTATAGTGAGTTTAGGTCTTGTGCATTTCATCATGTGTATGTATTCATCATTTGAAGGTTGTAAAACATTGTATGTGGTTTGTAATAAATAATAGTTACTATGTCGATTTTGTTCCCACTTCAATTGGAATATTGTTGACATTATATTCATTTTCAATAATTAATCAATTAGTATATTCATTTCCAACAATATATATTCTTATAGTTGCTAGATATATTGGATGGTGGGTAAGAGGAAAAAATAGAGTGGATACGTGAAAAAAAAAATGAAAAATTTAGACTAGATCTTGTATATATTAGGTCTAAAAAGAATTAAGACGAGACTTTTAACATCGGTTTTAAAAATATAAGGTCTAAATACACTTTTTAAGATGGGATATTGTAAATAGCTGGTCTTAAAAGTGAGACTTTTAAAACCGGATATTGTACATAGCCAGTCTAAGAAGTCATACTTTTAAGACCGGATCTTGTACACAACCGGTCTTAAAAATCAGACATTTTAGACCTCATATAAGCCAAGTTAGGACTTACTATTTAAGTAGCCAGTCTAAAAAATAACAAGCTTTTTAGAATGGCTACATTGAGACTTAATTAAGAACCGGTCTAAAAAGCAATTTTTACCCGGATTAAAACGCGATTTTTGCACTAGTATTATGTGAATAATATTAGTTTATGAATAGAATAACAAGTCGTCACTCGAATTTTCTAAATACGTATTGTTAGACGATATAAATAGTTAGACCTCTTATTTTTCAGGGTTCACATTAGGTGCTTTTCTCTTAAGTGCTTCTTAGGTGCTTTTCTCTCTAATTAGAGGGATTACACAATTTTTTTTTTAAATATTCTATTTATTTAGATTATATTATATGCTGCATCTTGATTTTTTTTTTTTTTTTTTGCACTAGTATCTCAAATTAATTAATTTCCAATCCTGCATTCAAAAATATTTTTCCTGTAATCCCATTATCCTAGAAATTAATTAATTTGAGATACTAGGTACAATAAAAATTTCAAGATGCAGTATAATCTAATCCAAATAAATAACATATATAATTTTATTTTTAAAAACATTGTCTAATCCCTCTAATTAGAGGGAAAAGCACCTAAGAGAAAAACACCTAATGTGAATTCCATATATGGGGTTATGTCCAAATTTATGACAAATTTGCCTTTTATATTGAACATTTTATTTTGGAGTAAATCTAACTCTTATATTTTGTTTTAATTACATAGATATCTTCTATATTTTGAAAACATACACTTAAATATAATCTGTAAACACCATTAAGAATTTTTCAACAAAAATGTTATTTTTAATTGAAATTTATATTTTAATAAATTTAATTTAATAAGTTATTCTTCATCATACAAAATTTCTAATTTTAGATAAAGTTGTTTTGAATAATTTAAGAGTTTTATTTTTCCTTTCCTTAATTTTATTTTCTTATAAATATTTATTTGTCTAATTTTTTTTATCATACTCAAATAAAATTTTAAATAATTTAGCTATTGAAGACATAAAAAATTGATTAAAAATTTAATAATTATTTCAATAAATATATACAATCCAGGGCATCCAAGAATAACTACCAAACAAACGATTCTCTTTTCATCGGTGGATAGAGGGCTCGTTTTGCCAATAACATCTCCATTAGCAGCTTCTCATAGATATAAATTTCGGAACCAAATGAAGTAACTACAATATGAAGTTGTCTTATTTGTGCCCTTGAGTTCATAGACTTCAGAATTTGAAATCGCATGCTGATGAGTTGTTTCAATTAATCGTTAATGATTTTGGGGTGCAAGCCCTCCCTCCTCGCACTTGTCTGCCAATTCTCTTCCTGATCACACTACTATTACTCCTTCTTAGTCCATCGCAACCTACGCCCTAGGATTCTGTCTTTTGTTTTTCTTTTAGATTCAAAACTGTTTTCCAAAACTAACAGAGTTGCCTATGTTTGGATGGAAGAAAATTAGGGGAGAAAGAAAATTAAGTGGAAAAACTCCCAATAATAATAATTTTTTTAAACCATTTTTTGAAGTTTTCCTTTCTAGAATCCTCCCTCACTATTTTCTTCTTGCTTTTCTCTTCATCCAAATATAAGGTAAGAGTGGATTCGGGGTTAAGTGCTGACATGTAAAAAATAAAATAGACGGCGCTCTCTCATTGGATAAATGGACATAATGAACCTATGTAACTTTACCTATATTTTGTCTATATATTATCCCTATTTAATTATATTTTATATAATTTGTTCTTTTTAATTAATTATATGACGAAAAGGAATCTTATTATAAAATTTTACTCATATCCTTTTATTTTGCAGGAAATATACAATTTAGGAGGGAAGATCACATATATATGTAATTTTGGAAAATGCGCTTGATCCACCCTTGGTGGATGAGGCCAAAATCTATTGGCCTAAAATAGAATATGTAGATTATGAGGCATATTCTCCACTCAATTCAAAAAGATTGGTGGGAACAGGTTCAAGAAGTGGGATACAAATACATAATACATGGGAAGTCAGTTATGACACCGGTTGATGTGACAGTTTTTGTAGCAGCTTTTATTTGTTGTTGTTTTACCTTTTGTAGTTGTTTTTGTTAGCTTTGTAATAGTTATAAAACCGCTACAAAAATCCGTTGGATTTTTTTTTTTTCAAAAAGAAAATATAAAGGTTTACAAGAACATAAGAATAATTTTTTTAATCATTCTTCATCGCCATCCCAACAAAAAATATGTAGAGAAAATGTTAGTTGTGAGTTTAATATGTTTGTACAAAAATTAAACTGAAATTGAGAGATAATAAAGGGTAACTTATAAAAACGAACCACACCATAGGTAAATTGTCATCGCCTTCAAGGAAGACATTTTCAAAATTGGCAGGCTAGAATGGCTAACTCCATAGGCATTGTTATCTCACCAATCTCCCATGTCGTAAAGGTTTCAAGGATTTCAGTGAACCACCATATTTCAATCCATGTGCCTCTCGTCCTCGACATAGTAAACTTGGTATGCCTCTGAGGCAAGAATATATGGCTCATCATCTTGAGATTGACTAGTATGAATTTGTCGGGATAAATTTACTGATATGATGCCTAACTCATTAGCTATGAGTCCTCGAAAATTGTCATATTTTCCCACAAACACTTGAACAATATTATAGTGAAATGACCTTGGTAAATTAGTTTGACAACATCAAGAAGCTTTTCATAATTAGCGACGTCTTTGAACTGTATGTTGCCTTCACTGCTGCATGCTCACATAACTCCTTGTCCTAAAGGTGCCATAAACACTCAAGTTTTGGGTTAGCAAAAATTGATCTCGTGAAACCGTGCAAAACTTGAAACTATTGACATTGTATGTCGTAAACCAAGTTTCATGGTCAATAGGACCGATTGCAAGATTTCTGAAATTTGGTGAGTGTGGGTTGTGGTCATTTAGTATTTTACATGCAAACCAACTTGGGAATTCTTTGTGGTCCTTTTTGTCAATTTTGGATGATGTTTGTGTATAAATTCTGAGTTGACATTTCACATGACTTCTAAATTCCCTACAATTAATCATGAGATGATGTTCATGAAATGTAAGGAAATATATAGGATAACATATGAGTGTACAATTCTTACTGAAGGAAGGGTTCAACATTGGTGCAGTTAATAAAGTGTGCTTGCAACTTTTCAGTTGCTGTTATTTTGACGTTCTCACTTCCTCCAATTGGTTTACCAATACGAGGCATTAACAACTCTCTTGATAATGGCTTAGGTTCAGGTTCAGGACACTCGTCTACACAAGACGTCTCAATGCATGTCATCAAAGTACCTTGAACATAAATACAGGACCTCATCCCTTATATAGACTTTAGCTATAGAACCTTTTGGCCACGCCTTATTCCCTACGTAAAATTTTAATTTCCCAAGAAACCTATAAAGTAAAGAAGAAAAAATGTCCATAAATTCCAAAATGTGCGACTAGAAAATTTAGAGAGAAATACTGATGAGCATATGTAAAATGAGTACCTCTTAATCGGTTACATTCATTAGTATTGAATAGGGCTAGCTAGCTTTGTTTGTTTCTTGAACAAGGTGTACTGTGAGGTGAACCATTATCGTGAAATAGGATGGAGAAATATAATCTCCAAATGACACAGAGTAAGAATGATTTTCTATTGTAGCTGATTGAGCTCCTTAACGATCAAGACCTTGGAACACAACTTCCAAAAGAAAGAACACAGCTCCACTAAAATGATTGACACATCAAGAGGCAGCGTATTTTCGATTGCCAGCAGATGTAATGTTGCATAAGAACATGTGAGTCATGACTCTTTAGCCCAGCAAGGTTTCAAGCCTTCATGTCAATACATCGTGAAAAGTTTCTTGAATACCCATAAGAGACTTTTATTTTCTTCAATGTTGCAAGGAAGATTTCCTTACTCGGTTTTGTGAGGGTGAATTTTGCCTTTTGAATCTGGACACGCATCTTGTAACATCCCCAATTTTCATGTAAATTAATGGAATATATGAACTTTTCACTAAATATTAGTCAATGGTATTTATTTTCCAACAGGATAAATTAATTACTAGAAAATAATGTGGAATTATTCGGAAATATGGTTAATAAATTTGGTTATGAATAATTTGAGATAAGTGATGTCAAAGAAGCTAAATGTATATTTTTCCCTCATTATTTTTATGTATTTCATCCAAAAGGAAGGGGAATATTCTGAAGAAAAATTAGTGAAGTTTCAATATAAGTCTAATTTGCCTTAGAGAAGAGGAAGGAGGGAACATGTAGACTTGGTGGCATCATCCTCTTCCTAAATACAAGAGGACATTGGATGGGATTTATATGACATAAAATCTTCCAAAATCCTTCTCTTCCCTTTCATGCACGTTTTTTTTTTTTTTTTTGAAGAGGAAGAAGGAAGAGAAATGCCATCATGTCAAAGTAATAAATTGATGGAGTAGGTATGTGACATTGGTCGGGAAAGTCCCTTCCCAAAACACCTTCTGATTTCGAAATAGGGGAGAGAGAAGGGAGATATGACACCATGTCATAGTACAACACAATAACTTAGGAAGAGATGGAAGTGTACTAGAAGGCATTTTGTTTTCCAAAAAGGCCCTCAATTTTTGGATTTTTAGAAGGAATAAGGAGGAAATTAAAATTTTGAAGCATGGAGAAAGGTTTTAACCATTGGATAAAAGGGAGTGTGGGCTTGGTGATAGGATAAAATCAAAACAAAATCACTCTTCCCCTATCAGCCATCCATCACGTCTTAAGAGAAGAGGAAGAGAGAGTATAGTAATGATAACCTAAGACTTAGGTTATCTTAAGTACACCTAGAACCTAAGGAAATGTGAAGGATGGGACAAGACCCAATTAATTTAGGGGGGGAGGGGACGTGCACACTGAACAAATCAAAGAAAGAACAAAAAAAAAATCTCCAAATTTTCCTCAAAGCTTCAGCTGAGAGAGAGAGAGAGAGAGATCAAAGGTAATAATAAAAATTCCCTAGATTTCTCTAGAATGGCGAGGAGAGATCCAGAGGCAGGATGAATCTAGAAGAAGCCATGGATATTTATTTAAGAGACTCATCTCCTCCCCTTTGAGGTTGCTGGACACGTTGAGAAGAAGAGAAGAAGGAGATCGAAGAAAAATAAAACTAACAAGGAGAGCCCAAGCAAATGTTCAAGAGGAAGGTAAGGTCTTTGGATACTCATTCCACCTTCTTCTACCTTTGTTCATGTGAGTTAAATATTTTTAAGGAAAATTTCTTCCTTGGTGCATTGAAGGTTAAGGCTGAAAGGAGGAAGAGGAAACGTTATGGATCAAAGTTTCAAGTTGGTGGAATACTAAGATCAAGTAAGTAATAGCTTTAACTACCTAATGATTTCATGGTTGCTAAGTTGGAAATAGTTGAATCTTGCATATATATGTATAAGATGGACCTGATTAATTAATAAAATGATTGAATGAAGGATCAACCTTAAGATATAGGGTCCAAGAAGAAAGATTATTATGATATAAGAAAAGTTGATTGTTGAAAATTGAAGTTTGGTTGTGCAATCCAAGGTATGATTTGGGTCAGCCTCAGGAACATGAGGAACGGATTCATTGTTGGTGTTTTAAATGCCTCTAACACGTTCAAAATGAGATTTTAGTATAGGGACATAGAGATTTTTGAATGGTTGGAAAAGGCTTATTTTAAGCCATCAAATAAATATTTTTAAGGAAGGGTTATTTATATTTATATTTTGGTTATTTTAGGGTTACTTTGATTTTCGTGCACCCGGGGAAAAATTTACTGATATTTGTGGTCAACTACCAAGTAGTAACCCTAATCCTCATATGTATTGTGTTACTTTGTATGTTTGATTTTCCATGATTGTGGACCTGTGTCTCCTGAAAAGGGACATGCGTTGTGTGCATTCAGTATGGTCTGGGTTTGGAGCCCAACTACCGTGTTTTTCCTTATGTTTTTCATAGCACTGTGGATCCAGGGCTCGCTTTGTTAAGTAGTCCTGTGTTTGTTTCTAGGACATGTAGTCCTTCCACAGTTAACACTGTACACATGGTATGGTGCATTTGTGTTAATGCGCGTTTGTTATTGAATGTTGTTATCTGGTGTTTTTTCTAATTATGGTTATATACATATACTGCATATGCATTACATATGAGATTCATGGTTACTCTACGATTCACTTGTGAATCCAGACTTTTGTAAAACTTTAGGTAGTACCTCAAGGGAAGTATCTGGTGAAAAGGGTAAGTCAGCTGAGCTGGAGTAGATGGAGTTGAAGGCGGCGAAGGATGATTATTTTGATATTTATTTTGAGATTGGATAACTGTATATTATTTTGGCCTCTTGGGCACTAAGTAGATGACTGTATATCTAACCCTACGTGGATTATATTTTGTTACTTGTTTTAATTTTAGCAGTGTTGTCTAAAGTCCAAACTGGAAAAAAATGCTCTGCTGCGTAAACCTTTGTTGCATGCTAAAAAGTAATAATTAAATAAGATAAGGTAATAATAATAAAAAGGGAATCCCTCTATCCGCCACCTGGAAGGGTAAGGCCGGTAGGGGTGTAAGACGTCTTCATGAACTCTCATGGCCTATAAATCTTTCCTCGCTTGAAGATGATCTTTTGACTTGTCTGGTTTGTTAAGCATCGTGTAAAGAACATTGTCGCACACATTTCTTTCAATATGTATGACATCAAGACTGTGTCGAAGCAAATTGGATTTTCAATGCGGAAGAGTTAAAAGATGCTTATCTATTGCCATTATGGAGGTGCAGAAGCAGTCTTTCTCCTTACTTTTGTTGTATTGACATTTTTTCCAAACTTGAATTCAACATCCTGAAGCTACTGTAAGATATCTACACCCGATAAAGTCTGAAGAGGTCCTTTTTTTTCCTCTTTCCCATTGAAATGATTCTGTTGCAACCTAAACTTGTGCTTAGCATCGAGAAACTTTTGATAACCAATGAAACATCACTTTCGACTGTGGGGAAGGCACATTAAGTTTGAGTCAAAAGTGCAAGCTGGACAAGCTATGACAATATGCACATTCCACCTCGATAATGTTCTTAGGCGAGGAAAGTCACTTATCATCCACATCAAGGTTGTACGCAAGTTGAACAATGTCTTTTCTACAGATCATATGTCTCGATGCCGACATTTCACAAGTCTAGCAATTCTGTAATAAGCGGTTGCAGATACACATCGATGTCATTACTAGATGTTTTTTTGCCATCAATAATCATAGAAAAAATGAAGGAGCTTCGTCTCATACACAACCAGGGGGCAAGTTGTAGGGAATTAAGACTACAAGCAAACTACTGTAACTTATGCTAAGATTCCTAAGTGGATTCAAACCGTTGGTCGCCAAAGTAAGGCAAACATTTCTAGGGTCTGCCGTCAAAGCTGGAAAGTCTTAGTTGAACGCTTTTCAGGCTTCTGTATTCTGTGGATGTCTTAATTTACCATCTTCGATCTTGTCAACTTCATGCCACCTCATATGCTCAGCTGTTTTAGACAACATATTCTTTGTAACGGAGGTTTTAAAGGAAACTACCCGAGAATCTTTACAGGTTTCTTCTTCTACTTTTTCCCTTACCGAATTGTCTTGTACCTTGAAGTGTGACATCTCTTACAAGTCTCCCTATAAGCATCATCTCCCCAAAATAGCATATTGTTAGGGCATGCATCAATTTTTTCATAGTTCAAGCTCAATTTGTTAATAATCTTCTTGGCCTCATATAACGTTGCTGGAATCTCCACGTCAGGGAAAGCATCTTGTAATAATTTCAAGAACATCGGCATTGCCTTATCAAAGATCCCACGCAAGCACTTGATATGATATAATTTGATAAATAAAAATAATTTAGAGTATGTCCGACAACCTTGATACAAAGAACAATCTATTTCATCCGTGAGGCTGAAAAATTCTCAAGCTGCCTCATTCCTCAAGAAAACTGGGTCTATACCCTGAAATTCTACGGTAAAGTTGTCTTCTTGAAAACCAAATGCATCATGGACAACATCATTAACAAGATAATCTTTGATATACTTGAACTCCTACTTGTGAACTTCAAGGAAGATGATCATCATATCTCATACGAGGTTTCTCACCATGAACTCCTCAAAATGTATAGCCTTCCGAGAAAGATTTCACAAGCAAATGTTCCTTAAGAACTTCTCTGTATGTCACTTCTTAAACATACACTACAACACAAACACACGATCTTACCATTATAGCTGGCGTGAGAGAATGTGAAATCCAATAAATTGTTTAATCCAGCTAGATATGCTGGAGAGTTGCGCGGTAACTTGATCCATGACTAATCCATATGTTGTGAACAAACTTATAAGAAAAGAAGGTGAAGAGAGAATCTTGAGTACCGTTGGAAATTACCAAACATTCAAATTTCAAAATTTCACATTTTGTAGTGGTTATAATTAAAACCGCTACAAATTAGTGACCGTTGGTACCAAGAAACATAAAATTCAAAATGACATATTTTGTAGAGGTTATAATTAAAAGCGCTAAAACTTTATGAACAATTTGTAGCGATTTATTTACTAAAACTGCTACCAAATTAATTGTACAAGAATTGAAGACTTACTGACAAAGTTCAAATTCGGAAAGGCTATACAAGATGAAGCAAGTTGATTATATATGAATTGTTGCAACAGGCTTCATGAATAAAAAAAATGTCCTAATTTTTTTACAATTATTTGAAATAAAAAAAATGTTTTAAATCATAAACAAAACTTAACTAACTATCTAGAGCCTGATCATCAGGTCCTCTTTTAGGGGGAGGATCACCGGGTGAACAACAGTTGATAGCACCATCGTCATCGGCAGGAGGAGGAGCATGAGGTTGATTGATGATGAACCTAGGGTAGGCAGGACCTCTAGAAGGTCCTCATCATGAAACATCTGACTCCATGCCCTCAACATCATAGTGTTCATGATATCCCGCCACTTGGTCTATTGAGCGTAGAAGGAATCAGTCTGCACCTGAATCTTCTTGGAAACTTCTGATAGGATCTCCTGAACAGTCTCCTCCTTCGAAATTCGAATGCCAGAAGTCCTTACCAAAGAGGTGCCAACCTCAAAGGCAACACTCCTACCGCATACCATGTTAGGCCTAGCATCTAACCCCAGACCCCAATAATGTCTAGGGAGCTCAACTGGCCCAGACCAGCTTTCAGAGGCGTAGTAGGCTCCACATACCCCTGTGACTCCTAGGTTTGGGTCTATCGCAGCTCTACCTTTGCCTTCTAAATCTGCCCCTGCCACACGCATTTTATAAAACATGTAGTAAGTAAATTCATTTAATGTAAGTAAATTACAAAATTAAAACTAAAATGTATATAACTTACAATGGCCTTCTCTTCTTGTTGGGAGGTCTCCGTCCCGTCTTGGTAGATATGGGTGTATGTGAATAACTCTATATAGTTTGTCTAGCGGTTCTCCTATTGAGCCTTCTTCTCCTAAAAGAATTGAAAAAATATAAAATTATTTTTATTAACAATATAACAATTAATAAGTTTATAATATAAAGCTAAAATTAATTTAGTTTTACAAAATAGCTCATTTGTAAGTGACGACAAATGTCTTCAATCCGCATTGTGATGGATCCTCTGCTGCACTTTGCTCCCGAGGTTCCTCTCAGAAAGAGGCTGTAGAAGATACAAAACATTAAAATAATTAAAAAGTATTAAAAAATAATAATTGCTAAAGAATTTATAATTAGTAAAAACTTTACTTGTCCATCTTGGCTCCTCCCGTACTAGACAAAACTCACCCGGTCATTAGGTGGGACGCCTTCTAGCATGTTCTCAATCAGCTCTTTAAAGGAATCATCCCATCCTTGTTCATGATATGGTAAAGACTATTCCTCTAGTTCTTCCAGCCACCCCCATCTTGATCAACGTGTACCTCTTCCTGGTATCACAGACGATAAACTTATTTTGTATCACAATTGAAGAAATAATAATTCAATATAACTAATTAATTAATTAACAATGACATAAATTATAACCATTTACATTTATAAAATAATTAAATACAATAAATTACCTTCATAGCTTCATCCCACGCTAAATCCTTTGGTGCCTTGGGAACATTCTTCAAAGTCTTGAAGTGAATGGGGAACCGCAACCAATTCAAGCCCAGCTCGTTTAGATATTAGTTGAATAGGTGACCACCATTCTCGATTGGCTAGTCCATGGCCTCATTCCACAGACCTACGACACGTGGCCCCTTTAGCTTATTTACACCAACCAAATCAAGCCTCATGGTGGTGATGTTCACCTGCTCATCTGCACAATTTACCACATTTTTTATTAAATTTAAATCCACTTTTAATTTTATTTGATATTAAATTTAACAAAACAATAATTAAATTTAACTTTTACTTGCAACTCAAACTCGGTCGATTGCGAAGAGGACTATCAAAGGTTCCCTTGCTTTTAGGACTCGTCCTCATCTAGGAACTACTTTATCACGCTAATGGGAATGTTGAAGTCAAACTCTTCATTCCCCTCATAGTTGCTCAGGTTGAGCTCAGCCCCCTTGATGAGCACAAATTATGTCATGTTTTCCCTGTATTTCATGACAAAATTGTATGGTAAATGAAAGCTTAACCACAAACAATCCAAGCAAAAAGGCATATATTCATGATATAGGGAACTGAAGGATGGAAACCATTTACATCCTAAACATGTGCTAAGAAGGAGCAAAGCTGATACTATGCTATAGCATTCTGACTGCAACTCGAAGTGCAATAAAAAGCATTACGAAAGCTATAGCAAAGTAAAGGACGCGATGCTATGCGGTATATTTTTTGACCTGTTTATCTAGCTAATTTCAGGAATAAACATAAAAGATCGAGATCGACAGGTAGATTGCTGACGTAATGAAATAAAAAATGCAGAGGATCAAAATGGAAAGATTTGAAGAATCCTGCAGGATCAGCGGAATCAATCTACAAACAGAAGATGCGATAGATCTCGACAGATATGGAAAGCCCAGCTAGTTGAAACTTGCATTACACGGAAGTCTGAGTATAAAAGGAAACAGTAGGTCAACCCTAGAGGGAGAGTCGCACAGAGCCAAAACAAGATTACACATTCGGCCGACTCAAAAGAAGAGTGAGAGACTTCACTAGCACGAGAATTCCACGACAACCTAGCATCCTTCTTTGCAGTAAGACGGAGGGAAGAAGATGTGGAGTAGTGACATGACAGGGCTTCTTCCACGCCGTCTGAACACTGTCAAGCTTTCTATTTTCAATTATTTTATTTTAGTAGTTAGATCATGGGTCATTCTGTTACTATATGTTTTGTGTTTCCCTCGTCAGTCATGAACTAACTTTCTGATGGCTGAATGAGGATGAATTCTTAAGTGCTATATGAACCCAGTTGCAATTTCTTAATTTAATATATTCGGTTTGCTTATCAGTGAATTAATTACTAGTCGATTAGAGGAATCTAAGGGCTAGAATTGTGGTCTCGGCTTACTGGCAAGGAGTCGAGGCTAGACCTCTGAGAAACAGTGTTTGCTAGGCAGCCGGTGCAAGGCTTGACCTATTTATTGTAGGCTTCAGGAATGGGTCTACCTCTCATAACCAGGACACCCTGAGTATAATGCAGATTTAACTAGAAAGTTGCCATAGGAATATGGAAGGAGTATAGTTAGTATCATATGTATCGGACGGAGAAGCTTCGATAGATTATAGAGGTGGGTTGACCGAATAGCTTTGTAGTTAGTAGCCAAGCTGTAGCATTGCGAAAGCTGTGCAGTATGGATGCTATAGCAATGGGTAGAGTAACTGGGGGATTTATGCGCTTAAGGATGATTCCGAGTTCAGCCTAACTTCTCACTGATATCTTCTTAAACTTACTTTGTTTACTTCTGTTATAGCATAATTACAAAAACCTCTCAAACCAATTATATTTACTTCCTGTTTCCACAACTATCATAGCAATTGAGCGTCACTCTTCGGTATCTCAGTCTCTGTGGGATGATACTCTACTTACACTTTATTACTTGCTCGACTGGTTCACTTGCCATCAAGGAAATCGACCAACACCCCTCAACCTGAACATGCAGCTTTCGAAAGGTCGCCTCTTGTGGGGGTCGTCTGCTGTGATTGCTCTAGGAGGAGCTGTTGTGGCTAGGTTGCCTCCTACGATGGCACAGGGACATTTCTACCCTGTGCTGCCCACGACAGCCCCTACTACCACCCCCTCTGCTACTGCTCCCCTATAGAAAAGGTCTGGGATGCTCGACCTTCTTTCCCTTGTCTATATCTCTCCCGGAAGCCATAAATTTGTAAATACTTAAGAAATCTTTCAAGGGTATACATAGTGAAATCTTTCAGAGGATACGTGAGAAACAAATTTGGGTGGTAAACTGTTTGGTGGCGGCATGTGTATAAAGGTTTCAACTTTGTAGCGATTTTACAAAAAAAATTGCTACAAAGTGTTGAAATTAGTAGCGGTTTAAGAAAAACTGCAACATAAAATGCTACAAATAATGACACCCTACCTCGTCCAACGTGAACATTTGTGCGGTTCTATATAACTGCCACAAATGTGCAAGACTATTTTCATTCTGTAGCAATTTCTAGGTGTAACCGATACAGTTGTACAACAATGTTTGCATTTTGTAACGGTTTCTACCTATAACCGCTACAAACTTGCAGACTCTTCATATTTTTTAGCGATTTGTCCATCTAAACTGCTACAAATAAACCGCTAAAAATTTTCCACCATAAGGAGCCTAGTTAGCCCCATATTTGTAAATATAAACTGCTACAAACTAACCGTAATAAAAAATACATTTTACTTGATTGTTTCATCCTATTGCCCTAGCTCCAAGCATAACAAACTAGACAGCATTCAAAAGGAAAAAAACTAAAACATATCTACTAGATCCTAATGTTCAGGATGATAACAGGAGATACGAAGATATGAAGGATCAGATCTATTATCGGTGAATAATTTGCAACATGAAGCTAAACATTGGTTTGAAAGTACTTGCCAACCACAGGAAAAAAATGCAAATGGCCTATACTTGATATCATGTTACGTATCACCCTCCATATAACCAGGAGAGCTCTAGTTGTCTGATTTTTCCATGGATCTTAGGGAAAATGTTATTTCAGATAAAGTCTAATAAGGGTTTGGCCCTCAAAAAGTATAAGAAAAAAACCAAGGGTGAAAATTAGTAGACTTTATCTGTAATAAAAAGTCTACTGAGATCCATGGAAACTCAGACAACTAGAGCTCTCCTGGGTGGTTATGTAGAGGGTAATACGTAACATGATATTGTTAGCATTGGCCGACCCCCTAGAGGGGGTGAATTGGGTGTATGATAAAAACTTATGAACTTTGAAAATCTTTTCGCATGTTAGTAAAAGCAACATGTATGAAAGTAATCAGTCATAAACCATCAATTAGTTATTCAAACACATATGCTGGAAATATAAGAGTTTAGGGAAGAGAATATGCAAACTGTGATTTATCCTGGTTCGGCCCAATCCATGATGACCTATGTCCAATCCCTAGGCTCCTCCTGAGATTTCAAATCGACTATCTTCCTCAAGTTTTAACCGGATACTTGATAACCTTTATAATCCCACAAGTTTATTCGGGCAACTGTGCAGCCTTTAACAAATCTCTCACCGAGATACTCCCCCTTACACACCGTAAGGATAGAACCTTTATGATGAAGAATTACAATCAATCTTCTCTCTCAGAAGTGAATAAGATGAACTCTAAAGTATATTACAAATCATTTTACCCTCTAAGGTACACTATATAGACATTGAGAAATAGAGAGCATATGAGATAAGCATTGAAGTCAGAGTATAGGCATTTCGACAGAGATGTTGTAAGCTAATGTTATTGGCTTTGTCTATTCATTCCTGTATTCTTTTTTTTTTTTGTCTTGAATTAGTCTCTATTTATAGTTGATGGAGGTCATATGACCGTTAAGTAAATTCTTCCGTTGTGTCTTCTACAACATGACCGTTGGAAGTAGCTACTGGAGCGTTTGTACTTCCTCTATATTTGTCTACCATTTATCTCCGTTAAATATCTGTTGTGAAGGTTCAAGCTTTCTGTTGAGTGTTCAAACCATTTGTTAGAAAGATGAAGCTTTCTGTTAAAGACATATTTTAGTTGTTGGCAGAATTTGAGGTTTGTTCGTTTTTGTTTCGCTGCAACGTAACTCCACAAGACATCCCTTTGGTTAGTAATTGACTAAGGATGAGTCACTTTCGCTTTCGCCGGAATGGGTGTATGAGAGTATGATCATTTGACATGATCTAACTGAGTTTCTGTGTATGTCCTCTATTTTATGCTACAGCAATTAATGTCTTACACCAATCTTGCTTTTTGAGGATATGCATGTAATCTTTCAACTAATCATCTAAAACTCACTAATAAACATGTTTAGAAGCATTGAGAACAATAATGAGTAATAATCAGAAGTTATAGAATGATAACCAGTTAATTGGAATTTACGAAGACGAAGAAGACCAAGTATTGCAAGAACTGATTAACCATTATTCGAGTATCAACTCAGTCTACTCGAGTAATCTTTGACATACTTGAGTATCCTTTAAATACTTTCCACACTAGTGCAAAAAAGGGTTTTAAGACCGCCTCATTTAGACCGGACTTTCGACGCTCCGGTCTTAAAGGTATGACCGGTGGCAATTTTGTAAATATAAAGAACTTCTTATGTATGACCGATGGCAGTTTTGTAAATATAAATAACTTCTTATACCAGATCATTTTTTCATAGGTATTAAATATATTATTCAGACCTGTTAAAAAACAAGCCGGTCTTAAAAATGTTATTAAAAAATTCAAATATCAATTACTTTATGGAGAAATCTCACACAGCCGGACAAATATTTTCTACGGTCCAAAATAATAAGGAAAAATTTAAATATAAAGGTAATAAAGTTTTAAGACCAAACATATTTAAAAGCGGGTCTTAAAAGTTATTCTTTTAAGATAGGACATAAAATGCTATTTGGTATAAAATATAGAAAAAGAGTGAGGATAAAAAATTAATTACTTTTAAGACCGAGACAATAATATGACCGGTCTTGAATATTAATTATTAAGACCGTCTCTTTTTATATCCAGTCTTAAAAATGAACCGCCAAATAAACATTTCTTCACGCGAAAGCTTTTGTTACTCTCACTGAAGAACCTCTATTCACGTTGCAAAACCCTTCCTGTTGCATTACTTCTCTTCCTGTCTCGAAAATGAACGGTGAAAACGATTCTATTTGTGTTCCGAGAACGCCAGTTACTGGTGTGAGTCAGAACAAACCCTCTTCATCTCACAATGAGCCTCGTAATCGCTCTGCACGCTGTGGTAGAAGAGGCACACGAATGATGGATGTAACCCTAAGTCGGACTTCTTGGTCAAGGCTGGAGATTCAGTTTGATGAAAAGTTAGAACCTTTCGGTACCAAGAAATGCAAATATACTAGTTTTGTTGGCTATCTAGTATGCAGCAAGGTTAGCATCTTGACATATGAGTGGAAAAATGTGGACGTTGGCACAGTAAAGGATCCTATTTGGGACACTATCTGGCTTACATACAGTGTCCCTGACTGTCAGAAGTTGAAAGACAAGACATTGTCTTATTATGCTGATCGGTGGAGGAAGTTTAAGACCTTTCTAGCTGACAAGTATATTTTTGCCGAGGTTCGGCCTGAAGAAAATCCTTGGGACAAGTACATATTTATTTATGAACAAACTTGACAACAATTTGTTCAGCTACAGACCAGTTCTGAAGCTCTGGTGAGTTTATATTTAGTTTTGTTTGCCCTTTTGTGTGCTTATTAACCTTGCGGATATGTGAATGTTATTGTGTTCATCTAATCCTGTTAGTTAAATGGTTTGGTGTGTGAATAGAAGTATACATTTCCTGCCTTTGTCTATGCAAGTCGATATGTAAACCACGAAAAGGTAAAATACTAAGAAGGTAATTAGGGAAATAATAATGGCATAAGAGTCAAGCCATTATTATAGTCTTAGTTCTGTTATAGTAGGTAGTTATTAGACATTGCTGTTAGTTAGTTAGTATGTTAACTATGTAATGGTTTCAGTGCAAGCTGTTATTGAGCCTTAAGAGTCAAGCCTCTAACTATATATTAGAGGTTAGTCTAATATGTGTAGGAACCAGTTATGATGAATGAATGAATTCATTTGAGTTGGCGCATTTACGCAACTCCCTTTCCTCTGTTTCTCCCAATTTCTTCTACAATTCTACATCTTTCTTAAATAAAATGTTGAAACTTGATGAAGTGAATTTGACTAATGTTTGACCTTCATATGAAGCAGAAGTTCTCTAATTTATGTTAGTGAGATGGCTGGAATTCATAATTAATAGTTTTTTTTCAATTCTGATTCACATAAAAGAAGGGAACAAGCATAGGAGATATGGAGAAAGAATGATTGCCCGCATAGGCCTTCTCGCGGCGGATATGAAATGGCCGAAAAAGAATTGATGGTGGCCAAGCGGAAGAGATTGGAAGATGAAGCTGAATCCAATCTTTCTGCGGTAGTTGATCAGCCATCTCCAATACGTCGCGAGGAGTTGTGGTTGCATATTCGGCAAAAAGCCAAGTGGTGCCTACACGAGTGAACAAACTCGTGTAGTTGCTGAAAGAATTGTAAGTATCGTTATTGTTATTTTTTTGTTACTAAACATGTTTCATTACTAAGTTTCTCGTTATCTGTATCTTACAGGAAGATCTTAAAAAGAAAGAAGCAGAGGGATCTTTTGTGTCGGACGGGAGGAATGATGTTCTGACCGTTGTGACCGAAAAACCGGATCACACGGGGTATGTAATGGGGGTTGGAGGATGGGTAGGCCTGAAGGAATACTTTGGTAAATCCAAATGCCATAAACAAAGTATGGTTACCCGGGAAGAGATGGAATAGACGCTGGCCAAATTAAGTGAGGAAGCAGCGGCTAAAGAAGCAATGTTTCAATCCCAGATAAGCTAGATGAAGGAGGAAATGAATCAGATGAGGCTGCTTTTGAGCTCTCGTCTAGAGAGCAGTGTTCCCGTCACACATTCACCTACACCTATGCAGCAGAGCACTAGGGGGAGCTGCATTGTTGGATAGTCAGAGCAACCTTGTGACCTGTATGTGGAGGATCGTGATAGTCATAGACGATTAGTTGCAAAAGGGACTGTCCACAACTTGGGATCAACTGTACACCACCAACAAATGGCTGATGATGAAGTCAGAGTGTTAGTTGAAAAGGTGATAATTGATGCACCTCTCCCTCTCCCAACTGATCAGCTTAAGCTTGTGAGTGATGTCAAGGGAACCTTCATCTCTTGGCCAGTGAAGCTTGTACATGTCTCTACTCCTGCTGAAGCTTCATCGCCTCCTCCTCAAGTTCCATCCCCTCGTCAAGCTGCATCCCCTCCTCCTCAAGTTCCATCCCCTACTGCTAATTTGACTACCAAGGAAAAAATATCCGATTTGAAAAAAAAAATGATATTTTAAAGATAAATCGTGGCCTGTGAATGAAGTAGTAGGCGTCCCTCATCCTGAAGAGGTTTACCTTGACAAAGAAGATGTAACGTCCCTGCTGCTTCCTGGACAAGAGCTTACTAATCCAATCCTTCAAATGTTTATGAAGTAAGTATCTGATTCTATGAGTACATAATTTAAATGTGTCGTTTAGACACACATACATATATACTAATTCCCTGATCGATGTCATTATTGTACGTTCCTGCATCAATAATTGGTTGAACAGGGAAAAATCAATGATTTTGGATTCTTGTGCCCAGTCCATGCAAGTACAACACCCTTGGTGTTGAGACAAGAATACATGTCAAAGAGGGTGTGTGAAGTGATAAGAAAGGTGTACGTGTTTCCATACTAACACGGGTGCATATCACAATTCTTGTCTGCAATTCACTTAATTCTGCTACATATATCACTGAGTACTTTACTGCTGTGAATTTTCAGCCGCCACTAGCAGTTGGTCCTCATGTGCATGGAGAATCATAAAGTTATCTTCTTATACTCCACTCACAGTGAGCCAGGGTCTACATTGACGCAGAGCGTCAATGAGTAAGCATGTCATTTTGATTCTCTTGTCTGAAATCTCTACTATTATTGATACAATTTTTATTTTGATTATAGTGCCATGAGGACCTTCCAAATCGAGGTAAACAAAAGGCGTGGGTCTCAGGCCACTTATCCTAAATGGCTCAAACCACAGGTTAGTACATATTTGGACACTGGCACACTGCCTTGTGAACTTGGTCAGTAAGCTATATATGCTAGCTCTTATATATATTTCTTGTTTGTTTTAAACCCGTCAGCAACCAACGGGGTCCAACTTATGTGGCATCTACGTCATGAAACACATATATGATATTATCACGAAAGGAACGACAAAATTAACTGCAAAGGTAAATGTATTTGATGTTACATATTATGGCTGAATTCAGTTTATGGCTTAATGTTACATATGAAATATGCATGCAAGTTAATTCAGTTTCTGTCTTTGATGTTACAGAGGTTTGCCGGTCCTGCTCCCTTTCCTGATGATGAAGTGGAGCACATACGCAATGTGTTTTGTGAATATCTGTATGACCTAATTAAATCCTAAATTCATTTGTAAATATGCATACGCAATGTGTAATTCAATAATAAATTTGTTTATTTTTTCGAAGAATTCGTTCGTTCATTCATTCTAGCTATTTAGTGCTTGAAATTTGAGGTACAGGATGTTGTAAATGAGCAATAAGATACTCTGAAAAGTATTCGCGACTTCTATGACCTAAATTAATTAAGGGAAAAGAATAATTCAATGAATTATGCCTAAAATTATATATGAGAATTAAATCATGAAGAATAGCCAATGATTTAAACTTATTTGGAAAATTAGGAATTTATTTTCCTTGTAATCTATAAAAAAAAAGGAAAATAAAATAATAATAATGAATAAAGTACTCAGTGACTTTTATGACCGTATATTTTTTAAAGATCCGGTCCTAAAAGACTTTTAGGAGCGTATATTTGTTAAAAGTACGGTCTTAAAAGTATTCGTTTATTTTAAAAATATGGCGAGACCTTTAGGACCGCATATTTATTAAACATCCGGTCCTAAAAGTCTTCGTTTATTTCTAAAGACTTTTAGGACCGCATATTATCTGAACATCCGGTCCTAAACGTCTACGTTTAATTAAAAAATATGGCAAGACTTTTAGTACCGCATATTATATGATCTTCTAGTCCTAAAAGTCGACGTTTAATTGTAAAAATATGGCTAGACTTTTAGGACCGTACATTTGTTAATTATCTGCTCCTAAAAGTCTATTGCGAGACTTTTAGGACCGTATATTTGTTATTTGTCCGCTCCTAAAAGTTCAGTCTTAAATATCGTTTTTTTTAAAATATGGCTTAACCTTTAGGACTGTATATTTGTCTAACATCTGGTCTTAATAGTTTTCCTTTAAACAGAAATGTTGACTCGTTTTTCAGACAAATTATTAGGGTTCAAGACAACCGAGGTTCTGGCGTTTTGCTCAAGCTAAGACCCTCTTTGTCGTCGATGTTACCCTCGGTTTCCCTTTTCTTTGTCTCTTTTCTTTTTGTCGGAAAAATAAGGAAGATAATGAAAAGGACACTGAAAATATTCAAATTAGGGCGAGGTAAAACCGACGACAACGACGGTCTAACCTTGAGAAAAATAATCACTTTGTTTGTTTTTATTCGAATAAGGTAAACGCTTTTTTTTTTTTTTTTTTTTTTTTTTGGATGTTCTTAACTGTATTCTGCGAATTTTTAATGTTCATTTACACGAGGACAATGTTTTGTTTGTTTCCGTTTTGTCCGGGAAAGAAAAAAGATAATGAAAAGGACAATGTTCATGAATATGGAAACAATAATAAATTTATTTATATTTTTTTAAAATGTTGTCCCGTTAGGGGTAGTAGCATACAGGAAAAAAAACATAAAAACATTTACTCCTCCCCATCGTTGTCGGAGGGGAGGGAGTCGTCAACGTCGTCATCTGAAGGATCGTACTCAACGTTCTGGGCGTCGAGTACCGCGGTCAGCTTGTTGTTGATGGCGTGATGGACCTGAAAAAGTTGGCCCAAGCGTCGGTCTATATGATCGACGCAGGCCAAGAGGTGCTGCATCATCTGGTAGAATGACGGGTTTGGAAGCAGCGGAGGAGGGTACGGAAAAGGAGGACCTCGTAGTGGTGGAGCAGCCATTACGGTGAAGGTTTTAGAAGTGATGGAGAAGAATGTGAAGGAAGTAAAGTAACATCGGTTTTAAATAGAGAACCCTTCCTGAACAATGTGAGACGCCGGAAACAATAACGAAGAGACGCATAGTTCCTCAGAATACAAGGAGAAGCCTAGTTGGGAAGTTTATCTAGAAGTCGAAGAGACTCTGAATCATTCATTTGAACAGAGTATAAGGATACGACTCTGCTATCTGAGTAATTTGAAAAGAATGAACTTTTAATACCGGATATTGTAAAAGATCCATTATTAAAACTAAGATTTATTAAGAAAAAAATTCTTACCTTTTTAAAAAATTGAATTGAAAAAACTAAATGAATTCTAGGACCGGATACAAGGTAAAAGATCGGTCTTAAAAGTGATTGAATTGATTGAAAAAAATAAATAATAGACTTTTAGGACTGGACATATTATAAAAGGTCGGTGTTAAAATCAATTGAATTGAAAAAAAACAAATAATAGAATTTTAGATCGCATATTTATTAACTCCTCATACCTCTCTGTCCTTATTAAACTCCTCATACCTCGTAACTCCATACTACGTCGCTCTTAAAGTATATAAACTCCTCATACCTCTCTGTCCTTATTAACTCCTCACAATCTCGTAACTCCACACTACGTGGCTCTCTGCCCCAATTGCTCAAACCATGGTTAGATATAAGAGAACCGCTCGTAGGGGTACTCTTACTCCTGATGCTCATACCTTCCGTAGATCGTTATACGGTGCACCTCCTCCAGCGAGAGTGCGTTCTATTGTGACAGAAGAGTCTCAGGTCGTTGGACCCATTGTACTTTCAGATGATGAAGAGATTGCCGTACCCCCCTCCAGCCTTCAGACCATGAAGAGGTTCCTGCTCCCCCTCTCCAACCAGTTGGCCCCAGTGTTGGTCGATTTCCTTGATGGCAAGTGAACCAGTTGAACAAGTAATAAAGTGTAAGTAGAGTATCGTCCCACAGAGACTGAGATACCGAAGAGTGACGCTCAATTACTATGATAGTTGTGCGAACTGAAAATAAATATAATTGGTTTGAGAGGTTTTTTATAATTATGCTAATAACAGAAGTAAACGAAATAAGTTTAAGAAGATATCAGTGAGAAGTTAGGTTGAACTCGAAATCACCCTTAAGTGCATCAATCCCCCAGTTGCTCTACCCATTGCTATAGCATCCATACTACACAGCTTCTGCAATGCTACAGCATGGCTACTAACTACAACGCTATTCGGTTAACCCACCTCTATAATCTATCAAAGCTTCCGCGTCTGATACATATTATGCTAACTATACTCCTTCCATATTCCTATGGCAACTTTCTAGTTAAATATGCATTACACTCAGGGTGTCATGGTTATGAGAGGTAGACCCATTCCTGAAGTCTACAATAAATAGGTCAAGCCTTGCACCATTTGCCCTAGCAAACATCTTGTTTCTCAGAGGTCTAACCTCGAATCCTTGCCAGTAAGCCGAGGCCACATATCTAGCCCTTAGATTCCTCTAATCGACCAGTAATTAATTCACTGATAAGCAAACCGAATCTATTAAATTAAGAACTTGCAACTGCGTTAATATAACACTTAAGAATTCATCCTCGTTCAGCCATCAGAAGGTCAGTTCATGACTGACGAGGGAAACACAAAACAGATAATAACAGAATGACCCATGATCTAACTACTGAAATAAAATAAAGGAAAACAGAAAGCTTGACGGCGTTCCGACGACGAGGACGAAGCCCTGTCAAGTCACCACTCCACGTCTTCTTCCCTCCGTCTTACTCCAAGGAAGGATGCTGGGTGATCCTGGAATTCTCGTGCTAGTGAAGTCTCTCACTCTTCCTTTGAGTCGGCCGAATGTGAAATCTTATTTTGGCTCTGTGCGACTCTCCCTTTTTAGGGTTGACTTGCTGTTTCCTTTTATACTCAGACTTCCGTGTGACACAAGTTTCAGCTAGCTGGGCTTTCCAAATCTGTCGAGATCTATCACATCTTCTGTTTGTAGATTGATTTTGCAGATCCTGCGGGTATCTTCAAATCTTTCCATTTTGATCCTTCACATCTTCTATTTCATTACGTCAACAATCTACCTATCGATCTTGATCTTTAATTATTATTCCTGAAATCAACTAGATAAAAATGTCAGAGAATATGTCGCATAGCATTGCGTCCTTTACTTTGCTATAGATTTCGTGATGCTTTTTATTGCACTTCGAGTTGCGGTCAGAATGCTATATCGTCGTATCAGCTTTGCTATACGTTCTTTTAAAACAATGTAATTTGCTTCTTCTTTGCACATGTTTAGGATGTAAATGGTTTTTATCCTTCAGTTCCCTATATCATGAATATATGCTTTTTTGCTTGGATTGTTTGCAGTTAAGCTTTCATTTACCATTCAATTCAGTCATGAAATACAGGGAAAACATGGCATAATTTGTGCTTATCACCCAGCGCGCCTACCGTTGACCCCTCTCCTCTTCCCTCTAATGATGCATTGCGGCTGATGCGAATAAGACAGGAACTTGCTGATCTCCGGCGGGAAGTTAGTGCTTTTCATGCTGATATCGCCAAGGATGTTTAGTCAGATTCTTGTTTTTGATAATTTTCTGCTTGTTTTTCTCTTGTATTTTTTCTTGTGTATGTGCATATTCACCAGTAATGTACGAAGCATTAAGAACTAAGCTTGTGTTATTTTTTTGTTCATATTCTCCAGTAATTAAAGAAGCTTATTCTCCAGTTTTTCTTTAATTTTTATTCATTCAGTTGCTGATGCGCTCGCCAAAGCTAATCCTCTTTTTATAAAAAAAACATGAGGACTTTTAGGACCGGATGTTTAATAAGACTCCGGTCTTAAAATTAAATGAAAATAAAAAATTAAGATCGGAGTCTTTTAAACCTTTGGTCTTAAAAATTTAATTATATATTTAGGATCGGCTACTTTATAACTAACCGGTCTTAATAAAATCCAAATTAATAAAACATGTCTCTGTCGCGCGGAATATTAAATTTCCCTATCTGAACTTCTCTTGTCGCGCCGAAAGTGATTACTCAAGTTCTGTCTCCAGTGTTTGTGTGTTGCTTCGTCGCTGCTTCGCGTTGCTCTCTCGACAATCACTTTCTAGTTCCTTGGCTAAACGTCTATAGACCAAGTTTGTAAGAGGTGTTTCGGTTATATAACTTTATGATTTTACGGGTTGAATGAAATCGATGAAATTTTCTTGTGGGTTTCTCTATTGTTAATGAATATTGTATTTTGAAGATTATATTTGCACTTTAGACCTACCCAACTGACCAACAAATGTTTTTAGGTTACTCTTGCTGTCTGCAACATCAACATTCGTGGCGGGAGCAAGTTTGAATCAGCAAACACATTTGAATTTATATTCTACAAGTGAGTCCACAAGACCTTCATGCGATGCATTTAATTTCCTCGTCATGCATTTATTTTGCTTCTTGGATTCACTGTGATACATTTATGACCAAAAGTGATTCTTCGTTATGCCTTTAATGGGCAAGTTTCTCCGTAATAAAAAAAAACATAACCGACATTGAGCATAAATATGCATTTGGTGTTGCCTTATTTTATATGCAAGTGTCAATTTTTTCGGATTATGTATGTTAAATCTTTCCGTCTATAGGAATTCTACTATGGATCACAATTGGATAAGTGCGTTATGGATGAGTGTTGAATATCAGAATGGGGTGAGGGACTTTATAGAATTTGCTAAACAGAATGCCCATGATGATAGTGGGAAGTTTTATTGCCCTTGTGTATAATGTTTGAATAAGAGGCGACTAAGTCCTGAAGTTATACACACACATTTAATTTGTGAAGGATTTTGTAAAACTTATACAGTATGGGTATGGCAGGGTGAAAAAATACCAAGTGGGTCTCAACATGGGGATGTGGCCTTTGATGATAATGACACGGATATGGATGATCGCATAGAGAACATTATTCGTGATGTAGGAGAAGAGGCTTTTCATCAATCACATGCATATGGTAATATTTGCAGTGATGCAGAGACCCCGCTATACCCTAGGTGTAAAAAATACCAATTGTTAAACGCTGTATTGAAATTGGTAAGCTTGAAGGCACGCCATGGATAGAGCAACAAGAGTTTTTCTGAAATGCTTGAGGCTTTTAAGGACATGCTTCCGGATGAGAATTTATTGCCGCATCGATACAATGATGCTAAGAAAATACTTTGTCCACTGGGGATGGAGTACAAAAAGATCCATGCATGCCCAAATGATTGCGTATTGTATAGAAAAGAGTTTGAAGAGAAGCGGGAATTGTCCGATATGTGAAACCCTAAGGTACAAGTCAAATAAGGGGCTGCAAAAGTGTTGTGGTATCTCCCAATCATACCAAGGTTCAAGAGGTTGTTTGCGAATGAAAATGATGCAAAAAATCTGAGGTGGCATGCAGATGAGAGGATTTCTGATGGAAAGCTTCGACATCCGGCCGATTCTCCTCAATGGAAGAAAATCGATCATTTATTTCCGAACTTCGGCGAAGAACCTATGAACCTTAGGCTTGCCCTTAGCACAGATGGCATGAATCCATATGGAAGCCTTAGTAGCATACATAGTTCATGGCCTGTGCTCCTTATTATTTACAACTTATCTCCTATGTTATGCATGAAACAAAAGTACATCATGTTGTCTATGTTGATTTCAGGACCAAAACAACCCGGAAATGACATTGATGTTTACCTTGAGCCCTTGATCGAAGACTTGAAGGAGTTGTGGGAAGAAGGTGTCGATGTTTTTGACTCTTTCAAAAAGGAGGTGTTTAAATTGCGAGCCATGATATTTTGTACTATAAACGACTTCCCAGCATATGGGAACTTGTCAGGGTATAGTGTAAAAGGCCATAAAGCATGTCCGATTTGTGAAGAAGGCACACGCTACCATCAACTTCAACATGGAAGAAAGACGGTTTATCTTGGACATAGGAGATTTCTTCGACGGGACTACCCATATCGTCGATTAAAGAAAGGTGGCCAAGAGTATGAAGATGCTCCGGTGGCATTGATTGGGGAGCAAGTTTATGAAAAGGTGAAAAATATCAGTGTCATCTTCGGTAAGAATGCAAAGAGTAGAAAAGAAACAAATATATGGAAAAAGAAATCAGTATTCTTCGATCTTCCATATTGGCGCAATCTTGATGTGAGACACTGTATTGATGTCATGCATGTAGAGAAAAACGTATGTGATAGTATTGTTGGCACGCTTCTCAACATACAAGGTAGTTCCAAGGATGGTGTGAAGGTAAGATTGGATTTGCAAGTAATGGGAATACGCGAAGACTTACATCCAAGGCCATACGGGAAGAGAACTTATTGTCCCCTGGCTTCTCATACCTTGTCTAAGGATGAGAAAAGAAGTTTTTGTGAGTGTTTACATGGCACAAAAGTTCCCACGGGGTATTCTTCAAATTTTAAGAGGCTTGTATCGATGAAGGACTTGAAATTAGCAGGCCAAAAGTCTCATGGTTGTCATGTCTTGATGCAACAGCTACTCCCAGTAGCTATTCGAGGCATCCCCGAATATAATCTTTGGGTCGTTTTGACTAGACTTTGTGTCATTCTTCAATGCGGTTTGTAGTAAAGTTTTCGATATTGAAAAGTTCGATGAATTGAAGAATGAAGGATATCTTATCTTGTGCCACCTTGAGAAGCTTTTTCTTCCTACATTTTTTGACATCATGGTTCATCTAATTGTTCATCTAGTGAGGGAGATAAAGTTGTGCGGCCCTATTCATTTACGATGGATGTACCCAATTGAAAGATCTATGAAATTCCTAAAATAGTATGTGAAGAACGCATACCAGCCAGAAGCATCAATTGTTCAGAAATATGTTTTCTGAAGAAGCCATGAAATTTTGTCAAAATTATTTGGCCAAAGTAAGACATATTGGGCTTCCAAAACGTCAAGCATCTTTGAAGGGGGTAGATGAGGGCTTCGGTAAAGTGTGTGTATCCTGATGAATTATCACAAGTCCACTTATACATCTTGAATAATGTTGATGAAGTTCAAGCCAGCATAGCTGCACATAAAGAAGCTGTAAGGAAATAAAATCATCGAATGACTGAACAAAGGTTGATTAGGGAGCATAACAGAACTTTTGCAAACTAGTTCAAACAAAAGGTCGAGGGAGTGGAATGTGTATCTGATACAATCAAATGGTTAGCACGTGACCGGTCCTAAGGTTGATGTCATAAGTTGGAATTCGTATGTGATCAATGGTTATACATTTTACACGAAGTCCCTAGATGATAGGAGCACCGTCCAGAACAGTGGTGTTATGTTAGAGGCTGAATCTATACACTTCTCCAGTTCGAAAGACAAGAGGCCTTTATTGGCAGTCATGCCATATTATGGGGTTATTGAAGAGATTTGGGAGGTGGACTATGTTCAAATTAGATTTCTCATTTTCAAATGCAAGTGGGTTAATGTCAATAGTGGTGTTCAGATCGATCGGCTAGGATTTACATTAGTCGATGTCAATGGTAGAAGTTTTGGAGATGAACCTTTTATTATGGCAGACTAGGCGAAACAAGTGTTCTATATCACCGATCAAGAAAATAAAATGTGGTCTGTAGCTATCCAAGGAAAAAGGGTCATTGATATTGATGAGGAAAGTCATTCAAATTATGGTCTGATCTTCCTAAGAGTACTCCTTTTTTAAGGGGTCTACCGGACATGAACGAAGAAGATGAAGCGGATAATGAACCCGGCATAAGATATGATCATCAAGAAGGGATATGGGAGGATATCACTTTATAAAAGAGTCAATTCATAAGGTAATATTCATATGCATAATTCTTTGAAAACTTTAAGGTTTTAACTATATTATATTCCTTCTATGTTCTTAAACAATGTCACTGAATATGAAGTTTGTTCTTGTTTTATTTTTGTGGCAGAATCTAATCCAAAGGGGCATGTTATAAAAGAGGATGTTACGTTGTTGGGTGGGAATCAGATGAAGACATAGTGAATATTACATTGGGCATGTATGTTCTATTTGTAACTTATTGAATTTGCATTATATTGTAAGTAAGTTATCTTATTGTATAAATTAATTTAGGTGTTGTTGTCATAGTGTAATCATTAATTAAGAAGCCACATAACTCATGGTGAATAATATTTGTATTCTTTTTCCCAATTCAATTTATTCATAATTGTTCATAGCTTGTACTTAAAGTATCGACTTTTATGTGCTGGATTGGGTGGTGGATTTGTGTATATAATCAAGAAGAACAGAACAGGGAAAAAATTCGGGAAAATTTAGACTAGAAATAAATACACCGGTCTTAAATGTTCAACTGTTAAGACCGGATATATTTATATGTCTGGTCTTAAAGGTCATGTGTACATATATGATATTAAGCTGGTCTTAAAAGTTTGTCTTTTAAGACCGGTGTATTTATACGTCCGGTCTAAAAATTCAACTTTTAAGACCGGATGAATTTACCATCCAGTCTTGAAAGTCAGTCTTTTAAGACCGCGTATAATTAGTCATCAGGTCTTAGAAGTTACTATTTTTCAAACCGGATTTATGTTTGTCTGGTCTTAAAATTCTGATATTTTAAAAGCGGCCGAGTTTTTGTTCGGTCTTAAAAGTTGAGTTTTAGGATCAAACAAAAAATATTTCAGCTTTATTTAGTACGACTTTTAAGACCTAATGTTTTAAATGTCCGGTCTAAAAGAGTTTCTTTAAGACCGGTTCGTGTCCGGTTTTAAATGTGGACTTTTAATACCGGCTGAAACAAGACCGGTTGCGGGTCCAGTCTTATGATGCCTCTTTTGTCCGGTCTTAAAACCCTTTTTTACACTAGTGCCATAATGCCTTGTGAGAGTTGCTCAGAATTTTGCTTAGCAAATGAACATGCTTGAATATAGGAACTCCTTACTCGAGTAACATACTCGATTGAGTATTAAGAGCTAACCTCAGTCAGCAGATTAGCATGTGAACAAAGCAATCATACTCTAGTACCAACCTTAGGTGCTCGAGTACTATACTCAAGTACTACCACGACGTACTCGAGTAACCTTCTCAAAAACACACCAGAAGCTTGTTAATCAAACGTCAATACTTGAGTACCAGATTCCTTACTCAAGTATCGTACTCGAGTAATAATTAGAAAGTGAATATGTGCCTTGTGATCACACAGACATACTCGAGTAATAACTTACTTACTCGAGTACTCTTGCTAGAAACTCGAGCATTACTTGCAAAACCAAAACAATTAGTTGAGAGCAATCATCCATACTCGAGTACTGGCAGACATACTCAAGTGACATACTCGAGTACTGTTGTGGATACTTGAGCACTCATTAGTTATTGAGACCATTGATAGAAAGTAACAACTTCATTTTCATGAGTGATCTCCAGTACAAGGCTTAATTTTCAAAATCCAGTAACTTCTAAAAAGCAAAGAACATTGGCAGCACGAAGGTCAAACTCCATTAAGCATAACGTCTTCAATATAACTCCAGATTTGGCAAATGACCTATGCCTATAAAGCTCTTTAAGTCTTCTTTCCAATGAAAAAGAATAATCTCCAAACTCATTGTATTATAACCATTATAATCAGATTCATGATAACTGTTTTGGACTAGCATTTTTGCAATGTCCTGATCTGATTGTAAACTTCAAAAAATATATATTTCCCATTGGATCTTGTTTTTTCTATGATCTTGATGTTTTTGTAAAGATAGTTGAATCTAGTTTCATATGCCACTAGTTTCAGCTCATTTGGATGTGTAGATTATGAGATACTCCCAAATTACCGAAGCTGTGTGGCGTGAATTACAGTGGCTATTTTGAAATAGCATATCTCATCCATATGAAACTAGTTTCTTCTCAATCAGATCTCTGGTTTAGAGATATAATTGAATAACCGAAGCTTGCTCAAGTGAGTCACAAAATAGAGGTGAACTAAGGGCATGTTTTTCTCACTATACTCGAGTATTGGACTGAATACTTGAGCACAGTAGTGAATACTCGAGTATTAAACCGCTCCAAATATCAGAATTTGTAATGGTTTTTTGTAACTGCTACTAATTGACATTTTTTTTCTCTTTAGTAATTCACTCTTCCCAACCAAACACACTTTCCTCCTCTCCTCCCTTTGCCTTCTTTTCCCTTCAAAAAACCCCCAACGAAACACTATATAAGAGGGCTAACCAAACACTATCTAAGAATGACAATAACTGATCAATTCGAATGCTTTATTTTTAGTAGCATCTATTAAATTTTGCAGCAACACAGATCTGGGCTTCCTTTAATTTCTTTTTCCTTTCCCAAAATTTGTGCACCAAAATTTTGTTTATGGTGCCAGACTGCCAATAGCTCTTCTTAAAAAAGATAAATGGTGTTTCTTTTTTCTCATTTACCTAAATTTCAATAATACCAGAAACAAGCGCAAATAATTTAATTCATCACAAGTAACATATATATCTATCACAAATAATAAACTTTTTGACTAATATAAAAATCCTCAAATTATTCTATAGAAAATCTAAACCCATAACCACAAATTTAGCTCTATAATCATATGGTCATCTATTATCAAAAACTCAATACTTACTCCGAATCAAGTCGTAATACTAAAATTTGCTCTAATCGATACAATAATGTATCCATTAGAAAGCCATAATTGCTGATAACAATATTGTTAGAAGAAAGAACATTGTAAACACAGGTAGTTTCGATTATAAAAAATGAGCTCAAAAGTTGTCCCCTACGTAACGGCCCATGTGAGAGAGCCACGATGACAAATTATCTTTTCTCCAGATCAAAACAAAGAAAGAAAAGGGTGCTCCACGTGGGGAATATATTATTTTCCCCCGTGGCAGGCTATTCCCCATGTGGCTGGCGGGGTATTATATAAATAGGAGCATCCGAGTATATATTATCAAGGGAAACAAATCACGTCACATGGAGCATAGAGAAATTTAGAAATTGTGTGGAATTACTTCTATGCCCCTTATAGAAATAATCTCCTTTTTCCCCTGCGTGTTTTTTCGCTTTTGTTTTTTTTTGTTATTTTTAAACATCCGCGCCTTCCTCGCCAATTCATAGTGCATATCAAAAATGGTTGTTTCACTTTCAGTAATCCCAACAAGAAAGAAACTCCTCGCCAACTCGTGAATCACTCCACTTAACCTATTAATATTTAAGAAACACCCTTTTTACACATTGTTTTATTCATTGGATCTACAAGGTCTAAAATATATATATATATCATTGGACCTAATACTAGTATACTCATGAACTTTCATTTTCAAGGAATTTTATATTTACAACAAAACCCCTTACAACTTTACTATAGACATTTAATTAAGCGTGACCCCTGCAGATTATGTTCTGTAAACTGATTTTCTTTGTTTTGTTTTTTTTTTTAAATAACAGAGGAAGTGTGGATCCTCAATAACATAAGATACTCTTTTCCCACTCAATTTTTATTGAATACACATCGATAGTTAATTGATAATCCAGAGTAATTTATTTATGAAAATGATTAAATTATTAAAAATGTGGAAAGATTAGAGACTATGGATCACGTATGTAATTTGACCCAATTTTTAAATCCCTCTAATATCTATGTGACCTGATTAATGATTTTTTAAGTTTAGTTACCCAAATTATAATTTGGGTAGGTCAATGCTCTTTTAATAGGATTTTCCCTCATATTTAAAGGGGCATTGCCTGTTGATTTTTTCTTTTCAACCCTTTTTATTTGATTTTTTTTACTTTCATCCTTTGAATTTTCTTTTAATCTTTTTTTATTTAATTATTATTATTATTATTATTACTACTACTACTTTTTAATTTGTTCTATTTCTATTATTATTTGATAGTCTCTTTTATTCCTATAAATAATTTTTTACTAAAACATCTATTATAAATTAATTCATTATTCTAATATAATTTAAATTCCTAGGTCCTAGCAATAAAGATTGAGATTTCACATTCCTCACTACTCTTTCCTCGTTATTCCCACTAATTTTGGGCTAAAAAGACCCAAAAAAAAAAATCCAATATGAACAATATCTCTAGACATGAAATGGAAAGATTGACCCCTGACTACAATATTCATAATTGATATAATGAAGAGAATATGGAGGAAAAACTTATATGCTCCCCTCGTATTTGGAATGAGATTGAAAAAATAGCTTCGGAAAAAATTAGTTTATAGAAAACCATGGTTTTCCACGCCGAATCATGTTTTATTTTTATTTTTTAAAAAAAACATAAAAGATTATGGAAATCACTATGTGGATGTATGGAACCTGCTCATTGTTCTCTTCTCTACCGTCCCGAGTCCTCATTTTCTTGTAATTTCAATACAAACCTAATATTTTTTTTAAAAAAAAAAGGAAAATGACAAAATTTCCCTTAAGCACCTTAATTTCTACATACACAAATTTATCAAAGAAGAATAAAAATTAAATAATATCTTCGGTCCTAATTATAAGAACACTTTTGTAGTGCAATTTGCACTACAAAAGTGTTCCTACAATTAAGACCGGAGGGAGTATAAAATAAACTTTTTCCAAATATGCATCTGGCACCATATACATTGCTTGTGTTAAAATGCATATGAAGTTTAGAAAAATTTACAAAAATGCCAGCTCCAATTGTTTTGAACCAACAACGGTTACTTTTTAGAGGTGGGCCCAACATTGTTGTACAGGTGTCAATAAAGTAAAGTGCAAATTAAAATGCCCATGCACTATTACCAAATGATCATTTGACATTATATACATTTCTTGGGTGGAAAAATACAGACAAATTTTTTATCTTGGTAGCCTCCACACTTATCCACGTGCCAATCCCTCCTTCCATGTTCTCCCATCTTTCTTAATTCTCTCACGCCTCTCTCTCTTTGCCCGCTCTCTAACATATTATCTCGCTTGACGCCATTGGATTATTGTTTTAGTGCTTTCGTTGCTGCAGGACTATAGTTGAATCATACTCATATAATGTGATCTTGCTGGTTCGTAAAGGAGGTCGACGCCTTCACGCAAATAAGTCAATAATCTTAAAAATCAGGGATCTCTTAAGTTGAGACTAGGAATTACATTATTTAAGCCAACTCTAGCGAACCATCTAGCTCATCAGGCTCTAGAGCTGGAACACGGTTGAAAGTGATATCAACTTCAAGTGAGGATTTACAAGCTTTAGTGCAAGTTGATTGTAATGATCTAGACATGTACAGTGGTTAAAGCTGGTTACCTTTGAATATTAAGAAAAATTAATTGGAAGAGACATTAATTAGATAAAAAAAAGACTGCAAAGTTTAATCGAATTCAAACACATTAATTGTGTTTCTTATCATGTTAATAGGCTAAAAATATCTTCCTTGTTTCTTCACTTAATTATTGAATGAGGAGATTGATCAATTAGTGTTAACAAGCATGTACGATGGTTAGAGTCGGTTACCTTCAATTTGGCATTTTTGCTTTATTTGAAGAAGTTGATATGTATTATTTTTACACTCACGAGTACCATATGTACATTTGGAACAAAACAATTATGGGCATTTGTGTACAGTAACTCTTAAAAATAATTAATATAGGGCCCACAAAACCAAAAGTTAATAGAAGTTTGACTTGGTTAATGGAGCTGCCATTTTTGTTCCATTTAGAGACGTTGATCATGTGCAATTTTCCATCCAAGTATTGTATGTGGCACCAAACGCGCATATGGAAAAAGTGCATAAGTATTTTTGCGCCTTAACCCTATAATAAAAATAAATCTATCTAAGTTCAATTGATCTTCAATTAACATCAAAAAATTTGGAAAAAAAAATATACAAAAGTAACATGCAAAAAAAAACTTTAAATGAAAAGGTTTGATGATAGATATTGAAGATTTAACCAATTAATTTTCAAAAATTATAAAATGAAAAATAAAACAAAATATAATTTAACTAAGCTCAATTAGCCACAATTTCACTAAGGGAGGAGGATAAAACATGTATAAAAAATTTATAAAGTTAGCATGTTTAGTTATTTTCTTGAATTTTATAGTTATTTCCAAAAATAATTAACGCCTGAATCAAATTTAGTTGTCTTGTGTGCCCCACCAAAACACTTATTTTTGGCTTTAAATGCAATATCATGGTCATTCTTTTTGCTCACCTTTACATCTACAAAACCATTAGTTAGCTCAAGCAGAGTTAGACTCTACCATGCCTGCAACAAAAATCCCAAATTTGAGACTTTCCAATGGCTGCAGTGCACCTGTGATCGGTTTCGGCACTGCTTCCATGGGTGATAGAGATGACACAAAGACGGAAGTCAAAGAGCCTATCAAATTTCATACTGCTTCACTTTATGGGACAGAGAAATCTCTGGGTAAAGCCATAGAAGAAGCTGTTAAGCATGGCCTTGTTGGGTCGAAGAATGAACTTTTCATCACTTCTAAGCTCTGGATACCTGATAATCATCCTCATGTTGTTGTCCCTGCTTTACACAAGCCACTTGAGTGAGTATCTTGCTAATACGGAAATTGCATTCTAAATTTTCATAGGATTATTATAATTGTTAGTCCTTACAGATTAATCAAATTTTAGTTGTGGTCCTTACATTTTCTGATTGTTGGTTTTGGTCCCTATACTATCATAAGAATAATTATGGGAATCAAAACCAAAACTTGTTAAACTTATTTTGACTCTAAATGCAATGCCATGTTCATTCTTTATGCTCATCCTTTACATCTACCATACCATTAGTTATCTCAAGCAGAGGTAGACTCTACCTTGTTTGCAACTAAACTCCCAAATTTGAGACTCTCCACTGGCTGCAGTATACCTGTGATAGGTTTCGGCACTGCTTCCATGGGTGATCGAGATGCCACAAAGATGGCAGTCATAGAGGCTATCAAATTAGGTTACAGACTCTTTGATACTGCTTCACTTTACGGGACAGAGAATTCTCTTGGGGAAGCCATAGAAGAAGCTCTTAAACAAGGCCTTGTTGGGTCCAGAGAAGAACTTTTCATCACTTCTAAGCTCTGGATCACTGATAATCATCCTCAACTTGTTGTTCCTGCTTTAAAGAAGTCACTTGAGTGAGTATCTTGCTAATAAAAAAAATTGTATTCTAAATTTTCAATCGGTTATTAGAATTGTTGGTCCTTACAGTTTAATCGAATTTTAGTTTTTGTTCTTATATTCCAATAGTTTCATAAGAACTTTGGTCTAATTATAAGTATAGGGACCAGTCTTCAAACCAAATGTTTATAAAATTATAGAGATCAAAACGAATGATTTCAAGATACAAGGACCAATATCAAAATCAGATCAAACTCTAAGGATTAAGCAATGGAATTAACCCCAGATTAATACCTTGCTATTGACTTTCTCTATACTTTGTGATCTGCAATTATACGCTAGTCATGTTCTTGGGGCTTTCTTATGCAGGTTACTGAAACTAAAATATATAGATCTATATTTGATTCATTGGCCCATCAGTTCCAAGCCTGGAAGTGTAGTAGTCCCAACTAAAGAGACCTTAGTTGCATTCGACATGAAGGGCGTGTGGGCAGCAATGGAAGAAGCCCTAAAACTGGGACTCACGAAATCCATTGGCGTTAGCAACTTCTCCATAAAGAAACTTCAAAATCTACTTTCCTTCGCTAAAATTCCTCCTTCTGTAAATCAAGTACGACCATATTCATCACTCTAGAAGCTTTTTTTCTCATTACTTGTTTCTGTTATTTCTCATTACTTGCTTATTGTGATGGTTCTTACGTACAATAGGAAACCAAAATCTAGAAATTCAGATTTAATGTTCAAATGCATTAAACTCTTCACATTTTTATTTGCTCTTTCAACAAGTTGCTCTTATATAATTATATATTGTGGATCTCACTTGCTGACACTCTTTCAACAATTACGTAGTCTTTTGGTTTTCAAGACAACTAAGTGGCAATATATTCTCAAAATATAGGAGAAATCAAATATTTTTTCTCATATGATATATTATATACGATTCAGGTCGAAATGAATCCAGTCTTCCGACAAAAGAAGTTAAGAGAATACTGCAAAGAAAAAGGTATAGTTATAACAGCATATTCTCCTCTTGGCGCTCCAGGTGCAAGAAGGGGTAGCAATAGAGTTGTGGAGAATGAAATACTCAATGACATTGCCAAATCTCATGGAAAAACAGTTGCTCAGGTAGTTTTAATTTCAAAGTTTTATTTCTTTTCTTTTTTTGAAATTTACTACTTATTTTTCATGAAATTAAGATGGTACATTAGCTTTATTTCATTAATGACGTCTTATTTCATCCTTTTCTTGTGTTAAAGGTAAGTCTGAGATGGTTGTATGAGCAAGGAGTGAGTTTTGTTGTGAAGAGTTACAACAAAGAGAGAATGAAACAAAACTTGGAAATATTTGATTGGTCACTCACTGAAAGTGACTTGGAGAAGATAAGTCATGAAATAGAACAACATCGTGTGAGTCGTGGACCTCCTTCACTTGAAGACATATGGGAGGGGGAAGAATAATATAAATGCATTCTTCAATTAGGTTATTTCTTGTTTTTTTTTATAAAACAAATTAATTTTGGGGCCTTTCAGAAATTCCCCATAAATTGGCCTCTTACATTCATATGGTAAAAAACAGTGCTGTACGTTCTCTAAATATTGTTCAATAATGCTCTCTTATTTTGGGAAGCTTGAATCACAAAAAGTAGTGGAGAGAACGAAGTGTGTCTGGCATTCTTGGTTGGAAGCATATTGAGTGTCGTTGTGGGTAGAGAAATGAAGAAAGAAGAAGAGAAAGAAGAAAGCCAAGAGTTGTATGGTCATGTCTGCAATACGTCTCACACATGGAATAATATGTGGCATGACATGCCCCGTGGCGACATCAATTTTAGCAACATTAATGCATTTTTATTATGTTCGATGGCATTACTTGATAGTTTAGGATATCTATCGTCTTGATAGGCAATAAATAAGTGGAATACAGTTCACAAGTGTACAAGTTATATTAAGTAATAAAATATGAGTCGTAGAGTGTGATTCCTATGAGGACTTTCTACCAAAAGTCCATTGATCGTTTTACACCCTATCTAAGAATGGCGGCACGGCGCGCTGGAAGAAGACGTGGCCCACTCTTTCTCCCACGCAACGGAAGAAAAGAATACAATGAAGCGGGAATATATTAATTCCCCACGTAGTTCTGTGTGTAATATATACTAGTTTAGAACCGCGCAATACATGGGCGGAAAAAAAAAAAACTATAATCTTTGAAAAAAGACCAAAATGTCATGGTAAAAAAACAAAACAAGAAGAAAGAAAAAACCAAACTCATAACGTCTCTTTGTTTTTTGTTTTTTGTTTTTGCCCAAAATAACGTCTCTTTGTTGGATAACCAGTTTTTTACCCAAACAATTGAAAAAACAATTAGGAACGTTTTTATATTTTGTTCTAGACATGATCTTTTATATATAAAAAAAAATTATAATATTTGAAAAAAAGACCAAAATTTCATGGGAGAAAAAAAGAAGAAAAGACCAAACCCATAACATCTCTTTGTTGTGTTATGGACTCATCATATGCCCATTTATCACGAGGCCCAACAAGGGCAATCTACACCATAATCTCTCCATAATCAAGAAAGATCCTAATCAACCTATAATTAAGGCTGTAATCAAGGAATTACCTAACCAATTGCATATGAGGTGACTGAAGCATGGGCCATAAGGCGCACAAAGCCCAAGGACCCAAACCCTAAAGGTAATATGTATAAATAGGAGGGTAACCTAAAAGGTACACATTCTCTATTCATCCTATTTACTATTCAGCCTCACTGTGCACACACCCCACCCCCTTTTTGGCTAAACGTCATACTCGTGTTGCACAGTGATCCATTGCTCTCTTCAGTATCTATCTTATAAATATCTTGGAGAGCCATTTGATATTCTCTTCGGTATCTGCTTATAGATATCTTGGAGAATCCTTTGATCCAATATAAACATACTAGTCCATTGAGGCTAGACATATGTGTTCTACACTAGAACATTGGCTTCGACCGTGGGGACGATAAATTTCAATTCTCAAACAACCAAAATAGTTGCTGCTACCAAGAGTAATAGCCAGATGCTTCGACAGGAGCAGTTGCCGAAGGATCCACCACAGCAGAATCAGGAACGGACGGTTCAACATGAGAACTTGGTTGTTCCATATTATAACCAAGTGCAAGAGGAAAGAGAGGAAGACACAGCTGATACGACAACTTCTCCAATATTTGCGGCAACTCCTCAGAGTGGGGTTGTCTGGAAAATCCAACCGCAAGTTCAATAGCAAGATCCTCTTCCACAATTTCAAGTTGAGAACCCTGACATTCGCCTTTTGCACAACATGTTGGGTTCGTTGTTAAGGAGGATGGATGAGATGGGGCATCGTAATTGTCTTTAGAGACAAGATATCCGAATGATACAGGAGGATTTGGACTGTCACAATGCATTTTGGCGGCAAGAAGAAGAGCGGACGATGCAACTGTTGGAAGAGTTTTCTCGGAAGAGTTGAGAAACCTGTGCGAGACATAAACTTGGATGCAAGTGGCCCTAGCGGGGCTAATATCCTCATCCATAATGTGGGCCGAGATGCGAGTGGCCCAAGTCGAGTTAATGCCTCAGCTTCTTCTCACGTGGATGTTGAAGATCTTCATATAAACAATACAGAGAATAATTTCGTCTGTCAGGACCGGGTCCGGATTCCTGAAGAAGAGATGCAGAGAATACAATTGTTGGAGGAATGCCTTAGACAACTTGAGAATCATGTCCGTAATATTGACCAACATGCAAGTGGCCCTAGTCGGGTTAATGTCACAAATGCCGCTCAAACTGACATTGGAGGCCCACGAACCAATAATGTTGAACAAAACTTGGCCAGGAAAGACCATGTTTGAATCTCAGACCATACACACGCAAAAGACAAGCAGATTGCGGACAACAGGGATGGTGGCGATAAAAGCCGAGATACGATGCCCCCAACACAGAATTCGTCTGCAGGCTATAGGAGGAGGTATGACGGGGAGAATAACAGAAGTCCTTTCTTTGACGAGATCGTGAATGCTCCTTACCCCAAGGATTTTAATTCAAGAGACTTGCCGAAATATGACGGAAGCCAGGATCCGCAAGTACATCTTAACACATTTGATATAGAATTGTGTGTGAAGGGATTCACTAGACACATCATTCCCCTGTTATTTGCGAGAACATTGCGAGGAGCAGCGCAGACATGGTTTCACACCCTTCCTCCAAAGTCAATCCAGACTTTTAATGATCTGGGAGATAAGTTCAGGCTGAATTTTGCAACAAGCAAAAAACAGCCGAAGTCCGAGTTTACTCTTGGTAAAATCAAGCAACAACCGAGGGAGACGCTCTAGAAATATCTGGACCGCTTCAAAGACGCTGCTCTACAAGTGCCGGGATTGCCGGAAAATGTGCACCTCCCTTTGGTGATAGCCGGCCTGGGCGCCTCATCCTGGTTGGTGAAATCAATCTTTAAGTGACGCGTCACAACTTTGGTGGATTTTAGAACAAGGGCCAAGGAATACTTGGAGTTGGAACAAATGGAGATCACCAACAATGTGGCAAATGAGAGGAGAAGGAGTCCACCTCCAAGAGGGAAAGAGCATAACGGAAGTCAAAGGCAAGATTTCCGTGGATGGAACCCGGTCAACAAATCCCGGGGTAGCAAGTCGGAAGGGAAATATGAGAAATACACTCCCTTGAATGTATCGCGTTCCTAAGTTTGAAAGGAGGTAGCCCTGACCAAGATGAAGAAAGTGGACAGACCTCGGCCGCTTCATAACAAGGCGACCTTAGATCAATCTCGGTACTATGAATTTCATGATCAACCGAGGCACACTACGGACCAGTGCTGGGATCTTAGGGATGCAATTGAAAAGTTTGTCTGGGAAGGAAAATTGCGACAGTATGTGATCAAAACCTAGGGGCGGAAAAATAATAAGCACCAACAAGGGAGACGAAGTAAGAGCCCGGCCCCTGAGAAGAAAAAGGAAAGATCAGAAGCAGAAGAAAGCATAGGGTAGCGGTGACGAGTTCCCTGAAGCCGAATACGAATGTAATGTCATCAGCGAAGCGTTTGGAGGAGGAGGAGATTCAGTGAGTCAAAGGAAGAAATACTTGAGGGAGGTCCTATCAATTAAGGGGCACCCGAAGTTCAAAGAAGACTCTACCAAACCGAAACCCCCTACTATGCTTTACCAAAGTAGATCTGAAGGATGTAGCTTCGGGCCATCATGATGGTTTGGTGATCACTGGAGCATTAGGGAACTTCCGGATCAAGAAGATCTTTGTTGACGTCGGAAGCTTGATAGACATTATCCTTTGGGATGCCTTCAGACAGATGAAACTTGATCAAGAAGACTTAAAGCCGTGCAAGACAACCCTGATATGGTTTTGATGGGGAGCACACCTATCCTAAGGGATGTATTAACCTTAGATTGATGCTAGGGACAAAAGAAGCATTCAAGTCAGAGCGGGTTAGGTTCGTTGTTGCCGATTTCCCGTCTTCTTATAACATGAACTTGGGGAGGCTGACTATATACAACTGGGATATGTTGGTGTCCACAAAACATTAGAAACTGAAGATGGTTAGCAATAAGAACAAGGTTGTCACCATCAAGGGAGATCAAAAGGAATCCCGTCAGTGTTATTTTGAGACAATTAAAGAAAGTGAGGATGGACACCTCGGATTCGCAATGGAGATAGTTCGAGCATGGTTAAAGCGAAGCTACAAGGCAAATCGGTAAATTTGGTTGAGCTGGATTTACGAGAAGATGACAAGATCCAAAGACCGGAGCCGGACGGAGAGTTAGAAGATCTTGTCCTGGGTACTGACCGGGGTAGGTCACCAAAGTTGAGAAAATGCTGGACCCTGCGGTACGAGCCGAGTTGGAAGCTTTTCTTAGGAAAAACAAAGATGTGTTTGCTTGGAAGCATCCTAGATACCCGGAGTGGATCCCGAATTTTGCTGTCATAAACTGGAAATTCATCTGGGGTCAGTTCTAGTGGCACAAAAGAAAAGAAAGCTTGGCCCAGAGAGGGGAAAGGCCTTGGGGGAGCACGTGACAGAGTTGTTAGATGTAGGCTTCATTCGGGAGGTGCAATATACCACCTGGTTATCCCACGTGGTCATGGTCAAAAAGCTGAATGGGAAGTGGAAGGTCTGTACAGCTTACACCGATTTAAATAAGGTGTGTCCCAAGGACGTGTTTAAAATGCCTAATATAGACCAGTTGGTTGACAACTCATCCGGTTTCCAATTGCTCTCTTTCATGGACGCATATTCTGGGTACAACCAAATCGTCATGCACCATGAGGACCAAGAAATGACAACGTTCATCACTGAGAAAACAAATTATTGCTACAACGTGATGCCTTTTGGTTTGAAAAATGTCAGGGACAATCTATCAGAGAATGATGAATAAAGTATTTGAAGACCATCTCGGGAAAAATGTAGAGGTGTATATTGACGACATGATCATCAAGACAGCAGAACCAATAAGCCATGTCCGAGATCTACAGCAAACATTTGACAAGTTGAGAGCTTACCAAATTCGATTAAACCCGGCCAAAGTCGGTAGAAAATGCTCTCCCCTTTTTCAAACTGCTAAAGAAGGAAGCTCAAGGTGAATGGAACCATGAATGTGAAGCCGCTTTCATGAAGATAAAACAATGCTTAGTCGTCACGGTCCTATCTAAACCGAGATCTAGGAGAAGTCCCGACTACTACAAAAAACCGACTTTTGCGGCGAAAAAATTCCCTCTAAAAAAAACTATTTTCCGTCGCAAAACTAGTTTGCGACGGAATTTACAACGGAATAAGGTCCGACACAAAAATGGGCATCGCAAATCACTTTTGCGACGGAAAAATGATTTTTCCCTCGCAAATTCGGAATTTGAATTCCGGAATTTGCGAGGGGAACACATTTCCCTTGCAAATTCTAATTTTTTTTTTAAATATATATATATAAAAATCAGAAAATAATAAAATAATTACATAAAAAAATATTAAAAATTAGAAAATAAAAAAACTTGTATATCATAAAAATAAATGGTAACAATCATAAGAGTTTACATAGCCAAAAAAAAAAAAAATTACAAATTATAATGTTGCGACCAAAATGAACTAAAAAAAAGCCTAAACTGCAGCAATCTGTTCATATTTACAAACTACAGCTTTTGCCCATACAAAATCCTACTGTAATAATTCAAAATACAACAACAACCCCAAGATGCGTACGCAACCCAGAACAAGCATCAAAGGCATCAAAGGCCTTTGGATATACCTGTAATACATGAGCAAGAGCCATTTGGAACTTTTCCAGTGGAAGATCAACAAGCCGAGGGAATATTGGTAAAACGTGCTATCATAGAAGTTTAACACCGTAAACATTGGCTACATGAAAATATAACCAGTTAATGCATCACAATTAAAATTGCCATATGCTTCCTTCTAAACTCCTTATTGTTCATGGGATTGAGCAAGATAAAACTAGGAATACTTTTGTGTCTTTCACTGATTCTGATGGAATGAACACATACAGCAAATGTCCAACCAATCAAGGCCGAAGCCATAGGGATATAACAGGATACAAGGAATAAAAGTAAATCCTGTATCTAATAAATATATATATTTACAATCATCAGATTTCCACACAAATCAACATAACAACTTTTTCCAATTATAAGGCCATTGATTTACAAACAAAACTGGCTGAAGAATATAAATTCAAATTCAAATTAATAATTTAACCAAATACCAACTGGTTTTCATATTTGATATTGGACTGAGAATTGATAATTTGCTGCGCAACAAATAAATGGAATTAACAATGAGCTCTGTAACATTTGATATATGGATACGTCTGTGCATCATTTGGTAGCAGGTATCCGGAGGTTAAATCCTTAACAGAAGGACCACTTCTTTTCCTAACACCTAGACCATCGACTACCAAGGCATTGACCAGCACAGCTATAAAATGAAGACTTCCTGAGTATATAAGTAAAATGCATAGCAGAAGAACAATGAATTAAAAAATATACAACAAACCTTAGACTTTGAATACCATTCTGCTCTGCAGCATTAGCTCTTCGAATTGCCTCTTCTGTTGCAAGAACGAATGAGGAAAGGTCAAAAAACCCAACATACAAATCCATATAAATATGCATGTAAGCTTACATGCATACTTCAGGTATGGAATAAACTGATATAGAAATGCCTATACCTTCCTCCTTTCGTGTTAGTTTTTGCTCAGTTAACTGTAAGAAAAAGAGAAAAAAAAATCAAGATATGAACCATAGGGAGTCACAAACAAAGACTGGGTAATAGCTGGGCCAAGAAAATTTTCTGCACTAACATAAGTCTAGTTTGAGTCAGATTTAAACCAAATTAATCATAGACACATATAAGTATGTATTATAATGTTTTTTCTATCAATTTAACAAAAATAATAGGCAAAACAATTTCAAGTGTAAAGACCAAAATTAAGATCTTAGTAGCCATAGTCAATTCATGTAGCCAGTAACTCAGACACTAACTTATTTATATCCTTATCAACAAAGAACAAGATCATGAATGTTGTTTGACTCCACAAATGATAGTTTATGACCTCCATCCAAAATAATGCAAATTAGAAAAGAATAAAGTCTAAGCAGACCAGACACCAACAACTGAAGCAAGAGGAAGAGAAAAAGTAGTGGGAATATACACTAGCACCTTCCATGTCCCTGCTGCATCCCGTTCTCTTATATGTTGCTCTAATTCCTCCCTTTCTTTTTGGTCACGCAACCTTTCTTCTTCTGACTGTTTGCATATGAACAAGTAATCACAAAGGACAAAACCGATGAGGAAAACATGTGACTGTTTAATGTCAAAGGAATCCAAACAAGAAAAAACAAAAACTATATCATTTCCCTAAAATATTTAATCAGAAGCGATATTAACAGCAGACCTACAAAGGAATCAAAAACAATAAATCCTAACAACAATCAAATAAAATAATAGAATCCTCAACCTATGAAGATACTACTAACGGATAACAGTTATTCAGGCCCATTTAATCATAAAAACAAACCCAAAAGGACCCTATCAATTACAAACTCTAAATTACTAATTAATAAGTGAGTAACTAAAAAAAAGATGATATAATAGATTTTTTCCTCTGATTTTACATCAATATTAGATTAACATAACATTCATCTAAAACTTAGTATTAAGGCATCACATGAGAAACAACATCTCAACAAGGGACTCTGCTAGAATAAACAACAAGACCAAGCTTCCATAATTCATATTTATGGAAGACAATAATAATTTCACAAGCATTATTCCACATATGGATCAAAGTATCACTCAGCGAGGGGTCTAGTTACCCAATGGGAGAACAGCTGAGATGGATGCAAAGTTGAATCCATTAGTTATCGAACTTAATTAATATTCAATTTTGAGCATACACATAGATCCAGATGATTGCAAAAATTATAATCACTAGAAACTAGCAAATATGTCTCATACATATTTTATCTAGAAAACTATTCTGGCCATTAAAACACATCTACACACACAAAAAAGTACTTCTGAACCATCATCTTCATCTGGTGAAATTCGCCTCTTAACTTGTCTCTCCTTTTCATCCCTTGCAATTACCTGTAGGTTTCAATTTCATCAAAGCAATGTCAAATGCTCTTAGAAGAACCACTAATTGGCAACTTAACCGGACCAACAAAATGAAAGTATATATTTAGGTTCAAAAACTTTGCCTCATCATCTTCACCATCATCCACTTCATTTTTCTTCCTGAACCATTTTTTCCGACCTTCAGATTTCTTGGACTCAGAGCTAGTTCGCATGGAAGATTCTTCTTCTTCATCATCATCATCAGCATCCAAAATTGTGAAAGTTTTTTTGTTTTCTAACCAGCATTGCAGCTTCTCTCTCTTGTTTCTGATAAATCTGGCATTTAATACAACAAGCATAGCAATGCAATAAAAATATGAGATGTTCCCAATATATTAGGTTTAAATAATAAAAGATATTATGATGGTAAATCTATATGTATAAGCTATCTGCTCACTGTGCCTCACAGATAAAACAACTAAAATTTAAACCAGACGCTCTGCGAGGAACTCTTGCAAAAATCTCTTCAGCAAATGCACGAGTCTTACCCGTTGATGAGAACTCAAACTCAACCAGTTTGCCCACTACATCAGCTGGTGAAGTAGATTGCTTTGCTGCAACCACAATAATATATTTCCAAAATAATTCAAATGAGACCCAGGCGTACATTTTCCAAAATGAGTTTTAGAGATTAGCTGCAATTTCAATGTATGACAGGCATGAAAAGTGCCTATCACTTCATTTTTGCCTCTGTGAACAGAACATGACGATTTACCAAAGCACAAATAAATATTCCAACAAGAGATACAAAGTATCATAACAAATTACAAAACGAAGTCACTAAAATATAAAAAACTAGGCCAGTAACCATTAAATGTGAAGAACTGAAGATAACTCCCAACGAAACAACATGATGAAGAAAATTAACCAAACCCCCAACGAAACCCAACAAGTTATAACTCAGAAGCAAATGAAAACTACAAAATGAACAGGAAAAAAACTAACCGATCAAAACTGAAGCATCAATACCTTCGGTGAAGAATTGAAGATAACTTCAGAAGCCCAAAACCCACAATCCAAAGAAAATGCGAAGAAGAGGAGGGAGAGTCTAAAAGGAACTACATTACATTACAATATAGCTTGAGAAGCCGATCAAAGATGCAACCTTTCAAGTGAACGAACTAACCTAAAATCAGCAACGGTGAAGGTGAGTCGGCGTAAAACTATGACGGTGAAGGTGACTAATGGCGTTATGGCATCATGGCGAACTCAGGGCATCACATCGCACTTGTCTCTACCGCGAATAGAAAATAGAGAGTGATCAGCGCTGAACTCTGCCACAAACAACACTCACAACGACGACATCACAATGAACAGAGTGAATCAACGGAAAAGGCAACACCTTTCTGGTTTCTAGGGCAAGAAGGAAGGGGAAAGGGAAGAACAGTGTTTCTGAGTTTCAATAGAGAAGGGAGAAGAAAAAACAATCGTTCGAAAGAAGCAAGAAGGAAGGCCGAATGAGAGGGAAGGAGGGCGGCGGTGCTTGGTGGGAGAGGGAGGGAGAAATGCAGGGATTTCGGGGAGGAGGGCGGAGTTCGACTGAAGTGTGAGAGAAATTTTCCGGAAATGTCAGAGGAATGAGCCAGGTTATTGGATAATTTTGGCGTCCTGAGATTCTTTTCCTCGTAAAATGTAAAATGGAGGTAAGTTTCCTCGCAAAATATCCTCATTTCTGCAAGGGAACCTTCCCTCCCAAAATGAGTAGTAAGGGAACCTTCTCTCGCAAAATGGAGGGTCCATTTTGTGAGGGCAAAAATACCTTTTTTGTGAGGTAAACATGGTTTCCTCGCAAATTAACCAAAATTTGTGATGGAAATGACGTCTCTCGCAAATTCTGTCGCAAATATTGTATTTTCTAGTAGTATTATACCTATCCGTCAGAGAAGAAGCGGTGAGTGCTGTGCTGGTTATAGAAACAGAAAATGGCCAAGTGCCAGTCTATTTCATAAGCCGGGCTCTAGAAGGCCTAGAGTTGAGATATCAGAAGCTGGAAAAGATGGAATTCGCTTTACTCACCACTACAAGATGGCTCTGCCAATATTTTCAAGGTCACCCGATCGTGGTCAGGACGAGTCAACCAATCCGGCAGGTGCTTCGTAAACCGAATTTAGTTGGAAGAATGATTAGCTGGGCGATAGAGCTATCCGAGTTTGATATCACCTATGAAGCCCGGCACACCATTAAATCGCAGGCCTTAGTCGATTTCATAATGGAGCTAACCCCACCAGGTGAAGGAGGAGTCGGAGATGCAGAAACCTAGAAAATGTCTGTCGATGGCTCATCAAACACTAAGGGAAGCAGAGTCGGGATTATAATAGAAAGCCCAGAAGGAGTCTCAATGGAGCACTCCCTCCGACTTAATTTTCCAACATCTAATAATCAAGCGAAGTATGAAGCTTTCCTCGCCGGGTTGCTCCAGGCCAAAGAAAATGGGGCCAAGAAAGTTCACGTCTCCACAGACTCTCAGCTTGTGGCAGCACAGATTGAGGGGACGTACCAAGCTAAGGGCCCTTTACTGATAAAGTACTTGGGGAAAGTGAAAGAAGCCATGGGAGACTTTGAAGAGGTAACTGTCGTCCACATCCCAAGAGGAGAAAATACCAGGGTTGACGTTCTCTCCAAATTGACAAGGGCCCGGGTAACCATCGAACTTTGATCCAACAAAGTCAGTCGGAGCCAAGTTGTGTCATGGTAATCTCGGCAACTGGCGATTAGAGAAACCCAATTGTCGACTACCTTGAAAGAGAAGTCCTCCCAGACGAATCGATTGAAGCAAAGAAGTTGGTACGGGAAGCAGCCTCACATGCGGTGGTGCATGATCAGCTCTATTGTAAAGGTATGCACTCTCTAATACTGAAGTGCCTAAATTTTGAAGAGGTCAGCTATGTTCTGGCCGAGATCCATGAAGGCATCAATGGGCAACACATGGGAGCCAAGGCGTTGGCCCAAAAAGCCTTACGAGCTGGCTATTATTGGCCAACAATGGAGGTGGACTCGAAGGACCATGTGCAGAAATGTAACAGCTGCCAGAAACACACCAAGATAATATGGTTGCCCCCAGTAGAATTAAAATCTATCTCAGCTCCATGGACATTCTTCAAGTGGGGTTTAGATTTATTAGGACCATTTAAGGCGGCTACAACACAGTTGCCATGGCTCATAGTAGCTATCGATTACTTCACCAAGTGGATAGAAGCGGAACCAGTGGCGACAATCTCCTCGGCTCGGGTGCAGAGATTCTTTGAAAAAAAACATCATATCCCGGTTTGGGATCCCAGCGAAGGTAGTCACAGATAATGGAACCCAATTTATCAATAAGGTTTTCCAAGAGATAATGTCCGGCTTCCAAATCAAGCAACAATTTTGCTTCCGTGGAGCATCCCCAATCCAACGGGCAACCTGAGGCCGCAAACAAAGTCATAGTGGATGGATTAAGGAAGCGGATGGAAGAGGTAAAGTCTAGTTGGGTGGAGCAGTTGTACTATGTCTTATGGGGTTGTCGGACCATCACTCAAACATCAACTGGGGAAACTCCCTTTAAATTGACATATTGATGTGAGGCTATAATCGCGGTGGAGATTGGCCAGCCATTATGGAGGAGAGTCAAGGCCCTTCAGGAAGAAGAGAACATTGAAGCTTTAGCAGTAGAGTTGGATCTGAGTCACGGCACACTGTCGTGATATGGCCACAAAACAACTCATCACGGCAAGGTACAATGAAAAGGTGAAGCCCCGGTCATTCGAAAAAGGTGATTTGGTGCTTCGACGAGCCGATAAAGGCAATAAAAACGCCAGAGATGGAAAGCTCGTTGCGAATTGGGAAGGCCCCTACCGAGTTAGAGAAAATCTCGGCAAAGGAGCTTATATGCTGGAGACCCTGGAAAAGAAGGCGGTCAAGAGAACGTGGAACGCAGACAAGTTGAAAGTACACTACAGTTAAAGCCGAGTTCCATGTTAAGACGACTATGTCGCCAAGTATATTTTAAAGTCTATTTTAAGTTCCTCTTTTGGAACCATGTTAAGACGACTATGTCGCCAAGTCTATTTTAAGTTCCTCTTTTGGAACCATGTTAAGACGACTATGTCGCCAAGTCTATTTTAAGTTCCTCTTTTGGAATCATGTGAAGACGACTATGTCGCCAAGTCTATTCAAATAAATGAAGAAATTCTCGATTGAGAATTCATTGCAAATTGCTCAAGCAAAATGAATAAAGACTTGGATACTAAGCTTGGTGATTAAACTTGGATCCTAAGCTTGGTGATTAATTAAGAGGAGGAGACCTAAATTATAAATAGGGAGGCAGAGACACGCACAAGGAGGACAGAGGAGAGGATCAAGAGACGCAGAACGAGAAGGAACGAAGAAGTAAAGGAGTAGCGGCTGAGCGTTTCGGTTCTCTTTATCATCTCCACGGAAGGACTGTGGAGGTGATGGAGAAACTTTCTTTCATCTCTTTCCTTTATTCTTTCATTCTGAGTTTCATCTTTTTGTTATGGATTTTGTTATAGCCATGTGTGGCTAATTCTCTTTTCAACCTAGAGGACCTATGAACTTGTTTGGGTTCTAGAGATTATTCCCATTAATTAGTTTTGCTTAATTTTATTTCAGTTTATTTAATCTTGTCCTTATTGTGATTTCTTATTGATTGGCCATCATTGAGCATGTTTTGGGGATTTAGGGTTGAACTTGGAAGAGGGAATCTTAAATTGACCTTGAGATTAAATAATGTGGAATTAGGTTTTAATCTAATTTGCGTGGAATTAGGTTTTAATCTAATTTGCGTCTAGGATAGGCATATACCTAGAAGCTTCGCATAATCACATTAGAGTGAGCCCGATATAAAACGCATCTTATTTAGTTGTGTGAGGCATTACATAATTAATTAAGATAGGTATATAAATGGACCGGAAGACATTTATAAACATTGATACTCTAGATTAGCTGAGGAAGTTAAGTCAAAATTAATTTAGTGGAGATAAAATCTAGGAAACAAATAAGGGATTAGTGACTCTAGGTTGCTTGTTTGATTAGTGGTAGTTTGTTTATTTTAATTTTAGTTTTAATTTCTTTTCTCTTAATTAAATTCAATTTGTTTTGCTCAACTTAAATGAAAGTGTAAAATTAATAATTAACTGAAGTTGGTGATACTAAGTCCTCGTGGGAACAATACTTTTCTTATCACTTTATTACTTGATACGACCCGTATACTTGTGGAGTTATAGGCTATAAAGTTTTGCACTATCAAGTTTTTGGCGCCGTTGCCGGGGACTTGTGTGTCACAACTGTCTTGGTTAGATTGATTGAACATTAGTAGTTTAAGTTTGAGTTTGTAAATATTTTATTTATTTATTTTAGGAAAAAATTAAAAAAAATGAATTTCAATTGGCAACCAATTGGTCTTAATATTGAGAAGGAGATGAATTCTTTGTCTTCTACACAAGATGAATTGATTGCTATTTTAAATTCTTTGAATGAATATAGGCAACGTAAAAGGAGCATAAATGATGGTTGTATTCCATATGTTGATTCTTCTCAATATGTTTGCATGTCTTGTGTTTATTGTGGAGAGAATCATTTATTTGAGCATTGTCCATATAGTACAACTAGTCATTTTGTGAGAGATGATTTCATTAGGAACCAAACTTATTTTGATAACTCATTTTGTCCTAGTGAAGGTTTTGAGCAACAAGATTTTAGGGATCCACATGTCTATTGTTCTTATGAAAATACCCCTCCTTGTTACTCTTATCCATATGTTGAAGAACACACCATTGAGTATAAGGAAAATCTAATTTAGAAAGATTGTGTGCGGAATATATGGAATCAAGAAAGGAGTTTACCTCTAGTGTTAAGTCAAGTATTCAAAATATTGGGGTATATGTTAGTCAAATTCTTTCTACCCTTGAGACTATGGGGCAAGATAATTCCTTAAACATGGTTACCACTTATTATGATGATAATGTTTATTGTGAGGAAGTTGAAGGTGTGGAATTGCATGAGACTATGGGTAATGTAGAAAGTGATTGTGAGCTTGAAATTGATTTAAATGAGAATAGAGGATGTTTAGAAGAAGTTCCAGCTGTGGAGCCTAAGGATTGTGATGTTGGTGATCAAATTGATGTAGATGTCCCAATTGTTGTTGTTCATGACCCTCCTCTTGAAGTGTTGACACTTACTGATAAGAGTCAAGTTGATTTTATTGGAAGCTCTAAATTCTTGGAAGTGCCTATATTTATTTTCAAGGATATGCATGTTGTGCCTCATTTGAATTCAGTGATTGCTTGTAATCCAAGATTGTCTATGATTAAGGAAGTACAACTAATTAACTTGAACGATCAATTTTTATGTTTGAAACCTTGTTGCTTGAAAAGGAATGGAGACAAGGTAATTATGTTGTTTGATACTTATGATTAGAAGTTGTTTTGAGTAGTCTGGCTGAAGACTATAAATTTAGCGCTTCTTGGGAGGCAACCCAAGGGTTTTGCTTGCATATTTTATTATTATTATTTTTTTCTTTCTTTCAGTTTTATTTAGGTTTGAAGAAGATCACTCCTCTTGTTGCTGCAAGGTCTTGCTTGAGCACTCTCTTCTCCCTTAAAATTTGAAATATCATGGATGGTACCAGGGGAAGCACTTCACATTAGAGTTAGAGGCCTAAACCAGGGGAGTACTAGTTCATTTCCCTCTTTATATTTTTGAAACTTTGAGGACATTGTTTGATTTAAGTGTGGAGGAATGATATAATTTCTTTAGTTATGCTTGTCCTTATGCAATTGAAAAGATTTTTTTTATTTGAGATTTTTGCATTGTTGAGGATTGACCTTAATTTTGAGCTTTCCCCATCTTAGAGAATATTATCAAGTCAAAAATTAAAATAGAAAAAAAATGTTTCAACCAAGTCTCTAAGCCTTGAGTTTTTTTTTTTTGCAATCTTGAGATGGACTATGAGAATAGAGATTAGTTTGTAATATGATCAACAGATTATTAGTTCATGAATATTTTGCTACATGATTTCTTTAGAAAATTATATGATGACCTTTGCTAGCTAATTAAAAATTTTGTGTTGGGAAATGACTCAAGGAAAAAAAAAAACTCTAATGACTTCTCTAGACCTCACTTAGTAACCGGGGGCACTTCATCACCAATGTTGGCATTCGCGTCAAACGGTAAAGTCAAAAAGGGTTATGAGTTGGGTTAAAAGCCTCTTGTGGTGCCTGTAATTGGATCCCAGTCTAGCTTGGGATACACTCTTTGGAGGGAAAATGTGAGCAGTCAGGGCAGATGAGCTATGATCCCGGTTATGAATTTCAAGTGGACGAGTAAGGGGTCTAGGGTTAGTAACGTTTGTATCACGGCTCTAATGCGGGTGTGTTTGGGCTATCCTTTTGCTCCCACTACCCCGGGGTTTGCGAAGCAATGCCTATTGCTTCTCTTCCTCGGTACGGGAAATTCCCCAGAACCAGTACTTCACCCTGGAAGGAAGTTTCCGAAGTATCTCGTGTTCTTCTTCTGGAATGGCTTTACTATGAATCGCAGAAGGTAAAGGAGTACCTTTACCCATGAATCTCCAAGAAAAAGAACTGAGACTCAAAGATTAGTGGGATGGCTCAGATCAGTTGTTTCAGCCTCTTGGGCTCATAAAGGAATTCCTAAAAGATCATCACAGCTTCCTAATGTGAGCGTGTTTGGTTAAAGAGGGGTGAGAAAGGGATGAGCATGACACTGGAGTTCAAAGGCAAAAACCCATAAAATCCAGAAATCCTAAATGCCTACCCATAAAACCAAAAAATAAAGTTTCAGCAAGAAGAAGCAAGAATAAAAGTAGATGAAATAAAGCGGAAGCTAAAGAAGAGAAGGAAGCAATGTGAGTACCTAGTATTAGAAAGGTTGAACGAAGCTAGAAGATGCAGGCAGGAATATAGAGAGAGGAGGGCTATGTGGAAGCAAGAGTTTTCGCGAAAGCAAAGAGAACGTCGAGTGATAAGTAGCGAGAAAAAGGGGAAAACGTGAATATATAAACGTTGCGAATTTGGAGAGTCAAGGGTAGCAAAGATAATTCCCACTGAAAAGCAGATTTTCCCCCAAAAAAGTGCAATGATGACTAATACGAAATGACGTGGGCATTAAATGCGCACGAATATCAAAGACGACAGAAGCGGCCACTACGCAAGAAATGGCGGTTTTACACCATGATGATAGTAAACAGACAGCTGTCCAATCGTCAGTAAAAGGTGAATGGAATCCGGTCACATGCTATTATTTCATCATGATATCCTGGATTGGGGGCAGCTCATGGCGAAAATGTATAAACTTTGCAATCCGGATGAAGGTTACGAAAGACATCCCAGCCATCATTTAAGCGAGAGTTTTCAAAATGAAATAACCCATAATACATATCTGGGGGCAATTTGTGTAGAATTCAAGCAAGTCTAAAGTTAAGGCGGAACCCGGCATGAAGTTCAAGCAAGTCAACCCGGGTCACAGATCTAGGGACAAGTCGCAGGAAATAAATGAATTTGAAGTCTTTCAAGACTCACACGAGCAAAATAACTCGGGCATGAAGTCCGGGTTAGGAAATTAGCACATCCCAGCAGTCCAGAGACCTAAACTACCGGGCTGGAGGGCAACTATTATGGACTCATTAGAAGCCCACTCATCACGAGGCCCAACAAGGGCAATGTGCACCAAAATCTCTCCATAATTAGGGAAGATCCTAATCAGCCTATAATTAAGGCTATAATCAAGGAATTACCTAACCAATTGTAGGTGAGGTGGCTGAAGCATGGGCCAAAAGGCGCACAAAGCCCAAGGACCCAAACCCTAAAGGTAGTCTCTATAAATAGGAGGTTAACGTAAGAGGTACACATTATCTATTCATCTTATTTACTATTCAACCTCACTGCGCACACACCCCACCCCCTTTTTGGCTAAACACCATACTCATGTTGCATAGTGATCCATTGCTCTCTTCGGTATCTGTCGTATAGATATCTTGGAGAGCCATCTGATATTCACTTTAGTATCTGCTTATAGATATCTTGGAGAATCCTTTGATCCAATATAAACATACTAGTTCATTGAAGCTAGACATTTGTGTTCTACACTAGAACATGTTGGATAACCAGTTCTTTCCCCAAACAATTGAAAAAACAATTAAGAACGTTTTTATATTTTGTTCTAGAAAAAAAAAGAATATATATATATATATATATATATTAATTTATTAATTTTAGATGGGCAAATAAAATTCTAAATTATAATAATAAGTGGGAAGTTAAAACAATTATGCTAATAAGGAGGTATTGGGTTCATTTTTTTTTTTTTTTTTTTTTTTTATCGATTTATGAGAAATTTGCAATATACTTTTATCAATGGGTTAAAAGTCATGGTTTTTTGTACTATTTTTTATTTTTTAATTTACTTTTTTTTTTAGGAATCTATAATTTATGATAAAATTTTCTATCGTTATCTTTTAATTTAAAATAACTTTAACCTTTTATATTTAAAGTTATGATTAAAAGAATCAGATTTCCAGATTATATTTTAAAAAGTGTGCAGCTTTCCTACACATTGAGTAAAAAATAATTAATTAATATTTATAATAAATAATTAATATCATACCATATAATTATCAAAATTCTTCCTCTAAATAGAATGTAGTAAGATATTAATCCAAATTTTGGTATAAAAAAAAAAGATATAAATCTAAATTTTATAAATTCCTCTCCTCATCGAAGATATTTAATTTAAAGTGGGGAATAGATTTTAGAAAATACAAATATTTAATATTTTTAATCCAGACAACTCCGAAAGGTATAGATGGATTCTCAATTGATTCACTATTACAAAAAATAGATATTACTTCCTTAAATGACGTCCTTATTTTAAAACGAGAAGTAAAAAGTGTAGGCGGTGGCATTCTTGTAATTATTTGCATGAACTTTGAGACTTAGGCGTACTAAAAATAATTTTAGAATGCCTAAAATTAATTTAGACGTCCCAAAATATATTTAGGATGCCTAAAGTTAATTATTTTGCACATTTTAGGAAATATTTTGGCGCCAGGAAATTTTTTGGCATCCTAAAAAACATTTGGGACGCCTTAAATTAAATATGATTTTTTTTAAAACATGTTTAGGACGCCTAAAATTAATTATTTGATGCATTTTGATAAATTTTTTTGGTGCTAGGGAATTTTTTTAGCGTCTTAAACATTATTTGGGACGCCTTAAATATGATTTTTAGCATCCCAAATAGGATTTAGGACGCCAAAAATGATTTTTAAGGTGTCAAACTCAACGCCAAACCGTGACTCTTTCTTTATTTTTTTGGTTTGAAATATCTGTGATTCTCATTCTTAGCTTTCACTCTCTCTTTCATCTCATCTCCATCGCCTGCTTTCACTTTCTCTCTTTCATCTCAACTCTATCGCCTTATCTCGTCATTCTCATTTTCATAGCCCGACAACTCCTATAGATCGCCGAATCTGCCTAGGTCGCAATAAAGGCGCCGCCTTGATTCTGCTCCTCGACTCCCATAGCTCGCCAAACCTGCTTAGATCTACTCACCTCGCACAAAGACTCAAGACTCAAAACCCAGCTTTCCTCATTTTTAAAACATATCTCATTTTTTAAAACTTTATGCCTTCCATCGATTTCACGGAGCGCGTTCGCCTCTCTTTTGATCCCTCCCTCCTCCTTCAGCACTCTTTGATCTCTTTCTACAACTCGTGCTCAAAGACACCACCTTTTTCATCCCCGTTGCTATCATCGACGCTGCTGCCAAGAGTGTCATGGCGACGTCCACGAGATGACGAGATCTAGGGTTGCAAACTAGACTTCGCCGTCATCTTCCCTTGGCAATGAATGTGGCTTTGTCGACATCAAACACAGCTAGCCAAGTGAAAATGATTTTTGTTCAACCAAGGTTTCAGTTTCTCTCTAGCATTTGGGTTTTTGGTTTAGATTTTGATTTCCATCTAGCGTCTAGATCTTGGTTTATATTTAGATTTTGAACATTAATTTCGATTTTGATTTCTATTTGGGAAAAATTTTGGTGCGATTTCCATTGCTAATATGGTTCTTGTTTGTTCTAATTTTTTATTTCTTGTTTTGTTTTTGGCTTTTGCTGAAATACATTTGGCCGGTTGCATTTTCGGCGGTGACGATGATTATTTTTGTTTTTATTATATCATTTTTATTTCAGTTTGATTTGCAATTTGATTAGTGAGAATGTTAGATTGTTGATGTAATCTTTTTGCGGTTTCTTTCTTCTTCCATTGCCAAGCTTCCCACGGCCAAACCGTGAACCTGAGTTTTGTTTTTGTTTAAAGCACTACGACATCCTAAATGGTTTTGAGATACCATAAGTAAAGTACTACCGCGTCCTAAATTTTTTTTAGGACGCCATAAGTCTTACTTTACTGCGTCTCCTAAATAGGCATCCTAAAAAAAGGACGTAAAATGGGTTAAAAAAAAGGACGTTAAAATCTCTTTTTTTTGTAATAGTGATTTAAAAATAAGTTATAAAACTAATACAATTGTTATAATACTTCTAAAATTATTAAATTGCAAATGGTAAGTAAAATGAACTCGAAAAGGAGACGGAATTCCAAATTTAAAATATATAAACTTTTTGTAACTATAAAATATTAAATAAAGTCATTTATGAAATAAAAAGATTTTATATTTCAAAATTGGATAAATTCTAAAAAGTAGACGGCTAGATGCATCAATCGACTCCTAAACGAATTTTTTTAAAAAAATTGAAAGCATCAAATCTCAAATAAAGTCTTTTAGAAACCCTAGTGTATTTAGCTTTGTTGATGAACATCGCATAGTAGTGGCGTGTCTACGGGTCATCGGTTGTTCTGTAAGCGTTACACCCTATATCATATGATGGACCAAATTAAGTTGGATATATGTAAGATAAGTTGATATCCTACGTAACAACATAATTGGCGTGAGATCATGCAAAACAATAAGGTAAACAATTTTTTTTTCTAAAGCTTATGTCCATTAAGGCTTCATCAAGAGCAACCTTATGTCCAGACATCACAAAGTTACGGTAGTCGAATCAATTCAACAAAAGCAAAGTTTTATAAGGAACTTTGAGTTGGTTATTAACTCAACAATAGAGGACATGGTGAGGCTAATAGTGCTGGCCGGGGGCAAAGAACATAGGGTAAGATGAATCTATTGAAAATTTATTTCATGAAATTAAAAAAAAAAATCTAAAAATCAATGGGATTGAGAGAGGTGAAACCATATAAGATTTCAAAATATTTTGAAACTACCTTTTCTTCATCTCTCTATTTTAAAAATATTTTATTTTATATTTTAATATTTTGAAATATTTTATAATATGCAACTATCTCTCGATATATATCTCCCTTTATTTTTTGAGCATATTTTATTTTTTATCTTTGTTTTAGTTGTTATAATATCCATGGTAGGAGGAGGACGTGCCAAAGGCTAAGAGGAGGTACTCTAAACATAAAATATTTTATTTTATATCTTAATGTTTCTGAATCTTTTGTAATTTGTAATTTATAATTTGTAACTATCTCTTGGATCTCTCTTTAGTTTTTTAGCATATTTTATTTTGTATCTTTATGTCAGTTGATATAATATTCATGGCACGAGAAGGGCATACTAGATGGGAGGAGGAGGACTCTCAATGTCCCTCCTTTTATATAATCAAAGATAGATATTTATGTTGGAATATATGCTCTTTGGTCACTTAAGCCCAATTGGGCTTAAGTGAGACTACAGCCCAAGAGCCCTATGGCCCTTTAGGGTTTAGGGTTAGGTCTTGGTGTAGTAGTATATAAACCTACTTTCACCCATTAAGAAACCTAATTCACAAGGAGGCTCTCATCAGAAATAAAACCCTAGAGGCAGACGTTCATCATCTGAACGGTTGCCCACACAACCATCTCATCCCCTCGAGAGATAGTCGGAAGATCGATCATAGAGCGGACTTGGACCGTTCGTGACTTGGACCGTTCGAGAAGAAGCTTTTAGATCGCTCATCTTTCCAGGTAATCAAAACGATGAAGGTTCATCTTTTTCTACATCGTCTCGATTCGATACGCTTCCGCGCTTCTGGTGAGATTCCTACAATTGGCATCAGAGCCGGTTCGCGATGAGAAAAAGAACCAGTTTTGATTTAGTTTATGCGATCAAATCTCAGATTTTTCAAAATATTATTTTTTGAAATTTTTTGATTTAGTTTATGCGATCAAATCTCGATTTTTCAAAATATTATTTTTTGAAAAATTTTGATTTCGTTTATGCGATCAAATCTCAGATTTTTCAAAATATTATTTTTTGAAAAATATGGCATCTATTTCTATATTTGTTATTGATTTCATGAGTTTTATTCTTTATAATTCAGATTTGATATTAGTTTTAATTTTAATTGCTTTAATCCATGGTTAGATTTTCTCGTGTATTTCTTGATTTGTAACAAGGAGGCTAATCCCATATGATTAGGTTTCCTCCCTGCTTGTTCTTATGTTTTTTCGCAATTTCTATGTAAATTTTCAAATTTCTGTAAAAGTTCAAGATCGAGAAATTGCGAAGAAGAAAAATTGCCCATCGTGCTGAGATGACTTCGGGATGCGCGCAAGAAGATCGACGGCTAGGGTTCCTCTTTTGCATCCTAGGTTTTCTCGCCAAAAGTGGGTCTTTGGTTTTTTTTTAACGGCCCATGAATACCCTAAAGGGGCTTGAGACAGATCCTAAGAGGCTGGACAAAAGAGAAATTCTAAAGTTGTAATTTTATATTTTATTTTTTAAAATAGGAAAGCCATGGATTAAAGTTATTTGTTTAATTTTTTAAATGCTTTTATTGAATTGATGAATTAAATGTGCGATTAACATGCTTTTAGAAATAACATGTCATATAGAATAGGAAAGATGCCATATTTGATGCATAATCACATGTCATTACTGCATAGTAGCTATTATGTCTTGATTCGACTAGTATGATAGTTATTTTGCAAGATTATTTAGGTTATCCACTAAATTAATTATAAATTATTATGATTTTATATTAAAATCTAGATTAATAATTGGATTAATTAATTGTGGAATTAAAATCTAGACAAATAATCCAGAAAATTTCCTAAGAGAATTGTATATTTGAGATTGATTTCAAATTACTCTAAATTGAACAATTCTTGGAAATTGAAAATTCTTATTTTAAAAATTATTGAATGGGTGAAGGTTTTAAAATTAAGCAATTAATTTTAAAACCTACGGGCCCCAATTGTGGGTTTTATTAGTGAAATGGTTATCGCTGAAGCCCCATCGGATATCGCTAGATTAAACCCTAATATTTTCAAAATTTTAGTAAAGTTTTGTACGCCCATCGTCGGCAACACTTAGACACTAAAGATAATTTTGAAAGTAAACAATGGTTAAATACATTCAACTTTGGTAAAATTGTTAACCCTCCCATCGAGGCTCGCAATGGCGAAGGCCCAAAATAACAATATTAGTTTTACAAGTATCTTGCCCATCGTAAGCCTTGTAAAGATAACTAATGGATTGTTAAACAATAAACGAATAGTAGTTATTAGAATCTACTAGCGCAATATCTCGTTTTGTTGTTAATTATAGTTTGTAATTAGTGTGATTTGTTTTTCTTCTTTATTTTCAGAAAAATGTCTTTCAATCCTTTAGCTACCATCTTGAGCCAAAAACCTATGGATGGTACAAACTACAAACAATGGAAAACAAATTTGGATATTGTTCTTCAATATGAAAAGCTCAACTTTGTTCTAATCGCCCCTATGCGGTAGCGACTGCTGCAGATGCGTCGTGGCAATCCGGACTAAATTTCAGCAAGAGAAGGAAAAATGGGAGAAGGCGAATGTAGCGGTTTGTTTTGCTATATTTTAGCTTGATCTGATCACCTTCGGGAGCAAGTAAGCATGATTGAGAGTGGAGCAACAATGCTCCGGACTCTTGATGGCATGTTTGCTACGTCTAGTAGCTCGCTAGGCAAAATGCGCTGAATTCAAGAACCAAGACAAGTGATGTCCGGAGGAAGTGTGCGGGATCATTGTCTAACAATGATAGCAAACTTTAAGAGGGGCGATGACCATGGTGTCAAATTTGAACAAGATTTAAAAGTTGACATTCTCTTACAATCACTTTGCTCGAATACTTCAATCAATTCAAGATGAATTATAATATGAATAAGATGCATCTTGACCTCACTCAACCGATGTACGAGCTTGAAAGGTCTTTGAATCTGTCTCTAGTCAAGCAAGGCAAAGTGCATTATTTGCTAGTGAAAGTTCTGTGAAACCTAAGGGGAAACCCAAGGGAAAGAACAAGAAAAAGAAAAAGAAGAAATCAGGCATTCCAGTTGCCAAAACAGTTGCAATGAAGCAGCCAAAAGGCAAGTGCTTCAAGTGCGGACAAAAGAGGCATTGGAAGAAAAATTGCCCATGGATGAATTCAACCAGGTATGGGTAATTTACATGTGATTGAGGCTTGTTTAGTGGAGAATTACGATGAAAAATGGATCGTTGATTCGGGAGCCACTAACCATGTTTGTTACTCTATGCAGTGGTTCAAACATAGCTTGCTTTTAAGTGAAGGACAAAGAGTTTTGAAGCTTGGAACTGGGGAGCTTGTGTCTGCACTAGCAGTGGGACAAGTTATTTTATCTTTTGATAATTGCAGAACTTTGGTTTTAGAAGACTGTTTATTTATTCCGAATTTAAGAGGAATTTAATTTCGTTAGTTGTTTGGAAAAACATGGTTTTGATTCAGTTTAATTCCTCGTTTCAATAAGAAGCAAATCTTCTTTTATTTGTTCGGTGTAATGATTAATAGTCTTTATTTCCTTAATCCTGTTCCTCGTGAAATTAATCATGTTGAATTAAGAGATGTTGAGCATAATAATTCATCAAAGAAAAGAAAAGTTTCCAATGAAACTTATCTTTGGCATTTAAGATTAGGTCATATTAACTCTAACAGGATACAAGGTTTGGTCAAAAGTGGGATTTTAAAATCCCTGAACTTTGAACCGATACCAGTATGTGAATCTTGTTTAGAAGGTAAAATGACAAAGAGATCCTTCAAGGCCAAGGGAAAACGTGCCACACTTCATTTGGAATTGGTACATACCGATGTATGTGGACCAATAAATGTCCAAGCCGAGGAGGAGGGTATCAGTATTTCATCACATTTACTGATGATTACTCTAGATTTGGACATGTGTACTTGATGCGTCACAAGTCTGAAGCTTTTGGAAAATTCCAAGAGTTCAAGGTTGAGGCAGAAAAGCATCTTGGGTTTCAAATTAAGACCCTTTGATCTGATCGAAGGGGAGAATACCTATCTGGAGAGTTCAGGTCTTACCGATCAAAGAGGGATAGTTTCACAATTATCCTCTCCAAGGACACCCATGAGAATGGAGTTCGAAAGGAGAAATAGAACCCTTTTAGAAATGACAAGATCTATGCTCGATTATTCATCTCTTTCTGATTCATTCTGGGGATATGCCTTAGAAACTGCTATGTATCTATTTAACTTAGCACCGTCCAAGTCGGTTTCAAAGACACCAATATAATTGTGGAAAGGGTGTAAGCCCACCATGAAACATATTCGGATTTGGGGTGCTCCGGCACATGTCTTGCAACATAAACCATATAAGATGGACTCGCGTACTGAAGTATGCATGTTTATAGGCTATCCTAAAGGAACCAGAGGTTGGTTGTTTTATAGTCCAAAAGATAAGAAGGTCATAGTGAGCACACACGCGACTTTCTTAGAGGAGGACTATATGGCAAATCATAAGCCAAGAAGTAAGGTTATTCTTGATGAGCTAGTCTCGGATCAAGTTTCACAGCCACCTCCTCGGGCGGTTCCAAAGATTTATTCCCGTGGTTGTTCAAAGAGGGAAAATATGGAAAACATACCGAACAAACACGGGAACGAAATAGAACCAGAAGTTCAAGCATAATGATGAACGTATGGAAGAACAAAATCATGAATTGGTTAATCCACCTAATGAGGGTCCTCATCAAGAAATTGTTAACCCACAAAATATGGACCCACCTGTAGATGCCCAACATCAAGTGAGACAAAGTTGTAGTGGGAGATTGATTCGTAAACCTACAAGATTTCTCTTGTTGGGTGAGTCAAATCAGGATGTCATCATTGATGAAGATGATGATCCCACAAGCTATGACGAGGCACTAGGAGATGTTGATGCTCAGGAATGGCTTGAGGCTATGAATCATGAAATGGATTCTATGTATTCCAACTCGTTTGGTCTCTTGTAGATGCACCTGAAGGGGTAAGACCCATTGGGTGCAAGTGGATTTACAAGAGAAAAAGAGGATCGGACGGGAAGGTTGAAACCTTCAAAGCTAGATTGGTGGCAAAAGGGTACTCCCAAATAGAACATGTGGATTATGAAGAAACCTTTTCACCGGTTGCCATGCTTAAATCCATCCGGATTCTCTTAGTCATTGCAAACAAATCTTGATTATGAGATTTGGCAAATGGATGTCAAAACTGCTTTTCTAAATGGAAATTTGGAAGAGGAAATCTATATGCAGCAACCAAAAGGGTTTATAGCCAAAGGGCAAGAAGAACTAGTATGCGAGTTGCAAAGGTCCATTTATGGACTTAAGCAAGCGTCCAGATCATGGAACATCAGATTTGATCAAGCCATTAAGTCTTATAGTTTTGAGAAACATCTTGATAAGCCGTGTGTGTATAAAAGGATCCAAGGTAATGCAGTGTCTTTTCTGGTACTTTATGTGGATGATGTACTCCTTATCGGAAATGATACAGAGGTATTGTTAGGCATAAAGACTGGCCGAGCAAAAATTTTGATATGAAGGACACGGGGGAAGCCAATTATATTCTTGGTATTAAACTCTTAAGAGACCAGGAAGAATAGGGTTTTGGCATTATCCCAGGCTAAATACATCGACAAAATTCTTGCCAGGTTTAGCATGGAGAATTCCAAGAGGGAATGATACCCTTCAGGCATGGGATTCATCTCTCTAAGGAGCAATCTCCTAAAACTCCTGAGCAGAGAGAACGCATGAGTAGGATACCTTATGCATCAGCTGTAGGTAGTCTCATGTATGTTATGCTTTGTACCAGACCAGATATCTGTTATGCAGTGGGAGTAGTAAGCCGGTACCAATCTAATCCTGGAGAGGAACACTGGGTAGCGGTTAAACATATACTCAAGTACCTACGGAGAACGAGAGATTATATGTTGGTCTATTCTAGTGGGAATCTTGAAACCATTGGTTATACGGACTCAGATTTCCAAGGAGATATTGACTCAAGTAAATCCACCTCGGGATATGTGTACACCCATAATGGCGGTGCCATTTGTTGGAGAAGTGTAAAACAATCATGTGTGGCTGACTCTGCCACAGAGGCTGAGTAAGTAGCAAAGATAGCATCAGAAGAGAACCTTGCTGACCCTTTTACTAAGAGTTTGCCTGAACGTGTGTTCGAGAGGCATGTTACATTTATGGGTCTTTGGAGGATTCTAGATTTGCTATAAGCTTTAGGAAGTTGAAATTTCATTTTGTTATTTTGTGCTCTTTGAGCAAGACATTATGACATTGCAATTTTTTCTAAATGGTATAAATGAGGTGTTTTTCATTTAAATTTCGCACACTATTTACAGACTTAAAGGTCCGGATCAATTGTGGAGTATATGATCATATGGATACGTTCATAGAGGACATGGTCATAGGTACTCACAATTGATGAATAGCTTCACAGCTATTAAATTAAGTTGACACTTTATTTAGGCTGCAATATTTTATGAAATGGTTTTGTCCGAATCATTATAAAATATTGGTGTGAGTTAATACTTACATTGAATGGATCAAGGAGAGATTTGATTAAGGTTGCTCTTTTGTCATAAGGAATCAAATCTCCGGATAACTATAGTCATGTAGTTGCTCTTAATCCCGAGTTTATTTTAAATAGGTAGTCGAATAGTTTTCATTCTTTGATTTACCAACAAAGTGAGGTTTGATCTATATGACGGCCAATAACTTGGTATTTTGGGATTGAGACTTTTTGGTTATCGGTGTTTATGAGATAAACAATATGGAATTTATAGGAAATGTCCACTTGATATGTTTCGGTACTTGGATGTTGAAGACACCGCGGTGCATGTAATCCATTAGAGAAACTATCATAGTCAAGGGAATAAATAATTGATTGAGTTACAGAAAACTAATCAATCAAATTATAGACATTCTATAAAGGGGTAATACATATTCGTGTTATAATTGTCATTAATCTTGGAGTTCACATTCGGGCTTTTAGTGGAGTAGCACCGAACTAGATAATCTTTAGCAGATTATCATGAGCCTCGATAAATGACAAATGATAGATCCCCAGGCTAGCTCGAAATAAGGGATGGGGTAAATTATCAGATGATGATGGCTTAAGGGCTACATGGTCTTGGGTTTACGAGCTCAAGTTTTGTATCTCAAAGAGCAAGTGAGAGATTGTTGGAATATATGCTCTTTGGTCACTTAAGCCCAATTGGGCTTAAGTGAGACTACAGCCCAAGAGCCCTATGGCCCTTTAGGGTTTAGGGTTAGGTCTTGGTGTAGTAGTATATAAACATACTTTCACCCATTAAGAAACCTAATTCACAAGGAGGCTCTCATCAGAAATAAAACCCTAGAGGCAGACGTTCATCATCCGAACGGTTGCCCACACAACCATCTCATCCCCTCGAGAGATAGTCGGAAGATCGATCATAGAGTGGACTTGGACCGTTCGTGACTTGGACCGTTCGAGAAGAAGCTTTTAGATCGCTCATCTTTCCAGGTAATCAAAACAATGAAGGTTCATCTTTTTCTACATCGTCTCGGTTCGATACGCTTCCGCGCTTCTGGTGAGATTCCTACAATTTATGCACATGACTGTGTGTGTGATATTATATATATGTGCGTTAAAGAATTAAATTAAAAGGGGCCACGACCTGTTGTTGTTGTTGTTTGTTTTTTTTTTAAATCTTTATTTTTCTACCTCCTTCTTCTTTTATTCTTTTAATATATTTTCTTTAATTTTATATTATTATTTAAAATTTTATATTTCTATTGTTATTGTTGTTGTTGTTATTATTATGATTATTATTATTAGAAAGTCTATTTTATTTATATAAGACATATTTTGGGTGAATATTAATTCATCTATTGTGAATTAATGTTCATTCTTAGAAATAAAACTGGAATGTTATAATTCCCTTCATTTTATAAATTTTCCCCAAAATCCAATATGCTATATTTATTTTGTTTTCTTTTTTGTTTTTCCATGGTTCTCCCATATATTAGCTATCATCACTAGATTTAAACTTGCACATAATCACATAAAGCATTTTAAATCTCCCATATCCACACCAATCATATTGGTGGTTTGGAAGCAAGCCGACTAATTAGTACTCCCTCCCGTGCTTTTTATTGGTAACAACTAATGAAATTATGCAAAATGAGCTTTTGATTACAATTAATTAAAAATAATAAATATTTATAAGATGTAGTTTATTTTCCAAATATACCCTTATTTATGTAGATGATGAGTGTGAGAGATGGGAAAGATATAAAAGAGAATAAGTGGAAAACATATATGATATAGACATATGATTAATTGGAGTAAAAATGAAAAATGTGCATCATATGTAGGATCAACCTTATGAGAGAGGATGTTGCTTATAAATAGGACGAGAGGGAGTCCCATAATTTCTATTGCTTATTCTTTATTGTTAGAAGAGGGTGAGTTTCGGAGCAATAATGGTAAGGTTGTTGCTATGTGACTTAAAGGTTATGAGTTTAAATATTGGAGTTAGTCTCTCCACTTGTAGGGGTAAGGCTGTAGATGTGTATGTAGCATCCCAAATTTTGGGCTTAGAAGCTTAATAATAAGCCTGAATTAAGAAGACTATCAAACCCAATTGAGCCAATTGTCTTCAGTATATCATAAGAAAAAGGCTTAAAATAGTTATCAAAATTAATTATGGGCCTAGAAAGATTAAGGAAACATTATGGAATATTATTTTGGGATTTATAAACTTTATATTAAGGAATATATTATTGTTTCTCAACAATTTATAGAACAACAAAATTAACGCTAACAACATCATCCACAAACATCAAACTCATCACTTACCTATATTCAAGAATTGTTTGCTTGTTAAGTCCTTGCTGGGCACCCTTGCTCTTAACAGTTTATCTCTAGCTATATATAACGTTAACAAGGACTTAGAGACTACGCCAAGCTTCGAATAGAAGAACCAAACTTAGATTAAAACTCAAGATAATAGAGTTCACTAATATTTCTCAAGCTCAAATTTGGTCCTTAGGTATTTTTCTCATATATTTTTTTTTTTAACAAAAACCCCTTATTATTTGCTAAAATTATCACAAAATATTCTTTATGCTAACTTTTTCATTTATTGGGAATAAAAACTTTTTCAATAATTCACATTAACCTTAAAATAATTTTTCTCTATTTTTGCCCAATTATTTTAAGGCTTCTTGGTATTTTTCATAATTAAATTTGGGTAATCACATTCTTTATTTAGAAAAAAAAACCAATAAATATTAAAAAAAAACATTTTTTGATGTTATTTTCCCATTTAAACCTCCATTAAGCATCAAATATAATCTATGAAATTATTCTTTACCTTCTTCTTTCTCTGGAGATTTTTCCAAAAATTCCAGGTATAATTTTGAAAATTATCCTTCCGTACGCATAATTTTCAAACATTATGTTTTTGCTCAAACCTAGGACTAGAGCTGTCAAAACGGGCCACCACGGCCCGTTAGTCCCTAGCCATCACGGGTTAGGGCCAAAAAGCCCACAGGGCCAAAAAGCTCTCATGTTAAACAGACCGCACGGGCCAAACAATTATATAACCCTATGGGTTAGGGCTAGCCCGCGGGCCAAAAATCATTTTAGAAAATATTATGTTGAGTCAAGATATAAAGGGTTAGAGAAGCAGTTTTCAATCCTTGTAATAGTCTAATATATTAAATATAGCAGCAATAGTTTTTTTTTGGGCATATTAGAGAATTTGTCCCAACTTTAAAAAAAAAAAAAGCAAATTTGCGTATCAAAATCAAATGCTACCCACTGATAAGGGTTCTTCCAAAAGAAATTAAAAACAGAGAATCTAAAATATTTCTTCGATGAACACTTAAACTTAACCTTAAAGATATTAAGTAATGTTTTTTAATTGATTCTTAATTGTCTGAAATTTATCAAAATTTGATAGAAGACGCCTTAGCAAATAATTGTGTCCTAAAAATGTATGAAAATTGAAATCAATAAAAAAGTATGACATGTTTTGATATTTTTCTAGGACTTATTTTTTTAAAAAAAAAAATTATACAAAATAAAATATTACTCATAGATAAGATGAAAATATGGAGTCGGTACCATCCAGTGTTTGTTAGAAGTCAACTTTTTTCCCCCTAAAAAAACAAATCAACATATTATATAAAACTAAAAGACATTCATGTAAAATCAACAGTAGTCACCTTTAATAAATCTGTGGTGGGAGCTATTTTTTTTATGCACTTGGCTTCAATACATATGTGATGTATGATGCAAATTTATTTTATGCACTTTACTTTTTTTTAAAAAAAATAAATTTTCAAGATACAATAACCGTTTTTATTTTTTTTATATATAAAAATGATTCAAAATCTGATAAATGATTAAATGAATAATTGAATAAAATTTTATGTATAATTAAACCACTTATCATGTATTATCATGTATTGATGGTGACGTCAATATAAAATTAATTTTCTACCATTATCTATATATTATTCCTTGAAGAAACTTTTTTTTTAACTTACACTAATATCTATCGAGCCCTTCACTCTCTTTGAAAATTTGAAAACCTCTATTCCACGTCTTTGATATTAAAGGTTTGAGTAACATCTAAAATTTGTATGCATAAGTATAAAAAATAGGGTGGCCCGTTAGCCAAAGAGAAGTGGGGGCATATGGGGGCTAAAGATGGGGTTTAACCGGCTGGCCCGCGGGGTCCAGCTTGTTTTGACAGCTCTACCTAGCTAGGACGGTAGACATACAATGTTACATTGGTGAGCATATTATTTGATTTGTCCTTTGGCTAACCTTGAATTGCGCGTTAATCGTTTATTTGGAAAAGCCCCTATATTACAATGTTACATAGACCCTTATATGAATCATTCTATCTTTCAGGGCATTTTTGAGAGTCTTGCTCACTAGGTTTAGCAGTCTACTTATTTTATGCTAGTTCTTGAACTCCTAGGCCCTAAATTTGGGTTAACATAGCAACAACCCTAAATTCTCTCTGAAAATGAAACTTAGCATTTTGCTCAAATTGACGCTTCGTTGTAGCGAAGCTTTTGTTGTTGGGGCGAAGGTGCTCTGATTACTTTTCTCTCTAATTATACCCTTCTAGACTTGAACCCTCATCTTGAGTCACCTCTGCAAAAATATAAGGACATTAGTGAACACTTCAATCTACAAATCATCAAAATGAAGCACTATCTATGCTTCCAATTTCCTTAATGTCGTTCAAGTAAGTACCCGATTTATCTTAAATACGACCAAGATGGCCCCATTTTGAATGCAATTATGAGTGAAAACATAATAAAGCATTGGGAGTCATCAATAATAACATTAAATGGCACCCATAATTGTAGAAAGTGGAGAACGTGTAGCTACTCGCAGTTGGCCATAAATGGAGAAGGCAATAATATATAATTCACAAGGGAATTTTATATCCTTCCATCTATTGTCAAATATTGCTTAATATTGTACTTTCTTCTATTTAATATATACATTTTTTTGGTAAAAATATACAGTTTCTTTTTTATTCCATTATAGTATTTTTTATTTTTTATTTTTTTTACTTGCATCACGGAGAAAATGAATCTAAATCAGGTAACAAAAACAAGTAAGAAAAAATGTTTTTCAGAGTTGAAATATAATTATTAAATCGAGATGAAACTTTAATATTTATAATGATTTAAAATATATTTATTTATTACTTAATGATATTTTAAAATAGAACAGATTTATAATCGTTGTGTAATTTATGCATAAAATTAGAAAAATAGATAAATATATATTGAATAACACTTGAATATTTTATATGAACTATAACTATGTTTAAGAACTTATCCCTTTGAGGTATAGAGATTACAGAATTATGTTTTTTTTTTTTTTTCAAACACACGGGCACAGCGAGCCAGGGATCAAACACTCTGCAAATTGATCAGTTAAATTTTTCCATTCATATTATCATGACTTATTATAAAATATTAAATATCCGCCAACTTTTTCATCAACAAGTCTTTGTAATGACGACGTACTAAAATCGTAACATATATAGAGTAATATTACTATATTATTTCATTGACATCAACAAGAAACATAAACGGAGCATCATGGTACCGGCCGGCTCCCTAAATTATTGCTGGACCTTACGATAAGGCTCCTTAATAGCAGCTCACATAATATAAATAATATTATTATAGCATATATGGACCACTCATCCTATATATATAGCTAGTTATTTCTCATCGTCCCAAAGATCATCAAGAAGAGGCTTGGTTGGTCCTTTGATGAGTCGTTCTTGATTGATTTGACTTATTTTCTTGTAGTCATCTTCTTTCAGTGACCAATCAAAGATCTGTAAGTTTTGCTTCATTCTCTCTTTGTCATAGCTCTTCACCACAAAGCTCACTCCTTGCTCGTATATCCATCTAAGACAAACCTGTAAAACACAAAAATATTAATAATTTAGGACATGTTTATTTATACGTTCCTTAATCCTTGTCATAAATTAGAAAGTAGATATTTAACCTGAGCAATAGTCTTGCCGTGAGCATCAGCAATCTCCTTGACTATGTCGTTGTCAAGAACTATGTTAGCTCCTCTACTAACTCCTTTCCTCAGAGGAGAGAATGCAGTTATGGTGATTCCATTTGACTTGCAGAAGTCTCTGAGCTTCTTTTGTTGCCAAGCAAGGTTCATCTCCACCTATATATATATATTTCCATCAAATCAAACTCAAGTGATTAATTAATTCAAATTGAAGATGAAAAAAAAAAGAAACATGCATGTGAAGTGACAATAAGGGATTAATTTATGGGTAAAATAACATCTAGCACCGTGATGTTATTTCTCAATAGCATCCAACGCCCTAATCTTATTTATGCATCCAGCATCCTCTAATGTTACTCTTCAGTTACATCCAGCACACTAATCTCATTCATCGTTTAGGGTATTGGATGTTACGTTATCCTTAATTTATTACCTGATTGACTGCCGGAGGGATGGTAGCAAAAGAGAGCAACTTCTGAAGCTTCTTCCAAGAGAAGTTGCTGACACCAATAGCTTTGGTGAGGCCAAGTCTCTGGCATTCTTCCATGGCTGCCCACACACCTTTCATGTCAAACGGCACCAACTCTGATTGTTCAATGGGATATGTTACCTTCCCTGGTTTTGCAGCTATGGGCCAGTGGATCAGAAACAAGTCCAAGTATTCTACTTGAAGTGTGCTGCACAATATACAAGTATAAGTAACATCTTTAGGCTAATCATAAGATATGGCAAAGAGTTGAGTTACGTTGTTACCTAAGTGATTTTTGGAGAGCAGGAACAACAAGATGAGGATGATTATCAGTGACCCAGAGCTTGGAAGTTATGAAGAGCTCGTCTCTGGAGTTAAGGAGTCCAAGCTGAAGTGCTTCCTTAATGGCTTCTCCAACTGGCTGTTCCACCCCATATGCTGCTGCTGCATCAAAATGCCTATATCCCTGCCTGATGGCCTCCACCACTGCGTCTTTTGTGCTTACTTTGCTTGCTGCTTCCGGTGCGGTGCCAAGTCCGATCACCGGCATCCTCCGTTGGCCGGAGGAGGATCGCAGAACGAGCTCAGGGATTGAGGGGGAAGACATGTTTCAGCTCTAGCTCTAGAAAGAAAAGTGTGTGTTGCTGATGGGAAGAGAGAATTGCCTCATGGTCCCTTTTATAGAACCATTTGGGTAATTAAGGAATAATTTTTATTTTTTTTAAAAAAACCTATTTTTAATCCATATTGCTTCTCAATATTTATCTAAATCCTTCCTGTGAAAAGATTTGTAATTTGTAATACGATCGCCATCCCGGTTTAATTTTAATACGTTTTCAGTAGTACTTATCATTACCTTTTCATTGATATTTCGCAGTCAATTAATATTGTGTGTGTGTGTGTGTGTGTATAACAATTTCTTTTATAAACTACATACACAGATAGATAGATTTTTCGCTGCCAGAAAAACATGTTTAAAATTTCAAGTGATTTGAATACAACTTTAAAGGGTAAGACGCTGAAAATGAGATCAAAATTGGTTGGGATAGTTGTTAGTGGTCTAACTATCACCCCGATCATAATTTAATTTAAATATACAAAAACATATTTGTATATATCATGCATGAATAATAATACTCAACATGTCTTTAATGCAAGAAGTATTTAACCAATTTAATTAAATTAATGAAGTTAGTTAATTTAGATAATTATAATACATATACCATGTTTTCTTAAATTTTCCTTATTTTTCTTAAAAGTTATTGTTTTAGCTTTTGATATCACCATGAGAAGCTACAATAAGCTTCATATGTATAGGAGCACTATTTTAGTCTTTAAACAAATGAAACGCGCATAGTGTTTGATACTCATTGTTTTTGGGATTTATAATAGATTAAACGCGCCATATTATAAAATAGTTTTGATACTAATTTAGTCTTTTAACAAAAGAAACACGCAATCATTACTCACTTTATCAGATGCATGGCGCATTATTTATTTACTTTTGTGTTTAATTACAGTTGAATTAGTATCAATAATGTGAGGAAAAAATATAATAAATATGGCATATTGGTTTTACATTTAAAATCAATAATAACTCTCAAAATAGGTCATATATTAAGGACTAGAGAAGTATTTAAATAAAAAGATATTAATTCATGAGCAAATAAAACATTCATGTATAAATCACATAATACAACAAAACGAAGCAACTATAGCACAAATATGGAGGATTGCTATTTTTTACACACCAAATGCCATTGTTGCAGACTCAGCGAAATAGAGATAAAATATATACTGTTTAACTGAGTTAACCCATCCAAAGCTCTTAACTAGACCAATTAGGAGACTAGTTTGCCGATTTACTATTCTGCAGATGGGTGGATCTAGGTGAATTCTAATACCTTGTTAAAATTCAATCATTTTAAAAGGAGCAACAATAATTTCTTAAATTCTTCTAGAGGGAAGGTCATCGCAGTCATCTTTGATTTTTTTTTTTTTTTTTTTTTTTAAAAAAGGAAACGATCTAGTTCAGGATGTTACAAGAAGGGGGGAAAAATATTTTCTCTAAAAAACGAAGCTTATTCTAATAATCAGTCAAATTCGTTTGGTCATAATAACTTATTAGTCAAATTAAGATTGTAATTTTATTGGCCAAACCCATTATGGAAAACAATACTCCATTAAAAAATTTATTGGTGAGAAGAATTCAGAGTGAATGCCGATACTATATGTGTCTATAAAATTTGTACAGTACTAGTGTTTTCTATGTATAAAAATTTATAGGGTCCTTCCAACCAAAAAAAAATTCAATGGGGAATTTTTCTCAAGTTTTTCAAAAACTAAGAATATATAAACTTAAGAATAATATTCTTTTTTTGTTTGTTCCATTTAGAAATCAGCCATGATCCCACAGCCAAATTTCATGACAAAGTAAGTTTGTGGCATCAATGTAATTATTATTCATGGAACTCTCTGGCTATTTGTGTTGAATTAACTAAGAAGAACCACCAAATAATGTCGCTTTTTTCAATTTGCCACGCTATTTTTTTTTTTTTTTTTTTTTTTTTTTTTTTTTGTAAAAAAAAATGTAAAAAACGACACAGGTGTGCCATCAAGTTTCACAACACAGTTGGAGTAACTACGTGACTCATCCTCATTAGTAAAGTTGGCCAATTCAACCATGTCCTCTTGTTTCCTAAAATTCAAATCTTGATTAAGTGTCATTGCGACTGAGATTTACTTATTACGGCTAGCAATATTTAATCTTCTTTTTTATTTATGTTTCGTGGTACTAATAATGAATTTATTTCATTAGTTACATTCATATATAAAATTGGCCTTGATAGTAAAACAAAATTAGAATTGAATTTGGGTCTCCAATAAATTGCGTTGAAATTACTATAGTATTTTCATCAATAACTTGGAGTTATATAAAGCAAGTTTAATTTTAAGACTTCTAGCTCTATGTTATGTAAGTGTGTGTTTGAGATCCAACTTGAGGATATTTGTCTCTTTTCCACCCAAAAGTCACATCATAACAGGGCTGAAACATCCCTTTTCAATAACCAATTTCGAAGTATTTGAAATTAAACCAACTTTTGGGAAATTTTAATTTAAATAGATAATTTTTCCAAATGCTTGTATAAAACAATATTACTTCTTATAAATTATATGCAGATATATTAACACAATAACAAGGCCGACATTTTAGAGATTATACAGATTTGTATATTCATACTTATATATAGATATTGAGGCATACCAAGAAGTAGGTGAGGAAAAGGGTTAGGTGTACGTCTATACTTCGTAAATTGAGTGCCCACATTAATATATATGTTCTAGAAGAAACTTTTTGCCAAACAAAGGTCTTGTTTTGCTTTGACTCAACTGATAGAGAAAGGTGGTTTGACAACATAAGCTTCATTCTTAATTAAATTCTGGCAATATAAACTAATGATTAAATATATTTGTTAATTTTTATGGCTTGAGATAATAAATTTTTAACATTTATACAGATAATCTTTATGTCATTCATTAAGGAGATTATATATGATAAAATTTTAAAGGAACTGCAATAAACTGTTTCACCCCAAAAAATAATTTTAAAAGAAATCATTTACAAAACGCTGTTTTATTTTTTTCGTCCGCGCTACAAATTAAAAGAAATAATGTATCAATGCCAACAAATGTTTGATTTAATTTTTAAGAATTTAGTTCATTATTCACAATGTTGTGGTTTCAATATGTAAGCAACTTTGAGTGTGGAAAAATTATTTTCTCATAATTCAAAAATAAAGAATTAAGTAAAGTTCAATATTTGCTATAATTAGAATTAGACTTTTATGGAAGCGGCCAAGGAAAAAAAACATATTTTGAATGTATAAAAGAAATTTCAATCAAAATAAACAATGTCAAAAAGTTCAACTGAAATTTCTCACTTGTCCGTATTTCAAAGTGTAAGGTCATCAGGTTATAAAATTCAGAGTTAATATTATAATTAATTTGATCAATTTCAACTGAAATTAGCTTGATCAAATATTGTACGTGCATATATAGAAATTTTCCCTTTGTAAGGTCATCAAGTTATAAAATTCGCAGTTAGTATTATAATTAATTTGATCAATTTGAATTTAAGTTAGCTTGATCAAATATTATACGTGTATATATAGAACTAAATTATATTCCATTTCCATTGTTGAAATTCCAAGTAAATGGAATTTAATTACAGGCATCATATATTAAAATAGCATTACTCCTTATCAAGATCAACAAGCTTGTTCTCATTCCTAGAAATTAGAAAGTGACAATCACATACATGGGATGGTTAAGGTGACGTGGGAATAATAGCTTTTAAGTTTTAACACGCAAATCATAGAACACTAAACAATGTACTTCATTAGTATAAAATGTTATCTAGTTGAAACGTAAAACCTAAGTAAACTTGATCATTTATAAGGTTCTAGAGAGAAGAGAGGTAATCACACATAAAATTTCTTCTTGGTTAATCCTACTACCTACTTTTAGTTTAATTTCCTAACAATACGCAAGAGATTGTTTCATTATTATAACACAAATAAATGATAATTCATTCTCCTACACAACTTGCTAAACTAACCTCAAACTCAACCACATATTATACCTTCCGGCTTTAAGGGCTTTTCCAAGCCTATCTACAAAACATAGAACAATAATCTATCTCAGCAATTAAATAACCTCAAACTCACCCATAACTTGCTAGGACTCAGGTTCTAATATGCCAAAAGCAAATCACGGTCAGACCAATTCTTGTTTTCAATTTTAGTTCTTATAGCAACTTTCAAAATCCTCACTAAAATGGAGAATTTTGAGTTTTTAAAATTTTTGGTAATTATCCAACTAGCTAGGTACCTCTAACTTAATCAATAATTTTAGGCTGCGACCCTGGCGAATTAGGAATTAGCAGCAAAGTTTTGGCTCCAAAAGGTGGGAACATATAAACTTGAGTTTTTAATATTACCTCCTGTCCTTAGAAGATACTTTTCAAAGAAGAAATTAAACAACAAAGTGAGGAGGTAGTAGTGTTTTTGGTGATAACCACATATTTAACACTTATTTTCACACAATCTTGTATGCTTTGAAAATCCCACAAAAACATATACAATGGGGATTAGAAGACCCACACAATAAACAAATATTCCACAAGTCATGACATACAACAATCAAATTAAATAATCCTTACTGAGAATCATTTATTTCATTCAACAATAGGGCTTAGCCTTTAAAATATCAATCTTAAGTTTAGTCGCAAATCCTCATATACACTGATATCAAGAAAAATTGGGCTTTTGATTTTTATGAACTTCTTGTTTTCAGACTGCTATCAGAATTTAGGTGACTTCTCTTAGCCTTTAATAGATTATTTTATTGAGTAATTTGTGAATGAATTTTCTTTTCTATATTAGGGTTCTCACCAACAACGCACTCTCAATCTATCCATATCCTTTCAGCTACCACAAACACATGGCAAATTTTTCAACGACGGCTATTTGTATAATAAACATATAGAGAAGGGTCAGACAAAAGTTTGACGCGTGAAGACACTTGACTCGTCGTATAGTCAAAAGTTAGACTGCCCGGTTTGGAATATATGTTGTATACAGATTTCCCGTTCACTCTTCATTTGATGTGAGTTTTATTATTATTTTAAATCTCTTAATTTAAGTTTTATTATTATTTTAAATATTTTAATTTCATGTTGCATAAAATTCCAGTTTATGTTGAAGTTTTTCATTGCGTTGGGTCTTGACGCTACTCAAATATAGCTTATTGTTTTTATTTATCATTTTATCGATCTCTTTCTTTTCTATCCCTTTATTCGTAATATTCTACTTGCATTTGCCAATGAATCTGAATAAATAAAGCCGCGAGTACCATCCTAGAGTTGGGAATTAGGATTAGCCCTTGAAAGGACAAGGCCTAAAAGGGCCAGCCCTTTTAAGCCTGGGGGTAAGAAAACTTATATTTTTCAAGGTCCAGGCCGAGAGGATGGGGCCTGGAAGACGTTTTTATGAAGTAAAATCATTTTCCCTATGTTTTTTTAAAGAAATATAATTAGTAAAATACAACAATTAAAGTTCTAATTTATCAAATAAATGTTGTCAACATTAATGTCTACATAACATGATTAATGTAATAAACAAACACAATCACTAATTCACAATCAAGAGTAAACTATTGTTCACAAGTAACTCACACAAAGTATAACAACCTTACTACTAAGCAATATGAGTATGATGATTATCATTTTAATCTTCTTCACCACTATCATCATTTTCAAATACATTTGATTGTGCTTCACTTCGAGTAGTAGGCTCTACTTTATGGGTAAAAGTATCAAGAATATCTTCTCTCACATCATGAAGACATCCATAATCTTTATCTGCAACAAATAATAAAACAAATCATAAAATTAAAGTATAGTTATTATGTATTTGTAATCAAATGGATAAATAACTCTATAACAAATACAATATATATATATATATAAGTAAATTAAATGGTCAAGTCAAGTTAACGAAAAATATATATATATATAAAGGGCCTAACGGCCAGCCTTTTTAGGCCCTCGGTCCTACAACAAGGCCAACTTCATTTAAAAACTTTAATTTATAAGTCCGGCCATTGAAGGGTCAGGGCTTAAACGGACTGAACCGACGGGTTCGGCCCGATTTCTTAGCTCTCATCACCATGCATGGGAAAGACTTTTTATAATCTTATTGGATTTTATTTTATATAAATGCATGCATAATAGACTTTTCACTTGTGTGTGTGAGTGTGTGTCCATGGTGCTAAATATAGGAGTTAAATAGCTAAAATGCAAAGATTAAAAAAATTAGTTGAGTTAGCTATTTATAAGAAATGTGTGTTAATTTTCTAAATTATCCAATTATATGAATTAGAAACTAACCTTGATGGATTCACTCAATAATTGCAATTAATGTGAGATGATTTGAAGAACAAATTATAAATTTGGGAGACAAAGTAGATTATGGTCTTACAATTTGAATCAAAACAAATTCTTCCACTAGCTACTATGTTATATTTAGGATTAGAGGAGTACTTTGTTTCTTTTAAAGCCAAAATACTCATAACCCCCTTTAACATTAGCACTGTTGGATGCATATAACCCTCCTCACTTTTAAAAGTTTGAGAATCACACCTTGAACTATTTTATTTTGACATCTAGCAGCACCCTACCGTTAAAATCACTGTTAAATCTAACTGGATCCATGCCACATAAGATCCCTTAAAATGATTTGGCAAATGATGTGTAATTGTGCATTATTTAATATATTCAATATGGCTTAATTCTCATAATTATGTAGAAGGATAATAATGTATTATAATTCTCTTCAAAACTTTATTTCCCTACAATCCCTAATCGCTGGAAGGTTCCTTCTATACTGAATTGTTTCCATCTCCAGTGATCCCCACCGTGCTAACTCCTCACTATCATCATAATTAGAATACAATTGTGCATCCCAACTACATCTATAGTCAAAGGCTTCCATAGGTATCAGGGTGGCTTTATGAACATTTGGTACACTTTGTGCATCTTCATTTCTTATACCCCAATCCTAGACTCCCCTACTTGATTATCATGCAACCATTAATTAACTTCTACCTTTGTCCCTCCATCAATATTGACGAAGGATAAATCTAACTGTTCATTACCGCGCTATTGAAAAATTCACACTTGTTCGGTTATAAGAACATAGATGTATAGCCCCAATGGGCTAGTATATTGATATTAGATCGAATAGCTCTCTCCTAGGTATCTAAGGATGAGATACCTATGAGAATAAAAGATCACTGTGCACAAATATGAAGGCTTTCGCCAAAGGGGGTGGGGTGTGTGCATAGTGTCGGCAGTATTGTACAATGTGAGAGAGTCTATAATCTGTGTACCTTAGGGTTTACCTTCTATTTATAGAGTGTACATTAGGGTTAGGGTTTGGACTTGTGGGCCTCTTGTACCTCCAAGCCCAAACATTGGGCCGTCATGTCTGTGTTATGTAGATTGCCTCTTGTTGGGCCACACCTTGGATGAGCCTCATATTTCAGGCCATAACAGTTGCCCCCCAACTCGGTAGTTCAAATCTCTAGTACATTGATTATTTGATGTGAAACACAGATTTGGCCGAGATATACCCAGCTTATCCGGGTTGTTTAAGAAGAAATAAGGTCCCTTGTTTGCTTTCATAGCAATTTTTCTTGGGATAATTACCCGGTTTATATTCTTGCATTCAACAATATGTAAACAAATCACAATCAATGGAAAATACTTACTGTTTGCACAAATCATTCAGCTTGCTTCATTCTTGTCGAACTCAAATGCTTGCCCGAACTTGATTTCTTGACTTCCGTTCTGGTTCGCCTTAATCCCGATTATTGATAACATGCTTTTCCATTAACAACTCTATCCACTCTGTTGCCCACTAGTCTAGTAGTTCAAGTCTCTAGGTTGCCGGGATGCATTTATGGTTTAACCTGGTGTTAGTTCTCTATGTGTTTTGATGATGACTAACAATTCTAAGCTCAAGAGATCGCTATTGATTCAGTTCAAGATGACTTAGTCTTAAGAATCATAGTTCGCTATAATGACTTGAGTTGTCACTTAAAGACTCAAGTCATGCACTGTACTTCAGTCTTTTCAAAATGTCTTCTCGATAGCATCTTTTGATATTTGATATGACTCGAGTCATTTTATTCCTAACTCGAGTCATGAGAGACACAGAGAGCTCAACTGATTTAATTTTCTGATATAACTCGAGTCACCCTATATGACTCCAGTCATCTTATTTGAAATACCTCTCTGTTTGAAATATTACAACTATGACTCCAGTCAGATATACGTGACTCAAGTTACGTTGACTCCAGTCACCTTGTATGACTCCAGTCACCCTATTTGAAACTCTTCTCTGATTGAAGTATTTTAACTATGACTCTAGTCAGATATACATGACTCGAGTCACATGACTCGAGTCATCAGTATATGACTCCAGTTAAATATATAAGTTTTTGATATCTCCATTCCCATAATTTGAAAATCATTGATTATGCTTTGGGTACTCCATATTATTGATTCTTACTATTCCTAACAAAGTTTAATCAGCTTGCTAATGAGTTTCAGACATGATTAACAAGTTTTAATCATCAAATTATGATAAATCAATTTGTGTCAGACGCATTAAATGCTTAAGCAAAGACGAAGCATGAAAATGGAAATTAGACTTTTGAGCATTGATAAAGCATTCTGGCCATTTCTAGTCAACATTCTACCTGAGTCTCAATGAACAAATCGAATGAAGAATGTCAACGGAGAATAACGTCTAACTTTGGAAGAATACGAAGAGACGAAGCAAAGCTCAACTCAACAGATATATTCATTAATCTCAATGGCTCATTAATCTCTCTTCAACAGTCATTAAATGCAATGATCTATAAAAGCCAGAAGCATTCAATTCTCCAACCACCAAAACTCTGCGCATTTAATTAGCAACTTAAGCATTTATTGTTTCTACTCTTACAGTTAATATCTTCGGATATTTAAATCTTCAGTGATTATACATCTGCTCTTTTAAAGAGTTAATTATTGTTTATCCATCTTTGTAAGAATCTCAAAGTATTGGGACTTTGGGATTGAGACATTTGATTACAACTTGTAAGGGGAAGTAAGTTCTAGTGAGAGAATTACTCTGAGAGTTACAGAGTGTGTAATCATTTGAGTTAGTGAAATCTTGGAGAGTCTGGGGACTAGACGTAGGTCAAGGATTTAGACCGAACCAGTATAAATCTATTGTGTTCAATCTTTCTCTTCCCTACTCTGTTCATCTCTCTTTCGTTAGCAACTAACAGAGTATTTTGGAAAGGAAATTTTAATCACCCAATTCACCCCACTCTTGGTGATATTCCATCTTTCATTTGGTATCAGAGCTAAGGTTATCTAATTGAGGATTAACATCCTAGATAAAAGATCCAATGGAAGGAATATTGCCTGATGGAGCCTCGATCAACAGACCGCCCGGATTCAGTGGAGAGCACTACTCCTTCTGGAAAGCCAAATTCAAAGTCTTTGTTTTGGCTACTGAATATGGTCTATGGAGAGTGTTCGAGAGAGGAGACTACAATCCAACTATACTCGAAAATGGTCTCAGAATCCCAAAGCCTGAAGAAGACTATGATGAGAATGACAAAAGAAATATCACACTCAACAGTAAAGCTATTCTCATGTTGCAAAGTGCTTTAAGCCAACAAGAGTACTTTCGTAACTGCACATTGTCTTCTGCTAAAGCTATGTGAGATGCATTGGAGATAGCTCATGAAGGAACAATTGGAATCAAGGAGAATAGAGTCAATACCCTCATGACCTCGTACGATCTTCTTCGTATGAAGTATAGGGAATCCATTGGCGAATTCCAACTGAGATTCACTCATCTGATCAACCAATTTGCTGCCTTGGGAAAACATTATGAACAACCTGTCCAAGTGAGGAAAATTCTCAATATCCTCAGCAAGGAATGGGAAACTAAAGTCACGGCTATCGAAGAAGCTCGTGGAGAGTCAATGGCCTCTGTAGCAGCCTTGTTTGGGAGCCTGTCAGAGTATGAAGGCAAGATCAAATTCAGAAAAGGACTTGATGAAATCACTGGTAAGAACAAAGGGATTTCTCTTAAAGCTGTCAAAGAAGCTAAAGACTCAGATGATGATGAAGAAGAAGACAAAGATGAAGATGAAGAGCTAGGCATGATGGTCCGAAGATTCAAAAACAAATTTGTATCTTACAAAAACGCTTGAGAAATTCACTAAATGTAGTGAAATGCTCAACGTAATTTTGAAAGCTCAGAGATTTACAAATGACAAATCGAGCATAGGTTACAATCACATTTTCGATAAAAGAAAAGGGAAAAAGAAGACGTGAGAAAAATCTTATTTGAACTTTTTTCAAAAATCCGTTCATTCTTCAAACCCCTTTGCTCATTGTAACTATTGTAATCGTAAGGGGCATAACACTTCATCCTATTTTCATAATAAAGAAAGAAGAGATAAACCTGTTGGCAACTATGAGTGGGTACCTAAGGGAACCTATGTTCCTAAGGCCCGAACTAACCCTAAAGGACCCAAGAAAAGATGGGTACCTAAAACTTAATCTCTTCTGATTTGTAGGTTTGTCTAAGAGCATCAAAATCCAACAAATGGTATATTGACAGTGGATGCTCTAGACATATGACGCGAGATCATACCAAATTTGCTACTCTCAAAACCAAGGATGGTGGCAAGGTAACCTTTGGTTGAAATCAATCCGGAAGGATTGCTGGAATTGGTGAAGTTGTCAACAACGATGGACCTCAAGTCAAAGATGTCTACCTTGTAAAGGGCCTTTCTTACAACCTCCTCAGTGTGAGTCAAAGCACTAACAAAGGTAACTTAGTTATCTTCGACTCCGAGGAATGTTTGATTGTTAGCAAGGATGATCTACCTCTAGTCAAAATCAAATCCAAAGCCTTATTCAGGGCTCCTAGAGAAGGTAACTGTTACACCTTAAACCTCTCAAGTAATTGCAACAAAATTGTTTCTGAAAATTGCTTTGTTAGTAACTTGGAAGAAAGTTGGCTATGGCACAAGCGTTTAGCTCATGTGAATATGTTTCAACTTGACAAGTTGCTAAGAAAGGATTTAGTCATCGGGTTACCAAAATTCAATTTCAAAAATGACATGATTTGTGATGCTTGTTAGAAAGGTAAACAGACTAAATCATCTTTTAAATCTAAAAATGAGATTTCATCTAATTAACAGACCCCTCCAACTACTTTATATGGATTTAGTTGGACCAACAAGAGTAAGAAGCATTGGTGGCAATCTCTATACTCTGGTCATTGTTGATGTCTTCTCAAGATTTTGTTGGGGTATATTTTTATCATCAAAAGATGAAACCTTTGATTAGTTTGTTGTGTTTGCCAAGAAGGTCCAAAATGAGAAAGGTATCTCTATTTCAGGTATAAGAACTGATCATGGTGGAGAATTCGAGAATTATGCCTTTGAAGAATTCTGTGATGCTCATGAGATGATCACAATTTCTCTACCCCAAGGTCTCCTCAACAAAATGGTGTTGTGGAGAGAAAGAATCGTGTCCTCACTGAAATGGCAAGAGCTATGCTGAATGAGAATCAAACATCTCAAGTCTTCTGGGCTGATGCAATGAGCACTGCATGCTACATATCAAACCGTGCATATATCCGAAAGAATCTTAAGAAGACATCTTATGAGCTATACAAAGGGAGAAAGCCCAACCCTGCTCATCTGCACATCTTTGGATGTAAGTGCTTTGTGCACAATAATGGTAAGGAGAATTTGGGTAAGTTTGATTCAAAATCAAATGAAGGTATATTTCTTAGTTACTCTAATAGAAGTAAGGCTTATAGAGTTTTTAATACTCGTACTCATATTTTTGAAGAGTCTATTCATGTTGTGTTCAGTGAAACCAAATATGATAAAGATTTATCCTAATTAAGAAAATTATCAAAAATTAGTAAGTGGCTAATATGGTAATTAATGGGATAATTAAGGTATAAAGTAAATGAATTAAAAATAATTTAAATAATTATTTTTAATTGGAGAAATTCGAAATTATTAAATAAATAAAAAATAAAAAATAAAATAAAATATTAATAAAATATTTTATGCTTAGAAAAATAAATAAAAAATAAAAGAAAAAAAAAATAAATATCATGATATTTTTGTAAAATTGTATTATTATATAATATAGTGAATAGTAATGGAATAAATAGGAAACGGATCCTATCTAGAGAACCAGGAATAGGAATTCCAAAGTCAAGGTAAAATATTGATCAGTGAGTTTTTACCTTCAAGTGACCTCTTCCGGAAGTTAATTCCGAGGTCAGAAAGCATTTGCCTAATAAGACGAAATAGAGAAAAATGCGATATTCACATTTTGATTTGAAGAAAATAATTATAACTCAACATCTAGAGATGAGTTTATAATTAGACATATTTGAATCAGTGAATTATTATAGATTGATCTGGACGATACGGACGTGTTCGAACACGTTTTTTCGAGAAAACTTCGCTGAACCGGTTGGAACCCCGTAAGGACCGAAATCTAAGTTAAATTAGATATTATTGATGAGGAAGTGAAGATCTTCAAAGTTATGAATCAGAATTTTGAGATTTTCCAAGATTACGCGTTTCGACACAGGACGAAACTTTATCTGCATTTCGGCCGAGATGTCACCATCAAGATGACATCATTTTGTTGACTATTGGGGAGGTGGAGGTCTGCACAAGAAATGGAGGGCCAAGAGTGTTTTGTCCTCAAAAATGCGATCCTACGGTCCATATTCGTCAAGATCGGAAGTTCGAATTATTTCTGGATTTCGCCATCCGTCTCTTCTATAAATAGCAAGCTCTCTTGCTCTCATTCTTCACACCAAAATTCAGATCCTAGAGAGAGGTTCTAGAGAGAGAAGCTCTGGAAAAATTGTGCCTTAGCTCGAGTAAGTTCTTGTCCTTAGTTTTTAGTTTCCGTAGTTCTTTCGGTAGTTATAAGTAGAACTGTTGTTTTGATCTAGGAAGTTTCAGAATATATTCCTATGCTTGTTTTTATGCCTCATTGCATTGAAAGATGCCCGACGAGGTAAAAACATAGTGGGGATAATTTTGAAATTGAATACGGTCAAAGTAACGGTTACAGCGAAATTCCGCCGACATTAGGGGTTCGGGGCAAAATGGTAATTTGTACCTAAAATGCCTGTTATGCTGCTAAAAGTTGTTAAATATTATCCTTATAGGATATACGAGATAATCGTACCGCTGTCGTTTTGCTGTTGTGCCGCCGTCATACTGTTTTTTCCCGCCGTCGAATTTCACGTTTTCCGTAAAAGTTCCGTTGTACCGCCAAAAAGGTACGTTCGCACTTATGTAACACTAACTCTTATGCTTATTATATGTGTATATGTGTTGTTAGGTATGTAATGTAACACTAACTCGATGCTTATTATATGCGTATATGTGTTGTTAGGTATGTACGTTCGCGTACTGTAACACTAACTCTGATGCTTATTATATGCGTATATGTGTTGTTAGGTATGTACGTTCGCGTACTGTAACACTAACTCTGATGCTTATTATATGCGTATATGTGTTGTTAGGTATGCGTTCGCGTCTTTCGTAACACTAACTCGATGCTTATTATATGCGTATATGTGTTGTTAGGTATGTACGTTCGCGTCATCGTAACATTAGCTACGATGTTTATTATATGATTGTATGTGATTGTTGTGTTGTGTAGTAGTATACGAGGTTATGTCATACGAGGTTATATACACGGTATGTTACGTGGTTATGTGTTTTTAATCGAGGTTATGTCACATACGTTAGGATCCAAATTATTATTGTTGTATCATACGAGGTTATGCGTTGGATCATACGTGGTTATTATCTTGTATACGTGGTTATGTGTTTTTAATCATACATTTGTTAACGGGTTCGTTGTATTGATTGCCTTGTTTTTATGCGTGTATATGTAGTCGTATTTAAGCATGAGGAGTTACACACGAGATCCAAATTGCAATTGGATTCGGCTCTTATCATAGCCTAAAGCGTTCTTATAGAGAACCGAGAATCGCGGGAGAAGGCGAAAGACTTTCTTCGGGTGTTATTCATTTTGAAAACTCTCGGTCAATGTACCGTTTCGGTAAATCAGCCAGACTTACGGCAATTTGATTAAATATATCAGTTACTCAATCGCTCCGATGCTTTACTCTGATGAAAAAAAAAATGTTTATTAAAAAAAAATTATACTTGCTTTTGAAAATGGGATGTTACGGTTTTGGTATCGGAGCGGTAGTCCTGTATACGGCATTGATATGACTATGTTATTACGGACGTATTTAAGTATGGTAGGACAAATTAAGGCTAGTCTATGTGGGTGTGGCCAATCGTCGCCATAGAGTTGGTGAGGTCCCATGATAGACACTTATCGCCATTCATTCGGTTAATTTGATTAAGTTATGTTCAAATCGATGCCTTTTTAAAGAGCATGTTTTTGAAAATGATACCGATATAGCCCTAAGTCGATGTACCGGTACGCCGCACCGGTATACCATTCGAACGGTGTACCCACCTACTGCCGGTGCATCATTCTAACCCGTAATCGATAAATCTGACCGCAAATCCATATTCATATTTGATATCGAGTCTCGATAACTCGATAATTCGATAATCGTCGGTTTGTATGCGGACGACAATTCTATCTTAACCCGAGCTTATATGTGAAGCTCGGGCCACGCCGGATGAAACTCCGAGACCAACAAGGATAGGTACATGCGTATTTGACTCATGTAGAGGAACTCCGATACGAAATTCCGTACCGTTTCGAGTAGACGGAATCAACAAAATCTGAACAAAGGGAAATAGAACGAGTGTCCGATCGTTTATAGTGTTAGCATTCATCTAAACTATATGATTATGCAAAAACGTGAAATGTTTTTAAATGGATGAAATCTTTGTTTTTAAATGGATTTGTTTTTTGAAAGTCTGTGTTTTTAAATGGATGAGAAGTCTGTGTTTTTAAATGGATGAGAAATCTTTTGTTTTGTTTTGTTTTTTTTTTTTAAAACGGATGAGAAATCTGTGTTTTAAAACGGATGAGAAATCTTGTGTTTTTAAATGGATGAGAAATCTGTGTTTTTAAATGGATGAGAAATCCTTTGTTTTAATAGACGAGAAGTCCTATGTTTGAATACTACACCCGAGTACAGTGTGGCAATGCAAATCGTGAAGATACATGTTTAGTAAGGAATCCCTAGAAATGCGTGTCTATAAATTTCCGTGTGATAAGTAGTTATCTTACTTGCCACGAAAATTTTAGTTTCCGATGCTTATCTCTTAGTTACTACAACCGGACCTCGATCGTGTCATTGAGTAGGAGGTATCTTGTGTTGTCATGGTGTATGGGCGCCATGGAAACATTTAAGGTATCTTGTGTTACCATGGTGTATGGGCGCCATGGAGACATTTTGATATCAGTGTCAACGCGGTATATGGGTGTCACGGGGGAAACACTATATATCAAAGTACAAAATGACAAGATCTTGACGGTCAAACCGAGCGAATTCTCGATCATCGAGCGAAGCGGCCAACATATAAAGAAAAATTTTGAGCGATTAGTCCGAAGGTTAGTCTGTACAAAGTCTAAATTGGTATAGAGCAAATTTCGAGGGCGAAATTTTGTTTAATGAGGGGAGAAATGTAATACCTTGGGATAATTATTTATCCGGAATATTATATTTCAATAGATAATACCTATTGAAAATAGGTGAACATGTGGTTTCAAATAATAAGTAATAATTATCTTATTTTATAAGGTAATTACTATGGAAATTGGGAGAGATAAAGAGCTAAAATCCATAAAATGTATTTTTGAGGCATTAAATGGCCTAAAAATATTATGATAAATCCCAAGAGGCAATTAAATATTTGTTAAAAATTAGAAAGTATGTTGTCTCTAATTTTAGGAATTTTTGGGATAATTTCCCTTGAAAAAATAATGAGGCAAAATTAAGTATTATTTTGGGATCATAAGTGACCCCATGATTTTTAATATTTTACATGGGATATAAAATACCAATGTAAGTAAAATAGTTGTGAGATAATGATTTATCCTAATTAAGAAAATTATCAAAAATTAGTAAGTGGCTAATATGGTAATTAATGGGATAATTAAGGTATAAAGTAAATGAATTAAAAATAATTTAAATAATTATTTTTAATTGGAGAAATTGAAATTATTAAATAAATAAAAAATAAAAAATAAAATAAAATATTAATAAAATATTTTATGCTTAGAAAAATAAATAAAAAATAAAAAAAAAAAAAATAAATATCATGATATTTTTGTAAAATTGTATTATTATATAATATAGTGAATAGTAATGGAATAAATAGGAAAGCGGATCCTATCTAGAGAACCAGGAATAGGAATTCCAAAGTCAAGGTAAAATATTGATCAGTGAGTTTTTACCTTCAAGTGACCTCTTAGGAAGTTAATTCCGAGGTCGGTAGCGCATTTGCCTAATAAGACGAAATAGAAAAAACGCAGATATTCACATTTTGGATTTGAAGAAAATAATTATAACTCAACATCTAGAGATGAGTTTATAATTATCCGGACATATTTGGAATCAGTGAATTATTATCCAGAGATTGATGATTAAAAGCGATTTCCGACACCGGACGTGTTCGAACACGTTTTTCGAGAAAACTTCAAGCGGATTTGTTGGAACCCCGTAAGGGACCGAAATCTAAGTTAAATTAGATATTATTGATGAGGAAGTGAAGATCTTCAAAGTTATGAATTCAGAATTTTGAGATTTTCCAAGATTACGCGTTTCGGACACCGGACGAAACTTTATCTACGCTCGATGTCACCATCAAGATGACATCATTTTGTTGACTATTGGGGAGGTGGAGGTCTGCACAAGAAATGGAGGGCCAAGAGTGTTTTGTCCTCAAAAATGCGATCCTACGGTCCATATTCGTCAAGACCGAAGTTCGAATTATTTACCGTTTACGCCATCCGTCTCTTCTATAAATAGCAAGCTCTCTTGCTCTCATTCTTCACACCAAAATTCAGATCCTAGAGAGAGGTTCTAGAGAGAGAAGCTGCGGAAAAATTGTGCCTTAGCTCCGAGTAAGTTCTTCTCGTCCTTAGTTTTTAGTTTCCGTAGTTCTTTCGGTAGTTATAGTAGAAGCTGTTGTTTTGATCTAGGAAGTTTCGAGAATATATTCCTATGCTTGTTTTTATGCCTCATTGCATTGAAAGATGCCGACGAGGTAAAAACATAGTGGGGATAATTTTGAAATTGAATACGGTCAAAGTAACGAAGTTACGCGAAATTCGTAGATTAGGGGTTCGGGGCAAAATGGTAATTTGTACCTAAAATGCATGTATATGCTGCTAAAAGTTGTTAAATATTATCCTTATAGGATATACGAGATAATCGTACATTTGTCGAGCCGCTGTTGTTGTGCCGTCATCATACCATTGTTTTTTCCGTTTGTCGAATTTCACGTTTTTCCGTAAAAGTTCCGTTGTACCGCCAAAAAGGTACGTTCGCGCATCGTAACACTAACTCTTATGCTTATTATATGTGTATATGTGTTGTTAGGTATGTACGTTCGCGTCGTAACACTAACTCGATGCTTATTATATGCGTATATGTGTTGTTAGGTATGTACGTTCGCGTCTTTGTAACACTAACTCGATGCTTATTATATGCGTATATGTGTTGTTAGGTATGTACGTTCGCGTCTTTGTAACACTAACTCGATGCTTATTATATGCGTATATGTGTTGTTAGGTATGTACGTTCGCGTCTTTGTAACACTAACTCGATGCTTATTATATGCGTATATGTGTTGTTAGGTATGTACGTTCGCGTCTTTGTAACATTAGCTCTGATGTTTATTATATGATTGTATGTGATTGTTGTGTAGTAGTATACGAGGTTATGCTATATACACGGTATGTTACATACGAGGTTATGTCACATACGAGGTTATTATTGTTGTATCATACGAGGTTATGTTACATACGTGGTTATTATCTTGTATACGTGGTTATGTTTTTTTAATCATACATTTGTTGTGGACTATGTGTTTTGTATCATGATTGTTTGTTGTCGTGTATATGTAGTCGTATTTAAGCATGAGGTTAACCGTTACTGCACGAGATCCAAATTGCAATTGGATCTCGGCTCTTATCATAGCGTCGAGTTCGGGTTATTCGAGAACCAAGGAGAAAAGCGCGGGCCGCAATTTGACACGGCCGAAGACTTTCTTCGGGTGTTATTCATTTTGAAAACTCTCGGTCAATGTGGTTTCGGAAATGGGATGTTACAATAAACCTTTGGATGATGATGAGGAAAATGCTTAAAAAAATCAATTCTTTTCAAAAACTACTTCTGCCTCTCTTGAAAATTTTGAAAATGTTTTTGAAACTGCTTCTGAAAATATTTGTGAAAACAATGGTCAATCCCAATCTAAAGCTTGGAGGTTTATTAGGAATTATCCTTTAGACCAAGTGATAGGTGATGTAAATCAAGGAGTAAGAACCAGAAAAGGTACTTTGAATGAAGTTATTTTCTCTGTGTTTATCTCTCACATTGAACCCTCTAAGATTGACGAAGCCCTTTCAGACAATGATTGAGTTATAGCAATGCAAGAGGAATTGCATCAATATGATAGAAATCAAGTTTGGGACTTAGTACCTATACCTAAAGACCATCCGGTTATTGGGACTAAATGGGTATTTAAGAACAAACGTGATGAAACAGCAATCATTGTCCGTAACAAGGCAAGATTGGTTACTAAAGGCTATAATCAAGAAAAAGGAATTGATTATGAAGAAACTTATGCTCTAGTGGCGAGATTGGAAGCTATAAGAGTTCTTCTAGACTTTGTTTGTATCAAGGGATTCAAACTCTATTAAATGGATGTCAAAAGTTCATTTTTAAATGGTACATACAGGAGGAAGTTTATGTTGAACAACCTCCTGGTTTTGAAAGTGATCATCATGATCATGTTTATCGTCTCAAGAAAGCTTTATATGGACTTAAGCAAGCTCCTAGAGCTTGGTATGAGCGATTAAGCAAGTTCCTTCTTGATCAAGGGTTTATTAGAGGCAAAGCTAACACAACTCTCTTCATTAAGAGTAATAAGCTAAATGAATTTTTAATTGTTCAAATTTATGTTGATGATATTATTTTTGGTGCTTCTAACAAATCTATGTGTGAGGAATTTTCCAAGACAATGCAGGGAGAATTTGAGATGTCCATGATGGGTGAACTCAACTACTTCCTTGGTCTTCAAATCAAGCAACGCAAGAATGAGATTTTCATATCTCTGACCAAGTATTTAAGAGATTTGTTGAAGAAGTATGGTCTAAGTGAATGTAATGGGGTTGACACACCTATGAGTTCTACTGCCTCTTTGGATGCTGATGAGAAGGGAAAAGAGTTCAATATCACAAGATATAGAGGAATGATTGGTTCATTACTCTATCTGACAGCAAGCAGACCTGACATCCAGTTCAATGTGAGAATGTGTGCTCGTTTTCAATCCGCTCCTAAGGAGACTCATGCTGAACACGTGAAGAGGATATTTAGATATCTTGCTTATACAGAAGAATTAGGATTATGGTTTCCTAAGGGTCAACCGAAACATCTGGTAGCATATTCAGATTCAGATCATGTCGGATACAAGACGGATAGCAAGAGCACAAGTGGCTAATGTGAGTTTCTTGGTAGTTCACTTGTCTCATGGTTCAGTAAGAAGCAAACAACCGTACACTATAAAAAAAAAGTATGACTTGTCACGGTAAATTTGTAGTGGTCCTATATAACCGCTACAAAATCTTGAATTTGTAATGGTTTATCAAGAAACCGCAACAAATTAGTAGCGGAAGCTTGGCGCCAAAGCGCAGGCTTGTTTACATAGATATTTGTAGCGGTTTACATAAAATAAACCCCGATAAATGTGGCGGTAACTTGCCGCGTAATGGCGGGAAAGTTTGTGGCGTTGAATTTGTTGCAGTTATCTCAGAACAACTGCTACAAATTTGGCGCCAGCATTTAACGCATAATGGCACGAACTTTGTTGTGGTTAATATATATATATATATATATATATATATATAAAAACCGCTACAAAAAATTGAAACGTCACTGTTTTGTCGCAGTTATTGTAAAACGACACCTTAACCGCGTCAAAACCTACAATTTTGTAGCGGTTTTCCCATTAACTGCTACAAATACTTACTCTATATATAGGTGATCTATCCGTACATCTAATTATAAATATTTAAGAAATTTTTAAATATCGGCTTGTAACTGAATGAACTATCTCGGGTTGGTAGTCGAAGACATGCAGATATCTGCAGCTCTGATCTCTTATCTCAGGAGATGAGAGCTGCAGATATTTGCCTCTCTCATCCTTGTAGCCGAGGCAGTTCCTTCAGTGACAATCCAGATTTAATTCTTTCTTTGACGAGAAGATTTCTACTCTTCTGAAGATAGTCTAACATGCGACCAAAGATTGGGTTCCATTATAGCCACCATTGTCTCTGGAAAATATCTCTGATCAAAATGAGTCAGTGAGTTTTTCTTGGGAGATTGGTGGCTATATTGAATCCGAATCTTCACGGGTATGTTAGACTATTTTTAGTAAACTTATTATTCTAAATTTATTACTCTCGACTTTGAAATTAAATAAATAAATTAAATTATTTAAGAGCCTTTTTAATTTTTTTTTTTTAAAATCCAAACTAGTTTGACTAACTAACTAATCATTATGTCCCCGATGAGAGGCACATGGATTGGAATATGGTGGTTCACCTAAAGCCTCGAGACCTTTACGACATGGGCGATGGTGATAACATCGCCTACGAGAATGAGCCGTTCCAGCCCGCCAGCTTCGAAAACTTCTTCCCAGACTGCGATGACAATTTATCTATAGTTCGATACTTTTTTTAATATACGCTTTATGGAATAATAACATTTAACTAAAGTTTTATTTGTGTGCAAACATATTCAACTCACACCTAACATTTTATACAAACTTTCTTTGTAGGGATGGTGACGAAGATTGAGAGAAAAAATTATGCCAATAATAATATGTAATCTTCTTTTTATTTATTCATTTAAAAAAAAACATAATATGATTTGTAGCTGTTAAAAACCGCTACAAAACAAACAAAACCACTATAAATACGCATCACCAACCGCTACTAATCAAAACCGCTACAAAAAGCGAGCACTCAACCGCTACAAACTTATGCGCAAATATCAAAATAAATACCCCCAACAAACCTCATTTAATATGCTTCAATATCCTTTTCAACACATGTTTTCTCTTCGTCTTCTCTCATATTTTTACGTTTTCTCACAGAGGTTAAGTGTTTGAAGAGGGTAAGTTCCATTCAACCGGATCATATCTAATGTTTAACGAAATATTTCATTTTCTTTCTACCCTGCTGATACTAACTTTTGTTATTTTACAATTGCATTACGTCTATTTTTCAACTTTTGTTCTACTTCCACATACAATATTCGATCCATTTTGACAGACATTTTTTTAGAATTAATTTTATTTTAATTAACTCATAATTTGTTTTTATTATACTCACATATTCTCATTGTTTTAACCTATATAGTTACCTTATATACTCAAATATCATTTATTTTCACTAAAAAAATATATTATTAATAATAAATATTTACTTAATCAATATAATAATTAATTTTTTTTTTTCATTTTCATACATTTGTTGCGGTTATTTAACCGCTACAAATTCGAACAAATATACAAATTAACATGCCAAAAAAATGACGGGAATATCTTGTGGCGGTTTAAAACCGCTACAAATATAGGCAATATTTTTTTACAAAAAACTGGCGGGATTTATTTGTAGCGGTTATTCACCCATTCTTGCCAACCCATGTTACACAAGCAACGGTCTAATCTCTTGAACACACGTTCATGTCCTTTCCATTTAGGTCCCTTCTAAGTGAAGAAAGGACCATTTGCACCCAAATCAATGAGTCTGATGCCTTTAAACCAGTCACAAAACTGGCGACACCTTCCCCCATTAACCTTATCTCCCCCTTTTTGTTCCAAGCATGTACTTATTTGATTCCAATCCCCAACTAGTAGCCATGGTTTAGTATGGCAGTAGCTATACCATCTTACTTTCTCTATGATTCTCCCCTCACATTCTCAGATGGATTGGCATAAACAGCAGCGAAATACCAAGGTACTTGATTCCCAAATAGCAATCAACAAGATAAAAATTGTAAATGTCTCTCTACTACATTAACAACCAGGATTGGGTCATTCCACATTAGCTAGATACCTCCAACAAAGACCATAGCTTCCACAATCTCTGAATATTTAAAGCCAAAAGCCCGAATGGCTTTTCTAGCCTTATTACCACTGATACAAGTTTCAATCAAAACAACCATATCCACTTTTAGAACAAGAATTAGGTTTTTTAAGGAAGCATCATATCCCTTGCTAGCTGCCCCTCTATAATTCTAAATTACGATCTTAAACATTAAAAACAAGTAGACGGTGTTACCTCCTTCCCCTCACACATATCCATTGACCCTTATGCTTGAGTTTGTCCTACATCAATAGAAACCCAATTACCATTATCACACTCACTTATCTTCCATATTATCACGATAATATTGCCCTATATCCTCTATTATAACCAACCCATTCCGTTGGCTACATATAGATTCACCTTTGCCATTCATGTCAACCTAACAATCCTTTCACCCCTACACTCCATTTCAGTAACAATTAGATTACCCTTTTCAGACCCTATTTTCTCACATGCTTTGATTCTCTCCCCTTTATTTGACCTCTTATATGGTCCTTTGGGAACATTTGTCACATCAGTAAGTGGATTTGATTCTTTACTTGTGCTTACCGGTTTCATTAGACCTTTATCCCTCCGTTTTATAAAGTGCCTCCTATTGCTATCCTCCACCATAGATCCTCTACCAAAAGCAATCTCATCATGTATTTGTTCTTTCTCCTCGTACAAAACATCATACCTAGAGGATAGTTTGACATCCTCATTCCCTGGCCTACCCCTTCGATGTCTACAAATTCTTTGAACAACCTTCCACGGTCCTACAGCCTCCTTGGAACTCTCAGCAATCTCTCCTTTTTTCCATCTCTTATAACCCCTCCATAACCACCTACCTTCTCACTATGATCTTTCTTACCTTACATACAGATTTCTTTAAAGTGTCCAAATAGTCCACAGTTTAAGCATAGAGCATGCAAGCTCTCATACTCCACATGCTTAAGAACTCCATTCACCATATGATGAGGAACTAATGGCTTAGTGAGATCCAATTCAATACATACTCTAGCAAATTTGTTATGCCCATACTAGTAATATGCACATCCAATTTCAAAACCTTCCTTATTTAAACTAGCTAAATTATACAGTATTTTCTTGTCAAATAACTCAACTTCAATTTATGGGAACCGTACCCAAGCTGATATCTTATCAATCCTCTCTTTCCTGGGATTGAACCCCATCTCCAACGCATGACACTCAAATATTTATCAGAAATCACCCACGGGCCACTTGTGAGACCCCTTTCATAATCTTCCCACTCCGGGGAAGATATTACAAAGAAATAATTTTCCAAATCTCTCAATTTAATCGTCCCCTTTCTGGCCCAGATTTGGTTCGGTTTAGATTCCAGAAAACACAAACTCATCGAACCTCCTAATAGTTTAACAAACAAAGACTTTGCAAATGGTATGCATAGACGTTCCCTTTCCTTATCATCAATCAGAAACTTAGGACACATAGGGTCTGAAAGATCAACAAAGATACTTGATTGCAAGTCCAACACCTCTTCGGATCAAACATATACGCCAGGATCAACCCCTGCTCCTTTCGACGCCTCAACATCGTCTTCTTCATTGGTAGCCAAGCAATTGTAACGCCACTTTGATTTATCCAGCAACGATTCCTTATACGATTTTGGCTTACTCCCTTCCTCCTTATGGTCATCTATACTGTGCATCCAGTCTTCAAAATGAGGAGGGTTCAACACCTTCCTTGTGAAAACCCGATCACCTTGCCCCATCCTCCTATTCTCACATTGCACAAACTACGTTTATTTTGCTGCTGAAGCATGGCCTCTGACAAGCTTTCCAAAGCGATAGTCTCTCAATCCTCACCGTTCTTTATCGCAAAACACAAAAAGCAAAACACCAGGAAGCCTCCCTGAAATCTCTGTCGTAGTGGATGACAGAGAGCTCCCCTCCCAACACGTCGGCAACCATCGACCGTGGCTGTGTGGGGCTCGGTTGAAACCCTAGAGTGGTCATGGCAGGGTAGCGAACCAGTGACATAGTCGCTAATCCGAGGCGTGATCCAATTTCTCTCTCCTCTCTCTACAGTTGCTTGCTCTCTAGGGTTTGACTATATTAAAAGGCTTTTAATGGGATTTTCCCTTTATCTGTTCTTTTCCTTTATTTACTCGCAATGTTTCACTTGCACGTACAAATCCACCCGTACCTTGTATGCATAGGACTTCTCTTAATCTTAACTTTTTTTCTGTTTCTTTTCCTGATATCATGCATGTAATAGACTTTTCACTCTGTTATATGTTTTGTTTATTTAAACTACTTAATCATACATTTTTTGGGTGAGGCATCATTGAGTATGTTCCACCAAATGTAGAAATCAATCTCCCTTGAGTTATAATCATACTGATTAGTGATAAAAGAAAAATTGACGCTATTAAGAATTATGGATTGTCAATATTTTTATATTTCAAGCTATTAAATTTGAAACTATTGAGCAGTACTATTTTATATATAATAATTCTCGAGTTATAAATTAAATTTTCGACAAGTCAGAGTCAAAGCAATTTTTTTTTTCCATTGATGTAACCACCTCACATATGTTAACTTTAATTTCTAAGGGAAAAAAATCACTCACAAGAACTTATTCATCAATTTTTTTTTTTTTTAAATGTTAATAGTTTATCTTTTCGAGTTAATATGAGACAAACACATCATTAAAGTCTTGTATGAAACGTACGAGGAACCTCTTGAGAACTAAGGATAATTGACTGTGCATGTGTAGCCGCCATGCATTGTGGGTTAGTCAGAGTTGTTACTTCATGAATCCCAAAAGTAGTGATATTGGTTTGAATTTTTATTATTATTATTATTATGGAGATTTGGTTTGACTTTCATGTTCCCACAAATCTGTTCGTGGTCCAAAAACGCTGGTTAAAACAGTCAATATTCAGAAACTTTTCGCACGTGTTCAGATTTTTCTTTTGTTTTTTTTGTCTTCTAATGTTTAAGTTGAATTTAACGAGTCATTACTTATTAGCAACGACGTTTTTACATCGAAAATAACACTTGAGCCCAGACATTTGTATATGTGATTCAAATCGTTGATTGAATCATCATTTCGTGGCGCAAGTGTTGTACGTTTTATTTTCACACTTATTCATACAATATGTTTTTTCCTAAAATAATTTAAAGCCAAATACTACGCTTTACCACTGTATCAATTCGATATTGATCAACATCTTACACACACACCTTTTCAAAATAGGACCCATTAAATGTAACTTATCGATTTGATATTGGGAATTCAGATAATTAATAAGCAAAACCTTTGGATCCTAATTGCTATTCTTTCATATGTATTCGGACTTATGTAACCTCTTTTATGGGCACATGTTTAGAGGAAGAACCTATTCTAATGAAACAACAAACTTATTAGACGGGAGATCAGAGTCTCTTAATTAACTTGAACTTATAAGAGTAGCAAGAGCTCCTTAAACTTATAAATTGCAAAATCCTATTGTTAGCGATCATTGTCGGTTGAGTGAACTACCAAATAGATTATGAATATGGCGATAGTAAAATGATATTGTTCTTTCAATTAGGTATACGAATAAGGCAGTTTCAATATATGGTAGACGGCAAAAATATGTATTTCTGCTTGGCCAAAATTGAAGTCAGGGCCCTATCAGTAAAATTAGCTATTTCTCCATTGAAAACTCCCTTTAGTTGCCCTGGGGTTCAAACACCAAATGTAACACCCCAAGTTCCGTAGTATAAATCGTGCCGGTTGACACTTGGTATTAGAAAAATTGTCATAGTTTGAGGTGCTACAACTCAGCGTGTTGCGGAAACGGAGAGCATGTATTAAAAATTTGAACAATTGAGTGACTGATATAAAATACTCAGACATATGCTGATGTCCGACGTATACTGGTATATTAAAATTTCCCGAAGGAATTATTCATGTGATACAAGACTTTATATAATTACAGGATTTACATTGTAACTATACAACTTCAGACTAAGCCATTTCTAGACTTGGGGCATAGAACCTAACACAGTTACATCAACCCATTTGGCCAGGCTGGGTAAAGTCTAGTGGAAGTCTCCCCGAATTCACGGTGACTGATTGACTGAACCACATAGACCGACCCTTTCTAGTTTAAGCACCAAATCGTTTGAAGTAATCCTATCAGATTCATGTCAGAAGGTAGGCTCTGTCAACCTTCTTCCTGCATTTGCTTTGACCGGCCTTTCTTTCCGGCTTTGTTCTTTGATGTCTCGTTACAGCCCTATCTGCCTGTCTACTTGTGCCTTCTCTTGGCTCCATCTACTGGTGCCTTCTCTGATCCGTGATTCTTTCCTGACTATTAGTTCATACTGAGGTCCAATGCTCATCGGACCTCAGATAACGGTTAACCTCATGCTTATGTAAACAATATATGTATGACAGATATTCATGACATTTCAGCATTAATCACTACAAAAGCCCATAACAGATGTAGGAAATACATAATCAGATATGTAAGGCAATAACAATACACAGCCACTGCAGTATGCATGTTATCCCGGTCTGCACTATTCACCAGTGCCACGATGTACATTCGTGTCCTCAGCGCTAGGAAAACTCAACGGTATTAATAAGACTATAACCCGTGTAAAGCTGAATGTGAAAGTAATGAACTAAGACAGCATCTTAGTTTATGAATACAACTATCATATATAAACATACTATAAGCATTAGAGTCAGTGTTACAGTACGCCGCGAACGTACCTTCGTTGATGATTTACGGTACGTTTGACGGTCGGAATGCGATCACAGATATCCTATAAGGGTAATATTGCATTGATTAATTCATAAATAATATTCTAATCCATATCTTAGTCACAAATGACCATTTTACCCCTGATGTATTTATTTTTCAATTTCTTTCCACAAATTTCGTAAAAAACGCTGTTTGACAGCATATGGACTGATTTTTCGCCTAACTTTGAAAAATCATAACTAATTCTACAAAAATCAAAATGAGGATTCGTAAAATTCCTCGGAATCCTTAGGATGTCTAGTTTTAATTAAAAATACAAATTTTTTCCCAGATTGTGTGAGTCATTCCCAGGTTTAGTGTTTCTAACTTCTGCCCAGAAATTTTCCAGAAAACATAGCCCAACTTTGGAAATTTTTATCTCCTAGCACAGAACTCGAAATAACATATTCTAGGTATATTTGAAAATCCCTATATGTCTAATTCAACCATAAATTTTCTCATATTTTAAGAACATCATCTTTAACATAAGATACCAGCATTTTTACTACTGACTCCAGAAGTCGCTAACCGACAAAATTTCGTCAGCACTTCGCTACTTTGACTCTCAACTCCCAAAATTTTTGCTCCAACCCTTCCTCCATCATTTTTTTGAAAAAAAACTCATTTTTAAACTCAGAAAACATGAAATCTAAATAATTTTAGAAGATCAAAGATTAAAACAACAATTTAACTAAAAACTCAAAAGCTAGAGCTCAAGAACTTACCTAGAACTTTGCTCCTCCTTTCTCCAAGACTCTCACTCACTCTTTCACTCTTAGAATCAGATGTTACTTGCTATTTTGGTGTGAGAAAATATGAAGAGACAAAGGCCCTATTTATAGTAAAATGTGATGGCATTATGGTAGTTAATTGCAACTTGCCTCTTCCTCATTTTTAACCATAGGATCTAGGTTATTTCAAATCCTCTCATCCTCACCATTCCTCCCCTTAGGCCAACTCCCTCCTCTCTTACTCTCTTCATCATTTTTTTCCTACCCCAAAGTCAATTTGTACAATGCCAATTTGTCCCCTCATTAATGTTATTTTTACTTTATGATTAATGCTTGATTGGTGACTAATTAATTACTCCTTATCTTCTCCATGACCGACTTCTACACCTTCCTCTTCTAGTTTGTTTGTTTCAATTTTTATTTACACCAAATGCTTATATAGTTAGTTGCAAGTTGGTAGTTTTATTCAAGTCTCTTTTCCACTTCTCTAATCTCAAATTTATGACTTAATTAGAGGTCTTTTTAAACACTTTAATCACTTAAATATTAATCACAAAAGTTGAGAAAAATGATTTTGAAGAAAACCAAATCCAAGCTTAAAATATGCTTGTTGATAATAAATCCTTATATTTGATCTATGATTAACATATCTCAAGCTACAATTTAATTTGTATAGATTTTCATTTACTTGTGTCTTGAATTAATCCCAATTGTTTTTAACTCACAACTCAATTAATTGCACACTTTTCTCTCTCCTTTTTCTCAAATTCTATCCTCTTCCACTTCATTGATTGCATTTATGTGGAGTGCACAATTTTCTTTGATTAAGACATGCATGTGGTGTAATTATCATTGTTTAATTAAATTAATTACTTCACTTTCTCAATTCTGATTTTTTTGTAAAGAGCCGTGTACTCCCTCTCCATTTACCCTTTCAATTTGTATTTTCACCTATTTTAATTTATCTAGAAGAAATCCCTTCATTGGTTAATTCTAATCTCACAAGGATTTCACTTTATGATACTTAATTAAAACCTTAGGATTTAGCTTTATTAGTTTTAATTCAAACCTTTGATTTGGGTTGGAAAAATCTAAACACTATTGATGATATTTGTTAATGATTTAGGATTAAAAATTATTGCAATTACTTAGCCTCTTTAACTAGCAAATTTCGCCACTTTTGTATGATTTTAGGGAGGATTAATTAATCTTGGTTAATATTTCTAATATAGTGTTTTAGGGGTTATTTGGCCTAATTGTTAAAATTTGATAGGTTACAATATTAATCATAATTGTTTGAAACCCCTAAGATACTAATCTTGGCCTTTAGATATCATTTGGATGGTAATTAAGTTGATATATTCTTAATTATGCCCTTTTAAAATTAATTATTATTTAATTTCGAAAATTAACATAAATATTATTTTTTTATTGCAAATTTAATTTCCTAATAGTTGTTGCTAATTTTCTCTAATTGATTTAGGCATCTTTTGATGATATTTGATTGCCTTTATGATATAGTTAAGATTATACTTGATTATGATAATCTTAGAATATTTTATGATCCCTAATAAGATTTAGAAAATTAAATCTTCAATCACCTTAATTCTAGGAAGAAATTGCCTAGAAAATAAAATAAACAGAATAGAAAAAATTGAGACTACATATTCACCTATTTTAAATAGGTATTAGGTATTATTTATCCAAATATAATATTTAAGATATATTATTTATCCAAATATAATATTCAAGACAAATAATTATTTGGGTATTACACCAAATAATATTACAATATAGCAGCATGATCCGGGTCATGTTTATTGTTTGTAGCCTAAAATAAAAATGATTCCTAAGTAAACTAAGTACGAAAAAATAGACTATAAAATGGATAAGATGGTTTGTTCTTTTTATCTATAAACTATTTTTGCAATGGAAATGAAATGGTACTAAACTACTTTTTGGGATTTTAATTTATAAAATGGAATGGGTGGATATAAATGAAGGGAATGGTGAGAGTTAACAACTGTGATAACAACGAGATGGTAATCCTCTGGCACAAAGGTTCATGCCATCATCACTTCAATTAATTTGGGAATTAGCTAGATTTTCGAAGGACTCTAAGGGCCACCCATTAGAGTTTTGGCTTAACTTAGAATAATTAACATAAAGCCACCTTCATTAACTACCCAAAATTGAACTGTTTTAGGAAACTTGCAAAATAAAATCAAAGATATGTATTTAACTTATAATCCAATAACCAAGCCACCTGGAATTATCGCTAATTATTCACAATAATCTCATTACACCACTGACCCAGAAAATATAAAGATATTAAATTTAACTACTATAGACCAATGTCAAATGCAAATCAAAGGTTCAACAGTTTCTACCAATCTTATTTATCTATGATCAAAACAGAACATCCATCCATTACAAAGCTTAGCCTAAGACCTAGGGATCACTAAATAATGACAGGATAAGAGATTGGCTGAACTGAAACTCCCCTTTGAAACTCGAATTTCAAGCCATCACTACTGTAGAGGATTTGGGAACCAAGCCATGAACAAGCATCAAAACCAAAGCCACCTTCGGAATTGAGGAGCTACCCATGGAAGATGGATGAATGAATGAAGATGGAGGAAGGAATGGTGATTGGTGAAGGTTCGGTGATGGAGGATAATCCAGAATGATCAATGGATGCTGGGTATGCATAGATGAAGATGATGGATGAGAATGAAGATGACGGTGGAATGGATGAAGGCCGACGGTGATGGTGGGGGAAAAAGTTGGGCGAAGTACAGGTCTCGTTAGGCTGAGTGTACGTGTCTCCGAGTCGAGTCTGAAGGTGAATGCCAAGAGTGATCCGAAGTAAAATATAGGGTTAGAGGTTTGAACTCCAGATTCATCAAAACGGTGTGTTGCCTCTGGTACTCCTTTGCTATTTTGTTGAATTTAAGTTCTTGGCCGAAATTAGTTTAGTTCTTGATTGCTACTAGCTCCTTCCCGTCATTAATATATATAAGACATATTTATCTAATTTAATTAGATTAAGGAAGTTAGTTGAGTTAGTTAATATGACATGTATTATCTAAAACACTCTAGTCATTTACTTTAATTCCCATATTCTCTCTCCTCTTTAAATATTGTTGAGGGGTATTAATAGGGATAAATTATGAAAAATTGACAAATATGAAAACTATATCTTATATTTTATTACCAATATCAACTTTACAAATATGTCTTATATAAAGTACCGGAGGGAGTATTTCCTTTTTCTAGCTCTGTAACTCCAATTTCTCCCAAGTATCCTATAAAAAAAAAAAATCACAATAATGTAATATCATAATTCCAAGAATCAATTATTTGGGAAAAATAATAAAATGTGACAATTATGCCTTTTTAGCTCTAATTCAATGCAATCACTCTTAATTTCAATTTATTTTAATAAATTCATTTTAAGCCGAACAATCATGATAAAATCCCTAAATAAGATGTGAAAATATATAATAAAATAGGGATTTTTCATCTGTCATCACATGAAAATACATATTTGGATTAGCTTTTTGGAAGTGATTTTATGGTATATAACATAAGTATATGAGAGGAGCTTTGCCTTGACTTGCATAAAAGCACTTGTTTAAGTGTTTTTGGGTTTCCCAAACTTCATCAGCATGCCAAAGGTTCGCCTTTATCTTCAAAGTATTGGATATGGGGCGTAAGTGGGGGTAGCCTACTTTTGGGTCTCCCTACCTTGATAATGAATAGAGATAAGTTGGGTTGGTTGTCTATTCTCGTTAGAGTTCCGATGTAAACCTTCTTGAGGACTTGAAGTTGGTTCTAAAAGGTGAATGGAGGCTAAGACCTCTTCAATTGGAGCTTTTAGTGTATCTATCCTAGCATTAATTAGTCTCACATGTTGATTCGCTTATTTGTTCTAATACCAATTATGAAGAATAGAGATAAGAGAAGGAAGGAGAGGAAGAGAGAAGAGGAGAGGAGGCTAGACAATATAAGTTTATGTTATTCGATTCATTAAATATGAAATAATACTAAAATCCTAAATGAAATTATAATCCTAATCAAAGACAATAAATTCTAATTGCAAATTGTGAGGCGAAAATTAATGTAACAAATCATAATTCTAATAGATAAATATCCTTATTGAAATCCCTATCGAATACGCTAATTGAAATCATTTAACCATAATTATTCCATATCCCATACTCCACCAGTTAGCCTCTTTTAGTAATACTTTAAGGCTTTGTTTGGTTTGGGGGAAGGGAAGGGAGGGAGGGGGGGGAGGGGAGGGAAAATAGAGGGAAAAAATTTAAAAGAGAAGAAAATTCTTGTGGGCCCCATTACAAATAATTTTTCTCTCCCTCCATTTTCTCTCCCCTCCCTCCCCTCCTCCCCCCCCCAAACCATGCATAGCCTAAAGTTAGCATTGATCCTACCAATGGCAACAACTGCAATAGTTGAAACAATTTTCTTTGCTATAGATATAAGGGTTAAGGTGCATATTTACCAACAAACTATTATGAAAGGAGCATCTGGCACAAATATTTATTAAGGGTATCTTAAATACAGACAAACAATTAAAAGGGGTTAAAAAACACAACGCCGTTTGTTTTTTTTTTAACGGTCGTTCATCTGAGTCCAGGTGTCTGCTACAATTTGTCGACCTGGAGTTTGAGCGCAACTGAGGATAAGAGTTTGAATGTACAGTCAATTTCTGGAAGAGGAATGCGAGAGGACAAGCATCCCAGTCGAAAACGCAATCTCGGAGGTAAATGCAACCGGGATCTGCTAACACGGGTAGTACGAGAGGAAACTTAAAAAGGAAGGAATTACCGTAGCTGTAGCTGATGCAACTGCTATTTGAATGTTCCCACTCTCTAAAGCCAAATTGAACCGAGTCCTCTCATCCTTCACAAAGTGAAGAGCAATTTCCGGAAAACCTTTCTGTTGCAGATAAGCAATTATTGCCTGTCCACAAAGCTGTGAGTTTCTTATCATGTTCATAACATTATCATACCTTTTCCTTAGCAAAGAAAGCTTGAATAAATATTCAGTTGCATCAATAACTATAGATATGTTCTTCCCATCCCTATCTAGACAGAAGAATGTTTTTCTAGAAATCTTTGTGATATAAATTGGGACATGTAGTGTTTTAATTATCCCACTATCTCCATTGGGTAGGCAGTACTTAATGTGATTTAAAGTTGTATAAATGAAAACTCCATTATCATCCCAGCCTCCACTTTTCACCCGGATAGTCTCGTGGAGAGTGCATTGATGCACGAGCTTCTTGTTTGAAATGATAATGGCATGTTTGCTTAGCAAAGCAACACTTTCCATGTCATTCGAGCAAACAACATACTTGACAAAGGGAGTCTACAGATCACCAAGAACAATCATTTGCTAGAGATCAAATATAACAACCTTATCCTCTGCTCTGCATAGCAAGTTACCTGTCCCTGCATAGAATATAGCATCTGTGGGAATGGGGAGGGGACTCTTCTTTACAAGGTCATTCTTCAAGTTCTTCAATAAAACTTGATTGCTACTTCTGTCAAGCACAACATACCTGTTGCGAGCCACAAATATAGCAAATCCTCCAACGCCTCTCTTTGCATCTTGCACATCTCCCCTACCAAAGCTATCCTTGGGTATGACGTACAACTCATAAGGACACTGTTGGACAGTACGAGAGCCACACTGCTTTCACCCTTCTCGGACTCTATAAGGTGGTTCATGGTATCGATGTGTTCGATCCCAAGCTCAACATTGTCTCCCTCGGCGCCGACATGGACATCTACTTCCCCTTCACTGAAACTAAGCGCCGATTGACTTCTATCCAACCTGAGATCAAAGAGCTTCTCTATAGCTCCGTTGAGAATGAAGAACACATCTGTGTGTTGAAGGGCAGGAGCAAGCCAATTATCTTCACCTACAAGTTGAATGGCCAATTCTGGTGGATCTCGTATCAGATGAATAGAGTGAGGAACGGTGAGCTGTACCGTGTGATCCGTGACACCAAGAGCTTTCGTGCAGCCTGCTCTGTATGATGCCTTTAGGCTCACCGTCGTTGAGGCCATGACATGTGGTCTGCCAACTTTTGCCACCTGCAACGGTGGTCTCGATTGCTCTAAACACACAGATAAGGCAAAGTCAAAAAAAATTCTGACACATGATTTCCACATCTTTGCCACATCATCAAATAAAACCAAATAAACCACCATTAAAAAAAAAAACTAACGGTTAGTTGTGTTTTTTGACTCATTTTAATTGTTTGTTTGTATTTAAGATACCCTTAATAAATATTTGTGCAAAATGCTCCTTTCGTAATAGTTCGTTGGTAAATATGTACCTTTGATAGGGCAAAACTTTATAGCCTAAAAAACTCCGCAAGTGCACGGGCCGTATCAAGTAATAAAGAGTAAGTAAGATATCGTTCCCACGAGGACTTAGTACCCACAATTTCAGTTAAGCATTAATTTCACAATTTCGTTTAAGTTGAGCAACCAAATTAAATTTAATGAAGAGAAAAGAAATTAAAATTAAAACAAAGAAACTACCACACTAATGAACGAGCAACCTAGAGTCACTAATCCCTTATTTGTTTCCTAGATTTTATCCCCACTAAATTAACTTTGACTTAACTTACTCAGCTAATCTAGAGTATCAATGTCTATAAATGCCTTCCGGTCCATTTATATACCTATCTTAATTAATTATGTAATGCCTCACACAACTAAATAAGATGCGTTTTAGATCGGGCTCACTCTAATTTGATTATGCGGAGCTTCTAGGTATATTCCTATCCTAGACGCAAATTAGATTAAAACCTAATTTCACATTAAATTTAAACCTAATTCCACATTATTTATTCCCATGGTCAATTTAGGATTCCCTCTTCCAAGTTCAACCCTAAATCCCCAAAACATGCTCAATGGTGATCAATCAATAAGCAATGGCAATAAACACAGGATTAAATAAACTGAAATAAAATTAAGCAAAACTAAAAGTGGAAATAATCTCTAGAACCCAAACAAGTTCATAGATCCTCTAGGTTGCAAAACCAATTAGCCACACATGGCTATAATAAAATCCATAACAAAAAGATGAAACTCAGGTTGAAGGAATAAAGAGAAAAGATGAAAGAAAGTTTCTTCGTCGCCTCCACAGTCCTTCCGTCCTTCTGTGGAGATGATGAAGAGAGCCAAAACGCTCAGCCGCTACTCCTTTGCTTCTTCGTTCCTTCTCGTTCTGCTCCTCCGTGATCCTCCTTCTCTTTTGCTTCTTCCTTTCTTCATATATATAACCTAAATATAACTTAGGCCGTGGGTCACTGATTCTCCTTTTCTTATTAAAAAGATATCTTATATCTTGTAATCTACTCCACCAGATCACGCAATTGATTTTGTTTCTAATTTTCTTGTGCGGGACCACCGAATTTGGCTGATTGCATATCCTCTTAATTGCTTTTTATACTTCTTTCCAAATCAGCTAATATTTCTGCAAAATATAATAGGAAATAAGTAGATTTTATATCAAAATATCTTTTTATCCTATAATGATAGTAAAGTATATAAAAGATAATTAAATAGGTATATAATATCAATAAATCCAACTAATTCTCATAAAATATACACCTATTTAATCATAAAATATATACTTATCAACCTTAACCCTAGATATAATAAAGGATACAAAAATAAATCACATAGGAGATGAATTAATGAATGAATAATTGATTGAATAACCTATATAGTGTTAAGGAAAATTTTTTATAGTACTGAAAATGAAAAACAAAATCATTTAGGGTTTTTAAAATACAAAAAGTTAATAATAATAAAAGGAATTTTCATACAATTATAACTTGTTAGCTCCAGATGTCTGTCTTGATGATAACTAACCTCTTGTATTACTTATGATTGAAAACAAAATGTTCTACTTTGCAAAATTCACATCTGCATTTTATCTGTCAGATTGGCTCTAGCCAATCTCTGCTGACTCGAGCCAATCTCCTGTCTACATTTGACAAAATGCAAATGTTGGCTCTAGCGAATTTGTGCTTACTCGAGCCAAGCCCTGTGCTCTAGCCTAATTCATCGAACTCGAGCCAAGCTCCTGTCTAAATTTGTCAGAATACAAATTTTGGCTCTAGCCAATTTTTACTGGCTTGAGCCAAGCCCTAAACTCTAGCCTAAGAGCATTGGCTCCAGCCAAGTTTATGACCGTTATTTTCAAATGATCTTTTTACCTCTAGCCTACACAAAAGCACCTTGAGTTTTGACCCAGACTCTAGCCAGAATTTTTGGACTCAAGCCTAGCGCATTATGTCTGACCAATTTGACTCTAGCCTTCACAATATGCCTTGAGTCTTGACCTAAACTTGAGCCAACATCTTGTGACTCTAGCCTAGAGTGTTTCACCACAGTAAGTTGACTCTAGCCAAAATGTATCAGTTTTACAAATCATGTTCCAATCGTTGTCAAATCTCTTGTTATGGTTTATATTCTTTGTATCTTCTGTCATTACTATTACTAATTGCGTTTAACAAGTTTGCTAATGAGTTTCAGAAGAGTTTTTATGGTGATTAACGCTAATTTGAAATAAAGCAACCATGTGTCAGACGCATTTAATGCAACGCAAACATATTCACCATTTTGGCAAATGACCTTCTGGCACCATTAAAGCTTCACTACTATTTCTCTCATACATTCTCACCTAATCCCAACAGACATTTTGAATAAAGAATGTCAAGAGAGAATAATGGACGAATGTCGGAGGCATACGAAGAAACAGAGCAACGTAATCACAACGGATATATACATTACTCACAACGGCACATTAAGTTCTTCTCAACGGTCATTAATGCTATCAACTATAAATACCAGAAGCATTCAATTTTGCAAACGACCAAAACGATGTGCAATTAATTCGAGTTAATACTATTTGATGTTTCATCTGTTTCAGTAATTTGTACTTCAGTGTTCATTACTCTATCTACTCGTGAGGTGTTCATAAACCTGTACCTTTTTATCAGTTGAATCTTAAGGTTGAGGAACCTTAAGAGAGGGTGTATCAATTACAACTTGTAAGGGGGAGTGGAGTCTGTGAGAGGATCATCCTTCGTTTATAGAGTATGTAATTGTTCTTGAAAGATAGTGAAATCCCAGGTGTTATAGGGACTGGACGTAGGTCAATGATATTGGACCGAACCAGTATAAATCGCCTTGTGTGTATTTCTCTTCTCTGCTTCATTTCTCTGTTTCTGTTTTTTACTTGTCTTCGTGTGGGTGTGCAAAAAGAATTTTGAGATAACCTATTCACCCCCTCCCCCCCTCTAGGTGATATTCTATCTTCATAACTAAATCTTTTCTACAAATATAGTGTTTCCCCACCACAAAAGAATTATAGGTTGTGTTTGTCACATCGCCCTGCTCTGAGCTCAGAACAGAGTGACATCTTACCTTAAACCTTGATTAATCCTTAAGCTCCAACACTATACTAGTCAGATATATTATTCAACAATAAATTTAAACCACTAAGTCTCAGGTTTGGTCCTAGGAAGTATAAACCTTTTGTAAGAGTTCAAAAAAACTTAACCCAAACAAAGGATCTGATTCGGTGATTCGAATGGGCTTTTCTAAAAATTAAAACTTTTGAAAATATTTTATCAATGGTCCAACCCTATAGCACCATGTTGTGGGCTCGTATCTTACATGCCCAACCCTACAGCACTAACTAAGCATAATGCTAATGCCAGTTCCACTACTATGTAATTGTGGTTATTTATGTATATATATACATTACATTAGCCACACGAGGCTAATTTAGAGAATATCTAATCATATGGAATGATTATATAAAAGGTGACAAAAATAAACTAAACTATTCAGCTTCTATACCTTCGCAATTATTAGTGATGACCATGCCATTGCCTCTCGAGCTCTTTGCCTTTTTTGTGAGTGATTTTAAGGAAAAGGGTTAGATTTTTGAGAATCCAATAGTAACTACAAACACTCATAACAAATTCAAGTTCACAAAGCATGCAAAACAAGCCATCGAATGAGCCAATCAACAGATTCATCAAATTAACATATTCAGCCAATCAGCATATTCACAAAGCAACAAAACAAGCCATCGAATGAGCCAATCAACAGATTCAGCAAATTAACATATTCAGCCAATCAGCATATTCACAAAGCAGCAATCATCATACATCATGGTAACATTGATTGCATAACAGGTCTTATCACCTTAGGACACACAGTTATAAGGTCTTTATTGCCTCAGGACACAAAGTCTAATACATAGATTGCATAACAAGTATTACCACTTTAGGTAGAATGAAAGTTGACATTTTGTGATTAAATAATAATTTTCGTGCAGCTGAATTTTCATGTGGATATGAATTTATTTTGGTGATTTTGAGGGTTCTAAAGTGTTTAAAAGAAGATTTTGTATAAGGGTGAACTTGGATCAAAATTTTGGAACCCTAGATGAAAGCTTGAAAAACGTTGGTTTAATGTTTTGTGAAAATTCTATGAAGTCAGTTGGGTTCAACTCAATTTTTGACTTAGTAAATGGACTTGGAAAATTATGAAATTTGACAGGGATAAAGTAGACATCTCAAGGATTATTTTGGTATATATTTGTAATTTGTAGAGTTCTGGATTGGGAGAAATTAATTTTTGAATATCGCCCCTGAATCCTGGGATTTTATTTCGAACCGTAGATGATTTTGGCCCATGGTTGAATTTTCGACTTAGTCTGGCCCAAATGATTTTTTTTTTTAATATTGAAAATGGACATAATAAGGGTCAATTGGGCTTTTGAACCACTGATGAGCATGATTTATGCCTTGTTTTTCCCTGTATTTTATGACTGAATTGTATGGTGAATTTGATCTTAACTGCATTTAATCTGAGCCAAAAGGCATTAATTCATTGTACAGGGAACTTTGGGATGAATTATATTACATCCTAAACATGTGCTAAGAAAGAAGCAAGTTTTGAGGTTTTATGAGAAAGTCGCATAACATAGCCGATGATGTGCTATAGCATTAGGACAGCTTTATCGAAGTGCAATACAATGCATCCCTGAAGCTATAGCATAGTAAGTGACGCAGTGCTATGCAACATATATCCTGATCTTTTGTCAAGATTGTTTCACGAAGTAAAGTGCAGGTCGATGATAACGGTTAGATTGCTGACGTATTGAAATAGAAGATGCGGAGGATCAGAACTAAAAGATTTGAGGGATCCCGCAGAATCAGCAGAATCAATCTACCGAGATTTGATAGAAAGATACGATCGGACCTCGACAGATTAGGAAAGGCCCAGATTGTTGAATGTACACTACAAGTAGACCAAACTATATAAGGAAACAACATCCAACCCTAAGAGGAGATCAAAAGTCATCAAAAAGAGAAGAGTCCAATCATATACGGCCAGACTCGAAAGAAGAGTGAGCAAAGTCACGAAGCACGAGGACCCCAAGAGAACCCAGCATCCTTCCTTCTAGTGAGACGGAGTAAAGAAGACGTGGAGTTGTGATGTGATAGGGCTTCTTCCACGCCGTCGGAACATCCATCAAGCTTTTGTTTCTTGTTTCTTTATTTTAATTCCAGTCAATCTTTTGTCATGGGCTATTCTGTAGTACTATGTTTTGTGATTCCCTCGTCAGTCATGAACTAACCTCTTGAGGCTGAACGAGGATGATTTTCTAAGTATAGAATGAACCCAGTTGCTAGTTCTTAATTTAATATATTTGGTTGCTTATCAGTAATTCAATTTCTTGTCGATTAGCGAGAGCTAGGGACTAGATCAGTGGCCTCGGCTTATTGAGAGGGAGTCGGGGTTCGACATCTGAGAAGCAGTGATTGCTAGGCAGGTTGATGCAAGGCTTGACCTATTATTGTAGACTTCAGGAATGGGTCTACCGCTCATAACCATAACACCTTGATTTGTACTGATAATCCGGCTAGAAAAATTGCCATAGACATATGGGAGAATTACAGACTATGATTGTATGTATCAGACGTGAAAACTTCAGTAGATTAGCGTGGTGTGGTTAACTGAATAACTTTGCATAGGGTGTTCATGCTGTAGCGATTGCGAGAGCTGTACAATATGAATGCTATAGCATTACGTATAAGCAGCTAGGGGAATGATGTGCTTAGAAAGGATTCCAAGTTTAGTCTATCTTTTTACTGATATCTTCTCACGACTACGATCATTTAATTATTTTCCTATTTATTAGTATAGCTATCAAAACTCTCAAACCAATCAAAGTTATTATCTTTTTAGACACAACTAATTTTGCAATACGGTGTCATCAGTTGGTATCCCAGTCTCTGTGGGATGATACTCTACTTACTCTTTATTATTTGTTCGATTGGTTCACTTGCCATCAAGGAAATCGACCCAACAACCACCGCAAAAGGATTTTTCTAGAATTAGTTATGAATTTTAGAAGTTGGGCCTTTAAATTTGGAAATTTCAGAATTTGGACGAAAACAATAGAATATTAAGCTCATATTAAATTACTTATTAAGAAAAGGGATTTAGTAAATATGGACACATGAATTGGGCTTATTTTAAATTATCAAAGGGAATATTTATTGAGGTGGATTTAATCATAATTATATTTTATTATTATAGGTCTAATTGTGATATCTTGCGCCGAGGAAACTATTTTTATCTATAGTCGACTGTCAGGTAGTAACCTTAATACTCATATATTTTGTGTGACTTCTGTATGTATGTTTTACTATGTATGTTACACACATTTAGTTATCATTTATTTCAAGCGCTATGGAATCGAAATTTGTTGTGTGCATTAAGGGCCATGTTGTGTGCCGTGCCCGGTGATTTGTGCTGTGTGCTATTAAGACCACTGCAGTCTGTGCTGTGTGCTATTAGGACTGCTAGTTCCAGTTTTGGGTGTGCCTTAATACTGAATGTTATGTGGTATTAGTTTATTTATGGTTTTTCTCTGAGATTAACGGTTACTCTTGGATTCAATTTTGAATCACAGCCCCTTTTAAGCCATCAGATAGTTCATCTAGATCAGAGCAAGGAGACAGAGGTTAGGCTTCGGTATAGGGCTAGTGTGTTGGTGGACGTTGATGACTTTATTTTGGATATTTATTTTGATTTCCAAATGACTATAGTTTATTATTCTGTCAGGCACCATTATCTGGATAACTGTATATTTTGATCCCTCCGGGAAAAAAATTTATATTTCCGTATTTTTATCAGTATATTATTGTCCAAACCGGTGCATGCTCTGCTGCTTATACTTTTATGTGTGATGTAAATTAACCTGGGTAAATAATTTAAAATGGAATATAAGTAATGGGCCATACTACCAGTCACTCGAAAAGGCGAGGCTGGTAGGTGTATAACATATACCCACTAAGACTTATTTAATTACTTATTGTTCCCTATAACTAGACCACTAATTTAGCCAACTAGCCCTTCAAATCTTCCCAAAACTCTTAATTTAAGGCTAGTTGCAATTATTCAAAAATGTGATTATTTTCTAACATAACAGAAATTCTGCATCTAATTTCTCAAGGAACTTGTAAAAATCATATCTTGGTCAAGGAAACTCCAAATCAAGTGATTCCAATTTCAAATTAAAGCTCTGTAAGATATTTTAGAGGAAAAATAATCACCAAACCAATTTATCGTTGAAAACATCCCACAATTTCACAAAATAGTCACTACTTGAATCTCCATAATTTCGCAAGATAGGCACTACTTGAATCAAGAAACATGTTTTCTTCAGATTTCCTGACCAAACTTAGAAAATCCATAACTTTCATTATACACATTAAATTAATATGTTCTTAGACTAATTTTAAAGCTTAAGATGTGTATTATCTAAATACAAAATTTCACAGACAGAAAGGGTCATTTTTTTGTCAAAACCCTACACGAATATGAACCTCCAATATGGAAAAACAAAATCTTTCCAGCTTATCCTGTCCAATTTAGAAAGCTCATAATTTGAGTTATAGACTTCTTATTAACATGATCTAGGACTCATTTTAAAGATTAATGTTTTTTAAATGTCCAAAAAATTTCATGGTCAAAAGAGGTCGATTGCCCTGTTTTTACCTCACTCAAAAGTTAGTGCTCCAATTGCTAAAATCCCATTTTTCAGAAAATTGGATAGCACCTCTTATGGAATTTACTTGTTCTTCCTCTTATCTTTCATTAGAGAAACCTATATAGACTTTAACAAAACAGGCCTTAGGTTCGGTTATAACCAAGGCAGAACCATAAACCACATACATATGTATCAATCTCAAGATTCTAGCATTTAAACACCCTTTTAAGACAACATTTGAGTATTTCCTAAAATTCTGAAAATTCCAGCGCCACTCACAATACTTAATGATATGATAAATGAAAGTAGGGTAATATTTTAAACTATCAACAGCTTCTTTTATGTTTCCATTAGAGAAATCGGCGTTATACCCAACAAAACAAAGATTTTAGGTTCAATCATCATAAAAGAGAACCAAACAAACACATGCAACACCAATAATCTTGACTACCAACTTTAATCTATCTTTAGCAAGTACTAGAACCCTTGATCAATGGTTCTTCATCTTCATTATGAAGATTCAATTGCTCTTCTAACTACCAAACTAACCCCAAAAATAGAAACTAAGGATGGAAGGAGACTTAACGGACTTTCCTTAACCAAAATCCCAAGTTGCATGTGAGTTTCAACCTATGCTTCTCCACTAATAGGCTCAAATATGTTATAAGACCAAACAAGGTCTTAGGCCAATTTGAATTTGAAATTCGAATTTTAATTTCAAGATTTTAATTTGAATTTTAAATTCAAGAGATTAGGTTATAAAAGATAATTTTGAATTATCTAATATATGTATGTATATGTATGTATGTATGTATGTATGTATGTATGTATGTATGTATGTATGTAAATGTCCAATAAAGGATAAAGAAATGATTAAAGATATGGATGTGATCCATTATATTGAATTATTAATTGTAGAAATAATTAAAGATATGGATGTGATCCATTATCTTGACTTATTAATTCAAGAAATAATTAAAGATATGGATGTAATCCATTATCTTGAATAATTAATTCAAGGAATAATTCAAGATATGGATAGGATCTATTATCTTGGTTTTTGAATTCAAGCTTGGATTAGGTCTTTCTTGTAAGCACTTGAGTTAGGGTTAAACTCTAATAAAGTTGCTGATTTTTGGTGCCCCTTTTTTGGATTTTTTTCAAAAGAAAAAAAAAAACTCCAATTTGATTGGTGTGTGCGGCCAATTCAGAAAGAAAAATGTCCAACCAAGTTTCATCTTATCCTAAACCTATTCTTCTTGAGATAAAGAAAACCCAAGAACGTTGAGTCCTCAACCTTGCATCGCCTAGCAAGCATCCAAGGAAAGAGAGGAATCAAAGAGGAGTTCTCAAGGCAATCGAGAGATAGTTGTGTGGATCAGTGTTAGATGATGTCATACACTTTGAGGTCTTCAGTGATCTACGGTAATCCTAAAACCCCTCATGTATTTTAATGAGTAGATCATGGGAATTTCCCATGAACAACTTTATGATACATTATCAATATTCCTGAGAATATCCCATAAGTATTGGGATGACTCAAGAGTATCATAAAAGTTATGGGTTCTTATGAGCACCTGTAAAAGTTATGTGAATCAAATTATCAATATTTCTAGGAATATCCCATGAGTATTGGGATGACTCATGAGCGATCGGAAATGTTTCATTCATATGTTATAATATTAAGCTCCATGAGCACCAGTAAAGAGTTACAGATTCTCATAGATTAACTTATTTAAGTAACTCATGAGTACCATAAAAGTTATGGTTTCTCATGAGTGCTCGAAAAGGTTACATTCTTATGTTACAATATTAAGCTCCATGAGCACTCGTAAAGAGTTAGGGGTTCTCATAGATTAACATATTTAAGTAACTCATGAGTACCGTAAAGTGTTACGGACTCTAATGAGTACCATAAAGGGTTAATAAATTATAAATTCCACTGCAAATAGTGAATAACAATTTTTTTTTCCTACTCGTGAGTTTCTGCTTGAACGTCAGGCATGCAGCACCCAAATTTCACCAATACCATCAACACTACCTTCTTCTCTAGGTCAAGCGATAACTATGCCCTTGCCTCTTCCTCCTTGCCTACTAGACTACATATGTTTTGAATTTAAGGAAGGTTCTGAGATTCAAATGAATGGGTCCCAAAGTAACAGGTTAATCTCAAATTCTAGCATATACAATATATGTAAATCAATCAAACAAAGTAGTCTACACAGCATATAAAGCAAACATATTTCATACGATAAGTATTACATTGCATATGCAGCTTGTAATACCAGTAATCATTAAAAGATTTCAAATACCTTAGCACTAGGAAATATATTTTGGGTAAATTGATAACAAAAAACAATTGAATGCACTAGGCTCTACCTAGCCACCGGGAAGCTAACCCCATGGTCGGCCCATCTACTCATTCGAACCATGAGTGGTGCTGGCCCCATACAGGCGAGAGATACAAATATGGTATAAACAAACATATAGTTATACAAATGAAGTGATATTAGAGTTACCACCTGTTGTTCTTACCGACAAAAGCCCTTCCAACCGGTTCTTATCACTATGCTTGTCCTTCAGGCTCGGGCAATTCTCAGGTCCTATAATTAACATTTATATAGACATGGATCATTAATCAATCCAATCTTAATAACATAATTATGATTTAGCTCCTCTAGACCCACCTCAAAATACTTGTTTTTTTATATTCTTATGACTAGAGATGTATACCAATTAGGACTTATTTAAATAGATATTATTTACTATGGATTAAATATCATCTTAGCCATTTAACCTTTCAATTTATCCAAAGAAACCTTTACTTTGAAGGTTATGCACAATTAACAACTTATGTGACTATTCTAAAACTTATTTGAAATTCAATCTTTAACTTCTCTGGAAATTTGGAAAATTCATAACTTGGTCCACACAACTCTAAATAAAGTAATTTTAGCTTCTAATTAAAGCTTGATAAGTCTATTTTCATAAATTAAAGTCACCAAGTTGATTTATGGCTAAGAAAGTTCCCAGATTTTGAAAACATAAGCATTCTCCAGATGATTCTCCAGAATTTTAGGTTAGTTTGCAATATTCATAACTCCTTGTACAGAGCTCCACAAATTACAAACTACTTATCAAAATAAAGCTCTATTTGTCTACTATATATTTGGAAAATTTCACAATTTTTAGAGTTTGTTTACTTAGCTAAAAATTCAACGCCATTCGACTGTCTCTAGAATCATACCAAAAAGTTTCAGATTCATAACTCAACTTCCAAACATTATAACTCGAGCTACAGACCTCTGTTTAAGGTGATCTAAAGCTCATTTTAAAGCTTAAGGAGTACTATCTCCTGTAAAATTTTCAGAGAACGGCTCAACCTCTAACCCCTGTAAACGAAATGAAAATCAACCCTTATTTTGGGACTCCTACACAGACTTGTAAAACAACACATGCCACTTCCTTTTATGGCTCATACCTTCTGGAAATCAGACATTATGTGCATATAACAGACATGCATGATGTTAAAGCATGATTATAGAGTCAGAGAGTCCAAAAATCAGTTCAAAATTGACATGCAAATAATCTTAAGGACAGAAACTTTATGACAACAACTAACTATCACCGTAAACACTTCACTTCAGCAACTTAATAACTTCAAGAATAAGCTGAAATGAAGTTGGGAATGAGTTTAGAAGACTCACCTTAGTTAATATTTGGTTGTGCAGAACCGAAAATGAAGAAGTGAGAAATGAACAAGGATCGCAAATGAGAGCTGGCTAAATGAAATCCTTCAGCTCTTCCTTCCTCCAACTCCTTCTCTGTCTCACTCTCGGACTCAACTCTCTCTTCCTTTCCTTTCAGAACTTTGGCTGGCCGAAATGGAAAATGAATGAGAAATATATGTGTTGGAGGTGTATGGGCCGAAATGGAAAGTGAGAAATGAAGTTGAGAGTACGGGTTATGTGTGTGGGTTCGGATAAAGGAAGGAGGGATATGTGGCTGTTGTCACACCCCCTTTCTATAAAATAAATGACAGAGCGCGATAAGCATGAATTTACCGTTTGGGCGAGAAATGACATAAATTTAACTAAATCTCCAGGATCTCCTACTTGTAATATAAGTTAATATAGTTATCCAAAGTATAAGGTATTCAAATTATAACTAATGTTTTAATCAAAACAACACCAACAAAAGATTCAGATACTACCTCTAGTCTCCATCTTCAACACCATTCCACTCCTTTGTCTTTCTCCTCAGAATCATCACCCCACTGTTTCCCTGAATTTATTGATGTCTCTGCGATTCATAATTGAATCTCAGAGTAACAATTAATTGTTAGTTCTCTATGTATTTTGATAATAACTGACAATTGTAAACTCAAATTTAAGTTTGTCTTTGGTAAGTTAAAAAAACTTACTGTCAAAGGCAAACTCAAGTTTGAGATGTCAAACTCGAGTTTGGTCTTGACAGAGAGTAGCTCAACTTTTATGAACTTAGCCAAACTCTAGTTTGCTTTTGCAAACTTGAGTTTGAGTAATACAAAGAGCACTCAAAGTTTTTAAACTTAAGGCAAACTCGAGTTTGTATTTATAAACTCGAGTTTGTGCAAGACATAGAGCCTTCAATATTTTGTGAACTCAGCCAAACTCCAGTTTGCTTTGGAAAACTTTAGTTTGAGCTTGTCTGAGAGTTCTTGAGTTTCCCTTGCTTTCAAGGAAACTTGAGTTTGTGGCAAGCAGAGAGCTTTGCTTTATTTGGAACTTAAGAAAACTCTAGTTTTGTTTTATAAACTCCAGTTTATTTTAGGCAGAAAGTTTTCAAAGTTTTCTCTCTTTTGAGGAAACTCGAGTTTGGTTTTTTAAACTCGAGTTTAGTTCATACAGAGAGTTCCTGAATTTTCTGATGTTTTTGAAAACTCCAGTTTCCATTTGGAAACTCCAATTTGAGCTTTGTGAACTTAAACTCATTTTCACTTCAAAAGTCCCAAACTTGAGTTTGTCACTTATTGACTCGAGTTTGCTCTTGTTTTTCAAAATGCTCTTCAAAGTTCAAATCGCAACATTCTTCTCTGGATAAAGCAAACTTGAGTTTGTGTTTATGAACTCAAGTTTGGTTTCTGAAGAATAGTTGCAAACTCCAGTTTGCTGGAACAAACTCGAGTTTGCATCGCTAAGTTTGAAAATCAAATTGCTCGAATTTGTGAAATCTTCATGTTTGATCTAGATACTTTTTATCATCACTCCTTACTATTCCCAACTATGTTTAATTAGTTTGTTAGTGAGTTTCAGATGAATTAAAGAGTGTTAAATGAAGATTTAGCATAAAGTAAAAAAGTAACGTCAGCGCATTTATTGCTTAGTACAGAAAACTTGCATTCTTTTGGACAATCATTCTCCACATGTTGCAAAGGGATTAATGTTTTCTTTCCCTATCAAGAAGCTGCTCTTCCAACGGATTAAATTCAAGGGAAGTCAACCATAAACTTCTGTGCACCTGGATTAATAGAAGATTAGAGAGAGAAGAGACCAAAGTGTTCCTAACATCTAGTCCAATGTCTCCAACAGTTACATTAATCAATCCAACGGTCATTTAATGCTCTCTTCATATATAAGGAGTTGCATTCAAGTCTTCTCAACAACCAATCTGCAGAAAACGAATTGCATTCAAAGTTCCAACTACTCTTTCATTTTTCTACTCTTGTAAAGTATCTTTTGATACATTTGTACTTCAGTGATTATCTTATCTACTCTTTGTGAGAGTTTCATTTATTGTAAGAATCTCAAGTCAAGGGGACTTGGAGATTGGGTATATCAGTTTACAACTTGTAAGAGGGAGTGTATCCTAGTGAGAGGATAACTTTCGAGTACAGAGTGTGTAATTGATTTGAGAGATGGTGAAAATCCCAGAGTGTTTAGGGACTGGACGTAGGTCAAGGATATGGACCAAACCAGTATAAATCCTCTTATGTCAAGCTTCTCTCCTTTGCCTCTGTTCTACTATGTTTTCATTCCCTATTAACAGAGTATTTTAAAATAATTTTAAAAATCCCAAATTCACCCCCCCTCTCGGTGATTTGCTCCATTTACATTAATTTCTTGCACAATATATACACACACACATACAATGTATGGCAAAACAACCACAATTATGAAAATAAATAAACAGCATTTAGTATAAATACCACATGCAGCCATACAATGCACACACATCTTAGACTGTAGGATAAATGCATACAGCATAACACACAGCATACAGTCATATATGCACACAGTGATGATTGTAAAGCACACAGCAGTTCCAGATCCACAACACTGGGACTATAACAACTGAATGCAATAACACGTGTCCTAGACACGGATCCACAATCATGGTAAAATTAGACATACACAAATATATAGAGTGCGCGAGATTAGAGTTACTACCTGGTTGATTTTTATCTTGACAATTTACTCTTGTCACTTTAAAGCCTCCGACGGTAATGTTTCCTAAAATGTTAAATAATATTCATCACTTATGCAAATTCTCCAAAATTCCAATAGTACTTGTATTAATTACCATTTGATCCTTCTTTAACTACCAAAATGCCAAAATTTACCATTTTGCCCTTTTTACCTTCATTTTCAGCTTTTTCCTCGAATTTCCAGAATTTATCACTAATCTTGAAAAAATTCATAATTAATTATCTACATATCAAATCATTTTCAGCTTTTTCCTCGAATTTCTAGAATTTATCACTAATCTTGAAAAATTCATAATTAATTATCCACATATGAAAATCAAGTGCTTCCAAAGCCTAAATGACCCTTGATATGTTTATTTTCAAATAAATATATCATCATCATTCCCAAAAATATGCGCCTTTCCAGTTTTACCAAAATGCCCTTACTATCCAGATTTATTTCCAGAATTAATAGTCAACTTCAAAAATTCATAACCTTTTGTATAAATCTCCAAAAATTACAAATTATCTATCAAATTAAAACTTATGATGTCTACTTCAGTTTTAAAAAATTTCATAATTATTTGACCTCATTTGAATGATCAAAAATACGCCACAAGCTTACTGGCCCCAACAAAATTTCAACTGAACAGTTTTATAATTTCCTCAATTAAATTATTAGGCTTCCAAAAATATTAATTAACCTTAATATCACTCTATTTTCCATTCTAAACACTTTGGAAAGGTCAAAATTTTCAAAATCCAACTTCTCCATTATGCTTTGGTCTGATAGAAAAGTGCCAAGGAAATAGAACTTGTTTCATCTTTAAAACCCTTATGATTCTATGTATGCTTTAGTCTTAGGATTCCATATTGAGACTTAATTTATTCTTAAATATACATATCAAGTCCTTGTATGGCATCCTCATCTACAAATCATAGTCTTCTAATCTACAAAAAATAGAGAATTAATTTCAAGATAATAACATGTACAAGTGTATAAGGTTATTCGTGACACTTACTTGGACTTGAAAACCTTTTCTCCTTTCTTACCCCTTTCAACCTTGCATCTTTCCATGAAAATATGCCATGATCATTAGCTTTTCCATATAAAAATTCATGAACATTGACAAAGAGAATTAGGAACCTTGGTCATAATTTCTTACCTTGAATTTCCCTTGATTCTCTTCCTTTGCTTTCTCTATGTTTTGGCCTTCTGTTCTTTCCTTTGGTGTTGGTTCAAAATTCTCATGGCAAAAGGAATGTAATTGTGTTTTATAATTAATGGTAAATGGCCAAAAGATCCTTCTTGTGATTTGTCCAATTTACCCTTGCTTATAAATCTCTTTTGGCTTGTCATTTATCTTAATTCCCATTTCCTTCCTTCTAGTTCACGTTGGCCTATCTTGGGCTTTCAATTTTTACCTTGAATATATGGTAAATGTTGAGTCAACATGTCCCCTTTTTTGTGAACCAAAATGCATGGTTGAGGGAAAGGTAAAGTCACCAATTTTACTTCCTTTCACCTTGCTTTGTTAGCCTCTCTCCCTTCCACATATTTTACCTACTTTATCTTCCAATTTTTACCTCTTATTTTACTTTGCATTGTTGGCACCATTGTCTTCACAAATTCTACCTACCTCATGATGTGGCCTCTTATGGTTCCTTGATTGCCTCTTTAATTCTATTACATTATTTTCATGGATTTTCCCTTGCTTTTTCGAAACACATGACTTCTTCATGAAGTCTTATATCAACTTCACTTATCTCATTCAATTATATGTACAAAGTCTCTTGTCATCTAGTTTTACAATTTCCCCAAGCATGACAAGTGTCCTCTTAGGATTCAAGATGAAATTGCATGGTTATTTCCATGTTGATGTCACCAACTTTGACAATTACATGTGTCTTTCTCCTTTGACTACTTGGAGCAACCTTAACCATACAAATGTGTCTTCAACTTGTCATTTTCTCTTGCCTCTTGCCATACGAAACTCACCATAGGAAAAATGGGTTCCATTGTTGTCTCTTGTCCATTATCCAATTACTTTAATTATTCCTTGATTTAATATCCAATAAAATTATAATTCCCCTTTTCTTTTTTATCATCTAGAAAATGAATAATAATTCTAGAGTATCCAAGCTTTATTTCTAAGTAATCCTAAAGTAGCCAAAAAATCCTTAAAATTCACTTTTTGGCTAAAATCAACAAGTAATCTCCTAAATAAGCAAATAATAACCTTAAATTGCCATTTATATTTCCTTAATTATATTTATTAAAGAAAAATTCAAATAACCTTCTCTTGCCCAAAATTATGACCTCAATTGGTCATTGGAATATTTATTCCATGATAAATATCTTTATTTCACATTATATTTAAAAATCATAAATTTTGGAAAAATAAATATTTGTCAAGTCTCTCCTTTTATTCCACTAAATATTCACATTATACATGTAATTTTTTTATTAAGACAAAAATTTGGGATATTTCAGCTGTCATGCAATAAGGAAGAGAATTGGGCTGAATGTTATGCCAACTAAATGGGCCGAATGAATAATGAAAACTAAAAAAAAAAAAAACTATGCTTACATAATAGCACATGACTTAATGAAATTGAGAGGGAAGGTGATGTGTGTTGTGGGACCCACCAAAATTATCCCGCCTAATTCTCTAGGCCATAAAATATTATCTCCAAAATATTTTGGCCAAAATTATTTCTCAACCATTTATCCTTAATTTACGGGAAAATATGCCTTTAAATTCCAATTATTAACTTTAAAATAATTAAGGCCAAATTTACCATAATAATTCTATTTTATAATTTTAATTTCTTAAACCCAAAATTTAGGATGTCACACCTCTAATCCCAAAATTTTGGATGTTATACTGTTACTCTCTACCCTAATTCCCATCACCATTCCGTTTTCTGCCAAAACAGAAAAAGAACTAATAGAATCTTTATAGTATTGAGGGAGATATTGGAGTAGTTCATGAGGCAACAGCTAGATAAATATGGAGGGATGGGTGCTATTGAAATGCGATCTCCTACGTATTTATTGGGAGCTTTAACATCATTAGGCTACAAGATCATTAGCAAAATATGCATTTGTTAATTAAACCTTTCCTACTCAAAAAGCATACTCCTTTATACATATATGGGGATGGATTATGTAACCATATTACCCCCCCCCCAAAAAAAAAAAAAAAAAAAAAAAAAAAGAAGAAGAAGAAGAAAGAAAGAAAAGCCAAAAATTGGTATTATTAGACACTTAAGCTGCAGCTGTTCCTCGTCGTGCTTTTTGACAAGCAGGCGCTATTCCTTTAACTATGGGCATGGCGTTAGCACATTTGGCCACTACTTGTTTTCCTCGGTATGTGAGTTTCACATTACTGAGTTTCACGTTCTGACATGGTACACCAGCACTACATATTAGTGTTACTCCTTCCTTCGTTCCAGATGTTCCCCTAATGTTCTTGAAAGTCACATCACTTATCCTCACCTTGGATGGGATCTAATACGCCATTGAAAGAATAGAACAAAATGTAGGTAAGAAATTGAAATAATAATGGCTATAATTTGATGCTGACGTCTCTCAATTAGAATCCGAAAAGTATTCTACACCAATTATAGCACTGGTGTAGAAATTCCTTTTTGATTGCGGTAAAAAGGCCTTTTTCCACTATCGTGATTAATAAAATTGAAAATATAAGTTTGAATGAAATGAATGTATACCTTTTTGTTGCATTGGTTCCAGGGACAATACTCCTGGTCTATGATGACGGGGTTGGAGACATTTTTCATTACAATATTCTCGAAGTGCATTTTGGTGATTGAAATAGTTCCTGGTTCAGCAGGCCATGTCTTGATCCTTACACCGTTCATTGTGTTGGAGATTGTGCAATTCTTGACTGTCAAACCATGGATCGGTTCTTCATGCTTAAATTTTCCAACACTTCCTACACTGATGCCATGGCCAGGTCCACACGTGACACCCTCCACAAGTACATTGACGCTGCCGTCACCCAAAGAGATACAATCATCTCCGGTGGCGATTTGAGTGTTTCGGATTCTCACGCCATTGGACCTTCCGATGTGGATTCCATCCGTATTGGGACTGTCTTCAGGTGCGGTGATTTTGAAGTTTTTGAACTCAATGTTATTGCATCCAAAAACATTCACATGAAAGTTTTTGCTATCTTTCGACGTCACATCCCTAATCACGGAATTGTTCAGGAAACTGAACCCAAAATTCTGCAATTCAAATTACTTTAGTTAGTTATTTATAAAAAATGTATGTTGGTTTAATTTCTTTATAATACCCCTTTTGTCATTTGCATGGGGAACTACCCAACCCCTTGATCGAAACTCCCTTAAATGGGAGACAGAGGGTCTTGCATTTAGGACAAAAACAAACTCATGTCGTAACTCGCTCATATATTGAGAACCCGAAGGTTAATCTTTTACATACCATAGTAAGCATTTTGCAGTTGACGTTTTTTGAACATGTATTATGATGATAGGCGGCAGGACCTCGGCCATCAAAGACTCCGTGACCTGCTAAGGTGAAGTGATTGACGTATTCGACCCGAATCCATTGTGGAGCTCCATGCATTAGAGCTATGTCTCCAGGTGCTTCTATTGTGCCATCACTGTATATCTCAATGGAAGGAGCCTTGCATGGCCCTTTCAATTGCACATCACCCATCCTGTACTTTCCCTTCTTTATAAAAATCCTTCCTGGGTATCTACCTGTACATGCTCCTTTCCATGCTTTGATCAAAGCCTTCAATATATTCAAAACTTAAATTATTAATTGATTAATAATTAGCACCACAATTATAATGAACACTATTTTTCTTGATTTTTTTAACTAGTGGTACCTGAGTTATATCTCCGTTAGGGAGTCCCCCGTAAGTTGCTAAGTCGTACACTTTTTTTTGACCTGTGACTACGACGGAGGAAGCCAGCAATACGAACAAGGCACATGTGATTATCTTCATTTTCTTCTGTTTTCTGTTATTTTTATCTGTGACCTTTGAAGGATGCCGTTTAGATATTGTATGGAAACCAGTACGACTTAAGCCTTCTTAAAATGGCAAACACAGTTTGAACGTTAGGTCTGAATAAGCGGGAAGCAAATGACAAATGTGAGATCACATTTTTCGTTGAGCTTCTATTTTGTTGTCACTTCTGGTTCTATTTAAGAGTTTCCATTTTTACCCAAAAAAAAAAAAAAAAAGACTTTCCTTTGAATGCCAAATCTATTTTTATCCGACCAGTTGAACCCCAGATATATTTTCAGAGACGACTACAATTTTTTTGTCTAAATTTCTATCAAAATCCATAATAATTTAATAGCGGATTAAACAGCAATTAATATATCATAAAATAAAAAATATTTATTATTTTTACTTAGTTACTCTATATGTTTTATTAATATAGAAAATCAATCACTAAAAAAAATAGTCAATTAGTGACAGAATTTATGATGGAATTCCACTGTTAAATTGACTTAGCGTTGGAATTCCGTCACTAATTAATTAGTGACAGTATGAATTCCATCATTAATCCACTATTTGTTTAGTTTTTATTTATTTATTTATTTATCACTACGCATTCAATAAATATAGAATTATTATTATTATTATTATTTTAAAGTTTACCGGGCAAAGCGGGGCGAAGTTGAATATCTTCCTGCATTAAAATGCGCAAGGGGATTAATAAAAATGAAAAACCAAGAATTTCATCAAGTTCTAATAAAATAAATCCAGAGGAGAGAGAAATTTCATTCAAGTGTATAATGAATGTTTACATAAGGCCTCTATTTATAGACCTTCGAGGGTTACTATGCAATGGACATCCACATAATAATATATTTATAACACTCCCCCTTGGATGTCCATTTATGAATGTCCTCATTAAAAACTTTAACTAGGAAAACCCAGGTAGGATAAAACCTAGCCAAAGAAAAAGTACAACATCCATTGATACACTTCCTAATCGCCTCATTAAAAACCTTTCTAGGAAAACCCGGTGGGACAAAACCTAGATAAGGGAAAAAGAGTACGGCGATGTATCGACTCCCCTTCTTGATTTTTCTCCCCACGATGACAACATTACATACAATAACTTTGTAAAGATGAAGAACTATATTTTCTTGATAATCAAAATACATTCGTGCTTTACGATATACTTGGACCATGTAGTTCTTCTTCATCTTCTTTTCAATGTCTTTCTTTCGATGATCGAATATTGTATTGTTCGCTATGGAACAATAAAAACATCCATTCTTATCATACATTTGTCCATTGTGTACCTGCAAATTCTAAGTTTGACAATAAAAGCATAACGAATATTAACATAATTACTAAATAATCACATAAATATCGAGATACTTCGAGATCTTTTCATAAAACATATAGAATTATTTTGTGCATCATTCTTTCAATAAATATTTAGGCTTCAGGCCATATATAGACTTATTTAATAATGTTCTCGAGAACTTGAATTAAATGCTTTTAACATCTTTAATCCTTCAGGGACTTGTGCTTCATGCACTTTAATTTTGTCTTATGATTCACATTATCATTCATTATATCATGTGCTATATCATAAGCAAATATATTGTCAACGTTGACTTTCGTTTGGTCTCATCGAATAACATTCATAGTTTATTGAGATCTCATTATTTTCACATTTTCATGTACCTGGGTCTCTTCGGGACTACAACATTCTCTTACGGAGATATCTCTCTTTGGAGATAATAACTCTTCGAGGAGATAGCTCTTACGGAGCATTTAACTTTTATTAATTATCCTCAACTCAATCATCTATATTCTTAGCTCTTTTTCTCTTTTGAGGATTTATCTTTAAAATCGATGGACCTACAACGCTTCAGGCGTGGTTTAAATTTATTTATAGTATGTTGTTCTTCACGGACATCAATTCCGATAGGAGTATTAGCAGTTAAAACATGTGACTTTATCACTTTCTTTAGGTCGATAAATGCTTAGGCATTTGATTAGCTAAATTCGGAAATGAATTATCTTTTGAACTTCCGAGTTCAAATTGTTTTGTACAATAATCAAAATGAGTTAATGATAACTCATTTCATTTTGATATCCTCATTCATTTGATATCTTAACTCATTTCGGTGATATCTTTTCCCATTGCCTATTTTCTCCCCTCATATTGGGAAAACAATATCGAATCTCAATTAACAAATCATGCGGTGTAAGTCTCCTAAATCCATTTGTTACCTTTAGAAACATCATTTTGTTCCATTTAGAGACAAACAAGAAGAAGGAGGTCCTTACTTTGCATTTAAACTAACATTCATTCTATAACACTCTATGTGCATTGTGGAGAATTTATAAGTATTGCACATTCAAACATTCTAAGATAGAATTAATGCGGTTCTTGACCAAAAACCAATTTTATGGGGAGAGTTTTGTTGGTTTATATAAATGATACAATAATCAAATATACCAACATAAAAACTTTGTTCTCATAAGCATTGATCTAGCTATTTATGGATGCTATAATACATGATTTCTAGATCGTATAATCTGGAAATAATGTGTTTTAATATATACAAACATCATTGCAAACTTGGTTGCATTCTTACAAACTTCTGGTTGTAAGCTTAGAATATCACATGTAATCATTTTGTAGATGCATCTTTGATTTACATGTTATTTTGATGGGCCCATATAAATATGTTTGATATATTTCAGAGATCTTTGAGATCCATTACAAATCATGATCAATGAGAACAAGCATCATATAACATATAAACAATATGTTGGTTATTCACGAAGAATCTTCTAGTTCTTCAATGAATGTCAATACATAATCTTATATGCATTATGTATATATGACTTGGACGATCAAAACAAGTCATGCTAACAATTAATTTAAATCAGTAAACTTCTTGTTTACCGTAACATATATTTCAATCAATCATAAATATTTTTCAATACTATGACATCCATTTTGGGAGATCTATTAGATAATGAGAAGTATATAACTTTTCAAACATTTTCTCACACTTGTATTCTAACTCACACTTGTTTTCTAACAATCTCCCCCTCAAGTGTGAGTCATATGAACATTTTCAAAATCATTTTGAAAAATTTATGTTTAGTCTTCGGGAGTAAACATATAATATTACATCACTAAATACGCGAGTCCACCATATATGAAGATATTCATAATCAAAGTAATGTAGAATCACACAGATTTAGAATTTCACATATGATTCTCATAGCAATAAATTTATGAAATATGATGACAAAATAACAATAAATTAATCATTGCATTACCTTCGGGGCTTATTCTTTCTCTATAGTTCATTGCCCTTTTATTGACAAATATTGGATTTGTATTAGCAAACTTCTAGTTTGTATTTACAATCCCTATATTAAAAGTTGTAAACTTCTAGTTTACAAAAGCATACATTTTCTATATTATATCTATTTACGAGATATCTTATAGAATAATCAATACATAATTTTGTTTCTTTCGGGGTAAAATATTAGCTCTTAGGAGCCTTCAATCAAATATATTCTAATGTGATTAGAATACGAACTTAAAACCTTATGGCTTCAGGCCATTTAAAATTCATGGCTAAGAAACTCTTTCTATCAGGATATGATCAGAACATAATGCATTTTAATGCAACATTGATCACAAGGTTCACAAAATTCATATACTAGATTCATAGAGCAACCTTAGTCATATTTTGATCTAAACATTATTTCAGCTTAGATCATATTCAAACAGTCCTCAATCATACCATATTAATTCTAACATTCTTCATACCACAAGGTATTCAAATCTTAAATCAAGAAGTTTCAAATTTTCAAATATTTACCGAAACTCACCCTTCGAGATTAATATCATCTTAGCACGCTTACGATCGAATTTCATTTTCAAAAACCAGCGACATCTCGAATCATTTGCTCATCCAAGATAGATTTCGGAGATACGATCATAAAATAATCACTACGAGGCGTACAAAAATCCAAACGGTACAAAACTAGCAACTACTAGGTTGCATTAGGTTTCATTTAGGGAGCATTAGGGTGCGGTCATAGTAAATTCCCAAATGATCAAAAGTCTACACAATTACGAGCTAAGACAGTTAGGATACGGCGTTGCTTAATTAAAAATAAATCTAGACGTTACAGGCTCAGCTATAAATCGAGGAAGACGAAGGGTAAATGCCTTACTCACCATCAAGTTTTTCAAAACTTCAGCATACTCATTTCCTCTGCTGCATTCATACCTTTCTCTATATCTTTCATATTATCTTTAAACATGGCCGGTCCAAGTAACTTCATTCCAGTTTCTGAGTCATATAACTCATTCTTTCTTGAAGCTTTACTACATGACAATCAGTCTAACAAGTTGGCTGACTTGTCTAACAATGTACCATATCATTATTCTTCTTTACCTCCCTAAAATCCCGTAGGAGTGAACATTCCACCATCGGCACAATGATTCATGTTCCAACTTCGCCTCCAAGGATTCAAGATTCTATCCCTGTGGTTACGAATAGAAAAGAATCTGACGAGGTCCATCAAAACGACCTGTTAAGAGATGTCGTAATATATGAGAACTTATGGAGTCTACGATGCAATCTCAACCAAGAAATCTGCTTCCGTCTTGGCGAGACATCTAACCGATTTTCATGTGGTTGCTGCCATGTTCGGGAAATCATTCATACCAATGGACTTCAATATCATAAACTCGAAGTTCATGGGAGGATTGGTATGATAAGTCATCTTGTCTTTCACCGGGACGTACAAGGAGGTTCCTCCGGACCTCGAATGTTCGATTTTGGTAAGAAAAATATAGAAGAAATCAAATATTTTCTGAATAGTTATTGTTTGAATCAAAACTCTTTAGGGTATGTCACGGTGTCAGATCCCTATCGCCTACTATGAGGCTCTTAGTGTTGGTTTGGAATGGACCAAAACTCAAAATGAACCCATCGGTAGTTCATTTCCAACCACTACGAAAACATAACCAATAAAGGTAAAGAACCCATGGTTGTAAATAATAATCCTCCTATCCCTATACATAATAATCCTTTAGTCCTCATACCTAGAGATTCATATAGGTCAAGGGCTGAACAAAACATTAGGGGTGAATTACTATCAATAGATGATCTAAAAGACTTCTTCCATTTACCTCAACAAGAGGCGGCTAAACGAGTCTGTTTATGCAAAAATATTGTACAGAAAATATGTAAAAGGGGAGGAATACACTGGCCTTACGTAAAGGTTCGAACTACCATGAGTCGAATTGCAGGATTGAAAAGAACGCTTTCTTCGGTGATCTGTCTCAAGAGCAAGCTATTTGAAAGAGAAATTAGTAGACTTAAACATGAGATGGTCGTAGCTTGTGGTGGGATTGTACCAAGCATTGTTGCTCTTGATATTTGAAATAGCATTCTTTATTTTATTTTGGTAAATAGGTCACATTCTAATTTTCTTTTCAGTCCAACATTCATGTTCTATTAATTTCCGAATATGGAGTGCTCTATAATTTACTTCTCAAATCCCATTATACTAATTCTCATAATAATCATATTAAGTTCATAATAATAACTATAGTAAAGGTAAAACAATAATTACTACAGTAAATGAATGCGCTAATGGTAATTCTCATATAAATAGTAATTATTATGCAAATGGTAAAATAATAATTACCATTATAATTTACTGCATCAATAGTAATTACCGTGTGAATAGTAATTACCCAATGGTAATTACTATGTAAATAGTAATAATAATAAAATAATCAAATAGTAATAATAATAATAAAATAAGCAAATAGTAATAATATTAATAAAATATGTAAATAGTAATAATAATAATAAACTAATATAAACATATGGAGCCCACATTCAAAATTTTTAAAACCTACTCCCGTGACTTCCTCCTTTAATCATTCATTTAGAAGCAAAGTTTGATACAAACTCATGTAATAATATGTAAAATTGTTTATATAATTGGGCGCATGATTAAAAGTTTGAAAAACATACCAGCGTCGGAACACAGATATTCATATTTGATAAATTAGTAAAGGAACATTAATTTAATAAGACTAGCAGACAAATATAAATAAAGACTACCATTTAAATAAAATTAATATAAAATAAGTAATATCAAATCATACTTTATCATTGTTGCAGTATAGATTTTATCAATAGAAAACAAACAAGTAGTTATAAAAGCAATATAATATTATCACTTGAATCGGTAAATACTATTGACAAATTAAATATACAAAAATGTAATAAAAATAATCCATCATCATTACCGTTTTCAACGAGTCACGTGAAGATTATAAATTTGAACCCATATGCATAAAAGTCAAATTTGACATGAGATACTCACCTTTATATCAAAATTTTCGGCGCATGCACTGTGTGGAATTTGGTAGAATTGAAGAAAAAGAAGAGGATGCATGAGATACTTTTTCACGTTCCTTCTTTCGGCGCATGCGTGTGTTGAAGACAATCCATACCCATGTTTCTCTCTCTTCCTTCTTCTTCGTTGTTTCTTCTATTCATCACTTGTCTGCATTTCCTTCTCTCCATTTTCACACCATCTCTCTTCCATGTTTGCTTGGTTGTGATGCGTCAATATTGGTGGCGTCGAAGAGGAAGGCGGAGAGGAGGCGGGAAGCGAAACAGAGAGCGAGGAAGAAGGGTTTGAGATAGTGAGGAATGCCAAGGAATTAGTGGAGAGCAAGTGAGCAAAATCCATTATTTATCAGTAGATGACAAACTCCATTGAGAAACGTACAGTGCATTGGAAAGTTAAACTATTGTCCCGCGCTTTTCGTTTTGCTGGTTTGACCGTGTATTATGCATTGGGGTCCGCTAGACTTTGGTTAAATAAGCTTCAGCCCGAATGCAAGTTTTCTAGGTCCAAGTCTAAACCTGAATTAATTTTAAAGGCCAGACACGCAAGCACACGCATGTGCGCGCACACACACAACATTAAGAACAGGTTAAGTCTAAAGGCTTGCATGCAAGGCCTTTATTGGCCTATTTAAACATGCAAGCCATTAAATAGGTATGAAGTCTGATCTGTTTATTAAAGAGATTAGGCCTTATTAGGCTCTAAGAAGGTCTGGCTCTAGCCCCTATCAAAGGCTTTGCCTATTTTCAGCCTTCAAGTCAAATGCAAGATTTCTGGCTAGATCCAAGAGATCAGGTATAATAGTGTAATATGGGTCAACCCTATCAAGGAGCATAACAAAACTAACTCCCAGGTCAATTAAGTATCTAGAATGCAAAATTGACTACATGGTTGGTTTGGTTTTCGAAACTATATCTCCTAGATGCAATTAATTAAATATTTTTGGAACTTTTAGTTAAAATGTGTAGAGTGATTTAGGTTTTAGATGCAATGACATAGATGATCCTGTGAAATGAATGTTGATATCTGTCCTAGCTAAATTAGGATGTTAGGAGTCAAATTCACTACCTTCCCCCACCTTTTATATCACCATCAATTTATTTATTTAAATAAATTTTTACAAAATGTTAAACTCATTAAATCATACAAAGTTAATGTATATAAATTCAATTTGTTCATATATGAGGACAGCACCAAGGATGATTGGTCAAGATAGAACATTTTAATAATCTTTTTCTGAATAATTTGTAAGATGGATAGTAACTAAGTTTTGTATGTATGACAAAATAACATTAAAGGAAGTGCTCTTTGTATAATTAGTTCAATAATATTTGAATCTGATGGGATAAAACTGAATCAGTTAAATGAAAAAATGTCACATTCCTAAAAGCGCGCACGCACACATATATAAACATATATACTGAGAATCTCAAAGTTCTGCATTAATCAATCAAACCACAAATCATCATAACATACAAAGATATCACAACTAAAGTCTTAATCTCATAATACAAATGAAAATCCTAGAACTAGGCATCATAAGTACAATATGCTAGATGTGGGATGATTTAGACTTCCCTTTTGAAACATTGTGAGCTCAAGCCATCTTCAATCAACCCCAAAAGCGAGAAGGAAGCTTAGCCATGCATGGAGGAAGGTAGATCAGCTCCAATCTCAACCATTGACGCAATCACTTTCAAGGAAGCTTAGGCGCAATGAATTAATCCAAATAAAGAGTGATTGCAATATTAATGGCAAAAGTGCCCTTTTTAAGCTATTTTTTCATGCATTCACACTTAATCCAAATTGATCATAATAAATGTAATTAAACCCAATAAATATGATAAAAGACAAATATTTTTTTATCCAACACGTTGAAGCCTCAACATATTTTAGAGCTGATCGACTACATTTTTTTGTCAAAACTATGGGCATCTTCCCAGAGCGTTGCACAGCTCAATATGCACTAAGCGATAGTTTATCGAGAATAGAGATCTAGACTATTGTGTTTTAAGCGTATGTAAGGTGACGGACTACATTGTTTAGGACTGCTCAAATTTGAAGCTTATATTTTGAAAAATATGTAATAAGTAAGTCATTATTATTGGTTGGATAAGTTTATAAACCAACAACATTTATAAAGGAAAATGAAAAAGCTGAAACCACAACATTTACAATAAAATATGAAAGCCAGCAAACTTGTATATGACCTTTTTTTTTTTAACAATGGAAGTTTGGAAGATCATAAGCTTATGTATGAGCTCAATATTTACAATGGAATATGAATGATCACCAACGTAAACACGTACATGGAATATGAAGGAGCACAAACATAAATGTTGAGTGCATTAAAAATTGGAATGTAAAGATAGGATATAGGTCTAATCATAATAGATGAAGCATAACATGCTCATTAAAATATATAAACTGAGCTAACATATGACAATCAGCCGTAAATTGAGTTACTATCATGCTACTAAAGATGTTCAATGTTATAATCTTTGATCTTCAACTTTATAATCAACTCTTTGCTGGTGCTTTACTGAGCTAATAGATCACAAAAGTAATGTGAAGGACAAATATGGGGGAAGTTTTCAAATGTAGTATATTATAGTGCAGTAAAATTGAATACTTAGCTCAAATGGTCGATATTCTCCCCATCCTATACATGGGATTTATTGTTTATGCCATATTCTACTCATTAGAAACCAATAAAATCATATTAATTCCAAGAATTTGCTAATCATCATTCACATTTGTTTATAGATACTATGTTTGTCTGTTGAAGATGCTAAAAATAAATGATAAAGATGATATATGATAATGAAAAGTTGTTTCAAAAGCAAAATTACAAAAAGTAGAATATGTTAACTTAAAAAACAAAAATAAAGTTTATCATAAGACAATTCTAAGAACGTGGATAATAGTATGACCTCCTATACATGAAAACAAAATTATATGAAGACAATTTATGAAACCGTAGGTGAATACAAGTGAACTATATGATATAGAATATAATCACTTAAAATTTGAGAATTGGTATTTATGTCATCAAAATAAAAACATTGAAATGACAAACCTAACTCGCTATTTCTTATGAATTTAACAATTCGAAAGGGTCAATTGTATTTTTAGGAATATAAATTGCTTATCAGGTTTGCTAATATTGTTTCTATTGTCACGACATATTAATTAAATTAATTTTAATTAACTATTTATTATTGTTAATTAAGTGATATTAAATTGTGGAGTAAGTCGTCAAAACGACAATATTTACAAAGACAAATAATAGGTGTAAGGTCTGTTGATAATCACATTGAGTATTTACTTCTTCAAATGAATTCTGTAAGGGTTTTTTTCCAATTTTTTATAGATTTTTTTAAAGACCATATTATGCATCATATATATTTTATTTCTTTAAAAATGAATTATCTCTTTGTATTCCAAAGAAGTAATCGGTTAATGCCTGTAGAACATTGTCTTTAAATTTCATTGACAATTTGGAATAAACAAACTACCAAAAATAAAATAAAAAATATAGAATGTTCCTAATCAACTAGTTTTTCATTGTTTACTATGTAATCTACAAAATGTTTTCTAGGAACAAATTTGAGTGCTTCCCTGAGAGTTGGGAATTTTGAATCTTGAAAATATGTTTTGTTATGGAATTTGAGTTTTCAAGAATGTTGGGTCACTTTGTACGTAATCGGAAATTTGAAAATGATAAAGTTCACCCTTAGAATTATTCATGTAACGTTCTCACGCTCTCCTCTACATTATGTAACATCCCATTTTCAAAAGCAGTATAATTTTTTTTTTCATCAGAGTAGAGCATCGGAGCGATTGAGTAACTGATACATATATTTAAAATGCCGTAAGTCTGGATGTTTACAGTAATGGTACATTGTACCGAGTGTTTACAAAAGTAGATAACAACGGAGGAAAGTCTTGTAGGGTCTCTATGCGGCCCGCTTGCCTTTCTCCTCGGTCCTTGTTCCTCCTGATCCTGACGCTATGTTAAGAGCTGAGGTTCAATGCCCATTGAACCTCAGGTAACGGTTAACCTCATATTTACATACACAATATATGGACTACGGACAATCACAACATTAACAGCACGTGAACCCAATAACAGATATACTACACATACAACCAATGCAGATATATCGTTCCCAGCGTACACACATATCGCTCCCAGCGCACAGAATCAATACAGATATATCGCTCCCAGCGTACAAACATATCGCTCCCAGCGCACAAAATCAATGCAGATATATCGCTCCCAGCGTACATACAGTTATACTCTAACATCTATATGCACCCAGACAACATAACAACTATACACACACAATACACATAGCACATACATGCATAACATAAACATCAGCGTTAGTGTTAAGACGCGAACGTACACGTACGGCATACAACATAACAACTATACACACACAATACACATAGCACATACATGCATAACATAAACATCAGCGTTAGTGTTACAGTACGCGAACGTACCTTCGTTGATGGTAAACGGTACTTTTACGGAAAACAGAAATTTTCGACAGCGGGTGAAACAGCGGTATGACGGCGGCACAACAGCGGTCCGATTATCTCAGATATCCTATAAGGATAACATTTATCAACTTCTAGCAAAGTATAACGGGCATTTTAGGTACAAATTACCATTTTTCCCCTGAACCCCTAATCGGCGGAATTTCGCGAGCCCATTTGTTTTCGCTCTATCTCTCTCCGAATTTTGACAGATCTTTTCCCTCATCATATTTTCAAAATATATATCATATTTACCCCTAAATATGATATCTAGACTATCTTGAAAAATCAAAGATAAATCTAGCATTCCTACTATATCTACCGAAAGAACTACCGAAACTAAAGACCAGAGACCGAAGAACTTACCCAGGGTTCCGCTTATATTTTCTCCAGGCTCCTCCTTCTCTCTAACCTCTCTCTTGTTTTCGATTTTGCGGTGAAGAAATGAGAGGAGAAGGCTTGCTATTTATAGGCAAAGGTGTGACACTATTCATCACTTTATCAGACTGGTTTTCGGCCGCCGGATCGCACTTCGCCACGTGGCTCCATCTTGGCCTTACACATGTTTGCCTATGTCATCCTTCTAGAAGAAGATGATGTCATCTTGCTGACTTACCGATAAAGTTCCCGATCGGTGTCCTAATCGCGTAATCTTGTGAAACTCAAAAATCCGGGATCAAGGCACGAAGCTCTATTCTTTCTCTTTAAGAATACCTGGGTTAACTAAATTTTTGATCCCATTAAAGGTATTCCATTGTCTGTTGAACATTTTCGAGACGACGTCACCGGTTCGGAAATCACTTAGGAAGTTCCGAACTTCTTAGCGAGAAAATCACCAGTTCGTAATATGATCGATCTAAGTAACCTAATTCCTGGTTTGAAAAACACGGTCCGTTTTCTATAAGTCACTTTTAGCACTATCTTCCCTTTCCTAATTATCGGTACTCCTAATTATTTGTTGGTTTTGAAATGACTTCGAGACCGCTCACTCCGGATAAAATTCCACTTGTTTATAAAAAGTGCGAGATGTTAATGACTTCATTTCTATATTTGGAGGTAGGATTTAATTTCTATCCGTTCTCATTTCTCCGTTGACTCTTTTTACCGATTATATTATTATTTTAATCAAAATATCTAGATATTTTTTTCTTTTATTTTTTATTTATTTTTCTAAGCATAAAATATTTTATTAATATTTTATTTTTTTTATTTTTTTATTTTTTTATTTCGAATTTCAGCCCCCTTAAAAATAATTATTTAAATTATTTTTAATTCATTTACTCTATACCTTAATTATCCCATTAATTACCAGATTAGCCACTTACTAATTTTTGATAATTTTCTTAATTAGGATAAATCATTATCTCACAACTATTTTACTTACATTGATATTTTATATCTCATGTAAAATATTAAAAATCATGGGGTCACTTATGATCCCCAAAATAATATTTAATTTTGTCTCATTATTTTTTAAGGTAAATTATCCCAAAAATTCCTAAAATTAGAGACAACATACTTTCTAATTTTTAATAAATATTTTACTGCCTCTTAGGATTTATCATAATATTTTTAGGCCATTTAATGCCCTAAGAATACATTTTAGCTCTTTATTCACCCTAATTTCAATAGAAATTACCTTAGAAAATAAGATAATTTTAACTTATTATTTGAGACCACATATTCACCTATTTCCAATAGGTATTATTTACTAAACTTATTATATTTATCATAAGTCAGATTTTAGGGTATTACACATTACAAAGCCCTTGATCTTAGTTCCAGGCATGTATTGCACAAGTCATTATAAATAATGATGGAAAAGGACTACATATGTAAGGAAACTTTATTATTTATATACCTGCCTATCCATCAGAATCATGTTAGCCTTCCAAAGAGTATACAGTGGGGTCTTTTCACAGGCAACAAACTTCATCATAACACGTGTAATAATGACTCATATATCCTTGCCTAGAGTAATCTAAAATTTTAAAAATTAATAATTACTAATCAATATTTATTAAGAATCAAGAACTAAAAACTACAATTAAGAATTAAGAATAAAGAATCAATATAATACCCAAAAAGTTAAGAATTAATTTGAACACAAATTTCTAACAGAACTTACACAAATTTCTATTTTGTAGCATTTTCACAATGCTACATCTGCTACCACTACCAAAAAAAAAAAGTAATACCCCCTTGAAAAGCACTACAAAAAAAAATATTACTTGCTGTAGTGCTTTCCAAGAAAGCGCTACAGCAAGTGAGTATTTTTTGTAGTGCAGAAAGGTACACTTTTTGTAGCACTTCTTTAAAAAAGTGCTCCAACATGTAAATTTTTTCTTTAAAAAAAATATACACATGCTGTAACACTTTCTCCAGGAAGTGCTAGAGAACATGTCTTAAAACATGAGATATAATTTTTTATAACTAAATCAACCGTAGCTTTACCTATAAATATTTCTTTCACTTGTAAAATTCCAAAAATATTTACGGACATTCAACATCAAAGAACATTTCAATTAACTTATCATAACTAACTTGTCTTTTTAGTGAAATCAACCCAATTCAATAAAACAACATGCTTAGTCAGCAAAAAGAAAACAAAAAATAAAATTATGGGCAAATGCACACCATACTTGTATCGTACATACTTAATTAGTATATCCATACTTCATAAAATCTACAACAAGAAAGTAAAAATCTACAAATACATGTCAAATCTAAAAGTTTGGCGTCAAAGCCCTAATAATTCAAAAGAGGTAGAGCTACATATCTTTGTTGACTTCCTTTATTGGAGATCTCAAGAATGAGAGGAAAGTAACATTTAAGAAGAAAATAAAAACCGAAAATAAATTAGTATCGAAGCAAACAGATCGATTGATAGGGTAAAATTTATAGCCTATAGACTCCGCAAGTGTACGGGCCGTATCAAGTAATAAAGAGTAAGTAAGAAATCGTTCCCACGAGGATTTAGTACCCACAACTTCAGTTAAGCATTAATTTCACAATTTCGTTTAAGTTGAGCAACCAAATTAAATTTAATGAAGAGAAAAGAAATTAAAATTAAAACAAGAAACTACCACACTAATGAACGAGCAACCTAGAGTCACTAATCCCTTATTTATTTTCTAGATTTTATCCCCACTAAATTAATTTTGACTTAACTTACTCAGCTAATCTAGAGTGTCAATGTCTATAAATACCTTCCGGTCTATTTATATATCTATCTTAATTAATTAAGTAATGCCTCACACAACTAAATAAGATGCGTTTTAGGTCGGGCTCACTCTAATGTGACTATGCGGAGCTTCTAGGTATATTCCTATCCTATATGCAAATTAGATTAAAACCTAATTTCACATTAAATTTAAACATAATTCCACATTATTTATTCCCATAGTCAATTTAGGATTCCCTCTTCCAAGTTCAACCCTAAATCCCCAAAACATGCTCAATGATGATCAATCAATAAGCAATAGCAATAAACACAGGATTAAATAAACTGAAATAAAATTAAGCAAAACTAAAAGTAAGAATAATCTCTAGAACCCAAACAAGTTCATAAATCCCTAGGTTGAAAAGAGAAATTAGCCACACATGGCTATAATAAAATCTATAAAAAGATAAAACTCAGATCCAAAGAATAGAGAGAGCGAGGAAAGAAAGCTTCTCCGTCGCCTCCACAGTCCTTCCGTCCTTCCGTGGAGATGGTGAAGATAACCTAAACCCCCTCTTGCTCAGCTTTGTTGTCCGTGCGTGATCTCCTTCCTTCTCGTTCGTCGCGTCTGAATTGTGTCTGCGCTGTGTTTCTCGTGCTGATGTGCGTCTCCTCCTTTAATAGATATACAATTTAGGTTTTCATTCTCATTTTGTTTAATTCGTGGGGCCCAATCATCAATCCGTGCAATTAAATCTCCATCAATTGCCAAAACGCACCCTGATGCTTTAAATCCTTTTCTTCAATTCATTCTCCTTCCCACGTGCTGATTCTGATTCATCAATAAAGAGAAAAAAAAAAAAAACCATTTAATAAAATAAAAGAAAATAGTAATTATCTAATAATAATAATAACAAATAAACTGAATTTATTTCCTAGACATTTCAAATGTCTGCTAATACATTATGACTAAACATTGAATTACTAGACTTAGGTTATGTCCAATATTTCATTGTTTCCTTCATTTTCGCACATTTGACCCTATTTTTCAGAATTTGTGCTATAACTTTGAAAAATCATATCTCACAGCATAAATATCCAAATAAGATTATTCTAAAGCCTATAGACTCCTTATTAAGTCTAGTTTCAATGAACAATGGTTCTAGCATTTGTTCACATGCACATCAATCCCAGTTTGATAAAATAGTAATTGTTGTCCAAATTCATTCCAAAATTGCAGGCCATTGTTCAAAATTCATAACACGGTGTATACAAATCCAAATTCAACCAATGACCATCAAATTAAAGCTTATTATGTCTAGTTTAATCCTATACAATTTCATTTCAAATGGATATCATTTACAGCCCCAAAAACTCATTGCAAAATGACTGTCCAGACAAGACTTTCAAGATAGATTTTCAGGATTTGGCAAAATTCAATCCTGGAGCTTCCAAAATTCCTACCGAACCTCTATCTTACACAATTTTTCGTTTTGAACACACTGGACTTATCAATTTGGCCAAAATCAGAACCCCCCCCCCCCCTCTTTCTTCCTTGCATCCGGCCAAACCTAAGCTTATTGTGTCTGACAAAGTTTCAAAATTCCCACATAGAAAACACCCTAATTAATATTGGTTCCTAATCACATTTTCTCTTGTTATTTAGACCATATAAACATGATAACCTACTTTTAAAGAATCAAATAGAACTTACTCATAAGGGTTTCAACAGTCCAAATTCAAGAAAATCAGAGAAACCACTAATAAACTCTAGTACACAACCAATAGGCTTAGAAGCGCTTACCTTAATCATTTTTCGGTGATTTTCATAAAAATCTCTTATTCCCTTATTTCTTCAAGATTTCGTCCAGACTTAAATATGAAACAAGAGAGTTTTGTGAGCTAAACTAGAAGGAGGAGGAAAGGACCAGAGGTTATAGGTCCGTAGCACGAGAGATTACCTCGGTACTGCAAGTTTTCCCGTCTTATTCTTCTTCCTTACAAATTTGGGCACTTAAAGCTTTGGAGGAGGAGTGAGCTGAATGGAATGAAGAATGGGAAGGGAATGACCTGATTAATCAAGGGTTAAGGCCAGTTTGGGGGGCATTTTACCAATTTTCCCCTCAACTAATCACATAATTACTAGTTGTGCCATCGGTCTAATTTCAACCAATTCTCTTGTTTTTTTTCTTCTTTCTTTTGATTCTTCTTGGCCAAAATTTAGGCCACACTTGGGAAACATTTTTATCCATTTTGTTAGCTTATAACACATGCTCATGCGCCCATAAATTGTAAATAATTATGAGACATACGGCACAAATTCGTAAAAGGTGCAATTTTAACCTTCCTTCAATTTTCTTAGAATTTCAAGTAGAACTCAAGCAACTTATTTTAATTCCTTTTTAGACCAACTTAATGCTCCAAAATGGAACAAAGAAGCATTATTTCCATATGTCCATTGCTGCCAACAATTGTCTCAAAATTTTCGATCTTGGCGAAATCAAATATTTCGGGTAAAATTGACCTTTCGTCAAAATTTCACTATTTCTTTTCTCCAAATGCAAATACATCACACATGAAATTTGTTAGAGAAAATTTAGAATATTACATTCTCCCCCAATTAAATAAATTTTATCCTCGAAATTTGTTATACATTTTGAACCATAAATTCCGGATAATGCTTTTTCATATCTTCCTCTACTTCCCAGGTGGCTTCCCTCGGTGATATTCCTTTCCAGATCACTTTCAAAAATGGAATACTTCTATGTCTAAGCTGCTTTTCTTTCCAATCAATAATACATTCAGGTTCGACCATAGAGGTATGGTCATATTGTATATTAACATCCTCGAACTCGATGACATGTTCATGGTCTAGTTGGTATTTTTTCAGCTGGGAAACATGGAATACGTCATGAAGTCTGCTCAGATTCGGGGGTAATGCTAACTGATACGCCACTAGCCCATGTTTCACTAAAATTTCACATAGACCAATGTAACGTGGACTCATCTTCTTCCTTTTCATTGTTATGCCAATCCCTGTAACTGAAAACAGTTTCAAGAAAACATGATCTCCAACTTCAAACTATAGAGGTCTCCTTCTTTAGATATTAGTGTTCTATATTAGTGTTAGAACTTTAGATTATGGGGAGAGATTAATAATCTAATGCAAGTGTACCAAGAAGTCTGTATTAATATGTCCCTACATGAATAATCAATTGGGTTTGATATTTGCCATCAAGATCAAAGAGGAGGGAAGGCAAAGGAAGCACAAGCTAGAGTAGGTAACTTGAAATAGAAGACATACAAGGTAGTGAAACTTACTCTTATTTTCCATGCATTTCGTAATTAGGCCTTTGAACATGTAATATCCTTACTTCAGTTGGTGCCATGACCATGTGTATTTGCTTGTAAGGTGTTGTTCTTATTTGGCTATTTACATATTTAGTTGATTATCACTACACATTATATGTTGAGATGATATTTTACTATTGAGATTCTCTTGAAGCTCCCCCCTTTTCTCCCATGTACCATCAGTAGCGGAAAGTATGCCTAAAGGACAAACCAAGCTAGTAGAGGAAGCTTGAAGGTGGAACCCCAATCAAAGCATGCTTTGATCATTATGTTATTAACTTATTATTGTATATATTTATTTAAGGTTTTCATGAGTTAACTATTGTAATATCCTAGAAATAGCTTTGATAAATTCCATGTATGATATGTGTGCATTTGGAGAAATAAAATGGTACATTTTAACTAAAAGGTAAATTTTACTTAAAATATCTGATTTTGCCGAAACCGAAAATTTTAAGGCATATGTTAGCACTAAGGGGGAATATTGAATTAGCACATCTTTGTTCCATTTTAGTGCCTTGAATTTGACCAAAAAGGAAAGAAAAGAAGTTGTATGAGTATTACTAGAAATTACGAGAAAAATTGAAGGAAGATTAAAATTGAAACTTTTACGTAATTGTGTCATATGTTCCATAATTATTTAAAGTTTATGGAAACATGAGCATGGGTCATAGGCCAATAAAATGGTTGAAAAGTTTCCTAAGAATAGCCCAAAATTTTGGCCAAGAAGAAAAAGGAAAAAGGCAATTAATAGAAATTGAACAAAATGGCACAATTGATAATTCCGCGGAAGTTGAAAGGCAAAGTGGTACTTCCCCTTCTAAAGTATAATATCCTAAATTTTGGGTCTAGAGACTTGAGAATAAATCTGTATCAAGCAGACGACTAGACCCAGTTCAGGGAGAGTGATATTAAATTTTGGAAACATTGTATGGAATCTTCATGAAGTTAATAGTAAATGATGTTTATTCTCTAACATGAATAATTAATGTAAGAGAAGGATGAGGAATTTTTTAATGAAGCCTGGTCAAATAAATTTGGTCATGGACAGTCAAAAACCTTGTGAAAGAAGCTATGAAAAGATGACTCAGAAGCTATAAAGGAAATATTTTGAGGGCATTTTGGTCAATTGCTATGAGGGACACATGTGCATGCAATTAATATGAAAAGATTACTCAAAAGCTTTTTTAATAAGCCTCAAATTCGTGCAAAGCTAGGGGGAGAGAGAAAAGTCAACAAAACTTGCAAAATAAGCCAAGTTAAGAGGATTTTTTGTAAGGGCACTTTGGTCATTTGATTTGGGGGATTTTTAAGTGCATTCTTGACATATTTTAAGATATTTTCCACTCCCTTTTGCATGAGTATTTCGACCAAGAGCTCAAGGACCAAAGAAGAGGAAAAGATGACAAAAAGAGTGTTCAAGAAGATTACTCATGCTGAAGTCAAGAGGCTTACTTAGGAAGTTAATCAAGAAGCTTGGTTGAGAAGTAACTTCTCGATTTTGAAAATACTAATGCCATGACATCATCAAGGGTGACTAGAAGGCATGTCAAGCTTCCTAAAGAAGCCAAAAATTTAAGCTTATTAGACAAGGAAAGACAAGAAGAAAGAAACAATTGGCTTATGGAAGAAGCTAATACAACATCTAGAAGGACCGAGAGGAAACTTATGAAAAATAAGACATAACTTGGTCATAAGAGAAGGACATTTAGACACTTAAATTAATGAAGTTGGAAGGCCAAAATCTTCTACCATAAGCCTCCATATTTCGGCCAAGGCATTAAACAAGGGGGAAGAGTATGAAGCAAGCCAATATTTTTCTAGAAGCTTGTAGAGAAATCAAAGAGAAGTGTGTTGGAGAAGCCACAACTTTTCTTGGAGAGCAAGTAGGGCTTGGAGGGAATATTTCAAGGCTTCATTCCTTCATTCTCTCTTGCTGAAATTTTCAAACTAGAGAGAGAGCTAAAGAGAGGAAAAAAAAATGCTATCTTGCAAGAATTCAAGAACTCTAAGAGAAATCAAAGAAGCAAGAACAAGGTAAGTATTCATGGCTTCTCTTCCTACTCTTTTCTACCTTCTTAGTAATATTTATCAGAATGCGCTTAGTTGTCTGCTTGATATAGGCTTATCCTCAAGTAGCTAAGCCCAAGATTCAACATATTACAAAGATGTCATCGAGTACAAAAATATAGACGTACAAGATAATCATATAACTTATGTGGTTGAGTTCAAGCGGATCATTAACCATCAAGAAATATAGCTCAAACACATAAGTATTTCATTTGTGAAAGTGGTCTAGAAAGGGTAGGGTTATCGTTGAGAGAGGCAACCTAGGAAACAAGGGAAGACTTGAATAAGTGTTATCCGGAGTTTGTGAGTCAGAATGTGTAGCAAATTTGAAGGACAAAAATTATGTAACGGGGGAGAAATGTAATATCCTATAAAGTTCTCTGAAAAATTCCATGTATGATGTGTGTGCATTAGGAAAAATGAAATGGTGAATTTTAACTAAAAGGTAAATATTACCTAAAATACCCAATTTCGTCGAAACCAAAAATTTTAAGGCATATGCTAGCACCAATGAGACATATGGAATTAACACATCTTTGTTCCATTTTTGTGCCTTGAATTTGACCAGAAAGGAAAGAAAATAAGTTTTATGAGTATTACTAGAAATTACGAGAAAAATTGAAAGAAGGTTAAAATTGCAACTTTTACGAAATTGTGCCGTATGTTCCATAATTATTTAAAATTTATGGACATATGGGCATGGATTATAGGCCAATAAAATAGGTCAAAATTTTCCTAAAAGAATAGCCCAAAATTTTGGCCAAGGAAAAAATAGAAATTGAACAAAATGACACAATTGGTAATTCTGTCGAAGTTGAAGGGCAAAATGGTACTTCCTCTTCTAAACTGACCTAAGGATCCTATTAACACTTCAATTAATCTTCATTTCTTCATTCCAATCTAGCACTCATCTTTCAGAAGCTCCAAAGCGCCGAAAATACAAAGGAGAAAAAGACAAAGCGAAATCTTGCGAAATCGAGGTAATTTCTCGCGCTAAAGACTTGTAACCTCTAGTCCTTTTCTCCTCCTACTATTTAATCACAAAAACCCTCTTGTTTATTGTCTTTAGAGGGTTTGGCTGAGAACTAAAACAGTAAGGGGGAAGGAGTTTCCATGAAAATTTACCAAACAACGATTAAGGTACGCGATTTTAAGCCTACTGGTTGTGTGCTGGAGTTTACTGGTGATTTATCTGGTTTTTTGTGGATTTTCATGATTGAAACCCTAGGGGGAGGTTACGTTTGAAATGTTAAAGTGAATTAACATGAGTATATGGTCTAAATAACAAGATAAGATGTGGTTAGGAACCAAAATTAGGGTGTTTGAAATGCGCAAATTGTGAAATGTTGACGGCCACAATGAACCTAGGTTCGGCCAGATGCAAGATAGGTGAGGGGAGTTGAATTTGGCCGTTTTGATAGTTCCATTATGTTCAAAATGTGAAATTTTGTAGGACAGAGGTTTGGTAGGAATTTTTGGAAGCTTCGGAATTGAATTGTACCGAAACCAAAAAAAAAAAAACAACTATTTTGGAAATTCAAGTCTAGATAGTCATTTTGAAACGACTTTGTGGGATATTAAATGATGTTCAATTGCAATGGAATTTTCTAGGAATAAATTATATGTAATGTTCTTTAATTTGATAGGTCATTTGTCGAAATTGGACTTGTATACATTGAGTTGTGAATTTTTGAAAATGTCCTACAATTCTGAACAGAGGTCACTGTTTTATTAAACTGGGAATAGTATGTGAGTGCTTAGATGCTGGAACTATTGTATTTGAAATAGGACTTACTAAGGAGTCCATCGGCTTTGGAATCACCTCATTTGGACATTTATGCTAGGAGATATGATTTTTCAAAATTTCGGTATAAATTCTGGAAAATCGAGGCAAATGTGTGAAAATGAGGGAAACAATAGAACCTTGGACATAGCATAAGTCTAGTAATTTTATGTTTAAAGATTTTATATTAGATGACATTTGGAATGTCTAAAGTTGGAGTGAGTATTGACCATTTTCCATAACGTGTTCTTATAAGAACCCATAATTTCCTGGAACACACGAAGTTATTGAAATCTACTTGGATAAAGCGATCGGGTAGTAACTCTAACTCTCACATACCTTTTATACTATAAATGTATGTATGGTTGAATCCCTATTTGTGAAAGTTCCATTTGTGTGGAGCCAGTATCATTTCTTAGCCAAGTGGTTGGAAGAACCCTTTAGTCTCTTCCTCGTGGCACTATTTACAAGCCAGGTGGTTGGAAGAACCCCTTGGTATCTTCCCAGTGGCACCATTCATAAGGCAGGTAGTAGGAAGCTATGTTGCACGGACACGGACACGCGACACGTGACACGACACGATACGACACTCCGACACGTGAATCTTAAAAAAATGTAAATTTCGACACGTTAGGACACGTTTTTATATTAAATATATATTTTAATATATATATATATGTATATATATATAGTATAATTTTTAATTAAGTTTATTACTATTATGATTATTATTATAATCTTTTATTTTTTTTTTCTTACCTTTTGTTGTTTTCTATATGTCAATGAGATACGTGGTGGCATTTGTGGAGGAGAGAACCAGTTGGGTCCCCGTAATTGATAAAAAAGAAAGAAAGAAGAGAAGCGACATTAGTGGAGGACAAAGAATATGTAAAGAAGAGAGGGAGGCGGGGAGCACATACACATGGACGGTGAGCATCTTCATGTCTTCCACAAAATATAAAAAAATGAAAAGAAACACATGGTGGACGCATGGGCGACTTGTTTTGTGGAAGAAAAAGTAACCACAAAATGACGTGCTTAGTGAAGAAAAGGAGCAGATTTGTCCGCCATCAACGATCTTTAAAAACATTTGGAACAAGAGCAAAAGGGTGGGGAGACCGGGCACGACGGAAAACAAAGAGAGAGGAGAGACCAAAGACTACACACACACACTCATAAGCGGAATTCTTGTTTGAGGAAGGAGGAGGAAAAAAGATGAGTTGAGTGCCGCCGAGGATTTTCTTAAAACCGAGAGACCAGAATCGTTCCTCCCGAACATCCACCTTCATCTTCCCCTCGCGGCAAAAGATCATCTACGGATCTACCACCAAGGCTGCCGGCGAGCTTTGTCTTCACACTTCACGGCTGCGAAGAGCAAGGAGAGCTCAATAGAGATCGGACACCGAAACCGAGGCGCCGATGAGAGCTTCGGAAGAGTTGGAGAGCCACTTCCTCTATCTTCACACCCTCTATTTCCGTCGACCTTCTATAGATCTATCTCTCTCCTCCTCCTCATTTTGTGTCTTGGACTTCTGATCGTTGCTCAAACCGGATCATTCCTTGACCGTGTCGGACACGGTCATAAATGCGTGTCAGATTGGTCAAGGTGTCGGTCTCCGTTGACCACGTCTGGCACGCGTGTCAATGCGTGTCAAATGCGTGTCGGTGTCCGACACCGTACGACGCGCAAATTTTCCCAGAATAAGCGTGTCAGTGCTTCATAGGTAGGAAGAACCTCTTGGTCTCTTCTGATGGTTAGAAGTAAGGTCTATTATATTGGACCCTACCCTATTAAGTACCCAGCGCTGTGGTAATGTATTATGTGACGATTGGTTGTAACTTATGTTGGGTGTGATTTGTGATGTTTGATTCCTGAGTGTAACACCCCAAATTCCATACTTCAAATTTTGTCGGTTGACACTTAGTTTTAGGAAAATTGACAGAGTTTGAGGTGCTACTGCTCAGAGTAATGCGGAAACGGAGAGCATGCACTTACGTTTGGACAATGAGTAACTGATATAGAATACCCATAATAAATTGGTATATTAAAAACTTCCCGAAGGAATATTCATGTGATACAATAATACAGAACTTGTGTATAATTACAACTCTTGAATAGTAACTATACAATCTTAAACCAAGCCTTAACTAGACTTGTGGCTTAGAACCCAATACAGTTAATCAAACCCATTTAGCCAGGCCGGGTAAAGTCTAGTGGAAGTCTCCCCGTCTTTCACGGTGACTTAATGACTGAACCACATAGACTAGCCCTGCCTTCGGCACAGAATGGTTTAAAACAACCCTATCGGATTCATGCCAGAACTAGTCCTATCAGACTTCTTCTAACTCTCATCTCGGCCGGTTGCATCTTCACGGCTTCGTTCATCGGTGCCTCTTCTCGGCTCCGCCCATCGATGCCTTCAAGGATCCCAGTTCCTTTCTTGATCCTTAGACAAATTTGAGGTCCAATACCCATCGGACCTCAGGTAACAGTTAACCTCATATGAAAAGTATGAACAATATATATGAATGAGATATTCATATTCATTACATTTACATAAGCACAGCGAGATGTAATCAACCATACATAGCACACAACACATGTAATGTTATATACGTTTGCACTAACCAGTGCCACGATAGCTCGTCGTGTCCTCAGCGCTAGGAAAACAATCTCACAGCATTATCAAGACTATAACCTGTATATAGCTGAATGCATAAACAGTGATCTAAGACATAGTCCTAGCCACAGTGCATGTCCCAAGACAAAGTCTTGTCCATGACTCTATGAAATAATCTATCACATATAACCATACAAGAAGCATCAGAGTTATAGTTACAGTACACGTCCGTACCTTTCACCGTGTAATGGCCAACATGCCCGACCTTCGATCCCGACTCCGGACTTCCCGAATATCCTATATGTTATCGTCGGATTATTTCCTTTTTCCATGATATTATAATTAATATCATATTTCCTAGAATAATATCAAAAAGGATATTTTCACCCATTTTGACATTTCTACCCTTGGTGGATTTGTTATTACAATTTTGCCCACACATTTTCTTAAAAACGCAAATGCTGATTTTCTGGGAAGATTTTGCAGCAACTTTGGAAAGTCATAATTAATTCTATAAAAATCATTTTGAGGTTCCATAAAATTCCTCATGACCCTTGGCATGTCTATTTTCAAGAAACAATATTCCAAAAACCTTGAACACCAAGAATCATTCCCAGATTTAACGTTTCTAAATGCTGCCCAGATTTTCGTCCAGAACAAATGGTTCAACTTCAACCGATTGTATCTCTTTGTATAGAAATCAAAACGCTACGTATTTTATATATTTGGAAAGCCCTACATGTCTAATTTATTTATTCAAAATTTCATGATTTATTGGCTTCATTTTCTACATAAAATAATAGCCTCTTTTTCGTTGGCTGCACAAAGATTAACAACCGAAAATCCTACAACTTTCACAATCTTGATCTATGGCTTTCCAAAAATCATTCCCTACCATGTTTTTACCTCATTAGGCATTTTTCAATGCAAGGAGGCCTAAAAACAAGAGTAGGAATTTATTTTCTAATTTTCTAGATTAAACTAACATTTATACCAAGAACTACAAAAACTAAAGACTTAAAGCTTAAGATCTAGAGAACTTACCCTTGAAGAACCTTGCTTCTCCTTCCTCCTTCTTGCTTCACTCTAGCTTCTCTCCACTCTTGTTTAGAATGGTTTTTGGTGTGAAGAAATGAAGAGGGGAAACCTCCTATTTAAAGGAAAATTGCCAAGGCTAATATGGTAATTGCAAGTGATAAATTTTCACTACATCCATTGGATAAAAATACACTTTTGAAACTTCATCTCCTCCATTCATTGTAGTGCCGACATCCCTTAGCATTCAATGTTCTCTTTCATTAGTTAAATATACCATGGTTATTTAATAATAAATTTTATCCAACTCCTCCATATATTCAGTCGACATACTCCACCTCTCTTAGGCATTTAATATGTTTTTCCATTATCTCATTGTTCCATCCTCTTATTGGCTAGTTGCAATGTTTGACTTTTCAACACTACTTTATGCTTTATTAATCTCTTCTCTTCCTTCCCTTATGCTGAACTTTTTTTGCTGATCTTTGGGACTAAATTATGATGTCATTTTAATGACTTAATTAAGTGCTTAAGTATCCTTTAATGTCAAATGCCAATCTACAATTGGTTGCTTATTTAATCAACTATATTTATGCACTTATTAATAGTGTATTATTTCATTTTCTTTGGCCTTTAATTTTTCTTCAATAATCATCCCCCTTTTATTTCAAAAATGATGACTTTAATTTGCCCATAATTAAATTGAAGAATTATGCCACTAATCTTAATTAGTGCAAAGCTTATTTGCCTATTATTTGCTAATCGACACTTAATTTAATTAAGTGTTTTTTATAATCTTTCCATGGCTAATTTACTCTTAAAATAACCATTATTTTATGTGACTCTATGTCACATATGTTCACCAATTTAATATGGTAACATATTCCAAAATACCGGATTTTGGTAAATTGAAAATCGGGTATTACATTTCTCCCCCCGTTAAATTAAATTTGAACATATAACTTCAGAGAACTAATCTAGACATCCAGTCTATTCCTTCCCTATGCATGCTTACCAAACATGCACCATAACATTCTCATTCATCTTGTACCCAGGTATAGTGTTCAAATACAGTACCCGCTGGTCCATCATCACAGCGTTTGGTTACACATGCCTCACTGCCTGACTCATTCAGCCTCTCAGCTTAACATATATTGGCCTTCCGGCTCAATCTATTATCACAGCACTGGAGATTCTAGTCTCACCACCTAGGAAATCATCCTCAAGCCATAGGCATCTTAACTACTACCTGGTACAATGAATGTTTTGCCAGACTCAAGATGTACTCTAGACACTAGTCTAAAGTCGCCATGTCAATCAGCATTTCACACAGTGCTAAGGCATCACAGGTCTTATAGCCCAGGGACTCCGCCCCATGCAAACTTGCACACCGGGTCTTATCGCCTCGAGCCTTTGCTCGTCTATTTTATCTGAGCCTTTCCATTCAAGCTCTCGGACTACTTTCACTTACTTAGCACTATAGCTGAAACTACTATTTGGCTTATCTAGCTCAGTGTTCTAGACCTTTCTAATAGTTCATGTTCCTATATCGAAATTTCCAACTACACAGCTTCTCTTTTCAACACAATAGCATCGACAATCATGTCATCGCTACCCAAAACCATTATGTTGTCTCATTTTCAAATTTTCAAACATTGAAAATTTTCTGTGGTCTCAGTACATTTCGCAATCTGCACTTTACCAAAAAGTAATAGTGCTATCACATTTTCAAATTTAACCACTGCCAACACAAATTCGAGAAAACACATTCACTACCGAATCAGTTTCAAAAACTTTTACTACCGGCACATATCTTTGAGGGCGATAATTCATTTTACAAAATTTTTAACAATTGAGAGCTTATGCCACCACTTCAACCACTTAGTACAGTGAGTGCCCTATCCCAATCCCCAAATCTGGCCTCTGTATCCCTCTAGCCTCAAATCGAGTCACCAGGCATCAACAGTACCGTCAAACTATGTGGAAGAACCTCCGCCCCTCCCATAAGAGACCCAGTGTTTACACCGGCACATAAGGTAGTAACCCTATCTACCGGTAACTCAGTCCAGCCATAGATAGTCAGGTTCTACTAAACAAAACATACGCCCTAGGCGAAATGTTATGGATTGGGTGCGTCCACTGCTGGTGTGTTTTTCATTCTCACAAACAAAATCCCTAAAAACTCTTTGTTCAAAAAGAGCCTTTATCAAAGGCCAGCGATTTAAAACATTCTAAAACATCTGGCAAGACCCAGCAAACCGTGTACATCTACAACAGCTTCTGGCCTCCCTGTTATGTACTGACTTTACCACAACACAGTTGAAAACTCAGTTTCAAACTCTGGGTTCTAACAAACCTCTTTTACAAGACAACATCATTTCAAAATAACCATCATTGTGGTCTCAAATTCTGTTGAAAACATTTCATTTGATGAAAACTCAATTTCAAAAATGCACATGTTCGAAAAAATCAATTCCGAAATTTCAAATATAGCAGGTGTATTGGCAAGTTCAAAAATTCAATTTTTAAACCTTACTCAGGAACCAGACAACTAACCTTAGAAAGTCATCACTAACTAAACGTATTCAGACCTCTGTCCTTGGCTACTCAAGCCATCCATAGAATGCTTAGTCTGTTCTACTTTAATCTTCCGACTACTCCAGACATCGCCCGCTATCCTCGGGTTTCACAAACTTTTCCGGACACTTCTCGGTATTCGTTGTCTATCAACCATGGGCTTCTGCCAGCCTATAGATACAATAGTCTCACAGCCTATATATATCCCTCAAAGTCGATCCCCAATCTCATTTTGCTGCTGCCCAAAACGCATGGTTTTGCTTGGTCCTTAAGTGCCATTTTGTATGGTCCTTTTTTTTTTTTTGAATTTTCTTGGTCCTTGGTAGTCTTTTCTCCTTTTCAGCTTTAAATTTCAGATTTCTTCCAAGTGACGTACATAAAAAATTATAAGATAATGTAATAATATCATTCATTCCCAACATTAAATACTTTAGAAAAATAATAAAATGTGACAATTATACCTTTTTAGCTCTAATTTTATACATTGATCTTAATCCTAATTAATCAAAATAAAGAAATTTTAAGCTCAATAACTATGAAAAATTCCCCAAATAAAGTGTGATAATATATCATAAATTTTCTTTCAATCACTTCTACTTTTTTAAATCCAACTCAAAAACATTTCCCTCCCCTTGTACGCCCTCCTCTCCAAATCTCTCATGCCAAACAGCCCCTATATATGGAAAAAAGTTCAATCCAAGACAAAATAAATGTTCAATCTAAGATGAACTATCGGTGCTTGCACAAACTTTGAGTGTAAACGTAAGTTTTCACATTTTAGTTACTAGTTTTAGTAGGGGTTATCATCATGTTGTTATCTTGTAAATTTGAACATGATTTTAGCAAAGTAGGAATAATAAATTTTTAACATGATTTGCGATCTCGTTCCCATGTATTTAAAACAGTCAGAAAGAACTAACAGTAATGCATTCTTTGCTTTTTTAAAAACAATTAAAGGGAAGGAAATCAATAAAAATACCTACCATTTCTTAAATGGAAGGAAAAAAGTTAAAAACTAGCTAGTTCTAAAAAATTGATTAATTGATTTATGAATTTACAATAAATCAATTGGTGGGTTAGACCATGATCATTCCGTCAATCCAACACGAGCACATATAAATGATTCAACATGTACTGGGAATTATCTAACCATACTAGGTTACAAGCATCTAAATGAAAGTGCAGGAGCAAAGTGCAAGGATAAGTGGAAGCATAAATGAACTTCCTATAGCATTGTTCTATTAGAAGTTGGAATATGTATAAATAATTCCAATTGGAAGTCATAGACTAGCCTTGAAACTATGAATTTAACATGCATATTCATAACTGTCGAGTTTATACTCTATATCAGACCATGGTTGCTATTTTAATTCATAATATATACTATTTTCAGTCCTTTTTATAAGATACCAATAACCAAATTAAGTAGCCAAAAAAGTTAGTTAAAATTTGTTAAAGATAATTAATATATTAAAAAAAATGCAACTCATTTTCTAAAAACGCCTTATTTATAAAGGTGGATGGGAGAGGGAATGAGTGAAAAAGGTAATGAGAGAGAATGGGTGCGAAAAAGTGATGTGAAAGATATATTATTAATTGAGAGTAAAAATGGAAAAATGCATTAAATGTATATACATTTTCAAATGGTATAGGAACGGAAGGAGTAATAAACAAGTCCAATGCTCATAAGAATTGGTATGTGCAAAGATGTATAGAGGTTTTCAAAAAGTACTTAATCAGGCCTAATGGATGAGTATAGCATGAGTTGTGCATTTTTAAAATGAGAAATACACTTCTCATGTTGTAGAAGGATACACTTCATATCATAGTTACTTTGATTTCCGTACTTGAGTTTTTAATTTTTTTAAAAAGACGTGGGTCCCATCATTTCATGTGTGTATAAGAATCTTCTTCTTCTCATGCAACATGAGAAGGATAAACCACTTTTAAAATTAATTAAGGTATAGAATTTGTTCAAGAACTAGAGCGAGTTTAGAAAGAAAGTCAAATAAATGAATGAATCTGGATATGGTTAGGCTCCAATTATATTGTTCTCGTGTAAAGAACTTCAATAGCTTTTAAAAGAATTTTAGATCACCCTTATACAAATATTCTATAATTAGTTAGATAGTTTTATAGTTGAACCACAAAATAGGAAATGCAAAATGAATAGTAACCCGAGAATAAATATGCAAATCTCATATTATGGGCTTTAATTATTGATTCCCCTTATAGTGCTTCCATATGCATAATAAAGGTTTTAAAATTATGGATGTGACATTTTAGCATGAGTTATCATCATTTTAAAGCATGTAAATTTGAACATGATTTTTATCTTGTTCCCATGTATTTAAATAGCCAAAGAAAGAATTGCCAGCAATGCCTGCTTTGTTTCTTTTTTAAAACCAAAAATAAAAAATAAAGGGAAGCAAATCAATAAAAATACCAACCTTTCTTAAATCAAAGAGTGATTAAGCTAAAAACATAACACGTTGTACAAAAATTTGATACATTGATTTTATTAATTTACAATAAATGATTGGTGGGTTAATTAGACCATGATCATTTCGTCAATCCATCACATGCACCAATTAATGATCCAACACTTGCTCAGAATAGAATGCTCTCGTAAGATGAAACCGAGAGAGGGAGAGAGATCTCGTGGAAAGCCTTTTACAAAATTGTTGGGGTCTTAAGCTCAACAAGCAGGCGCATTTGCGGTAATTCTGGGCCTTGCATTAGAACATTTAGCCGTCACTTTAGCTCCCTTGAATGTGAGATTAATGTTACTTAGCTCCACATTCTGACATGGTACACCAGCACTGCATATTAGAGATACTCCTTGTGCTGTTCCAGAAGTGCCCCTAATATTCTTGAAAGACACATTGCTTATCCTTATCTTCGAAGGGCTCTAAACGATCAAAAGAAACAATAGTAAGAAATGACCTCAGTAATGAGTATACAAGGATGAAGAAAAATAAAGTTAGTCAAAATGAAAATACCTTTTTGTTGCATTGATTCCAAGGGCAGTACTCTTGGTCTATGATCACGGGGTTGGAGACATTATTCATAACGATATTCTCAAAGTGAAGATTGGAAACTTGAATTGCTCCTGGAGTACCAGGCCATGTCTTGATCCTCACACCATTCATTGTATTTGTAAGTGTGCAGTTCTTTACTATCACGCCAACAACAGGAGCTTCATTATTATATCTTCCTAAGCTGCCCACACTAATGCCATGACCAGGTCCACAAGATACATTTTCTACTGTTATGTTTGAATTTCCATCGCCGATTGACACACAATCATCACCAGTACCAATTCTAGTGTTTTTCACACTCACTCCCTTTGACCTTCCAATATGGATTCCATCGGTGTTAGGGCTACCTTCAGGTGCGCTGATTTTGAAGCCATCAAAGTTTATGTTGTTGCAAGAAATAACATTGACGTGGAAGTTTTTGCTATCTTTCGATGTTACACCCTTGATATGAGAATTGGTGATGAAATTGAAACCAAAATTCTGTTCATTTCACAGCAAATAACTCATTAAGTTAGGAAAATGTTATTGTTTTTCTTTTTTTGTCGATATTATCATCTGGTATAATCATTACGAAAAATGTCTTTTTTAACTAGTGAGCTTCTTACCATGGTAGGCCAATTGCATTTCTTATTATGTGTGCAATCATTTTGTTTCCAAGCAACAGGACCTTGTCCATCAAAAACCCCGTTACCAGACAATGTGAAGGCATTTACATTTGAAACTTGAACCCATTGAGAAGCTCCTTTCATTTGAGCAATGCTAGATGGTGCTCGAATTACGCCCTCAACGTGTAGCTCAATTGAAGGAGCCTTGCAAGGCCCTTTCAATATGACTACACCCATGTTGTAATTTGCCTTAGGAACTGCAATAAGGCTGGGAACAATCGAGGCACATGCATCCTTCCATGCATTTGTGAGAGCCTTCAAGGACAAATTTATTCAATAAATATGCATGAGGACTCAATGGCGCTTACGCAAAACCACTTGACAACAAATAGCTACATGAATTTAATGGCATTACCTGGGTTATATCTCCATTAGGTCTTCCACCATAAGTTCCGATATTAAAAATCTTTCGTTGAGCCGTAACAGAGGAAGCCAGAAGTAAGAAAAAGGCACACCTGGTAATAATACTCATTTTCAAGTCCGTGGTGACTTTTTCTCTTGGGTGAATGCCCCTTGATTGATATGTTTTTGAGTACATTGTAGAAGGATGCTTATAAAGGCATGACATTGGATTAGAATAGCAAAAGGATCATTGGAAATTAAAAATAGGCACTCCATAAAAGGATGTTACGATAGAACAATTTTTGCTTCAGAAATACAATTGAGACTTTATTCTTTTTTTACATCTGAAGTTTATGGTGTTTTTTTAAAAGGAATATCTTTTTTTGTAACCATTAACTATGGGTAGCTTTTTTTATTCACGGTTATAAGACCTTTTCTCACCTAAATAGCGACTGTTAAGTTAAAAAATTGTCACGACAAGACAATTTTGTCCCCGAAATTCAAGAGAGGTTACCAACACTTATATATAGCAGTATTTTTTTTTCCTTTTAATATTATTTAATTATATGAAGTTGGTACTTAGTAATTCAAAGTTTTAAAAATAAATAGGATCCAAACTCAATATATCCAATGAATCCCACCTGAAAAATGTTTTAAGTTATGTACAAGAAGCCTTCTTGACTTAAAAAATATGTATCTTCTAATTTTGTGTGTTTTGAGATACTGCTTCAATAAAACAATATCCAATAACATTTTAAATTAAGCATAATATGAAGAAGAAACTTAAAATTAAAGAAACAAGTATAAAACTTTCCAAAAAAAATATTTTATTATAAAGTTTTGCTATTGTGTGTACATACCCTTCTTATCTAAAGTAGTAGTAGTCGTAGTACTAATAATAATAATAATAATACTCCCTCGGGTCCTTCCTGTGCCTATTCGTAAAGTGACTTGGTGCTAAGATGGAAACCCCCTAACCGTCAAGCCATCTAAATGTAATAATACTAATCTAAGGTGGTTCAATTCCCGCATCTTTAGAGATGGTAATCCAATGCAGTGCGATGCAATATATTGCAATGTTTATTACCATAATCATGTTGTTGTTAGTATGTTATTGAGAAGATTAAGCAAGAAAATAATTTTTCCATTTAATCAAATAAAAATAACAATGGAAAGTCTACAATACCCCTCAATATATTAAGAGAGAGAGAGAGAGAGAATGTCATATACGGGATTTTTGGCCTAAAAGTTCAAGAATTGGCATGAATTAAATAGGCTATTAAGCCTAGTTGAGCAAAAGTCCCGAAATATATATAAATAGAATGATGCCGGAGACTATGTAACATTCGGCCTTCTCCATTAAGGTTAAATATGTAATTAAAGGTTAGACAAAGGCCAAATAAAATAGGGGAAATTAAAATAAAGAACCTAGAGAAAATAATATTTATTATAAAGGACCATAAAAATTGTAATTACTAGAAGGACCGAACATTATTTAAAATTACTAAATTGCCCTAATCAAACCTCCTGTATTATCTCTTGTATTTATAATTAAAAAATAACTAAAATTAAAATTAAAACTACTCATCATGATATGATCATTTTTTTCAATATATTATTTAATTAACAACTGTTAAACTCTTTTTTTTAAAAAAATCTATTTTTCACCAATTTATATCATCAAGTTGCTTGATTTATATTATCAACATTGATATCAAATTAAGCCCTTTTTATTAAAATAAAAAGTAAAATTATTTCCTATTTTTTAGGTTATAATAGGTTAATTAGATTTTTTAATTTTATTAACATTACATGAATGTTTTAACCCACATAAATTGCTTTGAAACAAAAATAAATTTACAAACTTTCTTGGTTTTACAAATTGAAGAATGCATAATTTTTTTCATAGATATATATATTCAAATTGTGAAAAATGAAAATTAAGAAAACTTTAGTTTAATTTAATGAAACTTAAAATTTTGTATTAGTTTTAAAAAGAGAATGTATGAATAAATACAGAAAATTTTGTTAGGGGCATTTTAGTACTTTTAATTTTATATTTTTATATTTGGTCATTTTAAATAATTACAATTTTTATGGTTCTTCTCCATAAATATATTTTCCTTTAGGTCCTTCATGCTAATTTTCCCAATAAAATAGTATAATTTCCAAGGTAACATTGTACACCTAGGGCACGAAAGAGTAATTTTGGAAATTATGCCTTGAATTTCAAGAAAAATCCTGGGAGCCACACGAAGGTAGAGAAAAATTACCCAAATTATATTTGAGGCCTAATTGAGGAATAAGTGAGAAAATTACCTCAAAAAGTTATTTTAAAATATTATTATAATTTTGGTTAATTAAAGGATAATTAGCCAAATTTAATTATGAAAAATACAAGGCCTCACATAATTGGGGAAAAATAGGAAAAAAAAAACATCTTAAGGTTAATTTGAATATATAAAAATGGAAAAATGGAAATTTTATGTTAAATATAATTTTATGGGCATTTTATCCAAGTATAAGACAATTTCTTGGAAATTATGGGGAAAATATTTAAGGATCAAACTTGAGCTTTAGAAAAATTATGGAATTAATCCATAAGAAATGTAAATTATTGATTGTCTCATAATGGTCATATAATTAAGGAATTTTCAAAAAGTATTTGTAGAATATTAATCTCATATTAATGGGAGAAAAAAGTTAAGTAATATAATTGAGCTTTGGGGGAAAAAAAAAAAACTTAATGGGTCCCAAAAGTACAAAGGTAACGACATCTGAGGCTATGAAGGAAATGAGATGGATCTTGGCCACATGATTATTGGAAGCCACAAAAAAATTAATTTATGAAGGAGGTGGAATTGTTATTCAATTGAGTTAAGGATATGATAAAACCCTCTAAAATCTCTTAATTCCTCATTAGTCTCGGCTGGAACAAGGAAAAGGAAGGCAGTGTCCGAGAGGGGAAAGAGAACAAGAAACTAAGTGGAGATAGGTAGCTTTCTAAACTTAATCTGCCACTTGTCTCGTATGTTTCATTACCTTGGTTAATTATGCTGCAAACCTCTCAAGATCAGTTTCACACGATTGAAGGGAGGTTCGATGTGGTTCAAAAGTGAGAAATTCAAGAAGAAAAGTATCAAAGATCCATGCTTAGGAATTAGGTAAGTTGATTCTTGTTGCTTTAATGATGTTGATGTTGTTGTGGTTGTGATTGGATTGGATTGTGGTTGAGTTTTTGAAATTTGGGAAAGAAAGAAACAAGAAGGGAGGTTCTGTCAAAATTTTATTAAAATGTATGAAGGTTGATTTAGGATTAAAGCATCGCTAAGAAAGTTATTTAAAGTTGAGTTATAGAGGTTAAATGAATGAAATGTTGAAAAAATCATTTTCCTTCTCCATTTGACACCCACGGCCAGAACAGAGGCATGTGATAGGGTTGGATTTTGTGCCTTTTAATTCCTCCAATGAATCCCAAATGAAATTTTGTAAAGGGTATATTCTTTCTGTGCAAAATTTTTTGTGGTTCTATTTATGACGCTTCCTTTAAATTAAAGCTGAATCTAGTTTTATCGAACCCGTTAAAACGCCCGATATGCTTTCAGAGATGAGTACGATTTTTTTATCAAATTTTCCATCAAAATCCACCGAAAGTAGAGTAAACAATCATTAATATATCGTAAAATACAAATTATTTATTACTATTTTTATTATTACCACTATTACTACTTAGTTACTTTTTATGTTGATACTTGAATAAAAAATTAATATCATGTATTTATAAATATGCATTCACTATACATTGAATTAGTAATTTTTTAAACTTTCCCAAGAACAAGGGGCAAAAAATTGAATATCTTCCTGCAATGAGGAGGAGACAAGGGGATTAATACAAATGAAAAACCAATAATTCTATGGAATTCTAATAAAGAGTAGTATATGCAGTAGTATATTCATAAGAACTTTAAAACAATTGTCATATATTATATTATGAATCACGAGAAAATTGTATTATTAAATACATTTTTGTTTGCTTGATGAAAATAACCTTCACAACTTTTTTGCAAGGCTTCAAGGTCAAATGTCATCGAATTTATAGAATCTGCTTGTTTGAGAGTATAACCATGAACCCGAACCAAATCTGGATGATAATATCAAAAACAAGATTACTCTAGTTAAAACAACCAACGAGGGATGGGTTTAGTAAAATTCATAACTCTTTTATCTGAACTCATTTGGGCTTGATTATGGTGTCTCTATGACACATTGGGAGTCTGGTTTCATATAAAACTAGTTTTATCTCAATCAGATCTCTAGTTTTGAAGATATCATCAAATAATTGAAGCTTACTCAAGTAGAACGCTGAACAGGGGCAAACAGAGGAGGTGGAATAGTGCTACACTTGAGTGTGCTGAAAATCACACTCGAGTGTTCACTGTAATGTGGACTAAATTGACATTTTAGAAATTCGTGGTACCAAACTGTCATTTCTGAAATTCGAAAGCACAAACTGTCATTTTTCAGTTTTAATCTAATTTCTTTTTTCTTCTTCCTCTTAATCAATCCAACTCAAAAACTTCTTTATTGATCTTCATCTTGATCATTCTCATTAATTGAACTTCATATCTTCAAATATTTGAATCTACATTAAATATAAGAATTAGTCAACATAGGAAATAAATATACTATGCAAACTTTTTGATCTCAATATTGGGCAACTATATTTGACATCATCAAAACTAATCATATCTAAAATTCTCCCCCTTTTTGATGATGACAAATCCTTTAAAAAAAACATGTATGAGTATGAAAACATATTAGATGCAATATATTTTTCTTGTTATTCTCTTCCCCTATTTGACCTCAACAAAAAGTTTGAAGTATAAAGAAGAGATGCTTGTGGAGAGGTAAAAATAAAAACAAATTAGAAATGTTCCTCCCTTAATAATATGTCATGAAAATAATTTCCTTTATCCCTTTTTGAAGGTATTTTCATTTTTAATGTGATGCAAGTAAAAGAGGGTTTTCATGAAAACAAGTTTGAAACAATTTGGAGAGGTTGTTCATGAAAATTAAACTTTCATGATTAAAGTAAATTGATAATAAAGATGTGCAAAATATCCACAGAATATAAAGAGATAAGGTTCAAAAATGCCTAGTTATATTTGGCAGCAAGTTGAGGTATAATCCATGAAGTCCAAGTTTCTTCATTGAGGTTAGACTTTCTTCCATAATGATCGAGGCCAATTGCTCACTTGTATTGGCAAAGATTATGTTTCTTTGAATGTTGTAGCCATTATATTTCTGGTGATTGATTGTTTAAGAATATTTCCTCAAAATGTGATAGTTTCTCCTTGTAGTGTGTTAAGAAAGTCCTTGCAGAATAAATTATTCTACCACAATTGTAAATCTTTCTTGCAAGAGAGAATTATTAGTGCAATCAAATATCAAAATATTCCTTTATATATGATATTTTCAAATTAAGATAATGAAAGGAAAATATAATATAAACTCATCATCAAAACTAATAAAAGATAGTAAATGCATATGAGTATGCGTAAAAGGATTTTCCAAATAAAGGAGATGCGCTTTTAAGACATAAAACATATGTGAATGTGAAGCTCTCCCTTAATAAATGCATTACTAAAAAATGTGAAGTTCCCCCTTAATGATATCAAATGTTAATGTGATACCAAATGCTATGAGGTCTGGATACTGTAACACCCCAAATTCCGTATCATAAATCATGCCGGTTACACGTGGTTTTATAAAAATCGTCAGAGTTTTGAGGTGCTACAACTCAGCGTGTTGCGGAAACGGAGAGCATGTACGAAAAATTTGAACAACGAGTAACTGATATAAAATACTCAGGCATATGCTGATGCCCGACGTATATCTTGGTATATTAAAAATTTCCCGAAGGAATATTCATGTGATACGGGACTTATATAATTACAGAATTTACATTGTAACTATACATTTTCGATCGAGTCATTTCTTGACTTGGGGCATAGAACCTAACACAGTTAAATCAACCCATTTGGCCAGTGGGTAAAGTCTAGTGGAAGTCTCCCGAATTCACGGCAACCGATTGACTCGAACCACATAGACGACCCTTTCTAGTTTAAGCACCAAATGGTTTGAAGTAACCCTATTAGATTCATGCCAGAAGGTAGGTTCTGTTAACCTTCTTCCTGCATTTGCTTTGACCGGTGCCTCCTCAAGGTTCCGTCCATCGGCGTCTTTTACGGTTCCATCTACTGATGCCTTCTCTGATCCTTGATCCTTTCCTGAACTATTAGTTTAAGACTGAGGTCCAATGCCCATCGGACCTCAGGTAACGGTTAACTTCATGCTTATGTAAACAGTATATGTATGACAGATATCCATATCATTATAGTAGTACAAAATCACATTTTCAAAACAGTAACAATATGTAAGGCAATAACAGTACACAACCCCTGCAGTATGTATGTTATCCCAGTCTGCACTATTCACCAGTACCACGATGGCCTATCGTGTCCTCAGCGCTAGGAAAACCCTAACGACATTATTAAAACCATAACCCGTATATATTTGAATATATAAAGAACAATTTAAGACGGAGTCTTTAGTATATGAACACAACTATTATATATAGGCATACAATAAGCATAAGATTTAAGGTTACAATACGCGTCCGTACCTTTTACCACGCATTGGCCAACTTGCCCGACTTTTTGGATCCAACTCCGGACTTCCCGGATATCCTATATGTTATCGTCGGATTATTTCTTTTTCCCATAATATCACAACTAATATTCTACCTCTTAAAATAATATCAAAAAGGATATTTCCACCCATTTTGACATTTCTACCCTTGGTATATTCATTATTACAATTTTGCCCTTACATTTTCTCAAAAACGCAATACTGAATTTCTGGGCAGAATTTTTTATTAACTTTGAAAAATCATAATTAAATCTACAAAAATCGAAACGAGGATCCGTAAAATTCCTCGGAATCCTTAAGATGTCTACTTTCAAGAAAAAATATTGGTTATTGCTCAGATTTTATGAAAAATTCCCAGTTTTCGTATTTTCATCCTCTGTTCAGAATTTTCCAGAATTTCGTAGCCCATTTTGTAGAATTTTTATCTCCTAGCACAAAACTCAAAACGACATACTATAGGTATATTTGGAAAGTTCTATATGTCTAATTTGAACATGCATTTTCTCAGAATTTAAGAACATCATCTTTAACATAAGATACTGGTGTTGTTACCCCTGACTTCAGGAATCGCTAACCGACAAAATTTTGCCGAGCTTCGCTACTTTGATCATGATCTTCCAAAAATTTTGCTATAACTTCTTCTTCTTCATTTTTTCGAAATAAAGCCAATTGTAATAATAAAAACATGAAAATAAAAATATAATTGGAAGATTTTGAATCAAAACAACATTTAAGCCATAAATCACAAAGCTAGAGCTTAAGAACTTACCTAGATTTTTGCTCCTTCTCTCCCAAAGCTTCTCACTCTCACTTCCTCTCTATATTTCTGCTACTATAAGCTTGTTCTTGCTTTGTGAATTGGTGAGAAATTATGAAGACTCTTGCCTTCTATTTATAGCAAAAGTTGGGTTAACTACCTAACATCTTCTAATCAATTTTAACCCTTGGATTTAAACTTAGTAAGGAAGTTTTAATCTCACCCATTTAACCCCCTTAAACCGCCACCTCCTCTCCTTCTTTCCTCTTCATCTTTTTCTTCCCAAATGCTTATTTAGTTAGATGTATGTTGATGTTTTTATTCAAGATTCATTTCCACTTTTCAAATCACAATTTTATGACTTGATTTAAGGTCTTTTTAAACTTTTAAATCACTTAAGTATGAATCTCAAAAGTTTATGAAAATTACTTTGGAGATAACCAAGTTCAAGCTTAAATTGTGCTTGTTCATAATATCTACTTATATTTGTTCTATGATCAATGTTTTCAAGATATGATTTATTTTCTATTGGTTCTCATTTGCTTGTGTCTTGAATTTATCCTAATGGTTTTTATCTTACCATTAATTAATTAACCATTTAATACCTTTATTACCTATGCTTACATCATCATTTACCATTAAGTCTTCTTGTCATTAAGTTTGATTAAGACACTTATGGTTAATATCTAGATTTATTCTTTGCTTCATCTTTTACTTCAATAAACCGTGTACTCCTCCCTCAAGTTGCTCTTCAATTTGGTTTTTTAATTATTCCACAATATCTAGAAGAAAGCCCCTTATTGGTTGATTCTAATTTCACATGGATTATGCTTTATAAAATCAAATTTAAAGCCTTTAGATTAAGCTTTATTAAATTTAATCCAAGCCTTTGATTTGGGTTGGAAAAATCTAAACACTATTTATGATATTTGCTAATGATTTAGGATTAAGAATTAAGGCATTTACTTAGCCTCTTTAATTAGTAATTTTTGCCACCTTAAAATAATTTAAGGGAGGATTAATTAATCTTGGTTAATATTTCTAATATAGTGTTTTAGGGGTTATTAGGCCTAATTGTCAAATTTTGATAGGTTTTTATATTAATCTTGATGATTAAAAACCCCTAAGATACTAATCTTGGCCTTTAGATATCATTTGGATATTAATTAAGTTGATATATTCTTAATTATGCCCTTTTTAAATTAATTATTAATTAATTTCGAAAATTACAAAAATATTTCAATTATTGTAAATTTAATTGCCCAATAATTGTTGCTAATTTTCTATAATTGATTTAGGCATCTTCTGATGCTATTTGATTCCCTTTATGATATAGTTAAGATTATACTTGATTATGATAATCTTAAGATATTTTATGATCCCTAATAAGATTTAGAAAATCAAATATATGATCCCCTTAATTCTAGGAAGAAATTGCCTAGAAAAATAAAATAATTATAATAGAAAAATTTGAGACCACATATTCACCTATTTTAAATAGGTATTATTTATTCAAATATAATATTTAAGATATATTATTTAGGTATTACATTTGCTAATTTGCTTTAATATAACTAAGTAGTTTCATATCCTTTGATCATAATTTAATCACTATTTTATGTGTCATTCTTTTGCCTTATGATCATCTAAAATAGTTTTTATTTTATGTGATTTAATATCACATTTTATAGATCCTAATATGTAGTCACATAATTAACCATTGGTTAATTAATTCCAAAGTGAAATTTGGATGAAAATATAATTAATAGATTCTCCTTTGTATTTTTAGTATTTATTTACTAAAATTCAATATTTATATTAGGGTATATTATGATCCCTAAATGAAATCCCAAGATTCACATTTGATCCTTTTAAATCTCAAGGAGAAATTGCTCATAAATTTATAATAATCAAATTACAAAATTTGAGACAATATACTTTCCTTTTACTATAATGTAGTATTTATCAAAATATATCATTTATGATCATTAGGGTTTTTAGGGTATTAGTAGATACCCTCTAGTGGACATAACATGGTATCTCAGAATAAAAAACTTTCCAATTCACTTGAGTGTACTTGAAATTGGTCTGAAGAAATCAATTATGCTTTCCATGATGATAAAAATATTCAAAATATAAGGATCATTATAAAAATGAGTTTGATAAGGCTAAACTTCATAAAATAAAATGGAATGAATGAAAATTTTTCCAATTCACTTGAGTGTACTTGAAATTGGTCCGAAGAAATCAATTATGCTTTCCATGATGATAAAAATATTCAAAATATAAGGATTATTATAAAAATGAGTTTGATCAAGCTAAACTTCATAAAATAAAATGGAATGAATGAAATCAAGTTAGCCTGGCAAGATTATTTTAATTAACTAAAATATAATACCTGACTTGAGTACGTAATGTGAACACTCGAATCCCTTTGCTTTGAGAGTGAACGTCTTGTATCACTCGAATGTTGTCTCACCCACTTGAGTGATCTTCTTCTTCTAAGGTGATAAGTCTGATTATTTGAGACTTACTGTGCCTCACTCTTAAATCAGAGTTGTTGTTTTTTGTCTTTCCCTTCATCACTCAAACTCCCTTATAAATCATTTTAGTGATTTATTATCACTTTTATTGTAACTCGAGTTACTTTGCAAGCGATCTCGTCTATGTTTATCTCTAATTTTCGACGCGAGAACGAGGAATCCTGCAAGACAAAAATGCATGCCCCTTGGTACGGGACTACTCTTGGGTCCTATTTAATATTAGTCATAATAACTCTTATGCTCGCTTTTACATAATTAAACTACATGATATTTGAGCAAAGAGTATATAAAATCAATAATAGACCTGATAAGTCATATTTTTCTGCCATAGCTTTCCTATGTGTTATGATTGTTTTACATGGTAAAATTGAGCTTGAATGTGATTGATCTATTGAAATATATTAGAAATCATGCACAAATGGAAATAGAGGATAGTTGAAGTAAGTTGTTGCATTTCTAGCACTATCGAGCATGTAGGCAGAAAAATAGGATGCATTTTATCACATTATGAAAACACATAACAAAACTAATACAATGCTACAACACTATGCGCCTTTCTCTGGACTAGTACTATAATGTGATCGAAATGATGTAGAATCATAAGTGATGAATTGTTATGCATTGCGTTATGTTGATCTTTTCTCGTGATGAGTATTTCTGGAATTAAATACAGTAATCAAACTGGATGTTAAGATAGTGGTTGACTTGACAGAGACAGAAATAGCAGATGTGGAAAATCAAATAGAAGATCTACAGAATCTCATGGAATTAAAGAAATGATCAATCTACCGAATCTTGGGAGTCGAGCCTAACAGAATAGTAAAACCCAACCCACTGGACGTACGACGCAAAGGACCTGGTTATAAAAGGAAAGGATGGCTAAACCTAAAAGGTCGTCGTGAGTCAGAGGAACAAGAGCTAGAGAATTGAAAATCAAAGAGTCAAGAATACACAATCCAAATTCTATACGACCCGACTCGAGTGGAGAAATTTGAATTCATTAAGAGAGTTGCAGAAAGACCAATCTGTATCAAAGGATTAGACAGAGCTATAGAAGACATAGAGACGTCACGTGACAAGACATTCCTGGGTCATCAAATACTTCGGCAATCTCTTTTATTATATTTTTCTTCTTTAATTTTTCCATGGATTGTTGATATGTACAGATTATGCCATGTTTTTCCCTATATTTCATGACTAAATTGTATCATGAATAAGAGCATAAATTGCAAATAACTCAAGCAAAAAGGCAGGTATTCATGATTTAAGGAACTGAGGGATGGAAACCAATTACATCCGAAAAACATGTGCTAAGAAGAGCAAGTTACGTTGTCTCTAGAAGAAACGCACAGCAGAGCTGATACTATGCTATAGCAGTCCAATAGCAGCTCGAATTGCAACTAAAGGCATAAGGAAGCTATAGCAAAGTAAAGGACGCGATGCTATGCGACATATTTTCTAACCTGTTTATCTAGCTGATTTCAGGAATGGAAATAAAAGGTCGAGGCCAATAGGTGGATTGCAGATCTACTAGAAGATACGGAGGATCAAAAAGGAAAGATTTGAAGAATCCCTTAATCAGCTCAGTAATCAATCTACAAACAGAAGATACGATAGATCACAACAGATTTGGAAAGCCCGGCTAGCCTAACTTGCATCACACGAAAGTCTGAATATAAAAAGGAATCAGCAAGTCAACAAAAAGGCAAGTCGGAGAAGAGCCAACACGAGAATACACATTCCGCCGACGCAAGAGAAAAGTGAGAGGTTTCACTAATACGAGAATTCCAGAATAACCCAAAGATCCTTCCCGGCAAAGCAAGACGGAGGGAAGAAGACGTGGAGCAGTAACGTGACAGGGCTTCATCCACGCCGTCGGAGGGCCGTCGAGCTTTCTACTTTTCATTTACCTTTGATAGTTAGAGCATGGGTCATTCTGTTGTTAGCTGTTTTATGTTTCCTTCGTCAGTCATGAACTAATTTTCTGATGGCTGAACAAGGATGAATCCTTAAGCGTATATGAACCCAGTTGCAAGTTTTAATTAAAGATTCGATTTGCGTATTAGTAGATTAATTACTAGTCGGTTAGAGGAATCTAAGGGCTAGATCGTGGTCTCGACTTATCGGCAAGGAGTCGAGGCTAGACCTCGAGAAACTTGATGTTTGCTAGGCGGCCCGGTGCAAGGTTTGACCTATTTATTGTAGGCTTCGGGAATGGGTCTACCTCTCATAACCAAGACACCCCGAGAGTAATGCGGATAAAAGCTAGAAAGTTGCCATAGGAATATGGAAGGAGTATAGTTAATATCAAATGTATCGGACGTGGAAGCTTCGGTAGATCATAGCGGTGGGTTAATCGAATAGCTTTGCAGTTAGCATCTCGTGTCGTAGCAATTGCGGAAGCATGTACAAAGATAGAAGCTATAGCATTGGGTAAAGCAACTGGGGGAATTATGCACTTAAGGAGGAGTCCGCGTTCAGCCTAATCTCTCATTGATATCCTCTTCGAATTACTTTGCTTAATTCTGTTTTTAGCATAATCACCAAAAACCTCTCAAACCCATTACATCTACCTTCTAGTTGCAACTATCGTAGCAATTGAGAGTCACTCTTTGGTATCTCAGTCTCTGTGGGACAATACTTTACTTTCACTTTATTACTTGTTCGACTGGTTCACTTGCCATCAAGGAAATCGACCAACAATTGTTTCTCTGTAATTTCGATTATGTTTCCTTCATCAGTCATGATCTAAACTTCCATTGGCTGAGGGAGGATGAATTCTTAAGTTGTAGTATGAATCCAGTTTGCTAGTTTTTAATTAAATAAATTTAGTTTGCTTAACTGTGTTATATCGTCTTGTCTATTGGTTAGCTGTTACACCCCTACCGGCCTCACCCTTCCGGGTGGCGGGTAGTGTGATCTCTTTATTATTATTACCTTATTTTACTTAATTATCACTTATGACATGCATCAGAGTATAATTACTCAGCAGAGTATACAATCGGTTTGGACGAGAATATAATACTGGTAAAGTAAATAAATATTTACGTAATTACCAAAAATAACTCTCCGAAGGGTTAGGGTACAATCTTTCAAGTAAAATACTAGGCAGTAAGTAAGCTTATATAATCATCCCCAAAAATATAATATGCGAAAAATGCATAGGGCATCCCTTATTTTTTTCACCATGCAGCTCCATGCCCTTACCTTTCAAACTCCTAATCAACTCAATTAGGACCACATGTATCTTTAGGATAATCTAGGATCCAAAATTGAATCCCAAAGTAACTGTTAAACTCATATACAATATGAAGCAGTGCATGCAGGCAACCATTATTAGGAAAATAACCATGACAGCATTTAGTACAATCATCATGCACAGTAACATAAATAGCATACCACATATGCAAATGTCTACTGCGAAAGAACCAAGTCCTAATAAACGCAAGACTACCTAACAAGACAAGCCACGGATCCACAGCGCTGGGAAAAACACAGTAGCTGGGCCTCACACCCAAACTACACTGAATGAATCACAGGCTCAGTAGTAACCTAAGGACCCTCAGTCCACTAGGCCTTACAGCCCAAACGCATGTCCCCTTCTGTAATACCCGGATAATTATTTATCTGTAATATTATATTTCGGTAAATAATACCTATTGAAAATAGGTGAATATGTGGTTTCAAATAATAAGTAATAATTATCTTATTTTCTAAGGTAATTACTATGGGAATTAGGAGAGATAAAGAGCTAAAATCATTGAAAAATGTATTTTATAAGGCAGAAAATGGCCTGAAAATATTATGATAGATCCCATATGACTGCAAATATTGACAAAAACTTGGGAAGTATGTTATCTTTAATTTTAGGAATTTTTGGGATTATTTCCTTGAAAAATAGAGAAGCATAAATATAATAATATTAAAAGCACTTTATGGCCCCATGATTTTTAATATTTTACATGGGACATAAAATACAAATGTCAGTGCAAAAGTTGTGAGATAATAATTTATCCTAATTATGAAAATTATCAACAATTAGTAAATGGCTAATTAAGTAATTAGTGGCTAATTGTTTAGATTAAGATATAAGTAAATTAATTAGTAAATAAATAATTTAAAGGAGAAATTCGAAATTAATAATTAATTAAATAATAAATAAATAATAAAATATTTTATGCTTAGAAAAATAAATGAAAAATAAAAGATAAATAAATAAATATCTAGATATTTTGAATAAAATAATAATATATATGGTAAAGAGCCAACAGGACATATGAGAATAGATAGAAATGAAATTCTACCTCAAGATATAGAAATTTAGTCTTTTACCACTGGACCTTTTATGAACCAGTGAAATTCTATCTCGGATTAAGCGGTCTTAGAAGTCGTTTAAAACCAACGGCGTAATTAGGAGTAGGATAATTAAGATAAGGCGAGATAGTGCTAAAAGTGACTTATAGAAAACGCACCATGTTTTTCAAACCAGGGATATGGTTACTTAGATCAAATCATATTGCGAACCGGTGATTTTCTCGCAAGAAAGTCGGTTCTATCGGAAGTGATTTCCAGAATCGTTGTTTTCGTCCGAAAATCTTCGGCAGATAACGGAATACTCTTAATGGGATCAAAAATATAATGAAACCCAGTAGTTTTAAAGAGAAAGAATGGAACTACAAAACCTAGTTCCCGGATTTTTGAGTTTCGTCAAGATTACGCGATTAGGACACCGATCGGGGAAACGCTATCGGTAAGTCAACATGCATGACATCATGCATGACATCATCTTCTTCTAGAAGGATGATGTCAGCACAAGAGGTGTATGGACAAGATGAAGCCACGTGGCGAAGTGCGATCCGACGGTTGAAATCCGATCTGAAGACATTTGATGAAATTCATACCTTGTCCCTCCTTTCTTCTATAAATAGAAGTCTTCCCCTTCTCATTTCTTCACCCCAAAAATACAGCCTAGAGAGAGGTTAGAGAGAAGGAAGAGCCCGGAGAAAGTATGGCGGAGCCCTGGGTAAGTTCTTCGGTCTCTGGTCTTTAGCTTCGGTAGTTCTTTCGGTAGATATAGTAGGAATGCTAGATTTATCTTTAATTTTTCAAGATAGTCTAAATATCATATTTAGGGGTAAATATGATATATATTTCAAAATTATGATGAGGGAAAAGATCTATCAAAATTCTCGAGAGAAAGAGCGAAAACAATAAGCTCGCGAAATTCCGCCGATTAGGGGTTCGGGGGCAAAATGGTAATTTGTACCTAAAATGCCTGTTATGCTGCTAGATATTGATAAATATTATCCTTATAGGATATCGAGATAAACGCCCTCCGTCAAATGCTGCTTTGTTTCATTTGTCAAAAAGTACCGTTTTACGAAAAAGTACCGTTATACCACCGACGAAGGTACGTTCGCGTCGTAACACTAACTCGATGGTTATTGTATGGATATATATGATTGTTGTATTCACACTATGGTGGTAGCATACGTGGATATGTTACACCCGTTGCTATGTCACATACGTGGTTATGTTACATACGTTATTATTATTGTTGTATCATACGTGGTTATGTTACATACGTTATTATTACTGTATCATACGTGGTTATGTTACATACGTTATTATTATTGTTGTATCATACGTGGTTATGTTACATACGTTATTATTATTGCTGTATCATACGTGGTTATGTTACATACGTGGTTATTGTCTTACATACGTGGTTATGTATTTCTAATCATACATCTGTTGTGGACATTTGTATTGATTGTTCTTTGTCATGAATATCTATCATGTATATATTGTCATATTTAAGCATGAGGTTAACCGTTACCTGGGGTCCAGCGCGTTGGACCTCAGCTCTTATCATAGCGTCAGGTTCAGGAGAACCGAGAACCGAGGAGAAAGGCGAGCAAGCCGCACAGAGACCCGGCTGAAGACTTTCTTCTGTTGTTATTCATTTTGAAAACTCTCGGTCATTGTACCGCTTCTGTAAATCAGCCAGACTTACGGCAATTTGAATAAATGTATCAGTTACTCAATCGCTCCGATGCTCTACTCTGATGATATGATGAAAAAAATATACTGCTTTTGGAAATGGGATGTTACACCTTCACGAGACACGGGTCCACAATCATGGAAAACAAACGTACAAAGCAACACAGAGTATATAAGTAAACAGTTACCATCTGGCAGCTGCTCAATATGTGAAATATTTTCCAGATGCCCGAATAGTATCCTGGGTACTTAAAAACCCTACAAACAATACAATATGACCAATTTTATCACTTATGCAAACTCTCCTCTTATTTTCATTATTTTCAGCCAACTACCAGAAAATTCTAGAATTTGTGTTCCAACTTCAAAAAATTTCTAACTAATTCTAGAAAAATCTAATTGAGGTGATTCCAAGGATATGTAACCCTTAACATGTCTATTTTTGACTAAAAATACCTTCTGCGACTAGAAAATTTCATATACTTTTCCTATATTAAGAATATCCCCTCTTGTCAGAAATATGTTTCAGTTTCATGAGTTAACTTCAAAAATTTATATATCCTTGAATGTAACTCCAAAAATTAATAATTACCTATCAAATTAAATATTGGGATGTCTACTTTAAGCTTGTAAAATTTCATAGCCATTGGACACCCTTTTCAAATCTAAAATCAGACCACAAGTTTGACTGCCACTGGAATTTCAAAGTGGCCAGATTTGCAACTTCTTGTAACTTGGTCTTTTGGTTCCTAGAATTATGATTCATACTCATTCCCATACAATTTTATATTCTAAACACTTTGAAAACATCAAAATACCAAAATCACACCATATCACCATGTTAGCCTAGTTTGCCGAAAATCTCATATTAAGGCCAAGCAACATAAATTTTGCTTTATCTTCATACTTCTCTTAGCTCTTACTTAATCTTCATTTCTAAGTCATGGTCTTGGATTATAATCTTAATTAAGCCATGTTTAATACCTTGGCAAAGCCTTTTCTCAGAAATATTAATTTCTATAGCCACTAATTATCATGGAAAAGAATCCAAAATTCCTAATCACAAAGTCATAAATAAGCTAGATAAGTAACTTACTTGACTTGAACTTGGTTTCTCTTGAATCACTTCCTCCTTGAACTCCTTATGTATTTCGGCTGAGTTTAACAACACCATACAAAGTTGTTCATGAGGACCTTGAAGATATTTATGAAGATAGAAGGCTACTTTAACATAATCCTAGCTTACTTACCTTGATTCTCAACTTGTATGCCTCCTTTTTCTTCTTCTTTATTTGGAAAAACACTTGCTCTCTTCTCTCTTCTCTCTTGTATATGTGTGCCGATTTGATGTCATAAAATGAGGGAGAGGAGTCCTTAAATAATAGTTAAGATCCATGCAAAATATCTCTCTCTTGGTCATTATCCATTAGTCCTTGAATTTTACTTCTTGTTGACTTGTGTTTTTCTCTCTTTTTCTAGATTTTTCTTGGCTTTTCTTACTCTCTCCATCTTGGTCGAAATGTTACCTTCCTTTAGGCTTGATTTTTATGCCTATATGACGCATTAGGAGTCTAGTTTCATATAAAATTAGTTTCACCTCAATCGGATCTCTGGTTTGGGAGATATCATCGAATAACCAAAGCTTGCTCAAGTAGAACGCTGAACATAGGCGAACAAAGGAGGTGGAATAGTGCTACACTTGAGTGTGCTGAAAATAATGCTCGAGTGTTACACTTGAATGCTGAAAATCACACTCAAGTGTTCTTCTGTTGTGTGGACTAAATTGGCATTTTGAAAATTCGTGGTACCAAATTATCATTTCTGGAATTCGAGCCCAAACTGCTATTTTTCAGTTTTAATCCAATTTCTTTATTTCTTCTTTCTATTAATCAATCCAACTCAAAAACTTCTTTATTGATCTTCATCTTGATAATTCTCCATAATTAAACTGCATATCTTCTAATCTTTGAATCTACATTAAATATAGAAATTAGTCAACGTAGGAGATAAATATACTATGCAAACTTTTTGCTCTCAATATTGGGCAACTATATTTGACGTCATCAAAACTAATCATATCTAATATGATCAAGTATCTCAATTGCATGTGGGTTGATATTGATAGACACCCAAGTTATAATTTTCCTTAGGAATTGTAATTGTGTCGGGTCGGGAATAATATAATCACTCACATGCATTTGTCAGAGCCTTCAAGGACAAGTTAATTTAATAAAAATGCATGTGAGGACTCAATAGACCACACATAAAACCACTAATAGCTACATAATTGAATGGAATTACCTCTGTTATATCTCTATTAGATTTTCCACCATAAGCTCCTATATCAAAAATGTTTCGTAGAGCAGTAATAGAAGAAACCAGTGGTGAATATATAAAAAGTATATATTTTATAATTAAATAGGTGTAGATTTTGACATAGATTTGATTATATTTGTTAATATTTTATACATATTTAATTATCTTTTATATTTTTTTATCCTTTAATTAATTATAGCATTAAAAGGAATTTTGATATAAAATATATTCATATCGTATTTTATTTTGTAGGGGATAATCATTGATAAAAATATAGAAAAGGTACAAAGCATATTGTTGGTCAATTTCCTTGATGGCAAGTGAACCAGTCGAACAAGTAATAAAGAGTAAGTAGAGTATCGTCTCACAGAGACTGAGATACCAAATGATGACGCTGAACTACAGAATTAGTTGTGTATAAAATCTGATTAGGTTGGGAGTTTTTATAGTTATACTTAATAAACAAGAAAATAAACAAATGATCGTAGTCGTAAGAAGATATCAGTAAAAAGATAGGATGAGTTTAGAATCCTTCCTAAGCATTTCAATCCCCCATTTGCCTATATGCATTGCTATAGCATATATGCTGCACAGCTCTCACAATGCTACAGCATAAACACCTTTTACAATGTTATTCAGTTAACCCACAACTCTAATCTACCGAAGCTCTCGCGTTCGATACGTACAATCCTAACTTTACTTCTCCCATATGCCTATGGTGATTTTCTAGTTAGATTATCATTACAATTCAAGGTGTTATGGTTATGAGCGGTAGACCCATTCCTGAAGCCTACAATAATAGGTCAAGCCTTGCACCAGCTTACCTAGCAATCACTGTTTCTCATATGTCTAACCCTAACTCCCTCTCGGTAAGCCGAGGCCATTGATCTAGCTGTTAGCTCTCGTTAATTGACGAGAAATTAAATCACTGATAAGCAAATTGAATGTATTGAATTAAAAACTAGCAACTGGGTTCATTCCAAACTTAGGAAATCATCCTCACTCAGCCACAAGAGGTTTAGTTCATAACTGACGAGGGAATCACTAAACAGATCACAACAGAATAGCACATGATCAAAAGATTAACTAGAATTAATTAAAGAAGAAAAGATGGAAAGCTTGATGGAGGTTCCGACGGCGTGGAAGAAGCCCTGTCACGTCACAAGTCCACGTCTTCTTGTCTCCGTCTCACTGCAAGGAAGGATGCTGGGTTCTCTTGGAGTTCTCGTGCCTTGTAGCTTTTCTCACTCTTCTTTTGAGTCTGGCCGTATAGGAATGGTCCTTGACCCTTGACGACCTTGACACCCTTTAGGGTTGGCTATTATTTCCTTATATATTCAGATCTACTTGCGGCGTACCTCTAGCGAACTGGGCCTTTCCAAATCTGTCCAAGTCCAATCGTGGTTTCTCTTTCCAATCTCAGTAGATTGATTCTGTTGATCCTGCGGGATTCTTCAAATCTTAGTTTCGATTCTCCGCATCTTCTATTCCAATACGTCAGCAATCTAACCGTTACTTAACGATCTGCACTTTATTTCCTGAAACAACCTTGACAAACAATCAGAACCGATGCCGCATAGCATAGCTTCACTTACTCTGCTATAGCCTCAGAGATGCATTGTATTGCATTTCGATGAAGCTGTCCTGATGCTATAGCATTGTATCAGCCATGTTATGCGTCTTTTTCACAAAACCTCAAAACTCATTCTTTTCTCAGCACATGTTTAGGATGAATGTGAGATTTATCCTTAAGTTCCTTATATAATGAATTAATGTCTTTTTGCTCGGATTAAATGAAGTTAAGCTCATATTCACCATACAATACAATCATATAATATAGGGAAAACATGGCATAAATAGCACTCATTACATATCACGCTGAAACATAAAAGAATAAGACACACATATGCATATACATACATATACATATATACATACATACATATACATATATGTATATACACACACACACACATACATATATATATATAGGTTTGTATGTATGCAGGGGTGGGTTATTGATGAGGCCAGGGGAGCTATCCCCCCCCAAAAATCATATTTTTTTAACTTTTTTTCATACTAAAAAGTTCCCCCTTTTTATATATATGAGAAGACATGGACCCCACTCCAATTAAATAGAAAGGAAGCAAGCAGAAGAAATCTCGTTGATTGAGATTGGATTGGATTGAGATTTAATAGATAAAGGATTTAATTGAGATTGGATTGGAAGGCGCAAGCAGACTATTTATATTATATAGGTGAGGCGCATTTAACGTTTAAATCGAACAAGAGCAAGAACGACCGAACAAAATTTCAAGAAGCAAAGGACATCAGCACAAACGCACATTCGGACGCACAGAGAGCAATGATAGGAAGAGGAAACTATTTGACTACGCATGAGACGGAAGAATTCCCATCTTATTTCTTTGCTCGATTCAACTCCATATTTACTTTGTCTAGTGCTCTTGAAGTTTCCTAATCGCCAATCGGTAAATCTCGTTGATTATTTTCTTGTTTCTTTCTTTATTTCCTTCTTTCGATTAGAATTTGAACCCCGATTAGACAACTCTTTTTTATTAGCACTGCTACCTTAGGGGACAAAATTCAAGAATCCATGATTTTTTTCTATATTTATATTTAGTATGATAATAGTTAATTATATTGTTTAAATTGTTTATAGGTTATTTGGAAAGTGATAAAATCTAAGAATAGCTCCATGATGAAGAATAAAACAATTGATTCATTTTTCAAGAGGAAAGGTAGTGATCATATAGAGGAAGTTAACATAGTTTCTACATCTTTACTGGTTGAAAAGACTTGCCATGATGCTCTAAGGTTTGAATGTGAGGGACAACCTTCTAAAATTCCTAAGGTTACTTCCAATGAATTTGATATTAGTTCCTTAGAGCGTGATCCAGGTAAACGCCCTCAAATATGGCAACATCATGTGAATCAAAGAGATGAAGTTCGAAGGGTTTATTTAAAATGGGGTCCATACCAGTGTAAACTTCAAAGTTATCCTCTTACAAGAAAGAATCATCCAAGAATATATCAATATTCTTAGTTTGGTATATTTCCTTCTTGGTTAGAGTATTCTCCTACTACAAATGCCGCTTATTGCTTACCATGTTTTCTTTTTACTAAACCAATTGAACGTTCTAGAGCGATGTTTTTGTTAAAGGATTTCAAAAGTGGAAAAAAGTTCTTAGTGGAAAAAATTGTTCTTTTCTCAATCATATAGGAGAAGATTCTTGCTCACCACATAACAAAGCAATGAAGGCTTGTGAAGATTTGATGAATCAACCTGGGCATATTCATAATGTCTTTAATGTACAAAGTTGATAAGTATATATTTTATAAATAAATAGGTGTATATTTTATGATACAATTAGTTGGATTTATTAATATTATATACCTATTTAATTATCTTTTATATACTTTACTATCATTTAATTAATTATGGGTTAAAATGATATTTTGATATAAAATCTACTCATATCCTAACTTATTGTGTAGGAGATATTATGATGATAATTATATATATAATCATATATATATCATATCTAATAAGGCCAAGATTTTGGATGAGGACAGCACCGTGGAATTGAAGATTTGAGATTTGAATGGATTCAAGATACACATGGCAGGGAGGAATTAGAAAGATTACAACAGAGATATTATCTTCAATTAGAAAAGATTGAAACGTGGACCCCACATGAAGCAATTCTCGTGCTGTTGGTTATTTAAGAGATTATATTGTGATAAGTTAATATCTAATAAAAGAAAAAAAAAAGGATCAGAAACGGATAACCTGAGGGATATATATTATAAAGATTACGCAAGCAAGTAATATATATTAAAGAGACGGCACAGCAGCGAAGAAGAATTCGGACGGCAGCAGAGCGAGAGACGCAGAACGAGAAGGAAGACTGGACAGCAGTGTCTGAGCAAGAGAGGTGTTTTGGTTGTCTTCATCATCTCCCAGGAAGGACGAGAGACTGTGGAGGTGATGAAGAAGCTTTCTTTCCTCTCTCTCTTTATTCTTTAACCCAATTCTTATCTTTTTGTTATGGATTTTAGTATAACCATGTGTGGCTAAATCTTCTTTTTAACCTAGATAACCTATGAACTTGTTTGGGTTCTAGAGATTATTCCCACGGATTAGTTTTGCTTAATTTTATTTCAGTTTATTTAATCTTATCTTATTTGTTATTGCTTATTGATTGGCCATCATTGAGCATGTTTTGGGGATTTAGGGTTGAACTTGGAAGAGAGAATCTTAAATTGACCTTGGGATTAAATAATGTGAAATTAGATTTTAATCTAATTTTCATCTAGGATAAGATATACCTAGAAGCTCTACATAATCAAATTAGAGTGAGCCCGATCTAAAATACATCTTATTTAGTTGTGTGAGGCATTACATAATTAATTAAAGTAGGTATATAAATGGACCAGAAGGCATTTATAGACATTAATATTCTAGATTAGCTGATTAGGTTAAGTCAAAATTAATTTAGTGGGGATAAAATCTAAGAAACAAATAAGGGATTATTGACTCTAGGTTGTTCGTTTGATTAGTGTGGTAGTTTGTTTATTTTAATTTTAGTTTAATTTCTTTTCTCTTAATTAAATTCAATTTGTTTTGCTCAATTTAAATGAAAGTGTAAAATTAATGCTTAACTCAAGTTTGTTATACTAAGTCCTCGTGGGAACGATACTTTTCTTAGCACTTTAATACTTGATATGGACCGTATACTTGCGGAGTCTATAGGCTATAAAGTTTTACCCTATCAAAAGTTCAAATCAAATTTTAAAGAACCAACTACGTCTTAAGGCTTCTATTGATATAGTACCTTGGTTGACAATGCAAGGATGCGCTTTTAGAGGTTATGATGAAACTTCATAATAAAAAAACAGGGGTAACTTTCTTGAGATGGTAAAGTTGTTAGCATCATACAATGATGAGGTTGCAAAAGTTGTGTTGGAAAATGCACCATACAATTACAAGTATACTTCATGTATAATTCAAAAGGAAATCTTGCATATCTTCTCAAGCAAAGTTTGAAACCACATTCGTCAACAAATTGGAGATTCCAAGTGTAATACCCTGAAAATCATATTTATGATAAGTATCATATTTCGATAAATAATACCTATTGGAAATAGGTGAATATGGGGTCTCAAATAATAAGTTTTAATTATCTTATTTTCTAAGGTAATTACTTGTGAAAATTAGAAAAGAAAAAGAGCTAAAATCCATGAAAAATATATTTTAATAAGGCGAAAATGTCCTAGAAACATTATGATAAATACCATATGATAATGATCTTGATAAAAACTTGGGAAATATGTTATCGTTAATTTTAGGAATTTTTGGTATTATTTCCCTGGAAAATAAATGAGCATAAATAAAATATTATTAAAAAGCACTTTATGCCCCTTTATTTTTAATATTTAATATAGGATATAAAATACCAATGTCAGTAATAATAGTCATGAGATAATAATTTATCCTAAATCATAAAATTATCAACAATTAGTAAATGACTAATTAAGTCATTATTGGCTAATTAATTAGATTATGGTATAAATTAATTAATTAGTAAATAATTAAAGTAAAAGAGAAATTTCGAAATTAATTAATAATAAAATAATAAAATAATATTAAAATAATATTATAATCGTAGAAATACCCGATGGCTAAGTAGGGATGGATAGAAATTAAATTCAACCTCAAAATATAGAAACAAAGTCGAAACATCCGGACTTGTTATGAACAAGTGAAATTTTATCCGGAGTGATTGTCTCCGAGGTCGTCACGAAACCAACAGGTATTTAAGACACGGGGTAGGAGAGAGAAAATGAAGATAGGGAAAAAGAGGCAATACGTAAAAACAAGTAGTTGCCGCGAATTAGGAATCTAGTGTCTTGAGTCAGAACGTATTTCAAACCAGTGGATTTTTGTCTAGACGCCGGTGCTTTCGAAATTTAATTCCGTAACGGAGGGCGTTTGTCCTAAAATGTTCAGTAGATAACGGAATACCCTTAATGGAATCATAAATTTCATTAATCCACATATTTTTAAGGAGGAAGTATAGACCTTCGTAACTCGTCATCGGATTTTTGAGATTCGTCAAGATTACGCGATTCGGACACCGATCAGGGAACTTTATCGGTAAGTCAGCAAAGATGACATCATCCTCTTCTAGAAGGATGACATAAGCGGGACATGTGGAAGGTCAAGATGGTGCCACATGGTGAAATGCGATCCAACGGTGCAAGATCGATCCGAAGTTGTAGGTTGTTTAATGAAGTTGCATGGTTTTTAACCCGAAAACCTCTATAAATAGGAACCTCTCTTTTTCCATTTCCCACACCAAAATTTCGAACCTAGAGAGAAGTTAGAGAGAAGGAGGAGCCCGAGAAAGTCTAGCGGAGCCCCGAGTAAGTTTTTCTCGGTCCCTAGTCTTAAGCTTCGGTGTTTTCTTTCGGTAGTTATAGTAGGAATGCTAGCTTAGTCTTTAATCTTCCAATATATTGTAGATATCATATTTTTGGGTTAAATATGATATATATTTCGAAAATCATGTTGGGAAAAGAGTTCTCGCAAAATTTTGGAAGATTAGAGTCAAAGTGACGAAGTTCTGGTGAAATTCCGCCGATTAGGGGGTAGGGGCAAAATGGTAATTTGTACCTAAAATGCATGTTATGATGCTGAATGTTGATAAATATCATCATTATAGGATATTTGAATTAATCGTCCCGCTGTTGCGCCGCACCATTTTTCGTAAAACGTGTCGTTTACCGTCAACGAAGGTACGTTCGCGTACTGTAACACTAGCTCTAATGTTTATTATATGATTGTTGTGTAGTAGTGTACGAGGTTATGCTATATACACGGTATGTTACATACGAGGTTATGTCACATACGAGGTTATTATTGTTGTATCATACGAGGTTATGTTACATACGTGGTTATTATCTTGTATACGTGGTTATGTGTTTTTAATCATACATCCGTTGTGGACATCGTTGTATTGATTCTGTTGTCGTGTATATGTAGTCATATTTAAGCATGAGGTTAACAGTTACCCGAGATCCAAATTGTAATTGGATCTCGCTCTTATCATAGCGTCGAGTTCGGGAGAACCGAGAACCAGGAGAAAAAAGCGGCAGGCCGCACGAGACCCGGCTGAAAACTTTCTTCCGTTGTTATTCATTTTGAAAACTCTCGGTTAATGTACCGCTTCTGTAAATCAGCCAGACTTACGGCAATTTGAATAAATGTATCAGTTACTCAATTGCTCTGATGCTCTACTCTGATGGAAAAAAAATATACTGCTTTTGGAAATGGGATGTTACACCAAGGTTTGCATAATTGTTGATGAAGCACGTGATGAATCAAAAAGGGAGCAAATGGCACTTGTTTTGAGGTTTGTTGATGAAAGTGGTTGCATACAAGAAAGATTTTTTGATCTTATACATGTTAAAGACACTATGGCATTAACTCTTTAAAAAGAATTGTGTGCTGTATTTTCTAATCATAATCTTGATATCTCTAACATTCGTGGTCAAGGTTATGATGGGGCTAGTAATATGAGAGGGGAATGAAAAGGTTTGCAAGCATTATTTCTCAATATTGCCCTTATGCATACTATGTGCATTGTTATGCTCATCAATTACAACTTGTATTGGTTGCTGTTTCTAGAGAAGTTATTCGTGTCCATCAATTTTTCTCAAATTTAACTTTCATTGTTAATATTATATGTTCATATAGTAAATGACATGATGAGTTACAAGCTACCAAGTTAGATGAAAGTGCACATTTGCTTGAGATTGGTGAACTTGAAACCGGTAAAGGGGCAAATCAAATTGGTACTTTGAAACGGGCGGGAGATACTCGTTGGAGTGCTCATTTTTACTCAATTTGTAGTATGATAAATATGTTTGCGGCAACTTGTTCTGTTCTTCAAAAGATTATTGTTGATGGATCAACTTATTCTCAAAGAAGGGATGCTGATGCTGCTTATAATATTTTGACTTCATTTGAGTTCATATTGATCCTACACTTGATCAGAGAAATCATGGGAATAACAAATGTTCTTTGCCAAGCTTTCTAAGAACAATCCTAAGATATAGTTAATGTCATGGATTTAGTTGATACTACAAAAGTTCTCATTCAAAAATTGAGAGAAGATGGTTGGTTGGATTTATTGAAAAATGCGACATTATTTTGTGAGCAACATGAAATTGATGTTCCTAACTTTAGTTCTCCATATATAGCATGACAAGGACACTCCCGTAATCAAAAAGATCATATTACAATGGAACATCATTATAAAGTGGAAATATTTTTAGTTACAATAGATAAACAGTCCCAAGAGTTGAATATGAGGTTTAAGGACGAAACTGTGAAGTTTTTGACACTTAGCTCTCATTTGATTCCTATGGATGCTTATAAAGCTTTCAACATTGATAATATTTGCACTCTTGTTGCAAAATACTATCCTGCTGAATATACTGAGCAAGAGAAGATAATTTGTAAGCCTCAATTATGTTGTGCTTTAATGAAAACAGGGAAATCTAAGGTGTATTACTTGATTGATCGATTAATTTGCCTCTTATTAACTCTTCCAGTTTCAACAGCTACCACAGAACGCTCGTCTTCAGCAATGAAAATAATTAAGACAAGGTTGCGTAACAATATGGAAGATGATTTTATTGCAGATAATATGGTAATTCATATTGAAAGATAAATAGCTGATACTTTCACTACTGATTCAATTATTGATGATTTCAAGTCATTAAAAGAGCGAAGAGCATTACTTTAAGTGAATGTAATTTTTAATTGTTTCATTTAGTATAGTGTTTTATTAATTAATTTTGTATTATAAATTACATTGTTAACTCTTAATATTTTGATATATTATATAACATGTAATCTTCTGAAATTTCATGATATCTTCTCATTTTGTAATTGATATGACATCCATACTAGAGAAAGGTATGTTATCTTATACATTATAATTGTTAAAATACTTTTATTATAACTATAAATATTATGAACATGTTATATTCATAAAATGTTTTAATTAGTTAATGAGTATATACATTTGGCCCCCCAAATATTTATCCCAAGATCTGCCACTGTATGTATGTATATAAAATATATTATTTAGCATTGAAAGAGGTTAATAAAACTCTATATAATTATAAGATATTATTTAGCACGGAAAGAGGTGAATAAAACTCAATTGGCGTCAGATTATGGAATTGACGCACGAAGAAAAACATTTATATATATATATATAGGGTTAAGGTGCAGATTTGCCAACGAACTATTATTCGAGGAGCATCTGGCACAAAAAACAATTGAGGGTACCAAAATTACCAATAAACAATTTAAAAGTGAAAAAAAAAAGTACCAATTAACTATTAAAAAAACAACTATCACAATTACGTTAAAATATGAGGCACTGGCGTAAGACGGTGGCAGAGACGCTGGAGAAAAGAGTTGTTAAGCCTTCTTGTTGAATAAGGCAAACACCAACAGAGATGGGACCCATGCGAGTAGGCGCTGTGGCAGTGGTGGCTGCTGCTTGTGGCATCGGAGGGATGGAACCAAGGTGCAAGGCGCATGCCAGTCGAATGCTGTGGACTGCTGGATTTGGTTTCGGTGCGTGATTCTCACCCTGAAGCTGCATACGGACCTTAATGAGTTCTAGAGGGTGAGTGGAACACCCAGCAACAATGGAATCTTTGGAGACGCCGACGTTACCGATACTGTGACAGTCAATGGAAGACGGAGACACCAAGACAGTGACGGGGTAATAGTTCGTTGGCCAATTTGCACCTTAACTGTGTTTTTTTCACTTTTTAATTGTTGATTGATAATTTTGGTACCCTTACTTGTTTTTTGTACTAGATGCTCCTCGGGTAATAGTTCATTAGCAAATCTGCACCTTAACCCTATATATATATTGTGGGAGCACGGACGGGAAGAGGTATTCTATTTTCTTGGTCGGTGGCAGTGATGCAAAAGATCAGAAATTTAAGAAATGGAGATTAAGGTTTGGAGATACAGAAGATATCTACAATATGGATGAAAATTCTGCATTATATAAAACAAGCTAGAAGACCAACATAGTTAAGGATTAACATATAATTGAAATATCTTTTAGTGTATCAATAGACACTCTGAGGTAAATAAGAATCTTTTAGACTAGCAAATATAACTTTAAATATAATTAAGAGAAAAATTAAACACTAAAAAGTCATCAAAGCTATAATAATCCAAGTCACCAATTAAGAACTAGAATGCCTCAATTGTCGATAGATTGATTTTTCTTTCTTTTCTAGGTAGCCTTCTTTCATATCTTTATTTCTAATTGTATTAACTCAAATTAAGCAAGAGTGTAAAACCATTGCTCAACTAAATTGTTAGTACCAAGTTTTCATGAAAACGATAATCATTTTATTAATTGATACGGCTCGTACACTTATGGAGTCTTAGGCTCTATATTTTGTGCCTATCACCCAGAAGTAAGAACAGAACAAGGCACACGGTGCAAGAATACTCATTTTTTTGTGCATGGTGACTTTTTCTTTTCGTATTGTAATTTTTTCCGAAGTTTTTCTTCACGAGGAATGCACTTTGGTAGATATGTTGGAAAACATTTTAGAAGGAAGCAACTTATAATTACATCGATACACGTTCTCTGCTCAAGGGAAAAAAAAATATAGAGGGGGAGTTTCAGAGTTGGAAAACTCGACGAGTAGGATGAGAAGAAATGGATGGGGGAGTTCTCTAACTATAGTATGTAGTGGGATAGGGGTATTTTGGGAACTCAAAATTTTATGACAACTAAGAGATTCTCCCAACCGTTCTCTTGACTAAGTCAATATGAATATAAAATACATCATTTATATACATCTCATAATTAAATTCTGTATTTAATTTATATATATTTAAATATGTTACCGACTGCTTGCTTAGCTGGTGTCAGTGATCCACATTTTTCTCATCTAAGTAATTGAATTAATTAATCAGTCAATTTAGAATTATTCTAATTTCCTAATTAATTAATCGGCTTTCTAAGGGCAGAATCGGACCCAAAAAATTCAACAACGACCAACTTGGAAATAGAGCCACTCCGTTAAAAAATTGTTTTTGCTTCAGAAATATAAAAGTTGTTCTGCTCTCACATCTTAATTTAAGAAAGTCCTCCGCCTAAATTAGTAAAAAATTGTTAAAAAATGTTTTAAAGCCTTTTTTTTATTATTTCATAAACGTTAACAATTATATTGGTAGAACATTAACAACTAAATGACATTAACAACGTTTTATGAAATAATATCGAGAAAGACCGACTTTTTTGACATGTAACTTTTTTTTAGACTTTTTTTAACACTTTTTTAACTATTTGAGCTCTGAGGTGGATTTTCTCTTTAATTTATGGTGTTCTCTTAATAAGAATATGTTTTTCTGCCACCATCAATTAAACATAGTACTCTTTTAATTGGAAAATATCAGAAAAATATAATAAAATTGGTAAAAAAGACAAATATGTGCTATCAATATATAAGATTTCATATCAGAATATATGAAGAATGAGATTAACAAAGGTCTAAAGAAAACCCTTTGTGCCCCTTAGGTATATGGCAATTTTTCAATCTCTTTAGCAGTCAATTTTGCTCCCTCCCCCCACTCTCATTGAGTCCGGTTTCTCTGTCTATCCTCTTTCTGTCCATCCCTCCTCATCCTCAGATCTGGCCGTCAAAATTTTGATCCAACGGACAGATTATATTTTTTGAAATACCGCATGCGGTAATTCGAAAAAAATAATTTGGACCGTTAGATCAAAATTTCAACGGTCAGATCTAAGGACAATGAGGGATGGATAGAGAGAGAGAGAGAGGATGATGAGAGTATGTTGTTCCCACTCTCATTCTGACTCATAATCTACACCACCCACCACTGCCTCCTCCGCTCACCCAGCGTAGACCCATCGTGTAGACTAGCGATGAAAGGCGGGTCATGGGGTTTGATCTTCCCAAATAACTCGAATGGGCCAACGTAATGTTTACCACCGGTTTGAAGGCATATGTGGTGGAGATTTGGGGTATTGGGAATGACAATGCGCAAGAAATTTCTCAGCATAGCCCCATTCACCTTGCAATTCCCAGCCTCAGTGGGTCGGCTAGGCTATTAGCAACTAGGCCGGTAACGCCGATCACAAGAGCCACGCTCTGGAAACTTGGTGGCTGTTCGTCTTCACCAAGTTTCTTCTGCAGAGGGAAATGGAAGAATCGAAAAGTGGAAAGACAGATAAATTAGAAAATGATAGAATTGGAGGGAGATACTAGCCTTGGCAGCACCAAATGCTCCGGACCACCACCAGCGCATAGTTCAATACTTCAATCTGTGTCGAAATGCAAAGTAAATGTTATGGTTAAATCAAATCATTCAGGCTTGAGAGGTACTGGATCTATAGCCTTACTGGGGCACAATAAATTCTAAGTTCTAACACGAGCTATATCCTTTCTCCAGCCATGAATGGCGGGTTTGCCATGGAGTTCGTGGATATTCGGGAGGGGGTGGGGGTGGGGATTATGAGATATAATGAGAGAGGGTCCTCTCGGCTTAGTGTTCACTCCAGTACACAGCGTAGAAAAACACTGATTTTTTTTTTTTTAACAAATATTTCAGTAGACGGTAGGTACTAAAAAAAGATACTTCAGGATACTACCGATACTTAAAAAAATACATCATGATCTATTAAGTATTCTTCAAGATCATTAAGTATTTTTTTAGTACTAGTCAGTATTCTGAAGTATTTTTTTTTTAGTTCCCTTTAGTACCAAAGCAAGACTGGGAGGCATACAAAGGTCTCCTGCGTATCCTTACTCTAGGTTCTTAATGCGACTTGAGGAGCAACTCCACGGTCAGTTGGAGGAAATTTTGAAGATGGAGCAGATCAAATGGTTTCAAAAGTCAAGGTCAGAGTGGATCGTTAAAGGGGACAGGAATACAAAATATTACCACCTTAAAACGAGCATTAGGCGGAGAAGTAACAGAGTATTAACGCTACAAAATGATGCAGGGGTTTGGCTTACGGATGAAGACAAAATAAGGAAATTAGTGGTGGACTTTTATAGACATCTTTTTAGCGCAGAAGACAATAATGATGATCAGGGGGAAAGCGGGTTTATTACTGAGTGCAAATTCCCAGTCACTGAGACTCAAGTGATGGAGAGTTTGGCTGACTCACCCTCTGATGAAGAGATTCATGTTGTCCTCAATTCAATGGGTTCTTTTAAAGCTCCTGGGATTGATGGGTTTCATCCAATCTTCTTCAAAAAGAACTGGGAGATAGTGGGCCCTGGATTATGTCAGTTTGTTAGAGGTGCTTTCGAAGGAAAATCTGATATCTCAAGTGCAAATAAAACCCTTCTTGCGCTTATTCCAAAGAGGAGTCAACCCCAACGAGTTGAACATTTTAGACCAATTTCTTTGTGTATGGTCCAGTATAAGTGTATCACCAAGTTAATCTCTCGTAGACTAAGAGGGGTTATGGATAAGCTTGTTTCACCTTTTCAAGCGAGTTTTATTCCTGATCGTCATATTCAAGATAATATCATTATTGGGCAAGAGATTTTGCACAGAATGAAGAGGGCTAAAGGCAAACGAGGTCTTATGGCTATGAAGATAGATTTGGAAAAAGCATATGACAGAATAAGGTGGGATTTCTTAAATTCTATTTTGAAGGAAGCAGGGTTTGAAATAAAATTTATTGAGCTTATAATGAATTGTGTTTCGAGCTCCTCACTGAATGTTCTTTGGAATGGTGCCAAGACTGATTTTTTCAACCCAAGTCGAGGCCTCCGTCAGGGTGATCCGATCTCCCCTTTCCTCTTTGTCTTATGTATGGAGAAACTTTCACATATCATAAGCGATGCAGTGGTTGGTAGAAAATGGAAGCCGGTTGTATTAGCAGAAAATGGCCCTGAGATATCGCATTTAATGTTCGCAGACGATATTCTTCTATTTGGTGAGGCGTCGGAAGAACAGGCAGTTCAGATGACCTTAGCTCTTAATCAATTCTGTCAGGTCTCAGGTGGAAAAGTTAGCGTCAGTAAGTCCTCTTTGTTTTTCTCACCTAAGGTGCCATCAACCTTAAGGGGAAGAATTAAGGACATCGCTGGAATGAAGGTTACCTGTGAGATTGGTAAATACTTGGGATTCCCTCTTGACAGACAAAGGAAATCTCGAGACACTTTTCAGTATGTGGTAGACCGAGTGAAGGAGAAATTGGCTAATTGGAAAGTGGCTAGCCTCTCAACGGCAGGGAGGATGACCTTGGCAAAATCGGTACTTAGCACTGTGCCAATCTATCCAATGCAAGTGACACAACTACCAGTGAGTATTTGTGGAGAGATTGAAAAATTACAACGTAACTTTATATGGGGAACTACGGACAGGAGGAAAGGAGTACATGCACTGGGATGGGATCGAATAGCTTTACCTAAACAATTTGGTGGGTTAGGCCTTAAGAAGCTTGTCTCAGTCAACAAGTCCTTTGGGATGAAGTTGGCGTGGTCGCTTGTTACTGGTGCGGATGGAATTTGGGCTGAAGTTCTTCAAAATAAATATATGTTACGTAGTGAGACATCTTTATTGAATGTCAGGAAGTCAGATTCAAGCCTGTGGAAATTTGTATGCCAACAAAAAGATCATATTGAAGCAGGTTCATTATGGCGACTTAGAAATGGGTGTTCTATTAAGTTTTTCCTTGATAATTGGTTACTTAAAGACCACATTATCAAAGAATTCTGTATCAGGCCTCTATCGATTGAGGAAGAATTCTCCACGGTGGCGGAGTGGAGCTCTTATGGTGCATGGGATTTTGCTCGTCTGGCCCTTATTATACCAGAGAATATAATCCAGTTTCTGATTGCAGTACTGCCTCCTATGCCGTCTGCTGGTCAGGATATTTTAGTATGGAAGGAAACTACGAATGGTAACTTCACTGTTAAAAGTGCGTACTTCTTGATTGAAAAGCCTCCACAATTTAGATATAGCAGTACCTATAAGAAAATATGGAGTTGGAATGGTGTGGAAAGAATTCGTGTATTCCTATGGCTAGCCTTTAACAATCGCCTTCAGACATTGAAATTGCGGAGCAGATGGTCAGCGGCCTCATCCATCTGTCAGTACTGTAATGCAGGTGTTGAGGATGAACTTCATATTCTTAGGGATTGCTCCTATGCCAGACAGATTTGGCAACTTGTCGGTTAGCCCAAATCACGCTCGACTTTTATTCATTTTCCATTCAAGATTGGATTTCCTTTAATTTAAGTGTGGAGGCGGGAGCACAAGGTGTTCGGGTTTGGAATTTAATTTGGGCTGTTGTGTCTTTGGTATTTATGGACCTGGAGGAATAAATTCTTATTTGAAGAAGATTTCCATAAGCCTAGTTATCCGATGGCTATTATTAGAAACACTTGGAAGTCTTTTTGTGCGGATCATGCTTGCTCAAGTAATGATACAGATAGTTTTGAGGTGACCATCCCTAAGTGGTCCCCTCCCCCTTCTAATTGGGTCAAGTTAAATGTAGATGGCTCTGTGGTCCCCATCAGTGGGAAGGCAGGATGCGGTGGAGTTATAAGGAATTGTAATGGTGAATGGCTTTCTGGCTTTACACATACGCTGGGGTGTTGTGAGAGTTATGAAGCAGAGGAATGGGCTGTGTTGTTGGGCTTAAAGTTAGCTTGGGATGAAGGCCATAGACATGTTATGGTGGAATCTGATTCAAAGATGGTGGTTGAGAATTTTAGGCGGAGTAGTCAGAACGGAAATGGATCTTTGGTAGCACAGCAGATTTCTGAATTATTGACAAAGGACTGGCTTGTTACCTTACATCATGTTCCCAGAGAGCTAAATAAGTTGGCTGACCTACTAGCTAAAAATGGGCTCTTAGTCTCTTCTTTTTTACGTGTTTGTCCTCCAAATGTATGGACTGTGTTTTCACACGAGTGTATGGGACTTGATCCCCTCTTTTGTCTACCTAATATATAATGGCCGAATGCCTCTCTTTTATCAAAAAAAAAATAAAAGGCTAAATGATACTTTTAATTCTTTATATTTACATGATGTTTCATTTTGATACTTTAAGTTAGGGGTGAACAAAAATCAGGTAGGTCGATCCCATCTAGTCCAACCCAAGCTAGTAAGATCCGATCCCATCTAAATAAGCAATATAATGAAATTGGTCCAGATGAACTAAACCGACTAATCGGTCGGACCAAGTTTCGAACCAAAGAACCCGACCACTTGTATCTAGGTCAATTTTTATAAAAATATTTTTGTAATTTAAATTTTACTTGTTTACCTTTTATTTAATGTTGTTGGAGTTTTTTAAGAATTTATATTTATTTTTTATAATAATTTTTATACGATTATAGGTAGTTTTATTATTTAAATTATATTTATCATGTTTAAAATTTTCTTCCAACATATTTTATTTTATTGTTGTTGTTGGATATTTTTATAGATTTATGATGTTTTAATTTTGTGCGAGGGCATATTATACTATTATAGGTATTTTTATGGTTCTAATTGTGTTTAATATGTTCAAAATTTGCCTTTTAAATAAGGAAAAAAATAGGATCTAGACTTCCTGGACTAGTTCAAAGAGTCCACCAGACTCTGTCTGGTCTAGCTTAACCTCGAGTTGGTACTAGACCAGATTAGACCTCGAGCGCCTTTTACAGCTCAAGGTCCTGTCTAGACCAAACCGCAAGTTAATGTCAAACCTGGTCCAGTCAATGCTCATCCCTTACTCTAAGTTATTAAAATATATTTTGGGTCTGCAATTTTAACACTGTTAACTTTACTAATAGAATAAATATTGACTTGACGATCTTAAACAATGATTGTGTAGCTGACACAGCAGAGTTAAATTTTACTTTTTTAGTAATATAATAATTTTATAGATTTTAAAACTAAAATAAACTTCACGACAAATCAAGGCAAATGAAAATGTTTTCCTCCTCTTCTACCTCTACTTTGCCCTTGGCATATATGGTTCTCCTGAACAGCTATTCACCCCATTCTTCTATGCCTCTTTAACCTACGGTAGCAAATATTGTATCATTGACAACACCCCAAACTTCTTCATCAAAGCCCCTCTCTCTCTCTCTCAAAGATCACCATACCCCACTCTATTGCTTCTGAAGAAGCTCTTGTATGTATATGTATAAAAAAAAAAAAAAAAACACACATTTAAATTATGTGGTTTAAGTATTTTTTTTTTTGTTTCGAGCAAAAAAAAAGTACATTTTTTTGTTTTGAAAATTTTTAAAATACTTTTTTTTATAATAAAAAGAGTTTTGTATAAAATAATTTTATAAGACTTGTTCGATCCTTGCAAGAATATTTTCCACCCAACTATGAGGTATATTTTATCATTAAAAAAACATATCATCTGATGGTTGACCACGGGGGCAAAAGTGAGAAGAAGATCTAGACAAGTACAACAAAAGATTCGTTTCAATACAAAATCTATATTGTATTGTTAAAAGTGTAGTTTGATGCATTTTTAGTGCATAGGTTTGGCATAGAACAAGGTCTTGAATATGTTATTACCTCCATTTGAACGATACTTGTAAAAAAGTGCATTTTTAGTTATCTAATTTATATAATATTTTAAGGTTTCCTAATTTTATAAGGCATTATTTCAATCATCTAATTAATTGCAACACCTTCAGCCTCAAATGATATTATTAGTAACATTATAATTATTTTAAAAATTAAACTTAAAAATTACAGCAAATGAGAATTTTTTTTTCGACATTTAAAATTTTGATGTCAGCATTTTTTTTTTAACAGTAATAGAGTTAAAAGACATAAAAATAATTTAATTAAAATTAAGGAACAAAATAAAACCTTATTTAAAATTAAATGATTAGAGGTGTGTTTTTTGTCAATTTGATATTGTGAAATATATGGATTAAGGCACCAAAATCTTTCGTCAAACAAGTCTACATTCCATTCCAAGTAAGGAATTAATTCCAATCTTTGTCATACTAGTCTTTAAAGCTAGAGAATTTGAAGATTTATTCCAAAAAGATAAATACGATAATAAATTTCTTTCTCCCAGCGCAGTTTTTTTAGCTAATGAAAGGACAAAAGGTACAACATTTAAAATAATGTTACTCTAATATTCTTTACTTGTTCTTCAATGTTACTCTAATTTTCTTTTTTAGAATTTGTGCCTAAGAGTTTAAAATAATTATGGGTAGGGAAATCATTAGTTTTTTAAAAAAAAAAAAAAATTGAAAATGAGCACTTATATTGTAATTTTAGTCTCTATAAAACTATTTATTTTCTAAAATATTTCTTGTTTATTATTACGATATTGACAATTTTTTTGCTATCATAATATTGACAAATTAAAACTTTGTGAAACCCGTTCAAGTCATATATAGTTTTCCTTTAATGGATAATGGATTCTTTTTTAATAACGTGCACAGGGAGTATTTCAGATTCCATGTAATAAGGTGATTTTGAATATTTTAAGCTTATTTATTTAAGGGGTAAAAGCTTGATAAATAAATTTGCTTAAGGAAAAACGTAAGTAAAAGAAATTATTTTAAATTTAAACTATTTTAAATAAATTCAAAATGTACATGATAAGCATTTAAATTTTGTGATTTGAGTATAATTTTTTGTTTTGAATTTTTTAAAAGAAAAAGTGTTTCAGTATTGAATAATTTTATAAGATTTGTCCGATTCTTACAAGAATATTTTCTAGCCACCTAACAGATATATTATGTCCCAAGTAAACCTACTTACCTGACCGTTGACCACCGGAAAGGATAAGTAAGAACATAAGTATCACAAAATATTTGGCTTCAACACAAAATCTTATTGATAAAAGTGCATCTTTTGGTTTCATGCATTTTTAATCTCCACATTTAGTGTCTGATAGTGTTTCAAATATGATTCAATTCCCTTCAATAAGAGAATGCATGTGTCTATGAAAAAATGCATCTTCGTCTTCTAACTTTATATTATATTTAAATTTATTTTTCTAATTTTATAAAACATGTTTTCAAATTTCTAATTAATCGCAATACTGTTAGTCGCTAATGATATTATTTGTAATGATTATTATTATTTTAAAAATTAAACTTAAAATTTCACCATATGAGAATATTTTGTCAACATTTAAAATTTTAATGTCAACATTTTTTAACCGGGATAGGGTTAAAACTTAAAAGACAAAAAATACTCTAATTAAAATTAAGGAACAAATAAAATTAAATGAATAAAGGTGTATTTTTGTCAATTTGATCTGGTGAAATATATGGATTAAGTCACCAAATTCTATGGCCAAACAAGTCTTCATTCCATTCCAAGCAAAGAATTAATTCCAATCTACAGCTAAATGAATTATTATCATTTTGAAAATAATCAGAAGCCTATAGTTTAGGCATTTAAGAAGCAGAAAGAGCTTAGAAGCTTCATGTGAAATAAGAAGGGGAGGGGCAGGGGAGGAAAGAGAGACAAAAGAGGGGAGAAGAGATAAATGAAGTTCACTCATAAGATGCTTTTCTTCACTGTTATCCTCACCCAATTCCCATCGACAATAATTCATTAATAGAACTAAAAAAAGTTCTAGTGATTTGACTAATCAGCATGAAATATCAGAAAGATAAAAATTCAATGAAAATATTGGGAAAAAAATAAAGGGTTAAAGGGCTATTTTGCCCCTGAAGTTGATAAGGTGGGACAAATTTTTCCTAAAAGTTTTTTGGGGTGTAATGATGCTTCAAAAAGTTTCTAAATTGTACCAATTTTGTTCTGGCCGCTATCCCAATTAAGTTTGACTGTTAATTGATTAAATATGTTGAGTTAACAATCTGCATGACATCTAGGTCATTTTTGTCAAGGTACAAAGTTACTCTAGAAGTGTTCACTTAAGAGCAATGTTTACCCAAAAGTTTCCAAATCGTAACAATGTCTCTTTGATGAGTTATCTAGGTAAGTTTGACTATTAGTTGACTGAATATGTTGAGTTGACAGCATAAACGACATTGAAGAAGAAGTTACATATGAAAGAAGAGCTCACATTCACCAAAGAGTAATGAAGAAAAATATTCAATCACTAGATATATAATACACCAAGGAAGATTGGCCAACATAATGCCATCAAAAACTCTCTGCCACTATACCCTAGCATCTTAGGCAATTATCTCTTTGATTTTTTCTTTATTACACATGATGTCTTCACATCTTTGATTGGCTTTTAATCCTTTAGACAAGATGCATTTTTAAGCAAAAATGTACTTATTTTTAATTTTAATTTTGAAAAATGAAGTAGATGACACATAAACATGCCAAATAAGTATATTTGGTCAACTAACAAAGTAAACTTAATTTGGATAACAATCAGGGTGAAATTGCTACGATTTAGAAACTTTTAGGGCAACATTGCTTCTGAGTGAAAAATTCTGAGCCAAATTTCCACCTAAAACCAAATAAAAAAATGATGTGGATGAATACGTGACCGTTGTCAAAGATATTTGGTCAACTAACTAATGATTAAACATAACTAGGATAACAACCAAAGAAAAATTACTTCGATTCAGAAACTTTAAAAGCAACATTGCTCCCGAAAAATTTCTATGGCAAAATTGTCCCACCTCAATTTCCAAGGCAAAGTAGCTCTTTAATCCAAAAATAAATAACTTAACCCTGACATAACTATGAAGAAAACGTATTAACAAAACACGAAAAAATAAATCACAAGAACATAATTTCTATCCAAATTGAGACAAAGTACATTCCAAGAAGCTTCATACATAACTTCTCTCCATGAAGTTTAGAAGAGAGATGGAAAAGGAAGTCACCTTGATCGTAACTATGAGGTGATTTCGATGCAGTAGAGATGTTAACTTAGCATATTCTGATTTGGTCTCTATTTGTCATTATTCATCAATCACTCCAGATTCTGATTTAATTAGAGAGAATATAGGAAATTTTTTAATGTTTTAATTTATGGTCCTTCAAAACAATTACCATTTTTATGGTCCTTCTTAATAAATATTTTTTCTTAGGTCCTTTATTATAATTTTACCTAAAAAATCAGAGTTACGCCCAGGGAGAGAGCCTGGTAACTGAAGATGGAGTGGAGGTTAGGATTAGAAAATCCTTGGGCACGCATTTTTCTTTTAAAAGGTCTTCCTAATTCGTTTGTGGTATGAAAAGATTGATCAAGCTAGTATTATTTATATTTTATAGTTTTATTTTATTTTTACATTTATTTTGGTATCCCGTCCGGTTCACCGGAACTTTTGGTTCTGACTAATCTGGATTTCGCTCCGCGTTGGACCTACGGTCGTGGAGGAAGAACTCCCAACACTATTTTTTTCATTCTCACGCCTCGAACCGAGGACATGGTGGTGGGAGAACAAGTCTCTTACCACTTGCTCCCAATGTATGTTGGTTCTTATATCACTCCATTTTTTTTGGTAAAATTCTTATATCACTCTTAATTGTGTGTTATTTTATTTTATTAACTTGATAGGAGCCTAAAGCCCATAAGTATTGGGCTTAAAATGTATCCACATGTTTGAGTCTTTTAATTAAGGAGCCCATTTCATCTGTCTGGTGTCCTTGGTTCAGATTATTATGTAATATGCCTAATTACTATTATCATAGGTTTTGGGCTTATGTATTTGGATTAGTTAGACTACCTAGTTCAGATTAATTACCTTTAATTAGGTCAATGGTCATATAACATGAATGTTAGTATAATATTAACAACATAGGACAAATACCTATAAGGAGTTGTAGGAAAATCGAGACAAAGTACAATACAAGAAGTATCATTTATAGCAAAACTAAAAACTAGAAAAATACCCAAAAATTTATATTACGAAGAGAGTGAGTCATTCCAATTGAAGCTACCTGCATGAACCACTTGAAACCACTTTGGTATCCCCTGGATTTGTAGATCTTTGAATTTTCTCCTAGTAGGATCATAAGTAGCCAAAGCCTTCCCTTTATACTCCAACAAAATCTCCCCATTGTCAAGAACACAAACAGCTCTAACACCCCTAGCTCTTGATACCGTCTTCAAGAATTTCATACAAGGGTCCAATTCATTATTCTCTTTCAACCCCTTAGGAATATGATTCCGAATGCTGAATTCCTTGGTCCAAGATTCCTTTTCCCCATAAGTTTTCATTACCCATATCTCTAACCTTCCTCTTCTGCAGTAAAATGCTGCAGAAAGACAACCCTTTATCACAAGCAAATGGAATTCATGTTTCTTCAAAGCTTCACGTTCAGGTTTTGGAACCTCATCAAATGACTCGTTTGTGAGATCAAATGAAACAAGAGCACTCCAACGACTCCTTCCTCGTTTCCGTTGCTGGGTAACCCAATGGAGTCTTCCATTAACAAGAATCTGTTGAGTGCATTGAACAAAATGATACCCCACTTCACCAATTTCTCTCCACTTTGAGTTCCTCATACTTAAAATTAAAGCCTTTGAACATGGTTCTCTATGATCTTTGGAGGGCTTCACGTTTATGATTTGAACAACTTTGAATTCCTGAGTTTTCTCAGCGAACCCAAATCCAATCACAGACTCTTGATTTGGATGTTTCACAGGTTGAGGCAATTGTTTAAGGAAATTGGTGAAAGGGTTATACAGATAGAGTTTGTCACCGAACAAGCAATCACACACACACAGTACGCCATGCCATGACGCTACTACATCAAATTCAGGCATCCAAGAAGTGAAAATTGGAAGGAGATTAGAGGCCTTTTGGGTGTTACCTGGGGAAGAATTGAAGTATGCCAAGCAAACTTGACTTCGAATCGGACTGTCACAGTGAAAGATTAAGCACTGATTCTTCTTGGTGATGGTAGAGAGATGACGGGAAATCGAAGGGTCTTGTGCCAAGGATCGCCATGATCGGCAAACATACATGAAATTGATCAAAGACGAAGTGGGAAGCTTTGAAAATATCTCAGAGACGAGCTCGCAAGGGAGTCTGGTGAGAAAATCGAGTGGTGGTGCGCGATCTTCAAGCTTGGGTCTCTTGCTTCGACTCTGTTCTGCTGAGTACAAATCCATGGATGAGGTTTGGAGAAAGAAATGGAAATTTGGAAGAAGGGATGGATGATTTGATGGAGGGTATCAAAAGAGAGATGTGAACAAGGAAGAAATTTCTCTGACTAAGACAAAATTAAGAATCGAGTATCGGATTTTGTGAAAGAGAAATTGGATTTGCTTGTTTTTTTTTTTTTGGTTTGGCTTGTTCTTTTCGGCCAATGAATTTGGCCTTGCTTTTGGACCCTGCTTTTCGTATTTCAAGAAAGTGGGGAGGAAAGTTCCTCACGTTTGAAAAATGAACACGCATATGGAAAACTGCAAAGTTAATGAAACTTTTTAGGTCAAATGTCAACTACTTAAAATTTAGACGGAGTTTTATTTTAATTATTTGATTTCAAAAATGTTTTTAATTCTTTCAACTTGAGTAAATTTAAAGTTAGTATTATTAATTTTGAGTAAATTTCAAGAAAGTTTCAAGTTAGTATTATTAATTTTATTAACAAAAAATGTTGAGTGAGTAAATTTAAAATACTGACATATCTATATAGAAATTGATTTTACAATTAAAATATAAAAATAATTATATTAAAGAAATGTAGTATAATTTTGACATATGAGCATTTTAAATTTGCCATTTTCGGTTAGTAAAGTTAACAGTGTTAACTTGAACAGACTAAAAACATAATTTTTAAAATTAAAGGATTAAAATAGAACCTCATCTAAATTGAAAAGAATAAAAACATACTTTAGCTTAATTTTTTAATTGTCCCACCGTGGTTCTTCTTCATGACTTTATATTTATATATAGGGTTAAGGTGCGATTTTTCTTGAAGTATGCGTCAGGAAGCGATTTACCTCTAAAAGTTTTTTGGCGTAACGATATTTTTTTCCTCCGTTAAAAACCCTAACGTTGATTGTTAGTTAACCGTTATGGCTGAAATTAGCAAGAATATCGCTATACCGAAAACTTCGGAAGCGAAATCGCTTCGTAAGCATACTTTAAGCAAAAGAAAATCAACCTTCACCCTTATATATAAATATCATATTTGTTATATTTATATGTTGCTTATAATTCTAAATTCAAAAACTATATTATTCAGTAAATCATTAAAGCAGTCGGGACCATAATGATTTCGTCCATATATGGTGACACATGTGATTGTTATGATTTGGTTATTTCTCCCCCGCGTCAAAAAGAAAGGGGGAAAATCTATCTTAGAGTCCATATTAGCAAAAAAAATAATATAAAAAAATGTCCAATAAAAAGTCACATGTCAAAAGAGGTCCTAAGGCCTTGTCTAGTATTATTTCATAAAACGTTAATAACTAAATCAATCATATTAACAACTAAATTAATATCTGTTAACAACTAAATCAATCGCATTAACAACAATTTCCTAACAACTAAATCAGTTCCATTAATAACTAAATCAGTACCCGTTAACAACTATATCAGTCTCATTAACAACTAACGTTTTATGAAATAATATCAAAAAAGGCCCTGACATGTGACTTTTTCTTGGACATTTTTTTGCTAATATGGACCCTGAGATGAATTTTCCAAAAAAAAAAAAAGGTTATTTCTTCCGTTATTTTTTCATGAACACAAATTTTATAATTTGAAGTATGGGAAAATTCTATTAAAATGCAGATGAAATGCCCAAATTGTAATTTCTTCCGTTATCAACCAATGTCTTCAGTCTTCACGATCACGCCCTTCAGTCGGTGGTACGGACGAGTTCACGCGCACACTCAAGAAAGACAATTGCAATAGTGAGAGAACTTTTTCCACAATAACTGAAGTTAAGAATTTTTTTGGACATCTCACTAGGGTATCATATAACTAAATTTTTCCCTTCTCTTTTCTTTTCATATGCATAGGGTATTCTGGACATCTCACTAAATTAAATCCCTAATTGTATCATATAATCTAATTAATTATTTGTTAAGTATAATTTGGATAGTTGAACTGTTTTTTAATATAATTTCCCAAAAATATCAAGAAATGCGATAATTAGTCACATAAAAAAAATACCATAATATACGTAAAGTTTATTAATTGGTGATAAGTACATTCATAAATATGCTTTTAAGTATATTCTAATCCAAATTAGAGTAAAACAAAAACAAAATCACGTCTGGCCAAGCTCTTTATTCAATCCAAATCATTTCTTAGAAATGCAAATTAATTTCTAACCTCAACTTGTTTTAAATCACATTTTTCCACAATTTTCATTGTATGAGTCATAAGCTAATTTATCTTATGTAACTTGCTTAATTCTGAATTTCTCGTTTATTCTTGTAAATAAGAACTAAAGTGATTTTCCTTCATTCAACAAACTTACTCTTTTATCATAAAATTTAATTCAAATAGCTTACATAAGCACAACTCACCCTTTTTGCCTAAACATTTCTACACTTCAATAAGATATATACCATCAAATCCCTCCAATATTATTGGAATATGGTAAAAAGAAGGGATGTGTTTTTAAAATTCATGTCTTTATAAAGTAAACAATTTATGTTGTTCATAAATCGACATATAAGCTTCATGAATCAACATAATAGGTTTAGGAATTTAACTTATTAGATTCATAAATCAACATATGACGTTATTTCATGAATAATCTAACATATGGTTGCATTAGGTCAAGAGAAGCTCTTGAGGACTATAATGAAAATTAAGAATTACTCTCACACACACACACAGAGAGAGAGAGAGAGAGAGAGAGAGAGAGAGAGAGAGAGAGAGAGAGAGAGAGAGAGAGAGAGAGAGAGAGAGAGAGAGAGAGTGTGTGTGTGTGTGTGTGTGTGTGTGTGTGTGTGTGGGGGGTAACTGAAGATGGAGAGGAGAGAGGTATGGATTAGGAAATCCATGTGGTAACTGAAGATGGAGAGGAGAGAGGTATGGATTAGGAAATCCATGGGCGTGCGCACGCGCGCACACACATATATATTAAAAAAATATTCCTTTTCTTTATTTGTGGTACGAAAAGATTGAGCAAGCTGATATTATTTATATTTATAGTTTTATTTATTTTTTACATTTTTATTTAAATCATTAATATTTTTGCATTTATTTTAATTCTGATATGCAATTTGTGATATTTTGAACTATTTTCAATTACTTGATTGTATTTTTATTTATGCTAAAATATTATTTGAAGTTTGTTGTAAAAAAAATATTTAAAGCCTAAGAAGACCCAAGTGGCATGCTTCAAGCCCCACGGAGAAACCTCAAGTTGGTGTATTCATTGTTGTAAATTCGGTTGTGCTTGTGGGTTCACATGTAGAGTTAACCGCTTTTACGTTTTTACATCTTGTAAAATTATGTCAGCCTACTCTTAAACTTGTCTTAGCCTTTTCAATTTGATCTTGTTCATGGTTTTTTATATGATGAACTTCATAGAAGTTTCTTTGCACTAGTTATTCATGTTAGCATATTTAATTTTAATGATTCATATTTTAAATATATTTAAATCAAACTAATGTCATTTTATATTTTTATTATTTAATTGTATACTTTTAACACTTATTTATTAATAAATTTAAAATCATAGTGAGTTTACAATCCAAATTCTTCATGTAGGTTTACTTTATTGTTACCAATTTAGTTAACCATTAAAGGCTAAAGGACGCTTGATAGGCTTAAGGGGCAAGCTTAATAAACCATTAGAGCCGAGTTAGTGTCCCTGGTTTTTAGTCTTTTAATCTATATACTTCTAATGGGTTGAACTTTAATCGAGGAGCCCAATTGTTCTAGGTAAAATCCCTTTGAGGTCGGTCCAAAGGGATCAAGAAAATGTCAAAAAGTCCCACAGAAAATTCTGATGTAGAAAAGATCTCAAAGAGTTATTAAAATCCATAGATGAAGTTGTTAATCACCTATTGAAGGAGTTGTTAATGAGACATTTTTGACATTTTTTTTTATTCCTTGGGACCTTAAAGGGATTTTCCCATGATAGTTTTCGGATAATAAGTTTTAAAGATAACAAATACTTGCAAAAGAATGTAGACTTGATGATTCAAGTCACTTGAGTGTACAACAGTTATTAAAACCAAAACTTGAATCAGAAAGCCAGTTTCAAAGTGTCTGGTATGAACACACTCGAGTGTTACTCTGAACATTCGAGTATTGGCTTCATAATCACAAGAAAAGTGTCTGACACTCGCTTCCATTATGGAAGTACTGTGTTGGACATTCAAGTGTTTAAGTGAACACTTTGAGTGTTGCCCCAACACTGGTAATATCAATGTCTGAAACTTGTATTCATTTTGGAATCAACAAGGCTAACACTCGAGTGGGCTCATTAACACTCAAGTGTCAAGGTAATTTCTCTCAAGGTCAGTGCATGATACTCGATGATGAATAAAGACTTTGTGACACACTTGAAGTGTCATTCAGTGACACTCGAGTGTGACTAAAGGACACTTTAGTTCTTGGTAAAGATTAATGCATTTTCTCTAAACTCTATCTTTTGAACAGTCTCCTATCATACACACATAGCATCAACAGTCAAGTATGGAAAAAGGACACTCGAGTGTGGATTTATGATACTCAAGTATCTAGAAGAAAACATATCTTTTCAATTGAGCTTCATTTTGAATAGTAAGAGATCAAGTTCATTGACACTCGAGTGTTGAAGAACAACACTCGAGTGTGGGATAAATGACACTCGAGTGTCACCTGTTCTTGTACTTAACCTTAATCTTTATAAATTTAAATTCACTTATTATCATCTTATAACTTTTTATTATTACTCATTATTATTCTCAATGCTTCTAAACATGTTTATTAATGAGTTTTAGATAATTAGTTGAAGGATTTCATGAAATCCTCAAAAAGCAAGATTTGTGTTAGACCATTAAATGATGTAGCAGAAAACAAAGCACACACAAGGAAACTCAGTCAGAGTAGGTTAAATGATCATACTCTGAGACACCCATTCCGGTGAAAGGCAAAGAGACCTAACCTATGCAATCCCATAGCATACCAAAAGCATGTCGTCTACAGATACGTGGATGCAAAGTGAAAACAACTCAATCTTGATTTTTGTCAACAACTCCAATTTGTGTCTAACGAAAAGTTTGGAATCTTATAACGAATATATTGAAGCTTCTCCAACGACTATTAGTGGAGTTCAACTATAAAAGCCAGAGCATTCAATACAGAGCTAATTAACAACCAACAATACAGAGCTAATAACCAACGACGGTAAAATTTACTCAGTTATTGCTCATTAATACTTTCAGAAGTATCTTGTGATATTTATATTCTTAAGTGATCATATATCTACTCCGTGAGAGAGTCTTTATATTTCAATTTATTGTTGTAAAATCTCAAGGTAGTGGAACCTTGAGTGTGGTTGCCTGATTACATTTGTAAGGGGGAGTGAGTCCTGGTGAGGATTACTCTGTAAAAGCTTGTGTAATTGTTGAAAGATAGTGAAAATCTCAGAGACGCTCTAAGGACTGGACGTAGGTTAAGATATTAAGGCCGAACCAGTATAAATCTATGTGCACACTTCGGTGATATCTTTTTAACTTTTCCTTCTTGATTTAATTATTCTATGATTGTTTTAAATTTTTGTAAATCACCTAATTCACCTTCCTATTGGGGTGATACATTGCAACTAACATCCCATTGTTCTATTCTGTGTTCCTTGTTCATATCACTCTTAATTGTGAGTCTGCTTTTTTTTTTTTAAGAGTGAAATACTCTAATCATCTTACTGTTTTGCTTTAATTACACAAATATTCCCTCTTATTTTGAGATTCTATTTCTATACCCACCCAAACCATTAACTGATCGTTAAGTTTGACTTTTAAACTTTTGTTTTACTAAAATGCCCTTCTTTAACATTATAATTATTTAAACATATATACAATGTATGTGGGCAAAAAAAAATTATACCACCAAATTTTTATCCTAATAGATTTTTTTTTAAAAAAAAATCTAATAAATTAAAAATTTATAAATTTTGAGATTATAAAATTTATAATTTTAATTTCTTTTCATATTTATGGAAATTTATTTATTTTTAGTCTTTAAATTACTAAAAATATATATCAAACACATTTTTTCTATCAAATATAATAGATTATATATGTTTGAGAGATTGTATTAAGTCATTTAAATTTAAATTTTCATATTTTTTCTACAAAAATTTTAAAAACTTACTCAAATAAAGTTTGTGATATTTACAAGTTGTCAATTAAAATTTAGGATTATGTATTAAGGGTAAATTAGTAAATAAAGTTTATTTTTTTATATATAAATTTAAATGTTAAAGTGTACCTAGTCCTTTAAGTTTTACATAATATATACTTTTAATTCCTTAACAAGTATACTTTTGATCCTAAAATTCTAACACCGTTAATGTTGCTAACGAAAAATGATGATGTAACATCCCAAATTTTAGGATTTGAAAATTTAAAATATTATATGGAAATTTATTTATGAAATTTTGGTTTAAAATAATTATTTGAATTTAAGGCTTATTTTTCCCCTGATTAATTTATTTTGGAAAAAAAAAAATCAAGTAAGGACCCATATTCATTTATCTATTGGAATTTATCTTTTTTTTTTTTTTCTGCGTCTTTATCGTTGACATAGGGATGGAATATGTATTATAAATTAGGTGGCCTTTTTAGCCGTGTCCTAAATAGTCAAATGTCCTCTTAGTGTTTTATTTGAAAGAAATTTTTTTATAGCTTATCTAATGTAACTTTGATGAACGAACTTACATAATACTTTTTATTGAACATTATGAAGAGGGAAAACACTAATCTTAAGTTAAAACTATATATATATATATATAGTTAATTTATATATTTCTAATTCGTTTTCTATAGGTTATTCAAATTCCATTAAATCTATATCTAAGGGTTCTAACTCTAATTCTTCTTCTTTTATATATATATATATATATATATGTGCGTGTGTGTGTGTGTTTGTTTTACTGATCTATATAAATAGTCACGTGTTAAATTTTATTTAGCTTTACCTTATCATTTTATTATAAATAACATATATATATATATATATATATATATATATATATATATATATATATATATATATATATTGATCAAAATGAATGCTATTAATTAAAAGGAATTACAAGGGGAATTAAATCCCAACATATCATGTTCAAACACAGGTCTAGCTATTTCGGACAACTATCCAAAAACTAGTAGATACCAAGCCTTCCTTAGCTAAGGAGTCGGCCAACTTGTTACGATCTCTTTGAATGAAGCACCACTTGAGTCTCCAATTTTTTCTCATGAATTCGTGAATCTTCCACATAATCATATTCCCACTAACAGAACTTCGTTATCCCGGAGCATTTCTATCGCCGATTTAGCATCGATTCTACAATAACACTTCTACACCCCAATTCCCAAGCCAACTCCAAACCCTTCACCACCGCCCACCCTTCCGCATCAAAGGCCTCACACATCCCAATAGAATGAGTGAAACCCCTACCCAATTGGCCTCATGATCTCTTAATACCCCACCACAACCTGCTCTTTTAGACAATCTAGAAACAGCCCCATCCACGTTCAACTTAATCCAGCCTCTTTCCGGAGGTTCCCAAACCCTCTCAGAAGCAAATACAGACAAAGAAAGACCATCTAAGTCCTGCACTTGCACAAAGCTCGACCAACAGTTCCAAATAATCACAACAGGATTAATGGTTTGACAAAATTCTCCCGAAACACAAAAAAGTTCCTCCAATTCCACAGCTTTCCATATAGTAACACCCCACAATAAACTCCAATTCCCATCTTTCAAAGTCCCCAGATCCTTCGACAAATTAAACATGGCCCAATTTTTAAGGACATAGAGAAAAAGGTAGGAATGAAAGCGGACTCAACTAACCTCGGCCACAAGTCTTTAGCAAATTTGCAATCCCTCAAAATATGTAGAGTGTCTTTCGTATCATTATTACACCAAGGACATAACGATGACATAGCGAGACCATTTACTCCGCCATAGATTAGTTGGTAACTGCTACTAAAAGCAATCCACATAAATACACGTATCCTCTCCGCACCTCTCCATTTCCATATCAGCTTATATAAAGAAACATAAGTTGCATCGTCAATACCTTCCACCATATTATATGCACTCTTAACAGAGAAGGTACCAGATTTCGTTCCCCTCCATGCCAAGCCATCCTCCCCAGCACTCCTCCTAGGCGGCATAACAAAGATTCAACCTCGTAACACCTCATTAGGAAGGATACACGTTAATCTTACAAGATCCCATTTATCATTTAGAACCCGGGCCAAGAACTACGCTCACTTCCTCTTCTCGCATTAATAGGGTACCTAATCACATCCTTTAAGGCTAAACTGGAAGAAGCCGTGATCGTAAAGAATTTTATAGACAATCCATTACGAACCATCCATTTAGACCCCTCCTCCACTATGTTCTTTTGTTCCACTATGAATTTCCAAACAATGGAATCCCCATTTCTAACCTCCATCGGGAATTATTATCTCTCAAAGATATATTTATGACATAACACTTCCGTCCAAAGCCCTTTAGCACCCATTAAAAGTTTCCAACCAGCCTTTGCTCCACAAGCCTTATTCATGGACGTCAATCTTTTAAATCCCAAACCCCCCATATTTTTTGGGAGAAGTATTTCCTCCCACCCAATCGGATGAAAACCATGAGAAGATGCCGAGTGTCCCCAAATAAAATTCCTCTGCAATCTTTCCACTTCATTACAAATTGAGACCGGAATTTTAGATACTTGCATCGGATACATGGGAATTGTATTTAACACAGATCTTGCTAAAGTAATTCTACCGGCTGTAGATAAGCTATTTTCCTTCCAGGCTGATAGCTTTTGACGAACTCTATCAATGATATAACTAAATGTCTCTTTAGGGCTCCTCTTCCTTGAAAGTGGGAATCCCAAATACCTACCGATTTCCGAAGAAATCTTCATACCTGATAAGGAGGCTATATTTTGCTTGATAGCGCCTGAAACTCTTGGGGAGAAAAATAACGACGACTTAATTTTACTCACTTTTTCTCCGAGACCTCACAAAACTTATCCGACATGACCTAACATACAATGCGCCCGATCGACAAGTAGCTTCACCAAAGAGTAACAAGTCATCGGCGAACATAAGATGCGATATCTCTGGGCCAGCACTAGATGCACGAATTGGTTTCCAGTGACCACTACTAACCTCGTCGCTGATCATATGGGACAATTTGTCCATACATAATACAAATAAAAGCGGTGAAATGGGATCACCCTGTCTTAGACCTCTCTTGGCCGAGAAAAAAGTCGTTTTCGAACCATTCCACAGAACATTATAAGAGACAGTGGAAACACATGTCATAATCAGGATATAAAACCCTCCTCAAATCCGACTTCCTCCGTACCTTCCTTAGAAAATTCCACCTAATTCCGTCATATGCTTTATCGAGATCAATCTTCATTGCAAACAAACCTCTTCGACCACGTGATCTTTTCATAGTATGCATCACCTCCTGGCCAACAATCAAGTTGTCCTGAATCTGTCTGCCTCTAACAAAGCTAGACTGAAAAGGGGAAACAATGTTGTTCATCAGAGATCTTAATCTACTGGTAATGACTTTCGTGACGCATTTATAATGCACCGAACATAATGAGATTGGACGAAAATGACCCATCACTTCCGGTTTATCCCTCTTCGGTATCATGCATATCGAGTTTGATTATGTGCTTCTAGCTTCGCTTCGTTCAAATACCTCCTTCACAAAATGGCAGAGGACCGACCCACCACATTCCACGCGATTGGAAGAAAATGGGGGGAACCCATCAAAACCAGGGGCCTTAAATGGCCCAATGGCAAACAAAGCTTTTTTTATTTCATCCATCATCGGAATCTTACCCAGGGATATCAGCTCATCCTCCTCTAGCCGAGGGAAGCTAGTAACTGTATCATGCCATAACAACGCACCATCGTCTGATTGATCCTGATATAAATCTTTGAAGTGTTTCACCGCCATGGCCTTCAGTTTATCTTCATCATCAATCCAACTTCCACCATCGTCTTTTAGCATCAAAATTCTATTACGGCGTTGCCTCATTGTGGCTTTCAAATGATAGAACTTGGTGTTCCTATCCCCTTTTGTAATCCATTCTGAGCGGGATTTTTGGAACCAATTCAATTCCTCCTGCTTCAACAAATTATCTAGGTCCACTTGAAGCTCCTTGTCTAAATTCGTCAGGAACTGCGCTTGTGGGTAGTTAGGGGAATTTTGAATCCCTTTCAATCTTGCCAGAAGAATTCGTTTCTTCTTCTCGAGTAACCCAAAGCTCTCTTTATTCCAGGTAATCAAGGTCCTCTGAAATTCCTGAAGAGCCCCAGTTAATTCTTCTTCACCTTTCCAATTTGATTTCAGGAACTGTTCGAAAGAGTCATGAAGCATCCACATTGCTTCAAATCTGAACGGTCGATCCCTCTTCACCATCGTCTCAGAATCGAAAATTAAGCAACGGGGTTGTGATCGAAAAAAAGAGTACGAGGAGTACCTTCGAAAGCACTCGCTAAACTCCGGAGCGCTAGGAACCGATTATTCACCAAAGTGCACGATCCAACCTCTCATACAATCTTGCGCATCCAGGAATCAAAGGTCCCTTCCATGTAAACAATGGTCCTTGAAAACCAAGATCCGACAAACCACATTCTTGGATCTGATCATTGAACCATTGAATTCTGTTCTGACTACATTGAACTCCTCCTCTTCTTTCTGATAACGCCGCAATATCATTTAAGTCACCATAGACTACCCAGGGTACTACGATTGAACCAGAGAATAATCTGAGTTTCGACCAGAGTTCCGATCTGAGATTGGAATGTGGAACTGCGTAAACCGCCGAGAGAAAGAAGGAAGGACGTCCTGGCAATTCACAAAATAAATGAAAAAACTGCATGTTTTCTTCTACAATATTAATCTTAATTTCTCTACTTTGCCAAACCACTACAATTCCACCAGAGCGTCCCAGACTTGGAATAAACTTTAAAGAATCGAAACCCCAAGAAAGTAGCCTTTGAAAGGGTTGATCCGTAGAGCTTTTCGTTTCTGCCAAAATAATCATAGTTGGCCTAAAACCATTACAAACCGCCTTAATATTTGAGAGAAGCCTTCTACTACAAGCCCCCCTTGTGTTCCAATATATTATTTGGTCCATTAAAACCCACAAATAGAAAGGCCCAAAACTCATCGATCACAAGGAAACCGGGTCTCTTGGACAATATAATTATCCGACCCGTCCCCAATATCCTCTTGGACAACCTCTGGAGAAACCAAACTTTGACCCACTTCTCCTTGATCCATATGATCATCCAGCAACTCACCTGGATCATGCATTTTATCGACACCATGGGCTTCAACAGGTAGCCCACCTGGACTATCCCCTTGAGAGATCATGGTTGTATCATCACCTTTACCTACTGGCCCACTTGAACTCGGCCCAGGCTTAGAGGGGGTACCTGCTGGAATCAAAGTTAAAGTCCCATTTCTCTTCTCCCTTGCTCGTTTTTCCACTCTCTTCACGCTTCCACTACTCTGCTCGTGTGAACCCATAATAACGTCCCTCGTGTCAGCCCCATTCCCTGCCTCCTGACTCTTTTGTCCCTTTTTACCCTTTTTATGCGCCCATACAACAACAGAGTTTTGGTGCTGCTTCTGTACGGCCACCACCTCCTGACCACTCGTGCCATGCATCGCCATCTTGTCGGCCTCATTCTTCTGCAACGGCTCTGTCTCTGCAAGAACCTCGAACCGCGACCCCGTGTCCTCCTTTCGCTGAGGTCCCTCCTTACCCTCCTTCGTCTTCCTCGGACGTTTCGGTTTCTGTACAGTTTTCCAGTGATCCCGAATATCGCCAGAAATTACGTCGTTCATCTTCTCGGTCATCGCCGTCGACACCCCGTTACTCTTCCCTTGCTCATTTCCAGTCTCCATCTTCTTCTTCTTCTTCGGACATAGCTCCCCCACATGTCCATAAAATCCACACTCAGAGCACAAAAGGTGAAGGCCTTCATACTCAAGGAAGTAGTCCACGTTATCCAATCGAAAACCCGCCATGAGTTTTTCTTCCAGGTTCACCAAAACACAGATCCGAGCATAGTGGCCTCTCAGATGTGAAGTTGTGTTTATATCAATCTTAATAGTATCCCCCAATCTATCTCCAATGATCCTCAAAGCCTCGCGGTCATAATATTCCAAAAGAACTTTCGGCATGCGAATCCATACCGCCACCTTATCCGTTTTCGCCCTTGCTGGAATGAAGTTAGGCTCCCATGGCCTCACAGTAAGGTAATGATCATATATCATCCATGGACCCCCAGTAAGAGCATTCATATAGTCCTCCTTATTTGACAACTTCACCACGAAAAAACCATACCCAATATCAATAAGTGAAACCACACCACGCTTAGCCCACAGTGTCTGAAGTCTGGTAAGTAAAGCTTTATAACCGATAGACTTGTCTAATAACTTAACAATTACCGCTTTCCGCCATGCTCTGTACAATCTCCTCTTCATCTTCCCAGAGAAGGTGAACGTCGGAAAATTACGATCCGGGTCCTCCGTAATCACACAGGGAGGTTCATTATCTTCAGCATCTTTTTCATCCTCCGACATCAATCCATCGGCCCCATTGCCATTAACCTTTTCGGACTCATCATCAGAGCTGTCTATATCGCCATTCTTACCTTTAAGTTTCTCCACAAAGGACAAACCTCCTTTGCTATATTCAGATTTTTTTGTACCTAGCTGCGGCCAGGAAGCCAAATCAAGACTGCTGCCCTTTTCCTTCCCATCATTCTTTATTTTCTTTGAGCTTCGGACTAAGATGTCGTCCTCCTCTTGTGATAGAGGAAGCTGTGCGCCAAGTTTTCCTCCCGTCATACCACAACGTTATATATATCCCTTCAAAAGTCATTAGCTCATATACTTAACCTCAGCCCATTTACCTTTTGGCCCAAAACAATGTACCATATTGATATACTCCAATCCATTCAATCCATTGATTTGCACAGTATCTATTCCATGATTCATTCCGTCAAACACAGCAGGGGAAAAATGCATCAGCAAATCATTTTTTTTTTATTGCTTTTCTTCCTCTGCACTCACAACACCAAACACGTTAGTAAATCTCATTTTGGTCAAAACATGTAACCAAGAGATCAAAGCAAAGCCCATGCTTTCTCAGCTCATTATTTCCCTACGGTTTACACGAAAACACAGAGATGGCAGCAGAGATTTCTACAGAACGCCATCCCTCCTCCATCCTCCTCGAGCCCAAAGTCCACACCATATACCCAACGATCCTTCTTTTTCCCTTGGTCTGTGCTGCTCGGTCTGGCCCCTTAGGTCCTTATAAATGTTGTTGCTTCTTGACTCTCATTCAAAAAAAAAAAAACGAAACAGATAGAGAGCCAAGAGGGAGTCGAGAGTGAGAGACAAAAAATTAGAAGGAGAAAGAGAGAAAACGTTGGAGCCGTGACTGTGTGTGCTTGCTCTGTTCTTAAACCAGAAAAACAGAGGTAAGTTAAGCTTCCCTTTCCTTATAGCTTCCATGATTTCCAGCTTGAGAATTGATGATGGAGCAGTTGGAAATATAGTTATGAATCCTTCTCTGCTTTCTAAACATTAAAACAAAGTATTGTCAAAATTATATATATATATATATATAAAGAGGTAGTTCATAAGAAAAGAACCAAAGTTGTTTTTTTAAAACCCAACGTTGTTGTCATGAGGATATATATATATATATATATAAAGCTGTGTACCTGGGAAAATATAAGAAAAACTATATATGAAAAGAGGAGGCTTACTGTTATGAATAAATGCATATATATATAACATTGAATAATAAAACAGAGGATATATATATATATATATATATATATATATATATATATATGTGTGTGTGTGTGTGTGTGTGTATTGTAAAGTTTGATTTCCATGGGTTTTAAGCGCAAGTTTACTGATTTATATATCTATATATATGAAAGAAAACTGTGATACTTTACTCCTTATATCAATATATCAGGAAGCTTGTGGTCCCATATATGCCAATTGCTACGCACAGGGATTATAGGAAAACGTGGCTGACATGTTGTTTACTTATATATACATATATTGCTATAGTTGGGATTTGATATATTCTGCATGTTGAGTGTTTTAACGCTGTACTATAAAGGACAGAGAAGGAAATTGTGTTATATTTTATATATATATATATATATATATATATATATATATATATATATATATATCATTTGCATTTGGAAAATAATATGATACTTGAGGATTGGTATTTATTAAACACTTAATTTAAAGTGTTAAGGTATCCCTGAGAGTTTAAAATAATTGTAGAGAAATAATAATAAATAATAAAATAATAAGAAAAATAATAGTAATAAAATAAATAAATAGTAATAAATAATAATATTATTACTAAAAAATGGAATAAATAATAAATAGAAAAGGGAGTTATTAATTAATACCAAATAGAAAGGAGAATTAATAATTACAATGGTATCACTGATTTTTTTTAGTACCGTCATAATTTGCCCATTTCAAGCATTTTAAATTTATTATTAAAATTTGTATTTTTTTTAATTTTATGAAATTATAAGTTATAATTTTATGTAGAGTTTTAGAAGAGTTATTAATGGTTAGTAAATTGATTGTGATAGATTTATTTTTGGCGTGTGTTTGAGCTCTTGGATTAGGAGCAGTATGATAATAGTTAGCTTTGGCGAGAGGTAACCACTTTCCACTTGTTATGTATATTGGTATGTTGTTTGTGAGTATTTTGAGAGATAATTATGAATATTTTAATAGAAATTTCCTCGTGGAACCTTATGTTTTGAATTGTGAAATATATGCATATATTTATATAGAGTAAATACCCTTTTGGGTCCCCGGAAAAAAACACGAGACCCCATTTTGGTCCCTCACACAAAGAAATGCCCTTTTTAGTCCCTGAAAAGGACGAATAAAGGTCGATTGGTGAACATTTCGGTCCCTCGCAAATTTCCAAAAAGTCCTTTTTAGTCCATAAAAAAGTCACAGGGACTAAAATGAGGTCCGTGTTTTTTGTCGGGGACCCAAAAAGGTATTTACTCTATTTATATATGTGTAAGAATTGGGAATTGAGATAGTATGATATGGTTATGAGAATCATTTAAATAACATGTTATGAATGTGAAAATCTTGGAAAAATTCCTATTGAGTTATTTATTATGATAGTTATGGAAATGGTTGAATTGGGAAGAAATGAAGTAATTTATTCTACCACGTGGTGAGGCATCCATTGGTGCACGATGGTTGGCTTTCTATTGTCCCACCTGTTCAATGAGAGACTGACCCACTAGTGCAATGAGGGCTTACGACACCCCACTAGTTCAATGAGGGGAAAAGACCCATGGTCTGGGACATGTGCTCTGAGAATTTTGGCTAGTCCTCATCACATGACCAGTGAGCTTTCGAGTAGCCAGTAGTATGGATGTAACTTAGCCATGGGTCTAGTCGGAGGAAATAAGGCAGTTCGGTTGGATTGATGGGAGGCATCTTGGGAATTGTGTTAATGAAAACTGTGATACATAATTTCTGATATGAAATTTTGTGATGTGGATATTGGTGAATTATATTTTTAATATTTTGTTATATAAATTGTTACACTTGTCACCTCACTAGCACATATTAGTATTCGTAATAAGTTGGATTGATGGTTACCACATTTTTTAGGTAATAACTCCCGTGCGGGTCTATCAAGGAAGACCTCGGAAGCTTAGGCTACTTCTATCGAAAGTAGCGTTTCTATCTTTTTGGGTATATGTTGGATGATTGTATATTGCCACGTTAGGGCTCATTCTGCATACTCTGATTTAATTTGTATATTTTGGTAAATGATGAAGCATTACTTAGTTGTTGATCAACCCTTAATTAGTTATTATGTTAAGTGAAATGGAGGATGTTTCAGCTGACGCAACGAACTCAAGTAATGATTAATAACATTTATATTACACAAATTTTATATATTCACCAATTTACCCATATTTTAAATTTAAGCTTAATAACATTTAATTACACTGTCATCACTTAAGTTTACATCGTTAGCACTTGAGTTTGCATTTTCCGTTAGCAAACTTAACAGTGTTAGAACTATAGGACTAAAATTATACTTTATAAAGTTAAGGGATAAAAAATATACCTCATGTAAACTTAAAGGACTAAAAGTATATTTTAGCCTAAATTTAAATGAAAAAAATATATTCTTAGAATCTTTTTGGAATATTCTTAACTGCGTCAATGGTTTGGACTTAAGTGTATATTTTCAAAATAGAGGGGAGATTTGTGTAAGTAAGGCAAAACATAAAGGTGGTTAGAGTATTTCACTTTTTATTTTTATTAAAGGATAATTAATCTGCGTGTCTTTATAATTTCAACCAATTTTTAAGTAGGTCCCTATAGTTTTCCCCTCTTTTTATCAAATCCTTATACTTTCACTTGTTTTTAATCAGGTATTTATAGTTTTTTGTTTACCTTTTTGTTAGGTCTTTATTGTTTCACTGGATTTTTTATTGGGTCCTTGTAGGCTTTTTTGGATTTTAATTTATTCATTTAATTTCAAGTTAAATCAATGAATTCCATTAAAATATAATTTAAGAATAATAAATTTAAATGAATAATTATGTAATTTAAAAAATAATTAATATAATTAATTATTAATTTTGATTCTATTCTATTTCATGAAAAAAATTATTATTATTATTATTATAATTCATATTTTATAATTATAAAAATAAAAAACATATATATAAATAAATTTTTAATTAAAAAAATGATGAGGAATGTTAAAATTTGAAACATAATAATAAATTTATCTAAAAATAGAATATAATTTTAATTAACTAATTACTAATTGAATTATTTAATTATTAATTTAAATTTATTATTCATAATTTATATTTTAATATTTTCCATTTATTTAAATTTCAAATAAATAAATAAATAAATAAATAATTTTTTTTTTTAAAAAAATCTACAAGGACTCAAGTAAAAATCAAGGACATGATAAAAATAAAAGTAAATACAAGGACCTCATTAAAAACATGTGAAAGTATAAAGACTCGATAAAAAGTTTAAAAAAACTAGAGACCTAATTAAAAATTGGTTGAAACTGTAAGAACCAGCTGATTAATTATCTCTTTAATTGTTGAAAAATATTAACATTTTAAAAAATTAAAATTTAAAAATTATTTAGATATTTTTTGAATGTAAAATTAATCACTACGATTATATTAGTCTTAAAACAAATTTGTAAATGATATATTTTTTCCAATCGCTTTAGGGGCTCTTTTCGTTTTAAGACTTTGGAATGAATCAATCACCTTGGATGGAAGTTGGTTAGAAAAACGGCTAAAAAACTCCGATCTAGTGTGGGTACTCAGTAAGTCAATCGGATTCAGTGGCATCAGACGAAGGTTAATTCTTTAGGAGTGTGAAGTGTAATTATTTTTCCGTTTATTTTTCCAGCCTTTCCTATATGTATATGATGCCTCAAATTATCTCTGAATCTATGTACTTCTATTCTATTATAAACTGAGACAAGATTTGCTTCAGATCCAGATATATTTTGTTAAATATTTTTTTCCTGGTATCTATGTATTGTTATATTGATTATACATTAAAAGACACGGGAAACGTTATGTTGAACAACCAGGAAGCCAAAACGGAACCAAGGAAATTTCACTTTTGAGATTCAGTTCCAGGAACACTGAGGATTTAGACCGTGGGATGTCACTGGATACTTGCTGAGCGATTGGAAGACTCGTCCGCGAGACCTTGAATCTGATTTTGAAGAAGCGTGACATGGTTGTAAAGAAGAGAATGAGGCGAAAGGAATGTCACCAAGACCACCGGAAACGACAGCCATAAATGCCGGAAAACTGAGAGAGAGGGAGCTGGTTCCGACGAACCGACTGGTGCTGCATCCTGGTCGGAAGTGACCCGGATGGAGGTTGAAGAGGAACCGGATTCTCTCAGAATTCGGTTACTCAGTATCCCTCAGTTTCTCTACATCTGGACCGTCCAAAAATTGATCCAACGGTGTACAGAGGGACATATAATCTATTTTTAAAATTTTCATCTCTACACCTTGCGGTTAGGGATGGAAACAGGCCAGGGGCCTGTGGCCTGGCTTGTTAAAAGCCTGGTCAGGCCTGGCCTGTCAAGCTAACAGGCCAGGCACATGCCTAATTCTAGGCTGTTTGCCTTAACAGTCGGCACAGCCGTTAGTAGGCCTATGAAGCCCGACAGCCGGTTAAGAGGGTAAAGCGTAAAAGGGTATAAAATATATAAATATATATATATATTTTAAAAAATAAAATTGTCTCGTGCCCTCTTTGTCTTTGCCTAACTCTTTTTTTTTGGGCTCAGAGAACTGCCTAACTCACATAACCCTAATTCCCAAAACCATTTCATTTCCTCCTCTGAATGTATAGCGCTGCCATCACCCTCATCACCTCCAGCTCCGTCGGTTTCACCCTCATCGCCCTCTCCGGCTTACCCAACACCGGCATCTGCTCCTTCTCTGGCTCCGGCAAAGACATCACCCACACCGTCCCCTGCCAATGTTCCTAAGCCGGGTAAGTACTGTAGATAAGCCGTTTCTTAAATTTGGCTCATTATTCACAGGACAACGCAATCTTGAAACCTGTTCCTCCTCTTTATGAAAAGATTTGTAAAGATAAGCCGCTGAGCATGGCGGATCATGAATCTCAGTTGCCGTTCAACACCGTCTTCTACAATCTGCCCTTTATGAAAAGATTTGTAAAGATGATGTCCAGAAACCATACGTCCATCGCTAATGAAAAGGTTTCTAGATCTGTACTTAATAACAAGATGGAAGATGATTTTCTTGTAGATAATATGATAATTCATATTGAAGGAGAAATAGCCGACACTTTCACTACCGATTCAATTATTGATGATTTCAAGTCATTAAAAGAGCGAAGAGCATTACTTTAAGTGCGGGTAATTTTTAATTGTTTCATTTAGTATAGTGTTTTATTAATTTTGTATTATAAATTACATTGTTAACTTTTAATATTTTGATATATTATATAACAGACGATCTTCTAGAATTTCATGATATCTTCTCATTTTGTAATTGATATGACATCCATACTAGAAACATGTATGATATCTTATACATTAGAATTGTTAAAATACTTTTATTTTAAATCTGAATATTTTACTATGCTTTTACCCATTTTACACTACACTGTGGATGAAGTTAATTGATTTTTCATTCTAAACCTCGGCATCTTGCCTTCCAATGTTGTGGTGGTCAATTACATGAAATTGATGGTTGAACCAAAGATTCACAACGCCTGCTTGTGAGTATATCCTCCAATTCCTCATAATCCTTTTTGATTCTCCATGACTGTTTGGGTTTCAGATCTAACTCTGAAATCTCGGTTTTAAACCGTAGGCAGTTCCAGATCTAGGGCATGTCATCGTCAAGTTCGCAGGTACAACTGCTGTTCTCTCAAATTTCATTTCCAATTTGTACCTATTCGCTTTCATAAATATATTGCTCTTCACATATTTCTTATATCCATTATCTTTCTGTTTAAAGCTCTATTCACATATTACATAAGAAAAAATATTTTTTAAAAAAGTTGATTATGCCGTGTTACTTATCCATATAGGTATGAACTAAATGAAGAAAAAGTTGAATGGATTATATACGATATAGATGTAGGGCAGCAGCAACACTTTGATATGTTCTTTAAGGTATCTTTCATATGCTAATGTCCAAATTATTTTGTGGCTGAATTTTGTTATCGTATAAATTGTTCTTGCCAATATAGTCACCCTTATCTTTCATACTTTTCTTATTTGTGTTAAATAATCCAGTTTATTACTTAGTTTATTCCTAAGAAGCCAGTCACGGTTGAGTCAAGTGTGAAGTTCTGAGTGTCATGTTATGATTTGCTTGATGAAGCCAAGAATCGCAGCAAAAGTGCCCCAATGGAACGTGGTAAATTTCATTCATGTATGGTATGGTCCTTCATAGTTTTACTATATGCATCGAGACCACTACATGCATATTAGTCAAGCGACACTTTTTTTCTATGTTTTTTCCCTTTGTCTCACCAAGTATCCTGGAGATTGGTCTACAGAGTTTCCTAATATAAGTGAAATGTACATACTCATGAAAATTTATCAACTCCATCATCGAGAAATGCAACCATTTACTCGTGGGCACGTAAATCTGTCTCTTGACTAGGAGAATAAGTCGAGATAGTTTGGTTTGTGAATTGGTTTTTTTGTGATTTTTGAAATCATGTATCTTTAAATCCTTCCAATGGTTTTAAACTAACTGAATGTGGTTGTTGATTCTCTTATTTGACATTTCTTTTTCCCTCTATTATGTTGTGTATGTCATTATTTGGATTTGTTAGCTAAAGTGTTCACCTTGCTCATGGAATTGTTCTGTTAAAACCTTTCAATCTTTATCCTTTCAAGTACATTCTAAAAATTGATCATGTTGTTAGTCTTGCCTTTGCAAAGTGGGGTTTCTAAAAAAGAATTTTGCATTGTTAAAATAATATCATTTGTTATACATATTACTTGTTCAGTTGTGTTATGCTCTAATTCTATATATTTGATTAATTTTTTTCAAGGTCTTTGAAGCCGAAGAAGAAATTTTATTGAAGATTTGATGTCAATGTCGAGGCCAAATAATTGTGATACAAGGATGTTGGATGTTTTTTTGATACAAAAGGATGTTGGATGTTGAATTTGTATGTTGGATGTTGTATTTGATTTCATTTTTTATGTTGTTGTAGAATTTGTAAAGTAGGCCTGTTTAAGGTAGGCCTGTGTTCGGCCTGTTTAAGGTAGGCCTGTTTTCGGCCTGTTTAAATGAGGTCTGTTTTTGGCCTGTTTTCGTTGGGGCCTGCGGCCTGTTAGGCTAAATACAAGATTTTTACAAAATACAGGCCTCTTAACAGGCCACAGGCCAGGCTCAGGCTTGTTACAGGCCAGGCTCAGACCATAATATTAACCTGTAACAGGCCACAGGCCAGGCTCAGGCCACTTCCCTGCTTAACAGGCCTGACTTGTTAAGGGTCAGGCCTGGCCTGTTTCCATCTCTACTTGCGGTAAAGATGAAAATTTTAAAAATAAATTATATGTCCCTCTGTGCACCGTTGGATCAATTTTTGGTCGGCCTAGATGTAGAGAAACTAAGGGATACTGAGTAACCAGATTTTGAGAGAATCCGGTTCCAGGTTGAAGACAGCCTCCATACTCAGAAGTCAGAACAGCGTCGGTTTTGCTCTGTTAAAAAAAAGTTTGATGAAATGGTGTGTTTCGGGCTCGCAGTGAAGGTGGACTTGATTCGGGTCGAAAATAAGGGTATCCTACACAAACACCTTACAAAAACTATATACTGGGCTTGCCAATGTCAATAGACTGACATATATATATATATATAAAGCCTGTAAAGGGTTATGGGTTATCAACATTATTTTTTTAAAATACAACTGGGGTTCGATTTATTGGGCCAGATATATATATATATTCCTTTCCCCCCAAATTTTCCAGAATTTCCTCTTCCTCCTCCTTCTTGGGGTGCGTGAGTTAGTTTTTGAGCTCCGATTGAGGGCATTTTGACCAATTTACGCCTTATTAATTAACTAATTACCATTTTGCCCCTATTTGAAAACTATACACCAATCTGCCCCTGTTTAGTCAATTACATGATGTAATCGACTAAAAAAAACCATGTAATCGATTACATCATTAAAAAAAAATTGGTTAAAACTTGGGAAGGCTATAACTTCTGGCTTGAAAATCCGAATCAAGTAATTCTTTTTTGATTCCACATAACTTTTTGAGATCTATGCACTGACATAAAAATTAACTTCTAGATTTAATGAAGAGAAAGGAGGAAGAACACAGATTAGCTTTTTAGCCAGCTGTTGTAATGTGAGAGATTGAAGGTTGCGCCTCGGGATAGAACAACCTTGGTTGCCATTAGAATCCATTTCAGCGCTACTCTCTGTTCTGCGTCTCGTCTTCCTCTGCTTCTTGAATTGCTTCGCTATTGAGTTCTGTTTTTTTCTTTACTGCCATCCAGTTCGCATCCCCTTGCGTCTCTGATCTTTTTTAGTTACATTAAGCTTCGTTTATATATATATATATATATATATATAAATATATATAAATGAATTGTTTCTTTTTTATTTGATGTTTTCTTTTTTATTAGATCACATAATATCTCCCGCACAATAAAGATACGATATGAATATATATTATATATATATAATGAATTGTTAATATTAACATGAGTTGTTAATATATATATATATATTTAATGAATTGTTAGTCACATAAAATATATATATATAATGAATTGTTAATATTATATACCTATTTAGTTATATTTTATATCTTGTTCTATCACATAATATTAACAACTCATGTTAATATTAACAATCCATTATATATATATATATATATATATATAATATACATATCCTATCTTCATTGTGTAGGAGATATTATTTGATCTAATCAAAAAGAAAACATCAAATCAAATAAAAGGAAACAATTCATTATATATATATATATATATATATATATATATATATATATATATATAAACAGAACACAGTTAATATAACTAAAAAAGATCAGAGACGCAAGGGGACACGAATTGGACAGCAGCAAAGCAAAAAACATAATGCAGCAGCAAAGCAATTCAAGAATCAGAGGAAGATGAGACGCAGAACGAAGAGCAGCGCCGAAACGGATTCTGATGGGAACCAAGATTGTTCTATCCCGAGGCACAATCTTCAGTCTCTCACGTTACAATAGCTGGCTAAAAAGCTAATGTGTTCTTCTTCCTTTCTCTTCAATAAATATGGAAGTTAATTTTTATGTCAGTGCATAGATCTCAAAAAGTTATGTGGAATCAAAAAAAGAATCACTTAATTCGGACTCCCGAGCCTGAAGTTATGGCCTTCCCAAGTTTAACCTTTTTTTAATGATGTAATCGATTGCGTGTTTTTTTTAGTCGATTATATCATGTAATTGACTAAAAAACTCATGTAATCGACTAAACAGGGGCATATTGGTGCATAGTTTTCAAATAGGGGCAAAATGGTAATTAGTTAATTAATAAGGGGTAAATTGGTCAAAATGCCCCGATTGAGACATGTTTTGTTTCTAAAAATCCCTAAATTCAATAGCTATCAGTCTCTCGCCAGTATTTAGCCTTGGACGAAATTTACCACTCGATTGGGGCTACATTCCCAAACAACCAGACTCGCCGACAACGCCTCGTGGTGCGACAGGGTCCGGGAACGACGGGGCTCTCACCCTCTCTGGCGCTCCTTTCAAGGGGACTTGGGCCCGGTCCGCCGTTGAGGACGTTTCTCCATACTACAATTCGGACGCCAAGGGCGACCGATTCTCATGGTGGGCTGTTCTCGGTTCGCTCGCCATTACTAAGGGAATCCTCGTTAGTTTCTTTTCCTCCGCTTATTGATATGCTTAAACTCAGCAGGTAGCCCCGCCTAACCTGGGGTCGTGTACGATGGGGCAGCTGTGGTGCTCTGCCGATGGGTCCAAGACCGAGAGAAACGGCGCGCGCACGTCTCGGCCTAGCGTGAGTGTTCACTCAACCACCGGGAAACCATCATTCGTTGCGCCCAAGGGATTGGGCGTTGGCGACATTGCATGACGCTATGGCAGGCGTGCCCTCGGCCTGATGGCTTCGAGCGCAACTTGCGTTCAAAGACTCAATGGTTCACGGGATTCTGCAATTCACACCAAGTATCGCATTTCGCTATGTTCTTCATCGATGCGAGAGCCGAGATATCCGTTGCCGAGACTCGTTTCGGATGCACAAATGGCAAGAGGCGCGATGCTGGGTGATCGGCACCGTTCCCGGGCCGCCAGCGAGCGCGCCTCGCTTTCATTTTCTATTCCTTGGCGCCTGGGGCACCGGGGTTTAGTTGCCGTGGGAGGCCTCGGGCGCGCCTTCACCCTCCCCCTTGCGCCTTATGGGTTTATTCTACTGTTGACTCACACGCATGTCAGACTCCTTGGTCTGTGTTTCAAGACAGGCTGAATGGGGAACTCACAGGCCGACGCCGGTAGCGCGCGGGTGCCGAGGCACGCCGTGACGGCGCGCACTGCCAGCCACAATCACGGCGACGACGTCTCCGCAAGCATATCCACAGCCCGGGCTTGGGCCGCCGCCGCAATCCGCGTCGGTCCACGCCCCGAGTCGATCGGCGGACCGGCTCTCACCGTTCCACATCCGACCGGGGCGCACCGCCAGCCCCCATCCGCTTCCCTCCCGACAATTTCAAGCACTCTTTGACTCTCTTTTCAAAGTCCTTTTCATCTTTCATTTTGGTGTACGTTTGGCATGTTTTGGAGCAAGTTTGGATCTATTTTAGAGGTTTTCAATTCTCTCTTTAACGATTTTTTTATGTATTTAAAAAATTCTATTTTTTTTAATAATTCATAATAATTTTATTTGAGATAAATATGAACCTGAAGAGTTCAAAAAGGACTGAACCAAAAATATTATATTCTTTGGGATGATAATAGTGTTGAAAAACACATTCTTAAGTATGAACCATTTAGTGGTCGATTAGAAAAATTATAAATTATTTGATGAAGCCTCTAAGTGTTGATTTTGTAAAGGAATGTGAGCCTTTAAATGATTGTTTAAATAGAGATTTGCTCGTTCAAGTTTGAGCTCTCAGAGATAACCCAGAAGCAGAAGATCCTAAAGAGGATCTAGAGGAAGATAATCCAAAGTAAGACTTATTTGATCCTGAAATAGAACAAGAGGTGTAATCAAGAAGAAAATTAGGAGATGAAATTAAAGAATAACCTGAATCTCTTCAATCTCAAGAAGGTAGAAGTCAAGATTCAAAACTGGAGAAAATTCAAGGAGGTGAAAGTAAGGGATTAGATCTAATGAGATAATATCAAATCAAAGTGTAAGGAAATCTCAAATAGAGAAATTTCCACGTTCAAACTTTGGATCATGTTGGATTTCAGGAGAATGATGCTTCTTGGAAGGAAGAGACAACTTCTTGAGAGAAAAAGAGCCATGAGCTCAGTCCAATAACCATCACTAGAAACCATAAGAGACTTAAAAAAAAATACATAATGTTTTCCTTGAAGAAACAATAAAATATTACATAAGACATTTAAAATATCTCTGTAAGAAAATGGAGAAACTCTGGGAAATGATTAAAACAACATGGGACATTAAATTCTTTTAGCCTTAGGAAACAATGGTTATTGAGAACCTATCAAACTAGGTTTGAGAAGCAAAGAAACTTCTCCCCTTTAGAGATTTGTTTGGTTGAAAACTAAGTATAAAGAAAGAAGATGAATGTGGTACCAAAGAAAACTATTGAATTGTCCCATATTTCGAGATAATAAGATATTATAAATATAATAATGCTATAAGAGACATGAAGAAGAAGATGTCAAACACTCATTTTGAATGGGAGCTCTTGGAAAATGACTCTTCAAAGAGAATCATATGCTCTCTCCAAGTCGGAGCATTCAGAAATTGAGCCTTGTGAGAGTCATAATTGAGCATATTATATGAAGTACTTGTATGAAATTCTTGATAGATGGTAGTGGCATTGCTGGAATATGTGTAATAGGAGGTACAAACATATTCTCCTTATCATGAACCTAATGGTGCTATCATTTTTCCTAGTCAAGAATAGTACAAGTGCATGACATTGTATACTTTAATATGCTATACAACAAACACATGTTCTTGGTTCAAATCAATTGTGAATAACCATGTGCGTGGGATGATTTTAATGATTAAGCTAAGGAAGGCTTCCAAGAACAACAACATAATTAACAAACCAAATGAGGACAAATTGTGATATGTGGCATTAAGAAGTCTCATATAAATAGAAGATGTTGTATAGACAATAACTTTGATCATGATGGCATTAAAGCTGAGAAGTTTGCTCAACATATAAGAAATTATGGGACCTACATGCCTGAAAAGTTAAACTTCATAATACAAATTACCCTGCATATGCTGTACTTGATAAATGCATGCACAAACATGAAATGAATCCGACAACAAGGCAATATGAATTACTGATAATCTTTGAATTCATATTATTTTAAATGCAAAAAGAAGCTAAAAACTCTGTCATTATCATGCTTTAATGGATCAATTAGTTAAATATATGATTTCATCTTCATAATGAGTTTTTAGACTTTATTTGCATTAATCTTGGTCACATCTTGAGTTTGGATTCAAAATTGAACTTGAGTCATATTCTTACTACAATTGGGTAGTGCACACTGTTCGGTATTTTGGGTATAACTTGAGATTTAGAGATCCAATGGCTCTGCAATTTATATTTTCAGAAAGCTAAAATGAAGATCTACAAACCATATGAAGAGCCCAAAAGCTAAATCAAATGTTTAAAGGACCAAATTGGGCCTGGAATACGGAACAGGGGCGCTGAACTGGGCTCCGGAACAACATTCGGTGTTTGATCCATATCTGGCGCTACAGAACTCCAAATGAGGTCCGGTTTGAACGACTGGAAAGCTGACATCCAGGGAAACATTTCATATGAAGACCATGTGGTCCAGATCCGCCGTTTCCGTGGTGTAATCCAGCTTGCAAAAGGACGCGTTTTGGAGGTGTAAAGTGGTTCAATGATTCTTCCATGTTGGCCACTAAGTAAAGTGACGAAATGAGTTGTACAATGGATGAATGAGATGCCCAATTTTCCTATAAATAGATGGAGAGGCTGAAGAGAAACACACACCTTGAAGAGACCAAGATCTCTCCCATTCTAAGTTCCTTCTTTTATTTCTTGCCTCCTACTTGGGATGGCTTAGTTTTGCTTTATTAGTTTCATGTATTGTCTTTAATTCTTGTCTTTAATTTCTTGCCTCCTACTTGGTATGACTTAGTTTTAATCTTTCCTTTTAATTATTTTATTTTGATTTTATGTTCTTCATCTTTTTCCTTTATTCGTTCATTATGTTTTTGATATTTACTTTTATATTGGAATAGAAGCTTTCATTTTCTTTAATTGTTCTTTGTGTTCTTCATGTTCATGATGAACTTGTTCATGTTCTTCGTGGTCATGATGAACATCTTTATTTCTACATTTTCATCTTACATAGCCATGCTTGGCTAAGTTTTTGTGATCGACCCATGAGTTGAGGATTCCATGGTGTCATCCGGAGGACTTATGCTTCAATCGATAAGCGACTTGTTTCGTTTACTTTAATCGGATTCGAGTTTAGAAACAGATTGGATGTTAGATTTAATATCCAGATTGAAATCCCAAGGACTTAGGTCGGACAGGTTACGAGAACGTTGTACGATTGCACAGCGAGCTCGCACATGTTCGATCATATGCTAGGCGATTGTCTAGTCGAGGGAGCTTCGGACAAATGCGAGAGATTTCGGTTTGTTTAGAATCAATCACAGGTTCCGTTATTCTATTTCTTTGTCCAAAGTGATGGAAGGTCTTGGAATCCCAATTCTGAGTTGATCGTTTTTCATTTGATTAATCTGTCCTTTTCATTCTTTCTTCAATTTCTATTCTAATTCCATCAAAACCCAATCCCCCCTTGTTTTTATTTCATTTGCATGACATCTAGATTACTTAGGATTCAATAAAAAGCTCCTCGAAAAAGAGAGAACGATCCTAGGTTTGCCTATACGCAATCCTTGGTTAATTGTTGATTGTGGACCCCAAGGCTAATGATAAAAGGTCTTCATCAAATGGCGCCGTTGTCGGGGAGCTAAGTAATTGGCTCCCTAGGTAATCTAATTGTCAAATTGACTTTTGACAAGGGGTTTCTCATGTGATGCTTGTTAATTTTTCATTTTTTTTTCATTGCATATAGTTCAAGGTTTTTGCATTTAAGTAGCTTGTATAGCATTCATTGCATTATTGCATTGTCTTGACTTGGTAGCTTGTGTGGTGTGTTTGTATCAAATTCAATATGATCTTGAGTTTATTTGTTTGATTTCACCATGTCTCCAAGTTAATTCATAGCATACTTGCATCTTTAATTTTTTTTTTAAAAAAAAAAACCTCCTTCTTTTCTTTTACACTTGCATTTTTATTTTATTATATTCTTTTTCTTAATTTTTATAGTTAGATTGTTATCTTGTAATTCACTGGAAATTAATTGCATTAAACTTTCATGGCTTGGTTTTATGATAATCATGAACTACCTTTCAATTCTCACTCTTTTGTAGGCAATCAAGAATGTGATGGCTTATTCCACCACCAATATCATGAGCCTTACCAACATCCTCCATTCCAACAATATCATCAACACTCTCACTTACCATACCATCCTTCATTTCATCCCACTTCCATACCATGCCCTCCATCTCATGAATCCTTATACCCATTTGAGCCACCTTATGAACCTCATTATCAACCATGTGTGCCCAACCAAGATCCTTCATTTTGTGAAGTCATTGGAGATTTCCAAAGTCAAACGACTTGGGCTATAAATGAGGAGTGGTCACATAAGGACGACTTTCATCAACAAATGGACTCTATTTTTAGAAGAATGGAACACCAAGCGGAAAGGTATGAGAGATTAGGAAAAGAAATTGAGCAAAGCAAACACAAATGTTGAAAATGAAATTTCAAGAAAATCCTTCTCTCATGGTCACACATGCACAAGAAGTGAAGCAAGTACAAAAGCATATTGAAGAGTCTTCTCTCCCATTTGGTAATGATCCTATCCTTATAGAAGTAGACTCTCCTACTACTTTGGCTAACGAAGCAATTCATGATTTGAGTGATAAAGAGGTGGATGAGGAAATTATTATTGAATCCCCTCAATTTTTTGAAAATGCAATTGCTCAACCAATTGGATTTAGTAGTAGTGATTTGACCGTATTTGTTGATGAGTGTGTTCCTATTTCTTCATGTGATGCTTTAACGATGAAAATGCTTCTCTTCATAGTACTATGGATGAATGCGATAAATGGAATGACATATTTTCATGCTCTTGTGAGGAATATCAAATGTGTATAGATTGTTATCATGAAAAATGTCATTTACTTGTTGAGCTTCAAAAGAAAGCATTTAGTGAAGTGGTTGATTCTACCATTGATCAGAATGCACCCTCTTGTACTATTGATGATAGTAAGCATGTCAAGTTTGAAAAGATTGAATCAAGCATGCATACCAATGTTGTTGATGATGTTCTTGCTGAATTGTATGTTGATTATCCCGATTTTGCATCTATGAGTGACTCGTTAATTGTGCCTGTTCTAATAATGAATTTTGTCCTATTTGCACTGAGATTAATGATGCATTATACGGTGATTTTGAATCGATCAGTGATTCTGCTTTGATTATGGATTTTGTTGTTGATGTGAGTGAGAAAGATCATAGCCTAGAATGCCAAATGCATAAAATCCCCATTGAATTATTTTCTTGTAGTCTTGTTGGAGACAAAGATTCTGAAATTTTGATTGATAAAATTCTACATGTTGGTGAATCTTTCCAACAAGTGCTTTCTTGTGATTTACCACCGACTTGGAAAAGAAAAATAATTGTTTTGAATCTTTAAACACCAGTGGTAATGATTTGAGAAATTCTCTTCTTTCTTCCACTCTTTTACCTTCCATCTCTTGTGATTGCAAAGATGATGTGGTGTACCCCAACACTAAGTTGGATTCTGCACCTTCCATTCTCGCAAACACAAAATAATCTTCCAAATAATACTTGGTTGCTTGACTCCTACCGATGGGAGTATCATTGATTTCCTTGGATGTGATAGTTACTTGGAGAGTTTGGAACTTAACATGCCCTTAATTCATTTGAAATCTCTCTATGTCTCTATATTTGGATGGGATACGCTATTTGCTTGTCTTATTTGCAGCACATTCTTGGAAAGGTTGTCGATGGAACCAACAACCACCGTACATTCTTGGACCTCTTCCAATAGATCCTAAGCCACCTCCACCAAGGAAATTCAATGTGGGAGAAGATGTTCCAAGGGAAAAATTCATGATTCACATCGGAGATAAGAACTTCTTCTTCAAGCGACTCAAGATACTCTAACAAAGGTTGTCTCTTTCCTTACTTATTTTCTTCCTAATTCATATGATTACTTGGGCTTAATTGTTGTACGAGGAAGATAAGTGTGGGGGAGGACATATTCCATAGCAAAAGTAAAAATAATGTAGTTTATTAAGTAGAATAAAAAGGAGGAAAAATATATTTTGAATCCTTTTGATTATTGTTTTATTTTTAAATGAGAAAATGCAAAAAAAAAAAAAAAAAATTCTCCTTCTATGATTGCTCCATATTATGAACTTGGACATTTTGGTTTTGATGGATCATTCTATTTAGATTGAAATTTTGGACTCTTGGATTATAATATCTTGGTTGTTAATTCTCGTGATGCTAATTGCATGATTTGGTATTTTCCTTTGTGAGATTTTGGGCCTACATGAATGGAACTCATCTTTTATCATTCTTTCTTTCTTGTGTGCATATGCTCATGATTTATGTTCTCTAGAACTTGCTCTCATTCTTTTCAAAACTACATTTTTCATTTGCATGCATAAATATGATGGAGGCTTGTTTTCTTTCTTTTATTTCCTCACTCGACCAAATAGCCTTTCCCTTGCATTATATCTCCTTTGTTAGCCCTTTGTGCCTTTTTGACTCATTCCTTTCAAAGCCACATTACTAGCCTAAATGTCACACCATTTTATTCCGCACCTTGGAAATTAATTGCGCATTGGTTTTGTGGTTAAGTGTGGGGGTTGCCCAGGAGTGCAACATTTTAAGTGTGGGGGAAGTATTTGATTATATGTCATTCATCGTTTGGCATTTATTGTAAAAAAAAAAAAGAAGAAAAAAAAAGAGAGGCATTTATTGTTTAAAAAAAAAAAAAAGAGAAACAAATGTTATTTGAGTGGTTTTATATTGTTACTCTTTTAAAGTTCTTGGGTATTTAACCTTTCATTTCCATACTATTACCTACCCTTATCCTAGCCCCATTGCAACCTTAATAATAAGTCCTCTTGATTTTTGCAAGCATGTGTTACAAGTAGTGGAGAAGTAGAACTTGAGCAAGCTTATGGTAGAACAATTTCCTTGAGTAGAATTTGAGCGATACACTTATTAACCATATACACTTGAGAGATTGATTGAGGGCATCCCTTGAGAGACTATCTTGTGTGATCGCATCATTGAATGATATTGCCATGATTAGTAATTTGAGATGAAAAGATTTTCTGTCTTGATTGGTTGATCCTTTGACGCTTTTGTGATCCTTGTTAAGTTTTGAAATTTCAGCAATTGTTGGAAAAGAGAATCTTTCCTTTATCTTTATTTTTGCCCGTGAGTGCAAAAGGATAAGTGTGGGGGAGTTTGATAATCTTTAAATTCATATTATTTTTGATGCAAAAAGGAGCTAAAAACTCAGTCATTGTCATGCTTTAATGGAACAATTAGTTAAATATGTGATTTCATCTTCATAATGAGTTTTTAGACTTCATTTGCATTAATCTTGGTCATATTTGTAGTTTGGATCAAAATTGGGCTTAAATCTCATCTCTTTTACAATTGAGTAAAGAACACTGTTTCGTATTTTAATAATATCTTGAGTTCTAGACCTCAAATAAATCTGCACTTTAAATTGTAGGAAAGCTGAAAGATATACCTACAACTCTTATGAAGAGCCCAAAAGCTAAATCAGATGTTTAGAGATCCAACATGGGCTTTGAATCCGAGACAAGGCGTTGGCACTTTGGACTCTGGAACAATGTTCAGTGTTTGATCCATAACTGGTGCTACAGAACTCCAAATTCGGTGCGGTTTGAACGACCGGACAGCTGACATCCAGTACTACATTTCGTATGAAGACAGCTTGGTCCAACTCCACCGATTTCATGGTGTAACACAGGCTGGAAAGTTGACGCGTTTTTAGAGCACAAAAGTCAAGAATTGTGGCTCAATAGTTCTTCCAATTTTCCTATAAATACATAGATGTTTTCAAGAGCAAAACACACCTTGAAGAGACCAAGATCTCTCCCATTCTAAGTTCCTTCTTTTATTTCTTGCCTCCTACTTGGGATGGCTTAGTTTTGCTTTATTAGTTTCATGTATTGTCTTTAATTCTTGTCTTTAATTTCTTGCCTCCTATTTGGTATGGCTTAGTTTTAATCTTTCCTTTTAATTATTTTATTTTGATTTTATGTTCTTCATCTTTTTCCTTTATTCGTTCATTATGTTTTTGATATTTACTCTTATATTGGAGTAAAAGCTTTCATTTTCTTTAATTGTTCTTTGTGTTCTTCATGTTCATGATGAACTTGTTCATGTTCTTCGTGGTCATGATGAACATCTTTATTTCTACATTTTCATCTTACATAGCCATGCTTGGCTAAGTTTGTGATCGACCCATGAGTTGAGGATTCCATGGTGTCATCCGGAGGACTTATGCTTCAATCGATAATTGACTTGTTTCTGTTTACTTTAATCGGATTCGAGTTTAGAAACAGATTGGATGTTAGATTTAATATCCAGATTGAAATCCCAAGGACTTAGGTCGAACCAGTTCAGAGAACGTTGTACGATTGCACAGCGAGCTCGCCACATGTTCGATCATATGCTAGGCGATTGTCTAGTCGAGGGAGCTTCTGGACAAATGCAGAGATTTCGGTTTGTTTAGAATCAATCACAGGTTCCGTTATTCTATTTTTTTTGTCCAATGATGGAAGGTCTTGGAATCCCAATTCTGAGTTGATCGTTTTTCATTTGATTAATCTCTCCTTTTCATTCTGTCTTCAATTTCTATTCTAATTCCAACAAAACCCAATCCCCCTTGCTTTCATTTCATTTGCATGACATCTAGATTACTTAGGATTCAATAAAAGGCTCCTCGAGAAGAGAGAACGATCCTAGGTTTGCCTATACGCAATCCTTGGTAAATTGTTGATTGTGGACCCCAAGGCTAATGATAAAAGGTCTTCATCAATTACATTGAAAGATAAACTTTTAGGGTCCTTCTAACATCTCTTTAGAGACAATATCCAAGTGACTCAACCAACATGACAAGGAAATTGAAAGAAGTGGAACATGCTGATGAACAACACGTGTAGCTTGTTCATCAAAACACTTCTTTCCAATTGGGAGATTATGAAAGTCAATATAACCCAAGGAAACATTGTTATTTTCAATAATATATTGAAGCTCTTGGAGCTTTAAAATAAATGTTTAGAGGTTTCCGAATCCTTTAGACAACCTTACCTAATAAAGGAATCAAGTATTTCACACTCTAAGCCCAAATCAGGGAAGGGTAAGAGGTTTCAGAAAAGAGAAAGAAGGACAACCCTAAGTTCAAGGAAGGGTAAGAAATTCTTCAAATAGAAGACTAACCTAAGTGCGCTTAAATGCTTTTCACGCTAGAGGAAGCATCCGTTTTGCAAAGGAATGTTCCAAGTAAAGTAACACAAAAGAACACAAGCTCTATAAATCATGAAGATAAGGATTGAAATTCTTTATAGAATGTTCTCTATTGTCAAATCTAAGAAGAGTCTTAGTGTTGGTGGTGGAATGAGGATTGAGGTGAAAAGCATTAGCGCCTACAAGTTTACTTTTGTAATATCCTGAATTTTGGGTCTAAAGACTTGAGGATAAGTCTTTGTTAGAAAAATGTTTAAGCCCAGTTTAGGAAGTGTGACAAATGGTATGAAGGGAATTTCCCTTAATACTGCGGATTAGGGTTTTAAAAGGCAATCAGTTTGTGACATACCTTTGAACTAAGAAAATGATATCCAATGGCTATGAAATGTTCCAGAATCAAATTAGACATGACAAGGTATAGGTCATATAGGTCAATTGGACCTATGTACCATGAGTTATGAATTTTTGAAGTTAGCTCTGGAATCTAGAACGTTTTATGAACCAATGTGCATTAAATAGTGATTTTGGAATAGTTGACGTGTGATTGATTGTGAGAGGTAGTTTTCCTTCAAAAAGACTTATTAACGGCCACATATCCTTTGGAATAATCATAATTGGATATTTGTACAATGAGATATGAATTTTTAAGGTTGGTTGAAAATTCTATCAGTTTTGGCTTTAGACAAAAATGAGTCTTGTAGAGGAGTAAAATGATCAAATAAGGTTAGTAAGGTGTGGAACCCACATAGGGCTCCACCTCACCTCCTCTTGACTTGTCCTCCAAGATGCCACCTACTTTAACTTTTCCAAGATGGCACCTTCCCTTTGTTGCCAAGCCATTCTTGGCTTATTCAAGAAGCCACTTCTTTGGCTTGTATGATAAGCCTTTGACTTTCTTCGTTCTCTCTCTCTCTCCCCCCCATTCATTTATTTTGGCCAGCACCTCCAAAAAGGCAGGAAAGAGAGGTTGAAACTGGACATAGAGAGAGGGAGGTTGGTTGGAGAGAGACGGAGGAGAGAGAAACACTCTTAAAGCCGATTTCACCTCCGATTCGGCGTTTCTAGCTCTTGAGGCCTTCTCTAATGTTATTCCTCTAAGTGATAACAACATTTCTATGGTTTTGGTTTCTTGATTAGAGGTGTTTGGTTTCTTTCTTCATGGATGAGGTGCTGGCGGATTTTCGAACCGACTGTGGAATCGAGTAGAGGTACGTATAAGCTCCAATTTAAGTCAAATATCTTGAGGTTTTCCTAAGTTGTTATGCTTCCCTAATTTTTGAACCATAGGGAATGGATGTGATTTTTCTAGTTTTGATGCTTCTAATGAGTTTAGAATGATAAATTATGCGGTATAAAGGTGAGAAACCAATCACGCAAGCATCAGTAGTGAAAAATGAATTTAGGGCAAGAAACCCTAAGTTTAGACCAAACCACTTCCTGGGAGAAGGGATTGGATTTTGGTGAATTTGAGGTTAGAAATGGATTATTCAAATGAAATTGTGTGTGAATAGGTTATGATCATGATTTTAGAACGGTTGAGTTGAAAACCCAAACATTAAAGTTAAAGTAATTGTGTTGCTAGATTTCGTTTTCTGGAGGCAGCCTAGCTATTTTGTGTTTCTGGGTAAGAAAATGTCATCCAATGGCTTTGAAATTTTTTTGAATTGAAATAGACATGATAAGATTTAATTTGATATATAATATGTGTCATTGGGGTTAGTAGATGGTAAGATATGAATTATTAAAGTTTGGCATTGAAACTGGGACGAATTCTAGAACAGTTTGGTTGATTGAGGAATTCTAGAATGTTGTAGCATTGCAAAAGCTTTAGCACAGTGGTGGGTGAGTTGGAGAGGTTTGTTGTAGTATAGCTTTATTGCAGCATTGTAATAGCAAACTGGGAACCGATTCAAGGATTTGTAAAGCTTTCAGGTGGCAACTCTTCTCTCACATACTATGTGTGGCTTTACATGCATGCGTGAACTAATATGTTATTAGTGTTGTGAACATGTGTTAGGTGGTAGGGCCTAGTGGACTATGGGTCCTTGGGTCGCTATACCTAACTTGCATTCACTTGTTATATGTTGATGCTTCATGTGATTTGCTACATGTGATTTCTGAATGCTGAATGTTTGATTTGTTGGTTGCTTGCTATGTCCAAGCTCTTATTATTATTGGTGACATGAACATTGCACTGGATGGGGCGCCTAGGGCAAGACAACGGATACCAGCAACTGAAGGTTTCGGTCTAGTTCAAGAGTTGTTATGTGATAACTGTAATCGTGTAATAATAGTTTTAGGATTTGTGTATTGTTACACCCCTACTGGCCTCGCCCTTTCGGGTGGCGAGTTAGAGGGATTCCTTTTATTAGTTACCTTTCCTTCATTATTAGGTCCATTTAACATATATCAAAGTGAGCAGAACAGAGTATTTAATCGGTTTGGACGATCTACTGTACTGGTAAAAGTAAAAGTCCCCGAGGGGTTAAGGGTACAATCATTCAAAAAAATAAATACCAAAAATATATACAGTCATCCCAAAATATAATAGGGCATCCCCTATTCTTCAACTGCACTATTATGCCCTATCTCTCCAAAAAGGTTCTTCAACTTCAGGCACGACCTCCTGTATCTACAGAAGCGTCTAAAGTTCGATAATGGCCCCAGAGTAACTGCCAATACTCATGTACTAAATGTGTATAGTGTATGCATGCAACCATGACATGTAAATTACAGATAAAATGGAAAATATACCATATATGCAAATAGAAACATACACAATATACAGACTTTGGAAGACATGCTACAAGCATGTGCAATCGAACTAGCAGGAAGTTGGGACAATCATCTTCATTTGGCAGAGTTTGCGTATAACAACAGTTATCACTTCAGCATTGAAATGGCACCTTATGAGGCTTTGTATGGAAGGAAATGTAGATCTCCTATCTGCGTTGGACGGAATTGAATGAACGAAGTTTACTAGGTCCAGAGTTGGTGGACGAAACAACTCAAAAGATTAAGGTGATCTAGCAGAAACTTCTCACTGCTCAGAGCCGACAGAAGAGTTATGCTGACAAGAGAAGGCGACCGTTAGAGTTCATGGTGGGTGAACATGTATTTTTGAGAGTCACACCGATGACTGGCATTGGCAGAGCAATTCGAGCGAAGAAACTTTCACCTCATTTTATGGGTCCTTATGAGATTTTGGAGAGAATAGGACCGGTAGCTTACAGAATTGCATTACCTCCACAGCTTGCAAACCTTCACGATGTCTTTCATGCATCACAGTTGAAGAAATACCAACCAGATTCTTCCCATATTATAGAAGTTGAAGAGATAGAACTCAAAGATAACATGACATATAAAGCTGAGCCAGAGCGGATTGTTGATGCAAGGGATAAGCAATTAAGAAACAAGACTATTAGACTTGTAAAGGTTGTGTGGAAAGGAATGGCTCCCGGAGATGCTACTTGGGAAACGGAAGAGAGTATGTGACAATCCTATCCTCATTTATTTAATTAGGTAAGTAGAGTTCTCACTTATATTGAATTTTGAGGACAAAATTCCTTTTTAGGAGGGGAGAAATGTAACATCCCAAATTTTATTAAGTATTTCAAGAGAAGTTTATTGAGCATTTTAAGGTTTAAATGGGGTAAAGGAATATAAGTATAGAATTAGTATGTGTGTGTGTGTGTATATATATATGTTTTATTATATTATAATAGTATATTATTATACTATATTATATATATATAGTTTATGGAGGCGGAACGACGGAAGGAAGGAAGGAAGTGAAGAAAGTATATTATTAAATATTATATGATTATATTAATATTATTATTATATTAAGAAAAAGGTGAGGAATGAAGACGAAGTAGAAAGAAAGGAAGAAAAGTGGGAGGACCCCACCTCTTTTGAAAATGAGGAAGGAGGTGCTGACAATTGAGGAGCGGTGCCTCAATCAGCGCCTCCTCAATTGAAAATGGGGGCACCCCTTTGAAAAATGGGGGTGCGGTGCCAAATTCCGCTCCCTAATTTAGGCACGGATGCACCTAATTATTTCGGTGGGGGGATTATAAATACCCCTACCCCAATACACAAACACACACACACTTTTATCGTACGTAGATGAGAGCGTGAGAGAAAGAAGATAGAGAAGGAGAGTAAAGTGAAAATTATTTGGGGATACTGGTAGTTGCTTTTTGGTGATTACTTGGAAATTAGCGAGTAACAGGTAACTCTGAATATTGTTCCATATACTTGTGAATTGTGTATGATTGTAAATTATATTATTTTTATAGACTGAATTATGTGTATATGTATTATAACATTATTATAATAAAAGTGGAATATTACAGTTTTGTACCCACAAAAATTATAGTTTTGTGCCAAAGAAAATTACAATTTTGTACCCACAAAAATTAGTTTTGTGCCCAAGAAAATTACAGTTTTGTACCCAGCAAAAATTACGGTTTTGCCCTTGAATTTCAAAAATGTCAGTTTAGTCCCGAATTTCAAAAATGACAGTTTAGTCCCTCGAAATTCAAAAATGACAGATTGGACCGACGAGTTTTATGAGATGTTTGGTTTACCTTGTGATGATATTTTATATAAATGAAAGTTTATTTTAATACACTTTATTTTATTGAATATAATTATCATGGCGGATGTATGTGTGATGGGTTGGAGTAAGGAGGAATTCGAATGATAAAATTTCTTTATGTCGCCACTCGGTGCACAGTGGATGGTACTTTTCGGGGCCCCATCTTCCATGTTTTCCCCGCGTAGGGATTACATTGGAGTTGTGGGATATGTGACACCTCCTTAATTGTTCTTTTTAAGGAGGGGAGCCATAGTCCATACTTAAGCTCTATACCTTTGGCCGGGTGTATTTTAAGTTTTGGTGAGCTTGGAACCATCCAGTCAAATGAATGAGTTTGTATTGGACTATGTGTTAGTCTATGGCTCCAGTTAGCGGTACAAGGGTGGACGGTGATATAAGGGAGACTGCATATTGCATACTGTATGATTGTATATTTCACTATTCAACATAATGATGATTACTTTTGCAAATTAATTTTATATGAGAAAATATGGTATATACATTTATATTTGAAATATGCCCCTACTTTTTGTCATATGTAATTTGCTTGTGTACGGTAGAAACTTTCGCAGTTCGAGACGTGGAATCTCATCCCATATTAACATTTTTCAGGTGAATATCCTAGTAGAGAGCAAGGGAAGGCACCTATGGAGTGAGATTTGAAGGCTCTTTCGTACTCCTATAGTTTATGTTATGTTATCTTATTTGCCATGAACCTAAGACTTTCGCTTTGTATTAAACTCTGAAATATTTTCTGAAATTTATTTTGACTATGTATTATGAACTTTATTCGAAATGGTACTGTAATTTGATGATTTGGATATGGAAGCTCCCTGTTGGAGGTATTACAAGTATTTTGGCCAAGTTTTTGGGTGTTAAAATTGAGGTGTTACACCTTACCAAGGCAAGCCCCAGAATTACCGGAAACACAATCCTCGCACCGTCGAGCCGCCTGAACTAGGGTAGCCTCGGAATTACCGGAAACACAAACCGTTGAGCCGCCATTCAAGGCAAGCCCCGGATTAATCCTGAGCGCTAGGAACACAATGGTTAGGGACTCAAACCCCAACATGCTCTGTATGCATATTTGGCAAACATATACACAAACACACATGGTAAACAAACATACATCTAAACACATAAAAGTACCTGAGTAAAGCAGTTACTACCTGTGGGGTATGTACCGGTTTATGGTTTTCACAATGCTCGATAGCTTCCTTAGATATGCCTTAACCCTATACAACACCAAAATACCTTATTTTTAGTATTTCCAAGAATACCCTTACATTTTCCAATAAATCCGAGCCTTGGCAGAAAATTCCAGAAAATCTAGAGATTCTAGCCCCACTTCAAACATTTTTAATAAATTCCACAAACCTCCAATTGACATGAAATCTATGCCATCTGAACCATTAGGATGTCTAGGTTATGGGAAAAATACTCTTAGACCCCAAAAGAATCCATATTTAATTACACAGCCCAATATTTACTCGTTGGTCTGAAAAGTCCTGTAATTTTCTGGGCGATTTTCAACAATTTACCAAAATCATATCACAACACCAAGCCCTAACACCATGGACAAAAATCTCAACTTGAACTTCAAAGAATTGAGTTTTCGGTGTTTACTTGAAATCGGTAGCCGGCTTGGTGATCTGGCTCTTGCTCTTGGTTGTGCAAGCTTGGCTAATCACTCTCTTCCCTCTGAAAATTTTGACCCTTATGGGCAAAAGAAAGAGGGTTCAAGTCTTTTTAAATTAATAAAAAGTGATCTGGGTAGTCTAGAATATCTGGTGTTTATATCTGTCCAGTAGTTAAAAAATTGGATATGACTTTTGGCTTAATCCTCAAGAATCTCTAGAGAATTCTAGGGAACTCCAGAATAGGGACATGTGGCGCATCCCCCTCCATACATTGTAGATTTAATCTTTTCAAATGGTAGAAATTACCTGTTTTGGCCCGAAACACCTTTTTATCCAATAAATAGAGCCCACATCCTGATTCATGCACTGATTTTACTTTTTTGTTTCTCCAAGTCAATTTTAATAATTAAGGGGGTAGGTGGCGCCATATGGGCCCCACCAAATCTGCTCCCTTTCTTTTTATCTATCTTTTTCACTTTATCCAGTTCGGTCTCTATCCACCAGTCCTTGTTGGGTCCTGCTAGTTAAAATGGTACTTCCTTTTGTACTTTTCTTCAACATTTCAGATGTTTTCTCATTGGACATACATATGTGGCGTCATATTTCCTTCCTTTGTGGCCCCATATTTGTTTCCTTTAATCCAAAATAAAGCCCCTAATTGGTCCTTATCGGTCCACTTTTTACCGGTTAACATCATGTGGGACCCGTATTTTGTGTTTGGGCCTGAGTATAGATAAAATCATCTGATTTTTCCTTCTCTCTCCTGGGTGGACGAAATTAATACCTTAGGGGATAAGGATTTGACTATTTTTCCCCTTACTTTTCCTCTTTTAACCCTGTGGTGACATGTGTCCCAATGTAATTATTACACTGACTTTTGTTTTTTGGCATATGTCCTTTTTAGTGTCTCTTCCTCTTCCTTTTTCCTCAAAAACGCAGGGGATCTTCATCTGTCTAGGAAATGTCATGTGCATATTTATTTTAGCTCATTTTTTGCTTAGCTAATTGTCCCATACCTTAGGATATAGCTAAATGACATTTTTACCAACCGTTTAACACCGTATAAGTGTTTTGTGCCCTTTTGCACTGACAATTTAATTTCTATGGTCCTTGAGCTATTGGCTAAATACTCATGCTAAAAGGAGTGCAAAACATCTTAAAATATGTCAAGAAGGAACTTAAAAATTCCCCAAATCAAATGACCAAAGTGCCCTTACAAAATATCCTCTTATCTTGGCTTATTTTGCAAGTTTTATTGACTTTTCTATCTCCCCCTTGCTTTTCACGAATTTGAGGCTTCTTGGGAAAGATTGTGATGTCATTTTTATGACATAATCAAGAGCTTAGGTGTCCTCTTATAAAATGACCAAAATACCCTCACAATTTTGCCCTTATTTGTGTCTTATTCCACAAGCTACGTGTATTTTTCTTTTCTGTCTCTACTTAGACCAATATATTAAGCTTCTCAAGCAAGGATGTGATGTTATCCTAATGACATAATCAAGTTCTTATGTGTCCCTTTTGTCTCTCGTCCAAAGATATGGCCTTATTCAGGAATGTCACACTTCCTGAACCAGGCTTAGTAGTTTGCCTAATTTAGGCTTAGTCTCAAGTTTCCATGCCCGAAAGTCAGGATATTACATGTATAGTAATGTGTATAAACCTTGTGGGTATTCCTATAATGTAATTAAGAGCTTTGTATCAATATATTGTGATATTTCTGTTTTGCATACTGAACTACGTATAAATACTTTGATGTATGTTGGTATACTAAAGGGTATGACAACTTTAAGTAGTGGAACGGCCTTAGTTCTCTATGATGTGCTTCATTCATTGGTTTAAATGAGATTAATTCATTATCTCATGCATTAAGATTCTGGGTCTGAATGGCTTGAACTTTCATGGTTTTGTAATAAAATTATATAATTTTGATTCAATTTTTATTTTCATGAGGTCTCTTTTGAGTTGAGCATTATTGGTGACTATCTATGCTTAAGTGCTTTACCATTGTTTGTAATTCAAGTATTGACTTGATTACATGTTACTCTTGACAAGGACAAAGGATTTGCAACCAAAACTAGCATAACAAGGGTAGGCAAGTTTAACTTCCAATGAGTAGATGTCCTTGTGTGAGTCTAGCAGGTAAAGCAATGAGAAAAGATTTACAGTAAAGGGACAACTGAATATACATTGTAATTATTCCATTATGATAAATATGGTACTATGTATGAGATCAAGACACAGAGCTTAACATTTTTGTATCCATTGTCGAGCATTATTCACAATATGATCATACTTGTTTGATTTTGTATAAGTATGAAGTTTAAGTACTTTAGAATGTGAATGGATAAGTTTCGAAATCGATTGAATAGGAGTTTTGAGATCCTATGAACTAATTAAGGTTGTGAATGATCAAATGAGCTTTGTGACTAGAGAAAGATAGTTAACTATCATGTGCATTCCACTACCAAATGGAGTTGTTGAAAGGCATAATGAAACATTATGAGACATGGTTATGTATGTGATGGTTCAAGCTAACCCACCAAATGTAGTGGGAGACTATTATTAGCTCCACTTTTGATGGATTAGTACATATACTTGGTTTCATCAAGTGTGTGCATGGACTCTCCTCATGTGACTCGCACCAAGACTCACGCCATCCGACAAGGCCAAAAGCAAAGAAAGCTCGCCTAAATCACAATCCGTCGGTTACGGAAGCAAACGAAAATGCAAACTCAAAATCCAAGTCTTGCTCTCAATCTTATTAGTTCCGCAACAACCAAGTCGTCCAAGCCTTATTCAAGTTCAAAACCACATTTTATGAAAGAAGAACTAAGGAAATTGAAGAACGGATTCGAGACCTCCCACACTCATCATGAGATTCCTCTTTCAACTCTTCCTCCGTTTGCTTCCAAGCTAATTGGGCAACTCAATGTTCTTGATTGTCCTGCTTGTCAAGCTCCTGCGGTAATCCCATCTCGATCTGATTTTGTTCTTTCATATATGAAAAGTTGAATCTAGATGACTTTAGAAAGGAATGCAATTTAGATCTTTCGCCCCATGGTTGAAATCTATATGCCTCTACTAAATATTCAAACTCCCTATTCCCCTCAAATTGGCTTTCTTGAACTTAACTATGTGCCCTCTAAAGTGGTCACTTCTACACCTTATGGATTATGGTCAAAACACAAATTAGATTAGATTTTTCACAAGCCATAAGGGTCAATTGTGTATTCCTATTGTGTTTGTACGTGTGAGTTTATTAGGGTTACATCTTCACTTTTTCATGAGTGAGAAGAAGAAATTGTTACTAAAATGAGTTAAAAGGTACCACATTTAAGATGGATCAATTTCTAAACAAGGGTGAAGCTGATTGCTATGTATCTCTTTACAAGACATAGGGATAAGGCAATACAGAACCGTCCGACGATTATCAATCGTCCTTGTGAGTGGAAGCTTGTAAGGGTCAATAAAGAGACCTTAACAAGAAAAGCACGAAGTTCCATTCAGAAGGAGTAATTGAGAAAATTGTTTATGGTTACACTAGAAGATGATTAGTCACGTTCTGTACAAGAGACCTTATTAAATCCTATTAAGGCGAAATGGAAGAAAGCAATAGAAGTGATGATTCATTAAGAAAGAATCATTTTTTAGGATTAGTTGATCTAATCCAAGATAAGAGGCTATTTGGAACCAATCAATTTTAAAGACTAGAGAGTAAGAGTTGATAGATTAATTAGAAAATACAAGACCCATTTGGTTGCAAAGGGGTACACATAACATGCATGTTTTCATCTTACCTATTGTGCACTTTAATCAGACTTATTATGACAATAGTTAACTATTTGTAATGACAATTAGATTTCACTATAAGTGGTATTTGAGGTTTCATAAAGGGAATGTTTTTGTAGGATCCTTTTATGGATTGAAGCAACCATCCAGAAAGTGATGCATAAGGTTTTGTGAGAGCGATAACCTAGTGTGAGTGGGAGATGTTAAAATATGGCTAGTCTATCCTTGGTGGATTAGGGTCCAAACCCAATGTAAATGAGGTTATTATGTAAATATGGAAAAGTATGGTCCAAATAAGGATTTTTTCCTTATTATTTTACATTCAAATCATAATAACTCCTATACATGATGTACGGGGTATTATTTCTTTGTGGTAGTTAGTTAGAAAACTCCTGTAGAAACTACTCTATTTGGTTCTCTTCTTTCGGATGGTGAATTACTACAAAAAACTGTCGATTAGTAGAGGTGAAATATAACCGCTACAAATATTAGATTTTGTAGTGGTTTAAACCTAAACCGCTATAGTTTTGCAACAACAACACTCACACCAAAATACGCGCTGATTAGCGTACAAACTTTGTAGCGGCTATAAGGAAATAACCGCTACAAAATATGGCGCCAAGCTAGCACCAAATTTGCACCAGTTATTTTGTTGTGGTTATGATTAATAAACCACCACAAATGTGGTGCCAACTAGGCGTGTTATGGCGCAAAAGTTGTGGCGGTGTAAAGGTAAAAACCGCTACATAATGCAAAGACTCTAATTTTTTATAGTGGATTTTTGTTACAACCGCTACAAAATGAAAAGAGTCTTGCACATTTGTCGCGGTTATGCCGTAGAACTGCGACAAAATGAAACTAATATTTTCCTATATAAATGACTTAAATCATTTTTTGAAAAATTTGCAACTTGAAGCCAAACATTGGTTTCAAAACAGCTGCCTCCCTCCCATGAAAAAAATGCAAATATATTGTACTTGGCATCATGTTATGTGTATCATGTTCCTAGCACCACATTTGTTTTTTTTTCATTGGAGATTGGTAACTACTTTCAAACCAAGGTTTAGCTTCATGCTACAAATTCTTCATCCTAATAACGAAAGTTTGTAGCAGTTATAATGGAAACTACTACAAAATTCAAACTTCTCTTCAACTTTGTGGCGATTAAAACTAGAAACCACTGCAGAATAAAGACTCTTGCACATTTGTAACGGTTGATACCAATAGCCGCTACACAATGCAAATAGTTGGAAAAGTTGTGGTATTTTATTTAAAAAACTGATACACATATGAAGACTATAAAACGAGCTTTCCATGCAAATTTTATTCTATGAAGAATTAGCAGCAAGAAACCAGATATTGGTTTCAAAGTAGCTGCCTGCCCTTGAAAATTTTCAAATGGTTGGTGGTTGGTATCCTGGTATATGTATCATGTTACCTAGTACCACATTTATATTTTATCAAGGGTGGAAACTGCTTTCGAACCAATGTTTGGCTTCTTGGTGCTATTCTTCAAACTCAGGACAAACTTTGTAGCGGTTATAAGTGAAACCGCTATAGAATATAAAGAGTCTTCACATTTCTAGCAATTACACACAAAAACCGCTACATAATGCTAAGAGTCTTCACATTTGTAGCGGTTTCTTTTACTGCTATAAAGTGTTATGTGGAATGAGGTAAACTATAATGGTTAGTGTAGCGGTTTTATAAGAACTAGTACAAATATTTATAGTTTGTAGCGGTTTTAGCGGGAAACAGCTACAAAGGTTCAAGTGTTTAAATGCAACAATGACCCACTTGGATTTCACTCTCACCACATACATTTCATTCTCACTCATTGTCTTACAACGTTTAAGTATAGTCTTTAACGACATATGGCTTTAGGGAGAGGTAAGGGAAAGGATGAGATACAAGGCAGAGTGCCTCGATGAGGGGGCAGTAGTACTATATGTTAGTTCTCATGTTTTTGATGTTTTGATGATAACAATTATAATGTAATTGAATCTTAATTTTTGATGAAAATTTGAAGTTTTAATTTGCCTCTAGTTAAATTATAAGTGCCTCAAGTCATTCCCCTTTCCAGGCATATGTTTCGAAGTATATGTTGAAAATCCACTTCTTAATGGAAAAACCGTAATTATGTTGAAAATCCACTTGTAATGGCAAAACCGTAATTATGCTTAACTTCACCTTTTGCCTCTAGTCAATTAGTGATTTGCCTCAAGTCATTTCTCTCACTCCAGCATAAGTTTTGAAATCCACCTTTTAATGGCAAAATTGTAATTATGTTGAAAATCTACTTTTAATGGCAAAATCATAATTTTGTTGAACTTTACCTTTTGCCTCAAGTCAATTATGATTTTATGACTTGCCTCAAGGCATTAGTTTTCCTCCGGCACATATAACTTTCGAAATAGCTTCCAATGGCAATATTGTAATTATGCTTAAACTCTCCTTTTGCCTCAAGTCAATTAGTGAATCACCTCAAGGCATCTTGACTTCTCTTTATTCATGCCTCTAGTCAAGTCGACTTGGCCATTCCCAGTTATGTCCAAGTTTTACCTCTAGTTAACATAACTCAAGGCATAAATATATGACTCAAGACAAGTGTTCTTCTATTTTTCGAAACTAAAGTCTTTTACGTGAATTGCCTCAAGTCATTTATTTATTGCCTCAAGGCAACTTGACTCAAGCCATTCATACCTTCAGTCAAGACTATGTGCACTATTTCGAATGCCTCAAGTCATTTATTATTTGCCTCAAGGCAACTTGATTCAAGTATTCTTTTTATACCTCCAGTTAAATATCTAGCCTCAAGCCATGACTCAAGGCATCAAAGACAAACTCGACCAACATGCTACCTTGCTCAAATCGATCTTGCCTCAAGTTAATATGCCTCTAGGCATATTATTTTTAACTAGAGTCATATCTTTCAAGTTTTCAAATCACCATCTCCGGAAAATCAAAATCAATTGATTATGATTTTATTTCTTCAAATCATTACTCATTAATATTCTTAAATGCTTTTAATCAGTTTGCTAATGAGTTTCAGATGATCATAACCCGGATTAACAACAAATTGTTGTAAAGTGATTTGTGTGTCAGAACGCATTAAATGCAATTACCAAAACCAGTGATATCCTCAGAAACTATTTCTCTGATCAATGTAAAGCATTTACTGATATTCTGCTCGCGCATTAAATGCTATTTCACAATGGGCAAAACAGAAGGAATGAAAGAATGTGGTGATGGCACAAATCCACTTGGATTATTAAACGGCGAAAGTGTCTACAAAGCTTTACCTGTCTAACGGCTATATTCAAGAGTCACAACGGATTTATTCAAGCTTCACCAACGATCATTAATTGAAACATCTATAAATTCCAAAAGCATTGAATTCGCCACCTACCGAAACGTTGTGCATTCAATTCTGTATTATTACAATCAACTATTTCATTTAATATCTTCCGATATTTAGTGTTCTTCAGTGTTTATCATTTATCTACTCAGTGAGGAGTTTAAACACTATTTGATTATTTGTTTATCACTTAAATCTTAAGGTTGTGGAACCTTAAGTGTGGGTGTACAATTACAATTTGTAAGGGAAAGTGAGTCCTAGTGAAAGGATCATCTCGAGTACAGAGTGTGTAATTGTGTCTATGGTTATTTGGTTACCACTTGAAAATATGAGTAAGTCCTAGTGAGAGGATTACTTGAGAGTTATAGAGTGTGTAATCAAGTTTTGAGATAGTGAAATCCCAGAGTGTTTATGGGGACTGGATGTAGGTCAAGAGTTGGACCGAACCAGTATAATCTCTTGTGTTCATTGTTCTTCTCTTCTTCTCTGTTTAAGTGTTCTTGAGCAATTAGCGAAAGAATTTTAAAATCACCTATTAACCCCCCTTTAGGTGATATTCCATCTTCACTATAGGGAAGCTCATAGTTAGAAATGTCCCCGTGCCATCATGGCTTGGGACCCAACCTCAGCAAATGTTCCTAAAGGAGGCAGCCCCACATGTGATGACCCCACAGGTAGAGGAGGCGGCCTTACATGTACAGGAGGTGACCCTACCACCTCATGATGAGAATAAGGTCATTGAGGAGGTTGAGGTCAGTTTAGAAGACATTGAGCATGGTGGGACACTTGATTTCGACATTACCTTACACGATATGGAGCGCTTCTTTGATGGGGAGATCGTCGAGGAGCAGGGGAACCCCCGACCATCATCTTCACAGGCGATTGGATTTAACGTGCAAGTCGAAGGTAAGGTTAAATATTGTTTTAAAAAATGTAATATTTAAATTCGATACAGTTTATTAAAAAGTGTAGTTAAATGTAATAAAAAATGTTGTGAATTGTGCAGATAAGAAGGGGAACATTACCACAAGGAAACTGGATATGGCTGGTGTCAATATGATGAATAGGCAATGTGTCATAGTTCCGTGGAATGAGCACACAGACTAGCTAATCGAGAACGGTTGTTACCTCTTCAACTGCTGGCTAACTGAGTTTGGCGGGAATTGGTTACAGTTTCCCATCTACTTTTGAACTTGGAAGCATGTTCCGACGAATCTATAGGAAAAAGCATGGGAAGAAGTTATTACAGTAATTAATTGCATTTAATTATAGTATATATGTATATAATTATAATTTAAACCTTTTTAATTAATTAATTTATAATTCAATTGTGATATAAAGGAATTTTTCCGTCCGTGACAATAGGAAGAGGTATGCACTGATAAAGATAGGGGATGACTGGAAAAACCGAAAGAGTCGTCTCTACCACCTGGTGAAGAAGGATGAGACGATTCCTCTAGAGCAACTAATTACAAGCCCCCGCATCGCATCCCACCTAATGACTAAGCCGGTTTTTGTTTAGTTGGAGGAGTCTAGAGGACCAAGTACACTTTTACTTAATTCTATATTTCTTAATGATTAGAAATTTTATAATTATCATTTAAACGTATTTGAATGTTTTATCTCTTATACATGATCTTGATCAAAGGAACACTAGGATCTAGGAGCAGCAGAGGATCCACTACACCGCCGGATCCAAGATTTTTGCTGTCACCTACAGTGAGCTAGTATTTTTTAAAGTTAAATTATTTTTAGCTTTAAATTTTTAATTGTTTTATTTTAAATACAACTAATTTCATATTTTTTAAATTATTTTAGGAGATGAAGGCTCGGGAGGAGAACCGTCATATGGAATATGGGGACATATTCACATACACCCAAAAGAATATACACGAAGAATATACGAAAAGTTGCTAAGGAACATTTGCTTGTGAAGCCTTTCCCAGAAGAACATACATTTTGGGGAGTTCATGGTGAGAAACTTCGTATGAGATATGATGATATTCTTCCTCGAAGTTCACAAGTAGGATTTCAAGTAGATCAAGATGATCCTATTAATGACGTTGTTCGTAATGCGTTTGGTTTTCAAGACGACAACTTTACTACAGAAGTTTAGGGTGTAGACCTTGTTTTCTTGAAGAATGATGTAGTTCGTGAATTTTTTAGCCTCATGGATAAGGCAGATGTCTATTGTATCAAGGTTGTCGAAAATACTCCAAATTATCTTTCTTGATCAAATTGTATCATATCAAGTACTTGTGTGGGATCATTGATAAGGGAATGTCGATGTTGCTGGAATTACTACAAGATGCATTCCATGATATGGACATTCCTACAACCTTCTATGTGGCCAAGAAGAATAATAACATATTAGGCTTGAACTACGAAAAAATTGATGCATGCCCCAATGACTGTATGCTTTATAGAGGAGATGATGCTCGTAGGGAGACTTGTAAGTGATGCCACACTTCATCGTTCAGGATAGTTCGAAAGGGGAAAAATCAAAAGAAGAAACTAGCAAAGATTCTCAGGTATTTTCCTTTAAAACCTCGCTTACAAAGATTTTTTATGTTGTCAAAGATAGCTGAGCATATGAGGTGACATGAAGTTGACAAGAATGCAAATGGTTAACTAATACATCCACGGGATGCTGAAGCCTGAAAAACGTTTGACTTAGACTTTCCAGCTTTCGCGGTGGACCCTAGAAATGTTTAGCTTGCTTTGGTGATAGAAGATTTTAATCCGTTTGGGAATCTTAACACAAGTTACAGTATTTGGCCTATTGTCTTGATTACATACAAGTTACCCCCTGAATGTGTATGAAACAAAACTCCTTCATTTTGTCTATGATTATTTCAGGCAAAAAGGTACCAGGAAATGACATTGATGTGTATCTCCAACCGCTTGTTATGAAGTCGTTGGACTTGTGGAATGTTGGCATCAAGACGTATACCATGCATAAGAACACATTGTTCAACTTAAGTACAACCTTGATGTGGATGATAAGTGACTTTCCTAGCCTGGGAACATTATCCGGGGTAAAATGTGCAAATCGGGATGAAGCGTCCAACTTGCAATTTTAACTCTAACTTAGTGCGCCTTCCCCATAGTCGAAAGAGGTACTTTAAGTCATCGGAGGTTTCTCGATGGCAAGTACATGTTTAGGTCGCAACACAATCATTTTAATGAGAGATATAAAAAAAAGAACCTCCTAAGACTTTATCCGGTGCAGATATCTTAGAGCAGCTTCAGGATGTTGAATTCGAGTTTGGAAAAAATGATGATGCAATAAAAGCAGGGAGGAAGACTGCCAGAACTTCTGCTTTTGTGCCTCAGCAATGGCAGAAGATAAGCATCTTCTTCACTCTTACATATTGGAAAAATAATTTGATCTGACACAATCTTGTTGTCATGCACATTGAAACAAATGTGTGTGACAATGTGTTATACACGATGCTTAACAAACCTGGCAAGTCAAAAGACCATGTTCAAGTGAGAAAATATTTACGGGCCATGGGAGTTCATGAAGATGGGTGGCCGGATGAGCATGAAAAATATCAATAGGCAACATTCACCCTCACAAAATCGAATAAGGAAATCTTCCTCGCGACATTGAAGAAAATAAAAGTTCCTGATAGGTATTCAAGCAACAATTAACGATGTATTGGCATGCAGGCTCAAAAGGTTTCTAGGCTGAAGAGTCATGACTCACATGTTCTTATGCAACAATTACTTCTACTGGCAATCAAACATATTGTGTCAATTGTTTAGGTGGAGCTGTGTTCTTTCTTTCAAAAGTTGTGTTCCGAGGTTTTGATCGTTAAGGAGCTTGATCAGCTACAACAGAAAATCATTCTTTCGCTGTGTCATTTAGAGATGATATTTCCTCCATCCTTTTCCATGGTGATGGTTCACCTGACAATGCACCTTGATCATGAAACAAAGTTACTGGCTAGCGCAATACCGACAAACGTATTTGATTGAGAGGTACCCATTTTACATATGTGCATCAACATTACTCTTTAAATTTGCTAGTGGCACATTTAAGCATTTATGGACATTTTTCCTTCTGTACTTTATGGGTTTCTTGGGAAATTGAAATCTTATGTAATGAATAAGCATGACCAGAAGGTTGTATAGCTGAAGGCTATATAGTGAACGAGGTCCTTTATTTTTGTTCAAGGTACTTTGATGACATTGATATGTCCTTTAACTGATCGTTTCGTGTAGATGATTGTCCTAAACCCGAACCTGAGCCATCATCAAGAAAGTTGTTAATCCCTCGTGTTTGTAAACAAGTTGGAGGAAGTGAGAGATTTAAACTGACGACAATTGAGAAGTTGCAAGCACATAGACATATCTTGATTAATTGTACTAAAGTTGAACCCTTTCTTCAGTAAGCATTGTACACTCATATGTGATGCTATACATTTCCTTACATTTTATACTTATATTTCATTATCACTATCTTATGGTCAATTGTAGGGAATTCAGAAGTCATGTGAAGCGTCAACTCAGGATCTATACACAGACATATCTACCAAAAATTGACAAAAGGTCCACAGAGAATTCTCAGGATGGTTTGCGCGGAGAATACTAAATGGCCACAACTCGCACTCACCAGATTTTAGAGCTCTCGCATTCGGCCCTCCTGACCATGTAACCAGGTTTATAGTATACAATGTTAATGGTTTCAAGTTTTACACAGTTTCACAAGATCAAGGATTGCTAAGCCAAAACTCAAGTGTTTATGACACCTTTGGGACAAGGAGTTATATGAACAGCAGTGATGGCATGCTGAGTAATATTTATGCCATGTTTTCCTTATGTGTATTGACTGTTTTGAATGCTGAATCTGAGATTTATTGTTTATTATATGATAAATGTCTACGAATCATGCACATAGGGAAATAGAGGATAGATCTTACTAAATGTTGCATTCACATCATTATCCTACTCACGTCTATAGCATATGGTATGCCTACAACTGCGCTAGCAATACAATACGACCGCTATGATGTAGCGTCGTAAATGATGCAGAATTATGCGCTAAGTTATTTTAACCTTTTGTCATGATTTTTTAGGAAATTAAGAAAAGTCATCCAGGCGCACTAAAGATGGTGATTAACTCAAGCCAAATCCAAAAGATGCGGAGAATCGAAAGAAAGATTTGAAGAATCCAACGGTATTTAAAGAAGGATCAATCAACCAAATCTAAGATCTAGGACCTGACAGATTTGGAAGGCCTAACTCACTGGACGTGAGGCCAAGGAGACCTAACTATAAGAGGAAAGCGCGACAAAACCTAGAGGATTCGAAGTCGTGAGAGTCAAGCACTCAACACAATTCCTATTCGATTGAACTCATACTGAAGGAACGAAAGAGATGACCGACTGAGAGGACGGTAGACCAGACTAAATTCTTCCTTGAAGCAAGGCGGAACGTAGAAGACGTAGAGATGTCGCGTGACAGGATGCCTCTTACGCCATCAACCTTTCGACGAGCTTTCTTGTTTTCTTTGTTATTTTCTTTTTATAATTTTGCCATGGGCTGTTCTCTGCTATCCTGCTTTGTGTGTCCCTCATCAGTCATGAACCAAATCTCCTTTAACTGAGTGAGGATGAATTTCTAATTTGTAGAATAAACCCAGTTTGCTAGTTTTTATTTTAATAAATTCAGTTTGTTTAGCAGTGTTTTAAATCATAGCCGATTAGCAGACGCTAAGGGTTATGTCTGTGCTCTTGGCTTATCGGATAGGAGTCAAGGTTAGACCTCTGTTATATAATGTTTGCTTGGCGAGCCTGTGCACGGCTCGACCTAAACTGTAGATGCCAGGAATGGATTTACCGCTCATAACCAAAACACCTAGAGCTAATCAGACAGACTGAACTGGAAATCAGCATAAGAATATGGGAAAGTAAAGCGATGACTGTATTTATAGGATTGCAAAAGCTTCTATATAGGATAGTGGTGGGTTAACTAAATAATGTTGTAAAAGGTGGTTATGGTGTAGCATTGCGGACGTTGTGCAGCATAATTGCTATGCAATGCGTTGTATGCAAAGTGGAGGAATGACACAACTTAGGATGAAGTCTGATCTCAGCCTACTTTAAACTGATATATATTTCTTCAACTTTTTATTACTTGTTTATTTTACATCATTAGAAATAGCCAAAACAACCAACCCAAATAAAATTTTTACACAACACACTTGTCATTTGAAACTGACATCATTCTCGGTATCGACAGTCTTTGTGGGACGATACCCTACTCTACTCATTCTTTATTACTTGTTGACTAGTTTACTTGCCATAGGGGAATTCGACTAACACGGCAACATACATTTCGGAGACGTCCCGTATTATGGAAAGCTTCTTGATGTCGTTGAAATAAATTACCAAGGCCATTTCCGCATGACGCTTTTCAAGTGTTTTTGGGAAAATACGAGAACTTACCAGTGACTTACAACTGACGACTTAGGCATCACTTCAATAAATTATCCCTGCCAATTCACACTGGTCAATCTCAAGATTATGAGCCATATATTCTTGCCTCAAAGGCACACCAGGTTTATTATGTCGAGGACAAGAGGCACAATGATTGGAATATGGTGGTTCACTTAAAGCCTCAGGACGTTTATGACATGGGCGATGGTGATGTTGGGATCCGTACACGCAGTGGAATTTAAAAAAAAAAACTTTGCGAATCCCAAGAAGAGGATCTATCAACTGCGTTTAAATCAAGGTTCGTTAGTAAACCGTACTTATGCGAGGAATTGAGAGTTTTGTTCGATCCGGTCTGGTGCGCATCTCCTTGTTCGTGCGCCTCAACCGTCGTACGTCTTGAACGTGGCGCCATCTCGTTCGATCAAACAAAAGCAGCATTTTCGAGTCTCCTCCCTCAACCGGTATCCACACCGAACAACTCTCCAACACGTACGGCAGCGTGCTAGCGCCTTCTCTTTGTGTCTCACGTTTTTCTCTCTAGGATTTCTTTCTGCGGCTTGTCTCAATTCGTTTTCAGCTTCTTAATATGACTAGATCATCATCCTTTTTATAGAGTTTCTTAAACCCTAATGAGCCGTATTAAAATATTCAAAAATTAATCTTAATTAATTGTTGAATTCGAATTTGGATTAAGTAATATATCAATTAAATCTGTCAACAGATCTAATCTAATCTATTCATTTAATCCGAATTAAAAGCCTTGTGATTTAATTTATCATTATAAATTAAATCTAAGATATGATATATATCTATTTAATTAAATTTCGAGATAATGTATCTCAATTAAATTAAATCTAAGATATAATATCTCTCTTCGAAAATTAAATGTGAGATACTATATCTCTATTCATTTTAGGTATTTAATTTTAAATAAATTAAATACAAAACAAATAACATTTAATTTCAATATATATATATATATGTATATTCTTCCTAGATTAAACGTTGCATTCATTAAATCTTAGACATATCTAAGATTCAATGAATCTGGACACTAATACTCGTGTTGGACTATTCTTGTGTGTGACCCTGCAGACCCACATGAGATTGGCAGTGGGCCAATACTGTACCAGCCCAAAAGTCGCAAGCGGCCTCTAGCAAGACATTGCGACTACCCAATTCATATGGGGATCGATGATACGATGCAACCTATCGTACAACCATGTCACGTCCCTTTTGTCACGCGATAATTTGGTCAAGGATGAGGCATGGATAATGTCAACTTCCTATTCTTGACCACTACTTTCTCGATTCTCAAGTAGTCTAATTGAAATGGAAACTCCTTTCCATCGTAGTATGGCCATACGTTTCTCAGACTTACTCATCGAGGGGCCCAATATCATCTCTCTACAAATGTGAGGGACAAATTCCATCTTGACCATTCACATTCCTCCGCATGAAAACCATTGATCCTGATCCAAGCCTTTATCATCACCCGGTCAAAGGTGACTTTTGACTAGGTCAAAGATCAGTGACTCGGTCAAAGATCAGCGACTCATCATGTAGGAATCCATGATGATCTCAGGTCAAAGGGCGTTGTGACGCGGTTATACATGAGAAAAGCTTATGACTAAATCCATTCACCTTTCTCATAGTGGGTCGGTCCAGCACCTTGTACCCTTACAAGTGCCTATGACTTTGATTTGTATCTTCATACCTCATCAAAGTCATACTGGTCTTATTTCATCTTCGCTCCCGCGTAGATGATTGACCAGGGACATCTAGGAAAATCTATAAGATATATCCAAGGATACAGTTATCACTATAAACATGCAAATGAAATGATAACTAAAGAAGAAATACTTTAAATAACATAAACGTTCAAAGTACAATGACTTGCCCCTAGGGCATAATTTCCAACAGGTGATAACATTGTCTACGAGAGTGAGTCATTCCATCCCACCAATTTTGAAGACTTCTTCCTTGAAGGCGATAAGAGTTTACCTAGAGTTCAATGATTTTTTTAAGTTAGACTTTATTATCAATTAATCTAAGTTTAATTTGTGTTCAAACGTATTAAACTCACAACTAACATTTTCTCTCCACCTTTTTGTAGTGATGGTGATGAAGATTGATTGGAAACAAACGGCTTATCTTATTGTAATCCATCTATTTTTCTTTTTTTAAAAAACCAAAGTATTTTTTCTAGTGGAAAAAATAAATAAAAAATCGCTACAAAGCTTAAGACACAAATCCCAACACATTAACTGCTTCAAATATCAATTGCTAGAAAAACCGTCACACGAACTGCTACAAGTTTGACATAGACATCCCTATAAGTATTACCACAACACCTCATTTCACACCCTACTTCATTTATTCCTCCCCAATTTCTCTCTCATTTTATTTTTCCTGTCAATATTTTTTGGAGAGGTTAAGTGCTGATCAAGCTTATCAAATATGCTAAATAGTTTTTTTTTCTTCATATCTTTCATTTTTACTTTCTTATTATTCTTTGATACTAACTAATTTTAATTTCCAGAATGACATTTCCTCGACATTCCTTCTGTAATAATCAACATTCATTTCATAATCAAATACTCCCTCCGGTCCTAATTATAGGAGCAAATTTTGGAGTTGGTTTTTGTCCTAATTATAAGAGCAAGTTTTAACTTTTGTGAATTTTTTCCTATAATACCCCTATATATACTTTCTCAATAATAATTAAAGACAATAATAATTTAATAATACACCTATATATTTTATAAAGTAAATAATGTTTGCAACTCATTAATGTCATATACACCTAAATTATACTTTTTATATAAAATAATTTTGAACAATTTTTGTCATATTTTAGAAAAAGAGAATCTATCTTTAAAAGTCGAAGCTCTTTATAGATTAAAATTAAAAAAGAATTAAACCTAATTGGCGTGAGGTTTTGTTAAATTATCAACAAAAAGGAATTAAACCTAACAATCAATAAATTACTAGTAACAAATAAAAATAAACTTTTTTACAAAAAAAAAACAACTAACATGATTTTACTAAAATTAAAAAATAAAAACAAATTGGTTTGAGGTCAGTTAAGATGATCCGGACATCAACATTGTCAACGTAACATCACAGTTGAATTTAGCTTCGTGGGCTAATTTGACTGAGTGCGAGCTCAAAGAAGTTGCGGAGACTACCTTAATGTCATTTTATATTTTGGGTAAGGGTATTTTAGGAAAATATACATAATTAACTAATTTAACTTCCTTCCTTAATCCTTCCAAATTTTGGTAATTTGCTCTTATAATTAGGACCGGAGGGAGTATTATCCAATGGATAACATAATAAGTTTATACTATCTACACTTTCTCAATATTATACCTATATAATATCCACAACCAAATATCATCTAAGAGTATTATTTTTTAAAATATTAAAATTTATCATATAAATTATCAATTAACTAATAACATTAAAATGACAAAGTAATAAAAAAAAAAGCATTACAAGTACTAATTTTCTTTGTAGTGGTTATTTAACTGCTACAACATTTGCAAAAACATTTGGCGAAATTTTTAAAATTTAGGGGAAAATTAGTAGCAATTCAAACTTTTTGGCACCATTGTTACAATTTCAAACAATATTGTAGCGGTTTTGAAACCACTACAAATTTTTGCCGCTAGTTTTTAAAAATGTTTTGTCGCCACTCAAACTTTTCCCACCTATTTTTTAAAATTCATGGACGTAGTTAGTAGTGGTTACTAGTTCGCTACAAATAATCCCAATTTCATCTTGTAATGGTTTATAAACCGCTATAAAATGTTAACACAATATGTCGTCTGGATGTCATCCTGTAGCACTGATCTATAACCGTTACAGTATCAGTAGCGATGAAGATACTTGAGTAGCAGTTTGTAGTAACCGCTACAAAACAGCTTGCCACCACTAGTACAAAAAAGACTTTTTAGACCAGATCTGGGATTGGTCTTGATAAAGGCGATCTAAAAGGTTTGTTACTTTTAAGACCGAATGCGCGACCAGTCTTAAACAATTGTTTTTAAACTGGACTTTTAAAATATGAGGTCTTAAAAGTCGTACTATATAGACTTGAGATTGTTTATGTTAGCTCTAAAAAGAATGACTTTTAAGACTGGTTGTATAAAAACATCGGTCTAAAAAGTCTAACTTTTAAGACCGGGTATTTAACTAAACACACATAACCAGTTTTAAAGATCTAAATTTTTAGACCTTCTATGTGATACATCCGGTCTTAAAATTCAAGACTTTTAAGATTGGCTTGGTGAAAATTCAGTCATAATAGTCAGACTTTTTAGTTTTTATGTGTAATACATCCAGTCTTAAAAGTCATGGTCAATTTTTTTAGACCTATTATTTATATCATCCAGTCTAAATTTTATTGTATTTTTTCTCTGATCTATTTCTTCCTCCTACCCAACCACCACCCAATCCAACACCTAAAAAACAGTTCTTTAAGCTACAAACTATGAATAATTCCTTATAAATTACAAATTGAATTATTGGAAATGAATACAAATATTGTTCACCATGACTTATGTCCTCTTAATGAATATATTAAGACAACACCTAAATTGATATATACAGTAAGAGTTACAATACAATGTGAGTTACAAAGATAGCACCTAAATGTACATATATGCCCAATTCACCATGTCTTGATCAGATTCTCACCCAACAACATTCCTCTTTTATTTCCTCATCAATATCAATGAACATTTTTCCTTGGAGAGCTACAGACCACATTTTATTTTCCTAATCGGTGATATAGAATACTTTTTTCATGCACAATGCTTTTTGTAGCGGTTTCTCTGACCGCTACGTATGTCATTTGTAACGGTCAAAACCGCTTCAAAGCATCATTTTTTGTAGTGAATCTGCCGTATAAATGTGATGGGAGTCCATATTGGTGCTTTGATCTCACGTGAGTACTTAGTGAGTCAATTGGATTCCAAGTACGCTCGAATTCCTTCAAGTTTTAATGTGTCAATCAATAAAAAAATATACAAAAATTTTATACAAAAAATTTTATATATGTTGCTCCAAAAAAATTTATCTGGGTCATAATTCTATTTAACAGATAAATCACGGCCCAATGTAACGAATGTTGTTTTGAACCGCTTCTGATTACTTGGACCGAAATATTTCGAGAAACTAAAGTACAAAGTTATTTTTTGAGACCGATTTACAAACTTGGACCGAAATATTGCATAGTTATGTGCAAAATACAAAAGTGTTTTATCTTGAGGAGCGTCCAACACTAAGACTTTTTTTAGGTGTAAAATTGCGTACATGGTTACAAATTAGGTGCAAAAAAACGGTTTGATTTGTTAAGTTTGACTTTTTTTTTTTTGGATGATGATGTGACTTTCAAAGTGCATAAAAATACACTGAGATGGTTTAGCTAAAAGAGCGTCCAACACCAAGTATGTTTTTTTAAAAAAAAGTAATAATTTTATTTCAATTAAAGGAAAATTATTATTTCACTAGGTATAATTCTTGGAGGCAAAATTTTTATTCTGATTTATCATTTTCTCAAGGAGAATTTATTCAACAAATAAAACAGTAAAAAATTTATTTCCATAATTTATTTCTTTTTTTAATCCTTATTAAATTTTCTAATTAATAATTGATAAATGAGTATTTATGCATTTGAAATTTGATATTCTAAATAATATATTTACTTAAAAATAATTTTATTTTTTTGAAAAATAAATAGTTAAAGAAATAATTCATTTACTTTGAAAAAGTCAACTATATAACTATAAGTCTATAACATTGTTTGATTTACTTTCATTCATCATATAAATAAAAATAACTCATTTAGAGGTGCAAACGTTTATATTGCATATTTCTTAATGCAATAAAAATTAGAATAATATTGTTTGGTTTTCATTGAAAAATTATTTAAATAATTTCTGGTTGAATTTGTTAGATCAAAAAATTAAATTAAATTTTAATTAAATATAGTATTTATAATATCAAATTTCAATTGCATAAATACTTATTTATTAATTATTAATTAGAAATTTTAATAATTTTTTTTTGTTAAAAAAAAAGAAAATAAATTATGGAAATAAAAAAATTGGCTTTCCAGGAATTATACCTAGAGAAATAATAATTTTCTTTTATTGAAATAAAATTATTAAATTAAAAAAAAATGATTTTGGGTGCTCTTTTTGCAAAACCACACAATGGTGGAGCCATACTGTTGCCTCTGTCTGCAGGTGCAGACACAAAATAAGAAAATGGAATCCAAAAAAATAACGTCACTTTGGATTCCCCCTTCTCCGGAGACTTTTATCTCGTTTTTTTTTTTTTCAATCGCTTTGAAGCACTGATCTAAAGCTAATAGGGCAAACATCCCAGGCTGAGGAACTAGTGGGTCCCTCTTTTGCTAAAGCGTCTACTAATGCATTTAAAGCACTGATCTTAGTTTCTTTTCTTTCTTTGCTTTCTTTTCTTTTTGAAGCGTGTTTTGAAGTGTGTCTTACACCACTGGGGGCCCATTAACCAAAACATGATCTGAATTCTGGACCATTTGAAAACCCATTAAAGAATTGGCTCTGTTGGGTAATTTGGTGCATGTGACTATCAAAAAAGTTAAAAAGGGAAAAGAGACAATAAGGGACGGCACACAATTTAGCGATTGGAAATTCAATATATATAAATCATGGCAATAATAAGAATGCTAGTATTGAGCGGGTTTTTTCTATAATAACTTTTGTTAAAGATAAGTTGCGCAATCGGATAAGTAATGATTGGTTTAACTCATGCATGTTAACTTATGTTGAAAGTGATATGTTTGATAAGATTGATGATAAAGATATAATGCAATATTTTCAATGAATGAAGAATCGAAAAATGTTTTTGTAATCGTTCTGTTGTAATAGCTTAGTTGACTCTTAATTATTATTTTTCTATGTTAAGTTGAATTTTTTTTCTTATTTATATTTTGTTTTTAAATGCATTTAATAAAACTTTTCCTTAAAAAAAATTGGGGGCGCTGCCTCGAACCCCCGAATCCCCTACTAATTGTGCAGACACAAACAAAAAATCCTAGCTCCGCCACTAAAACCACATGTATATTTTGGCATCTTTGAAAGCCATGTCATCATCTAGTTAGCAAAAAAAAGAAAAAGACAAATTTAACGGTCAAAGTCAAATTTAACGGTTAAACGGTATTTTTTGCACCAAATTTGTAACTACATGTGCATTTTTGTACCTAAAAAAAACACTTGGTGTTAGGCGCTCCTCCGGATAAAGCACATGTGTATTTTTGTACTTTAACCCTTTAAAATTATTTTAGACACCTTTCGAATGTAAAATTAAGGGGGAATTACATATAAGTCCTAAGGAAGAGAAAAAATCACAAACAAATCTCTTGAAGTTATTAAATTGCATTGAAGTCCTATAAAACCAGTGTTAAATTAATTCAAATTGAGAAAAACCAATTTTTCCTTTATTAATTTAAGCAACCAATAATAAGTCAAGGCGCCTCAATCACAAGTCATTGGGCAATAGGAGCACATTTTGTGCACATCACTTTGATGAACACAAAATATTCTCATCACCCATCTACATTGTTGGATTGATTTTCGATGGTCCAGAATTAATTTAATTTAATTTTTATATTTTCAATAATTTTTATTATACAATATTTATAAAAAGATAATCTTCTAACGGGCATTTCTCATGAAAATGAATTTATCGTGATGTCATTTGATATTATATTAATAAAATAGATTTTGCTGATTATAAATAGAAAATAATAAAAGCTCTTATGAAGTGAAGTAACCTTATACTTCGTGCCAGTCACACTTAAGTATTTTAGGATGTGATGTTGGTCCCTTAAGTTTTCCTTTATTTTAGTTTTGATCCCTTAAGAGGCAAAATAGTCCAAAGTTTTATTTAATTATAGGAACAAAGTTTTAAATAGAATGAAATTTGAGCTCATGCAATTAAATCCTACCTCTTATTTGAGTGCATTGTTGATAGCAATATGTAAATATCTCTCTAAATTGTTTGGAGTCCATAGCCATCTTTTGCCCTAGTGAGACCCCAAGTCCCAACTTACCTAATCAAACTTTATTGTACCAAATGCATACACACACAAATATGAAGATTACAAGATTCAAACAAAAGCTCAAGTGGCATCCCTTTGTTATGAAAACTTACAAATTAGACCCAAAAAATTAATGATAGAAAACAACGTTAACAAAACAGAACTCCATAATGGCTAAAAACTTCAACAAAATATATTAGCTAGGAATCTTTAACACTTTAGTGTTCAACATGGAGAATATGCAACAATAACATAACGGGCCCTGCAACTACAATAGCTAGCAAGGTAACAGCTGAAACTGCACTTATAACAGACAAGAAAACTTTAAAATACACGTCACGATACCTTGAAACGATGCAAGAAAGGAAAATACTCCAACTCGCATTTGACCATATTAATATGGCACAGAAAGAACAGATTCCAATAAATATTGTGAGAGAAGAGATCCACGAGACATGAGTCGAAACAACTAAACTTAGAGCAGCCATGAATGATAGAGTCATTGAGGATAAAGCTAAACCCACCATGAAAAGTGAAGAACTTAAGGCACTTGAAGGAGACAAGTTGCCAATATGTGCCCACAAGAGAAAGAAAGATCCAAATATGGAGCTGTACATAGCTACCATGTTGAAGAGAGCAAATATCTTGAACATTGGTTTGTGGGCTAAAATTGCTGTGCCTCTATTATGTGGGTTTGGATCTTGGGAGCTATATACACCACCAGGTACTGTCAATCCAGCTATGAATGTCACTGCTACTATCAGTATCGCCACTACCATTAGTGTCTCCATTTTCTTCTCCATCACTTCTGATTTCGTTGATAGTTCTCCACTGCGTTTAAGCAATTTGTTTGCTTTACCACTTTCTTTTCCACCAGCAAACTTCAAGACCATGTTTGTTATATCCTATACAAAGAAACATGAAATAAAATAATGATACTACAAGTTATAATTGCAAGATACTTGAGCTTCGGTCCTTAATATAAAAGCTAATAAAAAGGTTTACTTGGGTCTTAAATGTAAGACTTTAAACTGTTTTACCTCCCAAATTTATAATGTTACCCCAAAACTCTCCCTATTATTTGCACATATTAAGGGAGTTTTCCATTATGGCAGTAATTTTCAATATAAATGATTAAAAGGGGTATTTTAGAGAAACCAACACAATTATTAAATAATTGATTAAACTGATTTTATTAATATTTGTAAATTAGCTATGTAGATCCTATATTTAGAACCAAATGGATGGAGTATAACTATATAAGATGTGAATCCTTTATTGAAAAAAAAAATGCTTACACACCCAAAGCCATGTGTTAGTTTGAGCGATCATAGTGTAGGGAGTTTTGATTTGAAGCTAACTACGACCTCATTATTACCCATTATCAATCATGAATTTTCCAAAATATGAACAACTTCATATCAAAGAAATAATTGTTATTTGCACACAATTTGAATAGATGGTCCTCACATGCATAATCTACTTTGTGTGAGAGAGAGAGAGAGTGTTGGTTGTATGTTGTGTTGGATGCATAAGATAATAAATCATACCTGTCCAACTCCTCTTTGGACGTCTCTTTTCAACAAAGCAAGATCTCTGGCTGTTAAACCTTCATTGTTCATGGCATTCACATCAATCCTCTTATCTAGTGCAAGACTCAATGCAGTCGAATAATGCAAGTTTTGAGCAGCAAAATGCAATGGACTATTACCATTTTTATCTTTCTGGTTCACATCAAGCTTTGCGTTTCTTAAAACATATTTTACTACGTCTTCATGTCCATGCTTTGCTGCTAAATGAAGAATGTTTTGACCTTCCTTTATAGTCAAACCTCTCAGCAGAGAAACCACTTTCATTCGTTCACAGAATTCTTTGACCACATCAACGTGACCTCTTTTAGAAGCAAGGTGGATAGGAAGGTTACCCTTCATATCAAATTCTTTTGCTGTTAAAGGAGATTTCTCTAAGAGTACACGAACGCCTAAAGCATAGCCTGTTTTAGCTGCAAAGTGAATTGGAGTTCTTCCATGTTCGCCTCTTAGTTTCATTAGTTTTAGATGTGAGTCTTTCTCCACCATCAGTTTCAATAAATCTGCAATTCATTAAATCAAGACAACTGAGAAAAATAAAACATGTTGACGTTTTGAAAATCTTCTCATTGGTTAATGATTTGTTAGACGTATAAGGAACATCAATTATAGGAGTTCATGGATATGGATGCTCTCTATACTTTCAATGCTTCTCTCCATACACAATTTCTTTATCCATTAGCCATTAAGTTTTAATGGAGTAAGATCGCTAATTATAAGCCTAAATCACATAAAGCTCATTGAACTTAAAGCCATGTACAAATAACCTCCTCAGCCTTTGAAACGTAACAATAAACACCCATACACTTTCACATCTATCAATTTCATACCCGTTAACTTTATTTCTGTATGCATATAGCTCCCTCAAACTTTGAGTTATATGCAAAAAAACCTCAAACTATGTTATTTGTAGATAAATAATGAACATAACTAAAAGTATTAGATTTATCAATATAAATGTAATACACAACAAAAAAATCTGTCAATTCGTAGCGGTTAGTTTGTAGATGGTTGAAAGAAATCGCTACAAATATTAGGATTTGTAGTGGTTTATTCAGAAGTCGCTACAAATTTGCAACGGTATGACTTACACCAAGTGGCGCTAGTTAGTGAATGACATTTGTTGCGGTTTTTACAAACAAAAAAAAGCCACTACAAAATGTGGCACCAAGCTAGCGCCTAATTTGTAACGGTTTCTTTGTAGCGGTTAAGTTATATAAACCACCACAAATGTGGCACCAGAATGCAAAGGGCCACATATTTGGAGCGGTTTTGATGTATAACAGCTCCAGAATGCAGAGGGTCTGCACATTTGTAATGGATATATAAAACCACTACAAAATTTCATGTTGCACAAGGTAGGGTTTCTTGATTTGTAGCGGTTGAGGTAGAGGTTCTTAGTAAAACCGCTACAAATATCAACACTTCCTAGCATTTTTACAAAAAAAATCCGCTACAAATATCAATGCTTTATGCGTGCCATCACCCCTCATTGGACCAATTTTCACAAAATTGTTTCTCGAGCGCCCTGTGAAAGTTGTTGCTACATCTCTAAGGTTTTGCTCAAGCATTTACAGAATTAGACACTTTAGGTAAGTAAAATTAACTCTTTTATTTCGTTTTCCCCCTATTATTCTAATTTTGTTATAAATATGGATAATTTTATTTATTTATTTAATAATAACTATAGTTATTATGACATCTGGGAGAGATAAAGGCAAGGGGAAGGAGGTTGAATGTCCCCCCACACTTATTATGCGGGGGAGCAATAGTAGATGGGGCAGTGGTTGGGGCAGTAGAGGGCAACACTGAGGTAGACATGTCCCCATGCCGTTGCAGGAGACGACCCCGCCACAGTAGCTTTCCCAAAGCAGCTATAGTAGATCCCACCAATGCTACCTGTTTAGCTAGAGGAGGTAGGCATCAATCTTAGCAATTTTGATGAGAATGAGGAGTTTGACTTCAACATTTCCATTCTCAATGACATGGAGCAATTCCAAGATGAGGAGGAGGCCCGGGACCGGAAAAACCACAAGAGTCGTCTTCACGGTCGACGGGGTTTGAGGTGCAAGTTCAAGGTAAATTTAATTAGTTTTAAAAAATTTAATATTTAAATTCCATAGATTTAAATGTTGATTTAAATTTAATTAAAGTATGTGGTAAATTGTGCAGATGAGCAGGGGACATATCTACCAGAAGGCTGGGCGTGGATGGTCTGCGTGTCATAGTTATGTGGAATGAGGCCATAGACTAGCCGATTGAGAATGGTGGTCATGTATTCAATCGGTATCTGAACAAGCTGGGCTTAAATTGGATGAGGTTCCATATCCATTTCAAGACATGGAAGAATGTTCCTCGGAAGCCAAAGAATATAGCGTGGGACGAGGTTGTAAAGTTAATTAATTGTATTTAATTATTTTATAAATGTAAATAGTTATAATTCATGTCATTTTTAATTGATTATTTAATTATTATTTATTCAATTGTGATACATGATAGGTTTGCCGTCCGCGACAACAAGAAAAGGTACACGATGATAAACATGGAGGATGGCTGAAAGAACAAGAGGGATCGTCTCTACGACATCATGAATAAGTATGGGATGATACCTCTGGAGCAGTTGATCAAGAATGTGCCTGACGGCATCCCCCTAATGACTATGTGAGTTTTGTCCAGTATAGGAGGAGCCTAGAGGGACATGTAATTTTTTTAATAATTATAAATTTTTTAATAATTAATATTTTCTTAATAATTTTTTTAATAATTTAATGTTTTGTTGTTTTGTGGCCTTTTTCTTAGAGAAACACCAGGAGCCGAGGACACTGACAAAGGACCTATCACATGGCGGGATTGAAGATATTTGTTGTCACTTACGAGATTTGGTATTTTTTTCACAATTAAATTAATTTTAGCTTTATATTATAAATTCATTGTTTTATTGTTTATAATAATAATTTATAGTTTTAAATATTTTAGGAGAGGAAGGCTCAGCAGAAGCATCGTTGTACGGATTATGGGGTGTTATTCACTATCACCTCCTAGATACCAGGACTCGATGTCGACCTCTCACCAGCCATAGGAGGCCACTGTAAGATATATACATTGTTTTTTAAATATGTGTTATTGATTTTAATTAAATTAAATTTTTAGTGAATGTTTCATAAAATGCGTGCGAAAGGAGCATTCAGCAGTAGCAGGTTGAGCTATGAGAGAGCCAAACCCTGGGGTCACAGGGGCTTGTGGATCCCATTACGCCTCTAAAAGTTGCTTTGGGCCTAGTTGATCACCTCGGACGTTGTAGGGGTACTAGGTTAGGTGCCAGACCTAGCATGGTCTACAACAAGAGTGACGCCTCTAAGGCTGGCACCTCTTGAGTAGAGACCTCCAGTGTCAAAATGCTAAGGAAGGAGACTATTTAAAAGAGGCATACGGAGGTTGCCAGGAAGCTTCAGGTGTAGGTCGATTTCTTCTACACTCAGCAGACCTATTGGCGGGATATCACGAACGTGATCAGCATCTCATGATTAACTGCAGGGAATTTAGAAGTCATGTGAAGCGTCAACTTAGGATCCATAACAAACATCCTTCAAAATTGACAAAAAGGTCCATAAATAATTCCCAAGTTGGTTTACGTGTAGAATATTAAATGACCACGACCCACACTCACAAGATTTCAGAGCTCTCGCAATCGGGCCTCTTGACCATGTAAAAAGGTTTACAGTATACAATGCAATGGTTTCACGAGATCAGGGATTCCTAACTCAGAACTCGGGTGTTTATGGTACCTTTGGGACAAGGAGTTATACAAGCAGCAGTGACGACAACATGCAGTTTAGAGGTATTCCTTATTATGGAAAGCTTCTTAATGTCATAGAACAAAATTACCAAGGCCATTCCACCGTGACGTTGTTCAAGTGTTTGTGGGAAAATATGACAACTTCCCGGGGACTTACAACAAACAACTTAGGCATCACATCAGTAAATTTCTCCCGGCCAATTCACATTGGTCAACCTTAAGGTGATGAGCTATATATTCTTGCTTCAAAGGCACACCAAGTTTATTAGGTCGAGGACGAGAGACACAGGGATTGGAATATGGTGGTTCACTTTAAACCTTGAGACGTATACGACATGGATGATTATTATAACATCGCCTATGAGAGTGAGCCATTCCAGCCCACCAATTTTGAAAACTTTTCCCCTAAGGCGATGACAATTTACCTATAATTCAGTGTGTTTTTATAAGTTATGCTTTATTATCACTTAATTTAAATTTAACATTTGTACAAAATATTAAACTCACCATTAACATTTCCTCCACATATTTTTTGTAGGGATGGTGACGAAGAATGATTAGATAAATTGTATTTTTGTTCTATAAACCTCAATTTATATTTTCTTCTACAAGCGTTACGTAGAAGAGTTGAGCAAGGTGATTAAATACCCTCATCACACCTCATTTCAAACCCTTTTCAATTTCTTTTCACCTCTCTTCTCTCTCGTTTTCTCTCATTTGTAAAGGTTTCCTGAAGAGCTGAGCAAGCTGATTAAATATTTTTTTTTTTGTAAATCATTGATTTCAAGGTTTTATTTTTTCCATCTTATAATACTTATACAAATTATTATTATTTTCTTTTTCTCCAGAAGTATAAGGACTTTTCCTCAACATTTTCAACATTCTTTCCATAGTCAAATAATATCTAGTGCACAACATAATAAGTCCTTATTACTTACAAATTCTCAATAACAAACCTACATAATACGCATCTTGTAGAAGTGACAAGAAACCACTACCAATACAGTAACAGTTCTTTTACGTGAGTAGAGGTTCTATAAAACCGCTACAAAACCCTTTGCAACACTGTGTTTTATAGCGGTTTTTGAAACTACTACTACTATCATTTGTAGCAGTTAAAATCACTATAAATACAACATTTTACTTGCTATAAAGTGACATTTTTTTGTAGTGATAGTTCAAATGGATTTATTGTATAATGTCAAATTAGCTAGGTAGATTATTTACATATACCATAAAGTTCATGAGAGTTTTATATAATTGAGCTTGTGATGGACATAGGCCAGGCTCAGGCTTAGGCCTATTGCCAGACCTATTTTCATAAGATCTAACCTATAAGTCTACAGGCCTAACCTATTTAAATTTTTCAATTTATACTATTATATAAGTATATATAATATCATCTATTTTTTTTTTTATATTTTTCCAACTTAACCTGAATTCTAAGTTTCACATCTCATGGTCACTACACTCAACCTTGCTTTTGCATAAATCATTCACCATTTTCTCTCTTCTCTTTGATTACTCGAGATGGAAACTCTAACTCACTCCTTCTTCCCTGATTTGTGTTGTCCACTTAAGCATAATACTTTCTATGAGTTTATTTTAATGCCAAGTGAAATATTATAATCTTAGTAGAAGGAGTTTGTCACAATTTATGCAAATAGAATAAAAGATGTAAAATCTAGTTTTACATGCTGCTTGATATACTTAGTCAATTTTAGAAAATATGTCTCATTAGTCAATAAACGATTAGTTTTTCTTATTCTTATTTGTTTAGACAATTGTTGTCACTAGACATTATTTTCTTTTCCTTACTAAGCCCTAATTTTTACCACGAGAATGGATGTTTTCCTTTTAAGTCATTGTAAATAAGTGTGAATGGTTATTATGATTTGGAGGCATAAGCCACTACAAAAAAAAAAAAAAAAAAAAAAAAAAACTATCAATTCATAGTGGTTAATTTATAGCAGTTAAAATAAACCGCTGTAAATATGAGAATTTGTAGCGGTTTAGACCAAAACCGCTACAAATTTGTAATTGTATGACTCATGCCAAGTAGCATGATGGTTAGTGAATGACATTTATAGCGGTTAGCACAAAAGAACGCTACAAGAAATGGCGCCAACTCTGTAGCGGTTAATTGATAGCAATTAATTTACACAAACCGCCACAAATGTGGTGCCAGCTTAGCGCCATATGGTGCGACATTTGTGGTGGTTTATATGAAAAACAAACCCCGCTACAATGCAGAGGGTCGCATATTTGTAGTAGTTATACATAGAAACCGCAATAGAATGCAAAGAGTCTGTACATTTGTAACAGTTATATAAAACCGCTACAAACTTTCATGTTGCATGAGGTAGGGTTTCTTAATTTGTAGAGGTTGAGGTAGTGGTTTTTTTATACTGCTACAAATACTCTCACGCTAGCTGCAATGGTAAGATCGTGTGCCCGTGTTGTAGTTGCAAGTTTAAGAAGTGGCATACGCGAGAAGTTTTCGTGGAACATTTGCTTATGTCCTGGGGAGTTCAAGGTGAGAAATTAGGTATGAGATATGATGATCATCTTCCTTGAAGTTCACAAGTAGAAGTTCAAGATGATCTTGTTAATGATATTGTTCGTGATGTGTTTGGTTTTCAAGACAAAAACTTCAATGAAGAAGTGCAAGGTTCATACCCTATCTTCTTGGGATCAAAGTAGCTCAGGATTTTCTCAACCTCATGAATGAAGCAGATTGTCCTTTGTATCAAGGTTATCGAAAATACTCCAAATTATCTTTCTTGATCAAATTGTATCATATCAAGTGTTTGTGTTGAATCACTGATAAGGGAATGTTGATGTTGCTGGAATTATTACAAGATGTATTCCTTGACGTGGAGATTCCCACAACTTTCTACGAAGCCAAGAAGATTATTAAGAGATTGGGATTGAACTACCAAAAAATTGATACATGCCCCAATGATTGTATGCTATATTGGGGAGATGATGCTAGCAAGGCGACTTGTAAGCAATGTCACACATTGAGGTACAAGACAATTCAGAAGAGAAAAAAGCAGAAGAAAAACCTACAAAGATTTTCAGGTATTTTTTTTTTTTGAAGCTGCGGTTACAAATATTGTTTAAGTTGTCTAAAACAGCTGAGCATATGGGGTGGCATAAAGTTGACAAGAATGAAAGTGGTAAATTAAGACATCCATTAGATGTAGAAGCCTGAAAATCGTTTGACTTAGACTTTCCAGCTTTCACAACTGACACTAGAAATGTTCGGCTTGCTTTGGTGATCGACGACTTTAATCCATTTGGGAATCTTAGTACAAGTTATTTTATTTGGCCGATAGTCTTAGTTCCCTTGAACATGCGCCCTTCATGTGTATGAAAGAAATCTCCTTCATTTTGTCTATGATCATTCTAGGTAAAAAGGCACCAGGTAATGACATCGATTTGTATCTCCAACCGCTTATTGTAGAATTGATGGACTTATGGAATGTCGACATCGAGACATATGATGCATACAAGAAGACATTATTCAACATGCATGCAGCCTTAATATGGACAATAAGTGACTTTCCTAGCTTGTGAACATGATCCAGGTGGAATATGCATACTGAGACGACGTATCCAGCTTGCAATTTTGACTCTGACTTAGTGCGCCTTCCCCATATTCGAAAGTGACACTTCACGGTGATGGTTTACTTGACAGTCTACCTTATTCATAAAACAAAGTTTGCTGGCCCAATTCAATATCTATAGATATATCCTATTACGAGGTACTCATTTTACATATGCGTATTAGCATTACTTTCTAAATTTGTTAATCATACATTTCAACATTTATTAACATTTTTCCCTTTTTACTTTATAGGTTTCTTGGGAAATTGAAATCTTATGTAAGGAATAAGGCTTGGCCAGAAGGTTCTATAGCTGAAGGTTATATAGGGGATGAGGTCCTATATTTTTGTTAAAGATGATATTGGGATGTCTTTCAACCCATTGCCTCGTGTAGATCGATGATTGTTTTGAACCTGAGCCATCATCAAGAGTTGTTAATCCCTTGGGTTGGTAAACCATTTGGAAGAAGTGAGAACTTCAAACTAATAGCAACTCAAAAGTTGCAAGCACATAGACATGTCTTGATTAATTTCACTTAAGTTGAACCATTCCTTTAGTAAGAATTGTACAGTCATATGTTATTCTATATCTTTCCTTACATCTCTTAGTTACATTTCATGATCACCATCTCATGATTAATTGTAGGGAATTCATTTCCAAAGACATGTATGCATCTTTAATTTCCTCAACATTCCTTCTATAATCATCAACATTCAATTCATTCCATAATATGTTTTGTAGCAGTTTTTGAACCGCTACTACCATCATTGTGGCAGTTAAAACCTCTACAAATACGTCATTTTAACCGCTATAAAACAATGGTTTTTTTGTATTGTTCTTTAAAGGTTATTTAAATGCCTATACTTAAAGTAGGTCTTTATACAAGGTTTAGGTATTGTTAAGCCAAGGCCCATGCTTAAGCCTAAAAGAGCCTACATACATGTTCAAGCCTAAGCTTAGATTTTGAATCTTTATTGCAAGCCCAAACCTATTTGGTAAAGTCTAGTCTTGTCTATTTCCACCCCTAAATTTAGCCTTTATTTAATTACTACCATAAAGGAGCATCGGGATGTTATTTTCGAAAGCATTCAAGTGAGAATAATAAATCCTTAGCCATTGTCAATTTCCTTGTAACATGGTGGCACGTAAGCTCCGTTACAAGATCAATCCTACTAATAATCTCAAGCGATTAGTGATTACCCTTCTAATTTCCCAAAAAATAAAAAATAAAAAATTGCTTAGCCATTGAATCAAATGACCAGATGAGATTGCGTATGGAGAGATGTTTCAGAAAGCGTTTGAAAAGATCCAAATCTCTAATGTAGAATAAGTCAAAGCAAGTGAATATCATGGGAGTAGTCATATGATTTACCTGCATTTTTTGTGGATATGGCGGCATGAAGTGGAGAGATTCCATGGCTTCTTGGAAGCTCTATATTTTCTGCAAATTCACCTTCTGCTTCCAACCAACGACCAACCAATTCTGCATATGATCTCTGAACTGCCAAATAAAATGGCGATACCTTCGAGTTATTCAAATAATGAGCAACACGCTTATCTGCATCAAAAAGTACATCAGCCCCTAGAAGATTTTTTCCATATACTGCTTCATGAAGTGCCGTATTCCCATACTCATTAGTTATTCTCGTTAATTCCGTTTCATTATTTGATCCATATTCAGAGAGGAGAACTCGAATCATCATAATAGAACTTTTGTTTGTTCTCGCTGAAGCAAGATGAAGTGGAGTATTGCCGTAGACGTTTTTCTTGGTGAGAAGCTGAGGAAAGTGATGGCTTATAATTTCTGCAATTTCTTCCCTTCCATAAAATACAGCATCATGAAGCAGTGAGTCACCTGAGGGAGAGACTTTATCAAATATTTCAGACAAACCAAGTGATAAAGATGAAGGTGAAGATGAAGACGAAGATGAAGATGAAGAAGATATATTATTCTCCAACACATCAATGAACTGATCCGCGTTCCCATTTTGATGAAGAGCCTCTTGCAATAATTCAAAAATTAACACAGAAGATCTCTGATGATCTTGGTCAGTACTATATGAAGATTGATCTCTTGCTTTCATGCTTTCGATTCTGCTGTTACATCTCTCTCTCCAACTTCTTATTTCATTTTCTTCTACAGAAATTTCAAGCTGATCATGATGATTCATATTTCTCCTTCACCTGTAAGAATAATCTTGAGTTTTTATGGGATTTTGGGATGTGATGTCCCAACTCTTGTTTAATTTATATATCGGAATAATGTACGAGACAGCCCATACTTACAATAATCAATTGTTTTCACTTAATTTCTTCTTTAACATATATATCATAGGCTATAAAATGTTCCTGACCCTGTCAAACCAAATGTTACTTAGTTGACTTTTATTATTTATGGGATTAGGCCTTTCATATGAGTTGTCCCTTGATACTTAATTACCCACACACGTTTCGCAAAATTTTAAATAAGCTTGTATAATTTCATGGTAGTTTCACGGGAGCTTATCTTTATGAATTTTAAAAATAAGAAAAAAAAATTATATGTTTTTAATGGAATTTAATCAGAACCTGTCTAAATTTTTGAGATGATATTGACTGATATTTTGTTTTTTTGTTGAATCAGAACCTGTCTAAATTTTTGAGATGGTATTGACTGATATATTTTTTTTTTTGGTTGAATCTAGGGTTTCAACGAAAAACTAAAACAAAGTATTCTAAGTTTTTTTCCCAAATATTCTAAAAAAAACAAAAAGAAAGTTCCTTGTACTTCTTTCTTTTTCTTTAAGTGCATGTTCCTGTACGTTGACTGTCTGCTCTTTAATGTGAAATCAAGCATTAATGATCGAGGAAATTATAGCATTGACCTGAGAGCGATCAAATATATTGTTTGAACAGATTATATCCCTATGAACTTTCAATTGGACTTTCGTATATATATATATATATATATACACGCACATATAAAACAAAATTATCAGAACAGTCATTCATCTAATTTTTAAATAGTTGGTCAACCTAGGGTAGTGTATTCCTATGTAGCAAGTCTTGAAAACGAACAATTGGTTTTTACTTAAGAATAACAAGCCCTAAATATACGTCATATATATTTTTCTCCATCGGTACAATATTATATGACAACAGGTAAACATAAAAACTTCACTTGACCCAGTAATTGAGAAATATAATATTTCCTACGCCACACACGCGCGCACACACACATATATATATAGTGATGATTAAACTGAGTAAAAAAGATTTGGTTTCCCTTAATTAAGGTTAAGGAGTTCAAACCTTATAAATGAAAAAATAGTATTATGATTTATAATAGTAAGTTGATAGTATTTGAGAAATATAATATTTCCTACGCCATATATATAGTGATGGTTAAACTGAGTAAAAAAGATTTGATTTCCCTTAATTAAGGTTATGGGGTTCAAACCTTATAAATAAAAAAAAGATTTGACCCAGTAGTATTTCTAATTGAATTCAACAATTAATACTTAAATGTAAGTCTATAGTTAAGATGTTGTTTGGGATGAAGAAACAAGAAAGACAGAGATAGAAAGTCGAATTCAAATTCCAACCACGGTGGGAACAAGATGATGAATTCATCATATATTCAACGTAATAAATCACTCAAACAACATTTATTTTAACAAAACCCGGGCGGGGGGGGGGTGAATTCTGCAAAATTATAGATTTAGGAACAGATCTGAGGGACGTTTTGGTGGCCAATAAAATATTTGAAATTCGTCAGAAACAATTATAAAAGAACTCAAACTAGAAGCCGCCTCGAGATTCAGACATCCTGTTTATAATTTATCAATTGAGTGTCTTCTAAATACTTTTCAAGAAATTTTCCCAGCCCAAAAACAATGAAACAGTGAAACGGTGGGAAAGTGGATCAAAAAGGAAAATGAATTTTGAAATAAGATTTGAAGAAGATGAAAAAGAGACACATAGATTTATACTAGTCCAATCCAAATCACTTTACCTAAATCTAATCCTCAGATACCTTGTGTGATTGTTCATTCTACTTAAGCATCACTGGTAGTACACGTTGCTTTATCTAGTAACCCTAAAATTCGAATTCTCTCTTCTCTACCTCACGACTCTCCTTCATCTCTTTCTCGCCAAAGGCTTGTGGCACCATCACAAGCCACTGGCGAGTATCATTTTGTGCCACAACTACGTCAAAGTGGTAGATCAGTTCCCAGATCTTTGATCTGTTGCCTTCTCTCTTTGATTTCTAGCAGTTGTGGACTTCTTTCGTCCTTGTGGCGAGTTTTTTCCTCTCCTTCTTTAGATCTGTTCTGTGGCGGTGAGAGGTATCTGTCTTTTGTTTCTTTTTTTGTGGTGCTAGGTTTTGTGGTGGTGTTCTTGTTTTCTCAGGAAATAAACAGATATGTGAGATCTGAGTATAAATCCTCTTGGTTGGATTGTTGTTTGAACGTTATTAGATTCAACAATCACCTGGTGGCTCGAATATGAGTTCTTAGGGGAAGATTTTAAGAGGTGTTGTTCAGTGTGTGGTCGAGGTCACCATATTTGCTTGAACGGAGGAGTGGAAGTGTTCTTCAAGATATCATGGGTTTTCTTCCTTCTGAGGTTGGGTTTTCTTTGATCGTTACCCCAAGTCGGGGTATTTGTGCAGTTGGTCTAATTGCAGCTAATGCTTATAAAGAGGTGTGCCCGTTAGGGTGGATTTTACAATCAACACTTTCTTTCACGTCACCTCTAACCTTGGATATCGAGGTCGGTTTTGTCCATGCTTCTACTTCTACTCTTAAATCTTTAATGTACGGTGATTGACTATTCTTGTATTTGGCTTATTTTATTGTATTTGATTTGGCTTTGTTTGTATTTCATCTTCAGTTTGTTTTCATATATTGCATCTATTTGCAATAATAATATAAATAGCTTTTGACCAAAAAAAAAAGCATCACTTGTATAAAAATCAGTTTTTAGACCGGCTCCAGATCAGGTGTTGATACAGTTAGTCTAGAAGGTCTGTTACTTTACCAGTTGAACAACCTGTCTTAAAAATCACTCTTTAGACCAATTGTTCAAAGATCAAGTTTAAAACGTTAGACTTCTTAGACCTGACTTGGTTTTTATCACATTCAAAATGTTTTACTTTTTAGATTGGTTGCTCAAAGATCAGGTCCAAAAAGTCAGATATTTCAGACTTGACTTGGCATATATCACGTCTAAAATGTATTACTTTTTAGACCAGTTGTTTCAAAAACACATCTAAAAATGGTTTTTTAGACCTCATATTTTATAAAACAAGCCTTAAAAGTTATACTTTTTAGACTATTTTATACATCACATCTTAATACTTTTTAGACTTGATATTTATAACATCCAATCTAAATGTTTCATGTTTTTCACATATCCACCATACTTCTTCTGCTTACCTACCATCCAAGCTAGCACCTAACAGACAATTTAAGCTACAAACTCTCAACAACTCAATATGAGCTACAAATTGAATTCTCACAATTCAAAAGCTTGAAGATGAATATAATGCCAACAATAATTCAATTCAAATGGGAACAAAATCTAACTATTATTCATCATTCATCAAAGATATTTTCATAGCCATCCAAGGAATCATCATAGACCACAACATTCCATATCCTTCAAATGATTACATACATGATGAAATATAGAAGACCTAAACTCACTATTGTTGTGAAAGCCAAAAATGAATTCAGCACAAAATTTGTGGATGAAGTCCATATCTTCTTAAAAAAAAAGGGATCAACAAGATCAAACATCTATAACTTCAAAGCCGGAAAAAATTTTAACTTACTAACTTGAAAAAAAAAAAGTAGTACAAAATTTTTGAGATATACATTTACCTCATAAGTAAATTCAGACATGCCTAAGGCGATAATATTAAATATGTTTCTCAACAGATAGGTTCATGTGAAATGATCACCTCTTCAACTGACACTATGACTTGATTATCTTTTATTTGTTTGTGGTGGACAATTGATCCCAAGTGTTGGAGAATCCCACTTGCAAGTAATTGTCTAAGAGGATCTTCTACAAAAAAAGTCACAAGGTTCAACAATTTGAACTCCAAGACCCTCTGATTCGTCACCTAATGCATCAACTCCCTTTAGTGCTCTGAATCGGTGCAAGTGCATGTGCTTGGGGAACACTGGTCTCTTGTTGTGTGCTCACAATCATCATCATTTCCTCCTTCATCTTGCTCAACCTGGCTTTAATCATGCATCAAATGAAGCTTCTGCCATTGCCCTTGCTTCCGCCCTCACAATGGTCAACATATGTTCCATTTCCTCCCTAGTCACCATACTTAAGGAATGGCGTGTAGCTGTTCCGAAGTAATCCCTTATGCCTACACCTCTTCCAACTCCCCTAACACTCCCTGGATGCTTGTGTTTTCCTGTAGCAACAATCAAATTGTCATTCCTCCTCTCTAACCTAAATGATCCCTCAACTTTTTTTTTTTGAAGTTCTTCCTACAAGATACAAATAATGAACATAAGTAATGAAACTTGTTTACTAATAACAATAACGATACTTACAATTTTTTCAACAACTATACGAGTTTTAGTCACTTGAATAAGACCCGTTCCTCATTTGGTGAGTATACAACCATTTTTCTTCGTGACGTAACGGATATGATAGAGAAAGAAGAACAAAAAGATTGGATTGAGCTTCTTCTTCTAATATCTTTCACTTTGCCGCCATTCTAGAGTAGTTTGAATCCAACAAAATTATCAAGATATGAATACTTGTTGCAAGGATTAGGACGAGGCTCACCATCTTTCACCTTGATATGCACATAACTGTTAGCTAGATTTGTCTTAAACTTGATCCAATGTTTACAAAATACGTCATTGTCTTCTTATACAAGATGTTACTTTAAGGAACATCGTAAGTGAGTTGTAATGTATGCATTGAAGTAGTTGGTGAAAATTTTGTTAATAATTACATACAAAAGCTTTTTATACCTGGATAGTGCCCCAAATATGCTGCTTCACATGATCATCGATATTTTTCCACTCCTTTATCAAGATGCTAGTCTTGTTGCGTTCTACGAGGCCAACAAAACTCTTATATTGGCTTGCATTAGGCCATATTGGATTTCAATATCTATTAAACTCATAGCCAGACACTCCGACTTAGGGCAATCTCTCTCAATTGTTGTAATACCGGATTTTAGCAAATCTGGAATTCTTGAGATAAGAGAAATTAATGAATATTTTGATGAAGCAAATTCATGAGTTTAAAAATATTATAGAAAATTGTTATAATTTTCGAGTAAATTGTCGAAAAAAGTTACGTAGAAAAATCGGGATGAACAGAATGACTAAAAATACAATAATGGTGATAAAAGCGGTCTAAAAACATTATGATAAATATTTGGAAGATCATGAAAGATTATGAGAAAATTATGGGAGTATTATCTTTAATTATAAGAATTTAATAAATTATTTTAGGAGGAAACAACATGAAGAAATGTTTAAAAAGCATTCCGAGAACCATAAAGTAACTTTATGGTGTAAACATTTTTAATATTTTACATAGGATATAAAATGACAATGTCAAAGTATAAAGTTTGTAAGATAATAATATACTGTAAATTATAAAATTATCAACCATTGGTGAGAGAATGATTAGATAATTACTAGCTAATTGATTCAAAGTAAAACAAGAGAAATATAGAAAGTTAAATTTATGGTAAAATCCTTAATTAAGAGATTAAGGCTGGTAATTAGCATAAAATATACTTACTGATTATGATAAAAAGATTAAGATAAATTGGTAAAGATAAATGTATGAAGAAATCTAATCCTAAAAAGATCACTAAACGAAGAATTTAGGCTTGATTAAGCCTTAACAAAGCGAGGGTAAAACGGGAATTTTGGGTAAAAAATATTATATTTTTAAAAAATGGAAAAAATTATGACAAAATAATTAAAACTGAATTTTAAAAAGAAGGGGCGAAATTATTGGTATTTTTAATTAAAAAGAATTGTTTAAATAATTAAAATGATAATTAGAATAAAATAATAATATAATGCGGTGAGTCAACTTATATAGGTGCCGAGGGGAAAAGTTAGAAATAAATTCTACAGGTAAACAAGAGGTAAAAGTCTTTTCGACTAGTCAAATTAAGAACAAGTGAATTTTTACACGAAGAAAGAATTTACAGACGTTGATTTCCGCAACCGAAAACCCTAATTCCTAATAAGATGGAAAACTGATCAAATAGAGTAGAGTCGAGATAGGCAAAGTGAGAACCTATAGAAACAATTGTGTGTTTTCAAACACGGGGTTAAGTTAGGCAACAACCTGGACGTTTTACGATTCAGCGAATTGTTGTCCAGAAGTTGGTTCTATCGGATAGGGGTGTGCATGATGCCCACCGCCCCCGTCCGTCGCCATGTTTTAACAAAAAATCGCCCGCCCTTGACCCTAAGAAAAGCAGCCCGGAAAAAATTGGGCACAACTGGGCTGGGCATTTTTTGGGGGTTGGGCAGGGCAAGGTATCTTTGCCGCCCCGCCCATTTGCCCCCTTGATAGTGTATATAATATTTTTTATTTTTTAATAGAATAAAAAAAAGTATTTTATATTTTGTTTTCACATGTAAATGATGTAATAAACTAATAATATGCTTTCTTTGTTGCTTTCTTGTAGGTGATTCTATATGCTTCATCCTTTTGACAATTTGGAGCCTTAATGCAAACTCTAGGAGTATTGGATGTCTATAAGGCTTTAATTGCAATTTTTTGATGTTTTGTATTTAATGAATTATGAATGTTATTTAATATTTCAGTGATGAATATTTGACTATTTGTTATTTTGTTAAGACATATGATTGTATTTTTAATTTTAAAACTTAAGTTGTAGACTTATATCTGAATATTTCGAAGTTTAGAATTATGGATTTCATTTGAAGTTTGCAATATTATTTATTAGGTATGACTAAAACTATTTTTTTTTCACACAGGGTGTCGCAAGGTTATAGGGTATCGTCACTTGGGCAGGGATGGGCCACCCTGCCCAGCCCATTATTGCCCTGCCCACAAATTTTAGGGCTTCTATCGGGCAGGGCCGGGCACTGGGCTGCGTTTTGCTGCCCAATGATCTCTTGGGCAGGGCATCGGGCAAGGGTCTCGCCCTGTGATGCCCTGCCCATGAACACCCCTACTATCGGAAGCGATTTCTGTAACCGGACGCGTTTGTCCGAATATCTTCCGACGCACCGGAGAATACCTGGATATGATCAAAAAGAGGATTAAAATAGATAATATGAAAGAGGATGAAAATATCTTCAAAGTTACACGCCCGGATTTTTGAGTTTCTGCGAAATCGCGCGAAACGGACACCGATCGGGTAGCTTTATCGGGCCGGAGGCCATAAAGCAAGAGCCATCATTGGATGACAACTCATCCTTTGACTTTTTGGGCCCTTGGACATCGGCCAAGAGCATTGGAGGGCCAAGATTGCTTCTCCCAAAACCCTAGATCTAACGGTCCAGTAACAAAGCAGAAAATTTCCGATACGTCCTGAATTTTCTCTATAAATAGCACCCTCCTCTTCTTCATTCTTCACACCATTCTTCTCTCTTCCTTGGCCGAAACTTAGAGTGAGAAGCTCTGCAAAAATTATGCCTAGCTCCGAGTAAGTTCTTCTGTCCTTAGCTTTTAGTTTCCGTAGTTCTTTCGGTAGTTATAGTAGAACTGTTGTTTTGATCTAGGAAGTTTCGGAATATATTCCTATACTTGTTTTTAAGCCTCATTGCATTGAAAGATGCCCGACGAGGTAAAAACCTAGTGGGGATAATTTTGAAATGGAATAAGGTCAAAGTAACGAAGTTCGCGAAATTCCGCCAAATAGGGGTAGTAGGGGCAAAATGGTCTTTTTCACCTAAAATGCCTGTTATGCTGCCAAATATTCATAAGTGTGTTATTATTCTGATTAGAATACTTCTGACGTCGAACCGCTGTCGAAATTCCATCGTTCGCTGTTTGCCCCTGTTGAGCCGTTGTTTCACTTTGTTTTACGTACGCCGTCAAAAAAATCTTATTTTTAGCCGGAAGATGGGATATCGCAACTAAGGTATGGACGCGTCATCGTAACCCTAACTCTATGCTGCTTATATAATTTTGCGTTATAGATACGTTCATAGGCGAGGTTACGTTGAGAATCGTCGGAGATACTTACTGACTTTACCCACGGATTATAGTATTGGTAATGCCGTTTGAGTTATTCCTAGCACGAGGACACGTTAGTGGCGTGGCATTGGATATGTGCAGAACTAGTTGAGAGAGACTTTACATACCGCTTTGTGCTTATGTTCGTCCATGTTATTGATCATACATCTCGCTTTGTTTGCTTTTGTGATGATATGTTGTATTGAAATGAATATCTGTTGTACATATACCGTTTTATTTGAGCATAAGGTTAACCGTTACCTGAGATCCATATGTGGAATGGATCTCAGCTGTAGCATCAGGGTCTGGAGGACCGATGTTTGGCGATCGAGGCTAGCAGCTGGAGTAGGCCAAGACATGTCTACATTATCTATCGTTTTCTTTAGTTTCTTTAACTTTTAAGAATTCTGGATGACTGTAATCCGATACATTTACACTATGGTCCATATTTTGAATGTAATGTAAATTACTTACTCGCTCCAATGCTCTACTCTGATTACTCTGCTTGAAATATTTGGAAACGTTTTTTTAAAAAAAAAATCCGCCGTTTTCAAATGGGATGTTACAATTGTGTACCTCTTCTACCCCTCTATATAGGCTAGTTTATAGGCTCACTTTGATTGCCAACTAGTTCACTTGGAGAATTGCAAGGCTTGCTCTGATTAAACTAGCGGACTAAAACATCTTATACCTTTCATTTTCCTATTAAGACAAAAAAAATAAGGTTAATCGATTAAATTATAACATGAAATAACTATATATTAAATAAATATATAAATAATTCAAATATAATTCATGATGATAATTACTTTAGCTACCTAAATTTCAAAGTAGTTTTATAAAGGGGTATCCTCCTATACCCCTTCATGATAATCATTTCTTATTCCGTGTTCATTATCCGCTCATCTTCTTCATTCAATTTCGGTAGAGCCCTTGAAAAAGGAGTCTCTAGAATATCATAATTTGAATTACTTTTCTCATCAATATCAATGACCCTTTTTCTTTGGAGAGCTATAGACCACATTTTATTTGCATAATAAGTGATATAGAACACTTGTTTCACTTGATTTGCCATACTAAAAGGTTCATCTCCAAAACTTTTACTATTCAGATATGCTAATGTAAATCCTAAATGATCGATATGAGCACCATTATTAACATAAACCTACTTTCATTTGAACATGGGAAATTAAATTTTAATATAGTCTACCACCAAAATCTCTTCAATAACCGCATAATAAAACATGACTGCCAATTTAGGCTTCTTATCTTTCAAACTAGAGAAATGCATAGATCCAGCCACTAACATAACACCATTGTTTTGGATGGTCCTCCTATTATCTAAGGACTTCAAGTAAAAGGTAAAACCATTGATCACATATGAATTCCAACTTATGACATTAACCTCAGGACCACGTGCTAACCATTTAATTGTATAAAAAATACATTCCTCTCCCTCAACCTTTTGTTTAAACCAATGTACAAAAGTACTGTTATGCTCCCTAATTATTTTTTGTTTAGTGATTCGACTATTTTCTTTCCTTATGTTCATTTATGTTGTCTTGAACTTCATGAACATTATTCAAGATGTATGGGTGGGCTTGTTACAATTCATCAAAATCCACACTCTTTAATGTAGCCCCGCGTCTATCCCCTTCTTCATGATGACGTTTAGAAAGTGTTGGGATTTGTACACACAGCGAAATGATTTCATCCATTAAAATCTTACGAATCCCATGAGAGGATCTATCAACAGCGCTTAAATCGGGTTCGTTAGGAACCTTACCTTTGCAAACTCGATCAACAGGAGCCGACTCTACGAATTCACTCCCTCTACCGATATCCACACCGAACAACACTCCAACACGGACGGCAGTGCGTTAGCGCCTTCAAGCTTTGCATCTCACGTCTCTCCTCTAGGGTTTCAGTTATGCGGCTCGTCTATATTTAATACGACTAGATCTTTATCTAATAGAGTTTCTCAAACCCTAATTATGCCGTATTAAAATATTCAAAATTAATCTAAATTAATCTTGAAATTCGAATTTGGATTAAAATAAATATATTAATTGAATCTATCCAACAGATCTAATGTAATCTATTTATTTAATCTGAATTAAAAGCTTATTTGATTTAATTTATCTTTATAAATTAAATCGAGATATGATATCTATTTATTTAATTAAATCGAGATACTATATCTTAATTCAAATTAAATCAAATATATGATACCTCTATTCGAAGATTAAATCGAGATAAATATCTCTATTTGTTTTAGATATTTAATTTATCAAATAAATTAAATACAAAACAAATATCATATAATAATATTATATAATCTATATTAAATAATATTATTAATATTATTTTTGAATTTAATAATATATATATATATATATATATCCATCCTAGATTAAATGTTTGTATTCATTAAATCTTAGACATATCTAAGATTCAATGAATCTGGACACTTTTGCTCGTATTGGGCTATTCTTATGTACGACCCTACAAGTCCACATGAGATTGGCAGTGGGCCAATACTGTATCGGCCCACAAGTCGCAAACAACCTCTAGCAAGACATTGCGACTACCCAACTCATATGAGGATCGTGTTGGTACGATATAACCTATCATACAACCATGTCACGTCCTTTTTGTCACACAATAATTTGGTCAAGGATGAAACATGGATGATGTCAACATCCTGTTTTTGACCATTACTTTCTCGATTCTTGAGTAGTCTAATAATTGAGATGGAAACTCTTTTTCATCGTAGTATGACCATACATTTCTTAGACTCACTCATCGAGGGGCTCAGTCTTATCTCTCTACAAATGTGAGGGACAAATTCCATATTGACCATTCACATTCCTTTGCATGTAAACCACTGATCCCGATCAAAGCCTTTATCATCACCCAGTCAAAGGTGACTTTTGACTAGGTCAAAGATCAGCGACTCTCATGTAGGAATCCATGATGATCTCAGGTCAAAGGGCGTTGTGACATGGTTATACATGAGAGCCTTGTACTTGATCCATGCAGCTTTCTCATAGTGAGTCGGTCTAGCACCTTGTAATCTTACAAGTGCCTATGACTTTGATTCGTATCTCCATACGTCATCAAAGTCACACTGGTCTTATTTCATCTTTACTCCCGCATAGATGACCGGCCAGGGACATTTAGGACAATCTTTATGATATATCCAAGGACACAGTTATCATAACAAACATGCAAACAATATGATAACTAAACGGAGAAATACTTTAAATAACATAAACGTTTAAAGTACAATGACTTTCCCCAAGGGCATAATTTCCAATAGGAAGAACAATATGTCTTACTCTGGACAAATAATGTTGACAAAATTCCATGGCTTTTTTAGAAACATATTTCTAAACTACAGATGCTTCAAGCTAATTTGTGTTCTTCACATGCCTTTTTAGGAATTTCGTAATTCTTTTAATTGGTTACATCCATCGTAAATGGATGGGCCACACAAATTTATCTCTCTTACTAGATGAAAAATTAAATGTAATATTATGTCAAAAAATGCAGGAAGAAAAAGCTTTTCAAGCTAGCACAAGATAATATGTCTTTCATTTTCCAATTCATCCAATTTGTTAATCTCAATGACTTTAGTACAAATAGCATTGAAGAAGAAACAAAGTCTAGTCAAAATGTGTTAAAGATCATATTCAACAATGACGTGAATAGCTACTGGGAGTAGTTGTTGCATTAAGACATGACAATCATGAGAATTTAGGTCTACTAATTCCAAGTCTTTCAATGATACAAGCTTCTTAAAATGTTAAGAATACCCTTAGGGAACTTTGATGCCATGTAAACACTCACAAAAACTTCTTTTTATCATTTGGCGTTGGATGTGTAAGTCTTCTTGCATTCACATTTCTTGCAAATCTAATCTTGATTTTACACCTTCCATAGAACTACCTTGTATGTTGAGAAGTGTCCCATCAATACTATCACATACATTTTTCTCCACATGCATAACATCAATACAGGTCTCACATCTCAAGATTGCGCCTATATGGAAGTTTGAAGAAGACATACCTCTTTTTCCATAAATGTTTTTCATTTCTACTCTTTGTAGTCATACCAAAGATGACATTGATATTTTTCACCTTTTCATAAACTTACTCCCTAATCAATGCCTCCAAAGCATCTTGATATTCTTGGCCACCAAAAAAATCTTTCTTTAATCTACATTATGGGAGGCCCGATCTAAGAAATCTTCTATGTCCAAGATAAACTATCTTTCTTCCATGTTGAAGTTGATGGTACCATGCACCTTTTTCATAGATTGGACATGTTTTACGGCCTTTAATACTATAACCTGACAAGTTTCTATATGCTAGAAAGTCATTTATAGTACAAAAGATCATGGTTCTAATTTTAAAAATATCCTTCTTGTTCAAGTCAAAAACATGGATACCTTCTTCCCATAACTCTTTCAAGTTTTCGATCAACGGTTCTAGGTAACCATCTATGTCATTTCTGGGGTTTTTTGGTCCAAAAATCAACATAGACAACATGATGTACTTTCGTTTCATGCATAATAGAGGAGATAAGTTGTAAATAATCAAGAGAACAAGCCATGAACTATGTATAATGCTAAGGCTACCATAAGGATTCATGTCATCCATGCTAAGACCAAGTTTAAGGCTCCTAGGTTCTTTGCTGAAGTTAGAAAATATTTGATCAATTTTCTTCCATTAAGAATAATCATTCGGATGTCGAAACTTTCTATCAGAAATCACCTCATCTGCAAGCTAGCTCAAAATTTTTGCATCATTTTCATTAGACAACAAGTGCTTCAACCTTGGTATGATTGGAAAATACCACAACACTTTTGTAGGAGCCTTATTTGATTTGTACCTTGGGGTTTCACATATCAGACAGTTTTGCTTATCTTCAAACTCTTTTCTATACAATATATGTGTAATCATTAGGTCATGCATGGATCTGTTCATACTTCATCCTTAGTGGACATAGTATTTTCTTAGCATCATAATATCAACCCTGAAACACATTATCATATAAAAGCATGTCCTTAGCTTCAAGCGTTTCTGAAAAACTCTTGTCACTCCATCCATGCTGTACTTTCAAACTTACCAATTTCAATACTGCTTTCTAGAATTGATATTTTTACACCCTAGGTACAACGGCTTCTTTGTATCACTGCACATATTACCATGTGTATGTGATTGCTCAAAAGCCTCTTGTCGACATCACGAATAATGCCCTCTATCAGATAATCCATATTCGTGTCATTATCATCAAAGGTCACTTCCCCTTGTTGAGATGTACTTAACATTTCTAGTTCTTCATCATGACATACCGTTACTGTATAACTCTTACAAAATCCTTCACAAATTAAATGTGTATATATCTACAACACTTAGTCGCTTCTCATTCAAACATTCTACATAAGGACAATAAAACATCCCCTATCATCATTGGCATTTCTTTTAGCAAAGTCTAAAAATTCTCTCATCCCATTATCATATTCAAAACTCATACGTTTATCTTTTATGCAATTGTGATCCATATTTGAATTCCTATAGACAGAAAGAGTTAACATACATTATCCTAACATATAAGATGCATCTTGTAGCATAAAAATTAGACCTTGTAAGACGCTAAAGTCCACATTATTCTAACATATATGATGCTAACAACAAGGTCAAATTAGAAGGTAAGGAATAAAGCAAACAAAAAATGTAGAATCGAGCAATAACTCAAGAAAACAGAAATGTGTGAAGCTTGTAATCAATCAAGAGTTTTGATAGTAAATATTAAAGAACTAAAGATCTATATATTGAGCAACAAGTCAAGAAGAGAAACTAACCCAATTAAACACCAAAGAAGTGAGCTTCTAGCCAAAGTCATGACAATGAGAGAAGAACAGTGAGGAGGGCACACATGCTGATGGCACTACTACAAAAAGTAGATTTAACGACTCCTATTTAACGACCGATTAAATGAAAACAGACATAAAAAACGAGGCGGTGGCATTTTTGAAATTTTGGCGAGAATATTCAACGACTGTTTCACACAAAATGGACGTTAAAAAAGGAGGCGGTGGCACTTGTTGTAATTTTCTCCTTACTTTTAAAAAACGTCCGTTACATTTTTAAAAACGGACGTTTTTAAAATGTTTTGATTATCTTAGACACCATTTATTTTATTTTGAGACACCCTTTAAATTTATTTTGTGAAAAATTAGTACTACATGCCCTTAGAATAAAATCTTCAAGATTATATGACCGATTTTATCCCATATTTATAGTTATTTCCTAGTATGTAGCCTAGAATTTTGATAATTAAGAGAAGAAATCTGACCGTTTTTTCATTTAGATAGTTCCTAATAATTAAATTTAATAAATTAAACAATATATCTCATATATATATATATATATGGGTTTATCGTTTGTCATGTCACTTGACATAAACTTATGTCAAGTCACCCTAAAACTACGTCGTTTTGGGAGTTAGGGAATTAATAAAAAGTGTTTTTGTATTTTTTTTTTTATCAAAATTTTTGTTTTTGTATTTATTATATGAATTTTACCAACAGATCCTTCATTAATTCCCCTAATTAACCCCAAAACTACGTCGTTTTGAGAGTTCATTAATTCCTCTAACCCCAAAACGACATAGTTTTGGGGTGACTTGACATAAGTTTATGTCAAATGACATGACAAACGATAAACCCTATATATATATATATATATATATGATTTTATCTCATATTTAAAGTTAGTTTTCCTAGTATGTAGCCTAGAGTTTCGATAGTTAAGAGAAGAAATCTAATTGTATTTTCATTTAGTTTGTTCCTAATTAAATTTAATAAATTAAACAATATATTATATATATATATTTATATATATATATATATATATATATATATATCTATAAAAAATATATCAATATCATTTAGTTCAAGCATCCCTATGCCAATTTATTTTATTTTTTATTTTGGGTTAAAACGACTGGTTTTTTTAAACCAGTCGTTGAAATTTGAATTTTTTTAGATATTTCAATTTATTTTATTTTTTATTTTGAGTTACAACGACTGATTTTTCAAAACTAGTCATTAAAACTCAAATCTTTTAGATATTTCATTTTATTTTATTTTTTATTTTGAGTTACAACGATTGGTTTTTCAAAACAGTCATTGTAATTCAAATTTTTTAGATATATATTTCAACTTTAATCTCACGCCTATGACATTTTGTTGTTCCCTCTCTTCCATAAAAATGTGAAGTTTTCTCTTCAAAACCCAACAGTGCAGAACGTCTTCCTCAAATCCATTTTAAACGCAACCTTTCATTAAGAGTCTCGAACATTTTACTTTTGCACATCTTGTTCACTACGCTAAATTTCTTCTTCGTTTATGGGGAAGTCGCCTTCGACTAGCTTTTTTGTGAGGTACAAAAGTAGCTTACAAGATTTAGATTTTCACCGCTTATATCAAGATTTGGAAAACCCTTCTCGGCTTTATTTCTCTAGATCTCTAGATTTGCGCCGAAGTCATCGATCCATGACTAATTCTTTTTTATTTAAATTGTTTCTCCTTCTTTGGTGATTATACTTCGCATTTATTCTTGATTGTTCAATATTCAGGTTTTTTCAATTTTGGCTAGCTCTTTGATTTGGATCTTGATTTTTGATTTTTTTCAGCTGGTTCTTTTGGCTTCAATCCCAATTTCGAGTTTTGCTCTTGATGCTATCTATTTTCTTTCTGATTGGTTTATTTTTTTCCAGAATTGCAGTTGTCGGCCAGCTTCCGGCACAAAGTCTAACTCCAGAACACGATAGATCAATTGCTAAAGTTAGGTTATCTGTGCCCCTAGTTGATGAAGGAACCTTTTCAGTTTTCTTCCCCTTCCTGTTCTATTGTGAGGTGGCGGAGCATGACAAATCTTCATGTTGTTTTTATGGAATTGTTGGTGTTGTCTTGTTGTTGTTGTTGTTGTTGTTATTATCTTTGGCTTTTCAATTTTCCCACTACAATGTTTTTTGGCTTTTCAATTTTCTCGCTGTAATGTTTTTTGCTGCCGCTATTTGGGACGATACTTATTATATACGACCCCATGAAAATAATCATCTAAGGGTCTTAAAAACGGACGTTAAAAGCGTCTTTTGTAGTAGTGTGGGAAAAGAGTAGTTACGAGGGCACACAACAGAGGAATGAGGACGAGAAAATAGAAGCGACGAGGGCACACATACCGGTGACAATGTTAATGATGGAGGTGTGACATGCAAAAGAGGACTTGGGAGCAACCAAGGAGTTCAGAAGAAACAATAGAGCTCTCAGAGCAATCATGACAAGAGAGGACCCAGAGTGCAAAATTTAACTTACGCACGACCAAGAGAGGATTTAGGGAGTAAGATTTAATTTGAGGCTCATCTTTTAGATTTGTTATGTTCAAAATTAGGTATAAAAAGTTCATCTTTTAGAACAGTTATTTGAAACATCGGGTCTTAAAAGGAACAAATATTTTTTTAAGGCATCCGTCATTTCCTTCCCCAGCCGGTGTGGGACATAGCACTCCACTCACCTGGTAAATAACATGAAGTGAACTTCAATAGTTATATATATGTATATAATTAGGTGGGTGAAGTGGTATGTCCCACATCGGCTGGAGAGGGGAACGAAAGACACTTTATAAGGATCTAGAACTTCCCCCTATTGAAGTGTTTTAAAGCCGTGAGGGGGTGACAGGGCCTCAAAGAGGACAATATTGATAGTGAGGTACTAAGATGTTACAAATGCTACCAAAATGAGGTTCGGGTTGATGTGTCAGCGAGGGGGTGACGGGGTCCCAAAGCGGACAATATTAAGAGTAAGGTGCTAAGATGTTACAATGGCTTCTATATAATAAGACAAAAATGGTTAGGCAAGGGTGTGGAAGATTTTGGTTATCCTTCTATCTACTCTGGAGCATAACCTCTGTTCTGATTTTTTTTTCTGTTATGCTGTTATTCTCTGCTTCTCCTTTTGTGTTTATAATTCCTATGGAATTTTTGTACTGAGTTTGATGAGATTATGATTGTAACTTTGTGTGACACTTTCTAATATCAATCATATTTCTCTATCACATTTGCTCTCTGTTGTCATCTATGTTGGAAATTATGCCCTAGGGGCAAGTCATCTCCATTTAGTTATCATTTCATTTGCATGTTTATAGTGATAACTGTATCCTTGGATATATCTTATAGATTATCCTAAATGTCCCTAGTCGGTCATCTACACAAGAGCGAAGATGAAATAAGACCAGTATGACTTTGATGAAGTATGGAGATATGAATCAAAGTCATGGGCACTTGTAAGAGTACAAGGTGCTGGACCGACCCACTATGAGAAAGTTGCATGGATTTAGTCATAAGCTTTTCTCATGTATAACTGCGTCACAACGCCCTTTGACCTGAGATCATCATGGATTCCTATATGATGAGTCGCTGATCTTTGACCTCGTCAAAAGTCACCTTTGACCGGATGATGATAAAGGCTTAGATCGGGATCAATGGTTTTCATGCAGAGGAATGTAAATGGTCAAGATGGAATTTATCCCTCACATTTGTAGAGAGATAATACTGGGCCCCTCGATGAGGAGTCTGAGAAATGTATGGCCATACTACGATGGAAAGGAGTTTTCATTTCAATTGTTAGACTACTCAAGAATCGAGAAAGTAATGGTCAAGAATAGGAAGTTGACATTATCCATGCCTCTTCCTTGACCAAATTATCGCGTGACAAAAGGGGCGTGACATGGTTGTACGATAGGTTGTATCGTATCATTGATTCACATATGAATTGGGTAGTCGCAATGTCTTGCTAGAGGCCACTTGTGACTTGTGGGCTGGTACAGTATTGGCCCGCTGCCAATCTCATGTGGACCTGCAGGGTCGCACACAAGAATAACCAAACACGAGCAAAAGTATCCAGATTCATTGAATCTTAGATATGTCTAAGATTTAATGAATACTGTATTTAATCTAGGATGTATATATATATATATTATTACATTCAAAATTTATAATTATATTATTTATAGATAATAATTTAATTATATATAGTATTTAATTTATTTGATAAATTAAATAACTATAATAAATTGAGATATTGTATCTCGATTTAATTTTCCAATAAAGATATAGTATCTTAGATTTAATTAAATTGAGATATAGTATCTCATATTTAATTAAATAAAAGATATCATATCTCAGATTTAATTTATAAAGATAAATTAAATCTGTAGGCTTATAATTCGGATTAAATAAATATATTAGATTAGATCTATTTGATAGATTTAATGAATATTTTAATTTAAATTCGAATTTCAAGATTAATTGGATTAATTTTGAATTTTTTTTAATACGGCTTATTAGGGTTTTAGAAACTCTATAATAGATATTGATCTAATCGTATTAAGCAGACGAATGAATTAGAAAGGCCGTGAGAAACCCTAGAGAGAAAAGAGAGAGACGTGAAAATACTGAAGGCGCTAGCACGCTGCCGTCGGTGTTGGAGGCTATTCGTATGGATACCGGTAGAGGGAAAAGATTCGTAGAGTCTGCTCCTATTGATCGAGTAGGTAGCCCACCAGATCAAATCGAACGTAGGATGCTCACGAATTTCGCATAGGTATTGTTTCTAACGAACCTTGATCTAAATGCCGTTGATGGACCCTCTTGATGGGATTCGTAAGTTTTTTAATTCCGCTGCGTGTACGGATCCCAACAATCATTATAACAGGGTTTAGACAGGACATTAAAAGTTAACAGAACCTAATAAGAGACAATTGAGGATTCTTGTTTCTCCTTCTTTGCAAATGGATTGATGGTGGGGTATGTATCTATAGAATTGATGCATTGAAGCAATACATCTTGAAGTACTATACCTCTTCAACGAAAAAGTCATGATCATTTTTTAAATTCATAAACCAATATAAATTCCTTAATATATAAGTGCATAACTTCTCAAAATACATCTCTTCATTATAAAATATTCTTACAATATTTGAAGGAACTCTTTCTTTGATACACCCTTATATAATATTTAAAATAGTCCACAATATAGGTAAAAGGTAAAAATGGAAGATTTAATAGTCAATGTAGTCTAATTAAAGGGAAATATTGCTGCAACATAAAGTTTAGGATATAATTTAGGATACCTTAACTTCATAGGCAAAATTACCTTTTAACCCTAATATTAAATACCAAATAAATATATCAAAACAAAGAGTTAGTAAAGAATATGTGTGGCAGAACAAGAGCATATGCATGTTTTCTCTAAGGAATAAAAACATAATTGAAACTTAGTTTGCTTTTCATGACTGTTTTTTTCCCTTCATCTAGGTTTTTTTAAAAAAAAAATAAATAAATAAAATAAACGTACATACTCCCACGTCTATCGCCATTGGGCTTGTTTGGAGTGCAACGTTAGGAGCTATAACTTTGAGAAAAAGTCAGTTAACGTTGCTAGCTGATTTTGGGTCCGTTTGGGTTGAGCTTTAAGTTCACTGGACTTAAAGCTCAAAATCCTCATAAAGCCCGTTAAGGAAAAAGCTCCACCAGAGAGTTTTTTGCTTTTTCCAAAAAGCTCTCAGCTTTTTTACATGGGATCCGCCACTTTTACCACCATCAATCCAAACACAAATCATTATCTATAACCTGATTTTTTTCCTACCAAGCTTTTTTTAAAGCCAGATAGCTTTTAAGCCACGCCGCTCCTACCGTCAACCCAAACAGACCCATTGTTCTCTACATAAGCACGCAAACGCTGCTGACCACAATGTTATTTAAAAACGAAAAAAAAAAAAATAGAAAAGGTTGAAACGTTCAATTTATGAGAATTCCTCACAGCAGGTTATATGACTCCGAAATTTCGTCCTGGTAAATGCTTGACTATATTATCAGTCAAATATTAGAAGATTCAACTTTCAAGAGAATAATTTTCTTAATTATCAATGTTCAGTGACAATTTTCTTAAAATAAAATGAAATTACTGACTAAGAATTATAGATCTAAAACTTTGAACCAATTTTAGTTTAAATGGATAGACAATTTAGAATCAAATGAAATTATTGACTTAAAATTAATGATCTAAGAATTCAGATATGAATCGTCCTGAACATATTTGAATGGTTCAAATCATTGTAGCAATAAACACCAAAATCGCTAATTTGAGTTGGCATAGATGGTAAGGGATCCAGGATTAGGCCATTGGGTCGTGGGTTTGATCCCCTCTGCCGTCGTTGGGGACTCCTTTGGTAGGCGATCTCGTAAGTCCCCGTAAGTCTTCATAAAGCCCGGGGCCGTCTTGCTGGCGCTTGGTGGAGGCCCGATCGAACCCCTCCAAAACCTTTTTTCTATCAAAAATAAAAAAACACCAAAATCAATCTTCGTGCTTGTTTGGGTTTACTTAATTTAAGTGATCTTGTACTGTACAAAAATGAATAAGAGTTGTTTTGTCTTTGTTTCGGCCTGGATAAAATGAGTTTTGGTCTGTTTTGTTGTAGGTGTGGACTTGAATTTATGGACTGTAATGCTTATTCTGGCGACGAGTTCTTAACACAAATTCCTATATATTACCCTGATGCCATCGGATTAATTAAGACCCAGGCCCAAATTAAACTCCTGAATTAGAAGGGCCCAAGCTATAACATAAATTATTAATTAAACACTAATTCGGATACATGTAGCAGCCGAGAACATTGGAGAGAGTTGAAATATTATACTAATGAAGTTTTTTTTTTTTTTTTTTGCACCAGGTTCACGGAGTTTCGCTCCGATTAGTCGGATCGAGGTTACGTCGGGCGCGTATGCGGGGACCTCTCCCAGGGAGTTTTCTGCATCACTTGGGGCTCGAACTCGAGACCTTACTTCGCGGCCCAAGTCCCTTCCACTTGAGCCAACTCCCGTTGGTTTATACTAATGAAGTTGGTTGGCCTAACAAATTAAAATGTACCAAGAAGAAAAAAGAAACAATTTTGTCTAGATTGTATATTGGGAAGTCAAAGATAATCACACTATTTCGGATCACCGCAAAGACTTTTTGCCATCTTCGGTTGACCACACAAAAAGCTACCAAACAAAGAACCAAATTTTGTTGTGTCTTTTTTTTTTTCCCCCTTTCTAGGTCTCCTTCCTCATTCTCTTTCTTGTTTTCCTCTGTGCCTCCGAAAACCCAGATACCCCGTTTTTCTCATCTTTTGAATAATTATATCCTTCTTCGTACGTAGTCTCGGGTACACTGTACATGATTTTGTTCAGAGAGGTAAGAAAATGAGTTCTGATCATGAAGAGAAGGGAACAACAGAAAAAGAACATGATAATAATCCTGTGGAGAATGGTGATGATGATCCTGGAGCCAAACTAGAGCTGGGTCCTCCTTGCTCTCTTAAAGATAGAGCCGTCAAAACGGGCCGGGCCCATCAGGCCGGCTCATTAAACTCTAGCCCAGCCTTGAGCGAGGCTTGAAAAATGGACGAGATATTTGAAATTAGCGCGGAGAGCCGGCGACGGGCCACGGGCTTACACGGGCTAGCCGGAGGGCCATGGCCAGCCTGCGGGCCATTTTCATTGTAGCTTTTCTTTTTTTTTTTTTTTTTTCCTTTTTAAATTTATTAATTTATATATATTGTATTTGTTATAAAGTTGTTTATCCATTTAACTACAAATACATAATAACTATACTTTAATTTTATGATATTCTTACTCATGAGGGAGGCTACTACTCAAAATGAAGAATTTTAAGTTTTATGTGAGTTATTTGTGAATATGGTTTTCTTTTGATTATGAATTAGTATTTGTCTTATTTATTAGATGATTCGTATGTTGTAATTTACTAATTATATTTCTTTGAAACACACGGAAGAAAAAATAGTTAAAATGTGAAATAGTAATTTCCAGAGCGCAGGTCAGGTCGGCCCTGGTACTCTCGGGCGGGCTTTGAAAAAGCCTGTGTTTTTCTACTACAGCGCTGGAGGGCCGGCCACTCGTTAGGCCCCTGGCCCTTCACGGGCTGGCCCCTGGAGGGCGGCCGCCACGATTGACAGCTCTACTTAAAGACCAGCTCGAAAAAGATAAGGTTTTTATTACAGCTTTCTCAATTTTTCGAATTAGCTTATATTTCTCCGATCAATTAACATGTTGGTAAATCTAACAAGGGTTACTCAATTTCATATTATAACTGTAATACCGTCATTTTACCACTTTTAGTATGGATCCGGAAGCTCTATAGTTCAGGAGAATCAATAATTAAAACCTATAATAACAAACTTGCTTATTTATCCGTGGTTACTATTCATTTGGCATTTCTAGTTTAGTTTAGTGGTCCAACTTTTAAAATTCATAACTATTTTTTGAAATTACATATCAAGGTGCTCTAAAATTCTATTGAAAGCTTTTGAAGTCCAAAAAAATATTATTCTAGCTTGATACTATCCAAATTAATACTCCTCCAGTCTTTAATATAAGATATATTTAGTAAGTTGATCTTGGTCTTAAATATAATGCATAGTTTTTATATTTTCCTTTCTTTTCCTAAATGACCCATATTTATTAATGTTCCCTTAACTATAATCAATGAGGAATGAGAAGGAATGAGGGAATTAAAAAAGGTAACTCGGGTGTTTTAGAATATATAATATTAACTAACTTAACCAACTTCTTTAACCTACCAAATTAGGTAAATATTAATTATATTAAGGATCAGTATTGACTTTCTAAACTTGCTCTGTTTTTAGACAAATTATGAGCCGTAACTTTGAGAATTCCTAACTCGCAACATGCATATCCGGTTCCAGCAAATCATGTCTTGTTTTAGAGCTTAGAATGTGTACTAATTACACACTAAATTTCATGGGCAAAGGATATCATTTACTCTGTTTTGACCTCACCCAAAAGTTTAACTCTCCTTTAGGGGTCTTTTAATATTTAAACTTACCATAAATTGATTCATTTGAGGAGCCATTCACTTTGCATATTCCCACTCTAGCATTCATACGCCATCATCCAACATACCATAGGTATGCTCTTAAATCCTACTCAAGTTATACAAATTTACATAACCTTCACATCACATTTATATGGCTTTCAAAATGAGATGAATTGACTTGAACATAAAAACACAAGAGCATAAAATCCTTTATTCATTCACCTCTTTCTCTTTCCCTTTGAATGCATTTGAACCTATTGTTATAGCAGGAATAGGAAAGAACGAGATTTCACAGAAATCCCAGTGTATTAACTCAAACATTAAATTTCATTGATTATAAAACTTTAAACACTTGAAATGCCATGAAAAGAACATTGCCTAACATAACATAATCTCTTACATGCACAAGGCCAAGGCATAACTCAATGCAAGGAATTACATGTTCTAAAAACATGCTTCAGCACAACAATCATGGCAACCAATCATCTCATACAACAACCAAACACAATTAATATTTAAGTTAGATAACCTTGCTACCTTTTACCAAACTTCTTGAACTTTTGCTCTTGAATGTGATTCCTCTAAGGCTCTTGTCAAAAGTCAATGCTTAACAATCACATAACATAAAACACATCAAGTATTAACCAAAACTCTTGTATAAACCAATGAAATTAACTTCTCTTTTAGACCATAACCCTTAAACTTTAATTTTTGGATCTTAGATCCACTTGTCTTAAAATTATTTCGACATGCTATTCTCCATGACTTTGCATGCGCAGAATCTATGTTTAACCTTACATTATACAAAATACAAATTGTTCCCCATGAATAGGCTCCGTTTGGTTTTAACCATATATACATTTTAAATACAAAATACAAATTGTTCCCCATGAAGGAAAAATTCCAATTGATTTTCCAATGTTTCCAAAACTCTTTCTCTTAATTTCAGCCCTAACTCACTCAACTTCTCTTGGCTGAAAACATGGGAAATGGGAAAATTATATGGATTTTGTTCTTCTTCCATTCAATACTTGATTTGATGTCATTAACCTCTTTTAAACTTTATTTAATCATCAAATCATTAACTCTAATATTTTTTGGAAATATGAACAGAATCTCCCGTGGGTATTAAGCTTCTAAAACTTCCAGTCATAATCAACAACAACATAATAACCATGAAATCACTATAACTTAACTCTTACTTTCTTCCAAGCTTGATCCCTTAGCTTTCTAACTCTTGTTTCTCTCTCTTTCCCTCTTGCGAACAGCTATTTGAGAGAGCTACATGGTGAAACTTCAACTCCTCTTTCTCTTTCTTCCTCCTCCGCCACCCTCTCGGACCCTCTGTTTTTATTTCCTTGCTGATTCAGGCCAGATTACTAGGGAAATGAGAGAGTTGAGGTGATTTCATTCTAATATTAACTCTATTTGATTATTTTTCACTTCCCCCTCCTTTAAAAATAAGAAAAATTCTAAAAAAAAAAACCACTTAAGCTTGATAACCATAGATGATTTTTTAATAAAATGAGTTGTGAATTACTTTACTGTTTTTGTTATTCTCATTACTATTGTTGTCAAAAGGATTTTGAAGTTTAAGTGACATTTTTCTATATTTTTTGTTAAAAATATTATTTTAATGATTTCATCCATTGGCCATAAACTCATCTTTCCTTTTTCCTCTCATTCACGCCACCTATGTACTATTAGGGGCATATGGATTCATCTACCCAAAGCTGAATCATCCCACTTATTATTATTATTATTTTAAATACATATCATCTCACTTAACATTTATTTCTTACTTAATATGGGATTAATCCTCTACAAATGCTTTTTGAAAAATATTCAATCATATAATGAATGTAAGACCATTAAAAATTCAAATTTCTTAGGGAGTAATTCCCTAATTTTTCTCAAGTCCCAAATTGGTCTTTAAGTATTTTTTTCCCAAACTTTTCAAGAAATTGCCTTATTCTTTAATAAAATCCCCATATAATATTCTTTAAGGTAAAATTCCTATTTCTAGGGCATGTAAACATTTTTATAAAGTCACATTAACCTTAAAGCAAATTTCACGTATTTGTTCCCAATTATTTGAGGCAACTTGTTATTTTTCATAATTAAATCTGGCTGATTATCCTTTAATTAACCAAAATTATAATAATTATATAAAATTCCTTTTTGTGGTACAATTTACCCATTTATACCTCAATTAAGCCTCAAATATATTCTAAGGAATTATTTTCTACCTTCCTATGTCTCCTGGGACTTTTTATGAGTTTCTAGGCATAATTTCCAAAATTATCCTATGTACCTGTAATTTTCATAAATTATTCATATGCTCAGACTCGGGATGGTGGATATACAATGTTACCTTGGTGAGTCTTCTATATTATTTGACCTTTGAAAAACCTTTAATTACTCATTTATCCTTTATTCAAGAAGGCCAAATGTCACATAATCCATAGGCATCAATCAAACTTTTGGGGCACTTTGGGACTTTTTTCCTATTGGGCTTGGTAGCCTACTTATTCAAAACAATTCTTGAATTTTTAGACCCAAAATTCATGATATGATATGACAATAATAACATGTGCTAATTTACCAGTAGCGCATATATAATACAACTCATTTCTCAGTTTATTCATGTAGTGTATAAGTTAACATAATGCTTTGGTGTAATTAATGTGTGTTTATTTATTTTCTTTTTTGAAATTCTTTTGTGGTTGGCCCATGGATGAGTATATTATAGGACGATGAAAGTCTTAGGAGATGGAAGGAACAACTTCTGGGCAGTGTGGATATGAACAACGTTGGAGGTACTGTTTTCCTTACCATCTCATTATTAATTGTATAGTTTGAAATTCTCATATATATATATATATATATATATATATATATATATATATATATATATTTTCCCCATTTAATCTGTCTTTTCTCTTTTTGTGAGTGTAATGATTTCTTATTATTGATGCCTTAGATTCAGTTGACTTGTTAAAGTAATTATATAACCGTATCAAAATTCCTGAGTAAGGACATTTTAGGATCTATACGAGCTCTAACTGCCTAATCCCAGACACAGTCAAAGAAATTCGATTTCAACAATGGTTGACCCTACTTTTGGTTCAAAAGAGTTAAGTGAACTAATGATTATATATCATAATAAACGGGTGTAAACCTGGGGGGGGGGGGGGGGGGGGGGAATCTCATGTCATCTTTATTTTATGTTTATGTTCATTTTGGTGGATGGAGAAGTTTCACAGGAATTAAAATAAGAAAAGGAAGGAGAATTTAGCAAGGTTATTAAAATCGGATGGTCATTTGAATTGGTTGGGATATTAAGTCAACGGTTAGTGGGTTAGATCGGCATCAAACCAAAACTAAATCGGAGCCAAACCGATAAGAAAGTAAATATTTCAGGCTATTAATATGAAATTATAAAAAAAAAATTATATTTAAATAATGATTGGGAAGCGTGAAAGTTGTGTGATATAACTATATGAGTGGTGTTGTCATGTTAGCTCACAGCTAGCTAGAGGTGACTATGCGTGTAGTTTTATATAATTCTTGATGAAAGTCAAATTATACAGCATCAACATTGAACCAAGGTGAACAGCTAAAGTGGTGAGCAGCGCACTAACATTCTTCTTGTCATTTTCTCCCATCATAAGTCCATAACCCATAGCTTCTGCTAAAAACTGAAAAAAAAAAACAAAAAAAAACAAAACACCCACGCTGGTTCACTTGCTGAGTTTGGATTGATGAAGATTGAGTTTCATCGCCGTCCATCGTAGCCTCCGTTGGTCTCACTCCCTCTTCTCTTTGCCTGTCTATTCTCTGTTCTCACCGGTTGTTCATCGTCGATCTGCACCTCGGTGCATCTACCATCGTCAATATCCGGTGGCCTCCCTCCTAGTCGATCTGAGCCTTGAAGGATACCGATCTAGCTGTTGGGCTCTCTCTCTCTCTCTCTCTCTCTCTCTCTCTCTCTCTCTCTCTCTCTCTCTCTCTCTCTCTCTCTCTCTCTCTCTCTCTCTCTCTCTCTCTCTCTCTCTCTCTCTCTCTCTCTCTCTCTCTCTCTCTCTCTCTCTCTCTCTCTCTCTCTCTCTCTCTCTCTGTGTGTGTGTGTTGTTCATTTCTCTTTCCATTTCCATGTCGGAGAGGCTTCAATCCACGTTTTTAAAAAAAAGCTAACCCCGATTTCTATGGCTGACTGGATCGGTTCCATGGCCGATTCGTCGGTTTCTAGTCCGAACCGACCGATCTGGTCTAGGTTTAATAAGCATGAAATTTAAGAAAAGAACTTCTTTAATTTTTTCCCTTTTATTTTATTCATAATTCCTTATGCCCGTTACCAACGCGCGTGGAAGTGTTCTTGTGTGGATATAACTGAAAATAGAAGTGGTATGTTTGATATACCCACAGAATTATAGTATATACATATACCCTTGACTGCAGGTATTTTGTGATGAATTCTAATAGAATTTCACATTTTTGTCCATAAAAAATTCATTATAATTATGCCACAAATTTCTAGCTTTCTTATAGTGCCTATACAATGATATACCAAAAAAAAAATCATGCCAATTTAGATTATTAGATAGAATGTTTATCATAGTTACATAAGTGAACTCTATAAAGAGTTATTTTCAATTCCTCTTACCAATATTTTAAACTATGTATTTTCCACCTTTTGAGTTATTTGGCACAGGTAATTAAATAACAAGGCTAATAAAAAGTAAAGTAGCTATATATATAATCAACACAAAGCTGGTTTAGCGGTGTAAGATCTGGGTCTCGAGTTTGAGTCACAGAACAGACATTTATATTGGGAGGGGATCGAAGCAATGAACCCCAAAACCGTAGTAGTCTGTTTGCTCAAATATCTGGTAATATGATGCAGAAAAAGCGTAGGATTCTGGTCGTAAGAATATAAAAATAATTATATACATATAAATTTTTGCGTTGGTTCATTATTAATCATATATATGTGAAATTCAGAAACTCTGGATGCTGAAGTGAAGATAATAAGTCTGTCAATCATATCTCCTGAGAGAGAAGACATAGTTCTTCCAATCCCTGAATATGGGAATCCAAAAGGCACATGGTTTACTCTCAAAGAAGGAAGCAAATACCGTTTGAAGTTCATCTTCCAAGTCAGCAACAACATTGTTTCTGGCCTCAAGTACACCAATACTGTCTGGGGTAGATCTGGTTTCAAATGTAACAATATTTATCTCGTGTATGTGTGTATCTGTGTGTGTAGATGTATATATATGTACGTGTATATATATGTATGTCTATATATGTATGTATATATGTATATCTTTAAGTATGTTTGGATTAGCTTTTTGAAAGTGATTTTTGTAATACCCGGATAATTATTTATCTGGAATATTATATTTCGATAAATAATACCTATTGAAAAATAGGTGAACATGTGGTTTCAAATAATAAGTAATAATTATCTTATTTTCTAAGTTAATTACTATGGAAATTAGGAGAGATAAAGAGCTAAAATGTATTCTTAGGGCATTAAATGGCCTAAAAATATTATGATAAATCTCATATGACAACAAATATTGACAAAAACTTGGGAAGTATGTTGTCTCTAATTTTAGGAATTTTTGGGATTATTTCCTTGAAAAATTGAGAAGCATAAATATAATATTATTAAAAGCACTTTTTGGCCCCATGATTTTTAATATTTTACATGGGACATAAAATACCAATGTCAGTGTAAAAGTTGTGAGATAATAATTAATCCTAATTATGAAAATTATCAACAATTAGTAAGTGGCTAATTAAGTAATTAGTGGCTAATTGTTTAGATTATGATATAAGTAAATTAATTAGAAAATAATTAATTTAAGGGAGAAATTCGAAATTAAATAATTAAATAAAAATAAAAATAATAATAAAATATAAAATGCTTAGAAAAAAAATATCTAGATATTTTGAATAAAATAATAATATATTCGGTAAAGAGCCAACAGGACATTTGAGAATGGATAGAAATTAAATCACACACCAAAACATAGGGATTTAGTCTAAGACATCTGGATTTTTTATAAACCAGTGAAATTCTACCTCGGAGTTGACTATCTCCGAAGTGATTTCTGTAACCAACTAGGTTATTAAGATACGGGATAGATAAAGAATAGGGCAGATAGTGCAAATGAGAACCTATAGAAAACGAAATAGTCGTAACAAACCAGAGATAAGGTTTCTTAGGTCAGAACATATTACGAACCAGCGAATTATTGTCCGGAAAATTTGGAACTTAGGGAAGTTATTTCCGTAACAGAAGCGCGTTTGCTCGAAAATCTTGCGGACAACGGAATACCCTTAATGAAATAAAAAATTTAGCAAAACCCGGTGGTTTTAAATAGAAAGAATGGAACTACAAAACCTAGTTCCCAGATTTTTGAGTTTCGCCGAGATTACGCGTTTCGGACATCGATCAGGGAACTTTATCGGTAAGTCAGCAAAGATGACATCATCCTCTTCTAGAAGGATGACATAAGCGGGACATGTGGAAGGTCAAGATGAAGCCACGTGGCGAAGTGCGATCCGACGGTGGAAATCCGATCTGAAGACATTTCATGAAATTCCCACCTTGTCCCTCCTCTCTTCTATAAATAGAAGCCTTCTCCTCTTCATTTCTCCATCCAGTAACATCCCATTTCCAAAAGCAGTATATATTTTTTTCATCAGAGTAGAGCATCGGAGCAATTGAGTAACTGATACATTTATTCAAATTGCCGTAAGTCTGGCTGATTTCTGAGCGGTACATTGACCGAGAGTTTTCAAAAATGAATAACAACGGAAGAAAGTCTTCAGCCGGGTCTCGTGCGGCTGCTCGCCTTCTCCTCGGTTCTCGGTTCTCCCGAACTGACGCTATGATAAGAGCCGAGATCCAATTGCAATTTGGATCTCGGTACGGTTAACCTCATGCTTAAATACGACTACATATACACGACAAGAAAGCAATCAATACAACATTCCACAACAGATGTATGATTAAAAACACATAACCACGTATACAAGATAATAACCACGTATGTAACAACCTCGTATGATACAACATTAATAACCTCGTATGTGACATAACCTCGTATGTAACATACCGTGTATATAGCATAACCTCGTACACTACTACATAACAATCATATAATAAACATTAGAGCTAGTGTTAAATACGCGAACGTTTCTTTTGGCGGTACAAAGAACTTTTACTAAAAACGTGAAATTCGACAGCGGGAAAAACAGCGGTATGACGGCGGCACAACAGCGGCTCGATTAGCTCAGATATCCTATAAGGACAACGTTTATCAACATTTGGCATCATAACAGGCCATTTGGGTGAAAATTACTATTTTGCCCCTAGTACCCCTATTTGGCGGAATTTCGCCAGAACTTCGTTACTTTGACCTTATTCCATTTCAAAATTATCCCCACTATGTTTTTACCTCGTCAGGCATCTTTCAATGCAATGAGGCTTAAAAACAAGTATAGGAATAAATTCTGAAACTTCCTAGATCAAAACAACAGTTCTACTATAACTACCAAAAAAACTACGGAAACTAAAAGCTAAGGACAGAAGAACTTACTCGGAGCTAGGCAGAATTTTTGCAGAGCTTCTCTCTCTAGAATTTCGGCCAAGGAAGAGAGAAGAATAGTGTGAGAAATAAAGAAGAGGAGGGTGCTATTTATAGAAGAAATTCAGGACGTATCAGGAATTTTCTGCTTTGTTTTTGAACCGTTAGATCTAGGGTTTTGTAAGATGGAATCTTGACCATTCAAGGTCTTGGTCGACATCAAGGGCCCAAAAAGTCAAAGAATGAGTTGTCATCCAATGATGACTCTTGCTTTATGGCCTCCGGTCCGATAAAGCTACCCGATCGGTGTCCGTTTCGCGCGATTTCGCAGAAACTCAAAAATGCGAGCGTGTAACTTTGAAGGTCTTTTCATCCTCTTTCATATTATCAATTTGGATCCTCTTTTTGATCATATCCAGGTATTCTCCGGTGCGTCGGAAGATATTCAGAAAAACGCGTCCGGTTACGGAAATCGTTTCCGATAGAACCAACTTCACGGACAACAATTTTTGAGTCGTAAAACGTCCGGTTGTTGCCTAACTTAATCCCGTGTTTGAAAACACGCAATTGTTTCTATAGGTTCTCACTTTGCCTATCGACTCTAATCTATCGATCGGCTTTCGTCTTATTAGGAATTAGGGTTTTCGGTTGCGGAAACAACGCACGGTAAATTCTTTCTTCGTGTAAAATTTCACTTGTTCTTAATTTGATCGTCGAAAAGACTTTTACCTCTGGTTTACTGTGTAATTTATTTCTAACTTTTCCCTCGGCTGTCTATATTTGACTCACCGCATTATATTATTATTTTATTCTAATTATCATTTTAATTATTTAAACAATTCTTTTTAATTAAAAATAACCATAATTTCGGCCCCCTCTTTTAAAAATTCAGATTTATTTATTTTTCTATAATTTTTTCCATTTTTTACAAATATAATATTTTTTACCAAAAATTCTCGTTTTACCCCGCCCCGTTAAGGCTTAATCGAGCCTAAATTCTTCGTTTAGTGATCTTTTTAGGATTAGATTTCTTCATAAATTTATCTTTACTAATTTACAGTATATTGTTATCTTACCAACTTCCATACCGATATTGTCATTTTATATCTTATGTAAAATATTAAAAATGTTTACCCCATTGATTACTTTATGGTTACGAAATGCTTTTTAAACTTTTCTTCATGTTATTCCCTCTGAAATAATTTATTAAATTCTCATAATTAGGGATAACACTTCCATATTTTTCTCATAATTTTTCATGATCTTTCAAGTATTTATCATAATATTTTTTAATTTGTTTTTATCACCATTATATCATTTTTAGTCATTATGTTCATCATATTTTCCTGTAACTTTTTTGACAATTTACTCTATAATTATAACAATTTTCTATAACAGTTTTAAACTCATGATTTTGCTTTATCAAAATATTCGTTAATTTCCTTTATCTCAAAAATTCAGTTACTAAAATTCGGGTATTACACATCCCAAAAACGCAGCCTAGAGAGAAGTTAGAGAGAAGGAAGAGCTCTCAGAAGTTCTTGCCAAGCCGGAGTAAGTTTTTCGGTCCCTAGTCTTAAGCTTCGGTGTTTTCTTTCGGTAGTTTGTAGTAGGAATGTTGTTTTGATCTTTAATCTTCCAATATATTTTAGATATCATGTTTTTGGGTTAAATATGATATATATTTAACAAAATCATGTTGGGAAAAGAGTTCTAGCGAAATTTTGGAAGATTAGAGTCAAAGCAGTCAAGCTCGCGAAATTCCGCCGATTAGGGAGTCGGGGGCAAAATGGTAATTTGTACCTAAAATGCCGTTATGATGCTAAATGTTGATAAATATCATCATTTTAGGATATCGAGTTAATCGTGCCGCTGTCATACCGCCGACATCCCATTTGTTTTACGCATTGTCAAATTTTACGTTTTTTTAGTAAAAGTACCGTTGTACCGCCGACAAGGTACGTTCACGTAATGTAACACTAATTTTGATGTTTATTGTATACGTATATGTGATATGTGTATTGTATGTGGTAGCTGATAGCTCTGCTATTTGTATGTACGTTCGCGTACTGTAACACTAACGCTGATGTTTATGTTATGCATATATGTGCTAGGTGTACTGTGTGTGTTTAGTTGTTATGTTGTCTGGGTACATATAGATGTTAGAGTATATCTGCATCTTTTTTGGGTGCGATGTGTCCACACTGCTGGGGGCGATATGTGTGATGTGTCTGCATTGTGTCCACATTGTTGGGGGCGATATGTGTGATTATGCTAGGTGCGATGTGTCTGCATTGTGTATGTGTGAAAATGCTGGAAGCGATATATCTGCATTAGTGTGTATATGTAACATACCATTTGAAAACGGCGGAATTTTTTTTTTAAAAAAAACGTTTTCAAATATTTCAAGCAGAGTAATCAGAGTAGAGCATTGGAGCGAGTAAGTAATTTACATTACATTCAAAATATGGACCATAGTGTAAATGTATCGGATTACGAGTCATCCGGGATTGTCAAAAGTTAAAGAAACTAAAGAAAACGATAAGTAATGTAGACACGTCTTGGCCTACTCCGCCGCTTGCCTCGATCGCCAAACATCGGTCCTCCGGACCACGATGCTACGGTGAGATCCATTCCACATACGTGTAACGGTTAACCTTATGCTCAAATAAAACAGTTTTATCTCATGAATTTACTTCATTAAAATATTCATTAATTTTCCTTTATCTCAGAAATTCCAGATTTGCAAAAATCCGGGTATTACATTTCTCTCCCCCTTAAACAAAATTTCGCCCTCGAAATTTAATCTATACTAACTAGACTACGGGCCATAAACTGCGGGTACTTCTCCTTCATGTCACTCTCGGTTTCCCAAGTTGCCTCGTTTGATGACAAACCCTTACGAGACCACCTTCACTATCGGTATAGTTTTAGTCCTAATTTGTTTCTCCGGTGTTCGAGAATTTGCTCGGCTCGACTACAAAGGTGTTATCATGCCATACTTCAACATCATCGTACTTTATGACATGATCTCGACGGTAGGTATTTCTTCGGTTGTGACACGTGAAAAACATCGTGGAGATTACTCAGGTTCGGGGTAACGCTAGTTGATACGCAACTGGTTCTCGCTCGGCTAATACTTCAATTGGTCCAACGTAACGCGGACTAAGCTTCTTTCTCTTCAGTGTTCTACCGACACCGGTTACTGGAGATAATTTCAGAAACACATGGTCTCCGACTTCAAACTTCAACAGTCTTCTCCTCTTATCTGCATAGCTCTTCTGTCTACTGTGTGCAGCAAGGAGTCTCTTCTTGATCAGAGCGATCTGCTCGGAGGTCTCTTTTAGCATATCCGGTCCAAGCAACTGCTTTTCAGATGCATCTGTCCAGCATAAAGGCGATTGGCACTTTTGCCCATACAAAGCCTCGAACGGGGCCATTTGTATGCTTGAATGATAACTATTGTTATACGCGAATTCTGCTAGTGAGAGGTGTTCGTCCCAATTTCCTTTGAAATCCAGGGCACATGCTCGTGACATATCCTCCGGCGTACGTATCGTCCTCTCTACGATTGACCGTCGGTTTGAGGGTGATAAGCGAACGAACTTCAGCTTGGTACCCATTCCTTCATGTAGTGCTTGCCAAAAGCGGGATTGGAATCGAGTATCCGATCGAGAGATAATACTCTTAGGGACTCCGTGCGGTCTCACGATCTCTTTGATGTAGATTGCGGCCAATCGTTACGGAGAGTAGTGGATGCTAATGGGTATGAAATGTGCCGACTTGGTTAATCGATCGACGATCACCCAAATGGTATCGTGATGCGATGTTAGGTAGACCTACCACAAGATCCATGGTCACATTCTCCCATTTCCACTCCGGAGTTCTAGTCCTTGCGAGAAGACCGGGGTCGCCGGTGCTCAATCTTTACTTTACGGCAAGTTAGACACCCGGCTACGTCTAAATGCGAGTTACGTCTCTTTTCATTCCGAGGCCACCAAACTTCGGCCTTCAAGTTCTGGTACATCTTGATCATTCCTGGATGTAGAGTGTACTTACTCTTATGAGCCTCATCCGGTATCTTTCGCCCGGTTCATCAGCGGCGGTATGTAAATGCGCCCTTGTGTCGACCAATCCACTCGATGAAAGGTCATGGTCTTGGGTTTCACCTCGAGAGATCTTCTCCGCATGGAGATTGCCCAATCATCTTGTCTCCGAGCTTCATCAACTTCATCTCTCGAGTCGTACTCCCCTTGACTCACAAGAAGATTTGCAAGATAGGCGTCACTTGGTGCGTTGAAATTCATGCGATTTGGTTTGAAAGATTCGGGTCTCTGAAATCTTCAAGTAATTTCTGCTCTTGTATCATCATGTATGATACTTGCACCTTCTTTCTGCTTAGAGCATCTGCAATGACGTTTGCTTTCCCTGGGTGATACTTGATCTCCAGGTTGTAGTCTTTCAGCAATTCCATCCAACGACGTTGCCTCATATTCAGTTCCTTTGATCAGAGATACTTGGGCTCTTGTGGTCGCGGTATAATTCTACGGTCGTACCGTACGGATAATGCCTCCATATCTTCAAAGCGAACACGATGGCAGCAAGCTCCAAATCGTGTGTAGGATAGTTCGACTCGTGCGGCTTCAACTGACGAGAGGCATAAGCCACCACTCTGCCCAATTGCATTAGGACACAACCCAATCCTTGCCCACTGGCATCACTGTAGACCACGTAAGTCTCATCAGGATCTGGGATGATCAATACTGGTGTTGTAGTCAACCTCTCCCTCAGTCTCTGAAAGCTCTCCTCACGGTCATCTCCCCATACAAAGGGTTGATTCTTCCTCGTAAGCTTTGTCAATGGTAGGGCAAGACGCGAGAAATCTGTATAAATCTGCGGTAATATCCCGCCGGACCTAGAAAACTACGTATCTCCGTCCTTGTCTACGGCCTCTTCCGGTCCGAGCGCTTCCACCTTGCACGGGTCAACAAGCAACTCCGCCGCTAGATATCATATGGCCCAGAAATCTCACTTCTAGCAGCCAAAATTCGCATTTGCTCAGCTTTGCGTAGAGCTGCTTCTCTCTTAGTATGCTCAATACTAGGCGCAGATGTTCTTCATGCTCTTTTCTGCTTTTGGAATAGACGAGTATATCGTCAATGAACACCACCACGAATTGGTCTAGGTGTTGTCAGAAGATACGGTTCATGTAATCCATGAATACCGCAGGTGCATTTGTCAATCTGAAAGGCATCACAAGGAATTCATAATGCCCATATCTGGTTCTAAAAGCCGTCTTGGAAATATCATCGTCTTTGACTCAAGCGATGATATCCGAACGTAAATCGATCTTTGAGAATACGGTGGAACCAGATAATTGATCCAAAAGATCATCAATCCGGGAAGTGGATATTTTTTCTTGACGGTTACTTTGTTGAGTTCACGGTAGTCGATCTGAGTCGGAAAATTCCATCTTTCTTATTAACGAACAGCTTGACAGGGCTCCCCACGGTGATACTACGGGTCGGATGAACCCCTTCGTAATAGCTCTTCAAGTTGTTTCTTCAACTCCCGCGCATCTCATTTGGAGCCATACGATACGGCGCCTTTGAAATTGATCATGTACCAGGCATCAATTCAATAGTGAACTCGACTTCTCTCGTAGGAGGTAGCTCGGTGAGATCCTCCGGGAACACGTCAGGAAACTCATTTACAACGGGAATGCTCTCAAGTGAAAGCTCTGCTTCAGCTTTAACCGAAAAAAAGATCATATATGCTTGGCATCCCTCCTTCATGCATACGTCGGCCTCCGTAGAGAGAAAATTCAGGCTCACATCAACTTTGTCTCTGCTAGGTGAATCGAAGAACGTTATCTTCTTGCTGCTACAGTTGATCATCGCACCGCTCGTTGCTAGCCAATTCAACCCGAGTATGACATCTATGCCATGAAGTGGCAGTCGGATAAGGTCCACTTCTGAAACTCGTCCATCAACTCTCACGGTACAATTAATACATGCATCAGAAGCTAAGGATTTCAAGCCAAGTGGTGTAGATACTATCAAATCATAAGACAATATAGAGGCATGCATTCATAGACGATTTGCACAATCATAGGAAATAAACGAATGGCTAGCACCCGTATCAAACAATGCTTGCAAAGTAGATTTCCGTTGATAATAACGGTACCTTGCACCATCTCGGAGACTCTCGGCCTCCGCATCATCACGCAAAAACCCGGCCTTGGTTACGCGGTCTTGCCACGCTGCAATCTCCGGACACTTCCGGCTGATATGCCCAGGTTTCTGGCACTTGTAGCAGATCGGCTTTCCATCACAGCTAAATCCGGGATGGTCCTTTCTGCACTTTGGGCAAGTTTGGGTCCCTGCTTGACCGGGATAACCTTGTTGCCCTTGTTGGAACGGCTTTTTGCCTCCGCCTCGGGAGTTGTTCCATGGTGCAGTCCTCTTCTGCGAGGAACCTCCACGACTTGATCCGCCACGGTTTGCATTGTTGTTGTTGTTGAGATGTCTGATCCTCCCGAGCTCCTTGATTACGCTCGACCAGACGGCATGATTCAACCGCTTGAATCAGATCCGGAAATTGCTGTGACACCAGGTTTTCCTGAATCTCAAACCTCATACCATCAACCAATCGACTCGTCTTCCGGTTTTCGTTGTCGTTGGTCTTCGGATATGATGAGTATCGAGATAGGTTGGTGAATGCGCGAAGTAATCCTCGAATGACTCATCATGGTTTTGTCGGATATGTAAGAACTCCGACTCTTTTATTACTTTAACGAGGAGAGAAATATTGTTCGTTAAACTTTTCCAAGAACTTCTCCCAAGTCACAGGGCAAACGCGTGCCCGCAATGTCACTGCCACAGTCTTCCACCAGTGGTCGGCATCTCCTTCGAGTTTGTAAATTTCCAACTGGGGCTTGCGGTCTTCGGGATAGTCTAAGACCACAAAGATCTTATCTAACCTCATCAGCCAGTCTTCAGCTGAATCAGTCTTGCCGTGGAAAACTGGGGGTTTCAACTTACAGAATTGAGTTACCCAATGTTGCATGGTTTCCACCTCTCTATTGCGTTGTGGTAGAACTACCAAAGCTCTATTCGGCGAAGGTGATCGACATCCCTCCGACTCATCCCCCTCTTCATCAGTGTCGTTTCTTTGATTTCTGGCTTGTCTTTCCTCCAGAAGTACGTTAATAAGAGCTCTTTGCTCTTGCAGCATTTGCTTCACTTCTTGCAGCTCAGTCTGCTCGGGTTGGTTATTCTCGGGCTCGGGTGTTGGACTTCTTTGAGGCTGTCTGCCTTGACCACGTCCTCTACCTCTAGTTTGGCCTATCCACGGCCCCTATTTCTTAGGTTCGCCATTCTTTAGGTTTATACCTTTTTATTTATAACAAGAGATAGGAGTAAGGGAATTAGTACAGAAATAAGCACACAAAACAACATATATTATTAATGCATCTTATTTGTACAAGTTGACCTCGACGTTGGCCATATCCTAAACTATACAAAATTCTACAATCCCTTTTATTCTAACAGAATATCTCACAATCTCTCAGGGCATTTAGAGAGTTTTAAAAACAATAATATACTATATAGCCTCTATCTATGGTTCCCATGACTTTCTTTCATCGTCTCGCTCTTTCTACGTGTCTTTGGTGCACTATGCTTTTCGAGATAACGAAGATAGATACGAGCGTCTACAATAGGGCCTTCGTCCAACAGTTCGTTAGTGATTCTGGCCCAAAAACGGGTCACAGGGAAATAGAAGAGAGTGGATCTAACCAGTCTCCAGGCGAATGTGGGTTCCTCTGGTTTTGAGAATTTTGAACCAAGTGAAGGAAGGTCAGATACCTCTCTTTCGTAGTGTCTGTAGACTGTTCTGTAAACAAGTAAAATGATTCTAATTGTTGGGTTAAGGCCGTATTACTGCCCAACACGAAGTGAAATTCGTCAAGGTTGACTTCTTCGGTATCGAGGTTTTGGATGTCCGGGAAATCGAAGTTGTCTCCTACAGAAGATTGAGTTGAACTTGAACTATCATGGGTTGCAACAGGTGCATCTTCAAAATACATGGGTTCCGGGTCTTCCTCCGGGTCTTCCTCTGATTCTACTGGTTCGGGATCATAAATATGATTCGGGTATTCAGTCCGGGGTGATCGGGGTTCGGAGTTATCGGGTCCGTAACAGCGATAGTCAACGTCATAGGCGGTACATAATCGTATGCGCGGCGGTACAGGTTGTACAAGCTCTGGTTCTGGTGGAGGGTAGATTGGATCAGGGTTTAGTCTTCTTCCTATCATCTCGGTTCCCACCGACTTCCTAGCGGTCCGATTCCATCTCCCATACCGCCAAACGAACGGATTATCGTCTCTGTTCATCTCTACACTTTGCACTAGGTCATATCAATACTCGTTTTTTCCAAAAAGTGCTCAAAGTTTTTGAAAAAGGCTATTTTGAACATAACTCCGTTAACCGAATGGAATGGGCAGGATAAGTGTCTATCATAGGGACCTCACCAACTACGTGGCGACCGATTGGCCACACCCACATAGACTAGCCTTAACTGTCCTACCATACTATCCGTAATAACATAGTCATATCAATGCCAGGACTACTGCTCTGATACCAAAAATGTAACATCCCATTTGAAAACGGCGGAATTTTTACAGGTCTCAGGATCGAAACCTGGCTCTGATACCAAAAATGTAACATCCCATTTGAAAACGGCGGAATTTTTTTTTAAAAAAAAACGTTTCCAAATATTTCAAGCAGAGTAGTCAGAGTAGAGCATTGGAGCAAGTAAGTAATTTACATTACATTCAAAATATGGACCATAGTGTAATTGTATTGGATTACAGTCATCCAGAATTCTTAAAGGTTGAAGAAACTAAGGAAAACAGTAAGCAATGTAGACACGTCTTGGCCTACTCCAGCTGCTTGCCTCGATCACCAAACATCGGTCCTCCAGACCCTAATGCTACAGCTAAGATCCATTCCACATATGGATCTCAGGTAACGGTTAACCTTATGCTCAAATAAAACAGTATACGTACAACAGATATTCATTTCAATACAGCATATCATCACAAAAGCAACAGCAGATGCATGATCAATAACATGGACAGAACATAAGCACAAAGCAGTATGTAAAGTCTCTCTCTCTCGACTAGTTCTGCACATATCCAGTGCCACGCCACAACGTGTCCTCAGCTCTAGGAATAACTCAAACGGCATTACCAATACTATAATCCGTGGGTAAAGCTGTAAGTATCTCTGACGATTCTCAACAGAACCTCAGTCTATGAACGTATCTATAACACAAAAGTATATAAGCAGCATAGAGTTAGGGTTACAGTACGCGTACGTACCTTAGTTGTAGATATCCGGCTCTTCCCCTAAAAACGGTACTTTTTGGCGTACGTAAAACGGCTCAAACGGCAAAGCGGAACGATGGAATTTCGACGAGGGGTTCGACGTCGAAGTATTCTAATCAGAATAATAACACACTTATGAATATTTGGTAACATAACAGGCATTTTAGGTGAAAAAGACCATTTTGCCCCTACTACCCCTATTTGGCAGAATTTCGCCAGAACTTCGTTACTTTGACCTTATTCCATTTCAAAATTATCCTCACTATGTTTTTACCCCGTCAGGCATCTTTCAATGCAATGAGGCTTAAAAAAAAGTATAGGAATATATTCTGAAACTTCCTAGATCAAAACAACAGTTCTACTATAACTACAGAAAGAACTACGGAAACTAAAAACTAAAGACGGAAGAACTTACTCGGAGCTAGGCGGGAATTTTTGCAGAGCTTCTCTCTCTAGAATTTCGGCCAAGGAAGAGAAGAATGGTGTGAGAAATGAAGAAGAGGAGGGTGCTATTTACGAAGAAATTCGGGACGTATCGGAATTTTACGCTTTTTTGAACCGTTAGATCTAGGGTTTTGTAAGATGGAATCTTGACCATTCAAGGTCTTGGTCGACATCAAGGGCCCAAAAGTCAAAGAATGAGTTGTCATCCAATGATGACTCTTGCTTTATGGCCTTCGGACCGATAAAGCTACCGATCGGTGTTCGTTTCGCGCGATTTCGCGAAACTCAAAAATCCGGCGTGTAACTTTGAAGATCTTTTCATCCTCTTTCATATTATCTATTTTTATCCTCTTTTTGATCATATCCAGGTATTCTCCGGTGCATCGGAAGATATTCGGACAAACGCGTCCGATTTACGGAAATCGCTTAGATAAAACCAACTTCGGACAACAATTCAGAATCGTAAAACGTCCAGTTGTTGCCTAACTTAATCTCGTGTTTAAAAAGACGCAATTGTTTCTATAGGTTCTCACTTTGCCTATCGACTCTACTCTATCGATCGGCTTTTCGTCTTATTTGAAATTAAGGTTTTCGGTTGCGGAAACAACGCCTAGTAAATTCTTTCTTCGTGTAAAATTTCACTTGTTCTTAATTTGATCAATCTGAAAAGACTTTTACCTCTGGTTTACTGTGTAATTTATTTCTAACTTTTCCCATCTACTGTCTATAAGGTGACTCACCGCATTATATTATTATTTTATTCTAATTATCATTTTAATTATTTAAACAATTCTTTTTAATTAAAAATAACCATAATTTCGGCCCCCTCTTTTAAAAATTCAGATTTATTTATTTTTCTATAATTTTTTCCATTTTTTACAAATATAATATTTTTTACCAAAAATTCATGTTTTACCCCCGCCCCGTTAAGGCTTAATCGGGCCTAAATTCTTCGTTTAGTGATCTTTTTAGGATTAGATTTCTTCATACATTTATCTTTACTAATTTACAGTATATTGTTATCTTACAAACTTCTATCTTGATATTGTCATTTTATATCCTATGTAAAATATTAAAAATGTTTACCCCATCGAGTTACTTTATGGTTCCGAAATGCTTTTTAAACTTTTCTTCATGTTATTTCCTCTGAAATAATTTATTAAATTCTCATAATTAGGGATAACACTTCCATATTTTTCTCATAATTTTTCATGATCTTTCGTATTTATCATAATATTTTTAGATTGTTTTTATCACCATTATATCATTTTTAGTCATTTTGTTCATCGATTTTTCCGTAACTTTTTTGAAAATTTACTCTATAATTATAACAATTTTCTATAACAGTTTTAAACTCATGAATTTGCTTCATCAAAATATCCATTAATTTCTCTTATCTCAAGAATTAGGAGTTGCTAAAATCGGGTATTACTGAGTATATGTCTTTGTTAATGTTGTGAACGTCGTAGTCCATATGTTGTGTATGTAAACATGAGGTTAAGTTACACAGGGGGTCCGTATGTATGGGACCTCGGCTCTTGATATAGCCTCGAGTGCGGAGGACCCGTAACCGAGGAGAGAGGGGCAAAGCGACGCATAGGGTCACGTGGACGCCACGGAGATAATTCTGGTCGGAGACACATCATTGTTATGTTCCTCTGTTGTTATCTTCTTTTGTAAACACCCGATTACGATTGTGTACATACGTAAGCCGGACTTACGGCATTTTAAATATATGTATCAGTTACTCAATCGCTCCGATGCTCTACTCTGATTGAAAAAAAAAAATATACTGCTTTTGAAAATGGGATGTTACAATATTACCAGGTACGAGTTAAGCATATGATCTATATTTATATATACTCTTTCAGTCCTTTTTATAAGAAACAATTCTCTCATAGAGTGCTTCTAAATATAATGAACAAGTTGTTTTTGTCTGAAATTTTAAATTGGTTTAATCCATTTTACCCCCAAATATGTAGTTGTTCCTTATAACAAAGACTAATCGGAATATCTTTTAAGTGTGTTTAGATTAGTTTTTTGGGAGTGATTTCGAGTTGAGTATCTGATCTCTCTCTCTCTCTCTCTCTCATATATATATATATATATATATATATATATCTTTCAGTGGACAACACGAAAGAGATGATCGGAACTTTTAGTCCGCAGGCAGAGCCTTATACACACCTGAAGGCACGTTTGCTAGAGGCACTTACTCAGCAAAATCCAGGGTACTTAACTTATCTTCCCCTAATTATTAATTCATGCATTCGTCAATCATTTCATTCTAAAAATAAACTGAGTTATATAAAACTCCGATAAAATTTATCCATATTTAAATAAACTCTCTAACCTTTTTATAATAGGCCTTCTTAAACTTCTACATTTTTATATTGATAACTCTTGTATCACTCAAGCTTACATTAAGGAGTTTATCTGAATATAACTCAAAGTTTGATAGAGTTATATGTGTGTGTCTAAAAAATTAAAAGTTTAAGGGGCACTCCTCTAGTGCTTAATATAATACATAATCAACTAATTTGATTAGATTATGGAAATTATAGTTAAGTTAGTTAATATGACGTGTTGTTTTCTAAAATACCTTAATCATTTTTGTTAATTCCCTCCATCTCTCTCCTACTTGTTATTACTAATAAAGGACTATCAAAGGGTTAATTTGGGGAATAAATTGATAAATACATAAAATAAGTCTTACATTTGTGACCAATATCAAGTCCTCAATTAAATTCTATATTAAAGGCGGAATGAGTATAGCTTGTTTGGGGTTATTTGCATAAATTTGAAAGTTGAAGTGTTATAAAGTTTGGGGTTACATGTCTTATAAGAAAACTCTTTTTGTTCATAAATATGTTGGTGTTTTCTGTTTTGCAGTTTATTGATGATCATAACAAATGTCACTTGGAGATAAACTATACATTTAAGATCAAGAGGAACTGGGATTGATTGTTAATTATTCAACACACACACACATAGATGCACAACTTGGTCGCACTATCACATTCTATTTATAATTTGTTGGCCTAAGAAACTTAGATATCTTAGATATATATATGTGTGTGTGTATATATATATATATATATATGCACTCCATGTCTTATAATGTATAACAAGACTTTCGACCCATCCGTTGCACGGATATATTAAAACTGTATATGGGCTAAAATGATCAACACATGCTACAATGTTATTATTCAACCAATTCATTACATCATAATCATGATACATTTCACATAATCCTATGGAGATAAAGAAGATTATCTTCATGTTATTATTATAATAAAAGGTTTTAAAAAACTTCTCTATAAACTACATTTATTGTAGTACTACTACATTTATTGAACTCATCCAATATAAGTAATTTCAACCCATTGAAACTCTTAACTTTCAATAAAGCAACATATAGTTGCCCATTTGAGAAAACCGGACTCAATAGGTAGAGACTTAAATTAGACATTGATTGACTTTAACTTTTGTTTATCGTCATTGCAAATGAAATTATGATGGGAAATTGCCTCCTTGTCATGTTGAAAGGCAATTTAGATTCAATTGGGTTCATATCTATTTTATATATCAAAATCTATTCGCCAACGCTTATGTCAATCAAGGCCTTTGCCTTAATTACCCACACGTTGTGCGGATTGAGAGCATCTTCATTACCGTTAACATAAAGACATATAAAGGGAAAAAAATTATAAACCAATAGGCTCAAAAAGATATTTTAGTATGACCTGCGGTTTAAATCATATGTGACTTACTTATTACATACATTAGAAAATGACCAACAAATATAAATTCAACTATTCAGACGGCAAAATCTTGTTGAACTCTGAAAATATTATTCAAACATTAAAAGTAAGACAATTGTTACATGACCATTTATTTGGTTCCATTTAATATTTTGGATACTTTAATTTCAAAATTGAAAAATTCAAATCACTTCAACACTAATACCCTACTTACATTCAAATCATTTTAAGTTACGCACCACATCCTAAAACGTATTAAGTGTTAAATCATTCTTAGTTGGGTTATTGTACTTTGAATTGAGTTGTAAGACTTGGGTTTTGATTTAATTTATTTTCATTCGCACTCATTGAAATTGTTTCATCGAGCACGTTGTTAGGTATAATAATTGATTTGTGTGTTGCTATTCAATATCTCTATGAGCATTCTTCATTAAGGAAGCAAGTTTTACCAACTCTGTTTAAATTGCCCACCAAGTGGTTTTCAAAAATTCCTTAATAAGTTGTTGTTATCTAGCGTATAGGACTATTATTTGTCAATAATCACTTTACTCAAATCGTGTTTATAATTTTTAATTAGACTTGGTGAATTAATTAACTCACATGACATCAGGCAAGCTAAGATAGCCATAGATTCACTTACAAGAAGCATTCTATCATATTATTCCTTAAATCTAATTTCATACTTTTATTCATCATTTTATCAAAAAAAAATAGTTTAGGTTGTTATCCATCATTAAAAAAAATTTAAAAAAAAAATCAATTTCAAAATACCTTTCAGTATTTTTGTCACTTAGTTTAACCTATAAATCAAATAAAAAGCTCTTTAAAAGAACACGACCCGAGTTGTGTCCTTCACTATATAATTTGGTTTATTTTGATTTAACCTGAGTTAACTAAAGGTTTTAAATAAGTGGTATACTTATTGCTATCTTGCTTTTAATGGAATGAAACAAAAAATACTTAAAAAAATAATAGTATATGACTATGTAGCAGTTAATTTGATAAAAAAAAATTGATTCATATATTTATTTTATGAAAAACTTAATTGTGTCTGTATTTAAAAATATACTTGTTTTTATAATTGACAACTAAAAATATCTCAACCACTTCAAAATACCTAAGTTAAGCCGTATGAAGCATAAAAATACATTTCCTACTTACTTATTAAAATTTTCTCCATAACACATGTAGTTTATATGGAGTTATGGAATAGATTGAAAACAACATAAATAATATGATTCCAAAGCAATGAGAAGTAATGGAATAGATTAAAAACAACAAAAATTCATAAATGATAAAGAAATTCAATTCCCTCAATCATCCATAATGGTTATTAAGGTATATTATACTATGAGCTTCTTACTTAATGAGCCGCATAACATTAGGTACATATAGGCTAGGGAAAACTAAAATAAAGGACCTAGAGAAAATAATATTTATTATAAAGGACCATAAAAATTGTAATTACTTAGAAGGACCGAACATCATAATATAAATTTTAAATTACTAAATTTCCCCTAATCAAACCTCATGTATTATATCTTGTATTTGTAATTAAAAAATAACTAAAATTGCCCATCATGATATGATCATATTTTTTTATTTTCAATATATTATTTAATTAACAACTGTTAAACTCATATTTTTCTTTATTTTTTATTTTTTAGCAATTTATATAGTTGAATTGCCCGATTTATATTATCAACGTTGATATCAATTAAGATTTTTTTTATAAAAATAAAATTATTTCATATTTTTCATTATATAATAGGTTAATTAGATTTTTTTAATTTTAATAACATTACATGAATTTTTTAACCCACGTAAATTGCTTTTAAAACAAAAATAAATCATACAAACTTTCTTGGTTTAACATATATATGATAAATTATAAAACACCTTGACTTTTATTAAAATTTTATAATTCCACTTTTAATTGAAATTTTTGTTGATTTAAAAAAAAGTATGATTTTAACAAATTGAAGAATGGGTAATTTTGTTTCATAGATGTATATTTAAGTTGTGAAAAATGAAAATTAAGAAAACTATTGTTTAATTTAATAAAACTTAGGATTTTGTATTAGCTTTAGAAATTTAATGGGGAAGAGAATGTATGAGAGAATGTAGAAAATTTTGTTAAGGGCATTTTAGTACTTTTAATTTTATATTTTTATATTTAGTCCTTCTAAATAATTACAATTTTTATGGTCCGTCTTGATAAATATCTTTTCCCCTCAGTCTTTCATTCTAATTTTCCCTATAGGCTAAATTAGGTTTGGTGCCAATTATTGTAGCCCTAAATTTGCCTAGAATTATGGAGAATAAATCAAATTAAAAATATCCTAATTTGACTGAGATTTAAGGGCCAATCATCTAAAATAATTAAATACAAAATATCCCTAAAAGAAATCTTCTTATAATCATAGATAATAAATAGAAACTATCGCCGAGATTCAAAGGCCTATCAACTAAAATAATTAAATATAAAATATCCCCAAATAATTAAAATAAATTACGTCCCAAAATTGAATGTAAATTTAGTCAATAGTAATTGGTCGTACATTATATATCAGAGCTAAACCCTTGGATGCACTTATTATTTGTCACCAAAATAAATCAAATATATCTTTTTCATCCCAGTGATCAATCCATGAGTCCTACCTTTTTTTTCTCATTTATATACCATGCACACTCACATTTTCCAACACCCTATTTTTCTTCCCAATGTTATTCCGCTTCTCCCATGACAAATCAACAATTTGAAATTTTGTTTACCCTTTGGTAATGTGCATGTATTAAATTGGAGCGAAATTTTCCATCCCCTGTTAAAATTATTTGTCATAAATATTACTACCTATGATACATTCACTTTTATTTTATTTTTTTAAAAAAGGTAAATGATTCTTAAAACTTTATTTGGAAAAAAAATATGCCAAAAGCAAACGATACAATACAAATAGATATTGACTTTTATAAATATTATACCTACAATGCATTCACTTTTAATTTTTTTTAAAAAAAAGTAAATTTTATTTTTTTTCAGACTCGAGACCTAAAAGGAATCTAACGGGAGGCCTTACACAAGTTTTTTAAGGAGTGGAGCAATAGTCAAAATTTAAGCTCTAAAACTTTGGCTAGGTGAATCTTAAAACGGGTGAGCTTGGGACCAAATACGGACAAACAACCCCGTGCTTTGCATGGAGTTATGTTTTTTATGCTTGCCTTAAACAATGCAATGTCATTTTGAATTCCTTCATTCTATATCGAGTTTTTGAGATATCTTTCCATAGACCACCAGTATATTGGTTATCTAATTTTTACATTTAAATATTTACTTTATCAAATAATAATAATAAATAAATAAATAAATTATATCCATAAAATGAAGAGTTATCAACATACAAATTTAAGATTAACTAAAATCATCCTTTTAGGAGATTGAATATAGATTGAGATTTATATCTTTTCTTATTTTTATAAAAGACCTTCAAAATCTCCCCCCAAAAAAAGTCCACTATTGACCTTTACTATATTAATTTATTTTAATCAAGTTCAATCTCAAATATCAATTCATACTCATACTAATCTGAATCAATAAATTAATAAAAGAATAATAAATACAATCATTTGAATTCGGTAGAATAATCCTCTAAATCCCGTAATTTTCCGTGAGCCCTAACCAATTCTTTTGTATTGAAATCCAAATTTTAATTCAATATCATTATCAATATAATAATTTGATATCATTATCTATATAATAAAAAAAAAATCAGCAATAAATAAATATTAATAATAAGTATAATTATAATCCTCTTATCGGCACAAACATAATAATAATCTAAATTCCATAAATAATGATATTGAATTCATTGATAACACTTATGAACACTTTGTAATTTCCTCTCTCTCTCTCTTTTTTTTTTTTTTTTTTTACAAAATTGCTTTGTAATTCCCCATATTACATAAGATCATTAAATCAAAATAAAAGGAAAGGAATATGAAAGGTACAATGGACATAAAAATCTAATTCATTAAGTGTAGAGCACAAACTAAAGAAAACTAAACACAAGGAAACAACAGCTGCAAAAACATATCCATATCATCTGATGCTTCAAGTCAGAGTTGTTTGTTTTCTCTCTTCTCTTTGCTTTAAAGATTAGGAAGTTCTTTAGATTTGAGTGCTCCTATCTAGCCATAGAGAATATTAGAGAAAAAGTGGAGTTCAAGGGATAAAAAACAACCATATCTTTCACATGGAATTAAATTTAAGTAAAAGAATCAGTAATTATTAAGCCATCCCAGAAAAACAGTGTAATACCCGGATATTTATCCGGAATATTATAAATAAAAGTTGAATATTTCGATAAGTGAAATTGCAATCTCCATTCTTGGGTAATTATAGTCTATTTTCTAGGTAGAATTTCTGCAAGAAATTAGGGAGTTTAAGGGTCAAAGTGCCAAAATGACCAAAATGCCCCCCGCAAGGGTAATTAACTTAGAAAATTCATGAAAAATCCTAAAGGTCGATTAAAATGACCAGTTGAATTAAGAGAGTATATTATCTCTAATTACAGTAATTAAATAAATTACAAACTTGGGAAAATGAGAAAGGATGCTCATAAAGTAATAAAATGACCAAAATACCCTTGTAATTATGAAACAAAGCAAGAGGCATGGAAATGCTAATGTTAATACAAGAATATGAAGGTAATGAAGCATTCTAATTAAGAAAAATACCAACTATGGTTAAAGAGTAATTAAGTAATTAATAGCTAATTACTTAAGCATAAGCAAAGGAAATTTCATTAATAATTATGTGAAGCTCTAAAATTAGTGGAAATTAGTTGAATATTAATAAAATGTATTTTTATAATTATAAACTCATCCCTAGATGTTGAGTTATAATTTATTTCCTTATTTTCCCAAAATGTGACTAGCAAGCATTTTCCCTATTTCGTCTTATTAGGACAATGTGCTACGGGTCTCGGAATTGACTTAGGAAGAGGTCACTTGAAGGTAAAAACTCACTGATCAATATTTTACCTTGACTTTGGAATTCCTATTCCTGGTTCCCTAGATAGGATCTGTTTCCTAAATATAAGATTACTATTCATGCTTTTTAATTATATTATATAATAATCAAAAATTTGCAAAATATCAAGATATTAAATTTTGCTTCTTATCCTCAAATTCTTTGGCCAATTATTGTATCATGGTTTCTGATTTTGGGTAGACCTACCACAAAATCCATGGTTATGTTCTCCCACTTCCATTCGCAACTCTAGTCCTTGAAGAAGACCGGGGGTCGTCGGTGTTCAATCTTTACTTTCGACGGGTCAAGCATTTGGCCACGTATTACGCCTACGTCTTTCTTCATCCCGGGCCACCAAAACTCGGATTTCATACTCGGGTACATCTTGACCATGCCTGGATGTAGAGTGTACTTACTCTTATGAGCCTCATCCATTATTGTCCGCTTTAATTCATCAATTGGCGGTATGTAGATTCGCTGCTTATACCTGACCAAACCACTAAGTGATAGGTCATAGTCTTGGGTCTCACCTCGAGTGATCTTCTCACGTATCTCTTTTGCCCAATCATCTTGCTTCGCGCTTTCTCCACTTCATCTCTCGAGTCATACTCCCCTTGACTCGCAAGAAGTGTAGCAAGATAGGTATCAGAGCTGGTTAAGTTAACCATGATCGGGGGTTCTCACAGTGTGATCTGTGACGAAGCATTGGCTCTTACCCTGACATGGCCAAGCTTCCCTCGAAGAGGAGATGGTTGCATGCGCGATGATGCGGTGCGTAAAACTAGCGGTTTGAGGTATCTTTTGTCGTCACGGCGTGGTTGCGCCACGGAGACATTTTTGGTATCGAGCATGAAATTGGCAAGTATTTAACTATGTTACCACGGACGGTTTGGTGCCGAAGGCAAGGCTAGTCTACGTGGGTGTGCCATAAGTCACTTTGCTAATCCGGTGAGGCCCCCATGGTAGACACTTACCGGCCATTCGTTCGGATAACGGAGTTAGGTTCTTAAGCCTTTTAATTATGAGCACATTTTTGAAAATGAGTACTGATAAGGCCATTGGTGTAATGTGTAGAGATGAACAGGGACGAAGAGCCCGTCTTAGAGCCATTCTACAATTATCACGGATTCTGGAGGCGTCCTGCCCGGAGATCCATTCCTCCGTCGTGCCGAACCCTCAAATAACCCATCCCCACCGACTACGGAAGGAGATTCCATCGAAGAAGAGGTAGATTCCTACAACGCACAACCGGATGAGCCTGAGATTAAAAACCATGCTGAACCTATTATACCCTGGAGTACATATCACTATGAACAGTTTCCTTTGGATCCAAACCACGAGTGTACGGACCCCACAACTCCTAGTCACTATTACGGTGAGCCGAACCCTCCTATCACCCCCGCTACGAGGACTCGAACCCGATTCTCCTAATCTCAACACGAACGACTGGAGATTGAGGACCAAGCGATCCAGGAAGCCCTACCCATTCCTCGGTTGATGATAACTTTGACTACCCCGACATTCAACTTCTTGAAGATGAGGCGGTGAACCAGAAAATTTCTACTATGTCCTGAATGATAATGACACGTTAGTCGTTTTGTTGGAAAACTTTCTCATTGAAGCTACGAATCTCACTAGCACCACCCAAGGAAAATATCTTGTGTTTTTAACCCTAATCTCAAACTACCAAGCCAATAATAGGGGACATTCACCCGCAGATTGGGTTAGGACCACATTGTACTTCTTTCCCTATACCCGCTTTTGGGCAAGGATCGTAATGAACTATTAGATGACGGACCTATTTTAAGTGTTAGCATACACCTTCGCTACCCGAAGAGCTTGGTTCGCCTTTACATGTAGAGGAAGAACGTCGGTACAAGGAAGTCTGTGGATTGTAGAAACTAGGGAGTTTAGTTTGTATCTCCAAGTACCTTTGAATATTGTAAATACGTTTGAATAAGGAGATTGTACAGTATGACTTGTATTAGTATTAGATCGATCGATATGTATAAACTTTATGAATGAATATATGTGAATATATGTTTGGTGTGCAAATTGTTTTGTCACTTTTAATATTTATATATTCTTTCATAATTGTTTAAAGGAAAAAGAATTTAAAACATGGCCAACTTGAGAGGTCTTTGGTGCACCAAGAGGAAGAGGCGAGGCCGTGGTCGAGGCCGAGGTAGGGGAAGAGCGAGACAGCCTCGGGATGAACGAAACGATGAACCGAATCAACCGGACGTGAAGAAATTGAAGAAATGCGTAGAACTGCAAGAACAAAGAGTTCGATTGATGCTCTTACGGCAAGACAAAACCAACAAGACCGGGAGGCACAAAGGCAATTAGACGCACGACAACGCGAGGATGAACGAGAAAATGAAGATAATAACAATGATGACGACGAAGGGTATGATGACAATGAAGATGATGAAAATTATGAAGAGCACTGGAAGGGTCGAGAGATCCCAATCACAACCAGGCATGAACAAATAGAGAGAACTACGGAAAATTGGGTAAACCGGTTCCGCAAGTTGAAACCACCTGGTTTCCGAGGAAAGAGTGAGCTAGGCGAGGATTGGCTTTTGAGTCTTGAGAAGATTTTTGAAGTCATGGAGTGCCCGGAAATCGGATGGCCCGGCTAGCAATATACCGGCTTGAGGGAGATGCCCACGGGTGGTGGAAAAGTGTTTCCACAACCCCGCCGGTCCTGTTACTTGGGAAATGTTCCTTGAACAATTCAACGAACGAGTACTTTCCTCCATCAACGCAGTAATTAAAGAGGAAGAATTCTGAGATCAAGCAAGGAGTGAAGAGTCATTTGACGACTACTTCGCCCGCTTTACCAACTGTCAAGGTATTCATCATACCTAAAAGTCTACAAGAATGAGAGTTTGGAAGGCTAACCGACTATTAACCGGATTGAAGTACGATATAAAGGTAAGATTAGTATCTCGGCAATTTCCAAGAATGGCCCAAGCGGTAGAATCACGACGGAATGACGGGAGCGCAACTTAAAGGAAGCTGCGCAAGACTCGAGGCCGGGAAGGTAACAACGCAAATCGCGGTGGATCAAACCGCGGAGGTTCCTCACGAAGAGGAAAACGCCTTGGAATGACAACCGAAGCGGGAACAAGAAGCCCTACCAACAAAATAGTTTCAAACGGAGACGGGATCCCGGACGTGTCGAAATGTAAGAAGTACCATCCGGGGAGCCAAGCGTGATGGGAAACAAGTCGCCGGATGTCGAAGCACTGGACACATTAGCGGGATTGCCACGAGAGGACCGCGAGGCGAGACCTCGAACGCTGGCCGGATCTTTGCATTGACAAACACGAGAGGCCGAGAAGTCCCCGGCGATGGTTCAAGGTACCATCTATCTCAATGGAAATCTATTGGAAGCATTGTATGACTCGGGTGCTAGTCACTCGTTTATTTCCTATGATTGTGCGAGTCGTTTAGGATTGCATGCCTGTAGATTACCATTTGATCTTGTTGTAGCTACACCGTTGGGTGTAAAGTCTTTAGCCTCTGATGCATGTATGAATTGTGCGCTAACGTGGATGGACGAGTTTCTAAAGTGGATCTCATCCGTCTACCTCTTCACGGCATTGACGTCATATTCGGGCTGAAGCGGTTAACGGCCAACGGTGCGATGATCGGCGTGGCAAAAAGGAGATATCATTTGCCGGAGACAAGGTTGAAGTGAGCTGAACTTTCTCTCCGCTACGAAGCGATCGGTGCGTGAAGCAAGGATGTCATGCTTTCATGGTATTATTTTGTCAAAGCGAAGCTAACCTTTCACTCCGGGACATCCCGTGGTGAATGAATTTTCGATGTATTTCCGGAGGATCTCACCGAGTTACCTCCTATCCGAGAAGTGGAGTTCAACATTGATTTGATGCAGTACGGGATCAATATCAAAGCGCCGTATCGAATGGCTCTAACGAGATGCGGGAGTTGAAGAAGCGGTTGGAAGAGCTTTTGAAGAAGGGGTTCATTCGACCTAGCGTTTCACCGTGGGGAGCCCCGGTACTTTTTGTAAAGAAGAAAGATGGAAGTTTCCGACTCGCATCGATTACCGCGAGCTCAACAAAGTAACCGTAAAAAACAAGTACCCACTTCCCCGGATTGATGATCTTTTGGATCAATTGTCAGTTCCACGGTCTTTTCAAAGATTGACTTGCGTTCGGGATACCATCGGTTGCGAGTTAAAGATGGCGATGTTCCCAAGACGGCTTTCGAACCGGATATGGGCATTATGAATTCCTTGTGATGCCCTTCGGATTGACAAATGCACTGCGGTATTCATGGATTACATGAACCGTATCTTCCGACAACACCTAGACCAATTTGTGGTGGTGTTCATCGACGACATTTTGATATATTCTAAGAGCAAAGAAGAGCACGAAGAACATCTGCGAAAGGTGTTAGGCATACTCGGGAAAAACAACTTTATGCTAAGCTGAGCAAATGTGAATTTTGGTCCGGAAGTGAAATTTCTGGGCCATGTTATATCTAGCGGCGGAGTTGCGGTTGATCCAAGCAAGGTGGAAGCGGTCGGAAACGGGGAGACGGCCGGGATGAGCGGATCCGTAGTTTTCTTGGTACAGCGGGATACTACCGCAGATTTATACGGGATTTCTCGCGTCTTGCCCTACCATTGACAAAGCTTACGAGGAAGAATCAACCCTTTGTATGGGGAGATGAGCTGTGAGGAGAGCTTTAAAGCGAGGAGAGGTTGACTACGGCACCGGTATTGATTATCCCGAGATCCCGATGAGACTTATGTAGTCTACGGTGATGCCGGTGGGCAAGGATTGGGTTGTGTCCTAATGCAATTGGGCGAGTGGTGGCTTATGCCTCTCGTGGCTGAAACCCCACGAGTTAAATTATCCTACACACGATCTAGAGTGGCGGCTATCGTGTTCGCTTTGAAGATATGGAGGCATTACATGCGGTGTAAGCGTAGAAGTGTTTTGTGACCACAAGAGTACGAAATACTTGTTCGATCAACGAGAACTCAATATGAGACAATGTCGTTGGATGGAGTTGATTAAAGACTACACCCGGAGATCAAGTACCATCCGGGTAAAGCAAACGTTATTCTTGATGCTCTTAGTAGAAAGAAAGACGGTGCGGGTATCATACATGATGATACGGGAGCGAAAGCTATTTGGAAGATTTCGAGACTGAATCTAACCAACCAAATCTGCATAGGTCGCACGCACGCCCGGTGATGCCTATCTTGCTACACTTCTTGCGAGTCAAGGGGAGTATGACTGAGAGATGAAGTGGAGAAAGCGCGAAGCAAGATGATTGGGCAAAAGAGATACGTGAGAAGATCACTCGAGGTGAGACCCAAGACTATGACCTATCACTTAGTGGTTTGGTCGGTATAAGCGCGAATCTACATACCGCCAATTGATGAATTAAAGCGGACAATAATGGATGAGGCTCATAAGAGTAAGTACACTCTACATCCAGGCATGGTCAAGATGTACCGAGTATGAAATCCGAGTTTTGGTGGCCGGGATGAAGAAAGACGTAGCGAGAATACGTGGCCAAATGCTTGACTGTCGAGAAAGTAAAGATTGAACACCGACGACCCCCTGGTCTTCTTCAAGGACTAGAGTTGCCAGAATGGAAGTGGGAGAACATAACCATGGATTTTGTGGTAGGTCTACCCAAAATCAGAAACCATGATACAATTTGGGTAGTTGTTGACAGACTAACCAAGTCAAGACACGTCATTCCCATCGGTATCCACTATTCTCCGGAACGATTGGCGGGGATTTATATCAAAGAGATAGTAAGATTACATGGTGTTCCTACGAGCATTGTCTCGGCCAGGGATACGCGGTTCAAATCCCGTTTCGGCAATCATTACATGAAGGTATGGGGACCAAGCTGAAGTTCGGTTCGGCTTATCACCCACAAATGCAGACGGTCAATCCGAAAGGACCATACAAACTATTTGGAGGATATGCGAGCATGTGCCCTAGATTTCAAAGGAAGTTGGGATCAACATCTTTCGCTAGCGAGTTTGCATATAACAACGGTTATCATGCTAGTATATAAATGGCCCCGTTCGAGGCATTGTATGGGCGGAAGTGTCAATCACCATTGTGCTGGACGGATTCGTCGAGAAGCGATTACTTGGGCCGAGACATGCTTGAGCGAGACCTCCGAGCGGATCGCAGACCGATCAAGAAGAGACTCCTTCTTTGCACTGATGAGACGGAAGAGCTATGCGAGATAAGAGGAGAAGACCGTTGAAGTTTGAAGTCGGAGACCATGTGTTTACGAAGTTATCTCCGATGTAGTGTCGGCGGAACACCGAAGAGAAAGAAGCTTAGTCCGCGTTACGTTGGACCAATTGAAGTATTAGCCGAGCGAGGACTCGTTGCATATCAACTAGCGTTACCCCCGAACTCGAGTAATCTCCATGATGTTTTTCACGTGTCACAAGCGAAGAAGTACCTACCAGATCGGGATCATGTCATAAAGTACGATGATGTTGAAGTACGGCATGGTAACACCTTTGTAGTCGAGCCGGAGCGAATTCTCGAACGCCGGGAGAAACGGCTTAGGACTAAAACTATACCGATAGTGAAGGTGGTGCGGAAGGGTTTGACACCGAGCGAGGCAACTTGGGAGACCGAGAGTGACATGAAGGAGAAGTACCCAGAGTTTATGGCCCGAAGTTTAGTTAGTATAGATTAAATTTCGAGGGCGAAATTTTGTGTAAGGGAGGGAGAAATGTAATACCCGGATATTTATCTGGAATATTATAAATAAAAGTTGAATATTTCTGATAAGTGAAATTGCAATCTCCATTCTTGGGTAATTATAGTCTATTTTCTAGGTAGAATTTCTGCAAGAAATTAGGGAGTTTAAGGGTCAAAGTGCCAAAATGACCAAAATGCCCCGCGCAAAGGGTAATTAACTTAGAAAATTCATGAAAAATCCTAAAGGTCGATAAAATGACCAGTTGAATTAAGAGAGTATATTATCTCTAATTACAGTAATTAAATAAATTACAAACTTGGGAAAATGAGAAAGGATGCTCATAAAGTAATAAAATGACCAAAATACCCTTGTAATTATGAAACAAAGCAAGAGGCATGGAAATGCTAATGTTAATACAAGAATATGAAGGTAATGAAGCATTCTAATTAAGAAAAATACCAACTATGGTTAAAAGAGTAATTAAGTAATTAATAGCTAATTACTTAAGCATAAGCAAAGGAAATTTCAGTAATAATTATGTGAAGCTCTAAAATTAGTGGAAATTAGTTGAATATTAATAAAATGTATTTACTAATTAAATTGGAAAGTTTTGAAAAAAAAATAGTTGAGTTTAGGTATTTTTAAACCTAAATACAAGAATGGACCAATTAGGGAATTTTGTAGAATTTTTAATAAAAATTGAATTAAGTAATTAATTAATTCTTGAAAAACATTTACAAAAAAAAGAAGGCTGCCGAAAATTGGCCAAAGAATTTGAGGATAAGAAGCAAAATTTAATATCTTGATATTTTGCAAATTTTTGATTATTATATAATATAATTAAAAAGCATGAATAGTAATCTTATATTTAGGAAACAGATCCTATCTAGGGAACCAGGAATAGGAATTCCAAAGTCAAGGTAAAATATTGATCAGTGAGTTTTTACCTTCAAGTGACCTCTTCCGGAAGTCAATTCCGAGACCCGTAGCACATTGTCCTAATAAGACGAAATAGGGAAAATCTTTGCTAGTCACATTTTGGGAAAATAAGGAAATAAATTATAACTCAACATCTAGGGATGAGTTTATAATTATAAAAATACATTTGGAATCAGTGAATTATTATCTAGAGCTTGATGATTCGGAACCGATTTTCGACACGGACGCGTACGGACACGTTTTCGAGAAACTTCGGCGGGACAGTTGGAACCCTGTCTAAAGTCAAAATTCAAGTTATAATAGATATTATTGATGAGAAAGAGAAGGTCTTCAAAGTTCTAAATCTAGAATTTTGAGATTTCTCGAAATTACGCGGTCGGTCACCGATCGAGAAATACTGGTTGGACCGGCCATAAAGTGAGGTGAGTCATCACTTCTTGGCCAATCCTTGGCTGCCAAACAGCCCAAAGATGTCGACCAAGGGGGTGAGGTGGAGTTTGTGACTTTGTGTTCAAGTTGCATTAATGGGTTCTTTACAATTTGGAATTCCAAACAAAGCCTTAACCAAAGTCTATAAATAGGAGGCATGCTCCTTGAGAAATCCTCACACCATTTCTTTCTTGTCTTGACCGAATTTCTTGAGAGAGAAAGTAGAGAGATAAGCTACGGGAAAAGCTCGAGAATTCTTCAACGGGTAAGTCTTTTGGCCTTTAGCTTTTAAGTCTTTAGTTCGGTAGTTAGTAGAATTGTTAGTTAGATTTAGGAAGTAGGTGATAAGATTCCTATGCTTGTTTTTAGGCCTCATTGCATTGAAAAATATGCCTAAAGAGGTAAAAACATAGTAGGGGTCGAGTCGTAGAAAAGTTGGAACTTTAGCGGTTCTTTTTAAAAGTAAGGGTAGAATTTGTTAGAATAGCCTTTAAATTTCAAGTATGATTTGGGTATCATATGGGAGGGCTATTTTAGTCATTATTTTCGAAAATCATAGTTGCGTCGAAGTTACGGCAAAATTTCGGGAAGAAAATTTGCTAGAGTAACGAAATCTTTGGTGAAATTCCGCCGATTAGGGGTAGAAGGGCAAAATGGTAATTTTTACCTAAAAAGCCAGTTATAGTGTCAAATCGCTAATAAAGGTGATATTATTCTTATAGGATATCAGAATCTCGATTTCTTTGCCGTTCTGTTGCCCGACGAACATTTTTGAAGTTCACGTTCTTCCGTGAAAGTATCGTCTTTAGGTAGTACCTAACGTTGCCAACGAAGGTACGGACGCGTCTTGTAACACTAATCTTGTACATCTTAAATACTTATATGTCAATGATATGTTCGTAGACCGTTATACGAGACGGTTATACGGGTTATAGTTTTGGTAACACCGTTTTGTTTTCCTAGCGGCGAGGACACGAGTAATTATCGTGGCTTTGGTGAATAGTGCGGTTTGTTATTGTTTACCTTATGGGGCTTTACATATTGCTTTGTGCTTATGTTTGTCGGCATAATGATCATGCATCGTTTGTATGCTTATGATATCTTGTGGTATTAGCTCTAGAAATATCTGGTTGTCGTATATTGTATTGTTTGGGTATGAGGTTAACCGTTACGAGATTCAATATGGTGAATTGAATCTCAGTTTGTAGCTTCAGGTCGGGAGGACCACGGTTCGGGGATCGAGGCAAGTGCCGGAATAGACGTGCGGCGAAGACTATTTCTATCTTATCGTTTTTTATTACCGTTATTACGTCATTCCGCTATTTCATTTCTAATCCTTAGGACTATTGTAATCTATACAATATTACACAATGGTTGATATTTTGGCTATGAACTGATCACTCTTTCGCTCTATTGCTCTACTCTGATTGAAAAAAAAAAATATATGCGTTTCAAAATGGGATGTTACAAACAAGTAAAACCGGCCCAAATAAATACAGTAAGTCAGCAATAGAAAACATTGGATGAAATAGAAATCATATAATTAATATTTATATCAGGGAGTAATACAATACATATGGACATATGGTGTCACCATACCTAAAACTTCATCAAATATTCTCTGGGTCGCTCATTCTTGATATTGGGTCCCCACTTAAGTAGGAATCAGTTAGATAAATAATTTATCGGTACACCAAGTCGAATAACATAGAAGTTGTTAATAATTTAAAGGCTAAATTACTGTTTCTGATTAATTTTTTCCCCCCAAAATAATGACAACACCCTTTTTTAAATATTTAAGTATGAAACTAATTCCCGTGACCAAAATGAACGTGTAAACAAAGTCAGAAGTAATTGAAAAAAAAAACTCATCGGCGCATTCAAGAGAATAAAGACATTTAAATTATCACCATATAATTACATGAAAATCATGCTCGGAAAAATTAAAACATGATATTCTCTTATACAGTTAAGATATGAAATTAGAACAATTAGTATTTATCATATATCTTTGCAATACGTCATTGAATGTCTTTGTTATTTTTAGGCTTCATTGCCTTTTACTTCAAACTCTTTATTTATACAGTTGGCTTACTGCATGATTAATGGAATTAGGGCCATTGACTGATAAAAAAAAAACCTCCCAAGACATCTTGACAAAGTCGTGTATTTTGCTTGTGGTTTGAAGAATCTCTAATTGGGGTTTTTGACCAAAATAATGTTTGAAAAAAAAAATATTTACCAGATTAAAACAGATTGGAAACATTTTACCAAAATAATGCAGTTAGTGGCCTGTCAGAGTCACGGAACTAATGGCGCAAAAGTGTCCCATTTTGACAGCATCTTGACAAAATTTATGTCAGTGACGTGGGGCTCGTCCACGCCACCTAATGGCGTGGATGTTATCCACGCCACCATGCCACCTAGAGGCGTGGATAACATCACGCCATTGTGGCGTGGATAATTATTGAATCGAGACCCACTTTAAGTGGGTCGATTCAATAGTTTAAAAATAATAATATTAATATTAATATTAAATATAAAATATTAATATTAATATAATAATAAATGATAAAAAAAAGTAGAATAATTTAAAAAGCTCTACTTTATTTAATTTAAAATCAAAAGAAAAGAAAACATGGATTTGAAATAACTCATTAAAACGCCTTTTAAAAAGATTACGCGGTACAATTTGGTTATAACAACGAGATCACAATACGGGGATCTATATATTTGTTATACACCTACAATTTGGTTATAACAACAGTATTGATTTTGATATCTGTATAAAAAAGTGTATCGCGTAAAAGTGTTTCTTGGATTTAGAAACTCTTTTACGCGGTACACTTTTTTATAATAAGTTATACAAATCCCAGAAACACTTTTACGAGATACACTTTTTTATACAGATCTCAAAATCAATCTTTGTTGTTATAACCAAATTGTAGGTGTATAACAAATATATAGATCCCCATATTGTGATCATTTGTTATAACCAAATTATGCACGCGTAATCTTTTAAAAGGGTGCTTAGTTTGAAGTTATTTTATTTCCATCTTTTCTTTTTTGACTTCAAATTAAATAAAGTAGAACTTTTTAAATTATTCTACTTTTTTTTATCATTTATTATTATATTATATTTAATATTATATTAATTTTTTTTTTAAACTATTGAATCGAGACCCACTTAAAGTGGGTCTAATTCAATAATCATCCACGCCACAATGGCGTGGATGTTATCCACGCCTCTAGGTGGCATGGTGGCGTGGATAACATCCACGCCATTAGGTGGCGTGGACGAGTCCCACGTCACCGACATAAATTTTGTCATATATGCGTCGATGTGGCGTGGGACACTTATGCGCCATTAGTTCCGTGACTGGCTGGCGCCACTGCGCATTATTTTGGTAAAATGTTTCAATCTGCTTTAATCGATAAATATTTTTTTCAAACATTATTTTGGTCAAAAAGCCTCTCTAATTGTTTAGCATACTAGTTCTATTTGTTATCATTAACCCTTCAATGTAATCAAATTTGCTTCCTGAAAATATTATTTTCTCTTGATCTCTCGTTAATGCTGTGAAATCTGCATATAGCAACCAAATTATAATTAAAAAGGAGAATTGAAAATAAAATAAACAAATTCAGGAAAAAAAAAATTCGGGGGAAAATAAAATAAAATAAAATATTATTATAATATAATAATGTAATATTATATTATATTAAAAAAGAAGGTGGGAGGCGGCAGCGTTTTCAGCACCACATTTTCAGGAGGAAAAAGAGGGAAATGGTTTTCACTTGGTGATGGCATGATAGCCCAAAAAGGTGAGTTCCAAGCAAATCCAAAACTATGAATGGCAGCCGACAGTGAGGGAGTGAGGAAACAACGCTCGCCGGAAATCGATGGGAAGCTACGACAACATTTGACGATGCTGGGAGTTTTGGCGGCGCCAGAGTTGGAGGAAGATGGTTGTGACTGAGTCTGTCCGATTTCCTCTCCCTCTTCTCCTGTATAACAAAGCATACATCCACATACATCTGCAGGACACAAAGCTCCAACTGCAAGACAAATTCAATTATTTGCAACAATAATAACAACGATTCTAAATTTGAGGAGAAAACCTCAGTTTTGTGATGAAGCTCCGATGCTCTTCATTCTTCGACTCACATTGATCTTCTTTCAAGTCTTCCACCACAGTTCTTCAGTAAGAATGAAAAACGCAGATTCTTCTACAGAGGAACTATGAAAACTGAGAAAAACTTTGGTAACCAACACACCTCATCAGCGAGGTTGGAGCGAGAGATTGAAAAAAATGAGAAACTTTCTCCAGAGAGAGACGAGGCGCAGAGATGAGTAGTACAGCTTGAGGAGCATTTTGAATTTGGAGGAAACTGAAGAAAAGAATATCTCCTCCAAAACTGGGCTTCCCTTCCCTCTCAATCTTCGACTTCGTCGACTTCGCTCATATGGCCCGATTTTCGACCTCGATCAGATGGAAAAAATGATGGAAGCATAAATCATAAAAGAAGCTCAAAGGATATAAATAGAGACTCAAAGAACAGCACTGCTGAGCCATTCCAGATCCACTCTCGGCCACGAGACAATCGACACCATGCTTTGTCAATCTGCAAATAAGAAAGCTAGTCGAACTTGACCCGCAAAAGCTTGTCGCAGATCTGCCACCAAGAACGCTCGTCGACCTTGACCCGCCAAAGTTCGCTGAGGATCTGCTAGCTAGAAGGCTCGTCGATCTTAACCAGTACAACCTCGTCGGTGATCTGCATCAAAGGTCATCGACTTGGGGTCTGAAAGGAGCGACGATCTCGACGTGCCGAAGCTCCAAGCTTTTTTATCCAGAACTTCTCAACTCTTATTTTTGGCGCCAACGGCATTGTAGACCAAGGGAGACCTAAAGAGTGGGACGATTCTGCTGGCGACCACCGTAGACTTCGCTCACTCCTTGTATCTACACAGTCGAATTGAAAAGATGAAAAGGGAGGTAGAGAGAACTCGTATAGAGAAGGAAGAAGAAGGAAGGATGGATTTAAAAATGAGAGGGAGAGTGAGGAGGGAAGATAAATAGATGGGTTGGGAGTTTTGGCATTTGAATTCAAATCAACCCGCCCAAAACAAAAGCAGAAGAACTAAGAGAACATAATGATATACACGTGGCACCATTCATGGGATGCTAACATGGACCAATAATTTAAGGGCTTAGAGGTTTAGTAGTATATATTTGATTGATTGATGATTAATAGAGAAGAAGAAACGTTCTTTGGTATTTATTGTTCTAATTAATAAAAGGTCTCAGGCTGCTTGTTCATTTGAACAATTCTCCAAGTTCCAAGGCAAAAAAAAAAAACACCAAGTTCAACTCCGATCCGCTATTTATGCCCCTCTAATGCCTTGTTTGGTTACATTTAATAATCATTCTCTTTCTCCAATATAAAAATATGAAAAAATTTAATCTTTTGATCCTATGATTTTACTCATTTGTAACTCATTCGCAATATTTTAACTTGGGTGCAATTCAAACCTTTTAGTTTTGATTAAGTTGTAACTTAGTTATTGAATTTTAACTCACTATAACTTAGTCTCTATGGATTTAATCATTTCATAAATTATATACAAAATAAAGATCAAAGACTAAATTATTAAATCTATAAGAAATTGTAGCGAGTCAAAATTCAATGACTATATTACAACTAAGTCAAAAATTATTGATTAAGTCATATCAAGTTAAAGTATAGGAATCGAGTTATAATCGAATTAAAATTATAAGACTAAAAGATTAATTTTTTTATCTAAATGTATCAACATATATAATATTTAAAGAAAATTTTCTAATAAATGTTGGAGTTTTTGCATATGGCTGTGTCAAAATGGAAAGTCTCGCATTGCTCAAGAGTAGTGTGGAAGCACAACTGCACAAGAGTATATATATAATAACATGTGATCTTATGCTAATAAATGAGCCATGAGGACGAGTTGGCTCGCATACATGACATCGATCCACCAAAGAAAAATACAATTGAAATTTGGGGAGTGCCCCCTTGCACGTGAGTTAATTGCTGTATTCGGCACTTTTATTGAAAATATTTTTGTAATATACAAATTTATTTATATTAAAAGAGCTTAAAGGAAAATATTACTTTTGTTTAGTTAAAAAAATATCAACATTTATACTCTTATTCTGGTTCTTAATATAACAAATTTATATAATTTGAATAAATTAAGGTAGCTAATGAAATTCTTTAATTTGAGGGTTAAGTAACAAATTTGCCTTGAAATTATATACAAAGGAGCAATATTGTTATGGAAGTTTTTTTTTTTTTGTCTCAATATTTCCCTGAAAGTCACAAAATGTAGCAATTTGAAAGCCCCTATTCACAAAATGTATGGCAACTTTTCTTCCTTCTCTCACTTTTTTTTTCCTTCCTCTTTTTTGTTTTCCCCCCTTTTCCCTCTTTTTCCAATTTTTTGTTTTGTTTTTCTCTGTTTTCCCTTTCTCTTTTTTTTTTTTTTTTATAGTTAGAAAAAAAAGAAATTAACAAATTAATAGGCTAAATAGAACTAAGTAAAATATTGCAGGCAATATTGTAATGACTAACCCGTAGAACAAAATATAAGAACGACAATCAATTAACCTCAAATATACTATACATGCACAAAGCTAGCTTGGGTTCAACAAATCATTTTTCCCCATTAAACAAGGGTAAGGGTTTATAGCATTATGCTAATATAATCATAAATATCAAATACAAATTATATCGGCATTCCATTGATGTTGCAAATGCATTTTTAAAACCCATCCCCATTAATTCCCATTCTCATCTCCTTAAGCATGCGTGCGTACGTACGTACGTATACATACGTTCATACATACATACATCACAGGGAGTATTCAACAAGAAAAATAATTTACAAAACACCAACACCCTCAACATAATTAAAGGCATATGCTATAGAACTAGCTTCTTTCTTTAAGTTTTCAACAAAGGCTTTCAAACTAAGATCTTTCTTCAAGTCATCTTCCTTCTGAATGATTGTATCATGCAATTTCCTTAACCTGCTTTCCATTTCCACATCCTCCATCACCATTCTCAATCCATCTTCCACATCCTTCACTCCAAGTCCTTTCAGCCTCATACCCACTTTCCACTTTTGAACAATGTAAGCACAGTTCAAGGATTGATCACCAGCCACAGGATAACACAGCATCTTCTTCTTGAACCATATGGCCTCGATTGTAGAACTCCACCCGCAATGCGTGAGGTAACACGCCACCGACTTGTGCCTCAGAACCTCCATTTGCGGTGCCCATGAAACCACTCTTCCTTGATGCTTTGAAACTCTCTCTTCAAACCCATTTGGTAACCCTTCACGCCATGCTTGCTTCAGAACCCAAAGGAAAGGCCTTCTTGATGCTTCAAGCGCCAATGCCAAGCTTCTCAACTTTGCCTCACCAATTGGACTTGCCCAACTCCCAAATGAGATGTACACCACTGAGTTAGGGTTTTGAGTTTCTAGCCACTCCAAACAGCTCTTATCCTCTTCCCAGAAGCTTGCATGGTTGGTTTGTGTGTAATTGAAATGATAGCCTAGGGGCAAAAGAGTCATTGGAGAACTATGAAGTTTGGTTTCATCGGGAAAGGTGTTCACGAGAAGCCATTTGAGATTTCTGGATCTTTCTAGAGTTCTTGTCCAAAATTTAAACCTTGCTTTCTTTGCAGCCACTGTTCCAATTAGCCATGGAAGATCCTCAGTGTCTAATATAGGAAACTCTGGTGAGAAGAAAAATTTGCCTTCATGTTGTGGAAGTCCTGTACGCAAATATGTCAAAGATTATTTTAAATTAGATTCGTTATATTACTAATGCATATATTGAGAGAGAGAGAGAGAGAGAATATAGTACAATCAGCAAGTTGCAAGAAATTATGCTTTTTTTTAACAACTAAACTCTTTAAAGATGAACTTTATAATTTAATAGTGCAGTTTTAGTTTCAACTATATATATATATATATATGTATAATTATACTGAAATTTTTTCTTAACTTCAAGAGTGCCATATATAAGAACCTTGGATTAATATAATGTTAAATTGTGTCCATCTCTAAATATAGATTTAGAATTACAGGTCTAACTCTGAATTTGTTAGAAACAATGTCCTATAATTAATGTTGTACAACATGGAAAGAAGAAATACTATGAATTTCTAGACAAATCGCAAACCAAAAAACTTTGTACACACACACACACATACCTGCTTCAGAAATGAGGCCACACCGAACCATGTCAGGAATGGATGCAATCAACCTGTAAGCCGAAAACATGGCAGGCCAAAACCCAGCGACAACGATGCCACACATTTGGGCAACTTGTATAGACCAAGAAGCCAACAAGTCAACCACCACACAAACCACGCCGCCATTTCTGCCGCTGCAGGCCTCCTCTTGAAGCTCCTGAATCAGCCTCTCCAACTGAGAAGGCATAATGTTCTCCATGGCTGATTCAATCCCAAAGAAATCTGTGGCAGTGTCCTTCTCTAACCCATCAGCTATAGCGACCCACTTGATTTGTTGCTTTTCTTCATTATTATGAATCACAATCTGATTGTAGATAAATTGAGGAAGCACCATTATTGGCTCAAAGCCAAGGTTCAGAAATGTGACGGCCATCTTTTGCATGGGAGTTACATGTCCCTGTGCTGGATATGGCACCAGAATGATCCTTGGCTTCTTTGAGTAGTCCATGATTCCCATCTCACACAAACAATTCTTCACAAATATTGTAAGCTATTTCTAGTGATCAGATCAATCACTTCGCTGGCAACTTGGTTTAGTGTAACTGTTCCACGCAACCGTATATATATACATCTGGAGGGTGGCTTGTTGAATTAATATACAGGCTAGCTTCTACAATATTATCTCTTTAATTAATTAGTTTATAGACGAGCTTGTTATATAAATAACTACGTATACACAGATGGACCAGTCAACTTGCATGTGCCTTGATGAAGTATATTGAATTTGCAAAAAAAGCATGTGCTCACCTCACCGTTGGTCTCCTTTTAATAGTGAATTAGGATGGCCAAGTGTATTTCATATATATAATATATTATAAATGAGTTGTACTATGATAACTTAATCAATAATACAATCTATTGAGGATTTTATATTATATATTACCTAGGAAAAAAGTCAAGAAAAAACGTACCACTTAAACTTTAAAATTCTGAATCAATGATTTCATACTAAAATGATTTCTCAATTATTATACTCTTGTAGGTAGCATATATACTCTTTGCAACAAGATTGATTTGAGATGTTGAAGTTCTTGCTAAGTGGCATTTTATTGTCTTTTTCCCTATTATCTAAGATACTTATTAGAAACACATATGTTAACTATTTTAACATGATTAAAATATTTAGTTACAATTAATTAATGCTTTTAAATAATTGAATTATTCTTAGTGAAATTCCTTAAATAGAGGGCATTTAATATAATAATGAGTTAGTTGAGAAGTATTTAGTTAAATAAAAAAAATATCAGAACAGAGTTCATTTACGCATAAATCTCACATAACTTTATAATAAAAGCCCTGAAGAAGAGTCTCATAAGTATGATATTAAAACCTAATTACCCCGTTCAGTTGGTTTAACCAGTGAAGCAGTCTATTGACCAATGTGATTAAGAGTTTTTGGTAAGTCAACCAGATTTGATTATATATTTTCTCTACCCTTACTTATCTTGACACAACAAATTTGAGTTTAAAACATAGCTAGCAATACGTCATATTTATGTTTTTGGTTAATATTATTATTAGTTGTTGTAGTTTTATCAAGTTTTAATTTTGGTCCTTATAATTTCAAATGCTTGGTTTTGGTCCTTATAGTTTTAAATAGTTGGTTTTTGTCCCTATACTTTCATGAGGACTTAATCTAAGTTTAAGTGTAGAGTCCAAAAACAAAACTCAAAAGTTTAGAGTTTTTTTGACAAGTTGTTAAATTCAAACCAACTTTTTATAAAACTATTGGGACCAAAGCTAACAATTTAAAACTACAAGGACCAAAAATAAAATTCAATTAAAGTATTAAAACTAACAATGATATTAATCCTTACGGTTTTGAAACTTTTTTTGGTTATATTATGTATGATTTGCACATGAATATAATGTTCCATTTATTTGTAAATTAATTCTTTTTTATTTAAATATTAGCACTTCTTTCGGGTTATATGTGAATATTTTTAAATATCTTAATTACATTGTATTATTTTAATCTTGATTGGGTTGACCTCACCGTTTAACCACAACATGATAAACTAAGGTTTGAAGATGTTCCCACATGCCTGACTGTAGCTCGAACACAATTGCCTCCAATAAGATAATACATGTGCTTATAAAGAAAAGCATGGAAAAAAGTATATAGTATTGAGTCATTGTTTCAAATTTCATTCGAGAGAGAAGGCTCATATCTAGTTTAAATTATGTAAACGAGTCTTTGTATGATTGCTTTGGGTATTACTAATAGAATTTCAAGTTAAAGCATAATATATATGGTACCTTGAGTCAAAATCTTGTTTCTAAGTGCCTCGTCAAATAAAATATACGTCCACTTTTATCTGAGTGGCCAAGTGGTCCAGCTCCAATATTATACACCACATCTCTGTTAAAGTGAGGTATTCTTAATTTTTTTTTATTGCATTCCATTCAAAATTTGCACCACATATTTCGAGTCAAAATATTTTTATCACTCAAGAAACTAGTTCACACCATATTATATATATTATTATCCCCACTTCTCAATGCGGGTATGATTTCATTTGATGTAAATAAAGCCAACACGCATTAATGAGTTCCCACGTTGAGAAATCATACAGCAATTTTGGATAAAAAAAGCCAACAAGCGTTTAAAGAGATAGCGCATAAGCACAACTTTTTCTCACGAGACTCTCCCACGTGGAAATCATAAAAGCATGATTCCCCCACACTTATCATTTACACTCTGAGGCAAAATAAATCAAGACCAAGGGAGAACAATAATGAAAACAAAACTAAAACTTCAAAAACGAATGTTCCCATCACAAACAAAAAGTTAACAAAAGTATTTCAACACCTCTCTTTTCCAAGTGATCTTCTCATGAATTAAGAAAACAAACATCATGGCAATTTACTTGACAAATGTGAACCTAAGCTAGAAATCCCTCATCAAGGATAATATGTATGTCACTCTTCACTCAAAAGTGTATAGGTCTTGTGTTTACACTCAAATTCATTCATATCAAATACTCTTTCCATAGGCTTGACAAGAATATAAATTCTCCACCACTAATAAAGTAAGTGCACACATAAATCCAAAGAACTTTTATTAGGTTGTAATGGGGCTAATGTTAAGAAAGAAAGGGTACGGTGTTTGGAAAAACAAAGTTGAATATCTTAAAAGATGAAGAGAATGATACAATAAAGAATATGGGATGCAAGAAACCAAACTAAATTTGAACTGAGTCATCATTCTTTTTTTTTTTCTTTTTCTTTTTCTTTTTCTTTTTCTTTTTCTTTTTCTTTTCTTCATTTTTTTTCTTTTTCAAGATAACCTACCATTTTTTTTTCACAATGACCCAATTCCTAACTTTATGCATGTTCTTCCATCCAAAAGAGATAATGCAATGCTCTTCAACTCAAGAAATTCAAAAGGGGTAGAGATTTTTTTTTTTGGTGTAGACAAAATGAAATAATATATAGGCTCAAAGGGGCTAAACAAAGGGATATATATATATATATATATATATGAAAAAGGTAGGCTTTTTGGCTTATCTAGCTAAAATGAAACGAATGCCTTTATCATTTTTATGAATACACATGCATAAAATGCAGCCTCAAATAAGATTCAAGTCAAGTTCTAGATCAAGTAAAGAGATAGGGGTACACTCTAAAAAGAAAATATGTATTAGGCTCAAAATCTCACTAGGAATATGATCACTAGCCTAAATTCACCAAAGTCAAATTCAATGCCACTAGGTTCACCAACTCAAAACATGATCAATCACTTTTCAAATCAAGAATGCATCATACTAAAGTTACTTAAAACTTGCAGTTTTAACATTAAATTTTTCTTTTCTTTTCTTGAAAAGAGGGAACAAAAACCAAAGTAAAAACCAAAATATTTTTATTTTTCTCATTTTGAAAACAAAAAACAAAAAACCAGAAGTAAGAACAAAATCCCTCCCCCACACTTAAATCATGCATTGTCCTCAATGCAAAATATAAGTCTAACCAATAACAACAAGCAATGCAAGTGAAAGAGTAAGGAAGGAATACAACCATACTATTAAAAGCTTGGAGGCTCAAGTGAAGTAACATAATTGGCTTCTCTCCCTTATCTAGTTGTAAGACACATGAAAGCACCAGTGATGTTCTCTTTTGACGTTAAGCAAACATACCATATTTTAAGCTCCACAGATAACATTTCGGCTCAAGTATATAAGGTGTGTTTGGATGGGGAGAATCAATCCATGTACCTACATAAAATCATAGCTCCAAGCAATATCTCGTCCCATATCAATAAAATTTGATTGGTCAAGAATAAAGGAAGATCCCTGATAGGCAAAACTTTATAGCCTAAAAACTCCGCAAATATACGGGCCGTACCAAGTAATAAAGTGATAAGAAAAGTATCGTTCCCACGAGGACTTCATACCCAAAACTTCAATTAAGCATTAATTTTACACTTTTGTTTAAAATGCAAGTTCCTAGGCTCGAGTTCCCTCCATGCTCCTCCTAAGTTGTCTCCCAAAAGAGCTTAAGCTGCCATCATAATCCTTCCTCCAAATTCCGAGCAACAGGCCACAGCCATTTGAATTGATGAATTGAATATTCAATTGATGAATATAAACTTATATAATTGTGTGTGGGTGGCTCAATCAGTTTCCGTGAGAGAATTAATCAATTCATGTGGCTGCGTCTCTCTCCGCCTTTTTGCGTGTTTCGGCTCTTAGTGAAAGCGTCCGTCTCTCGGCTCTCAATGAGAGCGTACGTCCGGTGGTGGCGGCTAGGTTAATTTTATAAAACGAGGAAAGAGTTTTGGGTACCAACTTAAGCCCATTAAAATTTAAGAAGCCCAATAAAATTTAACCATTAGATCTTCTTTTAGCGTCCAAGGTTAATTCTGCATCGTAGGATCTTCCAATATGCTTTTGCTTTTCCTGCAAAAATTAAATAAAATCGTGATCTATCATATATTTAGAAATATTATTCAATCATAAGATAACAATCAAAATATTAAGAATTTAAGCCCAATAATCTCATAATTAATTCTAATTTATATTATTTCCTAAAATTGGCTAACAATCCAAATATTATCTAATAATTACAAATTAGCCTAAAATAATCCCCAAAATAAATGAATAAGGCGGGATAAAATATATGAAAATTGGGATTTATCAATTTCCTATTCAAGTTTTATAGATAAAGGTATTATGGCAGAAGAGTTACTTTTATTTGATCCCACAATACTTAAATTTAAAATAATTAATATTGGATAATTGCTTAACAAATTAAATTATTCATATAATAAAAGTAAATTATTTAAGTTAAGAGCACAAGCTAAAGTCCTTCAAATTCGATGACATCATGCATGCCTTACCCCCCAGGTCCTCCGGGTAAGGTTCCACTCTTTTCGTCTTGTTCGTGGCTTACTTGTTTCTTAACACTTATTCCTGGTGTGAAGGGTTTCCATTTGGAGACACTACTACAAAAAAGTGATACAACGTCCATTTTTTATGTTGTTTTACATCCCTTTTATAGGGACGTCTATCTAGGGGTTGTAAAAAAATGAGACTTAAGGCATCCCAAAATTGTTTTAGGATACAAAAAATAAAAAATAAAATATATCTTCTCGTGGTGAAGATCGCACCACCACCACCATCGGTCTCCTTCCACCGCCGACCTCTCAACCGGTCGTTCTCGAAGAACCAACCCAACAAAAAAAAGAAACAAACATGCCAAAGATCTGCAACGAAATTCGAGAACCAACCCAGAAAAAAAAAAAAAAAAAAAAAAACCTAAACCCAGAAAATCAAACAAGCCAGAAAACAAACCCAGAAAAATCAAAAATAAAAAAGAGAACATACCCATAGAATCAATTCGGAGAGGAAGGCGGATCCGTAGCAAAGGAGGAGTGGAGAGGAAACTCTGCAATGAGGGCGGCTTCTGGCATCGCTAGGTCTTGGATCTTGGCGGCGAGCAAGCAATGCGGCAGGAGAGCAATGCGGGGGAGCGGCGAGCAACGAGCGATGCGGGCTATGGGCAAGCGGCAAGAAGAAGAGATCGAGGCGAGAGGTAGTTGTATGTGACGTAAATGGGTGAGGCGACTTTTCTTTTTGATTAGAAGAGTAGGTGAGAGAAATTGGGACACGTTTGGTGTCCTAAATATTGTTTTCAGACACCAAAAATTGGGACATGTTTGGCGTCCTTAATAAATTTTCCAGTCGCCAAAGTTTCAATTTAGGCATCCTAAATTATATTTTAGGACGCTAAAAATGATATTTAAGGCGTCTCAAATATATTTTAGGATGCCAAAAAATTCCTTGGCGCCAAATAACTAATTTTAGGTGTCCTAAATATATTTTGGGATGCCTAAATAATGTTAGGCGTCCTAAAAGTCTCGAGCCTAAGTCTGCAAATTATTACGAGAATGCCACCACCTACACTTTTTACTTCCCTTTCTAAAATAAGGGCGTCCTTTAGGGAAGTAATTTATATTTTTTATAATAGTGAGAATAAGGTCTCCCAGCTGTGATCTCAATCATCCAAGAAGAAAAGGATCAACCAGGAAATTCAGCTGGAGGTGGCACGCTTGCTGGACATACAATTTAAGCGTTAAACGCACGTGGAGCATCTTTTGAAGAGCTTAGAGAATCCAAGCACAAGCAATCGACCCTAGAGGCCGAGAACAGTGCTTTAAAGTAACAGTTGGAAGAGATTGGCACAAAATCTTATTTCAAAATTCACATCCAACTCCTAAAGGAATTCAAGGACAGTAAGACGACCATGTGGGACCCTAACACTGCCATCCCAAAGTTTGAGGCGATGTACAATTGTAAACTCAAAGATGACGGTCCTGTGGGTGGTGCAGAGGAAGGTTCCATGACTACTACCAAGGATGGCGCTAGAGCCGGTACTGATGGTGATTCCACAGCTGGTGCAGGGAGATAGTGATAGGAATGTACCCCTTTTCAACTGTGACTTCAGGGGCCCCATGTTAGGCTTTATTTTAACCTGATGTGCCTTTTGGGGCATCCTCTTGCCCAAGACTTATGTTAACCTTTTGTGTTTATGTCCCTTTGTGGTTAGTAAGGTTAAGGTCAGCGCCTTATGAGCGCCATAACCACTAATGAATAAGTTTATTAGTATCCTACCAAGTATACACTATTGGTAGGTAAGTATGTATGTCACATCTTCATGGCCCAGTTTTTGTAACACCACAAGACGTCCCTCAGTATTGGCCTTTCATCCTTAGAAGAGTCAAAGTAGAGCTTTCATAGTTAGTACGGTTCATCGCTAGCGTAGGATTATGCTTGGCGCTTTAGTTTGACATGCTAAGCATAGTTTGGTAAGTAAGTAAGTAAGTTAATCATATGGAGGTGAGACATTCATGGATAAAAAGACACATTTTCCATTACATTAACAAGTACAAAGTGAAAATCAGAGTAATACATTGCTTTGTAAAGTTCGTCGCTGCCAAGCTTCAAACAAAGAACCATAACTGCATAATTGGTGTTAAACCATGAAAATTTAGACTCTTAAGATGTTTCATTAAGGAAACATGCGGAAGCATAAATGAACAAATGGGAGACTTTTGGTATCAGATTTATCAAATACAACTAGACCACATAGCTTAAAGCGTAGGTCATATGTTATGGTTGCACTTACGATGTGGATCATCATGTTTTCATGTCTTGCCTACAAGGTTAGTAAACATGATAATGTAATAGGTAAATTGGAAGAATGAAAACATAAAAATTGAACCTTTTAAGGTGTATGACGTTCCTACTCTGTTGGATGGGCTTTCCATTCTTGTCACTTAGCTGGTAAGCGCCTTGTCCCACTATCTTAGTTACTCGGTAGGGACCTTCATACCTCAAACGTAACTTACCATCACTTGTCTCTTTAGTATTTTGGAAGACTATCAATATAACCCAGTCCCCCACTTTGAATTGTCTAGTGCATACATTCTTATAATAATACCGGGCTATCTTATGTTGGTACGTCACGAGTATGATCAAGGCTTGTTCTTGGCACTTTTCAATTAAGTTTAGCTAATTGGTTATGGCTTGTCTATTAGACTCTTCATCTGTGCAACTATACCGTAAAGAGGGTATTCCAACCTCAACTAGAATTATTTCTTCAGATCTGTCTACCAAGGAAAAAGGTGTTTCCCCTGTTGATATGCAAGCGGTAGTTCAAAACACCCATAAGACCAAAGAGAGTTCTTTGACTCATCTGCCCTTTGCCTTGTCGAGCTTCTTCTTTAGTAAGTTGATGATGATATTGTTGCTTGATTCTGCTTGTCCGTTGGACTTAGGGTTGCATGGATAGAGAAGTGTAGTTTTATTCCCCAATTTTGGCAAAAGTTGTTGAACTTACGCCTTATGAACTAGGACTTGTTGTTACAGACCATCTCTTTGGGTAGTCCAAACCTACAAACAATGTTCTTTCAGACAAATTCAATAACGTCATGTTCTTATACCTGTGCATATGACTTTTACTTGACCTACTTGGTGAAGTAGTCTGTCAGTACCAACATCTATACGACCTTCACTAGAGCCATGGGTAGTATTCCAACTATATCCATTTCCTACTTTATGAACGGTGAGCTGGTGCGATGGTATGTAACATTTCAGGCGGTTGGTGCATTAGGTTGACAAACCTCTGACATCTATCACACTTCTTGATTAAGGTAACAACATATTTCTACAAGATGGGCAAAGATTACCCTAATTTGAGTGCCTTGCATACCAAGCTCCTGCTCCCTGTATAGTCTCCACACTCTCCTTCATAAATTTCTCTTAGGGTCTGTTTGGTTCGAGGGGATCGGAGGGGAGGGGAGGAGGATGGAGGGATTTTAGCCCCCTCCCCTCGTTTGGCTGGTGATCTTTTTTAGGAGGGGAGGGGAAATTTTTTAAAATTTTCCCTCTCCCCTCAAAACGTCACCCCCCAAATCGATTTAATTCGGAGGGATTATTAAAATGGGGGTGTGAGTGGACAAAAATATCCCTAGTCTTTTGCTTTTATACCCAAAATACCCTGAAACCTATATTACTAAACTCGATCAATGCAGCTCACATTCACACTCCTATTCGCAGCTACCTCATTCCTTGAGACGAGAGAAGACCGACAACAATCGGAGAGCCGTCGAAGCGATATCGACGGAGAGCACGATCAAATTTACTAATTCTTTCCGGTGAGTATTCGAATTGTAGCAATGTATTCGAATTGTACGAATATTGCGATCATACACATATCAAAACCCCTTTTCTTCCTAAATGTAAATTTAAAGAAGAATCGAATTAGAATATTTGTTGCTCATTCTCGTCTGATTCCAGTGGTCTACTCATATTCCCTGGATTTGTTGTTCTTACCATGATTAGTTTAACGGTGCGGTGACTGTTCTATGTTCTTGTTTTATTTATTTATTCCCAATCTTTGTTGTCATGTTAAGAGTTATAAATTTTTGGCGTTCTTTTCGGTGGGAAAGAGGCGCTAAACTATTTTCAAGAAGACCCCTCACTTCTAAACTGGTAGGTATTGTTTCCAATTACAACATTGTTTTCGTAGAAAGTGCTTATTCGAGTTTATTGTTTCATACATTCGATAGTAGAAATTGTTTGCCTGTTTCAGAGTTGTGATTTCATATGCTTTTGGCCTTATGATTCCATAGTCTGCCTGTTTTAAATATACATCATGTATTAAGTGCCTGATGAGAATGGTAGAATTTACTATTGGCCCATGTCTCCATATGCTACATCTCAACATTCACCTACCTGTCTTTTGTCAAAAGGGGGAACATGGCGTAGATATGTTGCGTGGGTGCTCTTTGTGAAGGAGGAATACATCATCCCTTGCTTGTGGAAATCATGTGAATTTCATGCCACATATATTTCAATATTCCCCCTCATTTGTCATAACATTTTTAGTATGTTATTTTGTGGTTTATCAAGTTTTTAATTCAAATGAATTGGCTTGTGTCGGAGATGACATGGTTCTCTTCTTTATTGTTGTTGATATTGTGCTTGCCATGTACTTTTGGCTATTTAGAACCGACTTGAAGGTCCAAGTGTTTCGTCTCTTGGGCTTTTGTTGCTTGATGATACAAGTTTGTCTCTCTTAGTTTTGTGGTTTATCTTTGAATATTTTTCTTTGGAGTTTAGTTAATATATCCTCAATCCTAATTGTTCATTGAGCATTGTGGTTTATCAAGTTTTTAATTTATATGAATCGCTTGTGTCGGCCGCACACATGGTTCTCTTCTTTATTTTAAGTTTAGCACCCATGTAAATTATTATACTTCGCTAACTGCAGAAGCATGATAGAGCTTTTGAATTTGAAAAGAAAGAAAGATGATGCTACAGCGTTTGAGCATAGAGAATAGGCACACCAACTATGAAACAGAACATTATAATGCAGATAATATATTGAGCAGCATGATAGTACCAACCTAAATGTATATTCAAGCTTTTCATCTTCTTTTAACTTCTTTATAATGCAGAAAATATATTGAGAAAACAGAACATTATTAGGCACACCAACTATGAAACAAACTTAATACCTACCTAAGTACCTATTGCTGAAGCGTTGTTCTCTTCTCTACAGTCTACGTATGTGCTAATTAATTTGGGATCATATTGTTTATTTGTTAGATGGATGGTGAAGAGGAAGAATTTGTGACACAATGGTTCCTAATGTGTCAGAAACTTGTAGCCGCCATTATTTGTCTTCTTGTCCAATATTTTATGGTTAAGAAATATAATAAGAAGAAGAAAAGAACTTATAGTATGAATTCTGCAATGAGAGAGGGTACGTGAAGAAGTGATGTATAGGATAGCTTATACTCCTAGTGGACGAGATATTGTTAGAATGGGTCCTGAAGCTTTTTTTAGATTGTGTAATATGTTACAAAGAGATGGTGGCCTAAAGCCGACCCGATTCTCCAGTGTGGAAGAACAAGTTGCTAAAGCCCTTTACATCTTATCACATAAAACAAAAAACCGGGTGGTTAAGTTTTGGTTTAGGCGCTCCGGTGAGACAGTTAGCCGTCATTTCCATAATGTGCAAAAAGCCATCATTGAATTAGAAGATAAATTCTTTTTACAACCAGATGGCTCTAGTGTCCCTACGAAATTCATGGTAATAACAAATTCTACCCATATTTTAAGGATTCTCGTTGGTTCCATAGATGGAACACACATTCGTGCCAAAGTACGTATGGTAGATGCACCTCGTTACCGCGGAAGGAAGGACTTCCCTACTCAAAATGTTTTGGCAGCTTGCACCTTTGATTTAAAGTTCACTTATGTACTTGTTGGATGGGAAGGAACCACATCTGACTCAAGAATTATAAAGGATGCATTAAGCCAAGATGATTGTCTTAAGATTCCTCAAGGTAAATATTACTTGGTTGATGCTGGATTCATGTTAACAAGTGGTCTTATCACACCATATGAGGGAGAGGCCGGTTGTGAATGACATTCATAAATGAGGGTAATATTGGAAAAACACATTAATTCATGCATCAGTGTGATAGTTAATTTGATGAGTTAACTATTTTTTTTTAGTACGTGAGAATTAGATAAACTACACTTGTAAAAATGAGAAGAGTGAATTAGCTCCTGAACTAAATAAGATAATATTAAAACCTCTCTTCCAATATAAGGCTAAAGTTGTCAATGTGAAAAAAATTCCCCCCTAAACCAAACAAGGTAACATTAAAATCCATCCCCTCCCCTTTCTTCTCATTAATCCAAACAAGGTAATATTAAAATCCCTCATATCTCTTCCTCCCGTCCATTAAAATCCCCCTCCCCCTCCCCTCCGTCGAACCAAACATACCCTTAGTAGTAATTGGCCTCTTGTGGTCCAACGCACCTCATGAGTGGTCTTGCATATGATCTTTTGTATAGTTTGTCGTCCAAAATACATAATCTGGAACCTCGAACCTTCATCCTATAAGCCTTGTTCTTATCTTCTGGGTAGGCGTCGTCCTACAAGTATTATAGACTAGGGGACCTCCAATCCCACGTTAGATTATTTGATTGTACCATACCTGAGCTTAGGTGGATTGCTAGGAATCGTAGGTGAACAATTAGTATTGATGTTGTTTGGTCGGTTTGAATGGAGGATCCAAAATTGGCCAATACGTCAACTTCTTGGTTGTCATCCCTTTCGACCTGAGTTATTTGGAACTCCCAAAAACTTTTAGCCAAAGAGGTCACCAGCTTGTGGTAGGTTTGCATGAGTGGGTCTTTTGTCAGGTACGTACCATCTAGCTACTTTGAGACTAGTTGTGAGTCACACCTAACTTCCATTCTTTTGACCAAAATTTGTTTTCTACGTTGCAAACTTGTAATCAAAGCTTTGTACTCTATTTTATTGTTAATGGCTCTGAAACCACAACATACAGACTATTGTATGGTATCACCACCCGAAGATTTTAATATGTTAGCGCAAAGGATGTGATTTTGGGTCCTTCAAGTCTAATGAAACAAGTGCTAGGTCATTGGAGAAAACAAGTGTATTCTCCTTCTATCCCTTAAGCCAACAGCACAATCATGTAAATGAATAATTAAAAAACACAAAGTATATAGATCTAACGCTAATCCTTCAAGGAGACCACAAACATCGATTGCAACTTTAAGTTCTGTTAAAGATGGTGACATCAGGTCAACAAGGAATGTATAAAAAATATTGATTGGAACCTCTAGTTTCATCAGAGATGGTGACATCAAGTCAACAAGGAATGTATAAAAAATATTGATTGGAACCTCTAGTTTCATTAGAGATAGTGACATCATGTCACCAAGTAATGTTTTAAAATATCAATTGGAACTTCAAGTTCCATCGAAAATGGTAACTTCAGGTCACATAGGAATAAAAGGAAAAGGAACTGGTGGAGAAGGAGAGAATAAAGAGAGTATTAAGATATGAAACCCTGGCTAGAGCTTCATGTTATAAAATAAAATAGAGATATGAGAAGAGAAGAAGAGAATATGAGAGCAAGAGAGAACATTCTTATTCACTATTTAGATATGTGTAAAATACATAACATATACCTTCTATTTAGAGGCACAACGGTATAATCTACAATTAATGTGATTTCCATAGTCATAGAAAATAATGGAGGGTAAATAGGAAATAGTAAGGTATATAGACATCCAAAAATATTATATTCATAACATAGACGATATTTTTGAATAATTCTTCCATATATTGAATCATGTACTCTCGATGAGATAAATATAGATGGCTCTTTAATGATTAAAGTATGATGATGTTTCTACCTGTGGTATTAAAGTATCCTAGGTCACCTCTTGAGGCATAAACTTCGAATAACGCTCCTTCATATCTACCTCTGTTTCCCATGATCGCCTCCCTAGGAGATAATCAATGATCCGCTCAGGCTCAATCACATAAGTATGATCATCTTATACATCAATATATTCATACTCAATGACATGCTCAAGGTCTGGTTGGTACTTCTTCAATTGAGAGACATGGAATACGTCATAGAGTCTGCTCAAATTTGGGGGTAATGCTATTTGATAAGCCATTGGCCATTTTTCGCCAAAATTTCAAATGGACCAATGTAACTAGGACTCAGCTTTTTCCATTTGATTGCTCTACTAATCCCTTTAACTTGAGAGACTTTCAAGAAAACGTGATCTCCAACTTCAAACTCTAGAGGTCTCCTTCCATTGTCAGCATAGCTTTTATGTCAACTCTATGCTACTAGGAGTCTCTTTCTTATCAGTTTAATTTGCTCTGAGGTTTGTTTCAACGATCCCAGATTCCTTTGAAGTCTAGTACACACGCTCTCAACATATAGACTAGCGTCTGCATGGTTCTTTCAGTCTGTCTATCTGTCTGAGGATGATAGGCCATACTAAACCTCAACTTTGTACCCGAAGCTTCTTGTAAGGATTGCCAAAAAAACAAGAAAATCACGGATCTCTATCTAAGATGATGATCTTCGATATACCATGAAGTCTTACTATCTCCTTTTTGTAAATTTTTACAAGGTTCTCAAGATAATGGTTAACACTTATAGGAATGAAATATGCCGACTTGATGAGACGATCGACAATCACCCAAATTACATCATAATTCTTGATCTTTAGCAATCATACTACTAAATCCATGGTAACACTCTACCACTTCCATTCTGGAATCTCCAAACTCTTCAGAAGTCCTACTGGTCGTTGATGCTCAATTTTCTCTCTCTAACAAGTTAAACATCCGGCCACATTCTTAGTTACATCATCTTTCAATCCTACCACCAAAATTTGGATTTCAAGTTCCGATACATCTTTACCGCCCCTAGATGGATAGTACACTTACTCTTGTGCCTCATCTAGTACCTTTTGCCTTACATCGGCCTTCGGCAGTATATGTCTATACCCTTTGTATTTGACTTAGCTCGTTTGGTGAAAGATCGTCATCCTGAGTTTCACCTTGGGAATTCATCCCTCGAATAGAGCTTAATCGCTCATCTTGTATCTAAGTTTCTTCAGTTTCTACTCTCATATCATTTTCTTCCTTACTAACATCGAGGTTAGCAAGAAGTAATTCATCGAGTATCTTCAAGTTCAAGAAAACTTGATTTGATAGATTCAAATCCTGATATTCTTCTAACAATTTCTATTCTTGTGCCATCATACATACTACCTGCATTGCCTTTCCTATGCATGCCCATCAGGCACATGACATCATCATCATATGACAATCTCATTCAGTCTGTACCCACGGTGTAGTATTCACACACAGGACCCACTTGTCCACTTCCCAAGCGCTTGGTCTCACAAGTCTCACGGCTTAGTACATTCTGCCTTACGGCTCATTCATCACAATTCACGCACAACAACAAATGGAAATACAGGATCACATGCAACATTGATTGCGAATGCAGGACTCTACATGTCCTGTACCATAGCACTAGCCTTACTGCCTAAGGAATCACCCTCAGGCCATAGATATCTCAAATACAGCCTAGTACAGTTTAAATGTTCTGCCAGCCTCAAGGAATGCTCTGGACACACCGGTCTAAAATCATCATGTTAGGAAATAATATAGTGCTGAGCACACAGGTCTTATGGCCCAGGGACACTATTCGATGCAAACATGCACATTGGGTCTTACCGCCTTAAGCCTCTGCTCATCTATCTCATGTCTAAACTTTTCAATTAGAACTCTCAGACCGCTTTTCTCTTGTTTAGCACTGTAGCTATCAAGTACTATCTGACTAAACCAGTTCAGATTTCTAGATCATTCTAACAGTTTTTGTATGTGCGTATCAAATTTGGGCCATGCTTGATAAGCCATGTATGTTGTGTATCGAATGGGTGTTAGGCTGTAATGGAATAAACCAAGTGAGGAAGTATGGGCTTGTGTTTTTGCTGTTAAACTCTTTTGCCTATATCCTAGATGAGAAATTGAACAGTATTGCATGTGGTGAGTGTTGTGTTGTTGTGGGACCCACTCCCAAAATTATCCCACTTGATCCTCTATAAGACTATTATTTGCAATTAGGTCCTTTGCTCATTTAATTACAAATATTAGATAAGTGTTAAAAACAATTTCTTAATTTTCCAAATAATTTATTTTAATTATTTGGCCAAATTTCACAATTTAATTCTCATTTATTCACATACTGTACAGGGAATTATGGTAAATCAATATTAGGATATTACATAGACTACTTGGTGGGACACGAGAGGGTGCAAGTAGAGAACCAAAGTAGTTTTATCCTAGAGTAAGTAGTTTCCATTCAAGTAATTCTTTCACTCACAGTGACTTTAGAAATTCCTTTGTTCATTTTAACCAATTTTTTTTTATGTATAGTGCTCTTGACAACCAAAAAACACTGAGTGTGAATACTAGGTTATAATTTATATGTATAACATCATTCAAAGTGGAGTTACTATAGATTTTGAACATGTAATTGTTGTTTCATTCTCAAATGATAATATTTTTGATGTTGTACTTGAATTGTTAATTCATTCATTCACTTGATTGATTTATCTGACCTTATTTTCCAATTTACATATTTTTGGTAATGATGAAGCCTACTTAGAGGAAGACATTAATTTGATTTGAGACCTTTTAACTGGACATGTTCTTCAACACATAGATGAATAAAATTTACTTTTATACTACTTAGTAGTTGTGAAAATAACTTTTTGACACTTTGTGGTGATTATTGTACATAGTAGGAGTAGTTAACACTTTAATTATAGCTAGAACTATATATTTCCTTACTGTAACAACATTTTTATTTATGATGATTTGTTCAATGACGTTTTGTAGGGTTTAATTGTTGGGCAGTGAAAAATATGAAGATTTTTTTTTAAAAAAAAATATTTAAAAAAAAAACTTTCAAAGTCCGTCGTGTAAAAACAGGCGCAATAAGTAAACTTGCGGCGTCCCTACTACAAAAAGGGACGCCGTAAGTATAATACTTACAGCATCCCTTTTGTAAAAAAATGGATGTTGTAAGTCAAACTTATGGTGTCCCTTTTTTAGCGGACATTCCTAGGTTTTATTATGTCGCTCACATAAGCGTCCCATGTAAAGAGCTGTAAAGGAATGTAAAAAATGCCTAAAAACGGACGTTAAAAAAAATTATAGTAGTGTACGTCGCACAAAATAATGTAGTTTCTTTCAAAATTAGGTTGATAGAAAATATGTACAACCAAACAAGAAAAAACAGCAAAACTACTAAAAACAGCAAGAAGTAGGAATTTGGGTCAATTAGGCTCATATGGGTTGAGTTGGGATTTTACTAACTCCATTCATCAAAATAGGTTGGTGGGTTATGTAGAGCAGCCCACATAACTACCATAATTTTTTATTTTAATCATATTGAATAAATTTTAAAAATATAAATAATTAATTATATCCAATTTCAAATCAAAGCATGATTACATTTTAAAAGACACATTCAAAACTACAAATTTAAATAAATGGATGCACATCTAAAAATCCACAACAAATAATAGAACAAGTACATAAATCGTCATTCATTTATTAATGGTCCATTACTTGATTATATATAAATAAAATGGATATAAATTTTATTAAAAGGGACACTATTTTTTAGCTTTAATGCTTTATTTTTTAACTATTATATATATAATATTTGAAAAATAATAATCAATGCCAATGGGTTGAAGTTAAAGGTCAGCATCGAAGTGCCATATTCTTCAAAGAAAGGACGCGTAAAAGATAGAAAGACCCACCAAATCCAAAGTGCTACAGAATCACTTTGATAGACCCATCTCACCTTCTTCTTCTTCGGTCATCCCTCCCTGTATCAGCCACTCTCTAGAAGAAATTAGGGTTAACAGTTACATATTTTCAAGATTGCTCTTAGTTAAAATTTATGTAATTTTTTTCTTCCACTTCTCAAGATATAATTCATGATTTTAAATATAACTAAAATAAAAAATAATTTCGTTTTCAAACCAGTCTAACGACGAAATTACCTCTCATTGATCTTAATAAGGTAGTTGAAGATGTGTTGTATACTTCCTATTGTCCTTAACATATCCTAAGACAATTTCAATTACTTCACAAGAGCTAAGAGAAGTTAGAAATATTTTATGTCATTAAAATGATACTCCCTATTAAGATTAACCTATCTTAATTACTTTTAAAAAAAATTCTTGTATAATCTCTCTCTATAATACAATTAATAAGGACATTTGTGAAAAAGAAGAATTTAAACTACTGATTTTTGTAAAGTGACTTATATTTTAGACTTGAATTTGAGGGAGTAATAGAAGTAATTAGCTAGTCAGAGAATATACACACACTCTCACCTAGTCCAAAACATTGGTGCCTTCTAAAAAATATATATTTAATTTGATCCATAATATAAATCAGTTGAAAGTTGTCAATTACATATTATTTTTAATTTCCCCTATTTATTGGTGGTTCATATTTTATAACAAGAAAGAGGAAGAACGTGGGACAGATTTGAAAGAAAAAAGGTAACATTGGAAAAAATAATAATAATAATAACTTAACAATTTTTCTTTAATTCTAATGATAAGATAGTTTGAAGTGATTTTTTTTAGATATGCGTATACACTGACACAAAATAGTTTAAAGTTTAAAGTTTAAAGTGATATATATATATATGGGAAAAATACTTATAGGAGAATATATATGAAATGGTGGGGGGTTTATATATATATGTAGGTCGCGATTTCGTGTGTGTGTAGGAGAAGTATTCTTCTCATAATGAGAAGTTTCCCTATATATATATATATATATATGGGGTTTAGACATAGAAGAAGAAAATTCCTACATTTGTCTGCGTTAAATGATGGGACCCACATCTTTTTTATAAATAAATAAAAATATCAAGCATGAAAATGGTGGGGACCATATCTTTTTGTATCTATAACATAAGAATACATTTCTCCTACAAAACCGTAAATGTATTTCCTATATGTGTGTGTGGGGTGAAAACAATGTCACAACTTCCCTTTTCTCTGGCGACTCGCTTGCCTAAGCTCACACACTTGTACACCACTACTTCTCTTTTACCTTCCTCGCTATTCGTCAAATTTAAATATTTAATTAATATTTAATGCCCTATTTCTAGACCTACTTCTTTCTTATTCATTTCAATTGTATTACTTTTGCTTTAATTTCACTTAAGGCGTCCAACATTTTGTTTTTTAAAAAAAAAAAAAAAAAAAAAACTTTTCCCACAAGGATGTTCACCTTTTTCTTCGTTTTATTACGTCATGAGAGCAAATTGTAGTTTAAGCCAAGCATACTGATTTTCCATACTTTCTATTGAAATTATATAGATTTTTACCTATTTTATAAAATAAAATAAAATAAAAGGCGGTATGATGCATATTTTCAATTTCATGTAATCTTAATACATTTTGTGAATTCAATGTGCTTGATTTATGTAGTACTCAAGTAATCGAATATAATTATAATCACAACATATTACAATAAATCAACAAATTATCTCTATTCTATAACTTTGGCTATGTGATCCAGATTTCAACTTTTCTAAATCAATGTATAGTCGTCTATACCCTCAATGAATCAACATTCTTTTTTTTTTTTTTCATAGAGTTAAAAGGAACATTCCACATTTACTTGTTTAAATAAAATATAAATTTCATTTTCTTTGATGAAATAACAAACAAATGTTTTGTAATTATCGTTTCATTATATTAACATTAACTATGATTCTTTAAGCCAAACGGATACTAATTGTCCATTAAAATCCTTTATGAAAAACATGGAGGAAGGAGTAGTTTTAATTTAAAGATATATTTTAACTTAATGAACAAGGTTTCATTAAAAAAATTAAATTATAAAGAAAATTATTTCAAAAATTATATGATTTTGGTAATGGTTAATCATATGTTTGGATAATTTACTCATAATTTTTTATAAGTTTATATTATTATTTGTGTTTTAATTTGGTCCTACAAAAGTTTCTTATTTTTTAATTAATTTAAATAAATTTTCAATTCAACTAACATTTACTTTTATCCTTTAATTTCACTTAGACATAATCCATTTTTTAGTGTTATCATAAGTTTATCCCCCAAAAAAAAAAAGTGATCCTAAGTTTCACTTTTCTCTTTTAATTATATTATATATTATATTTTACCGATGTAACTTGTAAAATAATTTAATTTTTTATACACAAAAATATTTTGATTTAATAGTATTGAAGAAAAAATTTGAGTAAAATTAATTGAAACTAAATTAAAAAAAAAAAAATTTGAATTACCAATAGCATTAAATAAACAGATGGATAAAAAAAAATATAGCTAGTATTATTCTTGTTGGTCTTTTCACTGAATTATTTTGTTGGGAGTCTCTTGCCAACTTGCTTTGCCCCAAGCAATCATCATTAGATCGGAGATAAACCAATTTTTTAATTTTTTTAATTTGTGTAAAAAAAAATACAATTAATCTGCTGATTAATTACTAATTTTTTTTAATAAATTAAATGCCATGCATGTGGCTGTCGGTTTAAGCAAAAGGTACTCATTTAATTAATTTTGCGGAGTTCAATGTGCACCGATTTGTTAAGAACTTGAGATTAAGACAACACACCTAGTCTTGCTAAAAGACAAAGGCTATAACTATGTTTTTGAATGTGTTAGTTAAAGATTATTAATTGTAAGTGGTAATTAATTAATGATTTGATGAATTTAGATATTGTTTTCCTTAGCTTCCTTGATTTGACCTCACTAGCTAGATTCACATGAATCAGAGTTAACTGTCTTCCATTAACGAGTCTTTGTCAGAGGCTTCATTTTCACTAATCAAGATGATTAGGGAAGTTTAGTGGGCCATTGATTGCTACTAATTACTATATATGAAGGGAAAAAATAATTTTCCTTGAATAATTTTTCTAACCAAATAGATTTTTGTCTTAACTGTGAAACAATGAAAGAAGGTAGGTAAAGGGTAAAAAATATGACTACAAAAAAGAATAGGGAAATAAATGGTTAAATAATTTTATTATTTTAAAAATTTGATTTTTTTAATATATTATGTTATTTAAAAATAAAAAATTACTTTATTTGATAACAATGTTTGAAGAAAGTGAAGGATTAAGGTGAATTCAACATCCTAAAGTATTGTCAATAAATGTTAGTCCAATTGATAAGGAGTTTAGCTTATAACTATAAAGTTGTGTGTTCAAATCTCACCGATGTGAAGAATTTGTTGATGGGCGATCTATAAGTAACTCTAGACTCAACTCACCTAAACTTTTAATAACCTTGGCCCTTGTAAGTACTGAGACCCAACACACCTAAACTTTTAATAAAAAAAAAAAAAAAAAAAAAAGCATCCTGAAGTATTATCTTATATGCATTCAACACCCCAAAATATTTTGTGGTGTATTCAATACTCTGAATTAAAGTATTTTTTATATTGTGTCCGGCAACTTAAAGTATTTTTTGACGCACTTGAAAAAATATATATATTTCAAGGTGACTTAAAAGAGTTTGACCCCTTTTTTTTACAAAAATAAAAAAATACTTTAAGATACCACAAAATATTTTAGATGCAGAATGCTAGATACAATCAGAAAAATACTTCAGAATGTTAAATGGATTTACTATCCTATACCACTCTGGTCTTATTTATAAATATATTTTGACCAAATCACACATACCAATGAGAGGTAGTTAGTTCAATGATTATGGGGTAAATTTTTAACTTTACCCTAATTTATGATTGGATACCTTTCAACTCTTTCTTCTCTCTATATTTTTATTGGTATAATTAATATGGGTAAAATTGTCACAATCTCATTTATTTGGTCAAAATTGACTTATAAATATGATCAATTTTTTTGGTCAAAAAATACTTATAAATAGAATCGTGAAAGTGGTACTTATATTACGTTATAATTCATAATATAAATTCATAATATAAATATAAAAAATATATATATATATATATATATATATATATATATAAAGCAAACGCTGCACATGCACACGCGTAGCACCATATGACTAACTCTCTTTTTTTTTTTTTTTGGACTTAATGAGAGACAGAAGGATATCTCATCATTTGATCAATACTTCAATTTTAACATCTTCTTTTGTCAATGTCTTCGTATTTTAATCGCTTTTAATGTCATAATAATTACTAATAAAAATATATTTTAATTCAGGTTGAGTCTAACAACATTCACAATAATATGCATGTGTGTGTGTAGTTCGTTTAAATGTCATTTATTCGTTTAAATGTCATTTATACTATATATATATATACACACACACACACAACACTAAAAAAGAACATACCAAGTAGTGTCAGCTTTGGCCAAAATGAGAATTAAACATAAAGGAATTAAAATTTTATTTTGGACCTTGAGAAATAGATTTTTTTTTTTTTTCCATTTCAGTTATTAATTCGATCCTCGATCACATCATCTTTCTACGAAAGGCTACTTGTGGAGGACTGATAAAGAACCCAAAAGGACAATGGCTACTGCGTTTCAAAGAAACTGGGTATCGTTCTAGGTGAGGTTTTCCCTTCCAAGTTTTCCACTTGCCAGAAAAGCATGCACTTCTCAAATGGTATACTCCCAATTATTTTTAATATAAGATATATTTATATAATTAAATTAAATTGAAGAAGCTAGTTAAGTTAGTTAATAAAACATATGATATATAATAAAATATATATATATAAATTTCAACATGGCAAAAATCGTTGACTTTAACGGTGATTTTAACCATGGCAAAGTTGATAGTCAACACATGAAACGTTAGGTTATTTAATTTATACATTTAAATATCACTGAGGTAATGTGTAGTTAGATCTAAATCTCATGAGTTTGGTATATTTTAGGCTTTAAACATGAAATATAGTTGGAAGGTATAAGAAGAAAAACTATAATAAAAAAGGGGCTAAATTATACAAAATCATTCTGAATTTTGGGTCAATTGCATATAACCCGTGACATTTTTAAGTTTAAATTTAACCTCATGACCTTTTACTTTTTTATTATTAACACCCTACCATTAAGTGATTGTTATCTTTTTAACAAAAATTATCACATCAAATTTGTTACTAATTTTGGGTATTGTTTGACATTCAAGTATAAACTCATGAGGTGAAAAACAAAAACAAAAAATTGTTCTTCATTAATTGCAGCAGAATTTATAATTTATAAATGTAACTTTTTAAGGTACTCATAAGAACCCGTACCACTTTACGGTACTCATGAGTTACTTAAATAAATTAATATATGAAAACCCGTAACTCTTACGGGAGAGCATGCATGGATCTAAATATCAAGATAAATATAATCATTATCAAATATGTGAGTTGATGCGTTGCTTTTGTCGCTAAAACAATCAATTAAGCTAGGTCCTAACTTATTATGCAGTTTAAGGTCAATGTAGGTCATTCTTTCACGGAGCAAGTTGTGGGTGTTCTTTAGGTTGAATTTAGGTGATGAAAAATGCAAAGGAATGGAATTGGACCTTAACTAGAATGCAAGACACTACTACCTATATGCAATTAACTAACTAAACGTAGATGAAAATTGACTCTAAAAACTAAGTGAAAATGAAAATAATCTATATGAATTTGAATGTAATTTTTGGGGGTTTTTGTTATGAGAGAATAATTAAAATCCTAAGAAGAAGATTGATTAAAAAGCAAATCAAACAACAAAGATCTAGTTCATTTATGATAATGAATGGGACAACTTAGGATTTGCATGGAGTTAACTTCTTAGCCCAAATTAATTAATTAGATCAAAGAGATATAAATGAAAGATTGGAATTAATAAATTTAATTACCTAATTGAAACATGGGAAACCCTCAAGCTCAATAACACATATCCCACTAGAAAACTGATAATGAAATAAGCAGTGGCTACTTAAACTCACTAAAAACAGTCACGTTTAATTTCAAAATAATTTTAGAATTCTTGTTTACAATTATCCAATTAAACAACTAGACAATTTATCAACCCAATTAAACAATTAAGATGATAAACCAAATTGTCAATTAAATTAATAACAAAAACTCGGTTAACAATTCAATTGATAATCCAAAGGTCGCAAACAAAAATCTAGCAATTGTCTCAAACATTAAAACTTGCTAGGTGATGACAAGGTTGAGGATTCAATGTTCTAGGTTGTTCTTTTTCTCAAGAAGGTGATGGTTTCTTTAGGTTAGGTATGGGACAAGATAGGAGGATTTCCCTTTCTTGTATTGGCGGCATGCATGTACAAAAGTGACACCTTTTTGCCTTATTGAACCCTTTAATAGTTGTGCCTTCTTTTCAAAAAATGTACACAAAAATTGGTCGCTAAAATCAACCACCAAAATTAGGCCCAGTCTAACTAGAAAGGCCCAATCCAACTAGAAAAGCTAAATCCAAGAACGACGCCTTCCAAGAAGCTCAATCTTTATCCAATCTTTATTTGATCTTAACTAATCATTATTCGATCTTTATCTGATCTTATCCAATCTTTGTTAGATCTTTATCTAATCTTTATCGGATATTATTTTGGATAATTCAGAATTATCTTTTATCACCTAACCTCTTGAATTTAAAATTTGAATTTAAATTACTATTTTAAATTCAATATTTAAATTCAAAATTCAGATGAGCCCAAGACCCTATTGGGCCTTCTAACATATTCGGGCCTTTTAGTGGAGAAACTGATTTCCCACTAAGGACTCAAATAAGGTGCAATTTTGCTATTGGGCTTGGAGTTTCACTCCAACCCAATTACACCTCTAGTATTGACAAAGCCCAATAATAATTATTGACCTAAGCTTGCTAGTTTTAAGCAATTACGAATAACCTTTGTGTGTGACCCATTCGGCCCAAGTAGTCATTAACATAAATAATCTTGGGCCAATCAAACTCCTTTAATAGGCCAATTTATCTAATGACTACATAAGACACTAGCAATGCTCTGCGATCCCAAAACTAATTGTATTGATAAAAGCGATCTACCTTTCTAATTTGGATATCGTGTTGGCATCATCCCTCATAACATCATTTACATTTAGTCAAGAGCAAAGATAGAGTATCATGTCTCTTGGTTGACTAAATATAGCTTTTCGCGGAACTAGGAGTCTTCTTCTATTGACTCTAAGACGGATCATGACTCTTCATGATCGCTTACTGTACACAGATTCCCGAGTCAACTAGAAGTCATCCAAGCCCTAACGGTTTGTGAACGACTAATTCCTTGTCGAGGACTGTGAGTCCTTTCGACATGTTCATCTACACTCATGTATTCAAGTCATACCCAAGAGTACATTGTTCTCCCCAATTCTTAGGCGGATAAAGTTGTACAGTCAAAGTATAACCTTAGGACATAATGCTCAATGACATCCTCAAGTCTAAGACGATCCGCACTACCAAACGTTGAGAAACTTTACGTATCCAATGATACTATCTACAATGAATCTTTGTGGAGTCTCTCGGCGGGTCGATTCAATGCTATCCGTTCTCCAACAGATCCACCCATTATATCAGCTAAGTCATCACCATATCTATATTCTATGAGGTCCCTACCTTGTATCTCTATACAAGTAGATGATGTCATGCTAGTCTTATTGATATCACTAATGCCCTTTCTTGGTGATTCAAGACTAGGAACAAGTTTTAGGCAATAGATAGGTAGTGTTCTCGAGTCCTCATAATCATGATCCCTATCATAGATCCTCGAGTGAACACCTATTCTATTCCTAAGGATTTTATCTTTAAATGCATATTTACCTTAAAATAAAAACGAGACATAAATATGATAAAGATAAAATGTGCTCATTTATATTATCATGAAATACTAAAATGCATAAAGGTGTTTATGTGTCGAAACAGATTATCTCTATGACATCTACTTACTGACAATCTCCCAATTGGCCTAGAGTCAACCAAGTTGACGTGTCAAACCTAAAGACTCATAATGACTGTCATGTTTTCTTTGAGAAATTTCCTTCATAAGAGAATCAGCCAAGTTATCATCAGTGTGGATATAGTCCATCTTTATACCTTTCTTTCAACAATCTCTCGGATGAGGAGATACTTGTGGAGCACATGCTTGGATCTCTGATGAGACCTAGGTTCCTTGGCTTGAGCTATAGCTTCTGTGTTATCATAATATAAAGGTATTGGATCAAAAATGCTGGGAACCACTTCAAGTTCATTAATGAACTTCTTGATCCATTCTTCCTCCTTAGTTGCTTCTGAAACTGCTATTTAGTATGCCTCGGTAGCAGAGTCTGTCGTGGTCTCTTGCTTGTAAATCTTCCAACAAATTGCTCCACCATTTAAGGTGTAGATAATTCCTGAGTGGGATTTATAGTCATCTTTATCGATCTAGATACTTACATCAGTGAACCCTTTCACTTTCAGCTCATTACTTCCATCATAAACCAGAAACAGATCCTTAGTCCTTCTTAAATACTTTAGGATCGTCATCACGGTTGTCCAGTGACCCTCTCTAGGGTCAGCCTAGTATCGGCTCGTAATGCTCAAAGCATTTGAGACGTCTAGTCTTGTACATAGCATGACATACATGATAGATCCAATTGCTGATGCATATGGAATCCTCTCCATACATTCCTTTTGTGCTAGTGTCTTAGGACACAACCTTAGAAAGATTAATGCCATGATTTATAGGAAGAAAACCCCTTTTCAACTCATCCTTGCTAAACCTCTTTAGCATTTTGCCTATGTACATGGATTTGTTATTCTCAGCAACCTTTTGAATCTATCTCTATAGATCCCTACACCAAGTATATAGGCTGCCACCCCATATCCTTCATGGTGAAGTTCTTTGATAACCATATCTTTGTGGACTGTAGTATGAGAATGTCATTTCCAATGAGTAATATGTCATCCACATAAAATCTCAAGAAAAATAACAGCACTCCCACTGACCTTCTTGTAAATACATGGTTCATATGCATTCTTGATAAAGTCGTTACCTTTAACAACTTCATTAATGCGGAGATTCCAGCTCCTAAATGCCTGCTTAAGCCCATAGATGGTTTTCTGAAGTTTGCATACCATATGCTTTTGGGCTTTGGACTCAAAACCTTCAGGTTGTGTAATATACACCTCCTTCAAGAAACCATTCAAGAAGATGATTTTGACATCGATATTCCAAACCTCATAATCATGATATGCGGTTATAGCTATATGATCTTGATAGATTTGATCATGACAACAGGCGAGAAGTTTTCGTCAAAGTCAACTCCTTGCCTTTGACGATAACCCTTCGCAATTAACCTAGCTTTATAGGTTTGTATGTTGCCATCTGCATCAGTCTTCCCTTTGAAGACCCACTTGCACCCAATGAGAACTATTCCCTCAGGTAGTGGAACTAAGGTCCATACCTTGTTCTGATGCATCAAAACTATCTCAGATTCTATGGCTTGAAGCCATTCTGAAGAGTCCACATCCTTGATCGCCTTAGTGTAGGAAGTAGGTTCGTCATCTTCAACGTTTTGTTGATTCTCAATCAAAAAACCATACCTCTGAGGTGGATAACTAACTGTAGAACTCCTACGAGGTTGGGTGTCTACAGCCTCTACTTAAGGCATCGCCTGATTAACAGACTCATGCTCTATTATCTATTCATGTGGGTCTTGAATTTCTTCAAGTTTTACCTTACTCCCACTATATACTTGAGAGAGTAGATCCTCTGTTAGTTCTCTATGTGTTTTGATGATAACTGACAATTGTAAACTTGAATGAAGTTTGTCTTTGTTAAGTTAAAAACTTACTGTCAAAGACAAACTCGAATTTAGATTTGTCAAACTCAAGTTTGACCTTGACAAAGAGTATTTCAAGTTGTTTTAATTTAATCAAACTCGAGTCTTCTCATGTAAACTTGAGTTTATCCTTGGCAAAGAGATTTCAAGAGTTTACAAATTAAGTAAACTCGAGTTTGTGTTTTCAAACTCGAGTTTCTATCAGACCGAGAGTTTTACAATGTTTTTTTTTAACTTAACTAAACTCAAGTTTAATATGTCAAACTCGAGTTAGTACTTGGCCAAGAGTTTTAAAGCATTTTTCATCTTAAACAAACTCGAGTTCATTATGTCAAACTACAGTTTGCGCTAAGGCCGAGAGTTTTCAAAGAATTTACTCTTTTAAGAAAACTCGAGTCAGATTTGTTAAACTCAAGTTTGTGTCAAGCTGAGAGCTTTTCACTATATTCTAAACTTAAGAAAATCTAGTTTAAATTTGAAAACTCTAGTTTAAGCTTTGTGGACTTTATCTTATTTTCATTTCAAAAAGTCTCAAACTTGAGTTTGTCACTTAATGACTCAAGTTTGCATCTTGTTCAAATTATTCTTCAAAGCTCAATCGTGATGTTCATTTGAGAAGGAACTAAACTTGAGTTTTTGTCTTTAAGCTCGAGTCTTACTCTTGAGAGAAATATTACAAACTCTAGTTTGCTTGAACGAACTCCAATTTAAAGCACTCTGTTTTTTAAATCAGTTTTCTTAAATTTTCAAAATCTTCATATATGATCTAGATACTTCTTATCATCACTCATCACTATTCTTAACTATGTTTAATCAGTTTGTTAGTGAGTTTTAGATGATCAAATGAGTATTAGAATGAGGATTAAGCATAAAGCAAAAGGTGATGTCAAAATATTTATTGCTGGTTCAGAAAACTTAGCATCCTTTTGGCAAATCATTCTCTGGACTTTGCAAAGGTTTAAATGTTTTCTTTCCTTCTATGGAAGCCACATCATCCAACGGATTTATTTCAAGGAAAGTCAACAAGAATGTCTGAGCATCTGGATTAACTCAAAGCAAGAGAGAGAATGGACCTAGTTGCAACCTAACAGCTTCATTAATGTCTCCAACGGTTACATTAATGATTCCAACGGTTATTTAATGCTTCCAACATATATAAGCTGAACCATTCAATTCTCAACAACCACCAGAATACAGAAAACGAAAAGATATCAAGTGTTATTTGCATTTAGTGTTTTATACTCACTTGTAAAGTATCTTTTGATACATTGAACTTTAGTGTTTATTATATCATCTCTTTTAGAGAGTTCCTTATTGATTATAATTTATTGTAAGAATATCAAGTCATGAGACTTTGAGATTGGGTTATTAGTTTACAACTTGTAAGGGAGAGTGTATCCTAGTGAGAGGATAACTTTCAAGTACAGAGTGTGTAATTGATTTGAGTGATAGTGAAAATCCCAGAGTGTCTGGGGACTGGACGTAGGTCAAGAGTTAAGACCAAACTAGTATAAATCTTTTTGTGTCTAGCTTCTCTTCTCTATCTTTGTTATACCTTGTTTAGCTATCTGTTGTTCGGGTGTTTAAAAAGAAATTTTTAAAATCCCCAATTCACCCCCTCTTAGTGATTTCCTCCATTTACATCCTCCTCAAGAAAGGTAGCATTCTTGGATACAAACACTTTATAGTCCTCAGGACAGTAAAAGTAGTATCCCTTAGTTTCCTTGGGATATCCTACAAATTAGCACAAAGTGCTCCTTGCCCCTAACTTATCCGATGTTAGGGTCTTGACATAAGCTAGATAACCCCATACCCTGAGGTAACTCAAGTTGGGCTTTCGGCCCCTCCATATCATATACGAGTAGTCTCAACAGATTTCAACAAAACCCTATTAAGAAGGTTTAACGCCGTATTGAGGGCGAACCCCTACAACAATTTTGGGAACTTCGTATTGCTCATTAATGACCGTACTATGTCAAGCAAGGTTCGATTCTTCCTCTCAAACACACCATTATGATATGGTGTGCATGAAGCTGTCAACTATGAGAGAATCTCATTCTCTCTTAGATAATCTTAAAACTCTTGACTTAGATATTCGCCACCTCGATCAAATTGAAGTGTCTTAATCATCTTGCCAAGTTGTTTTTCTACTTCATTCCTAAAATATTTGAAATTTTCAAAGGCCACGGATTTGTGTCTCATAAGAGAAAAATATCTGAATCTGGACTTATCATCAGTAAAGGTGATGAAGTAAGAGTATGCTCCTCTAGCTTGAGTAAACATGGGCCCACAAACATTAGAATGAATGAGTTCCAATAATTTATTGGCTTTGTGACTCACAAGCTTCTCAAGCTTGGTCTTTGTTATCTTTCCAACCAAACAAGATTCACAAGGTCCATAGGATTTGAAATCCATGGAATCTAGATAATAATCATTATGGAGTCTAGACAATCTTGTCTCATTAATGTGTCCCAACCTACAATGCTAAAGATATGATCGATTATCCAACCTCGGTTTCTTAACTTGAAAGCTAAGAAATTCACTATTCCAAGGATTCTTTAATACCAGAGGTAGAAACATCATCATGCTTCTTTCCTTTAAGGCTCGCAAGGTATAATGGGTAGTTCCTCCTCCAATGTCGTTCCTTCTGACAATGGAAGCATACAACAGTAGTAGTGTCCTTAGAATTTTCTTTCCCCTTTCCTTTGCCCTTGTCTTTCTTCTTCTTGGGCTTGGGCTTGGGCTTGGGCTTGAGCTTGTCTGATCTATCTCCACAGACTTGCCCTTTTCTTTAGCCTTAGAAGACCCACCAATCAGAAGAGCTTGGGTCCTGTTTTTCCTAACGGTACCCGCAATAATGGTCAGCAGATTCAACAATTCTGGGAGTGTTGACTCCATCTTATTCCAATAATAATTGACCACAAAGTCATTAAACAAATGTGGCAAGGACTGCAATACCAGGTCAATACTCGGTTCATGGTATATGATAAAGCCCAGAGAAGCAAGCTTCTCTATCAGCCCAATCATCTTTAGGACATACGGTCCAACCGCCTTGTCTTCAGCCATCTTGCAGCCAAACAACTCCTTGGAGATCTCGAAGTTCGCAACCCTCCCTTGCTTGTGTAATGCTCTTGTAGATGCAAGATAGAGGAGGGAGTATCCATATGCTCACACTGATGTTAGAGTTCTACAAACATAGACACAAGGAGTATGGAGAATGCCAGCTTATTGTCTGAAAGTGGAGCTAAATCATCTACTCTGTTTTTGTACACTAAAAAAGAGATGAACTAAGTAGAGGGTAGAAGAGCAAGACACAAGGATTTATCTGGTTCGGTCCAATCCCTTGACCTACGTCCAGTCCCCAAACTCTCTGGGATTTTCACTATCTCAATTGATTACACACTCTATACTCAATAGTAATTCTCTCACTAGAACTTACTCCCCCTTACAAGTTGCAATCAATGAACCCAATCACCAAGTCCCCTGACTTGTGATTCCTTTACAATAAATGATTTACAATCAATAAACTCTCTCTAAGAGTAGATAATGATAAACATTTGAAGCTTAATGTATCAACAGATACTTTATACAAGAAAACTCAAGAGTAGTTGGAGACTTGAATGATTTTCGTTTTCTATAGTCTTGGTTGTTGAGAGAAATTGAATGCTACTCTATTTATACTAAGAGAGCATTAAAGATCCGTTGCAAGCTCCATTATGACCGTTGGTGCATTAATCTTCTTTGTTGGAGGCATTTTGGAGTTTTTCTCTCTACTCTTCAATTAATCCGGTTGTACGACGAAGTTCGAGTTGACTTCTTGAGAATTAATCCATTGGAATAGCAACTCTTTTGGATGTGGTAGGTAGACGTTAATCCTTTGTAAGCGTGTGCAAAAGGATTTCCCAAAAGTATGCAACTTTCTGGGTTTAACATTTAATGTTCTGACAGCTTTTTGCTTTTGCTTTAAATCTTCCTTTAATCTCCTCTAAACAAGCTGAAACTCACTACCAAAGTGGTTAAACATAGCTGGGAATATCAGAGAATAATAATGACAAGTATTGAGATCAAACAAAGAAGTTTTCACAAATTCGTTCAATTTGATTTTCAAAACTCGCGACCAATACTTGAGTATGTTCTTCAATACTTGAGTATGTCCTTTGTGCACTAATGTGAATACTTGAGTATTCATCGAATACTTGAGTATTCATCTTCCGGAAGAAGGCACTACATGATTTGAGCGTTGGACAATTTCTTTAAGTAGGACCAATACTCGAGTATTGAAACCAATACTTGAGTATTGAACTTTTTATGTGAAAATAAGTTTAAGTCCAAAACTTCAATACTTGAGTATTCAAATCAATACTTGAGTTTTCAAAATATTTGAAAAAGAGCCAAGCTCTATGTATGCCCAATACTCGAGTATTCAACTCAATACTTGAGTATTGAAATGTTTGAAAACTTTGTGGAAACTTTTCCAAGTCAATACTTGAGTATTCATCTCAATACTTGAGTATTCAAATCACTTGGAAATAGCAAACCTTTATGTATGGCCAATACTCGAGTATTCAACTCAATACTTGAGTATTGAACTGTTTGAAAACTTTGTAAAAACTTTTCCAAGTCAATACTTGAGTATTCAAATCACTTGGAAATAGCAAACTTTTCTGTATGGCCAATACTCGAGTATTCAACTCAATACTTGAGTATTGAACTGTTTTCAATATTTGTGAAGTCTCTTTCATTTCAATACTTGAGTTTTCATTCCAATACTTGAGTATTCATAAACATGTGTAAAAAGTTGAAAACTTTGTTTGTCCAATACTTGAGTATTCAAACCAATACTCGAGTATTCACATGTTGGAATACTTTGGTGATTCTCTGTATAACCAATACTTGAGTATTCAAATGAATACTTGAGTATTGATAATTTTGCCTTTTTGTGAAAGAGTCTCTGTATGATCAATACTCGAGTATTCAAACCAATACTTGAGTATTGAACTTTTGTGAAAAACTTGGAATGCTCTCTGTGACATCAATACTTGAGTATTCATGGGAATACTTGAGTATTGCTCATTTTTGTGAAAAGGAGCCATTCACTGTCAACTCAATACTTGAGTATTGAAACCAATACTTGAGTATTGCTCATTTTTGTGAAAATGCACCATTCACTGTCAACTCAATACTTGAGTATTGAAACCAATACTTGAGTATTCACTTGACAATAAGTTTTTCAACTTATCAAAAACTCATTTTAATTTATGTTTACAATTGTCAGTTATCATCAAAACACATAGAGAACTAACATCTGACAGGTGCTGTTTGTGGGCTTCCAGTCAAACTGATCATACCCATCTTGCCCTTGAGTGGGGAAATAGGAATATGAGAATCTAAGATATAGGTTATCTTCTCAGAACGCAAAAATAATTTTTGCATTTCGATACTAGTCCTTAAAGTTTGGTCCAACTAACTTATTAACTAGTCCTTAAATAGAGTGAAATTAAAGTTTCCAGCTATGACTCAAATATTGAAAAACAAAAGATGGACTTATCAGCATTTCATGAATTTAATCAACCATATATGGAGACTTTTGAAACGTATATGGCCATCCCACTATTTTCTCTAGAATCAATGACCCTCGGTTAATTGATTTAGGGTCATCCTTCACAAGGATATCCGTAGTAGGCTAAGAGAATGATTTGAATCATTAGTTTCCGGTTGAGCCTGCAAAACTAACTTATCCAATGGGTTGATTTGATCAACAACATCTCCATGTCTTCTTTTAGATCATCAGGTTGATAACACCTTGTCACTTAGTATCACATCAATATATGATAACCTCGCATCTTTACCCTAAATGCATGGACCCGGCTAAGCCTGCAAACTACACATCTAGTCTAGCACAAACCATCGTCCTAAGTGTCATACATTTCGAATAGCACCATTACCCCAAAATGGTAGGTCTTAGCTGAGCTAGAGAGCACTACAATGTAGAAGGATTTAAGTGTTACCGATGATGGGAGGGAAACAAATGCCCTAGATAATTTTCCCTAAATATATAAACCTGGTTAAGCCTACATACTATAGATATAGTCTAGCTTAAGCCATCATTTTAAGTGTCATACACTTTGAATGGCACCGTTACCCAACGAAATGATTGGTCTTAGTTGAGTTAGAGAGCACTACAATGTTGAAGGGTTTTAATCACCATCGATGATAAGAGGTAAACGCACTAGATAATTTTATGAGGGTTCATTTCTTTCTCATCCTTATTAACTAACCAATAAAGCATTTAGTTAATTTTTATCTTGCATGCATAATTAGACATACAAATAAAACAACTATCATATAGTTCAATTTTAAACGGCTTGTATCTATCATACATGCTAGTCGTATGGTGATCGCGTTTACTACTATCATGCATACTAGTCGCATTAATGCTATGCATAATAATAAAATTATTTTGTGGATCACTATTGGGCCTAAGCCTACTAACTCTGACACATTGGCACTAATGTACAATACAACATATACATATACAATAATACCTAGATATTTCATCAAGAACCCACATCGAATGCTCGAAAATGATGTTATATAACAATGTTTTCAGACTCACAAATTAGAGTGTGAGAAAGGGTTTAACTATTGTGATATACTAGGGTTTGTTGGTTTTGGCCATTGGGAATTATATTTGAGCTTCCAAACATCAAAGTAAGTGTTTCTAATTTTATTTTTACCTTTTTTCTTTAGATTTTCATATTTGGGGATTTTGAAATCTTAGGGTTTTGGAGATTTTCAAAATGGGATATGAGTTCACCGAGTCTTTTGGGTTTAAATGAGTTAGATATAGTATGTTAAAGGTTTAATTGGTTTGGTTTTGTTAGATTTTGAGTTATATGAGATTATAAGTTTGGATTGATATTTGGGGCATAGATTGTTATGATTTTGATAATGTGATGGTTTGAGGAGTGGTTTGATGATTAGGTTATGCTTCTATGAATTTAGATTGAAGGATTATTTGGTTTATGTTGCTAATTTATAAGAGATTGAGCTATGATTAATTGGTTCAACTAGTAAGGGGTTGTACCAGTTTATCCAGAAATTTCAAGTTTGAGCTTTATAAATGGAGTAAATCACCAAGAGGGGGGGTGAATTGGGGATTTTAAAAATTCTTTTCTAATTACTCTGTTTTTGAACACTAAAATAGAGTAGTGCATAGTATGAGAAGAAGAAGCAAGACACAAGGAATTTATACTGGTTCGGTCCAACCTCTTGACTTACGTCCAGTCCCCAGACACTCTGGGATTTCACAAACTTAAATGATTACACACTCTGTAACTCTTAGAGTAATTCTCTCACTAGAACTTACTCCCCCTTACAAGTTGTAATCAAATATCCCAATCTCCAAGTCCCACGATCTGGGATTCTTACAATGAATGATTTTCAATAAATGAACTCTCTCTAAGTGTGGATAAGAATAATCAATGAAGTACAGAATGTATCAAAAGATACTTTATGCAAGAAAACTCAAAGTAGTTGGAAACTTGAATGATTTTCGTTTTCTGCAGATTAGTTGTTGAGAAGAATTGAATGCAGCTCTATATATACCAAGAAAGCATTAAATGACTGTTGTAATCTTCAATGTGACCGTTGCCAGCATTAAGGAAGGATTAGGTGAAGCTTTGGTCTTCTTCTCTCTCTACCCTTTGCTTAATCCAGTTGCACAGAAGTTTATGGTTGACTTCTTGAATATTAATCCGTTGGAAGAGCAGCTATTGGATGAGGAAATGAAACATTAATCCCTTTGCAACGTGTGTAGAATGTTTGTCCAAAAGGATGCAAGTTTTCTGGACTTTGCATTTAATGTGTTGACGTTACTTTTTGCTTTTGTTCAAATCTCCGTTTAACATCCTCTTAATCATCTGAAACTCACTAACAAACTGATTAAACATAGTTAGGAATAGTAATGAGTGATGATAAGAAGTATAAAGATCAAACATGAAGATTTCACAAATTCGTGCAATTTGATTTTCAAACATGGCGACACAAACTCGAGTTTGTTCTCACAAACTGGAGTTTGCATAAGGCCAAACTCGAGTTTCCAGATCCTAACTCGAGTTTCCTTCTTCCAGAGAAAAATGTCGCAAGTTGAGTTTTGAAGCACATTTTGAAACATTGAGCAAACTCGAGTTTTGGACTCTTATAGTGAAAACATGTTTATGTCCAAAAGTTCAAAACTGGAGTTTCCAATCTTAACTAGAGTTTTCAAAGTTACTGAAAAGAGCAAAGCTCTCTGTAAGGCACAAACTCGACTTAACTAACCCAAACTCGAGTTTCCAAATAAAATTGAAAACCTTTGAAAATCCTTGCCAAGTGAAAACTGGAGTTTATAAAACAAACAGGAGTTTTCTCAAAGTGGGTAAAACATGATAACTCTCGTCAGCGCAAACTCGAGTTTTCTAAACTTGAGTTTCCTCAAAACTTTGGAAAACATATAAAATGTTTGGCCAAGTGCAAACCGGAGTTTGTCAAAACAAATTGGAGTTTGCTTAGGATGAAAAACATTTAGACTCTCTGCCAAGCCCAAACTCGAGTTTTGAAAACACAAACTCGAGTTTGGTCAAGTTCACAAAACTTGACAAAACTCTTTATTTGGCGCAAACTAGAGTTTTCTTAAGTTCAAAACTTTGGGAGCTCTCTATATGACCAAAACTCAAGTTTACAAAACCCAAACTCGAGTTTCCTCATAAGAGAAAACTTTAACAAATTTTCTGGTAGATGAAAACTGGAGTTTTGTATTCTTTGGCAAATATTGAAGTGTCTCTGTATGGTACAAACTCGAGTTTGTAAACCTAAACTCAAGTTTGTCTTAATGTGAAAAACTTAAGTACTCTCTGTGTCTTGAAAACTCGAGTTTGCCTCAGCAAACTGGAGTTTTCTTTAGCTCATAAAATTGAGCTACTTTCTGTTAAGTCAAACTCGAGTTTTGCTTCCAAAACTCGAGTTTGCCTTTGACAGTAAGCTTTTCATCTTACCAAAGACAAACTTCAACTTGTGTTTACAATTGTCAATTATTATTAAAACACATAGAAAACTAACAAACTTTGAAAACGTAGCAGTGTTAAATACTTTGTGGTAGACCTTTATTGCCCTTGAGGTCTTATTTGACTCAATCCGGATTAGTCTAGACCCCCAATAAATCCTCCAAATAAAGAGGATGTAGGTCCATTACACATAATACTTCATGTAGAAAAAGAAAGGGGGGGGGGGGATCCATGTGTTGGCTTTGCCTTTCCATATCAAAAGTGGCAATTTCCTTGCACCAATCAGGGTCTTGTTCCAACCATGTGCAAGCCAAAACATGCACTTCACTCTCTGCTCATTCCATTATATTGCCTTTTATATGTGGCTTTATGGATGTCAACCCAACGAAGCCTCACTTGCTTCCATATATAATAATAATAATAATTTGTTACTATTCACTTTACAGGACACATTTTAAGTTTTTATTTATTTATAAAAAGACAATTTTATTCAAAGTATTTATATTAAAAGCATCTGAAATTCAAAATTATCCTATAGTTTAAGATTATATCTCATTTACAAAAAAAAAAAAAAAAAAAAAAAAAAATCATCTAAGGCAAACAATTCAGAAAAATTTTGAATAAAGAATTCCAAGACAAAATTTTTATCGGACAACTTTTTTGAAAAATTCAAGTTTATATATAAAAGACCACCGACTACAACGTGAGGGAGAGAGCAAGGTTGGTGTTCAAAGGATTAAATACGCAATTAGTTGAAAAATGAAATAGAAAGCACACCCACAGTCAAACAAACACAGAATTTCATGTTTGGAAATATTTAATAATTTATTCGTATTCTCATGAAGTAAAAAATTATTAAATTTCAAGTTAAATTATTTAATATATTCAGGTAAAAACTTGACGGCTAAGCAAATACTATTTACTGTACATTGTTTAAAAAAGTATTTAGATAAAAATAATTATTACATAAAACTTAGAAACTAACTCAACTATCAGCACATTGAATTATTTGCAATAATTAATCATCAATGCTATATCAGCATCGAAAATGAACTTCATAACTAACACATAACAGCAACGTTTAGTATATAATAAAAAATTGAGTAAAGTATTAGTGTTATTCATAATTTAATAATTATACTTTTTCAGTTTTTTGCATTGTTTATACATTTTAGTCAAAATACGTAGAGTTACTAATTTGAATCATCCGTACGTAAATAATCTCCCAATAGCTCCTAAAATTTCGTTGATAAATTTCTCAAATATTATTTGTAAATAATAACTTATTATCATTATATAATTTATTTGCATATGATATAAAAACTTTAAGAAATCATATTGTTTAAGAGTAGTGAATAATTTAATTTATTACTGGAACTGTAATCGGGCAAAAAAAAAATTATTACTGGAAATTCTTGCTATTTAGAGCTTCATTAATTTTAGATAAAAAGAAAAATGTTAATTTTTTATTAGCTCAAGTGATGAAAATATAGTGGGGGTAGGTAACAAAAACAATGAAATATCTATTTGTACATGACCACATATAATTTTTTTAAAGAAAATGACAATGAGATCCCAAGAACTATAAAAAAAAAATAGTAAAAAAGTCTCAACAGAAATTCACATAGGGACTTTTTTGATATTATTTGTATTGAAATAAAATCCAGATTTTTAACTTTTGTTGTGAATATAGTTTTTTTACGAATTTGTGAATGACCTTTGTACGCTTAGGGACGAGTTTAAAACAAAATCTAGGTGTTTAAATTTTGTTGTGAATATAGACTTCTTTGTTGTGAATATAGTTTTTTTACATTTGTGAATAAGCAACTTTTTTAAATTTTGTAGTGAATATATTACTTCACGTGTTGTAATACAAATAATATCAAAAAAATCCCTAAGGACTTTTTCGATATGTGAATTTGTTGGGACTTTTTTATTATTTTTTATAGTCGCTTAGAACCGATTTGTAATTGTCCTATTTTTTAATGGTTGAGAATGAGGGTCTTGTTGATATATATATGTATATGTATTATTTTGAATTTAGATCCTCTACTTGAAGTCATCTCTCCACAGGAAATGATCCTAAATTAGTCATAAGTACAAAAATAGAATGTTGAAATGTTTGTAATTTTATAAAATTGGCCTAATTATTTTACATCCCTGTGCTGGTGGTCAGTGGCCGACTGGCAAGGAGATTGGGGATTTTATTTTTATTTTTTTAAAAAATAAGGTACAATTCTTTGAAATTATTAATATTTCAAAATGACTAGAATGGGATTTTGAAATTGGGTAGCCATTTATTATGAATTTTCAAAATATTAAAGAAACCATATTTATTTTAGAAATATTGAATTATTAAAAAAAATATAATAAAAAAAATATAAATAATAAATATATGTTTAATTAAAAGATTTAAAATATTATCAAAATAAAATTAGTATAAATTTTTATAATAAATTTATTATAAACGATTTTTTAGTAATATATCTAGAAATACCTTTAGTAAAATATAAAGGAAATATGTTTAATTTACATTTACTCCAGCATTTTTTTTATCTGTCACCTTGGTCAAGATAAAATGGCAAGCCACCTCCCCCAGAGTCAATCGGAAGCACAAGGAATCATCCCCTACACTCACAAGTCACATCTCTCTCTCTCTCTCTCTCTCTCTCTCGCTCGCTCCCCCGCCAGCTCCAGCTGTTTCCTTCCCCACTACTTTCTTTTACCCCTCTCTCCTCCATCTTTATATATCTCCTTCCTCCTTCTTCTCCCTCCACCACCACCACATACATTCCCCATTTCTCTCTCTCTGAATTCCTCTGCTTCAGGTCAGTCTCTCTCTGCTTCTTTTGCTCTCTCTCTTCATAGTTCATTTGCCTTTTCTCTTTTCGTGTGCTTTTTTATGGAGCTTCTGAATCTGCTTGTCTAGCTAGATCTGTGTCTTTTTTAGCGTGGGTTCATGTGCATTGTGTCGCTGCTTGCTTCACTGCTCTTTACTGTTGGTACTTTGCTGTTTTTATTTGACTTGGATTTTCCTAGAAACTTCCTGGGAAATTGTGCTCGTAGTGGATTCGATTTGCGTGATTGAGGAATTATAATAATTAACCATTGACCAACCCTCTCCTTGTGTTTCTGATCTCTCTCTGTCTCTCCGTCGTAGCGGCTGGGTCTGTAGAGCTAAGAATCGAGCACATTTAAATCTTCTTCTCTTTCATCGGATCTGCATTTGCTTTACTTTCTTTTTCACTTTTTCTATTTTCGTTGCTCGGCATTTGGATTTCCTTGCTTTGGTTCGTATCATATTCTTAGATCTTATCTTACTCTGCTCTAATAATGCTCTTCTGCACTCTCGCTTTTCTAAGATCTGGTTTTGCCAGTTTTGTTACTCTCTTTAGTAACAAAAATTAAGGGTTTGTTCTCTGTAATGCCCTTTAATTTAGAGATTGTATTCGCTTTTGGATTCAAATTGATGTTTATTTAACTCAATTTTTGCACTATCCGATATTTTCCATGAAGTCTATACTGTATTGCAGAAAATCATACTTTGGGTCAGTTGAACTTCTAGTTTGGCTCTGCATACATCATTTTCTTTCAATTTACTCCATTGATTTTTTGGGCAAAACTTGAAAAAAGAAAAGACTCATTTGATTTAATCATTCTGTTTCATTTTCTTCCAATTGCAGCATCAAATTTAACAATGTGACATAGTTAATTTACAGTTTTATTTGCCATATATACTGGTAACATTCTAGAGCTCTTGTGCTACAGGAATTTGGAGACACTAGTCATATTTCTTCTGCATAAACATCATTTTCTTACAATTTAAACATTCTATTTCGTTTTTCGTCCAATTTTAACATCAAAACAGTGTATTGAAGTTAGTTGACAGTTCAATTCAGATTTTTCATACTGTTTACATTCTAGACGTCTTGTGTTACAGGGATTTGGAGAGGCTAATCATATTGTTAAAATGGAGGTTTTCAAGATCCTCACGTTTAGCACTACCCTGCTGCTTCTTTTGTCACCGGCATTTGGCAAAACTAGCAAAGCTAGCCCACCGTCACTGAGCCCCACCCCGGCACCGGCGCCAGCACCGGACTTTGTGAACCTCACCGACCTCCTCACAGTGGCCGGCCCATTCCACACCTTCCTCGGCTACTTACAATCCACAAAAGTCCTTGACACCTTCCAAAACCAAGCCAACAACACAGAAGAAGGTATCACCATCTTTGTACCTAAAGATGGTGCCTTCTCATCCCTCAAGAAGCCTTCACTCTCCAAACTCACGCCAGACCAACTCAAACAAGTCATTCTCTTCCATGCCTTGCCTCATTTCTATGCCCTTGCTGACTTCAAGAACCTCAGCCAAAGCAGCGCCTCAACCCCAACCTTCGCCGGCGGCGATTACTCTCTCAACTTCACTGATGACTCCGGCTCCATCCACATCAACTCTGGATGGTCTAAAACAAAAGTGAGCAGCGCTGTTCACTCCACGGACCCGGTGGCCGTGTACCAAGTTGACAAGGTCCTTCTTCCTGAAGCCATTTTTGGGACTGACATTCCTCCAACTCCCGCTCCTTCACCAGCTCCTGAGATAGCTCCTGCTGCTGATTCACCAGATGCAAAATCTGCAGATACCAAGTCTTCTAAATCATCTTCTCCATCATCTTCACCTGATAAGGCTGCTTCTCACAGGATTATCTTCAGTTTGGGCAACTTTATTGTGGCAATTTCCATGGCCATCATGGTTGTGTTCTTGTGATGATGTTGATGATTATGAGTGGGGAAGGCGGCGATTTGTTGAATCTTTTTCCATTAATTTAAAACAATTCTATTGTGTCTGTATATCTGGGATCACATGACCATGTTGCAATTTGCTGCTTTGATTTTAATTCGTTTTTTTTTTTTCTTTCGGTTGAACATATGCGACGATATTATTGAATTATATTATGTAAGAGGATGTGATTTTTCAATTATGATGTTAGTTTTTTCTTTGGTCTTAATATAGCATGTGGTTGTCACGTTATTTTTATGCGGCAACAGCTATGTTATTTACATTTACATCTCCTGATATGTTGACTATTTAGCATGGGAGGTTTAAATTCCTATAAATAATTTTAAGGGTTAAAGGGATTTCTATTGGCGAAGTTTGCCGAGGCGTCCCAAGACTTGAAGTTTTTTTGGGGTTGAAAAGTAGGCGTAACGATTACGTTTTGGGGGCCCGTCAGTCCACTGGCGTAGTTAGTTGGCCAGATTAGTTGGCCGTCAACTTGGATGGAATCGACGTGGCACTGACAATATGACGTGGCGATAGCGTGGGACGGCGTGTGGCGGCCGACTAGGAATAAAAAAATTCAAAAAATTCAAAAAATTGGAAAAAAAATCAAAAAATTAGGAAAAAATTGATAAAAATAAAAAAAATTCGAAAAAACTTAAAAAAAATTCAAAAAATTGGAAAAAAAAATCAAAAAATTAGGAAAAAATTGATAAAAATAAAAAAAAAATTGAAAAAACTTAAAAAAATTCAAATAATTAGAAAAAAAATTCAACAAATTAGGAAAAAATTAAAGGGAAAATTCCAAATAAATACTATTTGAATTTATGATTTGAATCTGTTGAATTTGTAAATACTATTTGAGGGATATGCAAATTCGGGTCAAATTACCCTTTTACCCTTTAGTGTAAAATAAATAAAATAAAATAAATTGTGACATCCTAAAATTTGAGTTTAGGATATTAAAAATATTATAAGGAATAAATTATAGGAAATTTAGCCCGATAAATTAAAAGGTTAATATTTGGAAGTAAAGGCATATTTTCCCGTAAAAATTAAAATTATTCCCAATTATTTGTCCTTAATTTTTACGGGAAAATATGCATTTACTTCAAATATTAACCTTTTAATTTATCAGGGCTAAATTTCCTATAATTTATTCCTTATAATATTTTTAATATCCTAAACTCATATTTTAGGATGTCACAATTTATTTTATTTTATTTATTTTACACTAAAGGGTAAAAGGGTAATTTGACCCGAATTTGCATATCCCTCAAATAGTATTTACAAATTCAACAGACTTCTGGGGGCTGTACAAATTCAAATAGTATTTATTTGGAATTTTCCCTTTAATTTTTTCCTAATTTGTTGAATTTTTTCTAATTATTTGAATTTTTTTTAAGTTTTTTCAAAAAAAATTTATTTTTATCAATTTTTTCCTAATTTTTGATTTTTTTTTCCAATTTTAAGTTTTTTCAATTTTTTTTATTTTTATCAATTTTTTCCTAATTTTTTTTAATTTTTATTCTAGTCGTCACGTCATCTTGTCGGTGCCACGTCATCGCCACGTCAAGATTCCATCCAAGTTGACGGTCAACTAACGGTCAACTAATGCGGCCAGTAGTGTCGAGCGCTCCCAAAACGTAACGTTATGTCTACTTTTTTCCCAAAAAACTTTCGTCTTGGACGCTTCCTCCAAGGGAACAAGCTTACGTAGTCTTTGGCTTAACCCTAATTTTAAATTATAGTTGGAGTAGTAGATTGTAAACTTCAATAAAAAATTAATTTTAATTATGAAATCATAAATAGGTTTTCTGCTGATGGTTTATAGGTTTTCCAATCGAATGCGTTCTGTTTTCATCTATTCAGTTTTTCAAGAGATGGGTCGATAATAATAACGTAATCAAATATTTTAATGAAGGAAAAGTTGTCTCACCAAATCATTTTTTTGAAATCATAAAAAATAAAATACAATATATAACATTTTAAACTCTTTTTAAAATGGATTTAGATCCTCTTAGTTTTTTTGCGATTTTACCAATGGACGAATTCTAGATCACTTGTGCAACTGAAAAATTGAGCCTTGAAACCATACTTTAACACATTTCAAAAGGATTATTATTATTATTTTTTGATAAAATATACTTTTAGTTCTTTAAATTTTACAATATATATGCCTTTGGTCCATTAACTTTAAGAGTATACTTTTGATTTTATATTTCTAACACAGTTAATCTTACTAATAGAAAATGTTAACACATCAAACTCAAGTTATGGTTATGTAGCTGACAAAGCATATATAAGTTTTAATTTTTTTTTTATATAATATATTTCGATTATTGAACTAAAATAAACAAATTGCTGCAAATGAAATCAAGGTTTTGATATTTAGATTATTAAACTAATATATTTATGAGGTTTATACTTCTCATGTTGCATAAGAAGAAGAAGATTCTTACCCACACATGAAATAGTGGGACCCACATCTTTTATATATATATATATATTTTTTAAAAAAAAAAAAAAAAAAAAAAAACTCAAGCACGGAAATGGTGGGACCCACATCTTTTTGTATCTATGACATGACGATACACTTCTCCTACAACATGAGAAGTGTATTTCCCTATATTTATATTATTAAACTAAAATTTTCTTAATACAATCATGGTTTTGCTATTGACTAGTACTTCATTAGGATTTTATATATTTTTCAATTTACACTTATTTTAAATTTAAAATAATAGTATGTAATTATACAATCCGCACTTAAGTTTACACAATCATAACTTGAGTTTGTTGCATCATTAATTTCCGCTAGCAACATTAACGGTATTAGAATTATAAGACAAAACGTATACTTTATAAAATTAAATGACTAAAAGTATACCTCATGTAAACTTAAAAGACTAAATAGTGTTATTTTTTAAAATATAAAAGAAAATAGTAATATGATAACTTTAGGGAAAATCCTATTAAAAATCAATTAAATTACTCAAATTCTAAATTAGATCGCTGAATATAACAAATTATCAATCAAGTCATATGAAACAAAGAGGGATTTAAAAATTGAGTCAGATTGCCCTCACGCCTCTTAGTTCCAATCGTTCTACATTTCATAATTTTATCCTTTTTATAAATAAATTATTTTGAGTCATCAATTAATTATCTTATGTGTATTCTTTTTAAAAAAAAAAATGTGAGGAAAAAAGTATCCGCCCAAGATTTCTTTAACCTCACCGTCTGAAAAAGCCATGTCACTATACATATAAAAGAAACCAAAAGTCTTCTTGACTTCAAGACTTTTTATTTAGAATGTTCGATCCAGTGCTAAACTAAAATTAGATTCATAGTTTTATTGGGGTGAAAATGTCATTAAAGTATTAATAAGCCAACAATGTAATTATTACTAAATGAAAAAATTATGAGAGCGGCAGTATATTTGTGTGAAAAAGATTATTAAAATGTCCATTATGTCCTCGGCATAACGTTGAGAAAATTTGTATATAATAGGATCAAACTCACCGGAGATTTCTGCAATTAGTTCAACTCTGCAACTATGTGCGTCGATATTCATGAAGGCGAATCGGGTACTGAAGGATCCATCGGCTTCTGGAACTATATACATGGTGATTAATTATTTATTGTCCTTTATTTATATTTTCTTTAGTAATTATGTTGAAGAAATCATAGGCTGATGATGTTTTATTTTTTGGAAAATTAAAAAAAAAAATACTATTTGAATTTTAAAATCTCAAATAGGTAATGTTTCAATAAAACAGGTTGTCTATTGCTTTACTGTTTTGATTAATCCTATTATTGTTGTTGTTAACAGAATTTTAAAATTTAAGTAGTATTTTTCTGTCAATTTTTTTTTTTCTATCGAATACTCATATGATATTGATGACTCAAAATAATTTATTTATAAAAAGGATTAAATTATGAAACATAGAAAGCTTAGAGACTAAGAGGCATGAATGTAATTTAACCCTATTTCTAAATTCCTCTTTGCTTCATATAACCTGATTGATAATTTATTAAGTTTAGTTAACCAATTTAGAGTTTGAATAAGGGTAAAGGAGCAAAAATTCACATGTGCTTTACCCTCGGGAGCGTCAAGCACCATATGCTTTTTTTGGGAACAAAAATACACACGTGGTTACCATTTTGGAGCAAAAGTCACACCCCACCTTTAATTCAACAAACGTAGTGGGTGTCGGCGCCATTATGGATAACAAGCGCGTACTATTGGCTGGTGGTTCAGTATGTGTTGGGTCCGCAGGCCGATTAGAGACTTCAGAAGAGTCTACGCCGGGAAGAGACAGAGATAATGATGTGGGAGGGTCATTGGAAGATGACGTAGTTTCTACGGGTGGTAGAACGCCGCCGGTTCTCAAGACAGGCTGATAGACTTGAGAAGAAGATGCCACGGGAAAACTGGACTCGCTCACATCCGATCCAAAACGGGCTGCCCGGCGTGGGTGGGTTCATGCAAAGGCCAGTGGAGACAGGTACAGCGACGCCGGCACTGACCAACCTCTTGAGCGGCTGCGAGCTGAAACTGTCATCGAATCCACCAATAGCGCCGACGTCATCGTTCATCATGAATGAACACTTGCGCTTCAAGGTAGAGTTCCAGTTATTCTTGATGGCGTTATCGGTTCGGCCGGAGAGTAGGTGAGCGATGGTTGCCCATTTGTTGCTGAAACGAGCATGAGCCCTGATTATGGTCTCATCCTCATCGGGCATGAATGCCCTGTGCTCAACCTGAGGGGAGAGTTGATTGCACCAGCGAAGCTTGCAAGACTTGCCGGATCGACCGGGAATGAACTTGCTGATCAAGACGGTGCAACAAAGACATAACAGACGTTTGTTGAATTAACGGTAGGGTGTGACTTTTGCTCCAAAATGGTAACCACGTGTGTATTTTTGCTCCCAAAAAAAGACATATGGTACTGGGCGTTCCTGAAGATAAAACACATGTGTATTTTTTCTCCTTTACCCTTTAAATAATTCAACCGTTTTTTGATATGATTTTGTCATAACTTTATGCCAATATATAAGTTAAAATCGTATGTTGGTGTATCTGGATAACTTGGTAAATTAGCTGTACTGATTTTAATTTTTTTTATGGACATGTGTTATTATCTATCTACATGTGCATCAGAATGTGATTTTTCATTAAAATATTAGTGTTGTTATAAAATCATGTCGACTCCATGTTATTACATAAGTGGTGACAGATGTGCTGTAATTATCAGTATTGGTGGTCCTATTTTTTTTTTAAATAAATAAATAAATAAATAAATATATATATATATATATATATATATATATATATATATATATATATATATATATATATATATATAAAACATCTAATTTCATTAAAATATGTAACTTGTTCTTTATTTATTAGTAAAGCACTTGATACAGCTAGATCTAAAGTACAGAAGTAACCCCTTGACTCCTTGAGGCATGATGAGACTGACTAGCTAACCGAACCTATAATGTTTAGAAGAAATTGTATTCACAAATCTATACGTCATAATAATGACTTTAAGAATCTTGAATAATAATATTTGTGAAGTTGACATCAATATTTTATTAAAATATGTAAATGGTAATTTAAAAATAAAAACATATAAAATAATTTCAGTTCTTTTCAGAAATTTAAAATTTAAAAATAATTATTATCATTTATGTGTTTTGAAACGTCATTTAAAAACATTTTATGTGCCTTTATCAAATTTTTAAAAAAAAAATCAGGTAAATTTTTTTAAAAAAAATCAGGTAATTTTTTTTTTAAAAAAAAAAAACATTTTATGTGTGTTGTTTATAATTAATTCCCTCGGTCACTAGAATTATCTCACCTCTTTATTTAATATTTTTTTCGGATTGTTTTGTGTTGGGGTCTAGCGAGGGAAGGCAATCCATGTTTCTACCTTCATTCTTTTTTTTAAAAAAAATAAAAAGTAAATCATACTAGTAATAGAAGATAATGTATACCAACGAAGTTGGCACAAGTAGTAAGCGGTTTATGTCGCTTAAACAAGGTCTCGAGTTTGAACCATATGAATGTAAAAAAGCTCCGCTGGGAGACTCACCCACCATAGTCAAATGCGCGATCCAGTCAGATCCAGATTAGTCATAGCAAAACTCTGGAAATCTGATAGGCAACAACAACAAAAGAAAGAAAGAAAGAAGATAATGTACATTATAGAGCCTTTACTATTAAAGGACAAGATGGACAGAAATTAAAAAGCCTACCAGGAAAATAAAAGGATTAACTGTTGGATATGATTAGTTTTGATGATGACAAATATAACTGTCCAATATTAAGAGCAAATTCTTTAATGTCAAATATAGTTTGTATAATATATTTATCCCCTACATTGACTAACTACTATATTTAATATAGATCAGCCCAAGTTGAATTATAGAGAATAATCAAGAAAAGAGATTGAAGAAAGAAGAACTTATTAAATATTATGAGAATATCAATATTCAAGTCTCTATTATCAAACAGAAATTAGAACGGCTCAATTCGGAGTTAAAATAAGCAAGTTCAAGCTTTCTGATGAATAGTAGTTTGCTACAGTGAATTGCTATAGTTCCAGCTCCTATTCTCACACAAAACAGGGTCTTACTCGAGTAACATTGTTTTTCAGCTATTCTTTTCAACTCTGTTTCACGTTTTACTTGGGCAAGCTCTGGTTATTCGATGATATCTCCTAAACCAGAAGTCTGATTTGTGAAACCAATTTTGTACGAAACTAGACTCCCAATTCGTCATTTTGACATATAATTCAAGCCCAAAGGAGTTCAGATGAGAGAACTATGAATTTTTAGAATTTGCCACTGAAATTCACACCATATAGCAAACCAAGCTTCGGTATTTTGAGTGTATCTCACAAATGAAAAATCCAAATGAGCTAAAACTGGTGCCATTTGAAACTAGACTCAAATATCTTTTCAAAAACATCAAGATCATAAAAATTAAAGATCAATTGAAGGATATATGATGTTTTGAAGTTGACAGTCAGTTCAGGATGTTGCAAAAATGATGGTCAAGAACAACCTCCATTCATTTGATTATAACAGACAGAATACAATGAGTTTGGAGCTGATTCTTTTTGCATTGGAAAGATGACTTAAAGATATTTTTGGGCATAGGTCATTTTCCAAATTTGAAGCTATTTTGAAAAGCATATGTTCACTGGAAATTGACCCTTGTACTGCCAATGCTTTTGAGTTTTGAAAGTCAATGGAGTTTGATATTTGCACAAGATCTTGGTTAGCAGCTTGACATTCAAAGATAATTACTCAAGCACAGATGCAAGCTTACTCGAGTAGAGGGTGATACCTACTCGAGTAATGTCGAAGGAGCCACTGCAATGAGTAAAGTCATTTATGTGTTACTCGAGTAACAGACCAACAGTACTTGAGTAATATCGAGACAACCAACACGGAGGAATCAAACTGATATATATACTTGAGTCAGGTCAGTCTATACTCGAGTAATGTTGAGATCCTCACTTGCACTGGAAAAATAGATATTGTTGCGCAAAATTTCTACATATCAGAAGTCTCTCATACTCGAGCAGATAAGTGTTGTACTCGAGCAAGTTCATTTTTGTTAAAACTCTCTGAGCTCTTTCAGCTGTATACTTGAGCAGGATATAACTTATACTCGAGCACACCAAAGAGTGTACTTGAGTATGAGTTTTCTCTTACTCGAGTAATATTGTTCCAAAGCTCCTGTTCTGAATTGCTGAGATGATACTCGAACACATGAGATGGTTACTCGAGTATGGTACTCGAGCAAGAACATATGCATACTCGAGTATGATGAAACTATTAGCTCTCTATAAAGGATTTTTGAATCCTTACTCGAGTATTCAAGCAAGACTACCCGAGTACAGTTCTTCGGCACCTGAATATCTTCGCTGTTACAATAATCGTAAAATTGAATATTTTGATTACCCATTAGTTTCTGTTTAAATTCTACTCAATCTTACTTACAATATTACTAATCATCTTTTTGAGTGAGTTACAGATATTAACGAATGATTCAGTAGTGAATGGCTGAAAAGCAACAACGTCTGTCAGAACATTAAATGTTGCTACAGAAGCTTCAACGGCTATTTCTAACAGTCACCCAACAGTCAAATTTTCACAACGGTCCAAACACAATTGCCTATAAATTGCGAAGTCTTCAAACCGAAAGGGAAGACAATTGATGAATGACTCGACGAAGCCAACGAAATGATTTTACTACTTCACCGTCGATATGTCAATACACGCTTAACTCATATACTCTCTGTTTCTCAATGTTTATATAGTTTACAGTAGAGAGTGAGATGATCGAATATGTACTTCAGTTTTAATCATATTCACTTCTAAGATAGAAGATTCCACTACTAGAAAAAGCCAAATTTGCGACGGAATTTGCGAGGGAAAAAAATTCCGTGGCAAAAATTGGTAAATTTGCGAGGGAAAATATTTTCACTCGCAAAAAGGTCAATTTTGCGAGGAAAAATATTTTCCCTCGCAAAATGGTGATTTTTGCGACGGAAAATGATTTCCCTCGCAAAATATGCCCATTTTGCGAGGGAAACCAAGTTCCCTCGCAAAATGGCGCAAAAAAAGTCACCTTACTTTTATGAGGGAAAATTGATTTCCTCACAAAAACCTTCCATTTTACGAGGGAACCATGGTGCCCTCACAAAATGAGGCTAAAAGTCATCTTTTTGCGAGGGAACCTCGCAAAAATCCTCCATTTTGCGAGGGAAAGTTGGTTCCTCGCAAAATACCTTCCTTTTTGCAGTAAATTTGCGATTTATTCCCTCTCACGTTCGCCCCTCACGTCTGCCATTTTCAGCCCTTAGGTACGCCTCTCTCCCTCGTCCGCCTCAGATTCGCCGGTTCTTCTCGGTCAAGCCCCAGCAAATCGGTTCGTGAGCAACCGTGGTCGACCTATTCTACTCCTCCCCCACGGTCCGCCGCTCTTCCTTTGGATTTGTCCCCTACTCCGACGTCGCGAACTCCCATTAAAATTCCTAAACCCCTCTTTCTCCTTCATTCTCACGCGTGCCGTCCCCTCCCTCTACACTCTTCCTCTCATCGCTGTCCGTCCTCCCCCACTGTCGCCTTGCAACATAAATCATTGATTTCAATCCAGAAACAGGGAGGGAAAGAAAGATAATTTCAGGAGATGGGAAGAGCCTTTGTTTATGTGATTCTCGGAGGAGGAGTCGCTGCTGACTATGCTGCTCTTTAGTTCGTTAAGAGAGGAGTTTCCCAGGGTGAACTTTGCATAATTTCTGAAGAACCGGTAAGATGTTTTTGTTTCTCTCTTCGCTGCGCTCGTGTCTTTTCTGCACTTATCCGTCTCCTTCATATTTTCCCCAAATTCCCCTAGATACGGGACGTACGAATGTATAACTATTGCTTTATATATGGTGATTCTTACAATTTGGAATCTGATTCTGGACTTTCTGTTGTGTGTGGGGAATTAGAATATATACTTATTGTTTTATGCGTATCGAGAATAAATGATGCTCTGTTAGTTTAAACCTTATGCCTGCAGGATAGAGATGCATTCATATGATAAAACATAAGGATTTCATAGTTCTTATGATTAAAAAATCAATTTGATTCATATATTTTGCCCTGACGTGCCAGGGGTGCAGGAGTGAACTGAATACCCCCTAGCAGGTTCAATTTCCCTGAAGGCAATTTCCCTATGTCCTGTGAAAAGCTTAAGCAAAAAAGTTTCTATGTGCCCATACTCTCTACTGAAGTTAGACTGCCAATTGTTTAGTTTCTTTAAAAAAAATTTTTTTTCATAAATTTTTGGGAAATAATGTGGCTCTGATATTTTAAACTTTAAGGCGAAAAAGAACATCCGGTTATCAATAACCCCTGATTAGTTTAGCCTTGCAAGAATTCTGCATTCAAGAAATGGTACCAAAAATTAATCTTGCTTGTTTATAGAGGTTTTGGCTTTAGCATGAAATGATAATTTGGGCGATCAGTTACAATCTGTTGGGTAGATGAATATTACTTGTTTAATTAATTAGCACTGACGTGCTGACGAACTCCAACAGATATCTAGATAGATTTTTCGGTAAAACATAGAATCATTGTTATATTTGCAGAATGCAGAGAAGTTTCAGTTGCTTTCAATTTGGACTATTGTAATTTTATTCTGAAAGCAGGATTTAAGCTTTGGGGAAAAGAAAGTCAAGAGCAAAGCCACCTCCCAAGAAACGGATGGATAAGCTTGATACTGTCTTCAGCTTCCCCTTCGAAACCGTTAACTTGGGGTTGTGCTCTTTGCATGCCTTCTAATCATTTGCAAATGCTTCTAAATGTGTCCTATATTATAATATCTACCTTTGAAATTGTATATTGATTTTGATAATTGTTTTTTTTTGTTCTTGTTACAATGATATGAAAAATTTATTAGGAGAAGCTTCTTGCAGGATATGCCAAGAGAGCTTCGATACTACCATCACAGGTACGTTCTAGGAGTTGTGTAAAGCATTTATGACATTAGCTCTAGTAAAGCTGTTTATTCAAGATAATATGCAGTTTTAGTTTTTATATGGCTATGTCCTCATTATTGTGGTTGTGTCTTCTATGTTCATTGATGTTTATGAAATTTAACTGTGGGAGACTCAAGAACTTGTTGGTTGCCTCTTCCGGCTTCTCTGTCTTAGCTTGTTTTTGTTGCTATACTCGAGATGTAAAAGGCTAAAAGAGTGACATGCTTAATACCTCTCCAGTGAAGGGACATTGTTCCAAAACGACACCATTCCAAGGAAAGCATGCCTTGCTGATCACGAGTCATAGTCACTGAATCCATTTCAGATATAGATGATATTGCGTTAGACTTAAATTTTATTGACGAGACCTCATTTTTTGTGCAACACAACTCTTTACTTAGTGACATGCTTTAATATATCTCCAGTGAAGGGACATCTTATTTTATTTTTTGGCATTTGTACATGATTCTTTATTCTTTATATCGTTAATGTTTTTGTGCTTTTTTGTACTAGTAAGTGATTTGAAGCAAAGTTTGCTTATATATCAGTCCAAAAGAAGTTATTACGATATTCAAGATTGTTCCATGTCTTTCTCAATGCCATTTATAATCTTTAAGCTAATAGAAGGGAAACTTGCAAGAAGAAAACCTGATTGCCGCCCCAGGGTATCTCTGGACTCTATATGCCTATATATCTATATACTCAAACAAGCAACATTGTCAGGAAGAGAGAGGGTGATGAAAGGGATATATTTGAAGTCTAGGTCTAGACTTTTTGTTGAGAGCTGATCAGATGATATTTAACCTTGAGAGAAGCTTTGGATTTCCAAAGGGGTTAATAAAGGAGGAATATCTGTCTGGACTTTGGCTACACAGCTTCAATAGTATTTGATTATTGTTTGGAGTATTATGGAGGCTCTTCCATGTTCTGCTATAATACATTTTCAAAATTGACAAATTACTTATTGCAATTTCCCATTTTTAAAATTTTGGTCCTTTTTCTCAATATGTCAGGACTTTCACACAAGTCAGTGGTCAGTGGCAAGACACCGATTCGATGAGGGAGGAGTTAGATGATTTACAGGTGCATAATTTTGGGACTTCTGTGTTTATGAAAGACAACAAGCTTTATGGTTTCCTGTATCATGGATGTATTCTTTTTCCTGATTGTTTTCAACCTTGCATGTCTTTTGATCTGAAAATTTCAAACAAAAAATAGGCTGCTTTGACTCCCCCATTTTTCTCATGTTATGTGCAGATTTTCTTGAGTACAAGGTGGGCTATCTTGTTGAATTTGCACGTTGAGATGTTCCGTGTGAACAAGTATCCTACTTTTTTGTGATGGGAGACAATTGTAACAACAACTATGATTCGCATGTGTGGTAGGTGTTTTAAATTCATGATTTCCCAGATTCATCATTTTAAACATGCTTTGTTTCGCCCCAATTGATGTTGTCATGTCATGAATATAACATTATAACTTATTCAAGGGGCCCTTGCCAGCAAGGAACATAATAGGCAGATCAGTTTTTCGGGATTGGCAGCCAAATAGGATTGGCAGCACAGCTTCTAGGAAGAGCTGTCCTGTTGAAAGTGACCCAGGCACTAGTTTAGCTTCGCAATCAAATTGCTTAGCCCATTTGAATTGTAAGATAATTTAATCAATATTGTTGTCATTCCATTATTTGTTGATTGTGTAAAAGGAATAGGACTTGTACTGGAGCAATTGTAATATTTTGTTTTTCCTATGTAAACTCTTATAATTGTTACAATTTATTTTTATGATATACAAGTCTTTTTATTTTCTAATTTTTTATATTTTGTGTAAATTTTTTTTTTCTGATTTTTTATATTTTTTTAAAAAATAAATTGAAATTTGCGAGGGAAAACCTTTTCCCTCGCAAACTTTTGGATTTTGCGAGGGAAATATGTTCCCTCGCAAATCATGGAATTTGCGAGGGAAAAATCATATTTGCGACGGAAAAGTGTTTTGCGAGGGCGTTTTTTGCGACGGTAATTGTTCCGCCGCAAATCATTTTTGCGACGGAAAATGTTTGTTTTGCGAGGGAATTTTTCCGCCGCAAAAAACAGTTTTTTTTGTAGTGTTCATTGTAATCATTTTATCTGAGAAATACTCAAGATTGGGTGATCTTGAGTGGGAAATCGATTGTATCCTTACAATGTGTAAGGGGGAGTATCTCGGTGAGAGATTCGGCTTCACAAGTGCCTGGGGTGAACTTGTGGGATTGTATAGGCTTATCTTGTGCCCGGATTAAACAAGAAGATAGTGGATTGAAAATCTTAAGTGGAGCTTAGGGACTGGACGTAGGTCAAGGATTGAGCTGAACCAGTATAAATCACAGTTTGCATATTCTCATCCCTTATCTTTTATATTTCCAGTATATGTTTATTTGAATATCTAACCATTGATTTAGAAGCCACACAAAAAATTTCAAAGTTCCAAATTTTTAATCTTTCACCCAATTCACCCTCCTCTTGGGTTCAGCTGATTCTTACATTAACTACTACTTGTATATAAGAGAACAAAGGGAGAAAAGTAGAAATATCTTCCAAAGGTCATCGCCTAATCTTGATATAATGGTTGGGCAATGTATAAGTTATTTTGTAGAAGCCACAATCTTCAAGTAACTTCAATACTTGCTACCTCCTTAAACAACAATGATATTGATATTAGGGCACTCAGTGTACAAGATTCTCACCATATGAGGTCTTAAGAGTGATAAATTATGCAGTCTTATCCTCAAAATTGGAGAGACTGTTCTCCAGATTTGAACATACAACCTCTAGATCACATAACAGTAACCTTACCGCTCAAGGTTTACCTCAACAATGCTATTAGTATATACAAGAAAAATATGCCCAATGGTATCCATTCTAATATTGGAGACACCCTAAATTATTTTATCCAAAAAAAAGAGGCTAGGATCATGAATGATGTAATGCCAGAGGAGAAGAAAGAAGATCTAACAAATCAACAGAGAGTGGACCTTAGACACTTGTAATTGAATCATTAGTAGTTGAAATAGTCAATCTTGTCTTAGTCAAAGTCTAGCCTAGGAGGATAACAATTCCTCTTAATGCATTTCAACATTTGTAAATTGCTTAGGTGGTTCCATTCTTCCATAAATTCGTATAGTTATTGTCCATATAGGACCCATTGTTGCCTTTGTAAGTTAGAAAAGTGTAAACTTTTGCTTGTTTCGGTTTTCATGTTTCATATTGCGAATTTAAACTTGGATCATGACAAGATAGGTGTCTTTAGATAGATCTCATATCGCGAATTTCAAGCGGACACTTGAATTGTTCGATTCAAAAGTTTATATATAACTCGAGATATAATTAAGATCTTGAAGTTTGGAATTTTTTTTTTACTACGTTCAAAATATTGCACAAAATAGAGTCTACCTCACTAATCGAGTAAGTGGTCCAATTCAATGTTTCAATGTTTTATATTCTAATCCGCTTTAATTAGATTGTGTTTCCTTCATTTGACCTCATATATATATATATGTGTGTGTGTGTATATATTGAATCAGTGTCTTAGTCCTTTTTTATTAGTTTACAGAGTTTAATTCGTGTTTATGTCTTAAACCCTCATTTAAGCAGTAAGAGTGTTACATCTTTTTTGCAATCTGCACATTCAACCAAACCATTAAGTGATAACGTAATTCACTGTGAACTCGGATTAGATTTCTCTTATCATCATTTTTTCTCATAATCTCTCATAATCTCTAAATCATATCCGTTCAATCAATACATGCAATACTACTTTGACTTTTCTCTCATTTTTCAATCAACAGTCCAGATGAAGCTGATGAGAGAAAATGAGAAAAAAGATAAAGAGATGATCTCCTTCCCTATAAACTCTTACACATATATATCTCAAGGTTAATTATAGACTCAGTTTTTCATCTTTTGATCCTTCAAGCCACAAATAAATCTAATTCTACGATGATTAAGCACAAAATCTCTTTAAATGGAAACGAAGGAGATATAATTAAAACCAAAATATATGGATCACTATTAGTATGTAAACCTTAATTTCAAACCATATGATCAAAAGAGTAAACATAAAATCAATTGTATAAAGGGATGAGTAGTAAATCTGTCTTGAAAGTATACGCTTAGGAGCAATGTTGCCCTGAAAGCTTTTTCAAGTTCAATGTCACCCTAAAAGTTTAAAAACGTAGCAATGTTACCATTTTCCGTTAAAAAACTGATGTTGATTATTGAAAAATTGATGTTGACCATTAACTTTTTAACAGAAAAAAGCAACATTGATACGTTTTTAGATTTCCAAGGTGATATTGAAATTAAAAAAAAAAAAAAAAAAAAAAAAAAAACTTTCAAAGCAACATTGCTCTTGGACGTATACTTCCAAAACAGATTTGTTACTTAACCCTTATATAAATTACCTCATGAAAAGGAAGGATTAAAAAACAGATCCAACCCACGGAAGGACCACAAGAAGAAGAGCATTATATTTTTATATTTATATATATATATATATATATATATATATATATATAAGACATGATTGGGCAGCAATGTCTTCAACTTTTAGGAGAAGCTTGGCCTTCTTCTTTACTTTCACAAGAACAAAGAAAAAGGGGAAGGCATGTGAACAGTTAGAGGATGGAGCACCAGTAGGGATAGGCCTATGCCTTTATGTATTACATCGCATTATTATTCTCATGATGAGTATGTGGAGGTTGCCAATTGGTTATATATGGTCACCCCCAAAATAATGGGTCACAAGTGCAAGCTATACTTTTGGTCTTTATCGTTTTCAGAATATTTAATTTAGTCCTTATCATCATGTTTACTATTTAATTTAAGGAAAGTAATAATTACTTAAATCCTGTAGTTTATCTTTATTTTCGACTTGTGTTTTTTTTTTTCATTACTATATTTTTACAACTTTTGTTGTCATACACAACTTATATTAGGATGATATATAATTAATTATGTCAATAAATTTTAGTAAATATTTACAAAATTTAACAATAGGGACTAAACTAAATATTTTGGAAAATTTTAGGGAGAAAATTAAAATCAAATAGAGTTATATGCATGGATCAAAAGAATAGTATTCCTGAGAAAGAATAAAATAATTTCGACCAAAAAAATAATAAAAAAATAATTTTGTTTCTTTTAACCTCTTTGGGATTATAGTAGTTTTGGTGCACATATCTGAATACTTTTTTAAATCCCAAATATAGGAGTTAGTTGAATGATTTGTTTTGATTCTAAATGTAAATACCTCAATTTACTTTATTTCCTAAATATATAAATTTTTTGAAATTATTTTTATTAATTGCATATATTGAAAGGAGTTTTCATCAATGAAGATAATTATTAGAAGGGGTGTTGTCTTAGAGAGACCAACACATATTTGTGATAAATAATCAACTTGACTAAGGAGGGGCACGTTTGGATGGGCTTTAAAAAAAAGTGTTTTCCGGTCAAACGCTTTTTATTTTATTTTTTTAATTAAAAAATTTCTTTAGAATTTCATACTAATAACTTAAAATCTTTTTTTTAGGTTTAAAAAAAAATATCATCTAAACACATAAATTAATAAAAAGAGTATTTTTTTCATTAAAAAAACCTTGCATATTTGTGATAAATAATCAACTTGACTAATTTTTAAATTTTTATAACTTATTTATGTAGTTATTAGTCCCTCCGTTCTTTTTTATAAGATATGATTCTTATATATGCGTGTTTCTTTTTATAACAAAGGATTAGGGAATGTTAGAAATGTTTTTTGAAAACTTCCCATTAAACCCTCACTTTAATTACAAAAACTACTCATGTCATTATTGCATTTAACTCACATACTTGACTAAAGCACTCAAAATAACATATTTTCTCTCTTCCTTACAAATGAGAGCATTTTTGGAAATTAAAATTCATTTTTTTGCATATTCATTACACCTAATTAATTGTAACTACATCTTCAAATAAGACAATATAGTTGATCGTATCTTATACAAAAGAAGCGGAGGAAGTACATTTATTAAAGATCAAACTATCAAAGGGAATAACAAAAAAGCGTAATACCCAATAGGTATAAACTTTGTTTTTTTTTTTTGATACAATAGGTATAAACTTAAATAAGATAACAACAGGTACAATGACAAAAGCCCACACATTAAATCGAAACAACAAAAATGTGAAAAGGCCCAAGCCAAGAAAAGAGTTCATTGAGCTGAGCTAGAGGCCCAAATAAAGGCCCATTAAAAAGATGATCCAATCTTCATAGAAAAAGTACAATTTTTCTCATTGATATATTTTTGGCCAGAGTTTTTCTCCTTGTTTGTCAATGTATATTTGAGTGCTAAGTCCATAGTTCACATTAAACATTTATTTACTTATTTTATGAATAGACAAACATTGATTTTAAAAGCAATCAAAGGCCCCAATGCTTTTCTTCTTTTTCTAATAGCCAAACAAAGTACAAACACACACACACACACACACTAGCGGGAAATCGGGATGGCGTTTAAGTCCTGGACTGGCCAGGCAGAAAAATAAAAAGATATTTGAAATTGGCTTGGAGGGCGGCACTGAAAAGAAGAAAAGGCCCACCGGAAGAAGGACCTTTTTCATTGTAGCTTTTTTTTTTTTTCTTTTTTAAATTTATTAATTTATATATATATTGTATTTGTTATAGAGTTATTTATCTATTTAACTACAAATACATAATAACTATACTTTAATTTTATGATTTGGTTTATTATTTGTTGCAAATAAAGATTATGGATGTGTTCATGATGCGGGAGAAGAAATTCATGATATTCTTACTCGTGAGCGGAGGCTACTACTACTCAAAGTGAAGAACAATCAAATGTCGTTAAAATTGATGATAGTGACGAAGATAACGACAATAATAGTCATCGTACTAATGTCGCTTAGTGATATCTTTTTTATGTTTTATGTGAATTATTTGTGAACATGGTTTCTTTTGATTATGAATTAGTACTATACTTAATTATTGGATGATTCGTGTTGTAATTTACTAATTATATTTTTTTTATATAAAAAAAAAAGCGGAGGAAAAATAGTTAAAATTTGGAATAGTAATTTTCAGAGAGGGCCCACACCGCGGTGCTCTCTCGGGCTTAGGCGCTTTAAAAAACAGAGATGTTTTTCTTATCCCCTGCCTCGACCCTTCACGAAATTTAGCCCGATTAAAATTTCCTCTAACACACACGAGAAAAAGTATATAACTTCACCCAAAATAAAAGCCTACAATCTTAACCAATGTCAATCAAAATAACAACAGATAAAACGATGAAGGACCGCACACAAAATAATAATTAATAATGTTAATTAATAAGATTTAACCAAACATTAATATTTTATTAACATAATATTCCCTTCAGGAAGGGGGGAAAAAAGGATTTCTGTGACAAAAGGTCAAAGAATAAGACATGATTCCATTGAATCAAGTTAGAAAGGGGAGTCCATCAAGATTTCGTGTTGATTGGGAATTTGTTGGCGTTTAAATTTTTATTACTAGTTTGATTGGGAATTTGTGGACTTATTTGAATTCGGCTTTTGGATTCCATGTCCTGGTTGAATGTCACAAGAAAAGTTAAATATTTGAATTGACCCAATTTTTTTTTTAAATATTTTAAAAATGTTGATTTTTTTTATATAAAAAAAGTTTAGATGGGGTACACCTAAGACGTCCCACTGCTGCTCAAACGCTCTCCGCTCAAATAAGCTACGATGAATTTTCTGATCGATCGTCCACCAATAAAAGCGCTCTCACATCGACCAAATGTGGAGTATCGAACCTCATCTCTTTTAGGATGAAGACCGACGTCTTAGCCAACTGTGTCAATCCTCATTGGATAAAAATGTTGATTTTTAAAGATGTCTTTTTAATACATTTTAAAGATGTTTAACTGTCATCGTTGTAGGCTTATAGCTATATTAATATAAATGCGTGGCCTTAGCCATAGGCCTTGCAAGATTGGGCTAGGCTGGCATTCTGGCCCAAATCAAACCAGTCCTTTCAAACAGTGGTGATCCATAAACCCTAATATCAAATACTCCTTCCAATCTTTAATATAAAACCCATTTTGACTTTTTTTTAGAGATTAATGTTGTTAAATAAGCTAATTAATCATATAATATATCGTATGTATATTATTTTATAAATCTAACAAATTAATTTAGTATAAAAAAGATTAATCTAAATATTTTAAACTAATTTATTTAAATTTTCTTAATATTTTTAAAAAAGTCAACTGAATTGTATCTTAAGGACTGAAAGTAGTATACAAATATTACTAATGAGAGTTTGGTATAGGGGAAGGATGTAGTCTTTAATATATTAAGGCGTCCACTATTGGCGGATCTTGGGATAAATGTTTGGAGAGCCAAATATATACTAATTAACTAATTAAGAAAAAAAAATATTTGGGAGGCCAAATGTATAAATTTTTCGGACAAATATATAAATTTTTGGACCAAACGTATAAATTTTGTATTAAAAAAATCCATTTTATATTAAATATTTATGACAATTTAGCTCCAGGCGTCCACCTTTAGTACTCAATACTCAACAATGCCTAAAACATAATTGTCTCCAATAACAAGATACCTTTATCTAGAAAATATTAAAAATATTAAATTTAGATGTAAATAGTCATTTTTGCTAGATATATTCTTTTTTAAAAGAAAAGTCAAAATGATATTAATAACTTTATAGAAGTTACAGAGTATCACAAATTAAAGGACACAATATTCCTTAAAACATTAAAAGAGGGAAGGGGGACCTAAAAAAAGTTACAATGGAAAATAATCTAAGCATAATTATAATACCTTTACAAACAACATTATTTTAAAGATGTTTTTTAATACATTTTAAAGAAGTTTAAATGTCATCGTTGTAGGCTTATAGCTATATTGATATAAATGTGTGGCCTTAGCCATAGGCCATGCAAGATTGGGCTAGGCTAGCCCTTTCAAAAAGTGGCCATCCATAAACCCTAATATTAAATACTTTTTTCGTTTTTTAATATAAAATCTATTTGATTTTTTTAAAGAGATTAATGTTGCTAAATAAGTTAGTTAATAATAGAATATGTCGTGTATATATTAGTTTATAAGTTAAAAAAATTAATTTGGTATAAAAAAGATGAATCTAAATACTTTAAACTAATTTATTTAACTTTCTTAATCTTTTTAAAAAAGTCATCTGGTTTTTATATTAAAGACTGAAAGTAGTATATAAATATTACTAATGAGAGTTGGGTATAGCGGAAGGATCTAGTCCTTTGCAATGTGACAAACTAAGATTTGAATACTTGATTGGAGAGGCGCCAACATTTAGTACTTAACAGTACCTCAAATAAGATTGTCTCCAATAGTAAAATACATTTTCCTAGCAAATATTAAAAATATTGAATTGTATATGTAAATAGTCATTTTTGCTAGATATATTCTTTTTTAAAAGAAAAGTCAAAATGATATTAATAACTTTATGAAAGGTACAGAGTATCACAAATTAACTGAACAATATTCCTACAAACATTAATAGAGGCAAGGGGGACCTAAAAAAAAAGTTACAATGGAAAATAATCTAAGCATAATTCTAATATCCTTGCAAATAACATTACGGTTTTCTCAAACAATGCTTTGAGTGTTGATGCTCAGTTTGATAGTGCAAATGATGTCTAAAAAGGTCTTTGATCTTGAAACAAAAGATCTTGATGCTTATGTATCGGATGGTGAGTTGCTCTAAGAAAAAGGAGGGGAAAGGATGTTGCATTGTGAGAGACTTTCTTCAAACAGAAGTGCCATAGAGGGGATCTAATTCTGCAAATAAAGAATATGACACAGATGATCTTCTTTCTCTTCTTCTGTGCAGGATTAGAATCCAGTTACCCATGGATTTAGGTTCACACGGGGGCGGACCCAAAAAAATTACAGAAGGGGGCACAATTGGTGGGGAATTCAGGGGCAGTGCCCCCGATTTTTTTTTAAAAAAGTTTTAAATGCGTTAAAAAACAAAAAAAGAATATAAACAAGAAAAAAAAAATATCAAAAAAAATATTCATGAAATCAAGTGAATACGATGATATAATAAGAGCAATTATTTTACAAACATTTATTTAGAAAAAAAGCGAAATTTAAGATCTTGTTAAAAATAAATGCAAATACATAAATTACAATGAAGGGTGTGGACACTCAATAAGTTCAAGTACATATATTTTAATAACAAAAGTATATTACAATAAAAATAATTATAATGTCATCCTTCTAGGCCTTATTTTTTGGAATTCCATCATAATTGTCTTATTATCAATGCTATCAAATATATCCTTTTTCAATATAAGGCACTAAATAATCATTCAACCATTCATCTCCATTCCATTACAAAGTGCAGCCTTGATGTATTAAGGGTGGGCACCTAATTTAATGGTGAACAATCATTCAAACATGTATTTTTTTTAAAAAATAAAAAATAAAAAAAATCCCCAATTCCCCCAATTCAAGGGTGGGCACCCCCCCAAATGATACACTTGGGTCCGCCCTTGGGTTGTATTCAACCTTACTAATGATCTATTTGACAACTAATTCTAGTGATAAAGAGACACCCTAATGAAGAATTAGATTCCTTTTATGCCACAATATCTATGAGAATGATTATACCACGTAAGAAGAACAAATTATTATCTTCATGAAGCTATTGCAGAGTCCTTTTCAACTAGGTTTGAAATGAAGACATATTAGAAGCATCATATCTAATTGAGAAACAACCAACCAAACCTAATCTAGCAAATGGATAAGAGATGAAGAGATGATCAAGTGTTTCCTCTTGTTCACACCCAAAAAATAAAATAACCAGATGTATTGAGATGATATGCCTTTAAGATGTCAGAAGAAGACAATGCCTTGTGAAGAAGCTTCCAAATGAGGAGCAATGATTTATAACGAAGTGAGATTGACCATAAAAACTTCCAAAAAGGATCGATAGCTAAAGGAGATGAGTAAGAGTCTATCAAACTTTCAATGAAACCATCCTTGGAAGAGTAGAAGCCCGAAGAGTTGTCTTTCGAGAATAGTGAGTTGATCTTCATCAGAAAAGAAAGACATTGGAGCTGAAATAATTTTATCAGCAATCTGAGGGGAATATAATAAGCTTCGGATCAAGGAGACATTTCATTTAGCTGGAATGAAATTGGAAGAACAATGTATTACGAGATCAGCGACATTTTGAAGGTTCATAAATGAAAGCAAATCTTGATGCATGGATGTTAGATATATGTAAACAGTCATTTAGCACAATTACTTCTGTTATACAACATTTAGCTTATTTTTATTTTATTTTATTAAATATGCCAGGATATTTATTTGAAAACAAATTTAATAAAGCTTATTTTTTTTCAAAAAAAGTAATTTCTTTTTTTATCTATATCTCTAAATTAAATCAGAAAAAACTAATTTGCACATTTTCTTCAGGTTTTAAGAAATCTAACCTGACACGAAATAGGAGAAAAAATCTTGACACATAAAACTTTACACTATATGTGTGAGTATGTTCATTAATAAAAAGTAAGATGTATTTTTATGAAAAAAAATTGACAACTAATAATGGTTGGGTTGAGTGGAAGATTTTTTTTCCAATAAGGTTGATGATTCGAATAATTAGCAGTACTAGATATTACATGATTGTATAAAAAGTCATACATTAAATAATGTAGGCTTACAAATTACAAATTGTGAATGAACTTAAATAACTTTTCTCAGAAATTGGAAAAAATATATTAGAATGACCCTAATATTAACAATAGAAAAATTTAAAAGCTTTATGTGTCAAGTGTGAGTTGAAGATTAGGGAGGAACTTGAAGAAAAGCTTTCCCTACACAAATAGCCGTTAATGGAGTTCTAAGATATGGTTGTAAGTCATATGTTACCAATTCAAAAGAAAGAATCACAGTATCATTTGGAAAGAAGAGTTGTCCTTGAGGCCCCGTTTGGTTCAAGGAAAATTGGGAGAAGGAAAAAAGAAAATGCCAATTTTTCGACGGCCACAGCTATTTGATTTGGATTTTCATAGGAAAATGTTTTTTGGCAATGGGCAATTTTCTCTAAACATGGGAAAATCGGTTCCCATCTATTTTGGTTGGAACCCATTTTCTAGCGGATGGAGAAGACCAACCTACCTTTTTCAACGCCAAGTCCGTCTGTACGAGAAGCACCTTGTGCGGCATTGACGACAATGGCAAGGTCAATAATGCCATGGTCATGTATGTGTCCCGCTTGTCCATGGAAAGTTTCGAAGAAGGCGACGGTGATGATGGCAGAGAGAGAAGATGACAGTGAAGAAGGAAAATGACTCAAACGCAGAGAGGAGGAGAGATGTCTGCTAGAAATTTTTTCAGATCGAAGAGGATGAGATTTTTCCAATCATGAGAAGATGAGTTTTTATTAGGTTTGATTTAAGTGATTTCTATGACGGCAAAGGTGACTGAGGAAGAAAAGTGAGTCCCCAAGCGCACACTCAAATTTGAGTGTGCGCTTGAGTGCACATTGGAGTGTGCACAATTTTGAGGGTGCACTGGAGTGCACACTCGAGTGTGCACTGGAGTGTCGAGAGAGAGAGAGAGAACAAGTTTTAAATAATATTTATTTTTCAGGGGTAAAATAGTATTTTATCTCATTTTCCTACCTTATTTTATTTCAACTAAACAAAAATTTTCCTATCAACCCATTTTCTTTTCTAGTACGAACCAAACGCGTTGAAGCAAAATATTTTCCGTTCCATTCCATCCTTTTTATTTCTATTCTTTTCTATTCCTACCTTTTCTTCGATTCAAACGTGGTGGCTTGAGATTGTTTCATTTTCCCACAAGAATTCCTTCATGGGGTTTCTATATGGCAAATAATTCCTGACAAAAGTGTTTCCCAAATCTCTTGTACTTGTGAATGAGAATATTCCATCCATTATTGTGTAAAGGTACATAGGGAGTAACAATGTATTTTGGCCTATCAACCTTTAATATGGAAGAAGTTGAAGATGTTAGTTCTGGGAAGTTAACAATTTGATTTCCTTCCATAATTATTGTTGATATAGGGCCGTCTCTTTTTCCATGATATAAAGCCTTATTCCTGTTTCCTCCAAATAGTGTGTTAACAACATGTCATTTGATAGCTAATGTGAGTTGACATAAATGGTAAGGGATTCAGGATTAGGCCCTTGGGTCGTGGGTTCGATCCCCTTTGCCGTCGCTGGGACTCCTTTGATAGGCGATCTCGTAAGTCCCCAGTAAGTGCTTATAGAGCCGGCGTCTTGCTTGGCAGTGATCGATGTCGAACCCCTCCAACACTTTTTCCTATCAAAAAAAAAAAAAACATGTCATTTGATAAATCAAAAGCATAAGACCATCCCTTTGGAGATTGAACAATGTGCCCTCAAGCCATTCCTTGAAACCAATGAAAGTTGATGAAGACCAGGAATTCTAATATTAAAACAGTCATACCATAGACTTCTGGTTAAAGAACATACGACAAAGAGATTATCTAGTTATTCTGCCACATCACAACTGAATACACATGAAGTATAAGAGGTTAGGCTTTATGAAACAGCTTCCAAATGTAAAGGAGCTGCGTGTATGGCAATTGAATTTTGATTATTACTCACATGATTCTCTACTTTTGATACCTTTGTTCTAAATTTAAATATGCTAAATCATTTCTCAAGAGAGTTTGGATATCCTCATAATCAATTTTTTAAATCACCTTTAAAATTTTATGAGACAAAAATCTTTTAACACATATTTACTCCCTAACATGCAAAATCAATTCTACACTACTAATTCAAATATCCACTAAATAGTTTTGATTTTTTTTTATTGAATTAACTTGCAATACTCATTTTAAAACTTTGAATTGGAATCCACAAGTCTATTAATTAACATGCTTTTTTTTTTCTTATTATGTACTCTCTCTGAAGCTTAATATAAGACAAATTTATCTAATTTGATTAAATTAAGGAAGTTGGTTAACTTAGTTAATATGACATTTGTTTTCTAAAACACTTAGTCATATTTCTTAATTCCATCATCATCTCTCTTCCTTTGTTATAATCAATGTGTTTCGGAGCTTTTTGGTTTGCTTATTCACCTCTATTTCCATTTTTTGTTTTCTTTGCTTTGGGAATTCTTGCTCGAATTTTCAGTTTCCGTTTGCTTATTGTTGCTCTGTTTTGACTTTTTTTCATTTTTTTGACGTTTGGATCTTCTATCTTCTTGCTTCGTCGGTTTTGCTTGAAAGCTCGGACGTTTAGGTTGAATCGTCACTCTTCTCACTGATTGTTGCAAGTATTGAGGTGTTTTGTGTGTGATAAAAGAAAGATGAAGCTTTCAGGTCCTGAGGCGTTTTGTTGCTGGTTATTGTCACAACTCCCAAGTCTTGAGGCATTTTAGTTTGCTTTCTTAATTTTTTAACCTTTATTTCTAATTTGTGGTTTCACTTTTAAATTTTTATTGTTGTGGACTGTGTTCGATGTGTTTGTTTTCTTCCAAAGGTTGTGGCCGGCTGTTGCTCTTTTTTTTTTTTTTTTTTTTAAATAAATTAATTACGTTTGGATGTTCTTTGTTTGTTTTTGCATTGTAGCTTTGATTGTTAATGATCAAATTGGGTGATTGTGGCTTGATTTCTTTTGTCACCACATTCATCGCCCTTCATAGCATATATTTGACTTACAAGCTTTGTTTGTTGATGAGCACTTTGTGACCCACAAATTAGCAAGCTTTGAATCTTGAAAAACTTTTAGTACAATCATTTTAAATAATTTGTTCTGGAATGATTTCTTTGAAGTTGTGAAAATTGTGTCTCGTTGATAAGATTGTTGAGGATTGTTGATTCAAATGAGAAACCTTCAATACCTTATGTGTATAAAGGCATGCAGAGATCCAAAAATGTAATGAAGGATATGTTTCAGAGGAAGAAGGAACTATAAAAGCCTTACACAAATATTATTTAAAGTACTTGAAATAAGTACTTGAAAAATGAACTTTGTGCAACAACATATCTGTTGAATCCTGCATTCTTGTATAATTTTAACTTTGTTAGAAAGCATAGACCATTGGATGTTGTGGTCAATTTGTTTGAGGCAAACTTACATGAGAATATTGATTATTATGTTACAATGATGCAACAAATCACTGTCTACTATGAATATAAAGGATCGCTTGATAAGGTTTCATATGAAAAACAGCCTAAAAACTAGTCCCTCGTAAGTACATTAAAGTTCATATTTGAAAGTACATATTATGACTATTAATACATACTAAATGTCTTTTAATTCATTTTACATATGAGCAGTAGCTATACTATGGGGCTTCAGTATCATAATTGCGACAAATTGTTATACATTTTCTTAGTTAAACTTCTTTTTCTTCTGGCTGTGAAAGAAATTGGAACTTATTTGAGCGTATCCATAGTAAAAGAAGAGACAGATCGGAGCATCAAAGGCTTGATGATTTAGTTTTTCACAAACTACAATCTAAGGTTAAGGTTTAGGTAATCTTAAAAGTAATGACTTTTGAATGGTTCTTATATAGTTTTATAAAATATACATTTCATTAATGTTGATCTTCTATCATGCTGGCATTATAGGAATAAATTGAAGAAGAAGAAAGATAATTATGATCCCATTGATTATGAATCAATTGATAAGCTCTTTTGGGTACTTGAAGAAGATCCAACTCCTAAATTTGATAATGTAGAAGCGACAAATCTTCAATTTGAACAAAATGGCAAGGGATTATGGAGGTTTCTAATTATTTCTTCTATTATTTAAGATTATATTCTTACATAAAAGAATTTAACCATTTTTTAACATAACTATTACTAATTTTATTAATTTGACATATAGGTGATGATGATATTAGTGGGGCTCCATCTTTAAATGATGATTCTGATGCTCCTAATGCCTTCACTTTTCCCCCTACAATTTCACCTCTTAATGTCTCAATACCTAGAGAGTTAAATGCTGTAGTTAATGCTTATTTTACTGATGATAATTATTAGTGATTGGAGGTGAGAATATTTTGTTATCATATACCTATTTTGATATGGCGAATATTTTGGGATTACATATCACAACAGGTGTTATTGGGTGGTATATAGTACCATGATGTTAATTTGTCAAAGAAATTGTAAAAAACATTTGATAAGTATATGATTATTTTCAGTATTTTGTTAGTATTTGGAATTTGGATATATAGTATTCAGAATTTGGCTGGTGTGAGGAAGTTAGACTATTTTTAATTTTTTATTCCTTATCGGTATGGTTCCAGGTTGAGTTGATTCTGGTCTAACTGACTAACTCTTAACTTAGTGCCTAGGTTGGTTCAGTGACCAGTCCGGGTTTAATAATTTTGATTATAATTGAGGAAGATTAATATAGATAAATTGATAAAATATTTACATATATGAAAAATATGTCTTATTTAAGACTAAGATCAACTCTTTAAATATATATAATGTAGGGAGGAAGTATATTTTTTTTAATTTTAATTATTAAAATAATCACCTTATTCTCCACTTGTGACTTGTGAGTGCCATTAGTTCTAAATAGTTTTGAATTGATTGTGTTCCCGAACAACAATATTCTCTGATTTTTTTTTTTTTTTTATAGAAAAAGTTTTGGAGGGGTTCGACATCAGTCCCCCACTGGCCAAGACGGCGCCCATGAAGACTTACTTGTGACTTACGAGATCGCTCTACCAGCGAGATCCCTGACGGAGAGGATCGAACCCACGACCCAAGGGCCTAATCCTAGATTCCTTACCATCTATGCCAACTCACATTGGTAATATTCTCTGAATTAAGAGTTGTTGACTGATTTTTCGTTCTACAAGAAGATACCGAAAGCCAGGTAAAATGGAAAGTGAATTTGCACAAATGGAACCACGGGAAATGATCTGGAAAATTAGGTAACAAAAATAATGAGAGAGAGAGACGAGAGAGAAGAAAACATAAAGAAAAAAGCAAAGGCGTTGCCTCCACGACAAACAATGAATTGAACGCGGGGTGCTACGTACAGCGCCGTCCGCGTCTTTGACAACCAGGGAACAGCTCTGGTTTCTATCGCCCACACATTTTTCTCGCTTCCCATTTCGCTTATCACCGACCCAATATCTTGTCTCTCTCTCCTTTTCTTTCCTTTATCAATTCCTGGAAGTCACTGTTGAGTGATAATTTCGTTTTTTGTTTTAGAGTTCCTGAGTCCACAAGGTACTTCTTTTAATTTCTTCTCTGAAATCTTTCGCTTTTGTTTTTCTGCCTGTTTTTCATTAGGATTTTAGCAGTTTTGCTGGGTTTCTTTCAATTTTGGTTTTTTCTTACCGATTTTACTTGAGCGCGCCTTGTGCGAATCTACTGTTGGATCAGCCTAGTGTTATTAGATGCATATCTATTGTTGAATTTGGAAGTCTAATGTGCTTGCCCCATTGGTTTATGTTCATAAACGAGTATACATGAGTTGGAGTTGATCTTCTTTTGGGTTTATTGAATTTCGTCGACTCACTGAGACTGTTATCTATCCGTTAAAAAATGTAGTTGTATTCTGTTGATCGGTGTTCCTTAAAGTGTGTGATATTTCGCTCCAACCGAGTTGAAGATGTCTAGTTTTGTGGGCGTTCTTGTTTCGGATCAGTGGCTTCAGAGCCAATTTACACAAGTTCAACTTCGAAGTCTTAAATCAAAAGTAAGTGTTTTTTTTTTTTCCCTTGGGTGTTAACCTAAATCTATATTGGCTTTTTATCAGTTTCTCTGTTTCCTTGAAAATTAAAATTTCCGTAGTAGCATTAACATTTTGAGCTGACATTACTTTTTATGGTCTTTGTAGTTTGTATCAGTGAAGGCTCAATCTGGACGAGTCACTGTGGGAGATTTGCCACCTGTTTTTAAGAAAGTGAAAGCTTTTGATGATTTGTTCAATGAGGATGAGATTAAGGGTATCTTGAGTGAGTCATATAAAGACATGGATGAAGAAATTGACTTTGAGACCTTCCTTCGGGTGCGTTCTTTTTTAAAGTTGAGGCTTTAGGATTCTTTTGTTAGTTGTTATTGTTCCTTACATTCTTCCTTTGACGATCAATGTATGTCTCTTTTCAATTGAAAATAATCAGAAATCTAGATATCAAACACAAACACCTTTCAATTCTCGAATGTCCTCTTGGAAACATATGCAATTTACATAGAAGTGGATATCTATTTATGTGTTTGTGTGTATGTCTATGCTTTGATGAGTACTTGTTTGTGGATTCTGTGTTTATTGGACCAAGAAGCTAACTAATTGACTGGCAGGCATATTTAAATTTGCAAGCCCGAGCAACGGAGAAATCTGGCAGTTCAAAAAATTCTTCTTCATTTTTGAAGGCAACCACCACAACTGTCCATCATGCTATTAATGAATCTGAGAAAGCTTCTTATGTTGCTCATATTAACAGTTATTTGGCAGAAGATAAGTTCATGAAGCAGTTTCTTCCCATTGATCCATCAACAAATGCTTTATTTGATCTTGCAAAAGATGGAGTTCTGCTATGGTAGATGTGCAGGACCCCACGTGATGATAATGTCTATTTATCTCTTCTCCAAGTTTATTGCTGTTGATTGCTAATGTTTATCCTTTTCATGAACTGTTCCCTGCAGCAAGCTTATAAATATCGCTGTTCCTGGCACCATAGATGAGCGAGCTATTAACACAAAAAAGGTTCTTAATCCATGGGAGAGAAATGAGAACCACACCCTTTGCCTCAATTCTGCTAAGGCTATTGGGTGTACAGTGGTCAATATTGGCACACAGGACCTAGCTGAAGCTAGAGTAAGAAACAATATCTCTTTTCTTTTCTTTCTGCTCCTCTCCCATCCAGTTTTTCTTTTTGTTTGACTCATGTTTTTGGTAGTTCTAACCTTCCCTATTTTTGCTTATCTTGTAGCCACATCTGTTACTTGGCCTCATTTCACAAATAATTAAGGTAGATTGATTTATACCTTTTTGTATCTGCATACTATGATAAGGAGCTGAGTTCATTGTTCGTTAGCGAGGCCAGAAGATTTTTAAGATGCTTACACTAACAATTATGTCTTCCTTTCAATGTGCTGGTGAATTTAGATTCAACTGTTAGCTGATCTCAATCTGAAGAAAACTCCCCAACTTATGGAATTAGTGCAAGATAGCGAGGTTATACATTGATTTCATGTTTTCCTCCAATTTGATTTGTATTTTAGCATTGTGATGGTTTCTATCTCTTTTTATATTGATAAATTACATTGTGCCTTTTATCTAATTATAAAATTATTGGCAGGATGTTGAGGAGCTCATAGGTTTACCACCTGAAAAGGTTTTATTGAAATGGATGAATTTCCACTTGAAGAAAGCTGGATATGAGAAGGAGGTCACGAACTTCTCTTCAGACGTAAAGGTGAGGAAGCTTTTCGGTTTATTCTTACTTGTATAGAAAAAATTCCATTTGGCCGAATCATGTGCCTTGTGACAGATAAATTTTGGGATGATAAAAATTGGAGTTAGTGCTACATTTCTAAACCTTGTTTTTACCCACAAATGGCCTGGATTTTTGGGTACAATTCTTAAAAAATCGAAAATAGAATTGGTGACCTCATCATTATGTTAATTGGCCATTCCAACCACCTGGTAGTTGTCAAGGAAAAGGTTCACTGTTCAGTATGTTATCATGAAAGATGCTGACTGCCCAGTAGTTATATGTCTAGCTTTTGATGCAAATAGATGATATGTTATACATTTATTGTATTCAATGGTAACTTGTAAGTCGAATGAGCCTATTATATCTGACCACTGATGATGTCAAATTTTTTAGGATGGAGAAGCTTATGCATATTTGCTTAATGCTCTTGCTCCAGAACATTCAGGCCCAGCATCCTTGGCCACAAAAGATCCAACTGAAAGAGCAAACATGGTTCTTGAGCAGGCAGAGAAATTAGACTGCAAGAGATATCTCACTCCTAAGGACATTGTGGAGGGATCACCTAACCTTAATCTTGCATTTGTTGCTCAAATTTTTCAGCATAGGTATTATTTATTTTGGAAGCTTGTTAATTTTGTTTTATTTTTAGTTGCTGTAGAAGTGTTTTAAGGTTTATGTTCCTTAGATTCTTGGGCTATTTTCTGCCTTTTTCTTCACATGGTGTTGCTATGGGGTGCAATGGTTAAGCTTCCTTTAGCGGAAAATGAGATAATCACATCATAATTTGTATTTTATTATCTTTGATGATTAATTTGTCAAGTTGACGCAATGTAATGTAGCATAGTAGATTGTTAATATTTATATCATAACATTTGATTTTGTATAACAAAAATCTTTCACTTATCTAAATACTTCTGTAGGAATGGCCTTACAGTTGAAGTTGATAGCAAAAAAGTGTCCTTTGCTGAGATGATGACTGATGATGCACAGACATCTCGTGAAGAAAGATGCTTCAGATTATGGATTAACAGTCTTGGAACTGCTACTTATGTCAATAATGTTTTTGAGGATGTCAGGAATGGGTTAGTTTTCGCTCATTTAATTCTTCTGCTTCCAATTCCTTTTCATATTTTTCTCCAGTTTTTTCTTGTTCAAATTTCGTTGTTGTTTTTTTTTTTTTTTTTTTTTTTTTTTCAATTTCCTTTTACACAGATGGGTTTTGTTAGAAGTTCTTGACAAGGTTTCACCTGGATCAGTCAACTGGAAACAGGCAACAAAGCCTCCTATAAAAATGCCATTTCGAAAAGTTGAGAACTGTAACCAAGTTATAAAGATTGGGAAGGACGTAAAGTTATCCTTAGTTAATGTTGCTGGTACTGATATTGTTCAAGGGAATAAGAAGCTTATAATATGTAAGTTTAACATTTATTTTTGTAACTGTTATGCTGCTGGAAAAGTTGGTTTTTGTAATGTTTTTTTGTTAGTGATAGATTGATGACAGATTTTCATGTCTTCTTTCACTCTTATTACTGGCAAATAGCATATAATTCTATTTGGTACCTATCGTGCATTTCTACAGAGCTTTATTTTTCATTTCATCTCGTTTGGTTTATTTAGTATATGACTGTTTTTTGCTGGTGATTCTTGTGGGTATCTATCCTCCAGTATATTGAACTAGGATATCCAGTAATGATATGTTGCATTACTGTTGTCGTTGGTCTGAAATGATCTATTTAGTAGGCATGTATTTTTAGTGTAGACGGTAGAGAAATCCTTTGTGTATTGAAGGTGAAGAATGATGTCTAATGAGTTTTAGATTTTGGTGGAAAACATGGTTTTTGGTCCCTAGAGTCTTGGTCAAGTCGGTAAAATCCCTATGTTTTTTTATTAAGAAATTAGTACTTAGAATTATGGTCAACTTTGATCAAGGACCTTGGAGATGACACGTCACTGATGTGTTAATGATGTTCGGTAACATTAGGGATTTAATTAGTAAATGGTAGAAAACCGTTCAAGGTGGGTTAGACAAATATAAAGAAAGGCCGTTGGAGGCAATGGTGTGGAGGTTTGAACTAACAGTTGAGTCATATAAAGAGAGGTAGAGAAAGACAAAAAAAACTCTGGAAGTTATTGGATGAGACCTTTTGGTGAACAATTTGTGTAGTTGAGATTCACTTACTAGGATAAAGCTTGTTATTGTTGTTATCGACTTTATTACTATGTGCATATATACATATAATCTTCTTTGTGTATATTGGCAAAACTCATCAAAAAATTCTTCATCCCCCCTCCCAGCATATTTGTGGCAGCTAATGAGGTTTAGCATGCTTCAACTTCTTAAAAACCTGAGATCACACTCCCAAGGTAAAGAGATTACTGATGCTGATATTCTAAACTGGGCAAATAATAAAGTGAAGAAAGCTGGAAGAACTTCCCGAATGGAGAGTTTCAAGGTAACTAAGAACATGCTGTACTGATGAGTAATATTTGAATATTAAGTTCTTAATTTTCTACCTGTCAAATTTGTTCTAATTTCAGTACTTTGATTGATCATATTGGTCATCCATGAAAATAAGTTAACTGTTCACTATAAAAAAAAGATTTTTTTTTTGAACTGGAAATTATTTGTGCATTAAGTGGTCCAAGTGCTATATGATAACAATATGAAATTGCAATTTTTTTAAAAAAAAATCAGTGGAGGAATTTTCCATTGAACATGCAGGCCAATTTCTCCAATTTCTTAAGATTTATACTTTCTACCACTTCAGAATGAAGGAAATTTTGGCTATGGCAAGTAGCAAGTGAACGTTGATGAAATGTACTATGATCATTAGATGGCTTCAAGATATTGGTCTCTGTAAACCGTGTATCAAGTTTTCTGATTTTTTTGTGTTTCTGTTTTCTTTTTTATTTGAGTTGAATGCTTAAGATGCAAATTTTGGAAGGGAGAAATAACAAGCACATTATCATTTTAAGAGGTTATTTTAAGATTTAGAAGAATGAGACTGTTCAACGTATAGTCAGACACAACTTTGTGGCTTGAATCAGGCTTATATGTATTTATTTACGGAAAACTTAATTTTAAATCAGAAGATATGTTTATCAATGCATTTTGTGTGCTTGGATCAGTATTGAGACACATATGTTGCATTAATATGGATTTCAATTCCTTTTTCCGTCATTAGGATAAGAATCTCTCCAATGGGATTTTCTTCCTTGAGCTTCTGAGTACTGTGGAAGCAAGGGTGGTCAACTGGAGTCTTGTTACTAAGGGGGAAACAGGTAGGTGAACTACAAGAAAGTGATGGTCGCGCCTTGTAGTTATTCTGTTGATCTTTATGTTCAATAATATGTTGCCTTATAGGGACTGTTTTCATAAATTTTCTCATAATTTTGTTTTTTGAATTGCAGAGGAGGATAAGAAGTTGAATGCAACATATATTATCAGTGTTGCTCGAAAACTTGGGTGTTCCATCTTCCTGTTACCTGAGGACATAATGGAGGTAATCTCATCAATACCAAGCCTCATATTAATAAAACTATAATGTGCTGTTTGCAGTTTGAAAGTGATTTTGGAGGAAGTGGAAGAGGGAAAGGAATGGAGAGTGAAATATGAAAAGAAAGGGAAGTGAGTTTTAAAAACATGTTTGGTACATCTGTGGAAATTTTGTATAATTATTATTTGGTATATGCATTTATAATACCAAAAGAATAAAATACCCTTGTGAATTTTTTAATAAAAAAAGAGCAACCCCCAACGCCTCGCACCAGAATGTTGCCAATCAATCACCTTCTTCTCGATCACCTTCATTCCACATCCTTTTATACTCATATGTCTGGTGGAAATGATAATGTGCTTTTGTAAATTTTGAACTCAACTTTCATTTTGATGGAAGCATTGGATTATGGGGGTAAGTCTGTACTAGAAGGAAGCCCAGGGAGTAAGGAGATACTAACAACTTGTTTGTTATAAGGGGAGGGGAGGGAAAGTGAGCGGAGGGATTTTTTTTCTTTTTTTTGAGTTGGATTTTAAAAAAAGTAAATACATGGTATGAGGGATTTGGTGGGGAGGGGAAATTTTTATAAGTTGAATTTAATAAAATTGGAAAAGAGGGGGGTTACAAAATTTCAATAAAGAGAAAATGTAAAATAAAAGGGTAAGAAAAACTAATTAAACCTGAACCGGCCTTTGAATCGGCTGAGTTAGTGGGTCCGGTCCAGGTTTAATAACCCTGGTTGAGCGTATGCGATAAGAAAGGTACAAGCAGGACCAATGAAATGGGAGTGGGTTAGCAGAGGGGAATATGTACAATGGAGGTTCTGTAAGCTTAACATATGATACTTATTTTATACTGATGTTTGTGATTGGTACCACTGTTGTATTAGTGCTTATCTTATGAATTTGATTAGATCAAACTTCAATAGTTAACATTCTTTTCATTGGATTCAGTTAATTTGCTTTATCTAAGCTTATTTTGCTTCTAACCTTGATAGGTGAACCCGAAGATGATCCTTATTTTGACCGCTAGCATGATGTATTGGAGCCTGCAACAACCAGAGGAAAACAGCATTCCTGAAGTTACAGTTGATGCAGAAAACAAAACAAATTTGGATAATGAAGTAGCAAATTTAGCCATTGATGACAACGACCACGAGGACAACAACCATACAGTTTCAGAGAAAATTGAAACTCAATAGTGATTTTAGAAAATACAAAATACAGTATTCTTCATAGAACAGTAGTAGGAAGTGCCAACCAAATTTCTTAATGCTGTTGGCACAAGAAGAAATAGCTTATTTCTTTATATTTTAGAAAATCACACAGAAAAAAAGGTCCTGAAATTTTTTCTTCAAATTAGAGCTTTTGGATTTTAGGCATATTCTTTGATGGATTTGTTCCCAATATTTAAATGGGAAAAAATGTATTGTTTTATTTTCTAGGCTTATAGCAAAATTACTTTCATTTATGCATGAACACACATTTGAAGTTAGATAAATAATTGATTGTGATGTACTTTTTCAGACTTCTTACGAGATTTTTATATTTTGACGTGTAGTGTAGCCACTGTTTCATCTTAATTCTTTCCTTGTGCTTTGTGTAGCATTTCTGTTTTAAACTAATATAAAAATTGATGCTTGTGAGTTGTTGCACTCTGTAGAAACGTTCCAAGATATTGAAATATCTTACTTGAATCAGGTGTTCTTTATGGGGTGATTAAATCTCTCCTCATTTATTTTTCTCCTTTTGTTCAAAAATAAGATCAGATCACTACAATATATCCTGATTTGGCTCAAACATTAAACCTGTGTCAAGTTTCCAATATATTCTTTTTGAGATTTTTCATTAAATTTATAAGAATAATATATATATTTTTTGCGGTTGACTTGTTACTTAGCTAGAGTTTTTTCCCCCCACTATTCTAATCCTTTTTTGTGTGTGCCAGTTTTCACTATTCTAATCCTCTACCATAGGAGAGGGGACCCTGGCACACATATCCGTCACACTGGAACAATAACCTCCTCTATTGGAGGGGCCAGTTAACCAAGAGGTTCATAGTGAGATAAATGAACATTGGAATGTAGACTTTTTTAACTAATAGGAGGTATAAGCATGTAATAAAGATATAATTATAGAGCACTATGTTCATAGTGAGATAAATGAACATTGGAATGCTGACATTTTTTAACTAGAGCACTACAAAACTCATAAAATCGTCTTGGCTTAGCTTGATCACTTCATCCTGATCTTGGCTAAGTCAGTCGAACTCTTAAGAGTAGGCAAAGAAACCAAAAATAAGATAACTTTGAGAGAGGGATGTTCTTGAATGTATATGACTCGTATTGTTTTTTATAGTTACAAATGAGGGAGACACCTCCTATTTATAGGCAAACCACCTCCTCAATGAACGACTAGGATCTAAAACATCCTATAGTTGATAATGGTTTTTCAGAACCTTCTCCCAAAATATCTAGATATTTCTCCTTGACATGAGAGTTCTATAATTCTCTATATAATTTTATTTTTATGTACAAGTATCTACAACAATGTGGAAGTTTCTAGACTGATGTCTAAACTTCCTTATATATGCAAAGTGTTTGAGCATGCAAAATATCTGACGTCCCTTTTCGATGCATGACAACTAGCTACTTTTTAAAACTTGAGGTTCTTATCTTAACCTATTACATTTAGTCCTTCTAACACGATACTAGCTTACGTATTTTCCGGCCTTTTCTGAGTAAATGTGGAATATGAGTTATAAAGGAATGGTAATAAGTAGTTTAGATTATAGGAGCTGGATTTTGATTACTTTAAGGTCATTTAAATGGGGAATAACAAGGAGATGACTTTAGAACAAGAGAAAATGAAACTTCAATTTTTGACGAAAGCAAGATAAGAACAGTAAGAGGCATGTGAGTATTAGATTATTTAAAATTTACTTGAGCAAATAATTGTGAAAAGAAGGTTGTAAAGCTTAGAAAATTCAAGAGAGCAACTATCTCCATTCATATGATTTAAATTGCGTCGGTTCAATATAGCTTGAGTTTGCTGGAATTATTGCCTGAAAATGTGATATGGCCATGTATATAATTTCTTGATTGAATGTATGTTCATGGAGTTTGAACTTTCATGGCATTATTTTATTGGATTTTGCATGATTTTGCCTCACTCATATTAGGACCGTTTGGATGGCTTTTTTGATAAAAAAAAAAAAGCACTTTTTTAATGTAAAAAATGTTTGTTTTATTAATTTATTGTTTAGATGATTTTTTTTTATTTTATCTTTTTTTTTTTTTGGAATTTGCATGATTTTGCCTCACAAATGGTATTAGATTATTGTCTTCGAAGCCTTTGTGCTTGTGAATGGGAGAAGAGATGTTGGACATTGGGGGCTTGCGGCTGAAGGGGTAATAGCTTTGTGAAAATAAGGAATAAAAGGTTGCAAAACGCAGAATACCACCACCCATATTTTTTATTATTCTTAAAATATATAATAATTATAACATTTACAATTATTATTATTTTATCAGAACAATATTTATAATAATTGTTATACACACACGAGAAGTATAATTATAAAATATATTTATGGATATATATATATATATATTTAATTAAAATTTTAATTATAATTATATTCCATAAAATTTGAAAAAAGATCATCTTAAATAAAAATAAGGGTAAAGTTGTCTATATCAAAATATGTTCCTTCCTCTCCTCCAGACCAAACAAGGTAATCTTAAAATCTCTCCCTTCTTTTTTTCCTTCTAATCAATCTAAACGAGGTAATATTAAAATTTCTTACCTCCATTAAAATCCTTCCCCTTCCCTCCCTCTATTGAGCCAAACCCGAAGCAATAGCATAAGCCAAAAGCCAAAAGTGATAGTGCTCGTTTGATATCACTTTTGGACACCTCAAAAGTTCTTATTTACGTAAAACAAGATAAAACTCCTCTTACATACTTATCCCGTATATTGTAAATCATGATTAAAATATTTTTTTGAAGAGCTCAATCATTATTCCAAACTAGCATAGTAAATATTTGTAGCTCATATTTTATTTTATTTTTTGGTGAGAATTTTTTTAAAATTGAAGATTATTTTCTAATTTAACATTTATCACTTTGGACTTTTAACCTAATTTAATATCATTGGAATTTATGTATCAAAAAAAGAAGAAAAAAATACTACTTTAATTTCTAAATTTCAAATCAGTCTTATCTATTGATTATATGAAAAGAGGAATGTTGAGAGTCTGATTATATGAAAGGAGGAATGTTGAGAGTCCCTCCTCCTACCATTTGGCACGCTCTCCTTCTACCATAAATACCGTAACAACTAAAATAAAGATACAAAATAAAATATTCTCAAAAAATAAAGATATCATGATATAATTACAAATTACAAAAAATTTCAAAATATAAAATAAAATATTTTATATCGAGAGTCCCTCCTCACATGAACTCACAACTAAAATAACAATAAAAAAAATAAAACTTGCTTAAAAAATAAAGACAGATATCCGGATAAATATTGTAATAACTAAAATAATGATAAAAAATAAAGTATGCTTAAAAAAAATATAGATATCTGGGAGATGATTATAAATTAATATTTTGAAATATTAAAATATAAAATAAAATATTTTTAGAATAAATATATTAAAAATAGAGAGATCATGAAATGGTAGTTTCAAAATATTTTGAAAGATAAGTTGCACCCATTTTTAGAAATTATTTTGAGCAGATTCCTCTCACCCTACTCTTCACCTCTCATGTTCTCCGCCTCAACACCATTAAACCTCTCATGTCCTCTATTGTGGAGTTGGTAACCAACTCAAATCCCCCAGTAATACTTTGTTTTGATGCATTTATTTGACTAAGGTAATTTTGTGATGTCTGGACATTGGATTGCTTTTGATGGTATGCATGGATGCATGTATATATATATCTTTGCTCATTTGGTTCATCCTGTGGTATAAGGTGTAACACTACTGGAAACATTAGGTGATTTCTAATTTCAATGCCAGTCAGGATGCAAGGTGCTTACAGTTATTGTGCGGTCTTCACCGACAAAACCAAATACACTTGGTTCCTAAGACTTTATTTGAGATTTGATGGTTTCAATTTTTTTTTTGTTTTTTTAAATTGGTCGAGAATCATTTGATGGGTCTACTTTCTGGAGTTATGTTATTTAGAAATATAAAATCTTTATATTACATAAAGGAGTTTATTTAAGATTTTATAGTTACAAAATGTTTATATATTTTTAATTTGGAATTCCTTATTTTTTAGCTAGTGAACAATTTATAAAAGAGTTTATTTAAGATTTTATAGTTACAAAATGTTTATATATTTTTAATTTGGAATTCCCTATTTTTTCTAGCTAGTAAACAATTTTTAGGAGTTTCATAGTAACTTGATTATTTTTGTAAATTATATTTAAATCAATTGAGAATCTACCCATACTCTATTTTGGTGGGAGTTATCCTAATTAAAAATATTAATCTTTGTTTTTTTTTTTTAAGATATGTTTCACACATCAATTATTTCCTGATGAGCAAATTAATTTATAATAGTTACATTAATATCTTCGTGACTTACTCCATGCTATTTAAAAGAAGACTTTTGATAATTATAAGATTTATATTAACAATTTATTATAAATATTTTTAATTCTTATTATTTTTAACTCAATACTTAACTATAAGATATTTTATAACTATTATAAAACAGGACCATGTCTAGAACAAGATATAATAAGTGAGAGATGCATGATAGGTTTATTGGCCTATTCTCAAAATATAATACTTGATCATGTTTGTTTGTTTGTTTGTTTTTTCGTTTTTACCATGAGATTTTAGTCTCTTTCTAAAGATTATAATTTTCTTTTTCCTTTACACCCGCACAGGTCTTAAACAGGTTTTAAACTAGTTGCCAATAATATTAGGATTTGTTTGGTTTGAGGGGAGGGAGTCCAATAAAACTAATATTTTATGCGCCCCGCCACTTCTATACTATCAATCCAAAACATTAATTTTCACTGCTTTTCTCCTCAAACCAAACATCTCATTTTAGGAGTTTTGGATTTTAAAATTCAATTTTGTTAGTTTTTCCCTTCTTAAATAAATATTATGTTGTTTAAAAATTTAAAACGCTCGGACCCGTGATCCCACTTTACTGTTCACACTCCACACTGATCATGCTAAGCTGGTAATAAATGCCTATTGCGTGCTAGCGTGCTTAGGAAGTTTTACAAATTTGTACCACATTCTTCCTTTCTCCGTAATTTTCTCCATTCTTTGCATGTGCTAGGGTTGATATCAACCAGCATTGAGATGAAGTAGAAGAGACAGTCAAGATACTTCATTTCAATCTTTCTTAGTTTATTGTGAGTTGTACTTCATTTTCCTTCCTATTTTCTGATTCTACTCCGCCCTTTCGAACTCCGCTTCTTGATTGGCGAAGCTAAAAGGCTCCCACCAGCAAGCCAAGAGTTCGAGTGCCATTTTCCTTCCTATTTTACTTCTGAGTTTTCATTTCCTAAGGTAAACTTACTCAAACTTTGCAGAAGGAAGAAAAAAAGTAAAACAATATGAGCTTAACATTTCGGCTGTGCGTGTGTTTTGCTTTTGAAATGTAAAGGATGTTGGAGTTGACGGTGTGTTGTTGAGTGGTGTTCTGTTTTTAGTTTGTTTGGTTGCCAAGGAAAGTTAGGGAAGAGAGGAAAAAGTGGGATCACATAAAAAAAAAGGAGTTCGTGTTCACCCATTGCTTCGCACGAAGACGAACCGTTAGAGTACTTTTGTCATTTATCTGGCAACTTGACGGACTTACATAATTTAAAAAATAATAATAATGAAAAGGGAACTGCTTCAAAAGTGGCAGTTGCGATTTCTTGGACATGATTTTTCTGGGTTTTTGGAACAGTAAATGGAGCGAAGTGGGCAAACTGTAAATCTAGTAGATGGGATATTTCTTTAGTTTCTCTATCACTTTCCATTTCATCCTAGATGTTTCTTTTGAATCGCTTGCTCCGTATCAGTATTCTTCCGCACCTTTGTAAATTGCATTTGCATGTGCTTGGAGATGTGATTTGGTGTGTTGAATGCATTATGTATATATGATATGGTAGTAATAATATGACACTAAAGATATACCCTTGCAGCAATCAACTATTAGAACTCTTATGCTTCTTGTCATACAGGTTACTTTTGGATATCCAATGGCATCATCAGATGAAGAGGGTGAGATTGTCCCAGAGGGGGTTAATGATTATTTTTTTATTGATGATAAGTATCAGCCTGTTTCACTTTCTATTTTACCATTGCTCATGAGCATGGATGAGATTAAATGTGACTTGGCAACTACAGTATACTTGCGTGGCACTGCTGATGATGGCATGCAGGAAATTTTCAAACAGATCATTGCTTGGAAATTTGATCTTTCTTCTGTGCAGCCTGAGATTTCAGTACTTTCAAAAGACAAAGTTTGGATTACTCTCCAAAGGCCTAGAAAGAGTCATGAAAGTATAATTAGGACAGTCTTGGTCACTCTATATTGGCTGCATTTTGTGAGAAGGAACCCAGAAGAATCTAGAATGTCTGTTTGGAAATACTTACAAGAGGTCTTCAGGTATTTGTGTTGGCGTTTCCAGATGTCTAATCTCCCATCTGCTATCTTGATTCATTGATTACGTCTATATTGCAGCTCATCTGATATTAAACTTTCTGAGAATGACATCCAAAATCATGTGTCGTTGATTAGAGAGGCTGCTGAAAGGGACAAAGATTTAGCAAAATCTGAGGTTCTTATTCTGTGTCTGAATCAATTAGCATTGCTGGCTTTACCAATTGGTTTTGCCAAATGTCAGCTTGATTGTTACATGTTATGAGCGTGAATGATTTTGCTATCTACATAACCTGTTTGTTCAAATACTACGTTTTCCATTCTGTCATTTACAATTACTTGCTAGCCAATGAACTTCTTTATTTTTACAGTTTGACTGAACCTGAGCCTACTTTCTCTGAATTTATTTTAACTTCAACTTTATTCACTGAATTTTGTTCTGTTATATGCAGTATCTACTTACTTTTATAAAAAATCCATCGTCTGATGAAGTCTTCCCTGAGGTCAGTGTTAATTATTACTTGTTTTCTGTAGAATCCTGTTCAACTTATTTCCTGTTTAAAACTTTTGTTTGATTTATTAGGAGCATTTGAGAGAGAAATCAAAATGTACTGTTGATTCAGAAGAGGATGCTAATGATTCTGCTGGTGAAGAATCCAGTGATGATAGAAACCATTCTGTTGGATCTTATGATACTGTTTGTGCAATTTGTGACAATGGTGGTGAAATCTTGCCGTATGTCCCTATCATATCTTGTTTATGATATAAAGACATGCTTCCCTCAACTCACTTTTCCTTATAATTAGTAATTTAGTAATTAGACCTTTGTTATCTTTTGCGTAAGTATTTTCCTTTTAATGATGCAGTTGTGAAGGGAAATGCCTGAGATCATTCCATGCAACCGTAGATGCAACCATGGTTGATGGTTTTTATATGTGTGAATCTCTTGGTTACACTAGGACTGAAGTTGATGCAAGCACTCTTTCTCACATATTTTGTGTCCCCTGTTTTTCATTGATTCGAATTCTCTTGTACTGATGAAAACAAATCTTGCTTTTATAGGCCATCCCAAATTTCTTCTGTGCAAATTGTAAGTATAAGCAGCACCAGTGCTATGTTTGTGGCAAATTGGGTTCATCTGATGAATCTTCTAATCCAGAGGTATATTTCAGATCTAACTTATTTCCCACTTTATTATTTATCTTGCCTTTCCGCTCTGAGAGAGTTTCATATGAATAGCTTCCAAGGATACATAACTTTTATTTTTCATTTTTCACTACGGTTTCTTTTTGATTGAGACTTGTAGTATATGATACTAAGTTCCAAATTGAGTAATATGGGATGCTCAATGCGGTATTTAAGTGGGTTAGTTCTCCCACCTCAAAAGATTAGCTTTTGGGGTAGGTTCCACATCTCACCTCGATACCATCAATTGGTAGTACTAGAACCAAGTTGTTGGGCGTTTAGTGAGTATTTAAGTGAATTGTTGAAGTTTCATGGAGTGCAGCTGCTAAGACGCTGACCACATTGAGTAGCATATGGTACTAAGTTGGTTCTCCCACCTCAACAGCTTGTTGGAAGTGTCATGGAGTGTAGTCGTCAAGGCTCTGGCCATATTGAGTAGTACAGGATACCAAGTCCCAGTTTTTGGTGGTTATAGTGGGGTATTTAAGTGAGTTGCTTCTTCCACCTTAACAACTAGCTTTTGGGATAGGGTTTTGATGAAGACTTGGTATGTGAGATACTAAATTCCTCATTGGGGGATACTTAATGGGGTATTGAAGTGGGTGGGTTATCCCACCTCAATTGCTAGCTTTTAGAGAGAGTTCTTCATCTTACTTAGGTACCCATCAATTGATATCAGAGCCATGTTGTTGGTGGTTTTGGGTAGAGTTATACATGGAGGGTTTTGACCGGTAGAACCAAGGGAAGTGTCGTAGAGTGCTGTTTTGGAGACGATTGATGGAAACTTATTAGTATGAGATACTCAATGGGTTATTTAAGTGGGTTGGTTCTCCCACCTGAACAACTAACTTTTAATGTAGGGTTCCCTATCCCACTAGTACCCATCACTTTCTTTTTATTTTGTTTAATCAGGCTGTATCCTTTAAAAAATTAATTATAATTTCCAGTACATTGTATTAATATTTAAACTTTTTGTTTAACTAGTTTCTTTCCCTTTCTTGTTGGACCGATAAGCTAATAGTTACGCTACATAAATATATAATGAATAATACTATTTCTTAGTAGCAATAAGCATGTATCTCGTGAAAATAGAGGTGGTAATGAAGGAATAAAGACTGATGATGATGTTGCAGGTTTTGAAAGAGTCATGGCTTTTGGGACTTAATCACATGATTGTCGTATGAATCTGCAAGAATTATTAACCTGATATATCGCTGTTTCTGTATTTCACTACCATTTCTTTCGCTTGTCATAGGGCTCTGACATGTTCATATTTAATTTTGGTTCTTTTTTTCTTTTCGTATCTAGAGTCTAAATATCTATTATATTAATTTTTATGTTCTTCAAATTAAGCTTGTTATTAAGGTTAAGGTGCAAAAATAATCATGCACTTTTCCCATATGTGTGTCTGGCACCATATACATTACTTGGGTGTATAAATGCGTATGAACATCTCTAAATGGGGCAAAATGCTAGCTCCATTAACCAAGTCAAACGCCTATTAACTTTTGGTTTTGTGGGCCCCATATTAATTATTTTTAATGGTTAAGGTGCAAAAAACCCATATACTTTTTCCAAATGTGCATCTAGCACCATATACATTTTTTGGTGTAAAAATACACCAACTTTGTCAAACAGAGCAAAAATATAATATCGAAGGTAACTAGCTCTAACCATTGACATGCCTGTTTACACTAATTGATTCATTCTTCCATTTGCCAATTGAGGGAAGAAACAAGGAAGATATTTTTATCTTGTTAACATTGTAAGAAACCCATATAATGTCTCTTCCAATTAATTTCTTAATATTCAAAGGTAACTAACTCTAACCATTGTACATGCCTAGATCATTACAATCAACTTGCATTAAAGCTTATAAATCCTCACTCGGGGTTGATATTGCCTTCAAACCATGTTATGATTTTAGAGTTTGATGAGCTAGATGGTCCGCTACAATCTTGGCTTAAATAATGGAAATCCTAGTCTCAACTTAGGAGATCCTTGGTTTCTAAGATTATTGACTTATTTATGTGAAGAGAGATGTCTCCCTCCTTTACCAATGTAATCGCATTGTATGAGTCTGATTCAGCAATAATCTTGCGGCAACTAAAGCAACAAGAAGAAGCGAGAGAGTGAGAAGGAGGGAGAGAGAGAGAGAGAGAGAGGAAGGGTGAGTAAAAGGAGAGAGAATTGGCAAAGATGAGAGAACATGGAAGAAGAAGGAATTGACATGTGGATAAGTGTTGGTGTGTATTTTTTGCACCCAAGAAATGTATATGGTGCCATATGCACATTTAATAAAAGTACATGGGCATTTTTGTACCTAACTAGATTGACACGTGCACAACAATGTGGAGCCCACCACTAAAAAGTAACAGCCATTAGCTCAAACAAATAGAGCTGGTATTTTTGCAACTTTTGGTAATCTTCATAGGCATTTTTGCACCTAAGAAATGTATATGGTGCCTGGTGCGCATTTGGGAAAAGTTCATGGGCATTTTTGCCCGTTAACCCTATTTGTTTTATAGGTTCATAACATATAAAAGTAAATACTTTCTCATTTGATTGTAGGTATTCCGTTGTATTGTTTCAACTTGTGGCCATTATTACCATCCAGAATGCGTTGCAAAGTTACTAGCCTTTGGTGTTGATTTTGAAAGAGAAGAAATACGAAAAAATGTTGCTGCTGGGAAACCGTTTATGTGTCCTCTTCATAAATGTTCCTTGTGTAGGAAAGTTGAAGATAAGAATGTTCATGACTTGCAGTTTGCAGTGTGCAGACGCTGCCCTAAGGCCTACCACAGGAAGTGCTTACCCAGGTAGTTCTCCCCTCCCTACCCTCCCTTCGTTGTCCATTGTAAATGTCCTTTTTGGTTGGAGGTAAACATGTAAATATTATTATGTACTGCTTTCTGATAAGAAATCTATTGATTGGATGTAGAATGCCTTTGTGTTCACCATAATCTCTCTATGTGCATCTACTTTCTTTAAGCAGGGAGATAGCCTTTATGGGTATTGACGTAAGAGCTTGGGAGGGTCTACTTGTTGATCGAATTTTGATGTACTGCATGTAAGTTCTTATTTTAGTAGTGTTGTAAAAACTGAGCTGAGTGCCTTCTTGGGTTGTATTTATCTCGCACCTTACACTATATAGTTTTGTACTCATTAAGGGATCATGAGATATTTATGGAACTTGGAACGCCCGCTAGAAATCATCTGGTATTTCCTGGTAAGGAAAGAAGAAAGAATGAAGGCCCTTACAACTTACTATTAGGCGAAGAGAAGGTTGCTACTTCATCAAGTCAAGAAGATATTACTGCTAGAAGCACTGTCACAAATATAAAATTGCCAGAACAGGTAGCAGCAGGCAGTGGCATTCTAAATGGAGGTTCTGCAAAGATTACTGACAAATGTTCCAGACAAGATACAAGTATCTTATCGAGATCAGTTAGGTTTGATGCAGCTAGAAAATCTTTGAAGGATGAAAAGAGATTTGTCCGTGGTAATTCCTTTCAAACAGATCAAAACAAGTCGCCTTTGAAAAATGGTAACGCATCTTGTAGTTCAAGATTACATCCAGATAGGTCTTTGGAGCAAAAATTGTCTAGTGGAAGAATTGACAAAACCATCCCAAATAAACCTGTGGTAAAAAAAGCCAAAACATCACATCAGCTTTCCATCACTGATATAAGAAAACGGTATGTTGTTTGAATGTCACATTTTTATGCTTTATTTGATAAAATTTACAAATGGTGCTTGCTTTTCTAGTTCAGCTGCTACCATTGGGGCATAACTGCTTTGGGTCTTGTTTAATTGCATGCAGAGTTTTGTCTTTGAAAGAAGAATGTACATCTGCATTTAAAGAGGAAGAGTTCAAAAGGAGCCAGCAGCTCTTGGTTACGAATTCATGTTTCTCGAAAACTGCATTAGACAAGAATCTTACTGAAGGAAAAGTAGAGGGTTCAATTAAGGTATATCTTAATTTTCGCATCTTCTAGCTGAGATCATGTAGAATATGAGAATTTATGCTAAAACTAATTAATGGGGTATCATTTTTCTAGCTAAAGAATGTCTGACATTCTCACAGGCAATTCAAACTGCCTTACAAATATTAGATGGAAGTGGAGGCTTTATTGAGGATGCTAAAGCTATTTGTGAGCCAGGGGTCCTCAATCAAATGTTTATTTGGCAGGTTGGAGCAAAATGTCTCAAATTACCCTTTTTCTTTTTAGTTAGATTATATTCTTTTTCTTACGGCCCAGTTTTGGTTTCAAGATTTACAGGTCTTAATTTACTTAAATGTGTCAACTTTTGTGCTTGTTCATTGATGAAAAGATGAGAGCGCTAAATGAGAATTCAGTGTCATTCCTGTTGTGAGCACTTTAATCATTTTTCCATCAATTGTAAACCATCCTTGAGGGCAAGGATGTTTTGGGGAGGGAGTATTGATATGTAAGGTGTAGAAAATATAAATATTAGAGTTAGTTAGTATTACTATTGCTGCTGTTATTTCCGTTGGGTTAGTTAGGAAGTTAGGATAGGGTCAGTTGGTTAGTTATTCTGTTAAAATGCTATATTGTCATGTGAAATTTAAATTCTAAACTTGTCCTTTATCTCATTCTTTCATACACTGGAACTAAAAAAGTTATGTATCCAATAATTTTGTACTTTGTTTGTGAAAGTTGAGAGAAAAATATTTCAAAAGCATTGTCCCAAGAGTTTCATTTTGCATAGCACATTTGTCATGCTATATTTTTGAATATGTATTTTCATTTAAAATAATAAGTTTTAACTCAATCCATTGTTTAACTGTTAAAATCAAAGGTTGTGCCTTTCTTCTCTCTCTGTCTCTAGTGGTTGTGTTTGCTCTTTATCTTTGTCATCTTGTATTTATTTAAAAATAAGGGAGAACTCATGTTTATAAGTTTGGTAGAGATATATATCGGTTTATATATTTTTCCGTGCATTGTTTGACTTTTAACATTGTGGATATTCTTATTGAGTTGTATTATAGACATCAATGACTGAATATCTGTCGAAATGATTAGAGACATTTTAGACAGATAATACTGATTATAAGTTTGATTGCAGAGGCAGCTCAAGGTCTATCTGGCACCTTTTCTTCATTGCAAGAGATATACTTCCTTTGGTCGCCATTTTACAAAATTAGGCAAGCTTAAGGAGGTAAATTTCTGAAGTACTGATGTCAGGAAGGTGTTTTGTTTGCTATTAATGTTATCCCTTTTTTACTGTAGAAAATTAAAACAGGAGGCTGAAAATGCCATCTTTTATAGGTCTTGAAGCAGTAGAGTAGAGTACATATGTAGAGGGGAGATGAGAACAATCCTTTCAATTAATCCCAATAAATCAGCATGATTCAAATAGAAAATGATTCCTTGTGAAAGTTAAGAAAAACTAAGCATAATAAGGCAGTAAAATAGGAAAAAATTAGCTACATAAAGAAGATCCAAGAAAGGATAAAGCCATTTGCACTTACTTATCGCATCTTAGCTATCTTTTCCGTGTCTAGCAAAGTTTGTGTCCTGAATAGCCTCACTCCCCCCATGATGTCCTTTATGAGCCTTGCAATGGAAATGCTTATGAGGTACTACTCCTATAGCTTTGACATTGGACATCAGGGCATTGAATGCATCTTGATATTTCTCATTGCACATACTAGAGCCAGTAATTCGTGTGAGCCAGGCTTATTCAAGGCTGGCCTAAATAAGCCAAATACACAGAAAAGCCAAGATAGTTGAAAGCCTGAATTTTAAGGGCTTTTTTTTTTTTAATAGTTATTTTTGTTTTTTATAGCCTACCTCAATTTCTACCTTTAAAACGTCAAGTCTTTAAGCAACATTGCAACACAACATTAACCTAAACTGCAATCACATATTTGTTTTGACGGCTTAGTGCATAAAGCTCCCACCAAGTAGAGTCGAGGGAGGGATAGAAATATGCAACTTTACCCTCATGAATGAGAAACCCTAAAAAAAAAACCAAATTCCCCTTTTTAGTTTCTTGCTTTTTGCTTGTAATCTGGCTTACACACCGTGGTCAGGTACAAGCATAGCAGTTACACAGGTAAATGCTACTTTTTAGTTGTTACATTGAAATGGTCTTGTTCTTTTTTTTTTTTTTTTTTGCAGGTTGTTGATAGGCTTCATTGGTATGTAGAAAGTGGTGATACAGTAAGTTTTTATTCTTTATGCTTTATTTGGGTTGTACCGATATACTACCTGCTATTAACTTTTTCTCTGCTGTCAATATGTAACTGGTATTATTTTAATGAAACTCATTGCAATCCTTGTGTGCAGTTTTTATTTGTTATCATAAGTTTGTAGTTGATCAACTAGAAAATTTCTACTCCATTTTCATGCTAATATTTAGTTTTCCTCCTTAAGATCTTTGCTCTGTTGCCTGTCCTGATTTCTTTTTCTTCTCAGAGACGTTGGAATGCTTAAAATCTTGTACCAATTTATCATATACACATTCTACTGAAGTGTTTAAACTCAATCTATTTGTCAGTTTGTTCAAGTCATCAGTTAACTTCTGCGAAGAACTGTAAATTCCTGTGGCTTATCAGAATAAAAACATGGGATTGAAGTCTTGTAATATAACAGTTGCAATAGTTTTCAAACTCACAAGGGTTTGTTCTGAATGATGACTAATTTCTCATTTTCTCTTAGCAGAGTGATTGAGTTTCGGTTAATTTTACTATCGCTTTATCATTTTTATTAATTTGTGTATCTGGACAATCATGTGGTATAATTGGCAGATTGTAGACTTTTGCTGTGGTTCTAATGACTTTAGCTGTCTGATGAAATCAAAGCTTGATCAGACGGGGAAAACCTGCTCATTTAAAAACTATGATATCTTCCAGGCTAAGGTTTGGCTTATTTTCTATTTGTTTTTTCCTTGGTAGCTTCTCTTGAAAATTGAAGATTGCTAATTAGTTGCTGAAAGTTTGTTTTTTGGGCAAGTTTTGAGGTCACTCCAAAGTTTTGGTGTAGTTCAAGTCAAGACAGGCACCACATAAGTTTGTGGCTTCTGTGGAGATAATTTCTCATAAATCAAACCAATCCGTATCTTTATCTCCCAAAAGAAAAAAAAAAAAAATTGGAAAGAAAGAAAAATCCACATCTCTAACGTTGCTGATAAGTTTGAGTTATTTACAGATCCTTATTTTGTTTGGTTGGTAAACAAAGGTAAGGCAGATGAATATGGACTTGCTTGAAAAATTACTACTTGTGAGCTTTGGTGAACATCGACGTTTAAATTAGTGACTCTCATTGATGGGTTTCCAATGTTTGTGAACATGGTTTTGTTCGAAACCACGTAAAATCTCATGTTTTGACCTTTTGCCTGATCTCTTAATAAGCCTATACATAAATGATGACAAAAAATTTCTCTTGATTTTTTTGTTGGCCTGTCAAACAAGTTTTGCAAGTTGGGTCTTTTGCTCTACTTTGTTGCTGCTTTCTGCTTCAAATTTAGACCTGAAAGATTCTTTCAGTGTTCATTTATTCCCTCTATATTTTTTATCTTCCTCGCTGTCCTTTTCCTTGCAACATGCTTTGTGTATTTCTAATAGTTGTTTTGCTTGTAGAATGATTTCTGTTTTGAGAAAAGAGATTGGATGAGTGTCAATGCAAAAGAATTGCCCAACGGCTCTCAACTGGTAAGACACGAGTTTTGTCTTCTGACTTGCAAGTTTATATAAACATGAATACCCTTAATCCCTTATGCTTTGTGAGCTGACTTTTACTTTTCACTCTCTCTATTGCTACATGGGTAGATCATGGGGCTAAATCCTCCTTTTGGAGTCCATGGCTTTCATGCTAACAAATTCATTAACAAGGCACTTGAGTTTAAACCAAAGCTACTTATACTTATTGTGCCAAAAGTAACTAAACGGTTAGTATTTCTTGATTTATTTTTAGCTTTTTCAGTGATAGATGTTGAAAATGTCTCTGTTTCTACTTTGCCTAACCAGACTTGACAGAGAGAATGGTGGCTATAATTTAATTTGGGAGGATGATAAAGTGTTTTCAGGAAAGGTGTGTATACAACAATTTTGTAAAGGTCTTTTTTAAAACTTATATATATATATATATATATATATATATATTTGAAGATTATGTTTAAAGAGGGATTTGAAGCAAGCAAGTAATGAATTACATTTCTTCATTCAGTCATTTTATCTGCCTGGGTCAGTTGACATACATAATAAGCGAATGGAAGACTGGAATGTGAAGCCTCCGCCGCTATACCTTTGGAGCCGCCCTGACTGGATGGCCCGGCACACTGAAATAGCTCTGAAGCACGGCCACATAAGGGAGGAAGATGCGATGCATGTGAGAGGATATCCTGTAAACAACTACCTCATGGAGGAGAAATATGATTGTTATCAGAATTACTCTGGCTTGCATGCACCTAATGATGTGTGCACCATATTGGACGGTATTCCAGAAGATAATGGCAATCCTGTACCTCACTCAGAGAATATGATCATAGATATGGAATTATCAACTCCGTAATTTGTGGCTGCACTAATCTATGCTCAGTGGTTTTTTGGTCTGTTAAAAACAATGTATTGGAGTTAAATGGCGAATTCATCTTGAGTATAGATATTAGATTAACTACTGTCTTCTATAGTAGTATAAGTCTGACCCTGTGTGTCCAAAAAAATGAAGGAAAAAAAAGACTGACCCTTCATTTTTTCGAAACTTTATCTTTACTCGTGCAGGCAAAAACTATATATATAGACGATATTGGTCACTTGATTATTTTAATAATTTAGATGCTTCACATATGTAGTTATGTTTTTTTTATTTAATCCTCTAATTATGAAATGTGACCAATGTTTTAAAAGCCGGATTTGATGTCAAGTCGGAAAGGTCATTGGGTCATGGGTTAGATTGTTCAGTTGGACTGTTGTTACAATAATTAAGTAAAAATAATACTCTCTTTCCAGTCCTTATTATAAGGCACCAAATAACAATTCACACAAACCAATAAAAATAGTTGAAGTCAATAAAGTTGTCCTAAAATTTAAGTAATTTCCATTATTATTCTTAACAGTTATACTAAACGCTAATATTATATTATTATACTCTCACCCACTACTATTGATAGGGTAAAACTTTATAGCCTATAACTTCGTAAAGTATAATGACCGTATCAAGTAATAAAGTGATAAGAAAAGTATCGTTCCTACAAGGACTTAAATGCACCCCAACTTGATTAAGATTAATTTTACAATTTCGTTTAAGTTGAGCAAACCAAATTGAATTTAATTAAGAGAAAAGAAAAGAAAATCAAAATAAACAAACTACCACAATAATAAATGAGCAACTCAAAGTCACTAATCTCTTATTAGTTTCTTAAACTTTGTTTTCACTAATTTAATTAGCCTTAATATCAATTTTGTTAATATCGAGTATAAATAGCTATAAGTTCATGTCGGTCCACTTACAACCCTACCCTCTCTTGAGTATAATTTGTTATGTCTAACATAATTACTCAAGAGGCAATAAAACTCGGACATACTCTTCAACAATTATATAGGGCCATTAGGTATATGTCTATCTTAATCGCAAATTAAATCGTAATCTAATCCCATATTACTTAATCTCAGAGCTTAATTAAAATTCTCTTTGTCAAGGTAAATCCTAATTCTCAAATTCATATTCAATGATGGCCAATCACTAAATAGATAAAGCTAAACATGATTAAGTAACCAAAATTAATATTAATTATAACTAAATAATAAAAACAAAGTCCAATCCACACCTATAAGTTCAAAGTTCCTCTAGGTTGCAAAGAGAAATTAGCCAAACATGGCTTTAACAAAATCCAAACAGCAAGATTAAGTAAGAATCAAAGAAACAAAAGGAAAGAAGAGCAGAGATCAAATCTGTCGATAAATCTCTGCCACTGCAACGCGAGTTGTGCTATGGAGGATAGCTTCACTGCCGTCGCAATATGAAGGTGGTCACTAATCTTGTTTTCCTTGCTGCTGTCGCGGTTGAAGAAAAACAAACCAGTTCGTGCATTCCTTTGTTCTTTGTTTCTGATCCGAGGACAACGGTGGAGAGGGAGATGAAAGGATGTCGCCGGCGACGATGGAGGTGATGGTAGAGGTCGCCGGTGACGGAGGAGTGACAGTGAGGTGATGAGAGCGTGAAGGTTGAGCGTCTGTGTTGCTGCCTCGCTCTGCTCTATTTTTCTCCTTCTCAAGTCGTGGTCCCTGTGCGTCTCTGGTCCAATTCCTTTTTTAATTCGTCCCTCCTTCTTTCCAGTCCATTAGGTTTAATTGGTGGGGCCCAATCCTCAATCCGTGCAAAGCAATGAATCCAATGAATCTTACGGGAGAAGATACTCTCCCCATCCTTTCTCTACCCATCCCTCCCCATCCTCCATCTTCACTGTTAAAATCTTGATCCAAGGGTCCAGAAATATTTTGGGAAAAACCGCATGCGGTAAATTACCGCATGCGGTGAAGATGGAGGATGGGGAGGGATGGGTAGCTCTAAAGCACGGCCCATAAGGGAGGAAGATGCAATGCATGTGAGAGGATATCCTGTAAACAACTACCTCATGGAGGAGAAACATGATTGTTATCAGAATTACTCTGGTTTGCATGCACCTGATGATTTGTGTACCATATTGGACGGTGTTCTAGAAGATAATGGCAATGCTATGCCTCACTCCAAGAAATTTGCATGATGTGTGCCTTTTGAAGCCGAGAATATGATCATAGATAATGTTCTGGTGTAGAACACAGATGTTTAGCTTCAATGAACTAGTAAGATGTTTATCTAGGATCGATAAATCTCTCCAAGATATTTATAAGCAGATACCAAAGAGAGTATGATTGTTATAGGATGTCTATAAGGAAGACACCGAAGAATATCAATGGATCACTGTGCATTGATATGGCGTTTAGCCAAAAAGGGGTTGGGTGTGTGTACAGTGAGACTGAATAGTAAATATGATGAATCAAGAGTGTGTACCTTTTAGGTTAACCTCCTATTTATAGAGATTACCTTTTAAGGTTTGGACCTCGGGCTTTGTGCGCCTCCTGGCCCATGCGCAGCATAACCAATGGGCCTGATTATAGCCTTTATTATAAGTCAATTAGTATATTACTTGATTATGGAGGGATTCTAGTACAGGTTGTCCTTGTTGAGCCGCATAACCAATGGGCCTCATATATGAGTCCATAACAGTTGCCCCTAGCCTGGTAGTTCAAGTCTCTAAGCTGTCAGGATGTGCTGATTATTTACCCGGACTTGTATACGAGTTGTTCAACTTGATTTTCTTGATTTCCATTTAACTGCTCTCCGAGTTTCGCCGAACTCCGGGTTCATTTGTAATTTGCCCCCAGGCATGCATGCCAGGTTAGTTTGATTTGAAAACTCACTTTCTTTTGTGATCTTTCATGATGGTCGAGATTTCATTTGTAGCCTTAATCCCAATTACCAAGTTTACATATTTCCACCATGAGCTGCCCTTACTCCGGGACATCATGTTAAAATAATAGCATACGAGAAGTTTCCATTCGCCTATGCTGCTGATAGCTGTATGCTTGTTGACGTCATGGCGTATAACCGCCCTTTTTGGCGTGATGGCCACTTTACCGCCTTTGATATTCGTGCGCATTTAATGCCTCATCGTTTCACATTAGTCATCATTGCACTTTTTGGGGGAAATATGCTTTTCAAAAGGAATTGACTTCGCTGCCCTTGACTCTTCAAATTCGTAACGTTTATATATTCACCTTTCCCTCCTCTTCTCACCACTTTACGCTTGACGCTCTCTTTGTTCTCCCAGAAAACTCTCACTTCCACAGAAACCTCTTCTCTCGATACTGCAATTTGCTCCTTCTAGTCATCTCCAACCTTTCTAAGATTAGGTATTCACCTTACTTCCTTCTCTTCTTTTGTTTCCGCTTTCATTTCATCTACTTTAATTCTTGCTTCCTCGGGTGTGCTTGCCGAAAACACATTTTCTGGTTTTATGGGTAGGATTTTAGGATTTCTGGGTTGTCATTTTTAGGGTTTGAACGGGTTCTAAAACTCATTTTCACCATTCTTATATCTTTTTTCTGTTTGACCAAACACGCTTATTTGGTGGCTGTGATGATCTTTTTAGGAATTCCTTTCTGAGCCCAAGAGGTTAAAACAAATGATCTGAGCCATCCCGATAGAGCTTTGCTTTGATTCTTTTCTCTAGAGCATTCATGGATAGAGGCACTACTTTGCCTTTAAGGATTTATCGTAAAGAAATTCCATAAGAAGATAGAGAGGTGGTTAAAGTACTTTCTTCTTGGGTACGATATTGGTTCTGGTCACTGCCTCGTACCGAGAAAGAAAAGCAAGAAGCATTGATTCACAAACCTCGGGGTAGTGGGAGTAGGAGGAGAGTCCAAACCCACCCACAAATGAGTCAAAATCCAATCCTCTCTACTCTAGGATCCCTTCCTAGTCCACCTAGATTTTCAAGCCAGGATCATATTTCATCTGCCCCAACTTCTCATTATTCTGCCAAAGAATGTACCTCAAGCTAGACCGGGATCCCATCTAGGGAACGTTGTCGACCCGTGCGATGAATGTAGCTATCTATTCATTAATTTGGTTAACAATGGTCGTGTTTCAGAAGCCTAGTCAATTCTGGCCTCCTGCCGGCATAAGTTCATCTTCGAAGCCCTCCCGGCCTCTACCCATCTGACTTATCTCGGCGGGGAACCTTTTGCTTTACCCACACAACAGTTCTTTTGACTCAAGTATATTTCTGTTTCTGACTTTTACTTTTTTATTATAGGTATAGATGGGTTCTTCCTCGCGTCATATTGAGCAATCTATGATTGGGGAATCGAGTTCCTTCAGTCCCTCAAAAGCTCCTCATACTCCGGATAAATGGGTTATCGAAGATGTAATACGCATTAAGAATATGATGACCTTGGACGACGTCGTCAAGGCTGGCATCTGCGATGGAGAAGACTACACCATTCGCCTACCCCTTGAACATGAATCTGTGTTCTTCTACCGGGAGAATGATAAGGAACCACATTTCTTTTACTTCTACCGGGATTTGATTACCGGCTTAGTATTCGCTTCCCGTTTACCGAGTTCCAACTCGACCTTCTAAATCATCTCCGCCTTGGTCCTTCCCAATTACATCCCAATGGTTGGGCCTTTGCAATAGCTTTCAAAAAATTTTGTAAAGTGGAGAAGCTTGCTTGTACCCTTCCTGTTTTCTTTTACTTTTTTGCTGCCCATGAGGCTCGAACCGGTAAAGATACCGGTGAAGGTGCTTCTTCTAGGAAAGGTTGGACCTCACTCCGGAGCGTCCGCGACCGCAAACTTTTTAAAGTTTTTACCGACTCATTCAAAGGTTTCAAAACTGCCTTCTTCAAGGTTTTTGCCAACCCGGACAACAACCTTGGTTTCTTAGGACCTTCAAGTTTGGGAATGTGGAAGAGAGATTCCCCTTGTACTGGATGCAGGATCACCATACTCTCTCCCCTCCGCATTTGAATTCTCTTACAAGAACCTTTTTGACCCTGAAAACAAGGCCATATCCTTCCTTGAACATTACATTAAAGAAAACGGTCTTGTGAGCTCGGCCGACTTCATTCCAAAACCCTCGGTCGGGAAGCGAACCGCGGTGAGTATGAAAATTCCTATCTATTGTGTTGTCTTGCATGTTTCTTGATTCCTGTTATATGAATAACTAATTATTGCCTTTTTTTCTTACATATTCGAGAATGGGGAAAAAGCCTTCTTTTGCTGAAGCCTTAACAAATCTTGGTCCTATGAAGGTGGGATCCGACAATAAAAGACTCGCGCTAGAATTTGGGGCGACTGGCACTAGTAAAGGTAGTCGAGCCAGCCCAACAAAACGGCCCAAAACCGGCAAAACTATCCCTGCCCAAAAATCCAAAGGGACCGTCCCGGCTATAATAAAGATTCCTATCCTAACCTCGATGGAGATCCCTGCTACTCCTATAGCCCAGAATCTTCCTCCTCCATCGCCACTCCTAGAACTCCTAAAAGGGGTTATCTAGAGCCACGGGGTGCCGAAGCAACTTAGCGGCACAATTTGTCCCCCGACACGCTTCTTTGACCCGTGCTTTATGAGGAGGCCGAGCTTCGCGAAATGCAAAACATCGAGCGGTATGCCCTGAAAGCCGTCGGGTTGGCCTAAACGCTTTCCACAATCAATGTAAGGTATACTAATCTTGCGGGCGAGTTGAAAAGGGTCGATTTAGAAGTTACAGAGCAAAAACTCAAAGCTTTGGAGATGGTGAAGGCGTCAAGTCTGACGCTAAAAAACAAGTGCTCAAGGCCGAGGCGGCGAAGGGAAAGTTAGGAGAAGAGCTGCAGCTAACCAAGAAAGATCTAAAGAAAGCAAACCTAGAAGTGTTTCAGCTCCGCTAGGATTGTGCTCGGGATGAGAAAGCTCTAGAGCTTCTTCAAGCGGAACAAGAAAATTTGCTACCGAGCTGCATGCCACCCAAGCCGCCTTGGATGATGCCAATGCCGCCATTGCTATCAAGAACACAACCATAAAGAAATCTGTTGGGTAATCTTTTGAAAACGCCGTAGATCAAATCCAGGTCTTGAATCCCACGCGTCAAGCTCAACACCTCCAGGATGGATTGCATGTCTTTTGTCGAGAACGGCAAAATAATCTCGCTCTTTCCCTCTCATGGAAATGCCTCCGAAAGTCAATTGGAGAAGGATCAGGGTGAGGGTGGAGATGAAGAGGTTTAAACTAATGCGGGGTGTTGTCTTGAGGAAGGACTAGAGTGCCGGTGTTGTTTGCATTTTTTGGCCGGGGTACTGAAGATTCCCCTTATTTGCTTTCTTTGTAACTTTTCTCCGGGTTAATTACCCGGTTTATATTCTCGCAAATCACATTATGTAAGCAATTTCATATTAATGAAAAATACTTACATTTTGCGCAAATAGATTAACTTGCTTATTTCCAGTCCAACCCGAATGTTGCTCCAAGCTTTATCCTCCTATTGCATTCGTTGCCTTTTACGAACTCAAATTTATTTTCTGAGTTCTATTCAATGAATGGGCCAGAGTCAAAAATATATTGCGTAGAATATTCATCCGGTGTTACCCGGGAACTATACTTTGTGAGGATTCTCATTAATCCATCACATATCATTCTGTCTCATTGGACCAGAATTTAATCCGGAGTAAAAGCAATCCGTCACATGTTTAGATTCAATGTCGCAACCAAACTCTGAACATTTCGACTTGATCAGGGTCAGCATGATGATTCGTCTTCTTACCCCAGAAAAATGATTTTGATGCATCATGGCCACGTCGGCCTTTCAGTTTTACCGAGTTCCAATAGAAACATGTTTTAACAGTTTTACAGTTTTACCGTGCTCCAATGGATACGCGTTTTAACTGTTATTGCAGTTTTACTGAGTTCCAATGGATACACGTTTTAACTGTTTTTGCAGTTTTATCGAGTTGCAATGGAAATATGTTTTAACTGTTTTTACAATTTTACCATGTTCCACTGAATACACGTTTTAACTGTTCTCCTTTGCTTTGATTGAAAACCGGGTTTCGTACCCTTGGTTCGTTCATCCATCGCTCCATGTTTGTTTAGAACCGGGTTTCCTACCCTAAGTTCATTACTCCCTGTTTATTCGGAATCGGGTTTTGTACCCTAAGTTCATTTGGCCATCGCTCCATGTTTAATTCGAAACCGGGTTTCGTACCCTAAGTTCATTTATCCATCGCTTTTCTTCATCCATTCAAAATCATTTGATAACAAAGTTGATTAAATAACGGGATCGTTGTCTTTACAAGTCCTCAAAAAGGAAAATTGAATTAGCAAACTCCAAATGGAATTCAAATTTGATTGTAGTTCAAAATTAATTGCACTCGAACTTGGCTTCTTGGAACTCGTAATCATCGCTATCTGACTTCTTCTGTCTTTCCTTTCCTTTTTTTTTGTCCGGGCTTCTACTACGGTCTCCTTGCTTGCGCTTGTTGTTCTTTCGTCCTTGAGTTTCTATTACGTACTGCCGTAATTTTCCTTCTCGGACGAACTTCTCAATTGCATCTCGGAGATCCCAACATTGGTCCGTAGTATGTCTTGGACCATCATGAAATGCGCAATGCCAAGATTGTTCTATTCTAGTTCTATTATAAGAAGGCCGAGGTCGTTCCACTTTCTTCATCTCGGTCATCACTACCTCCTTCCACACTTGTGAGCGTGACACATCCAAGGGAGTGTATTTCTCATACTTCCCTTTCGATTCATTCCTTCCACCTCGGGATTTGTTGTCCAGGTTTCTTTCACGGAAGTCTCTCTTCTGACTGCTAGGTTGTTCCCTTACCTTCGTAGGTGAACTCTTTCACCTATCTTTTATCGCGGCATTGATGATTTCCACTTGTTTCCAACTCCAAGTACTTCTTCAACCGAGTTCTAAACCAGCTATGACTAAATGCACGTGTATGCTCTCTTTTAACCCATGCACTTGCAAGACAACATCTCTGAAACGATTCAAATATTTTTGGAGAGTCTCTCCTTATTGTTGCTTGATTTTGTAGAGGGTAAATCGGATTTCGGTTATTTCTTGCTTGTTGCAAAATTTAGCAAAAACTTATCCCCCAAATCTTCAAAATTTTGGATCGACTTTGCAGGCAAAGTGTGAAACCACACCTCCACGGCACCTCTCAAGGTCGTAACAAACAATCGAGATATGATGGGCTCTTCAAATTGTCTCACATACATCCTCATGTCGAAAGTATTAATGTGAGCTTGTGGAACCTGAGTTCCATTATACGTTGGAAGATCGGCCAGGTCGAAGTTCTTTGGGTACAGGGCATTTGCAATCTCATCCGTGAAGAGGCTGCTATTATTTTGCCCTCTACTATATTTTCTTCTATACTTGTCGGGAATACTCTTTGTTTGTGGTGGCGCATCTCGGCTCGCAATTATAGTATCCTGATTAGGCTCAACTTGTTTGTTCCTCAAGGATGTATGATCTAGACCTTGAGTTTCGGGGTCCGACCCTGATCTTGATTGATCACGTTATTTCCAGCATGATTATGCCTAGGGTCTTTTGTGGTGACTTGCACAGAGGCTGAGGCAGTAGCCCGACTAGGTTCATCCCATTTCCGTTTCGAGTCGGGTTCTCAATTCGTCTAAGGCGCTCCTCAAGTAACCTCATTCTTTGGCTATTTGTTTGTCGAGGGTCTTTTGTATGAGTTTGAGAAGAAGACACGATGTTGACTTACTGGGTCCACTTTCATCCCAGTTTACCTCATGAACAGGTTCCTCCATTCTTCTGTGACGCTTTTCCAGCAGCTGCATCCTTCTCATCTCTTCTTGCTACCAAAGGGCATTTTGATGGTCCATCTCTTCCTGCATCAACCGAATATCCTCTTGTCTTTGGAGGCGGTTACAAAGTTCCATCTCGTCCATCCGTCTCAACATTAAAGCCAGTGTATTTTGTAGGAGACAAACGTCCGGGTTTACTATTTGGAACTAGGGAGGAGGGTCTTGTTATTGAACTTGTGGCTGGATTAGCGCGACGGTCCCATTCTGAGGAGCCGCAGTAAATGAAGAAGTTGCAGTATCAGTTGTTTCCCTTTCAGTCTCCACCATAACTTGATTATAATCTGGGGCGACCGAGTCCTCATGTTGAATTGTTTGCTCGTGATACGGCTACAGTTGCCCCTCCGGCAGTTGGTCCTGTCGAAGCATCTGACTACGGCTTCTGGTATTTACAGCCATTTGTGGTTGTTTGGGGATCAAAATTTATCGTCCCTACGGTCGGCGCCAATGTTCTGGTGTAGAACACAGATGTCTAGCCTCAATGGACTAGTAAGATGTTTATCTAGGATCGGTGAATCTCTCCAAGATATCTATAAGCAGATACCAAAGAAAGTATGATTGTTCTAAGATGTCTATAAGGAAGACACCAAAGAATATCAATGGATCACTGTGCAATGATATGACGTTTAGCCAAAAAGGGGTGGGGTGTGTGCACAATGAGACTGAATAGTAAATAGGATGAATCGAGAGTGTGTACCTTTTAGGTTAACCTCTTATTTATAGAGATTACCTTTTAGGGTTTGGACCTTGGGCTTTATGCGCCTCCTGGCCCATGCGCAGCCACACTACTTGCATGTTCCATGATTATAGCCTTGATTATAGGCCAATTAGTATATTACCTAATTATGGAGGGATTCTGGTACAGGTTGTCCTTGCTGGGCCACATAACCAATGGGCCTCATATATGAGTCCATAACAGATATGGAATTATCAACTCCATAGTTTGTGTGTGCACTAATCTATGCTCAGTGGTTTTTTTTTGTCTGTTAAAAATAATGTCTTCTATAGTAGTATAAGTCTGATCCTCTTGAGAAAAAAAGGGGGAAAAGTGGGGGGGAAAAGTGGGGGGGGGGAAAAATAGACTGACCCTTATTTTTTAGAAACTTTATCTTAGTCTTGCGGGTAAAAACTTTATATATAGATGATATTGCTCACTTGATTATTTTAATCATTAAGATCCTTCACAGAGTCACATATGTAGTTTTTGTTTTTAAATCCTCCAATTATGAAATGTTTAATGATGACCAATGTTAAGTAGGACCTGATGTCAAGTTGGAAAGTTCATTGGGACATGGGTTGGATCGTTCAGTTAGACTCTTGTTACAATGATTAAGTAAAAATATGGGTTAAGGTGTAAAAATACACATGTGCTTTTCTTCGAGGAGTGCCTAGTAGCAAGTACTTTTTTTAGGTGCAAAAGTGACCATGTGGTTACAAATTAGGTGCAAAAATACCGTTTGACCGTTAAGTTTGACTTTTTTCTCTAACTGGACGATGACGTGGCATTTCAAAGGTGCAAAAATACACATGTGGTTTGTCAACAAGAGCGTCAAACTCTAGATTATTATGTTTTAATTTAATAATTTTATTTTAATTACTACGGGTACTAAAAAGATATTCGGGATCCGACGTATGTTGAAAAATTACTTCATGATCTTGAAAAATTATTTTAAGATCTGAAAAAATATTTCAAGGTACTGACTAGTACTAAAAAGATACTTTGAGAATACTGCTTCGTACAAAAAAAATATTTCATGATCTTGAAAAATTATTTTAGAATCTTAAAAAATATGTTGAAGTATATTTTTAGTACCAGTCAGTACCTTAAAATATTTTTTCATGATCTTAATATAATTTTTCAAGATCATGAAGTATTTTTTAGTCTGCGTCAAGATATCCTTTTAGTACAGATCAATAGCTTGAAATATTTTTTCAAGATTATGAAGTATTTTTTCTGTACCAATTAGTATCCTGAAAGTACTTTTTAATACCAGTCAAGACTCGAAATATATATTTTTAGTATCGTTAGTATTCTTTTAGTAAATTTGGTCAATACCTAAAATATTTTTTCAAGATCCTAAAATAATTTTTCAAAATTATGAAGTGTTTTTTTTTTGTACCGGTCAATATCCCGAAAGTAATTTTTAGTACCAAGTCGGTACCTAAAATATTTTTTTCAATATCGATCAAGATATCCTTTTAGTACCAGGAAATACCTGAAATATTTTTTCAACATCCTAAAATAATTTTTTAAAATTATGAAGTATTTTTTTTGTACCGGTCAAGTATCCGAAAGTACTTTTTAGTACCAGTCAGTACCTTGAAATATTTTTTTAGTATCGATCAAGTATTTTTTAGTACGGTCAATACACCGAAATATTTTTTCAAGACCCTAAAATATTTTTAATTGAAGTAAAATTATTAATTTTTTTTTAAAAAAATAAAATTGGTGTTGGGCGCTCTTCTTGACAAACTACATGTGTATTTTTGCACCTTTGAAATGCCACGTCATCGTCCAGTCAACAAAAAAAAAGTCAAACTTAACGGTCAAACGGTATTTTTGCACCTAAAAAAAACACTTGCTATTGGGCGCTCCTCAGAGAAAAGCACATGTGTATTTTTGCACCTTAACCCTAAAAATAATATAGGGTTAAGGTGTAAAAATAAACATATGTTTTGGTCCGAGGAGTGTCGGCAGGTTTTTTTGAGGTACAAAATTGACCAAGTGGTTAAAAATTAGGTGTAAAAATACCATTTCACCGTTAAGTTTAACTTTGATGCGGACTAGACTATGACGTAACTTTCAAGGTGCAAAAATATACATGTGATTTGGCCAAATGAGCGTCAATACTAAATGCTTTTTTTTTTTTTTTTTTTTTTTTTTTTTTTTTTTTTTTCGTTTTTCGTTTTTTATTATTATTTTGATTTCTTATTAATATTAATTAAATAAAAAATTCATTATTTTTTATTTTAATAATAATAATATAAACTGAATCTTAATACTTAATAATATTAACTTAATTTGAATTTTTTTAATTGAATTCACAAAAAGAAAAAATAAAATTATCTTAAAGAATAAAATGTTTGTTATGCTAAATATATTTAGTTTGGTCTGTATTTGTATTAACTCTCCTCTTTATTCAAGTAGTTTTTTCTTCGCGAAATTACCTGAAACCTATGCTTTTTTTAATCCAATTGTAGATATTATGCTAGAATACTTGTACTCTTTTTTCTCTTAGCTTTTGTTTGGCAAAAATGCTCTAAGTTTTTTATGAGATCCTTAATTTGAATACTAATATTGTCCAAGAAAAATTCAGAATTTATTCGAAGATTCAAACATTTTAATAATCTTGATTTATAATATCGATGAGTTTTAAAGTGCGAATCCTCTCATGTATACTTTTTGTTTACACGGTAGTGATATTCTTTGTTTCTCTTTTCATCTTCGGATTCCTATCTAACGATCCAGGATGTAATTCGGATGGGAAGAATAAAAAATCATATTTTTTTATTCATTTGTTTTATGTGTTTTTCTTGCTCTTTCAATTTTAAATTCTATAAATTAGAAATTCTAAATATAAATTTGAAATATATTTTATAAATATATTTCTAAATTTATTAAATTCAATATAGAAATATATTAAATATATAAATTATAAATAAATTAGAAATCAATATTTATATTCTATTTTCAAAATTTAAAAATGAAAAAGAAATAAAAAAATAATTATATAAATATATTATATTTATATTAATTATATTATATTATAATAATAATAAATATTGTTAATAAAAAAATTCAAACAAAGAAAAGAAACAAAAGAAAGTTAGTCCCACGAACAAAAAAAGTCAAACATCATTTTTGCACCTAAAAAATTCACTTGGTGTTGGATGCTCTTTTGGACAAAACCACGTGTATTTTTGCACCTTTGAAAACCCATGTCATCAAAAAAAAAGTCAAAGTTAACGGTCAAACGGTATTTTTGCACCTAACCACGTAGTCACTTTTGCACCTCAAAAAAGCACTTGTTCTTTTGGGCGCTTAACCGACCAAAGCACATGTATATTTTTGCATCTTAACCAATAATATATCCTACGGTTTTAAATATAAGACTCACTAGATTTTTTTTTTGGAGAGATTAGGGGAGCGAATTAAATTATTTTAAAGTATTTATATATTTTTTTCAAACTAATTTGTTTGACTTATAAATTAATATATAAGCTAATGATGTACAACATATCATATGATTAATTAGTTTTTTTAACTTTAATCTCTCTAAAAAAATCAACTCGAATATCATATTTAGGATTGGATGAAGTATTATATATTAATTTAATAGTATATTTATAAAAAATAAAATATCAAATTGTCAAATAATTTGGAATTTTTTTTTAACAATTTAATTTCATATTTTTGAATTATAGAAGAATTAAAAAGGTTAAAATCTTTTTAACAAACAAAAATAATTTTATAAAAACAAAAATAGTTTTATGAAATATGCTTTTTGGCCAAAATTTTATAATCTTCTAACCTTTTTTGATATTCTAAGAATTGAAAAAATGATTAAAAGTTTGAGTAAATACCTTTTAGGTCCCCGACAAAAAACAAGGACCCCACTAAAATGAGTCTTTTTTATGGGTAAAAATGGTTTTTTGGAAATTTGCGAGAACCAAAAATGTTCACCAATGGCTGCTTATTCGTCCTTTTCGGGACTAAAAAAGGTATTCTTTGTGTGAGGGACTAAAATGGGGTTCATATTTTTTTCGGGGACCCAAAAGTGTATTTACTCTAAAAGTTTATATTCAACTTTTCAAATTTGAAATAATGAATGCGCATCAGGTTACTTTTCTCATTGTGAGAGGCATAGCTGTATAGGGAAGCGTGAAAGCATTACTTGCACAAGTCTCCATTCTACAACCCTTGTCCCTCTCTTACATTGACTTTTTTTTTTAGAGATTAAAAAAATTTAAAAATTAAATCTCACTAATTAGTTTAGAGGAAAAATAAAAATACTTTAAAGTAATTTAATCAGTTTTTTTTGACCTTTTCAAAAAAGTCATCTTTGTCTTATACTTCCTCACTCCTTATTATAAGGCACCAACTAGCAAGTTTATTTGATCCTTTTTAGAAGACACTTGCTTATTCCCAAGAAGCATTAATTACTTTTTTTCCTATGTATGCCAATCATTAATGAAGGTAGTGAATGAAAGTAATAATTAATATGATTTTAGAGTTTAGTACAAGGGGTAATAGTGGAAATTATTTTAATTTTAGGACAATTTTATTGACTTTAACTGTTTTTATTGGTTTGTAAGAATAACAAGACTTTTGACCGTCATTGCGGAAAGTATAGAGTTTTACTATGTTTTAGATATGATTAACAAAGGTGTAGATTTTATAACCAAAGATATTAAATAATTAATAGGTTACTTTGGAAGCTGTAGAAATTCAAGAATCCAAGTATTAAAATATTGAATTCATTGCAATATGAAATTTGAAACTTGATAATTACTAACTCAAACATAGTTTCTCCTTACCAAGTATTAATGTGATAAAATGTTTTGGAAAACTTCTATATACAACATTGTGTTGTTGTCAACACACTTATCAACTCATTCAAAATCAAAGTATTTTCAAACCTTTCAAACTCTTCACCCTAGACAAAGCAACATAAAGCTCTCCATATGAAAAAACTGGACTTGGTAGGTAAAGACCTACATTTGACATCGATTCTCTTTGCTCTTGTTAATGAAAACTAATGATGATATATAATGAACCGTTCTTAAAGATTTTACAATTGCAGTGTCTATATATTTTGAACTCTGACCCCACAAATGCGTATTTGGTTAAAAAAAATGATAGTACATCATCTTTAAATGTAAATTAAAGGATGATATATAATGTTATAAACACTAAATAATCCTAATTTGAAAAAAAGTAGAGAATACAATAGTACTATAAATTGGTAAACAGTAAAAAGGAAAACGTTTCCTATTTATCTTTTCAGATCGTTTACAAATATTGTATGAAATATTAAAAGAAAAAGAAATGAAGGTGATATAATATGTAAAACATTTAAAATGAATACTGATTAAAAAGGATTATTTTACTGTAATCCCACATATGTTAAACCTTTTGAAAAACTGATAGAAGATTATCAACCGAGAAAGTAATGACGTTCGAGGTTTTCATATATTATAAATTTAAAAGATGAAACACATAGTTAACGTTCTTTTTGCCCAAACACAAAGATGACGTTGAATAATTGGAAATCAAATCGGTTAAGAGCTGGTTAATGGAATAAAAAAAATTAAAAGGGCTGAGATAACAACTGGTTATGGTTAAAGTTGTATAATATATTTTTAATTGATATCTGGAGTTATGAATTCCTAGCGATTGCAAGGACGATATAAAATGGTTAAATATTTGGATTACATGGAAAGGAAATGATGCAATAAAAATAGAGGAGCAACATCGCAACTTCGAAATAACTCCATGTAATTTTAAGGATATGGATAGTTCAACAGACTTTGGGAAACATTAATTCATAAATGAGCAACAGTGGCTCTGAAAAGACCAACTCAAACGAAACTGGAATCTCAAAAGACGAAATCATAACATGGTTACAAAAACAGATTGTTTGCAAACTACACCAAAAACATGAAGATAGTAAAAAACAGTTCATGCGAAACATGTAAAAGACATTTTTAATAAACACGTTCGAATCTGTCAGGACTACATGAGAGAGATCAAAGATCGGTTGATGCATATAGGTGTACGGGATGTCCAGAAAATGATCGACGACCTTCACAGTGATAGACCACTTGTTGCTTTGACCATTGAGGGAAAGAAATTCTGATACATTGCACGTCGCCATTAGTTAATCACAACGTCAGATATATAAAATTATGGTTTTTGATATGAAGAAATTCTGAGACCAGTTTTGTAATTGACCAGCAAAACAGAATAACAAAGGAATAAATAGGCATCCAACGTCAATGTAAGTAAGAACAACAATTAAATGTGGACGATTATTTAAACCACAGTTGAAAAGTGGAAATTAAATGACGACGACGGATTTACATACAATTACATGGGAAATAAGGAGTATTAAATGACACAGTTGGTTTCAAACGTCTACTTACTAATGCCGATGACAGTAGTCAGTAGCCAATGATCGATAAATGATCTTCAAATGACAGTTGATTTCCAACGTATACTTAATGATGCCGATGACAGAAGCCAATGAAAAATAATGATAAAGCATTAATATAATGATGGATGGAGAATTACCAAGTGTCCATCATATCGGATTCCCCAGAAGGACGAAAGGTTTGGAAGTGAATATAAATGAAGAGTGGGTTGAACAGACCAATGGAATTGTTGGAAGTAAATATAAAGGAAGAGTAGTGGGTTGAACAGACCAATGGAATTGAAAGTAAGATTGAAAAAAACATCATTGTGGCATATATGTGGGTTTAGGTGCCATGTAAGATCCAATGAAAAGCAGGAAAATTGACATGTAGATGAAACAGATGGACCAATGGTTGAATGGCTAGGAGGTTTAGAGGGTTATATTTGATTAGTTGGTACCTTATAATAAAGATACGATGGTGTATTTAGGACCAGAGGGAATACTCCTACTAACTCAATTGCAGCCTTTTGAAAAACGTCTCTCCCCAACATTCCCTATTACTATACATGTTTTTTTTTATAAGGAAAATGACTTTTAGATTTCAACTAAAAATAATAATATAAGAAAAGTCATCATTGATAAGTGAATAAGAGAAATTAACAAGTGAATCAATTATGTCAATGTATTACTTCCTCTGGTCCTTATTATAAGGCACCAACTAACAAGTTTATTCAGTCCTTTTTATAAGGCACTTGCTTATTCTCAAGGAGCATTGCTTACTTCTCTCCATGTATTCCCATCATTAATAAAGGTAGTGGGTGAGAGTAATAATTAATATGATATTAGAGTTTAGTGCAAGTAGTAGGGGTAATATTAGAAATTACTTAAATCCTAGGACAACTTTATTGACTTAACTATTTTTATTATTTTATAAAAATAGTGAATTGATGCCTTATAATAAGGACCAAAGGGAGTATTTCCCTTAGTTGGGACCTATATGTAATTCTCTCTTCTTTGTTTTTCTTCACTTCAAATTTTAATCTTTCACAGAACTCGCCTCCAGCTTCTCTTTATTACTGGTAAGTATCTCAAATGATTTTTTCTTGCAATATTTTTTACACATCCAAGCTTTTTGAAGTTTTTATTAACATGGAAAACATTCTTTCGGTTTTCTTCCAAATCTTCTTTCTTTTGATCTTTTCCCCTCCTTTTCTGTCTTCTGCTCCATCATTGAGGTTGATTTTTTCCCCTAGCATTCATGCTTTCAACCAAGCTTTAGATTTTTTCCCCCAGCATTCATGCTTTTTTATGTTTCATGTATGAGCCGTGGGAATTTGGTGATTAGGCCACAGTTCTCCCCCACGCACTCGTGTGGGAGCCTCGTTCTCTCCGCCAAGCGTGAGTGTTAAGATCTGGAGGTTAGGAGGGTGATCGGCGTCGGAGATCGGAGGTTCGGCGGGGTCATCGGAGTCTGGTAGTAGAGTGGCGGTTGTGTTCGAGATAGCTATTCAGTAAGTAAGGTGCTATTCTCCCATGGAAGAGAACCAGATCTCGTCTCCGTTACTATGGAAGGAGGCGAGTGTGGAGAATCTGTTAATTGGAAATTTTTTATCAACGTGCACATATTCACGTGTAGCTATGGAATCAATTCTTAGAAAGGCATGGAACTTGCAGGAAGGAGTCGATGTAATTGCAATTAATGGAAATGCCTTCATGTTCAAGTTTGCGGAGGAAGGAGAGTATAACAGAATCTTGAGAGGTCGTCCATGGTCGATCAATGGTTCTCTGTTGAATCTAATGGAACGTTCGAGGTACAAATCGTGCGAGGAGTTTGAATTTAGTCGAAGCCTGGTCTGGATCCAGATGCACAACGTACCGATGGAAGCCATGTGTTTGGAGAATACAATTAGCATTGGAGGTCATGTTGGCGAGGTCTTGTTAGCTAAGAATCCTTACTACAATGGCAGGTACCTTCAAAGCTTCTTACGAGCTAGAGTGATGCTGGATCTAAGGAAACCTTTAGCATATGGTTTCTGGATTCCTCGACCTGACAATAGGCGTGTCTGGATTTCAATTAAATATGAAAAGCTGCAAAGCTTTTGTTATAATTGTGGCAAAATGGGCCATGATATCCATGTATGTAAGTCAGAGAAATTATTGTCGGTGTTTAAACCAGATGAGCCTCGATTTGGGGCTTGGCTTACCACTAATCAGTGCCGAAACTGGGACGAAGTTATTGTGATAGTGTGTAAAGATTGGGTGGGGGCGGATCATGCTAGACGAAAGAAGGATGAGGCACTAGCACGGAGGAGAAATGAGGCGAGGAGGGTGCTGGAGAAGGGAGCTGCTCAGGAGGAGAAGGACCTTTTCTCAATCAAAGTAAATAACACTTTGGTGAAGGATACTCGACAGATGCCTAGGGGGAACTTGGAAACGAAGGAATCTAAGAAGGCAGCAGTTGAACCTGGAGGTGGAGGCTATTCTGAGAATGACGTTACAGGCCACGGTATTAATTTGTCATCAGCAAGGGCATGCAAAGAAGGAAGGGTGAAGACACAACCAAAGACCTGTGTTGAGCATATGGGAAATGAATCTAAGGAAGGGGGAAATCAAGGAGTGGAGGAGATCAATACCAATAATAGTATGCCTTCTGGGAAGCAGGATGAGGGCACATTGGCGATGGTAGTATATAATGGTGGTGCTTTAAATGAGGTCATACATGATCTTAATAGCCTTGGCCTGAAACGAAACGCAGAGACTGATTGGGAGTTACCAAAGACAAAGCGTTATAAAAAAGAAGACGTGAGTATTGGTGCCAAACCTGCCATATCTGTGCTCACAGAGAATCTAAGGAAGATTAAGACCAGAGTGAAACGATATGCCAAGAGGAAAGGCAAGGTAGATAAGGAGAACTTACAGGAGGACGACATGTGACTTGATGCGGCGATGGAATCAGCAGCTGTTAGTTCCTCTATGGATTCTGGTTTTGTGTTTAAGGCTAGAAGGGGTAAGAAGGCTAAGAGATCAAATGAAGGTGCTGGTGGCTGGCCAAACACAGCCATCACATCGCCATGAAGCTCATATCGTGGAACTGTCAGGGTTTGGGAAGAGCCCTGACAGTTAAAAATATGAGGGATATGGTAAACAAATTTCATCCCTCAATTATCTTCCTAATGGAGACCAAATGTAGATCGGTGAAGGTCAGGCGTATTAGAGAAAGGTGTGGGTTTGATCAGGAGGTTTGTGTAGAGCCGAGAGGGTTATCTGTTTGGTGGCAAGATTCTGTGTTGCTAACAATGTTGTATAGCTCAATGAACATCATTCATGTGATTTTTGAATCAGGCAGTTTGTCTGGGCCTGCTTTCATCACATTTGTCTATGGCCCACCTAAAGAAGGTGAGAGAAGGGTTGTTTGGGATATATTACGTAGGGTGGCTGCAAATATTAAGGAGACGTGGCTGGTGGTTGGTGACTTTAACGACTTATTGACTCATGAGGAAAAAGAAGGAGGTAATCCACGGTCCATGCGTAAAATCATTAACTTCCAAAGTTGTCTATCTGACTGCAATTTACTGGATCTAGAGTTTAAAGGATCTAAATTTACAAGGTGCAACAAGCGAAGTAGTGATATCGTACGAGAAAGACTGGATCGTGGGCTGGGCAATGTGGAGTTTAGGGAGGTTTTTGGGCGGGCTATGGTATTTCATGTGGATCCGATAGGGTCTGACCATTATGCTATAGTTGTGGATTGTTGCTTCAGGGAGGAAAGAAGGCCTCAGATCTTTAAATTTGAGGCCAATTGGGTGCAACATGACAGCTTCTTGCAGGTTGTGGCAACATGAAGGAATGAGGTTACAGGACCTGTTTTTGAAGTATGGTGGATCTGGTCCGTCGATTGGAAGCATGCCAGAAAAACCTTACATTGTGGAGTACGGTGGAGTTTCCTAATTTCAGGAAAATTATAGAGCAATTGAGAAATGCGCTAAGCAGTTGCTATAGGGGTGTTATGACTGCTGAAAAGATGTTAGAGGCTGAGGACTTAATTAGTCAGATTGTGGAGGTGTGGAGAAAGGAGGAGACCTATTGGTTGTAAAGGTCTAGGATTTCATGGCTGGCTGGTGGAGATAAAAATACAAAGTTTTTTTCATGCTAGTGTTATCCAAAGGCGTCAACGTAACAAAATCCTGCGTCTTAAGGGTGATAATGGGGTGTGGTTGGAGGAGAGGGAGGATATTAATAGAGCCTTCAGTGAGTTTTACCTGAATCTTTTCAAGTCTGGCGGGATTCGTCCTATGGATCAGGCCTTGGCATACATAAAGGAAGTAGTTACTGCTGGGGATAATGAACAACTGATGCTGCCAATAACTAATCAGGAAGTGGAGGCTGCTGTGTTCCAACTAGGAGCTAATAAAGCTCTGGGGCCAGATGGCTTTTCAACTCTCTTCTATCAATCAGCATGGAAGGAAGTGAGTAAACAAGTGTGTACGATGGTGAAAGAATTTTTTCAGGGAAGAGCTAAGCTGGATCAGATAAATAGTACGAATATATTACTAATACCGAAGATAGATAAACCAGAAGGGGTGAATCAATTCAGACCAATTGGGCTATGCAATGTTTCTTACAAGATTGTTGCAAAGATCTTGACTAACCGAATGAGAGAGGTGATGGGTCGCATTGTTTCTCCTAATCAGCGGGCATTTATAGCTGGTCGAATGATACAAGACAACATTATTCTTGCACATGAAGCCTTCCATTATCTAAAACGCAGGAGGAAAGGTAAGAAGTGGGAGTTTGTGTTGAAAATTGATATGAATAAGGCTTATGATAAGATTGAGTGGGATTTTTTAGAAGCAGTGATGTTGAGATTGGGTTTTTGCAAAGGGTGGGTGAGATGGGTCATGAAATGTGTGGTGACAGCTCGCTTTAATCTGATGGTGGATGGACATAAAATTAACTCTTTCAATCCGGAAAGAGGTATTAGGTAAGGGGACCCACTCTCTCCCTACATGTTTATACTTGTATCTGGAGTTTTGTCTCTAATGATACAATTACACATTGACCGAAAGGATTTGAGGGGAGTAAAGTTGGCCCGTAGTGCACCAGTCCTATCCCATTATTTTTTTGAGGATGACGCAATATTATTTTTAAAGGTTGAGGAGGTTAACTGCAGAGTCATTAAGAGAATACTTGAGGTTTATTGCCAAGCTTCAGGTTAGGTGATGAACTTGGAAAAATATAATATTTTCTTTTCAACTAATACTCCCCTGAGAGTCAAAGATGGGATATCAGGGTGCCTTGGCGTTAAATATTCTGACCAGGCAGGGAATTATTTGGGTCTGCCAGTGATATGGGGGAGGTCCAAGGCTGCGGCAATAGCGGTAGTCAGGGACAAAATTGGGCTAAAGTTGCAAGGATGGAAACAAAAGCTCCTTACCTTTGCAGGTTGGGAGATTCTGATCAAAGTAGTAGTAAACTCTATCCCCACATACCCGATGACCTGTTTCTTGTTTCCTAAGAGGTCCTGCATGGAAATTGACCTGATGATTTCAAATTTCTGGTGGGGGCAGAAAAGGGATGGGGGTTCTATTCACTGGAAAAATTGGAAATGCATGACAAGAAGTAAGGAGGAAGGAGGGATGGGGTTCAGGGACTTATTATGCTTTAACAAGGCATTACTTGCTAAGACTGTGTGGAGGCCGATTCAAAATCCAACTGATATGTGGTGTAGAATTATTGAGGGCATTTACTTCCCTAAAGGGAATCTCCTAGAGGCAAAGAAAGGCAAGCAAGCTTCATGGGGATGGATTAGTTTGCTGGAGGGTAGAGATCTGTTGCAAAGGGAGATGTGTTGGAAGGTGGGAAATGGTGCAAATATAAGGGTTTAGAAGGATCAATGGGTGTCGGGCATTAATGGCTATAAGCTCCATGGTGTGGATCTGTCAAAGGCTGATGCCAATACAATGGTGGTGGATTTGATGTGCAATGGGACCTGGAACCTCAGCACTCTTCATGACAGGATTAGCAGGGATGAGAAAGACATGATTTTGAGGATTCCTATACCAGTAGCTGATAAGGCTGATTGTGTAGTCTGGTTGGAGAATAAGGATGGGATATATACAGTCAAGTCCAATTACAAAGTGGCCAAGACAAATATAGAGCATGTGAGGATTAGAGACCCAGGTACGTCATTTCCCCCTCAAGCAGTATGGAAACTGATCTGGAAGGTAGTAGTCCCACCCAAAATCCAACAATTTTTGTGGAGGATGGGCTTAGGGGCTATTGCAACCCATGAGAACTTGTTTAAGCGTAAGTGTGCTGAATCACCTGTATGTCCGATATGCTTATCTAAGCTTGAAACTATAGAACATATGCTATTCCTTTGTTTTTTGTCAAAACACTGCTGGTTTGGATGTCCACTTGGACTTAGATTCAGCAAATGGTCAATAAAGCGGTGTGAGGAGTGGTTGTATGATGTGTTACATGACAGGGTTGGGCTGGATGAATATGGCAAGGCTATGGCTGCTACTATGTGCTGGTGGATATGGAAGAAGAGGTGTAATTGAGTTTTTAAGGAGGAACCACTTGATCCTAAGGAGGTAACCCGATTGGTTAGTGCGCAGGTTAATGAATTTTGGGAAGCCAAGGCAAAAACTGAAGTAGGTTGCAGGAAGGTGCTTGGGGAAAGCATAGAGAGATAGATGAAGTGGACGGTACCTTCCCCTGGTACTGTGAAATTTAATGTAGATGGGTCATTTAAAAATACCATGGGTGCAGCAGGCATAGGCTTGGTCAGTAGAAATGAAAGAGGAGAGTTTATTGGTGGGTTGGGGGCACTGTGAGTGCAGCTTCTCCATTTATGGTGGAGTGTTTAGCCTTGAAGGAAGCCTTGTTTCCCAGGTATAGGATTCCTGAATTGAAAGTAATAGTAGAGACTGATTGTGAGGTCTTGTACAGATTAATCAAAAGGAAGACCACAACTGGTTGTGAATGGAAGGTGTCGGGATATTCGACGAAATTTTTGGTTTCTTTGGAGTCCATGGAGGGGGTGTTGTTTTCCCTGGTTTCAAGATATGGTAATAAAGCTGATTGTATAGCAAAGAGAGGCCGCAAAGAAGGTGTACCAACATGGTTGGTTGGAAAATATACCACCTTCTATAAGCAATATTTTGCTCTAGGACCTTGTGCTAACCAAGAATGGGTCTGCTGATATATCTGGCGCTAAAAGAAGGGAAGGTGTGGGCTAATACATGATACAGATACAAATATAGATACTGATAGGATATCTGATTTCTGATAGGTTTCTAATTTTTGTTTGGTAAGAAGTGTGTTAGGTTGTAAACTAGGATTTTGTTTGAGGGTTTCCTTTTGGCTTCGGCTATTAGTGTTTGTAATTCGATTTGTTATTAATAAAATTGACTTTTTGGCCCAAAAAATGTATGAGCCGTGCGGTATTTTGCAAACCATCCTGGGTTAACTCTGGCTTGAGGCGGCCCAAAGCTGTTGAACTTGCTGCCTGTTTGGGATAGCGGTAGTAGAAGTGGTTATTCTTTCTAATGGATTTATCCTGATGGACTTTTTTTTTGCTGGACTTTTTATGATATGATTTGTGTTTGAGATAGCGGTGGTAAAAGTGAGTTCAGACCTTGAAACTTGGAGGAGTGGCTTCACAAAAAAAGTAGCTTCAGACCTTGAAGCTCATCACAAAGTGAAGCTTTGTCAAACACCCAAAAAACAAGTTTTCACATCTGATGGACTTTTTTTCAGCTTCTGATGGACTTATTTCAGCTTCTGATGCTAATCCAAATAGGCCGACGGCCTAAACAATAAAAAAGAGACGAAGGGTGCTACGATCACCTATGGACCGCCAACTATCCAGTTCGATCGGTTTTTAAATCACTAATGTTGATCGACAATTCATTTTATTTTTATGTAATATTTTATGTCTAGTTTAATTTAATTATTTAAATAGTGGGTGATGAATAACTTATAATTTATCAATATAGAATGGAATTTTTATGCAGTCCCTACAATGAACAAGTAAGTGCATAGTTGGGGTCATTTCCCTAAAACTTATATGATTGTTATGTAATCATTTGGGTTATTTGTTTAAATAAATAAATAAATTTGCATGTGCGCATGCTGTGAAATTTGCAATTAATTTTAATAAAAATTGAAAATATGAGGGCATAGGAAGATTACAAGATTGATTAAAGAATTAAATTGAACAATAAAGTAAGACTTCTCAAAAAATAATAATCTAAATATGATTTGAAATATTTTATTTTTCATTGAGGCCAACATCTTCAATTAAAAGACTTCTCATGTCAACTGCGTACTTCATTGTTTCTTTATTGGGCCAAGGAGAAAAAAATGAGAAACAATATAACGAGAAGATCTCCTTCCCTCTATATAGACTATATGATACAACTTTTATATATAGAGAGACGCTTTCTTGGTTTCCGTTACCTTTGGAAAAAATATTTTTATTTATTTCTCATTTTTAACATCTCAAGACAACATAAAATATTAAAACATTTTCTAATTGTACTTTTTCTTCACTGTTAAAAATGCAAAGCAGCATTAGTAACTAACACATTAACAATATTAAAGGTAGCATATGTGTGTACGTGTATGTCTATATATATATATATATATATATATATATATATATATATATATATATATATATATATTAATGCATCAATCCTAAGGTGTTTCCATAACACCAATCGATAGGGTTGGTCTCTTCTGATAGGGTTGGTTATTCTTCATAAATTATTTGAAAATATCTCACTTTTTAATGCGGAATTTTGGAAGGAGCCCTTGATAACAATATTAATAGAATTTCATATATTGAGTATTATTAGTTAAATCTAAGCAAGGGTAGTCTTTCTTAAAAGCTTTTTAATGCTTCCACATGAACTAGCACCCAAGACCAGGCTGTTATACTCCCTTGACTAGGATTACTACTTATTGGTCTTAATTGTTGCCACACTCGCGATTTAACTCTTTAACTTTAATGTTTTTATCCTTCTAACTTATAAAATTGTGTCAACTTATTATTAAACTCGTGTTTCCTAAAATCTCAGTTGAACTCATAAGTTCACACACCGAATTTACTAATTTTGCATTTTTAGCTTATAAAATTGTGTCAATTCACTCTTAAACTCGTGTCAGCTTTTTGTATTTGATCATATTCAGTTACTTCATATAAAACCTTCATAGAAATGTCTTTATTAAGTATGATAAATTATGAGTGTTAATGGATTTAATTTCAATAGTGTAATAATGAAATTCGAGAAAAAAGTGTACAATTTATCATTACATTAGTGTAATGTACTTGTATTTTAAGTTTGATTTAAAAGTATTACATCCAATCATAAATATAAAACTTAGTTAATAAATGTATTTTGAGTGATCATGACAAGTGTCCTTTTGAGGAAACAATACTACATACATTGAGAGATTGTGAGGTTGGCTTGATTTGATTAACCCTATATATCATAGTACTTTTTTTAAAGGTAGCTTGTATGATTGTATATTGTGGAACAACAGACAAAAACCGGGTAGCAACGCACTTTTGAAATTAAGAAAAGAAAAAGAGGGTTTTGAGGAAGAAGGTGAACGATTAATGTGAGATTTAACAAAAATCTTAATGAGAATAACAATTTTATTAACGAGATTAACAAGTTCAGTAATTGGAATAACAAGTTCATTCTTCAGGGGGCACACATATCATTGATGAAACCAAAATCTGATCACCATTAACAAATTGCGTAATGGAAATGACAAGTTCATTAATGAGATTAACAAGTTTAGTAATGAGAATAACAAGTTCATTCTTCAAGGGAACACATTACAGAACTTGTTATTCCCCCTAAAGAATGAATTTGTTATTCCCATTAATAAACTTGTTATTCCCCTTATGCAATTTATTAATGGTGGTTAGATTTTGGTTTCATCAGAGACATGTGTTCCCCTGAAGAATGAATTTGTTATTCTCTTTACTAAACTTGTTAATAGCATAATGGCTGAAAGAGCTTACCTGTGACTCTGAAAAGAAATCTGTGACTCAGCTAACCATAATATGGTAAACTCATTGAGAGGGAAATGTCCAGAGGAAAGGAGAGGGAAATATCGAGAGAGAGAGAGAGAGAGAGTGTGTGTGTGTGTGTGTGTGTAAATGAGAGTGTAGGCCTTTTGGGAGGAACCTGTTTGGAAGTTGCTTTTGGAGAATTAATACGGCTCATTAGGGTTTTAAAAACTCTATAGTAGATATTAATCTAGTCGTATTAATGAGACGGATGAATTAGAAAAGCCGCGAGAAACCCTAGAGAGAAAGAGAAAGATGTGAGAATACTGAAGGCGCTAGCACGCTGCCGTCGGTGTTGGAGGCTGTTCGTGTGGATACCGGTAGAGGGAGGAGATTCACGTAGAAATAAAAACTAATTTTTGAATTTCCGCTTTTAATAATTCTTGTTGATCGAGTAGGTAGCCCACTAAATCAAATCGAACGTAGGACGCTCACGAATTTCGCATAGGTATTGTTTCTAATGAATCTTGATTTAAACGCTGTTAATAGATCCTCTCATGGGATCCGTAGATTTTTTTTTATGGATGAGAATCCTTCCGCTGCATGTACGGATCCGTACAGTTGGGCCCGGATTTCTTCATAAATTATTATCATATTCGGCAGTCTTGTGAGTTCGTTTTAGTTTTTTCATATTATATAGTCTTGTTGTATGCTCACTGTATGTGCTATTTTAATAATACAAATTCTTGTTATGCTATATTAATAGTATTTGTTTACCATATATTCAATTTCTACCTATTTAGTGCATTTTCAACAACAATCTTAAGACAATTTTTTGATTGAGATCAGTTTACATTAATTGCTGATTTCATACGTTGGTAGTAATATTGAATTGAATCTATGTTTATTTTTTGTGATTTTGATTATGATACTGTTTGTGGATTAATCTGTGTGATTAATCAGAGTTTCTGTTTTAACAACAAAAATGGCAAGTACAAGTACCAATATGATGAACCCAAGTGGTCCTGTTCCAATGCATGGTGAAAAACCAGAAAAGTTCAATGAGAATGATTTTAAAAGATGGAAACAGAAAATGTTTTTCTATTTAACCACCTTGAACTTGGCACGGTTTCTTACTGAAGATGCTCCAAAATTGGAAGAAGGACAATCGGCTAACAAGGAAAAGGTTGCTGCGATAGATGCTTGGAAGCATTCTGATTTCCTATGTAGGAAGTACATTCTCAATGGTCTAGGCAATACATTGTATACTGTATATAGTGCTTTGGATACAACTAAAGAATTATGGGAGAGTCTGGACAATAAGTACAAAACTGAAGATGTTGGCTTGAAGAAATTTATAGTTGGCAGATTTTTGGACTTCAAGATGCTTGACTCTAAATTTGTGGTAAGTCAAGTTGAAGAACTTCAATTGATTGTGCATGAGATTCATGCCGAAGGGATGTCTCTTAGCGAGTCTTTCCAAGTTGCTGCATTTATTGAAAAATTGCCACCATCTTGTACGGATTTCAAGAATTATCTCAAGCACAAGCGTAAGGAGATGTCACTTGAAGATTTGATTGCAAGATTGAAAATTGAAGAAGACAACAAGATTTCTGAAAAGAAACTTGGCAGCAATCCTATAGTCTCAAAGGCCAACATTGTTGAAGATGGTCTGAAGTTCAAGAAACGGAAACGCTTTAACGAGGGATCATCCAAACAAGGCCAGAAATTCAAAGGCAAGTGTTATAATTGCGAGAAGTCTAGCCACCGTGCTAAGGATTGTAAGAAGACAAAGAATCTCAAGAAGAAGAACATCAAAGCCAATATGGTTGAAAATGCTACTGATGTGATTGAAAACATGAATCTTTCAACAGTTGTAATGCAATGTAACTTGGTTGGAAATACCAAAGAGTGGTGGGTGGACCCTGGTGCCACCGGGCATGTATGTGCAAACAAATGAATGTTCTCTTCTTACACCCCTACGAAGCAAGATGAACAACTGTATATGGGAAATTCTTCTACTTCAAAGGTTGAAGGTTTTGGGAAAGTGGTTTTAAAGATGACTTCTAGAAAAGTCGTGACACTTAATGATGTGCTTCATGTGCCTGATATTCACAAGAATTTAATATTTGGATTCATCTTAAGCAAGAATGGTTTTAAGCTTGTATTTGTTTCTGATAAGTTTATACTTCTAAGAATGATATGCATATTGGAAAAAGTTACCTTAATGAGGGTCTTTTCAAAATTAATGTAATGACTGTCACCAATAATGATGCTATCAATAATAATATTGCTTATATTTATATGTTTGAGTCGTCTAATTTATAGCATCAAAGATTAGGACATGTTAATTAAAAATTAATTAAAAATTTAATTCATTTAGATTTATTGCCTAAAGTTGATTGTTCAAATAATGATAAATGTCAAGTATGCATTGAATCAAAACTTTCTAAGTTAACATTTCCTCTTGTTGAAAGATCAACTGAGTTGTTAAATTGAATACATACTGATATATGTGATATGAAATTTGTACCATCTAGGGGTAATAAGAAATATTTTATTACATTTATTGATAATTGCAATAGATATTGTTATGTGTATTTGCTTAATAGTAAAGATGAGACTATTATTGCTTTTTAAAAAAAATATAAAAATGAAGTTGAAAATCAATTGAATAAGAAAATTAAAGTAGTAAGGAGCGATCTTGGGGGAGAATATGATGGCCCCTTCGTGGAATTCTGTATAGAATTTGGTATTATACACCAAACAATTGCTTTTTACACTCCGCAGTCAAATGGGATTGCAGAGAAAAAAAATTGGACATTAAAAGAAATGATGAATGCATCGTTAATTGCATCTGGTTTACCACAAAATTTGTGGGGGGGAAGCTAGTCTAATGACTAACTTTCTAATTAACAGAGTGCCTCATAAAACGATACAAAGCATACCATATGAAATATGGGAAGGAAAGAGACCTTCCTTGAAATATTTGAAAGTGTGGGGGTACTTGGAAAAGGTTGAGATTCCTAAGCCTAAAAGGTTAAGAATCGGACCTAAAATAGTTGACCTGTGTGTTTATTGGCTATGCACTCAATAGTAGTGCATGTCGTTTTCTGGTTTATAAGTCTAATGTATCAGATATCCATGTGAATACAGTTATTGAGTCAAGGAGCGCTAGGTTCTTTGAGAACTTATTTCTGTATAATAAAAATAATGTTAATAACAACACTGTGATATCTCAGGATACTATGACTAATGATAATCTTGGAGAGGAGGAACCTAAACGTAGTACTAGGCAAAGGACTTCAACATCCTTTGGGCTTGATTTTCTAACTTATCTATTGGAAAATGAGCCTCGAACATATGGAGAGGCTATGGGTTCTCCTAAAGCACCATTTTGGGAAGAGGCTATCAATAATGAAGTTGAATCCATTATGTCAAACCACACCTGGGAATTGGTTGACCTTCCTCCTGGCAATAAGCCTCTAGGAACTAAACGGGTCTTTAAAAAGAAGATGAAAGCAGATAACACTATTGATAAGTACAAAGCTAGGCTGGTAGTAAAAGGCTATAGACAACATAAAGGCCTACACTACTTTGATACCTATTCACTTGTTACAAAAATTACATCCATTCGGATGTTAATCGCGTTAGCAGCATTGAATGGGTTGGAGTTACATCAAATGGATGTAAAGACAACCTTTTTGAATGGTGAATTAGAGGAAGAGATTTATCTAGAACAAATTGAGGGATTTTTTTGTCTCAGGACAAGAACGGAAAGTTTGTCGCTTAATAAAGTCTCTTTATGGACTTAAATAAGCCCCGAAACAATGGCATGCAAAATTTGATGAAGTTATGTTATCAAATGGCTTTAGCATCAATGAATGTGGCAAGTGTGTCTATATTCGAAATACTGAAAACAGGTTTGCCATAGTTTGTCTTTATGTAAATGACATGTTGATAACGGGTAGTAATAATCAAATAATTAAAGCTACTAAGTGATTGCTTACCAGTAAGTTCGACATGAAAGATATGGGTCTAGCAGATGTTATTTTGGGAATTAAAATCCATAGAACATCTGATGGATTGGCTTTATCACAAGCACACTATATTGCAAAAATTCTTAAGAAATTTAAGAGCTTAAACATAGCTCCCATGTCGAACCTAATAGATTCTAGTCTTCAACTGTTGAGAAATACTGGTGAAGCTGAAAAACAAAAAAGAGTATGCTCAAGTGCTAGGCAGTCTTAAGTATGTTATGAACTGCACTAGACCTGATATTGCCTATGCAGTTAGTATGTTGAGTCGCTTTACAAGTAATCCAAACGAGCTTCATTGGAGAGTTATGATAAGAGTTTTGGGTTATTTAAAGCAAACTCAGAATTTTGTTTTGCATTATGAGAAGTACTCTGTAGTTTTAGAAGCGTATTGTGATGCAAATTGGATCACCAACTTTGACGACATAAGATCCACAAGTGGATATGTATTCACCCTTGGTAGGGGTACTGTGTCTTGAAAGCCATCCAAGCAGACTTGCATTGCCAGAAAAACTATAGAAGCATAATTTATTGCTTTAGATAAAGCTGGTAAGGAAGCCGAGTGGCTACGTAATTTTCTTGAGAACATTCCTAGTTGGCCGAAGCCAGTACCGGTAGTGTGCATACACTGTGATAGTCAAGCAGCTATTAATAGGGCCAAAAATGTCATGTACAACGCTAAGTCTAGACATATACGTCGTAGACATGACACCATTAGACAACTACTCTCGAATGAAATTATCTCAATTGATTATGTTAAATCAAAAGAGAATATAGGGGATCCATTGACTAAAGGGATTCCTAGAGAGTTAGTTAGAAATTTGTCAAAAGGAATGGGTTTAAGGCTGATCCATTGTTGATTATTGCGGTAACTCTACCTAGAAGAGTGGAGATCCCACAAACTAGGTTCAAAGAGACAACTAAGTCTTAATCGACTGTTAACATTGTGGAGTTTTTAAACTCATACTTATTCCTAGACAAGATAATGCATATATATATAAGGGTAAACTTTTAGGCTTTTAATGGTTTCTTAATCTAATGTGTTCAGATGATGTATGTTGACTTACATCACAAGGAATCACCTATGTGAGTGTGAAGTGTGGGCCGCTTCTATGATAATTTAAAACGACTGATTCTCTAGAACACTCGTAGAACCAGGCAGGTGTCTAGGGCCAAAATGGACACATCCTGAGAACCAACGATGTTAGAGGAGCAACTTGTGTGACTCCTATTGTCTTGGTATACACTAAAAATTCGACGGTTCAAGACAAAGACGTCCTTTGATTGACCAAAGATATCCGATAGGTTTTTACTAGAGAAGGTTCAAAGGTAACCCCTACCTTTCTTGATGCAGTTGTTTCTCGTAGAGGAACCGCACTTTGCATACATGATCATTTGCATTTGGTCATGATGGACTAACTTCTTGTCCATGTGGGGGATTGTTGGAATTTAGGATAAAATCCCATGGGTTATGAATAAGAAGAAGGTTGGAAAAGAAGAGGAAAAAAGAATGTGTGTGGGGACAGAAGTCCCACATTGATCAGTTGGAGAGAAGTTGGAAAGTATATAAGCCTCAACTTTGCTCCTCCTAAATGGGCCACCTTGGTCCACAACACACTCGCATGCGCCGCTCGCCCGGTCCGGTCCACGCATGTGTGAAATAAAAAATAATTTTTTATTTAATATTTTTTTGAATTTTCAATTTGACCCCGAACTTTTAATAATTCCTTTTTTGCCCCTCCGAGATTTTCCAACTAGCGGCTGCTTATTGTGATTCGAATCGCTCGCTCCGTTCTGGTGCGTCTGTTCGTGCGACGCACCAGTTCACGAGCAAGGGACGTTGATCGTTTTTGTTCGTTCCGTTCTGATGCGTCTGTTCGCATGACGCACCAGTTCGTTGCAACAGTCGAGTCCATCTGATTAGTCTTTCTGTTGTCTATAAATAGGGCGCCCTAGTCATAGAATCGTACCCAATTTTTTCTATATACAGTCCTTCTGCATATTGCATACACCAAACATATTCTGTGCATTTCGAAAGCAGACTTGTTGGATTCGCTTGGGCTTCAGATTGAGAGAGCCATCATTCTGAAGACGAATAATCCGCTCTATCCTGGGAGGCAATTGCTCAGCAACCTTCGGCATCGTATTGAAGGAGTAAATTGTCTTAAGGAAACAATGTACGTTGGGCCCAGATTTCTTCATAAATTATTACCATATTCGTCAGTCTTGTGAGTTCGTTTTAGTTTTTTCATATTATACAGTCTTGTTGTATGGTAACTGTATGTGCTATTTTAATCATACAGATTCTTGTTATGCTATATTAATAGTATCTGTTTACCGTATATTCAATTTCTACAACAAACTTTTTAAGCATATAATTTTAACATATTTGAATATATAGTTGTACAAAAATATTTTTTTAACATAATTTTAGCACACTATCGTTGGGAACACACATTCATCAAAATCGAAGGCAAAAGGTGATATTCTCAAGCCCCAGCATTTGCATACAGAAAGAGCAAATGGTTTTTATCAAAAAGAAAAAAAGAAAGAGAAAGAGAAAAATGGAAATCCACTGGGCCACTCATGCACGACTGGAAATGACAAGAATTGAAGATATGTGGAGGGCATTTTGGTGTTTTTCAATGAGGGTGGGGCCCACAAATCTGCAAAGAGAGCTGGAAGTAGAAAAAAGTTAGATTTTGGAAAACCTAGGTTTGTGAGATTTGTAACAAAACATTGACCCAAAAAAAAAAAGTAAAAAAGAAGAAGGGAAGATTACGTAAGGTCCAATGACTAAAAATAATTATAAAAAGTCCATTAAAATCAACAAATTACACAAAAGTCTTTAGGGACTTTTTTGATATTATATATATGAAAACAAAATCCAGGGTTTTTAAATTTTGTTGTAAAATACGACATTTCTTGTTGTAAATATGATTTTTTTACATTGTAAAAATCATCGATTTTAAATTTTGTTGTAAATACAACACTTTCTCGTTGTAAATATAGTCTTTTTCATTTGTAAATGATCTCTACGTCAAAATCTATGTGTTTATATGTTGTTATAAATATGACATTTTTGTTGTAAATATGATTATTATTTTTTTGTAAATGGCCAGATTTTAAATTTTGTTATAAATACAAAGACTTTGTTGTAAATATAACATTTTTTTTGTAAAATCTCTACGTTCAAAATTCAGGTGTTTAAAATTTTGTTGTAAATATGACATTTTTTGTTATAAATGGTCAGATGTTTAAATGTTGTTGTAAATATGACACTTTCTGTTGTAAATATGTCATTTCTTGTTATTAATACAAATAATATCAAAAAAATCCCTTAAGACTTCTGTGTAATTTAGTAATTTCAAGATACTTTTTTATAATTATTTCTATCCTTGGACCTACACTTAATTTTCTCAAAAGAGAATGTAAAAATAAACAATGCAAGGAAGCTAACTTTCGGGGTCCACACTCCACAGTGAGAGAGAGAGAAACCCGTGACGTCGAAAAAGCAATAGGAATGAAAGAACTGAAAAGATATGGCTGAGAGCCGTGCTTTTGGATAATATAATACGGTAAAAAGAGACTTCGTGTGAGAAAATATCCAAACCCGCAAGGTATGAAGAATGGATTGTGAGAAGTATAATTTAATTGGTATTTTTTTAAATAAATATTCTGTTGTTTAATCCTCTCCATTAAAAATTTAAAACGATCGGATCCGTGACCCCACTTCACTGTTCACCTTCATACTGATCATGCGAAGCTGGTAATAAATGCCTAAGCTCACCAGCTTTCAGATGAAGTAGAAGAGACAGTCAAGCTACTTCATTTCAATCTTTCTTAGCTTATTGTGAGTTGTACTTCATTTTCTTTCCTATTTTCTGATTCTACTTCGCCCTTTCGAACTCCGCTTCTTGATTGGGGCAGCTAAAAGACTCCCACCATCAAGCCAAGAGTTCGAGTGCCATTTTCCTTCCTATTTTACTTCTGAGTTTTCATTTCCGAAGGTAAACTTACTCAAACTTTGCAGAAGGAAGAAAAAAAGTAAAACAATATGAGCTTATTATTTCCCTCAAGGATACCCACACGCAAACGCAGTAGCCTAGGAACAAGAAGCTCCTTCAGTGGCCGAAATAGCCTTCGAAGTCTGAAGCTAACGCCTCGAGCTGCTCTGCTCGATAATACCCGGATCTCCGTCATGCTTGCAATCAGAGATTGGCCCTCTTCCGTCAAGGCCCGTGCATTTCCAGCGAACCAAGCTGAATACTTGCAAGCCGAGGACAGTGCCATGCCATGTTCGGTCAATGCCTCTGCCTTTAGCACTCAGCTCCTTGCCGATAAATATGGGTCTCAACCATTTAAGGTATTCTCCTATGGGAGCCTTATTTTGTTCGATGAATTCCGATGAATTTTCCATTTGTCTCTTCACGAATAATTTTTTTTCGGTTTTATTTTTGTTTTCCCCCTCAAAATGCCTCGGATATTGAGACTGGGCTTTCATCTACTTGCGTCCAAAATTTAATCTGAATCGAGAAGTGTCAAACAATTTTGAAAAGAGCGTTATGTTAGGTTTGGTGTTTCACCTCGTATGTCGGTAGAATATTTGAGAATTTTAATTATGGATTGACTAAAGTTAATGAAGTCATTTGGGGATGACCGAATTGAAAGTCCACCTATCCGGGAACTAAAGTTCCATGAAAATTTCTGCTCTTTTTTCTTATCATTGTTTATTGGCGGAATCGGGTATTGTAGTTTGATTCGACCCTTATTGTATATTTAATAGGTTTTGGGTGGGAGCGTGCAAACTCTTTCCAATCCTCCATTCAAGCTCCTCCAACACCAGCCATCGCTTGACCTCCTGTCCAAATGCAAAAGCATTCAAACCCTCAAACAAATTCACTCGTATACCATCAAGACTGGCCTCTACAATACCCCCCTTGCACAAATTAAGCTCATCCAATTCTGTGCTGTTTCGCCTTTTGGCGATCTCTCTTATGCTCTCTCGTTGTTTCAGTCCATTGAAAAACCAAGCTTGATCATGTGGAACACAATAATTCGAGGTCACTGGTTGAGCTCCTCTCCGATTTTGTCCATACAAGTTTATGCTCGTATGATGAATTCAGGCGTCGAGCCAAACTCTTATACTTTCCCATTTCTTCTCAAGTCTTGTGCTAAAATCAAGGCTATCTGTGAAGGGAAACAAGTACATGCTCATATTTTGAAACTTGGGTTTGCATCGGATGCTCATGTGCATACTTCGCTTATTACTATGTATGCTCGGATTGGGGACTTGGATAATGCTAGATTGATTTTTGATAGTAATATTGTACATGATGTTGTTTCTTTCACAGCATTGATCTCTGGGTATCTCTTAGAGGGTTATGTAGATGATGCTCGGCATTTATTTGATGAAATTCCAGTGAAGGATGTAGTGTCATGGAATGCCATGATTGCAGGCTACGCCCAAAGTGATCGCTTTGAAGAAGCACTTTCTTGCTTTCGTGAGATGCTAAAAGCAAATGTGTCCCCTAATCAGAGTACTTTGGTGACTTCTCTTTCTTGTTGTGCTCAATCAGGATCATTGGAATTGGGAAAATGGATAAGCTCTTGGATTAAGGAACATGGGCTTAGTTCAAATCTTCAGTTAACCAATGCTCTTATTGATATGTATTCTAAGTGTGGTGAGATTGATACTGCTAGAGAATTATTTGATGGGATAGTTGGAAGAGATGTGATTTCTTGGAATGTTATGATTGGTGGTTATTCTCATATGAATCTATACAAAGAAGCCTTGTCACTCTTTCACCTCATGCTTAGATCAAACATAAAGCCTAATGACGTCACTTTTTTGGCCATTCTTCCAGCATGCGCTCACCTAGGTGCTCTTGACCTTGGCAAATGGATTCATGCATATATAGATAAAAACTTTAAGAACACAAGCAGTGTTTCTCTTCAGACGAGTCTCATTGACATGTATGCGAAATGCGGTTGCATTGAGATGGCAGAACAAGTGTTCAAAAGTATGAATTATACTACTGTTGCTTCATGGAATGCAATGATATCAGGCTTAGCCACGCATGGACATGCAGAAAAGGCTCTAACGCTCTTCTCTAAAATGGCCAATGAGGAACTCCAACCTGATGACATCACATTTGTTGGAGTTCTATCTGCTTGTAGCCAAGGTGGTTTGGTGGATCTCGGATGCCAGTATTTTGAATCAATGGTCCAAAATTATAAGAGTGTACCAAAGCTTCAGCATTATGGATGCATGATAGATCTCCTAGCTAAAGCAGGGAAATTCGAAGAAGCAAACAATATGATTAAAAATATGGAAGTGGAGCCAGATGGAGCTATCTGGGGTTCTCTGCTTAATGCATGTAGAGTTCATGGACATATTGAGTTAGGTGAATATGTTGCTGATCACCTCTTTAAATTAGAACCTGAAAATACAGGAGCATACGTGCTTTTATCAAACATATATGCAGCAGCCGGAAGATGGGATGATGTAGCAAGAATAAGAACTAGATTAAATGACAGAGGAATGAAGAAAGTTCCTGGTTGCACCTCTATAGAAATTGATAGTTTTGTTCATGAGTTTCTTGTGGGTGACAGAAGTCACCCCCAGAGTGAAAATATCTATGAGATGTTGAATGCGATAGATAAGCTTTTAGATGCCTCAGGTTTTGTTCCTAATACATCTGAGGTACTGTACGACATGGATGAGGAGTGGAAAGAAGGGGCTTTGAGCCAACATAGTGAGAAGTTGGCTATTGCCTTTGGTTTGATAAGCACAAAGCCTGGGACAACAATTAGGATTGTGAAGAATCTCCGGGTTTGTGGAAATTGTCACTCGGCTACAAAGCTAATATCAAAGATCTTCAATAGGGAAATAATTGCAAGAGATAGAAACAGGTTTCACCATTTTAAAGATGGTGTGTGCTCCTGTAATGACTATTGGTGAAAATTTGCCCCTTGGAGGAATAACAAGTGCAGAAAGAGAATTAGAAGATTCAACGGTATATAAGTTGGTGATGGGTAGATGAAACACTCTCTATCCTAATTTATTGCTACATTTGTCTTGAAATAAAGAAATTGAAGAACTTAGGAAAAAATTGGGAGCTTAACTGAATAGTGTTTTGAGAACCAGAACCATATTCCATTTAATAGATCATTTTGTTATTTGTACGTCCAATGGTTGAATGGTGGTGTCCTAGAGACAACATACTCTACATCTGTACAAGAAGGTATTCCACTTATGGGACCTTATTTTGAATCGCTTGCTCTGTATTAGTATTCTTCTGCACCTTTGTAAATTGCATTTGCACGTGTTTGGAGATGTGATTTGGTGTGTTGCATGCATTATGTATATATGATATGGTAGTAATTATATCATGTTCAATTACATTGCATTTCATTACATTCTATTACATTACCTTAGATTTCGTGAACCAACTATCACTTAGTGATAGATAGAAATCACAAAGGGATTTAATGTGAGAGAGGTCGTTGACAAAAAAAGAAGTGAGGGAAGAAAAAAGCTCTAGGTATTGAAAGCTGCATCATTGAGGCATAAAAAATTTGTATTGATTAATTAATACTAATATTTAAATAATCTATGAACTAATTAATATTCTCCAATAGTTTTATTAAAATTTGAGGAAAAATTATATAATTTACTCATTAAATAAGTGTAATGAACTCATATTTTAAGTAAACATCACCATCAAATTTAAAATATTATACAAAGAGTTACTTTAGGTAAAGTTATACCTACTTGGTTTTTAATACAAGACACTTTTAAGTTCTAACTACTCCCTCCGTCCTTAAATATAAGCTTCAAATTTGTGAATGAGTGTGTCCCAAAATATAAGGTTCATTTTAGTTTTTTCAATGCATTTATTGTGTGTTTTTTTTTCAACTTTACCCCTTGATTGTTTTGTTGCATTTATTATCTCTCTCATTTCTCCTCTTTACAAATAATGACATGACTGGAAAAAATATATATTTATTGATCTTAACTAATTTTAACTATTTTCCTGATAAACAATAAGTTATTTTAAGCTTATATTTAGGGATGAAGGTTGTATTTCATAAGGATTAAGAAAAGTAGTTTGTATCATTTAATAATAAAAAAATATTATCATTTTCAAGATTACCCTCTAATAAAGATCAATATGTATCTTAATCATATGAAAAATCCTGCTAAAAGAACTTTAAGATAGGAAAGGATAAAATGGTATTTCGAATATTCATATTACTAGAAAGGTGTTAGCACCTGATTTGTCCTATTTAAAATTAAAAGGAAATGACACTAATTCCCTCAAAGATATCGTTTTTTTTTTTTTAAAAAAAGACTAAGCCCCACCCCCATTGGCTGCCGGCGACATACCCTTGCCTATGCTAGAGCTCTGGTGGCTGGTCGCAAGCGCTGAAGCTCCAGCGTGAATAATTATTGGCAAAATAATAAAATTTGTTAAGGAACCCACGACATTTAATTAAGTTTTAACAATTTTTATTTACTAAGTGAGAAATGTACACTATTAGGTTTTTGCAAGTTTTGTTAAGGAATTCATGATATTTCATTAAGTTTTAACAATTTTTATTTTTTACCAAGTAACAAATCTACACTATCAGGTTTTCATGACATTTGATTATGTTTTAAAAACTTTCGTTCACTAAAGTAACAAATTTACACTATTAGGTTTTTCACAAATTTTATTAAGGAATTCATGATATTTCATTATGTTTTAAAAATTTTCATTTACCAAGTAGAAATGAGGAGGGATTCACAATTTCAAATAAAGTTGTAACAACTTTTGATAAGATTTTCACAAATTCCCATTTAACTGAACACTTGCTATGGTAGCAAGGTACTAATGCCCACTTCTCATAAGGGATTCACAAGTTCAGATAAGGTTTTGACAATTTTTGATAAGATTTTCATAAATTCTCATTTAACATTGAATATTTGCTACCTTGACATTAATACCTTGTTAAAATCATCCCTAGGCCAGAGCCATAAAACAAGATGCAGTAGAGTTTTAACCCTTTCATTTTGCTAATATGGTGAACTCCTATTTTAAGCAACATTCTCCAAATATGCATATTACTTATTTTGAACTCAAGCTTGCAATGAATGATAGTGCCATCTCTAGAAATTTGCAAAATGAAATTGTTAGAACACACCGGAGGAGTCTCATTCTTGACGGGCTTAAGAGGAGGATGGGGAGGAGGGTAGTTGTGATAGGAGAAGTCGAGCTCGTCGAAGGGGTGGCGGGAGTCGAGGGTGGCGAAGAGGCAAGAGAGATTGACAGGGAAGCCCAAGGAGGGAAGCATGGCGTGGGTGTGAGAAGAATCGAGAGTGAGACACATCATCTGTGGTAGAGAAGAAGAATAAGGAGGAAGAGGGACATAGTAAGAGAGAAGAGTCTTATGAGGAGTGAAATAAGGGAGGTTATGAAAGAAGAAGAGAGCGAGAGAGAAGGACAAATCAGAGAGTCATTTATGTAATTTCAATTTGATTTCAAAAAGGATAAATTAGGTGCTCACACCTATCTAGTATTATGAACATTCAAAATGTAACATCATTTATTTTAAGCATTTGGAGTTAGTTGCAGTTTAGATTTTATTTAATTTAGTCAAGGTGATATGTTCTAGTGATCAGCTTACTAAAAATATGTTGAAGTTAAGATCATTTGAGTGATGTGTGAAAGAGAGAATAACTAGCACAACACCATAATGATCCTGGTAGTACTCAGATTACTTGAAAATTTTTCAAGTGTAAGATCACTTGAGTGATGTGTAAAACAATGCATCACTACCAAAACACTATATTGATGGAATTGGTGATCTATTTCTTTTAAAATCAAAGCAAGGTCACTCGAGTGACCACTTGAGTTATCCTGTCATTCTTATCACCACCAGATCACCCAAGTGATGTTCTTAGTGATCTATTTTTTTTTTAAAAAAAGAAATAAGATCACTCAAGTGATCATATTTTGTGTATTACTACCACATCACTACAGTGACTCATCCAATGCTCTGTCTTGTTAAAGAGAAGATCACTCGAGTGATGCATTTCCAGAAAACAGAGCATCATATCGAATCTCTTGAAACACATTCATAATCATTCATAACTTGTCCTTTTTGTTTCTAATTACTATAACACTTGATTGCATCAGTACTTAAGAACATACAAAATGCAAAGAAGCATTAATTCTTCGAGGTTTAAAACAATGAATATTCTCTATGCTCCAACGGCTAATTTCCTAAGACACAAAGAATGATATGATATTCCAATGGCAAGAATCAAAGACCAAACACTCTAACAGATACGTTCAAGAGCAATGGTCATTAATCATCTCATACTATAAATAGGAGAGCATGGAATACAAAGCAACAACTTTGCACAAAATTTTACTGTTACATTCATTGCTAAGTCTTGAGCTCTTAAGTGTGATTTTGTACTTCAGCGATATGATTATTCTTATACTCTTGTGAGGAAAATGACTCATTTATTACAGTTAGTTTCTCAAGATAGTGGGATCTTGAGTGGGCATTAATTGCAAAGTGTAAGGGGGAGCGATTATTCTTTGAAGAAGAATTTGTTTATATATTTAGGCACCAAGAGCCTTATGAATCTGGGAAGTTAGTGAAAATCTCAGAAAAACTTTTGAGGACTGGATGTAGGTCAAATGATTAGATCAAACAAGTATAAATCTCCGTGTCAACCTTTAGTGATATCTCTCTAACTTTACTTTTTTTCTTTAAGTTTCTACTTAAGTTTTAAATATTTAAATATCACCCCATTTGCTACCTTAATTGAAAGGCTTGCACTAACATCCACATCCTTGCTCTTGTTCTTGTACATGTGAAATGAATTTTTTATTTTTATTTTTATTTCTCTTTAGAACGCCACCAACTTTTGACCAAATTAGCAATTCCTCTGACTTTTCTTTCTCCTGTTTGAGTGCCCATATTAATTGTTCTCTTATAATATTTTACCCTTTTTAAAATAATAGAATGTGTAGCTTATTTATTAGTCAAGATCTCATTTTTCTTTCCATGTCCTTACACTGTTGTTGCACAAGGGTGTGTGTATATATTATACACTTCACCAAGACCCACATTCTTTATTTTTATTTTTTTGGTGATAGTATATACAAATCAATCATTTTACTCAGGACACCTTATTCCATTTTCTCATGAATATATAATGGGATCCATTAATTGTACTTTTCTAATAAATGTGTAGCACCTATGTGTATAGCTTCCTAAAATAAAGGAGAAACCCCATTTTTTTTCAACGTCCCCATTTTTTTAACTGTCCGAACTCATATTTTAGGTAATGAAAGTATTTCATATATCTACTTGTATAAATATATATATGAAAAACTAATATCTATATAATGGTGTATAGGTTCTCTATTTTATATCTCCACTAATTATATTTTTACCTTTATAATGGTTATTTTTAGTATACCGAGAGGTATTTTATTCATTTGATTTATCATGGTTCTTTAATAACAACCGTAAGGTATGTTATCATTATTTTTATATACGTTTAAGTCATTACATTAATATATATATATATATATATATATGAGTAAATACCCTTTTGGGTCCCTGGAAAAAAACACGGACCCCATTTTGGTCCCTCACACAAAGAAATGCCCTTTTAGTCCCTGAAAAGGACAAATAAGGGTCGATTTGTGAACATTTTGGTCCCTCGCAAATTTCCAAAAAGCCCTTTTTAGTCCATAAAAAAGTCTCATTTTAGTCCCTAGGGGCGAAAATGTGGTCCGTGTTTTTTGTCGGGGACCCAAAAGTGTATTTACTCTATATATATATATAACTAAAAAAAAGAAATAAATAAAACCTACCCATCATCCTTAGAGGAGTTATCTGAATCATTTAAGAAGATGAGGATGAGTAAAGTGGAAGCGGTAGCGGCGCCGTAGGCCAAAGGCGGAGGACGAGAAGCAGGTGAAAGACTAGGTTAATCAAGAGGAGCATGAGGAGGGCGTGGAGGTCTGTTGAGAGGAGGAATGGAAGCATGCGGGGGTGGAGCCTGGGGAAAAAGAGGAAGAGAAGCAGGTGAAGGAGAAGGTTGGGAAGGATGAGCACGAGGAGAGCGTGGAGATTGGGTGGGAGAAGGAAGAGAAGCAGGCACAGATGCATGTTGAGAAGCAGCACGAGGAGGAGAAGGTTGATCTGTACTTGGTTGGTTGCTCTGTATTGATTGCTCAGCTATTTATAGTTGAACGCCGCTAATGACCGTTGTGAGTATTCAAACTATCTATTAGAGATATATTGGAGTCGTTGGAAGAATTCAGCGTTTAGTCGTTTTCACTTTGCTTCATACAACATCCCTTTGGTCTGCTTTAAGTTTTGCTTAAGGTTGGGTTGCTTTCATCTTCACTGCAACAACTGTTTTGACCAAAATTTGTCTGCTCTACAATTACTTCTGTGTGCTCTGTTTCTGCTATGCATTTAATGCTCTGACACAGGAAGTTTCTTTTGAGCTTTTGGAGTTAATTCTAACTCTTAAACATTTGAAACTCATACAAATAAGATTAGTAGCATTGAGAAGTAGTATTAGTAATCAAGTTTAAACAGATGTTAATAACAAAGTTTGAATTCTCAGAGACATTGTTCAGTGAAATAGACATAGTCACTCAAGTGTGATTCCATAATCACTTGAGTGATATCTTAATCCAAGTCGAGTATTGATGAACTTTGTCTCTAGTAGTAAACTGTTGAAATAGCTGGTCACACGAGTGTCACAAAATCTTGACTCGAGTGTCATTTGAAAATAACTTCAACTCTACCAGTGACTTGAGTGCTTCTTCTAGTTGCCTTGTGTTACTCAAGTAACATAGAAGTTCACTCGAGTGGACATTGTTTAGTGAAATAGACATAGTCACTCGAGTGTGATTCCATAATCACTTGAGTGATATCTTAATCCAAGTCAAGTATTGATGAACTTTGTCTCTAGTAGTAAACTGTTGAAATAGCTGGTCACACGAGTATCACAAAATCTTGACTCGAGTGTCATTTGAAAATAACTTCAACTCTACCAGTGACTTGAGTGCTTCTTCTAGTTGCCTTATGTTACTCAAGTAACATAGAAGTTCACTCGAGTGGACTTCCAAAAGAAAAGCCAGCACTCTCAGTTCATCAGTGAGTGACTTGTACTGAACTTGCAAGTTGGTGGTCATTACTCAAGTGGCATCACCTGCACTCGAGTGAGACTAGTCATGCCTCACGTAACCATCGTGAGTGACTCATAGTTTACTTGAGTGACAACATGCTTAATTGAGTGGACATCTCAATACTTATAGGATGTGGGCGAGTGACTTGCGAAATTCTCAGCGAGTGATCTTCAACACTCGAGTGGTCACTTATCCACTTGAGTACTTTGAGCTTATCTCTCAAGTGATGAATCTTATCACTCGAGTGATTTTCCATAACTTTCAAAAATCCTGTGAGTGACTTGCTGATTTGATGCAAGTGATAGAGGATCACTCGAGTGATCTTGCATCACTCTCATTCTTTCAGCGAGTGACTTGCAAAATCATTGGAAGTTAAGAATCATCACTTGAGTGCATTATCTGCCACTTGAGTGACCATCTCAAATCACTTCAGAAGAGTTAACTTGTTGATTCAAGTTTTAGTTCAAATACAGATTAGGCACTAATTTGATAGTAAAATTGGGACTCTTAATACATTTTCTGGAACACTATTGTACGATTAAGCACTAATTTGATTTAAAGACATTTGTATTGAATTAAGTGAAATTAGGGACAAAATGGTCATAATTTATTAATTATTCATGCAAATGATTTTTTGAACTTTTGATGCTACATTGTGTTTAATCTTGCTTTGTAGGTGTTTAAGAAGGAAATTTGAGATTTTTTAGGGTTAGAGTTAATGTCAAAGAAGGACCAGAATTACTGTCAGAGAAGGACCATAATAGTAGAATTACTGTCAGAGAAGGACCTAAAATCGAAAGCATACTAGAGAAGGACCAAACATGGAAAACTCAACTTTTTGTGTTTTTGGCAGCAACTCAGCGTTTTTGGTGTTTTTTTTAATTGTTTATCCATTAGGTTAGAGATTGGATATTAAAGGAAGGGCAAAACTGAGACACGAGGGGATATTGGGGGTGTGCCGTGAACGAATAAGAAAAACAAGAAACAGTGATTCAGAAAGCAACGCCGCGAGAGAGAATCGACCTTTGACTCCTACATCATCTTCCCTCTCTCCTTCACGGTAATCGACTCCACCATCGCTCAACTACACCTTCGCCGTAAATCATTCATTCTCATCTCCATCAAGAAATTCCTTTGTCTTCATCTAGCCGTGAATGTGATTTAATCTGCTTCTTGAATCCATGGCAATGAGTGGCTGATCCTATACTCCTTGGTGATGAAGATTTGTGGCTTGAACATTTGTGCTTCAATAGGGGAGTTCTTTAATTTAATCTTTTGCTTAGACTATTTTTTTTTGATTTCCTTGTTTAGGTTTATCATTATTTGGTTGAGACTTGGATTTCTTTGTTATGTGTCCATGTGGATTGATTATTGTAGTTTTAATTGGATGATTATTTTGATGTTCAAATTTCCATATTTCTTTAAATGCTTGATGAAATTATGCTTGTTGTCATGTTTATGATTGGTAATCATAGTTGATTTTAGTCTTTTTTTTTAAAAAATGGTTTGTTAGAACATTCTAATTTTTTTTTTGGCCCAAAAACAGTCAATTTTATTAATAACCAAATCAAAGATTACAATCACTAATAGCCGAAGCCAAGAGAAACCCTCAAAAAACCTATTATTACAAACTAACACGCCTCTACCAAAATAAACCTATACTGATAAAGAAACAAACTAACAGCTAGCCAGGACCTATCAGTTAGCCAATTCCAGCCCTCTTATTCACATCATTTGAATCTGTACAATTGGACTTGGCAAACTCAGAATCCTGGACAAGAATTTTGCATAAGGAAAATGGAACTGAATCCAGCCAATTTTGCTGGTACATCTTCCTTGTAGCCATTGCTGCTAGCCAATCTGCAGCATAATTCCCTTGCCGAGCCACCAATGACAGGGACACACCTCCTACCGAGTCAAATAGCCCAAGCACCTCCTGTACCAAATCCCAACAATTCCAATCACAACCAGAAAGAGACTTACTCATCAACACCTTGTACAACACCTCACAATCAGTCTCAATAATGACTGATGGCACATCAAATCTACTTCTTTGCAACAACGCTTCTTTGACAGCCAAACATTCAGCCATGAAGGGTGAGTTTGCCACCACTGATTTAGCTAGTCCCCCCTTAAAATCCCCAAAGGAGTTCCTGCAGATCAGCCCCACACCCGCTACTCCTGCGCCTTCTTTAAATGCTCCATCAACATTTATTTTAAGGGAATCAGCATCAGGACCCAACCAATGAAAGTTCCTGGTTACACCAGCTAAGAAAATGTGTTTAGCGGACTTATGGCCCTTGGCCTTAGAGTTCCAAAACTCCTCTACTTGCATATTAACAAGCCGTATAACCTCTCTAGCATCTGGCCGAAGACCACCAAAAACCCAACTACACCTCTTCTTCCAAATCCACCAACACATGGTGGAAAAAAGAGACTTCCCATAGTTATCCAACACACTGCCCTCAGCTAGCATCTCATTCAGCAGAGTTTCACACCTTTCACTAGTGCAAAAAATGGCTTTAAGACCGGACGAAAGAGGCATCGTAAGACCGGACCAGCGACCGGTCTTGTTCCAGCCGGTATTAAAAGTCCACATTTAAGATGGATTACAACCGGTCTTAAAGAACATCTTCCAGAGGACATTTAAAACATTAGGTTTTAAAAGTAGTACTACATAAGGTTGAAATATGTTTTGTTCGGTCCTAAAACTCAACTTTTAAGACCGGGAAAATATCAGCCGCTCTTAAAAGATCAAATTTATAAGACCGGACAATTATAAAGCCGGTCTGAAAAATATCGGCTTCTAGGACCTGACGACTAATTATACGCGGTCTTAAAAGACTGACTTTCAAGACTGGACAATAAATTCTTCGGTCTTAAAAATTGAATTTTAAGACCGGACTTATAAACACACCACACCGGTCTTAAAAGACAAACTTTTAAGACCGGCTTAATATCAAATATGTACACACGACCTTTAAGACCGGATATATGAACACCTCCGGTCTTAAAAGTTGAACATATAAGAGCGGCCTATTTATTACCGGTCTAAATTTTCCCGTATTTTATCCCCGTTCGTTTCTTCCGATCATATATATATATATATATATATATATTCATTCACAAATCCACCAACCAATCCAAAGACATAAAAGTCGAATCTATAAGTACAAACTTTGAATAAATTGAATTGGGAAAAAATTACAAATAATATTCACCATGAGTACGTGACAAATACAACAAACATGCCCAATGGAATAAGTTAGTTACAATGCATAATATACAATAAGTTACAAATACATTCCCAATGGAATATTCACCATGCCTTCATCTCGATTCCCACCCAACAACGTAACATCCTCTTTTATAACATGCCCCTTAGGATCCGATCCCGCCACAAAAATAGAACAAGAACAAACTTCATAGTCGGTGACAATAATGTTTAAGAACACAGATCGAAGGAATATATAATATATATAGTTAAAACCTTAAAGTTTGCAAAGAAGTTTGCATATGAACATTACCTTATATATGAATTATATTGACTCTTTTATAAAGCGATATCCTCCCATATCCCTTCTTGATGATCATTTCTTATGCCGGGTTCATTATCCGCTTCATCTTCTTCGTTCAATATTTCCGGTACACCCCTTGAAAAGGAGTACTTTCGGGAAGACCATAATTTGAATGACTTTCCTCATCAATATCAATGACCCTTTTACCTTGGAGAGCTACTGACCACATTTTATTTTCTTGATCGGTGATATAGAACACTTGTTTCGCACGGAGTCGCCATAATAAAAGGTTCATCACCAAAACTTCTACCGTTGACATCGACTAATGTAAATCCTAGCCGATCGATCCGAACACCATTATTGACATTAACCCACTTGCATTTGAAAATGGGAAATCTAATTTTAACATAGTCTACCTCCCAAATCTCTTCAATAACCCCATAATATGGCATTACGCCAATAAAGGCCTCTTGTCTTTCAAACTGGAGAAGTGTATAGATTGGCCTCTAACATAACACCAATGTTCGGGACGGTGCTCTATCATCTAGGGACTTCGTGTAAAATGTATAACCATTGATCACATACGAATTCCAACTTATGACATCAACCTCGGGACCACGGGCTAACCATTTAATTGTATCGAAACACATTCCTCTCCCTCGACCTTTTGTTTGAACCAGTTTGCAAAAGTTACGTTATGCTCCCTAATCAACCTTTGTTCGGTCATTCGATGATTTTCCTTCCTTACGGCTTCTTTATGAGCAGCTATGCGGCTTGAACTTCATCAACATTATTCAAGATGTATAAGTGGACTTGTGACAATTCATCGGGATCCACACTCTTTACCGAAGCCCCTCGTCTACCCCCTTCAGCATGCTGACGTTTTGGAAGCCTAATATGTCTTACTTTGGCCAAATAATTTTGACAAAATTCCATGGCTTCTTCAGAAACATATTTCTGAACAATTGATGCTTCTGGCCGGTATGCGTTCTTCACGTACCCTTTTAGGAATTTCATAGATCTTTCAATTGGGTACATCCACCGTAAATGGATAGGTCCGCACAACTTTATCTCCTCACTAGATGAACAATTAGATGAACCATGATGTCAAAAAGGTAGGAACAAAAAGCTTCTCAAGGTGGCACAAGATAAGATATCCTTCATTCTCCAATTCATCCAACTTTTCAATCTCGAAAACTTTACTACAAACCGCATTGAAGAAGACACAAAGTCTAGTCAAAACAACCCGAAGATCATATTCGGCGATGCCTCGAATAGCTACTGGGAGTAGCTGTTGCATCAAGACATGACAATCATGAGACTTTTGGCCAACTAATTTCAAGTCCTTCATCGATATAAGCCTCTTAAATTTGAAGAATACCCCGAGGGAACTTTTGTGCCATGTAAACACTCACAAAAACTTCATTTCTCATCCTTAGACAAAGTATGAGAAGCCGGGGGACAATAAGTTCTCTTCCCGTATGGCCTTGGATGTAAGTCTTCGCGTATTCCCATTACTTACAAATCCAATCTTGCCTTCACACCATCCTTGGAACTACCTTGTATGTTTAGAAGGGTGCCAACAATACTATCACATACATTTTTCTCCACGTGCATGACATCAATACAGTGTCTCACATCAAGATTGCGCCAATATGGAAGATCGAAGAATACAGATCTCTTTTTCCATATATTTGTTTCTTTTCTACTCTTTGCAGTCTTACCGAAGATGACACTGATATGTTTCACCTTTTCATAAACTTGCTCCCCAGTCAATGCCACTGGAGCATCTTCATACTCCTAGCCACCAAAAAAGGCTTTCTTTAATCGACGATATGGGTGGTCCCGTCGAAGAAATCTCCTATGTCCAAGATAAACCGTCTTTCTTCCATGTTGAAGTTGATGGTAGCATGTGCCTTCTTCACAAACCGGACATGCTTTATGGCCTTTTACACTATACCACGACAAGTTCCCATATCTTTGGGAAGTTGTTTATAGTACAAAATATCATGGCTCGCAATTTAAACACATCCTTCTTGAAAGAGTCAAAAACATCGACACCTTCTTCCCACAACTCCTTCAAGTCTTCGATCAAGGGCTCACGGTAAACATCAATGTCAATTCCGGGTTGTTTTGGTCCCGAAATCAACATAGACGACATGATGTACTTTTCGTTTCATGCATAACATTGGAGATAAGTTGTAAATAATAAGGAGCACAGGCCATGAACTATGTATCTTTGCTAAGGCTTCCATATGGATTCATGCCATCCGTGCTAAGTGCAAGCCTATGGTTCCTAGGTTCTTCGCCGAAGCTCGGAAATAATTGATCGATTTTCTTCCATTGAGAAGAATCGCCGGATGTCGAAGCTTTCCATCGAAATCCTCTCATCAACATGCCACCTCAAATTTTTTGCATCACTTTCATTAGCAAACAACCGCTTGAACCTTGGTATGATTGGAAGATACCACAACACTTTTGCAGCCCCTTGTTTGACTTGTACCTTGGTGTTTCACATATCGGACAATTCCCGCTTCTCTTCAAACTCTTTTCTATACAATACGCAATCATTCGGGCATGCATGGATCTTTTTGTACTCCATCCCCGATTGGATGAGTATTTTCTTAGCATCATAGTATCGATGCGGCAACACATTATCATCCGGAAGCATGTCCTTAAAAGCCTCAAGCATTTCGAAAAACTCTTGTTGCTCCATCCATGACGTTCCTTCAAGCTTACCAATTTCAATACAGCGTTCAACAATTGATATTTTTTACAAAGGGTATAGCGGGGTCTCGCATCACCGCACATATTACCATATGCATGTGATTGATGAAAAACCTCTTCTCTTACATCACGAATAATGTCCTCTATGTGATCATCCATATCCGTGTCATTATCATCAAAGGCCACTTCCTCATGTTGAGACCCACTTGGTACTTTTTCACCATGTCATACCCATACTGTATAAGTCTTACAAAATCCTTCACAAATTAAATGTATGTAGATAACTTCAGGACTTAGTCGCCTCTCATTCAAACATATTACACAAGGGCAATAAAACTTCCCACTATCATCATGGGTATTTTGTTTAGCAAATTCTATAAATTCCCTCACCCCATTCTGATATTCAACACTCGTCCATAACGCATTTATCCAACCGTGATCCATAGTAGAATTCCTATTTATGACACAGATACAAAATAAGGAAACACCAAATTCATATTTATGCTCAACGAAGAAACTTGCCCATTAAATGCATAACGAAGAAACACTTTTGGTCATAAATAACACAGTGAATCCAAGAAGAAAAATTAAAGCATGACGAGGAAATTAAATGCATCGCGTGAAATTAAATGTGGACTCACCGTAGCATATAAATTCAAATGGTTTGGAGTCTTTCTTCTCCCGCCACGAATATTGATGTTGCAGACAAGAGTAACCTAAAAACATTTGTTAATATAAAGGGTAGGTCAAAAGCGCAAATATAATCTTCAAAATACAATATTCATTAACAACAGAGAAACCCACTAGAACATTTCATCGATTTCGTTAAACCCAGAAAACCATAAAGTTATTTAACCGAAACACCTCTTACTGACTTGGTCGACGACGTTTAACTAAGGAAACAGAAAGCGATTGTCGAGAGAGCAACGCGAAGCGGCGACGAAGCAACACAAACAAACTGGAGACGATTTAACACGAGAAATCACTATCGGCGCGACGAGAGAAGTTTTGAGAGGGAAATTTGTTATTCCGCGCGAAAAGAGTTGTGTTTTATATTTTGGATTTTATTAAGACCGGTTATTTATAAAGTAGACGGTCCTAAATATATAATTACATTTTTAAAACCGGCAAATTACTTTTAAGACCGAGTTTTATTCATATCCGGTCCTAAGAGTCCTCATTATTATTTTTTAAACAAAAAGATGATTTGCTTGGGCGAGCAAAGTACACAACTCAATGGAAAAAAATTAAAGGAAAAATTGAGAATATGAACAAAAAAAGACACAAGCTTGGCGGTCGCAACTTTTATTAAGACCGTTTATTTACAAACGGACGGTCCTAATATGTTATTATTCATTTAATTTTAAGACCGGAGTATTATTAAACATCCGGTCCTAAAAGTCCTCATTTGTTTTTTTTAAAAAAGGTGAAAATTAAAGGAAAATTCCAAGCTTGGTTCTTAATGCTTCATACATTCTTGGAGAATATATATACACGCAAAAAAAAACAAGCGTAAAATTATAAAAAACAAGAATCTGATCGACTAAACATCCTTGTCGATATCGGCGTGAAAAGCATTAAATTCCACGGATATCGCAAGTTCGCCTTAATCGCATCAGCCGCAATAAATCGAGTAGAGGGGGGAGGAGCAGGGTCGGCGGTAGGTTACTGGGGCCAACTTGTTGGAGAGGGGGAGCAGGAACCTCTTCATGGTCCAAGGCTGGGAGGGGGGTGGGGCAACTTGTTGGAGAGGGGAGCAGAACCTCCTCATCATCCGAAATAACAATGGGTCCAACGACCCGAGACTCCTCTCGTCACAATAGAACGCACTCTTGATGGAGGAGGCGCACCGTATAACGATCTACGGAAGGCACGAGCGGTTCTCTTGTATCTAACCATGGTTTGAGCGGTTAGGAGCGAGAGCCGCATAGTGTGGAGTTACGAGATTGTGATGAGTTTAATAAGGACAGAGATGTATGTGGAGTTAATAAATATGCGGGTCTAAAATTCATAATTAAATTTTTTTCAATTCCATTGAATTTAAGACCGACCTTTTTAAATATATCCGGTCCTAAAAGTCTATTATTTATTTTTCAATCAATTCAATTACTTTTAAGACCGACATTTTTTCTTTCCTCCGGTCCTAAAAATCAATTTAATTTTATTAAGAACGGATCGTTTACAATATCCGGTCTTAAAGGTTCTCATTCAAATGAATTTTAGAATCGCTTCGACTTCCGAGATAAACTTCCCAACTAGGCGTCTCCTCGTATTCGCGGAACTATGCGTCTCCTCGTTATTATTTCCCAGCGTTTCAAATTGTTCGGGGCGGGGTTCTCTATTTAAACCGAGATGTTACTTTACTTCCATCATATTCTTCCCCATCACTTCTGAAACATCCACAGTAATGGCTGCTCCACCACCACGAGGTCTTCCACCACCACGAGGTCCTCCTCCTCCGTTGCCTCCGGAACCGACAATCTACCAGATGATCCAGCACATCTTGGCCCGCCTCGATCATATAGACCGACGGTGCGGCCAGTTGTTTCAAGTCTATCACGCCGTCAACGCAAAGCTACAGGCGGTACTCGATGCCGGGACATTGAGTACCATCCTTCGATGACGACATGTCCGACCTCTCTGACGACTCCCCCTCCGACAACGATGGGGGAGTAGATATTTCATTTTTTCTTCGTTTTTGTTGTTGTTGTTGTCTCAGTCTTGCTGTGTTTGCTGCTCCTCACGGGGGCAGCAAAGTAAAAAAAAAATATAAATTAAAATCTTTTTGTTTCCATATTTGATCGCCATGTCCTTTTCATTATCTTCTTTCTTTTTCCGACAAAAAGGAAACAAACAAAACATTGTCGTCGTGTAAATCAATATTAAAAATTCTCACAATACGAGTTAAGAACATACAAAAAACAAAAAAAGATCGTTTACCTTATTCGAATAAAAACAAACCAAATGACTATTCTTGTCAAGGTTGGACCATCAAAACCTCGGTTGTCCAAAACCGAGTCAAAAACTATTAAGAGGAAACAAATAAATATACAGGTCTAACAAAAAAAATATTTTTATGACTTAACTTTTAGGAGCGGATATATAACAAAACTACGGTCTTAAAAGTCTTTACATTTTTGAAATAATAAAACGTAGACTTTTAGGACCGACGAAATATAATAACAAGGTCCTAAAAGTCTAGCGAATTTTTAGAAGACTTTTAAGACCAGGACCAATAATTACGTCGGTCCTAAAAGTATAGCCATAATTTTTTTATTAATATAAACGTAGACTTTTAGGACCGCCGTATAATAAAGATGCGGTCCCAAAAGTCTAGCTCATTTTTAAGACCAGGGCATAGAATTACGTCCGGTCCTAAAAGTATACCCATAATTTTTTTAAATTAACGAAGACTTAAAGCACCGGCAAGTTTAATAACTATGCGGTCCTAAAGGTCTCGCCATATTTTTATGAACAAAGACTTTCTCATTTACAACATCCCGTAACACAAATTTCAAGCATAAATATCTAGAATGAATAAACAAATTTATTCTTGAAATACACGGTTGTATGTTTATTTACAAATGAATGACTTGTTCGAAAAAATAAACAAATTTACGTAAAATTATTTTTGCTACAACATATATTTACATCCACATTTAAGAATTAATAAGGCGTACTGAGATATTCACAAAACACATTGCGTATGTGCTCCACTTCATTATCGTGACGGGGACCGTAACCTCTAAACATCCGTAACATCAAAGACAAACTAAACCGAATTAACTTGTGTGCATATTTCATTAAGCCGTAAACTGAATTCGGACATAATATATGTAATAACATCAAATACATTTACCTTTGCTAACAATTTTGTCTTTCCTCGCCGATGATAACATCATACATGTGTTTCATGACGTACATGTGCCACATAAGTTGGATTCTTTTGGTTGCCGATGGGTCTAAAACGAACAAGAAATAATATAGGATAAGTGACAAGAAATATATAGCACATATATATATATAGGTTACTGACCAAGTTCTCAAGGCAGTGTTTCAGTGTCCAAATTAAAATATGTGCTAACCTCTGGGGTGTACCACGAAGGTTTAATAGTGGCCTCTTTCCCACGCTTTTGTCTTACCCTGACTTGGTAGGTCATCATGACACTATTATCAAAATCACAAATTTATCAATAATTCACCGAAACCATTACGGTAGAGATTTCGAGACAAGAGAATTTCAATGACATGCATGCTTACTTGTTGACGGTCTCCTCCGTCATTATAGTATATAGGTTATTGTGAGTGGAGCATAAGAAGATAACTTTATGATCCTCCATGCATATGAGGACCAAGTTTGCGCGTGGCGCTGAAAATTCACAAGCAGATATTATATGTAGCGAATTATATTAAGTTAATTGCATACAAGAATTGTGATATGTATATACCTGTGGAAGTATGGAAACACGTAAACCTTTCTTATCACTTCACACACCCTATTTGACATGTATTCTTGTCTCAAGTCCTTCTCTGTTGTACTTGCATAGACAGGGCACAAGAATCCAAGATCATTGATTGTGCCCTGTTGAACCAATTCTTGATGTAATAACCTACAATAATGACATCGATCAGGGAATTAGTATATATGTATGTGTGTCTAAACGATGCATTTAAATTATGTACTCATATATAGAATCAGATACTTACTTCATAAACAGTTGAATGATTGCATTACTACTCTCCTGTCCAGGAATCAGCAGGGACATTACATCTATTTTGTCAAGGTAGACATCTTCAGGATGAGGGACGCCTACTACTTCTTGGACATGCCACGATTTATCAGTAAAATAATTATTGTTTGCCAAGTCAGTTATTTTTTGCCTGGCAGTCAAATGAGCAGTAGGGGATGGAACTTGAGGAGGAGAGGATGCAGCTTGACGAGGGGATGGAACTTGAGGAGGAGGGGATGCAGCTTGACGAGGGGATGGAACTTGAGGAGGAGGTTGCTCGATGCTGTCCAACAATGCAGCTCCCCTAGTGCTCACGCATAACCGCAGTGAATGTGTGACGGAACACTGGTCTCTAGACGAGAGCTCAAAAGCATCTTCAATTGATTCATTTCCTCCTCCATCTTGCTCATCCGGGATTGAAATCGGTGGCATGCGTAACTTTGCGGTCAATGAAGCTTCTTGAGTCGCCGCTTTGACCGCCGCTTCCTCATTTATTTTGGCCGCCGTCTGCTCCATCTCTCCCGGTAATCATACTTTGTTTGTGGCGTTTGGATTTACCAAAGTATTCCTTCAGCCTACCCGTCCTCCAACCCCCTTACACGCCCCGCGTGATCCGGTTTCCGCCGCAGACGGTTAGAACATCATTCCTCCCGTCCGACACGAAAGATCCCTCTCGCTTCTTTATTTTTAAGATCTTCCTGTAAGATACGGATAACGAGAAACTTAGTAATGAAACATGTTTAGTAACTAAAAAATAACAATAACGATACTTACAATTCTTTCAAAGAACTACACGAGTTTGTTCACTCGTGTAGGCGCGCTTGGCTTTTGCCGAATATGCAACCACAACTCCTCGCACGTATAGGAGATGGCCGATCAACTACAATTTGAAGGATTGGATTCAGCTTCATCTTCCAATCTCTTCCGCTTGGCCGCCATCAATTCTTTTTCGGCCATTTCATATCCGCGAGAAGCCCATGGGCAATCATTCTTTCTCCCTAGCCCCGTGCTTTTGCCCTTCTTATCCGTGAATCGAAATGAAAAAAAAAACTATTACTTATGAATTCCAGCCATTTATGTCTAACGAGAAATTAGAACACTTCTGCTTCATATGAAGGTCAAACATTAGTCAAATTCACTTCATCAAGTTTCAACATTTTATTTAAGAAAGATGTAGAATTGTAGAAGAAATTAGGATAAACAGAGGAAAGGGAGTTGCAGAAATGCTGCCAACTCAGTCAATTAATTAATTCATCCTAACTGGTTCCCACACATATTAGACTAACCTCTTACATATAGTTAGAGGCTTGACTCATAAAAGCTTGCACCGAAACCATTACACAGTTAACATACTAGCATCATAACAGCAACGTCTAACAACTGCCTACTATAACAGAACTAAGACTATATAATTGAGACTTTACTCTTATGCCATCATTATTTCATTAATTTACTTAATTTCTTTATCAGGGTCTACATATCGACTTGCATTGACAAAGGCGGGAAATGTATACTTCTATTCACAAACCAAACCATTTAACTAAAAGGATTAGATGAACACAATAACATTCAAATATCCGCATGGGTTAATAAGCACACAAAAAAGGCAAACTAAACTAAATATAAACTCACCGAGCTTCGTGAGTGGTCTGCACTGAACAAATTGTTGCCAAGTTTGTTCATCAATATATGGGTACTTATTCCAAGGCTGTTCTTGAGGCAGAACCTCGGCAAAAATATAGGTGTTAGCTAGAAAGGTCTTAAACTTCCTCCACCGATCAGCACAATAAGACAATGTCTTCTCTTTCAACTTCGGACAGTCAGGGACAGTGTAGGTAAGCCGGATAGTGTCCCAAATAGGATCCTTTACTTTAGAATCGTCCACACTTTTCCACTCATCTATCAAGATGCTAACATGGCTGCGTGCTTGATAGCCAACAAAACTATTATATTTGGATTTCATGGGACCGAAAGGTTGCAACTTTTCATTAAACTGAATCTCCAGCTTTGACCCAGAAGTTCGACTTAGGGTTACATCCTGCATTCGTGTTCCTCTTCTACCACGACGTGTACGGCGGTTTCGAGGCTCATTGACAGATGAAGACGGTTCGTTCAGACTCACACCAATCAAAGCGAGAGTCTGGCGTTCCGAGGAACGGGAGTAGAATCGTTTTCACCGTTCATTTTCGAGACGGGAAGAGAGGTAATGCAACGGGAAGGGTTTCGCAACGTAAATAGAGGCTCTTCGGTGATAGTAACAAAAGCTTACGCGAAGAAATGTATATTTGGCGATTCATTTTAAGATAGGACATAAAAAGAGACGGTCTTAATAATTAACATTCAAGACCGGTCATACTACGGTCCGGGCTTAAAAGTAATTAATTTTTTATCCGAACTATTTTTCTATATTTTATACCAGCCGCATTTTATGTCCGGTCTTAAAAGAATAACTTTTAAGACCGGTGATTATTTACATTCGGTCTTAAAACTTTATTACCTTTATATTTAAATTTTTCCTTATTCTTTGGCCCGCATAAAATATTAGTCCTAGGTTGTGTGAGATTTCTCCATAAAGTAATTGATATTTGAATATTTTTTAATAACATTTTTAAGACCGGCCTTGTTTTGAACTGGTCTTAATAATATATTTAAGACCGATGAAAAAATGATCCGGTATAAGAAGTTCTTTATATTTACAAAACTGCCACCGGTCATACATAAGAAGTTCCTTTTATTTACAAAACTGCCACCGGTCATACCTTTAAGACCGGTGCTTCCAATGTCCGCTCTGAATGAGGCGGTCTTAAAGCCCTTTTTTGCACTAGTGTTTTCACTGACCATTTGCTAAAATTCAGACCTAAAGGGCACCCAAACCAGCAGAACTTAGTCCAAGGGCATAAGAACAAAATATGTTCAATGGTTTCAGACTCAACTAAACATATGGGACACAGAGGACTTTTGGCACATTTACGTCTAAAGAGCCCTTCTTGCGTAGCCACTGCCCCGGCCCCAAGTCTCCATAAAAAATGTTGGACTTTTGGCTGGACCACCACCCTCCAAATGCATTTCCACAGACTTTTAGGAACTGAGAAGGAAATACCTGGATCTTTGCGCTTAACCTCCTCCATATTGTTCTTCGCCACCATGTAGCAGATTTGACTGAATAGGAACCATCTCTGTTAGCCAGCCAGACCGCTCGGTCAGGACCTCCCATGTTAGAAGTCGTCATTTTCAGAATCAGTGCTTTTTCCTCAGGGCAAATAATTGAGTCAATAGCATTGAGATCCTAGCATCCATCGCTAAGAAGATCAGCAACCTTTAAGTGTTCATCCATAACGCCTCCCTCTCCCGGATGTAAAACACCTTCAGCCAGACCATGTACCCATTTGTCTTTCCATACATTAATAGACCTACCATTCCCAAGCTTCCAAAAAAATTCCTTCCTTAAGAGTTCTCTGCCTTCCAGTAGACTACTCCAAGCCCAAGAGGCACGCCTATCCTTTTTCGCTTGAAGAAAGCATGATTTAGGAAAGTAAATGCCTTTAATTACCCTACACCAAAGGTCATTCGGATGATTAATTAGCCTCCACGCTGTCTTTGCTAATAAAGCTCTATTGAAGCATAGTAGGTCCCTGAAACCTAACCCACCATCACCCTTCTGTAACGTCATGCTCCTCCAATTCTTCCAGTGTATAGCCCCTGATTCTCCATCCTGTCCCCACCAAAAATTAGAGATTAGGCTATCAATTTCCATACAAGCTTTCTTTGGGAACAGAAAACAAGTCATCGGATAGGTTGGAATTGAGTTGGCAACCGCCTTGATCAAAACCTCACGGCCAGCAAAAGATAACAATTTTTGACGCAAGCCTTGAAGTTTCATACCTATCCGATCACGAACAAAGGCCAATGCAGTCACCTTGGACCTACCCCAACTCAAAGGTAATCCCAAATACTTCCCTGAATGCGAAGAGTGCTGAATTCCTAGACATGCCGAGACACCATCCTTAACAAACAGCGGTGTATTTGATGAGAAGAATATACTGGATTTTTCCAAGTTCACAATCTGACCCGAAGCTACTCAGTAAACATCCAAGATTCTCTTCAAGACTCTGCAGTTAATTTCATCAGCACTCAGGAAAAGAATAGCATCGTCTGCAAAAAAACAATGAGATAAAGTAGGAGCAGACCGGGCCACCTTCATCCCTTTCAAGTCTTTGTTATCGATATGACGCTGGATCATGAGTGATAATACTTCTGAAACAAGGATGAACATGTAAGGGGATAAAGGCTCCCCTTGCCTCACTCCTCGTTCAGGTTTGAAAGCATCTACTGTACGCCCATCAACTTGTAGATTAAATGTTGTCGTAGTAATGCATTCCATAACCCAGCGAACCCAATCTCTGCAAAACCCCATCTTCAACATTATCGCCTCAAGAAAGTCCCATTCTATGCGATCATACGCTTTATTCATATCGATCTTCAAAGCAAATTCCCAGCGAGAACCAGACTTCTTGTGGCTCAAATTATGAAAAGCCTCGTGTGTGATAAGGATGTTGTCCTGAATCATTCGTCCCACAAGGAAAGCTCTCTAGTTAGGGGAGATGATTCTGCTCATAAGTTCCTTCAGCCTGCTGGTCAGTATCTTAGCAATGATTTTATAGACTACATTACACAATCCAATGGGTCTAAAGTGATTAACCCCTTCTGGTTTGTCCACTTTTGGGATCAGAACTATATTAGTACTATTAATCTGATCTAAACCAACTTTCCCAGCAAAGAAATCATGAATCATGCCACAAACCTCTCGATATACCTCCTTCCAAGCTGATTGGTAAAAAATTGCAGAGAAACCATCGGGACCCGGTGCCTTCGTGGCTCCTAATTGAAACACAGCGATCTCAATTTCCTGATCAGTCACTGGAATCATAAGTCTAGCATTATCCTCCGTAGACACTACCTCCTTCACATAAGATAAAGCCTCATTCATAGGCCGAGTACCCCCAGATCTGAACAAATCTTGGTAGAACATACTAAAAGTCTTGTTGATCGCTTCTCTTTCTTCAAGCCATACCCCATTTTCATCTTTAAGCCTCAAGACTTTGTTACGTTGCCTTTTGAATGAATGACACTACTATGGAAGAATTTAGTGTTCCTATCGCCGCACTTCAAACCGCCTAATTCTTGACCTTTGCCACCAATATGATTCCTCTCTATCCCATGCTTCTTCTAACTGACGCACCAGGCCTTCTGCTTCAATGAGTTTACCACCAGATAACTGTCCCGAATAACAGCTGCTTAGTTGGTTGCGTAAACGCTCAATAACCACCTTAAAATTTGGAAAGGCAGATCTACTCCATTGCAGAAGCCTCTTCCTACATGCTTCCAGCCTACGAATTAAGTCTTTAACCATGTTTTCCATTGATCCTGTTACCCCATTCCAGCCCTTCGACACAACCTGCAAATAGTCCTCATGCTGAACCCATGACGCCTCAAACCTGAACGTGCGTGGACATTTATCTTCATGAAAACAGAAATCAACAACTAAAGCATGGTGGTCTGATCCTACTGGCTCTATATTAAAAACCAAGGCATGGTCGAATTCATCCCGAAAGGCCACGTTACCGAAAGCCCTGTCCAATCGCTCCCTTACCAAGCCATCTGGTCTATTGTTGCACCATGTAAATTTGGAGCCTTTGAACTCCAAATCAATTAGATTACAGTCAGAGACTAGCCTCTGAAAGTTGATTATCTTCCTCATTGACCTTGGAGACCCACCATCTTTTTCAGACTGTGATAAGAGATCGTTAAAATCCCCTACGGCTAACCAAGAATCTTGCTCACTAGCTGCCAAAGATCTCAACATATCCCAAGCTAGGCGTCTTTCTCTTTCTTTAGGCGGGCCATAAACAAACGAGACAATCTTGGGTACCTTCAAGCTAGCAGACTCAATCAGCACATGAATAATGTTCTTTGATTTAAACAAAACAGTCAGTTTGATACACTCCTTCCACCAAACAGCCAACCCACCAGACAAGCCCAATGGCTCCACATACAAATCATGATGAAAACCATTTCTTCTTCGTAACTTCATAGCTTTTGACGAGAATATCTTTGTTTCCATGAGGAAGATTATAGAAGGATTGAATTTCTTCAATAAATCCCTCAGATTTTTAACTGTCAAGGCTCTCCCTAGGCCTTGACAGTTCCAAGATATTAGTTTCATGGCGCCTTGGTGGCTGAATCAGGCCAGCCACCAACACCTTCAGTAGAAACAATAGATTTCTTACCTTTCTTCGCTTTAAAGATGAATCCAGAGTCATTAGTTCCCATAGCATTAAGCATCTCAAGATCCTCATCTTGTCCTAGAGTCCTCCATCATGAAGTTTTCCTTCCCCTTCTTCCCCTTGCGCCTCTCTGTCCTGCGAATTCTTGCTTTAGTTTTCCGCAGATTGGCTGCATAATCAGAAATAACGTTCACCATCTGAGGATTCTCAGAATCCATTTTCCTTCTCTTTAGACCTTCAATAGGTTCCTCATCATCAGCCTTCCTTTTCAAACCAAGACAATCTAAACCATTAGTCACATCAGCTAATGCACGCCCCTCATATACCACCATGGCCATAGGATTTTCCAATGGAGCTAGAACACTTTCGCCACACACATCCCTAACGATCCTCAACCCAGCTCCAATTGAGGAATCCTGAAGCCAAACGCCATCCTCTGCACCATCCCCTGCAACTTCCTTTAGATCTTCCAGAGATTTCGACTCCTTGCTTCCACCGCCCAAGCACACTCCCCTGACGCTGCCCTCAGTACTTGAAGCCATCCGTCCCTTCTCATTAGACATAAGGCCTGAAGAGTCCAACTCCACATCCACATAATTTCTCTGCATAACCACCTCCCTGTCTCCAGGGGTGGAGTTATGTACTTTGATTAGAAATATATCATCGTCATCAGCTACATTCCTCTTGTTATCCTGATGTTTCGCAATGTTCTTGTTCCTATTTAATGCTTCATTCTTCCTTTTCAAAATCGATCCAGCTTCTGCCCATTTCTCATTAACCACTACCATGACCTCATCCCAATTACGACAAGCAACCGTAGAATTCCAACTCCCATACCGAGATTCAGAAGGATTGGTCAGAGACATGAGTTTATCATACTTGCAGATCTTAATGTCATGGCCAAACCTACCACAATTATAGCAGAATTGTTGCAGTTTCTCAAACAAAATCGATACCCATACCTTACCTTCAATTGGTTTAGGTAACCAAAATCCACACACTAGCGGCTTCCTCAGGTCCAGAACAACTCTCACCCGTAGGAAGCTGCGGAGAAATCTTCCATTATAAACAAGATCCTCAGCCAACACCACCTCTCCAACATAGCCTCTAATAGTGATAGCATTCTCCAGACACATAGCCTCCATCGGTACATTGTGAAGTTGTATCCAAAAAGGACAGCGGCTGAAATCAAACTCCTCGAACGATTTATACTTCGATCTCTCCATTAGATTCAAGAGACAGCCATTAACAGACCATGGCCGGCCTCTCAGGATTCTGTCAAATTCGTCGATCACCTCAAATTTCACCATAAATGCGTTGCCGCTAATTTCAATGATATCAAATCCTTCCTGCAAGTTCCATGCCTTCCTCAAGATCGCTTCAATAGCAAATTTCGAATATACTTTACTAGATAAAACTTTGCCAACAAGAATTTTCTCTGAATCCGTCTCCTTCCAGATCAATGGAGACGAGATCTGAAATTCCTCCATGACGCAAACGAGAGATAAAGCTACGCCCGATCCGCCTCGTAGTAACTCCGAGATTCAGAAATGAGCCTTTCTACACCACCTACCTCCGATCACCAGCTCCAACCTCCCTCTGTACCACCACCACCCACTCTCATGCTTGGCGGAGAGAACAAGACTCCCACACGAGTGCGTGGGGAGAACTTTTCTTTACTTAATTGAGACTTGCAAATTAGTCCTGCTTGTCATGCTCATTAGAACATTCTAATTGAGAAGAACAATTTGTATAATCCCAATTTAAATTACACATTAAGTGGATTTTAACAATATCTCAAGAGGTAATAGTTTGCTATGTTTGTAGGAGCTACTATTAATTGAGATCATTGGACTCAAGTGTTATCTTGAGGTTGTTCTTTAGACTTAATGAAAGTTTAACTCCCATATTTTTTTAAAGAAATGATAGCCATCTTCTTCATTATCAAAAGCATCCATCATTAATCCCTTTTAATCCAAAACATTCTTCACTATTTTTCAAAAATACCAAAAAGAATAGAATTAGTTTCTTATTATTTTTATGAATTTTAGTTTAGAGAAAATAAATTTCAAAACCCCTTTTCTAACCATGTTTTTAGCACTTAGTTTAACCTAGGGAATTCAAAATAAAAGGCTCCTTGATAAGAGAACGATCTCGAGTTGTTTGCGCTATATTGCATTTTAATTTGTGGTAAATTGTTATTTGACCCTGAGGCGACTAAGGTTATCGTGAAATCAATGGCGCCGTTGCCGGGGTGTCAATTTTGACTCCTTTGGTTTACTAAGTGTCAATTGGTTTAGATTGACCAGGGGTTTGCCCTTGTGAGCCTATTAGGTTTTCTTTCATTTTTCTTAATTTTTAAAATTTCTCATAGTTTGTTTTCTTGCATAAAAAAAAAAAACCAATTTACACATTTTCTTGTTTGAATCTGTGTGCAAGACAGTTTTGGTACTCCATTGTTACACTGCTTACTTGACAGCCTTATATGTATGACCTATTTTGGGGGGAATCTGTTCATTCTTCTCAACTTGATTTTTTCATTGACTTAAGTGATTGTGCTTCACAAGGTACAACTATGGAAGGTGAAAACAATGGTCAACCAAGGAGGAGAACTATAAGGGATGTAACAAGATCGGATGTTACTTATGATCCATTCAATATTGCATGTCCTAACCTTGAGGTTAATTTTGAGCTTAAGGGTCCTTTGCTTAATTCATTACCTCGTTTCCATGGACTTGAAAAGGAAGACCCTTATAGCCATCTCAATGCTTTGCACGTGGCTTGCTCAAATATGAAGCCTGTTGGTGCTCGCCTAGATGATGTGAAATTAAAGGTGTTCTATTTTACTTTGGAAGGGAAGGCTAAAGAATGGTACATGATGCTACCTAGGCATGTTAATGATGCTCTTCATTCATGGGTTAATATGACGAAAGCCTTCTTGGAAAAGTACTTTCCTGATTCAAGGATTGCAGAGCTTAAGAAAGAGATTTACTCTATCAAACAAGATCCTTTTGTAAATGGAGCAAATCACCAAGAGGGGGTGAATTGGGGATTTAAAAAATCTTTTCTAATTACTCCATTTTTGAACATTAAAACAGAGTAGTGCATAGTATGAGAAGAAGAAGCAAGACACAAGGAATTTATACTGGTTCAGTCTAACCTCTTGACCTACGTCCAAATTCCCGACACTGGGATTTCACTAACACAAATGATTACACACTCGTAACTCTTAGAGTAATTCTCTCACTAGAACTTACTCCCCTTACAAGTTGTAATCAAATATCTCAATCTCCAAGTCCCACGACCTGAGATTCTTACAATGAATGATTTTCAATAAATGAACTCTCTCTAAGAGTGGGTAAGAATAATCACTGAAGTACTGATGTATCAAAAGATACTTTACACAAGAAAACTAAAAGAGTAGTTGGAAACTTGAATGATTTTTGTTTTCTGCAGATTGGTTGTTGAGAAGAATTGAATGTAGCTCTATTTATACCAAGAGAGCATTAAATGACCGTTGTAATCTTCAATGTGACCGTTGCCAGCATTAGTGAAGGATTAGCTTAAGCTTTGGTCTTCTTCTCTCTCTACTCTTTGCTTAATCCAGTTGCACAGAAGTTTATGGTTGACTTCTTGAATATTAATCCGTTGGAAGAGCAGACTCTTTTGGATGAGGAAAGGAAACATTAATTCCTTTGCAACGTGTGTAGAATGATTGTCCAAAAAGATGCAAGTTTTCTGGGCTTTGCATTTAATGTGCTGACCTCACTTTTTGCTTTTGTTCAAATCTTCATTTAACATCTTATAAATCATCTGAAACTCACTAACAAACTGATTAAACATAGTTAGGAATAGTAATGAGTGATGATAAGAAGTAATAAGATCAAACATGAAGATTTCACAAATTTGTGCAATTTGATTTTCAAACACAGCGACACAAACTCGAGTTTGTTCTCACAAACTGGAGTTTGCAGTAAGGCCAAACTCGAGTTTCCAAATCCTAACTCGAATTTCCTTCTTCCGAGAGAAGAATGTCGCAAGTTGAGTTTTAAAGTACATTTTGAAACATTAAGCAAACTCGAGTTTGTTAATGACTAACTCGAGTTTTGGACTTTTATAGTGAAAAACATGTTTAAGTCCAAAAGCTCAAAACTGGAGTTTTCAAAAATTACTCAAATGAGCAAAGCTCTCTGTAAGGCACAAACTCGAGTTTACTAATCCAAACTCGAGTTTCCAAATAAACTTGAAAACATTTGAAAATCCTTGCCAAGTGAAAACTGGAGTTTTGAAAACAAACTGGAGTTTTCACAAAGTGGATAAAACATGATAACTTTCTGTCAAGCACAAACTCGAGTTTCCTCAAATCTTTGGAAAACTTAGAAAGTGCTTGGCCAAGTGCAAACTGGAGTTTCCATATGAAAACTGGAGTTTGCTTGGGATGAAAAACATTGGGACTCTCTGCCAGGCCCAAACTCGAGTTTGGTCAAGTTTACAAAACTTGACAAAACTCTTGGTTTGGTGCAAACAGGAGTTTCTATATGACAACTAGAGTTTGCTTAAGTTCAAAACTTTGGGAGCTCTCAGTATGACCAAAACTCGAGTTTACAAAACCCAAACTCGAGTTTGCTCATAAGAGAAAACTTTAACAAACTTTCTCGGCGAGATGAAAACTGGAGTTTGTAAATCAAAACTGGAGTTTTGTATTCTTCAAACAAATATTGAAGTGTCTGTATGGTACAAACTCGAGTTTGTAAACCCAAACTTGAGTCTGTCTTAATGTGAAAACTTGAGTGCTCTTTGTGTCTTGTAAACTCGAGTTTGCCTAAGCAAACTGGATTTTTCTTTAATTCATAAATTTGAGCTAATCTTTGTCAAGTTCAAACTCGAGTTTTGCTTCCAAAACTCGAGCTTGCCTTTGACAGTAAGCTTTTCAACTTACCAAAGACAAACTTCAACTTGTGTTTACAACTGTCAGTTATCATCAAAACACATAGAGAACTAACGCATTTGAAGTCCTTCTATGAATATTGGAGTCACTTACAGGAGGTTTTAGCTAAATGTCCACACCATCAAATTGTTGATGAACAGTTGATTGCATACTTTCATGATGGTCTTTTACCTAATGAAAAGGGAATTCTAGATGCTTCAGCTGGGGGTTCTTTAGAAGATTGCACGACTGAAGAGGCATGAGCTCAAATTCGAATGAGGGCTAGAAATACTCAACAATATAATGTGAGAGAGATAAGAGGAGTTTGTGATATAGGTTCCAACCAAAGGATGGTCTCACTTGAGTCAAACATGGATACAGTTACTTCACAACTTTCTCTAATCACATCTGAGCTTCATAATTTGAGTATTCAACAAGCATCTCATCCTCCTACTTCACAAGCTCTTGTTGCACCTAGTTGTGATAGTTGTGGTTCAATGATGCACATTACAAGTTTATGCCTTAATCATCATGAGGAAGTTAATGCTATGTATCAGGGAAGGCCCAATCAACAACAACAAAGATGGGATTCTAACACTACCACCTACAATGAAGGTAGACCTAATTCTAATTTTGGGTTGGAGAAATCAAGAAGGTTCATCATATCAAGTCCAATCATATGGGTCAAACTGTGGACAAATGATGCCTATTCAAGAGTCTAAGGGTGATGAGAACAATCAATTGTTGAAGAGTGTGACTTCTCAACTTACTAGTATGAACAACCGGATGATGGAAGATAAATATGTGAATGAGAGTCAATTCTCTTCTATTTCCAATACCCTACAAAAGTTACAAGGTGATAGGGCAAGTGATAGTAATCAAATGGCTTATGTGTGCAAGAAGTTGGAAGAATTGGAGTTGAAGAACAACACTATACAATCTCACTTAACTCAAATCTCTAATTCTGTGAGTGATGTGCATGCTAAGACAAGTGGTTCTATTCCTTCAAATACTATCATCAATCCTAAATCACTCAATGCTATTGAGTTAAGGAGTGGTAAGAAGGTACATCAATCCGGACTAATATTTTCTGCGGTCCAAAATAATAAGGAAAAATTTAAATATAAAGGTAATAAAGTTTTAAGACCGACCATATTTAAAAGCCGGTCTTAAAAGGTATTCTTTTAAGACTGGACATAAAATGCAGCCAAGTATAAAATATAGAAAAAGAGTGCGGATACAAAATTAATTACTTTAAGACTGGACTTTAATATGACCGGTCTTGAATATTAATTATTAAGACCGTCTCTTTTTATATCCGGTCTTAAAAATGAACCGCCAAATAAACATTTCTTCGCGCGAAAGCTTTTGTTACTCTCACTGAAGAACCTCTGTTCACGTTGCGAAACCCTTCCCGTTGCATTACCTCTCTTCCCCGTCTCGAAAATGAACGGTGAAAACGATTCTATTCATGTTCGGGAATGCCGATTCGGATGTGACTGGTGTGAGTCGAACGAACCCTCTTCATCCCACAATGAGCCACGTAATTGCCCTGCACGCAGTGGTAGAAGAGGCACACGAATGATGGATGTAACCCTAAGTCGGACTTCTGGGTCAAGGCTGGAGATTCAGTTTGATGAAAAATTGGAACCTTTCGGTCCCAAGAAATCCAAATATACTAGTTTTGTTTGCCCTTTTGTGTGCTTATTAACTTGTGCGGATATGTGAATGTTATTGTGTTCATCTAATCATGTTAGTTAAATGGTTTGGTGTGTGAATAAAAGTATACATTTCCCGCCTTTGTCTATGCAAGTCGATATGTAAACCCCGAAAAGGTAAAATACTAAGAAGGTAATTAGGGAAATAATAATGGCATAAGAGTCAAGCCATTATTATAGTCTTAGTTCTCGTTATAGTAGGTAGTGGTTAGACATTCTTGTTAATTAGTTAGTATGTTAACCGTGTAGTGGTTTCGGTGCAAGTCAAATTTGTTATTGTGCCTTAAGAGTCAAGCCTCTAACTATATGTAAGAGGTTAGTCTAATATGTGTAGGAACCAGTTATGATAAATGAATGAATTGACTGAGTTGGCAGCATTTCTGCAACTCCTTTTCCTCTGTTTCTCCCAATTTCTTCTACAATTCTACATATTTCTTAAATAAAATGTTGAAACTTGATGAAGTGAATTTGACTAATGTTTGAGCTTCATATGAAGCGAAGTTCTCTAATTTTGTTAGTGAGATGATCGGAATTCATAATTAATAGTTTTTTTCAATTCGATTCACGAGAAAAGAAGGGAACAAGCACAGGAGATAGGGAGAAAGAATGATTGCCCGCATAGGGCTTCTCGCGGCGGATATGAAATGGCCGAAAAAGAATTGATGACGGCTAAGCGGAAGAGATTTGAAGATGAATCCGAATCCAATCCTTCTGCGATAGTTGATCAGCCATCTCTAATACGTCGCGAGGAGTTGTGGTTGCATATTCGGCAAAAGCCAAGCGGCGCCTACACGAGTAAACAGACTCGTGTAGTTGCTGAAAAAATTGTAAGTATCGTTATTGTTATTTTTTTAGTTACTAAACATGTTTCATTACTAAGCTTCTCGTTATCCGTATCTTACGGGAAGATCTTAAAAAGAAAGAAGCGAGAGGATCTTTTGTGTCGGACGGGAGGAATGATGTTCTGACCGTTGCGACCGAAAACCGGATCACGCGGGGTGTGTAAGGGGGTTGGAGGACGGGTAGGCCTGAAGGAATACTTTGGTAAATCCAAACGCCACAAACAAAGTATGGTTACCCGGGGAGGAGATGGAATGACAGACGGCCAAAATAAGTGATGAAGCGGTGGCTAAAGAAGCAATGTTTCAATCCCGAGATGGAACCGCCAAATTAAGTGAGGAAGCGGCGGCTAAAGAAGCAATGTTTCAAGCGAGATGAAGGAGGAAATGAATCAGATGAGGTTGCTTTTGAGCTCTCGTCCAGAGAGCAGTGTTCCCGTCACACATTCACCTGCACCTATGCAGCAGAGCACTAAAGGGAGCTGCATTGTTGGACAGTCAAAGCAACCTTGTTGCCTGTATGTGGAAAAACCTCATAGACTATTAGTTGCAAAAGGGACTATCCATAACTTGGGATCAACTGTACACCACCAACAAATGGGCGATGATGAAGTCGAGTGTCGGTTGAAAAGGTGATCGTTAATGCACCTCTCCCTCTCCCAACTGATGAGCTGAAGCTTGTGAGTGATGTCAAGTGAACTTTCATCTCTTGGCCAGTGAAGCTTGTACATGTCTCTACTCCTCCTGAAGCTTCATCCCCTCCTCCTCAAGTTCTATCCCCTTGTCAAGCTGCATCCCCTCCCCCTCAAGTTCCATCCCCTACTGCTAATTTGACTGCCAAGGAAAAAATAGCCGATTTGAAAAAAAAAAAGATATTTTAAAGATAAATCGTGGCATGTCAATGAAGTAGTAGACGTCCCTCATCCTGAAGAGGTTTACCTTGACAGCGTAGATGTAACGTCCCTGCTGCTTCCTGGACAGGAGCTTACATCTCGATTGTCCAAATGTTTATGAAGTAAGTATCTTCTTCTATGAGTACATAATTTAAATGCCTTGTTTAGACACGCATACATATATACTAATTCCCTTATCGATGTCATTATTGTAGGTGCATGTATCAAGAATTGGTTGAACAGGGCAGAATCAATGATTTTGGATTCTTGTGCCCAGTCTATGCAAGTACAACACCCTTGGAGTTGAGATAAGAATAAATGTCAAAGAGGGTGTGTGAAGTGATAAGAAAGGTGTACGTGTTTCCATACTACCACGGGTACATATCACAATTCTTATCTGCAATTCACTTAATTCTGCTACATATATCACCGAGTACTTTTCGCTTGTGAATTTTCAGCCGCCTTCGCGGATTGGTCCTCATGTGCATGGAGGATCATAAATTTATCTTCTTATGTTCCACTCACAGTGAGCCAGGGTCTACATTGACACAGAGCGTCAACGAGTAAGCATGTCATTTTGATTCTCTTGTCTGAAATCTCTACTGTGAATTTTCAGTAAACATTATTGATAAATTTGTGATTTTGATGATAGTGCCATGAGGACCTTCCAAGTCGAGGTAAACAAAAGGCATGGGTCTCAGGCCACTTATCCTAAATGGTACAAACCATAGGTTAGTACATATTTGGACACTGGCACACTGCCTTGCGAACTTGGTCAGTAAGCTATATATGCTAGCTCTTATATATAGTTCTTGTTCGTTTTAGACCCATCGGCAACCAACGGGGTCCAACTTATGTGGCCTGTATGTCATGAAACACATGTATGATATTATCACGGGAGGAACGACAAAATTAACTGCAAAGGTAAATGTATTTGATGTTACATATTATGGTGAATTCGGTTTACGGCTTAATGTTACATATGAAATATGTACGCAAGTTAATTCAGTTTTTGTCTTTGATGTTACAGAGGTTTGCCGGACCTGCTCCCTTTCCTGATGATGAAGTGGAGCACATACGCAATGTGTTTTGTGAATATCTGTATGACCTAATTAAGTCCTAAATTCATTTGTAAAATATACGCACAATGTGTAATTCAATAATAAATTTGTTTATTTTTTTGAAGAAATTGGTTCATTCATTCTAGCTATTTAGTGCTTGAAATTTTAGGTACAGGATGTTGTAAATGAGAAAAAAGACACTATCTGAAAAGTATTCGCGACTTTTATGACCGAATATTTTTTAAAGATCCGGTCCTACAAGATAAAAAGATTTTTAGGACCGTATATTTATAAAAAGTATGGTCCTAAAAGTATTCGTTTATTTTAAAAATATGGCGAGACCTTTAGGACCGCATAATTATTAAACCTCCGGTGCTAAAAGTCTTCGTTTATTTCTAAAAAAACTATGGCTAGACTTTTAGAACCGCATATTATTTAAACATCCGGTCCTAAAAGTCTTCTAAAAATTGCTAGACTTTTAGGACCGCATATTTATGTTATGACCGGTCCTAAAAGTCTACGTTTAATTAACTAAAAAATATGTCTAGACTTTAAGACAGTAAATTTGTTAAATAGCCGCTCTTAAAAGTCCATCTTCTTCGTTTATTTTAAAAATATGGCGAGACTTTTAGGACCGTATTTTTGTTACTTGTCCGCTCCTAAAAGTTCAGAGTTAATTTAAAAAATATGGCTTAACCTTTAGGACCGTGTATTTGTTAGCTCTTAATAGTTTTTGACTCGTTTTTCAGACAAATTTTTAGAGTTCAAGACAATCGAGGTTTTGGCGTTTTGCTCAAGCTAGGACCCTCGTTGTCTTCGATGTTACCTTTCTTGATGTTGAGCAGCATTATCGGTTTCCCTTTTCGTTGTCTCTTTTCTTTTTGTCGAAAAAATAAGGAAGATAATGAAAGGACACTGAAAATATTCAAATCAGGTAGAGGTAACACCGACGACAACGACGGTCTAACCTTGAGAAGAATAGTCACTTTGTTTGTTTTTAGTCGAGGTAACTGTATTATGCGAATTTTTAATGTTGATTTACAGAAGGACAATGTTTTGTTTGTTTCCTTTTTGTCGGAAAAGAAAGAAGATAATGAAAAGGACATGGCGATCGAATATGGAAACTTAATTTTTTTTTATTATATTTTTTTATTGCTGCCACGTGAGGAGCGTAGTACGGAAAAAAAAACATAAAAACATTTACTCCCCCCATCGTTGTCGGAGGGGAGGGAGTCGTCGGAGAGGTCGTCATCTTCAGGATGGTACTCAACGTCCTGGGTGTCGAGTACCGCTTTCAGCTTGTCGTTGACGGCGTGATAGACCTAAAACAGCTGGCCACAGCGTCGGTCTATATGAGCGAGGCGGGCTAGAATGTGCTGAATCATCTTGTAGATTGTCGGTTTCGGAGGCAACGAAGGAGGAGGACCTCGTAGTGGTGGAGCAGCCATTACTGTGGATGTTTCAGAAGTGATGGAGAAGAATGTGAAGGAAGTAAAGTGACATCGGGTTTAAATAGAGAACCCTGCCTGAACAATGTGAAACATCGGAAACAATAACGAGGAGACACATAGTTCCTAAAAAACGAGGAGACGCCTAGTTGGGAAGTTTATTTGGAAGTCGAAGAAACTCTGAATCATTCATTTGAACAGAGTGTAAGGATACGACTCTGAATCATTCAATTAAAAAAATGAATTCTAGGACTAGATACAAGATAAAAGGTCGGTCTTAAAAGTAACTGAATTCATTGAAAAAATAAATAATAGACTTTTAGTACGAGATATATTTTAAAAGGTCGGTCTTAAAATCAATTGAATTGAAAAAAATAAATAATAGACTTTTAGGACTGGACATATTAATAAAGGTCGGTCTTAAAATCAATTGAATTGAAAAAAATAAATGAATTCTAAGACCGGATACAAGGTAAAAGGTTGGTCTTAAAAGTGATTGAATTGATTAAAAAAATAAATAATAGACTTTTAGGACCGGATATATTATAAAAGGCCAGTCTTAAAATCAATTGAATTGAAAAAAATTAACTAATATAATTTTAGACTGCATATTTATTAACTCCTCAAACCTCTCTGTCCTTATTAACTCCTCATACCTCGTAACTCCACACTTCGTCGCTCTTAAAGTCTATAAACTCTTCATACTTCTCTGTCCTTATTAACTCCTCACAATCTCGTAACTCCACACTACGTGGCTCTACGCCCTAATCGCTCAAAACCATGGTTAGATACAAGAGAACCACTCGTAGGGTACTCTTACTCCCCGATGCTCGTGCCTTCCGTAGATCGTTATAAAGTGCGCCTCCTCGCGAGAGTGTGTTCTATTGTGACGAAGAGTCTCGGGTCGTTGGACCCATTGTTATTTCGGATGATGAAGAGATTGCCGCACCCCCCCTTCCTTGACCTTCGGACCATGAAGAGGTTCCCGCTCCCCTCTCCAACCAGTTGGCCCGCGCGCCTACCGCCGACCCCTCTCCTCTCTCCTCTAATGATGCATTGCAGCTTATGCGAATAAGATAGGAACTTGCTGATCTCTGGCGGGAAGTTAATGCTTTTCACATCGATATCGCCAATGATGTTTAGTCAGATTCTTGTTTTTGATAATTTTCTGCTTGTTTTTATTTTCTATTTTTTCTTGTGTACGTGCATATTCATCAGTAATGTATGAAGCATTAAGAACTAAGCTTGTGTCTTTTTTTTGTTCATATTCTCGGTAATTAAAGAAGCTTATTCTCCAGTTTTTCTTTAATTTTTATTCATTCAGTTGCTGCTGCGCTTGCCAAAGCCAATCCTTTTTTTTTTTAAATGAGGACTTTTAGGACCGGATGTTTAATAAAACTCCGGTCTTAAAATTAAATTAATAAAAAAAAATTAGGACCGGAGTTTTTTAAACTGCCGGTCTTAAAAATGTAATTATATATTTAGGACCGGCTACTTTACAATTAACCGGTCTTAATAAAATCCAAAATACTAAAACATGCCTCTGTCGCGCCAATCCTCTGTGCGCTCGCCAAAGCCAATCCTCTTTTTTTTTTTAAATGAAGACTTTTAGGACCTGATGTTTAATAAAACTCCGGTCTTAAAATTAAATGAATAATAAAAAATTTAGGACCGAGTTTTTTAAACTTCCGGTCTTAAAAATGTAATTATATATTTAGGACCGGCTACTTTATAATAAACCGGTCTTAATAAAATCCAAAATACTAAAACATGTCTCTGTCACGCGGAATTATTAAATTTCCCTCTCTGAACTTCTCTTGTCGAGCCGAAAATGATTACTTAGGTTCTGTCTCCAGTGTTTTTTGTTAGTTCTTGTATTTTGATGATCACAACTTCTAAGATATTGAATTCATAAGAAAAGGGAAACATGGGCAAAGATTAGATGATCTAATAAAATGTTTTAATCAATTCAAGGAGGCATGCTCAAGCGAACCATTGCTCAAGCATATTTTCATGCTCGAGCAACATCGGGATTCTTTAGCAATTCAGAAAGGCATGCTCAAGCGACCATATAACCTTGCTCGACCATATTTTCATGCTCAAGCATACAACCTTGCTCAAACATGTTTTCATGCTCGAGCAACATCGGGCAATTGCAGATTCTTGAGCAATTCAGGAAGGCATACTCAAGCAAACCAATTAGCCTTGCTCAAACAAATTTTCATGCTCAAGCATATTTTCATGCTCGAGCAAAGTTGAGTTGCCTCACCATGCTCAAGCATACCAAGTCACCCGAGCATCAAGCAAAGAGCAAAGCAAAAGGAGTTATGCCCGAGCGTGATGCAAAAGCAGTACCTTGCCCGAGCATGATTGAAACAGCAGTATCATGCTCGAGCAAAGTCGAACAATTCACCTTATCACCTTTGATTAAAACTCACCCGAGCATTGACAGAAAGCATGCTTGCTGACCATGCTCAAGCATACTTAAGTGGACTGCTCGAGCATAATCGTCCAACTTCTTTTTCAGACTTTGTGTGAGAGTTTCCTGAGCAAGTTCTAATATCTTGCTTGAGCATCATCGATAAAAACTCTTCTAAGTCCTTTTTCAAAACGACTTGCCCAAGCATGCTTCTGTGTTTTACCCGAGCATTGACCAAATGCATTAAATCTTCCCATTGCTTGCCCGAGCATAGTTCTTAATCCTACCCGAGCAAGATTACCTCTGTTCTTGAAATCTTCGACAGAGAAAATCTTAAATCTTATCCTGTTATTCCATGGTTTCAGATTCTTACTCGCTACGCTTATCAAATGCTATAAACATGTTTGCTTATGAGTTTCAGATGATTTGATCATAGATTAACCACAGATTTGAATAAAGCAATATCATCTATCAGAAGCATTAAATGCAGCTACCTAAACCGGTGATAAGCACGGTAACCAATTCTGATCGAAGTAAAGCAGCTCTAATATTCCGTCTACACATTAAATGCCATTTCACAACGGAAAAATAAAAGGAATGAAAGAGAATGTCAACTCTGCAAATTCCAGCTGTAATATTCAAACGGGCAAAACTCTTGACGATTGCTTCTCCTATCTAACGAACACATTCAAGAGTCTCAACGGCTACTTTATAAGCTTCGACAACGGTCATTAATGGCATGAACTATAAATACGAGAAGCATTGAATTCGCCAACAACCGAAATGCTGTGAAATTAATTTGAGTCTGATTCATTTGCTGATTCAACTACCTCATTAATATCTTCGGATATTCTGTATTCTTCAGTGTTCATTTATTCTACTCGTGAGGAGTCTTAAACACTTATTCAGTTTATTCAGATTGTTTGACTTAAGGTTGAGGAACCTTAAGTGAGGGTGTATTAATTGCAACTTGTAAAGGGGAGTGGAGTCAGATAGATCATCCTTCGTTTACAGAGTTTGTAATTACTCTTGAAAATTAGTGAAATCCCAGGTGTTCTGGGGATTGGACGTAGGTCAGTGAGTTAAGACCGAACCAGTATAAAATTGCCTTGTGTCTATTTCACTTCTCTATGTCTCACTCCTATATCGTTGTGTCATCGTGAGGATTTCAATTTTTTTTTTTTGAAATCACCTATTCACCCCCCTCTAGGTGATATTCCACCTTCATTTTTTTGTTGCTTCGTCGACTGCTTCGCGTTGCTCTCTCGACAATCACTTTCTGGTTCCTTAGCTAAACGTCTATAAACCAAGCTGTAAGATGTGTTTCGGTTATATAACTTTATGGTTTTCTGGGTTGAACGAAATCGATGAAATGTTCTTGTGGGTTTCTATGTTATTAATGAATACTGTATTTTGAAGATTATATTTGCGCTTTAGACCTACCCAACTGACCAACAAATGTTTTTAGGTTGCTCTTGCTGTCTACAACATCAACATTCGTGGCGGGAGAAGAAAGACTCCGCAAACGCATTTGAATTTATATGCTACAGGTGAGTCCACAAGACCTTCACGCGATGCATTTTATTTCCTCGTCATGCTTTTGTTTTGCTTCTTGGATTCACTGTGATACATTTATGAGCAAAAGTGATTCTTCCTTATGCATTTAATGGGCAAGTTTCTCCATACAAAAAAAAGACATAACCGACATTGAGCATAAATATGCATTTGGTGTTGCCTTATTTTATATGCAAGTGTCAATTTTTTCGGATTATGTATGTTAAATCTTTCCGTCTATAGGAATTCTACTATGGATCACAGATGGATAACTGCGTTACGGACGAGTGTTGAATATCAAAATGGGGTGAGGGACTTTATAGATTTTGCTAAACAAAATGCCCATGATGATAGTGGGAAGTTTTATTGCCCTTGTGTAAAATGTTTGAATGAGAGGCGACTAAGTCCTGAAGTTATCCACACACATTTAATTTGTGAAGGATTTTGTAAGACTTATACAGAATGGGTATGGCATGGTGAAAAAATACCAAGTGGGTCTCAACATGCCTTTGATGATAATGACACGGATATGGATGATCACATAAAGGACATTATTCGTGATGTAGGAGAAGAGGTTTTTCATCAATCACATGCATATGGTAATATGTGCAGTGATGCAAAGAACCCGCTATACCCTGGTTGTAAAAAATACCAGGTGTTGAACGCTGTATTGAAATTAGTAAGCTTGAAGGCACGTCATGGATGGAGCGACAAGAGTTTTTCTGAAATGCTTGAGGCTTTTAAGGACATGCTTCCGGATGATAATGTGTTGCGCGCATTGATACTATGATGCTAAGAAAATACTCATCCCTTTGGGGATGGAGTACAAAAAGATCCATGCATGCCCGAATGATTGCGTATTGTATAGAAAAGAGTTTGAAGAGAAGCAGAATTGTCTGATATGTGAAACCCCAAGGTACAAGTCAAACAAGGGGCCTGCAAAAGTGTTGTGGTATCTTCCAATCATACCAAGGTTCAAATTGTTGTTTGTGAATGAAAATGATGCAAAAAATTTGAGGTGGCATGCAGATGAGAGGATTTATGATGAAAAGCTTCGACATCCAGCCGATTCTTCTCAATGGAAGAAAATCGATCACTTATTTCTGAACTTCGGCGAAGAACCTAAGAACCTTAGGCTTGCCCTTAGCATGGATGGCATGAATCCCTATGTAAGCCTTAGCAGCATACATAGTTCATGGCCTGTGCTCCTGATTATGTACAACTTATCTCCTATGTTATGCATGAAACGAAAGTACATCATGTGTAACATCCCGACTTTTTTTAAGCAGTATAAAATTATTTTTTTCATCAGAGTAGAGCATCGGCGCGATTGAGTAACTGATATATAGATTCAAAAAGCCGTAAGTCTGGCTGTTTACAACATCGGTACAGTAACCGAGTGTTTCAAAAGTACAAAACAAATGAAAGAAAGGCTTCCGCCGGAACATCAAAAGTAAAGGACAACATCGGAAAGTCTTCATCCGGGTCCTTGAACCCGCGCTTTCCTCTCTCCTCGGTCCTCGGTCCTTCCGAACTTGATGCTAAGTTAAGAGCGAGATCCAATTTACCACATTGGATCTCAGTAACGGTTAACCTCATGTTTATGTATACACATACGGACAACGAGACATCCATAATATCAACAAAGACAACAATCACTCTACCACAACCCATGCATATGTATTGCCCCCAGCATGCGAGACACATTGCACCCAAAGATACGAGACCTATTGCACCCAAAGATACGGACATATTGCACCCTTGCAGACCGACATATTGCACCCGTGATGACATATTGCACCCAAAGATACGACATATCCTCTAACCGTTATATGCACTCGCACAGTATAACACCTCTACAACATACATACCACATATATGTAAACCACAAACATCAGAGATAAGGTTACCAGTACGCGAACGTACCTTTTTGGCAGTACAACAGAACTTTTACGGAAAAACGTGAAATTCGACAGCGGGAAAAACAGCAGTATGACGGCGGCACAACAGCGGCTCGATTAGCTCGGATATCCTATAAGGAAAAATTTTATCAACATTTGGCATCATAACAGGCCATTTGGGCGAAAATTACTATTTTGCCCTAGTACCCCTATTTGCGGAATTTCGCCGAAGCATTTGTTTTCGCTCTATCTCTCCGGAATTTTGACGGATCTTTTCCCTTATCATATTTTCGAAATATGTATCATATTTACCCCTAAATATGATATCTAGAATATCTTGAAAATTTAAAGATAAATCTAGCACTTCTACTATATCTGCGAAAGAACTACGAAACTAAAGACTAAGGACCGAAGAACTTACCCGGACTTTGCTGAGACTTTCTCAGAGCTTCTCTCTATAACTTCTCTCTAAGGGGCAGATTTTTGGTGTGAAAAATGATGAAGGTGCTCATGCCTTTATATAGGCAAAAATTGTGCCACTTTGGTAATTTCCATATTCCAAATCTTGTAATTTTCTCTTACCTTATAACCAAGTAAAATAAAGGCTAAATGGTGGTTAATTCTTGACCATGGGCAGCCCTTAGTCGACATTGGGGAGTAATGTGGCAGCAAGCCATTGGTCCAAGAGTGGTGACTCAAGCTTACTTTATGCCTGGTCCGATAGAATTTCCTAGATCGGTGTCCGTTTCGCGTAGTCTCGGAAAATCTCAAAATTCTGAATTCATAACTTTGAAGATCTTCTCTTCCTCATCAATAATATCTAATTTAACTTAGATTTTGGTCCCTTACAGGGTTCCAACAGTCCAGTTGAAGTTTTCTCGAAAAACGTGTCCAGAACACGTCGGTGTCGGAAATCGCTTTCGGAATCATCAATCTCGGATAATAATTCACTAATTCCAAATATGTCCAGATAATTATAAACTCATCTCTAGATGTTGAGTTATAATTATTTTCTTCAAATTCCAAAATATGACCATCTCCATTTTTCCCTATTTCGTCTTATTAGGAAAATGCGCTACGGCCTCGGAATTTACTTAGGAAGAGGTCACTTAAAGGTAAAAACTCACTGATCAATATTTTACCTTGACTTTGGAATTCCTATTCCTGGTTCTCTAGATAGGATCCGTTTCCTATTTATTCCATTACTATTCACTATATTATATAATAATACAATTTTACAAAAATATCATGATATTTATTTATTTTTTCTTTTATTTTTTATTTATTTTTCTAAGCATAAAATATTTTATTAATATTTTATTTTTTTTATTTTTTATTTATTTAATAATTTCGAATTTCTCCAATTAAAAATAATTATTTAAATTATTTTTAATTCATTTACTTTATACCTTAATTATCCCATTAATTACCAGATTAGCCACTTACTAATTTTTGATAATTTTCTTAATTAGGATAAATCATTATCTCACAATTATTTTACTTACATTGGTATTTTATATCCCATGTAAAATATTAAAAATCATGGGGTCAATTATGATCCCCAAAATAATATTAAATCTTCCCTCAATATTTTCCAAGGAAATTAATCCCAAAAAATTACCTAAATTAGAGACAACATATTCTCCAATTTTTAATAAATATTTCATTGCCTCTTAGGATTTATCATAATATTTTGGGGTATTTTATGGCCCACAATTGCATTTAGGGATTTTTTTAGCTCTTTATTCACCCTAATTTCAATAGAAATTACCTTAGGAAATAAGATAATTATTACTTATTATTTGAAACCACATATTCACCTATTTTCAATAGGTATTATTTATCGAAATATAATCTTCAGATAAATAATTACCGGGTATTACATCATCTTGTCTATGTTGATTTCAAGACCAAAACAACCCGGAAATGACATTGATGTTTACCTTGAGCCCTTGATCAAAGACTTCAAGGAGTTGTGGGAAGAAGGTGTCGATGTTTTTGACTCTTTCAATAAGGATGTGTTTAAATTGCAAGCCATGATACTGTGTACTATAAATGACTTCCCAGCATATGGAAACTTGTCAGGGTATAGTGTAAAAGGCCATACAGCATGTCCGGTTTGTGAAGAAGGCACACGCTACCATCAACTTCAACATGGAAGAAAGACTGTTTATCTTGGACATAGGAAATTTCTTAGACGGGGCCACCCATATCGTCGATTAAAGAAAGTCTTTTTTGGTGGTCAGGAGTATGAAGATGCTCCGGTGGCATTGACGGGGAGCAAGTTTATGAAAAGGTGAAAAATATCAATGTCATCTTCGGTAAGGCGCAAAGAGTAGAAAAGAAACAAATATATGGAAAAAGAGATCTGTATTTTCGATCTTCCATATTGGCGCAATCTTGATGTGAGACATTGTATTGATGTCATGCACGTGGAGAAAAACGTATGTGATAGTATTGTTGGCATGTTTCTCAACATACAAGGTAGTTCCAAGGATGGTGTAAAGGCAAGATTGGATTTGCAAGTAATGGGAATACGCGAAGAATTACATCCAAGGCCATACGGGAAGAGAACTTATTGTCCCCCGGCTTCTCATACTTTGTCTAAGGATGAGAAATGAAGTTTTTGTGAGTGTTTACATGGCACAAAAGTTCCCTCAGGGTATTCTTCAAATTTTAAAAGGTTTGTATCGATGAAGGACTTAAAATTAGTAGGCCAAAAGTCTCATGATTGTCATGTCTTGATGCAACACTACTCCCAAAGTAGCTATTCGAGGCATCCCGAATATGATCTTTGGGTCGTTTTGACTAGACTTTGTGTCTTCTTCAATGCGGTTGGTAGAAAGGTTTTCGAGATTGAAAAGTTGGATGAATTGGAGAATGAAGGATATCTTATCTTGTGCCACCTTGAGAAGCTTTTTCTTCCTACCTTTTTTGACATCATGGTTCATCTAATTGTTCATCTAGTGAGGGAGATAAAGTTGTGCGGACCTATCCATTTACGGTGGATATACCCAATTGAAAGATCTATGAAATTCTTAAAAGGGAACGTGAAGAACGCATATGCGGCCGGAAGCATCAATTGTTCGAAATATGTTTCCGAAGAAGCCATGGAATTTTGTCAAAATTATTTGGCCAAAGTAAGACATATTGGGCTTCCAAAATGTCAACATGCTGAAGGGGGTAGACGAGGAGCTTCCGTAAAGAGTGTGGATCCTGATGAATTGTCACAAGTCCACTTATACATCTTGAATAATGTTGATGAAGTTCAAGCCAGAATAGCTACACATAAAGAAGCTGTAAGGAAAGAAAATCATCGAATGACTGAACAAATGTTGATTAGGGAGCATAACAGAACTTTTGCAAATTGGTTCAAACAAAAGGTCGATGGAGAGGAATGTGTTTCTGATACAATTAAATGGTTAGCACGTGGTCCTGAGGTTGATGTCATAAGTTGGAATTCGTATGTGATCAATGGTTATACATTTTACACGAAGTCCCTAGATGATAGGAGCACCGTCAAAACGTGTGGTGTTATGTTAGAAATTTGAATCTATGCACTTCTCCAGTTTGAAAGACAAGAGGCCTTTATTGGCAGTCATGCCATATTATGGGGTTATTGAAGAGATTTGGGAGGTCGACTATGTTAAAATTAGATTTCCCATTTTCAAATGCAAGTGGGTTAATGTCAATAATGGTGTTCAGATCGATCGGCTAGGATTTACATTAGTCGATGTCAATGGTAGAAGTTTTGGAGATGAACCTTTTATTATGGCATACCAAGCGAAACAAGTGTTCTATATCACCGATCAAGAAAATAAAATGTGGTCTGTAGCTCTCCAAGGAAAAAGGGTCATTGATATTGATGAGGAAAGTCATTCAAATTATGGTCTTCCTGAGAGTACTCCTTTTTCAAGGGGTCTACCGTACATGAACGAAGAAGATGAAGCGGATAATGAACCCGGCATAAGAAATGATCATCAAGAAGGGATATGGGAGGATATCACTTTATAAAAGAGTCAATTCATAAGCAGAATTCTTTGAAAACTTTAAGGTTTTAACTATATTATATTCCTTCTATGTTCTTAAACAATGTCACTGACTAAGAAGTTTGTTCTTGTTTTATTTTAATTTTGTGGCAGGATCCGATCCAAAGGGACATGTTATAAAAGATGATGTTACGTTGTTGGGTGGGAATCAGATGAAGGCATGGTGAAGATTATATTGGGCATGTATGATGTATTTGTAACTTATTGTATTTGCATTGTAAGTAAGTTATCTTATTGTATAAATTAATTTAGGTGTTGTAGTAATAGTATAATCATTAATTAAGAAGCCACATAACTCATGGTGAATAATATTTGTATTCTTTTTCCTAATTCAATTTATTCATAATTGTTCATAGCTTGTAGCTTAAAGTATCGACTTTTATGTCTTTGGATTGGGTGGTGGATTTGTGTATATATATGATCGGAAGAGCGAACGGGGAAAAAATTTGGGAAAATTTAGACTGGAAATTACGCCGGTCTTAAATGTTCAACTTTAAGGGCAGCGTATTTATTTGTCCGGTCTTAAAGGTCATAATTTCATATTAAGCCGGTCTTAAAAGTTGGTCTTTTAAGACCGGTGTATTTATACGTCAGGTCTAAAAATTCAATTTTTAAGACCGGATTTAATTTATCGTCCCGATCTTGAAAGTCGGTCTTTTAAGACCGCGTATAATTAATCGTCAGGTCTTAGAAGCCACTTTTTTAAAACCGGATTTATTTTTGTCTGGTCTTATAATTTTGATCTTTTAAGAGTGGTCGAGTTTTTGCCCGATCTTAAAAGTTGAGTTTTAGGACCGAACACAAAATATTTCAGCTTTATTTAGTACGAATTTTAAGACCTAATGTTTTAAATGTCCGATCTAAAAGAGTTTCTTTAAGACCGGTTCAAGTTCAGTCTTAAATGTGGACTTTTAATATCGGCTAGAACAAGACCGGTCGCGGGTCCAGTCTTACGATGCCTCTTTTGTCCGGTCTTAAAGCCCTTTTTTGCACTAGTGTGGGCTATAAAAATGTGCAATATGGATGTGGAAGAAGCTGGCTTGGAAAGGAAGTTACAAATACAAGAACTTGAGGAAATGCGATTAGAAGCTTATGAGAGCTCCTGCATTTACAAAGAAAAGACCAAGTTACTTCATGATAAGAATATTATGCGAAAGGATTTCAAAGTTGGTGATCAAGTTTTGCTATATAGGGCTTGATTCAAGTTGTTGGATGGGAAGCTTAAAGATAAATGGTATGGCCCTTTCACTATCACCAAAGTGCATTCATTTGGCATGGTAGAGTTGCTTGACGAGACTACTGGAAGGAATTTCAAGTCAATGGACATCTCCTCAAGCTCTACTATGATTCATCATCAAAGCCTACTTAAGGTCAGGTTGTCTCTTTCCTTCACTTACATTTTCGATTTGAATTGTTTAACTCATTTGTGATTACGAATGCTTGAAATAAGTGTGGGGGAGGGACTATCTCGATAGAAAAGAAGTACAGTTTTTTGAATCCCATTAATTACTATTTGTTTTTAAATGAGAAAATGTCTTAAATGTTGAGATTGCAATTGGACTTCACAACTTTCCACTTCATTAAGGAACAAGTTAGAATAATAGAATTGCTTTACAAACATTGAGGACAATGTATTGATTAAGTGTGGGGAAAGGGAATACATTTTGAATCCCATTAATCGGTTGTTTTTAAATGAGAAAATGTCTTAAACTAGAAATTTTTTTCAAGAATGACTTGCTCTAATGCATGCCTTAAGTGGTAAAGGGTCGCATTTGCCACTTTGGAAATGCATCATTTGTGGGAAGTTCTTTGAGCTTTCATGAGATCTAGTGTTTTGGCAACTTTATAAAACCATGTTTTGTTTTTCAAGTGAATGGGAAGAGAAGTGAACCCACAATTGGATTCTTGCTTACTCCTTATTTTGAAAATGAGAGTTTATAAATCAGTAGTGCATTTAAGAGTTAAGCATGATTGTAGTTGATTGATGTTTTGATTGATTGTGTTTGTAAGGTTTGCACTTGGAATTGTTAAGTAGATGTTTTGTGGTTAGTTCACTATGCAATTGATTGGAGGAAAAAAAAAACCTTGTTGGAAGGATATTTGAGCCTTAAAGTCTTTTCATGTGTGCATGTTCACTTAGTTTTTCACCTTCTAGAACTTGTTTCCACTCTTTTTCAAAATGGTATTTGCGTTATTGTGATGAAAATGAAAGTGGCATTCAATTCTAAACCATTTTCACTCAAACACAAACCTACATTCATCTACCATTTGCTTACCCCTTTGAGCCTTTCTTATGTTATATGCATGTCATTACTCATAATGTTCATAGTATTCTAAAAATCAAAAGTTAATTGCCAATAAAAAATTGAAATGCCATGTATATGAAAAGAATGAAAAAGAAAAAAAAAGTGAGTTTAGTTTGAAAAAAAGAAAAGAAAAGAAAGTATTTGGTAGATAAAAATAAAAGCAAAAGAAATATCAAGAAGGCATTTGTTCATGATTTTCAAAAGAATTGGCAAAAGCTTGTAAAGTTATTTAGATGCTATGAACTTGCTCGTTAACTTTGACTTGCATATAAACTATTTTCTTTTTCTAATTAATTCATTCCATTTAGCCTTCATCCATCATTACAAGCCTTTTAAGACCTCTTGATTCATTACATAAATTGTTATTAGTAGTGGAGATTTTAAAGTTGTTACAAGCTTATGGTAAGGTGTTGATTAAGTGAGCTAGAGTGAAATTATTCCAATAAGGTGAGATGAGTGAAACAGTAATAATACTTTGAGAGTTCTCCTATGCTTCATTTTAATATTTTGGATTGTATGGCCAGCTAATTTCTTTGCATAGCTTGATTATGACTAGTGTTGGCTTGATGAATTTGGTTAATTAATTTGTTGCTTTCTAATTATGAAATTGCTCATTTTTTTTTCAAAAGCATTAGTGTTTTGAACTTGGAATTTTGTACTCAATCGCCTTTCTTTAGGAGTACAAAGGTCTAAGTATGGGGGAATTGATCGTACTATATTTTTATATGATTTTTCATAGTAAAATTGGGACTCTTAATGCATTTTTTAGAACATTATTGTATGATTAAGCACTAATTTGAGTTAAGGACATTTGTATTGAATTAAGTGAAATTAGGGGCAAAATGGTCATAATTTATTAATTATTCATGCAAATGATTTTTTGGACTTTTGATGCTACATTGTGTTTAATCTTGCATTTTAGGTGTTTAAGAAGGAAATTTGAGATTTTTTAGGGTCAGAGTTAATGTCAGAGAAGGACTAGAATACCAGAATTACTGTCAAAGAAGGACCTAAATTACTATCAGAGAAGGACCTAAAATCGAAAGCATACCAGAGAAGGACCAAACACGGAAAACTCAGCTTTTTTGCGTTTTTGGCACTCAGCGTTTTTGGCATTTTTTATTGTTTATCCATTAGGTCAGAGATTGGATATTAAAGGAAGGGCGAAACTGAGACGTGAGGGGATATTGGGGGTGTGCTGTGAACAAATAAGAAAAAGCAAAAATGGTGATTCAGAAAGCAACGCCGCGAGAGAGAATCGACCTTCGAATCCTACATCATCTTCCCTCTCTCCTTCAAGAAATTCCTTTGTCTTCATCCAGCCGTGAATGTGGTTTAATCTGCTTCTTGAATCCATAACAATGAGTGGCTGATCCTATGCTCCTTGGTGATGAAGATTTGTGGCTTGAACATTTGTGCTTCAATAGGAGAGTTCTTTAATTTAATCTTTTGCTTAGACTTTTTTTTTTTGATTTCCTTGTTTTGGTTTATTATTATTTGGTTGAGACTTGGATTGCTGTTATGTGTCCATGTGGATTGATTATTGTAGTTTTAATTGGATGCTTATTTTGATGTTAAAATTTCCATATTTCTTTAAATGCTTGATGAAATTATGCTTGCTGTCATGTTTATGATTGGTAATCATAGTTTATTTTAGTTTTTTTTGAATGGTTCGTTAGAACATTCTAATTGAGAAAAACAATTTGTATCATCCCAATTTAAATTACACATTAAGTGGATTTTAACAATATCTCAAGAGGTAGTAGTAGTTTGCTATGTTTGTAGGAGCTACTATTAATTGAGATTATTGGACTCAAGTGTTATCTTGAGGTTGTTCTTTAGACTTAATGAAAGTTTAACTCCCATATTTTTTTTAAGCAATGATAGCCATCTTCTTCATTACCAAGAGCATCCATCATCAATCCCTTTTAATCCAAAGCATTCTTCACTATTTTCCAAAAATACCAAAAAGAATAGAATTAGTTTCTTATTATTTTTATGAATTTTAGTTTAGAGAAAATCAATTTCAAAACCCTTTTTCTAACCATGTTTTTAGCACTTAGTTTAACCTAGTGAAATTCAAAATAAAAGGCTCTTTGATAAGAGAACGATCTCGAATTGTTTGCACTATATTGCATTTTAATTTGTGGTAAATTATGATTTGACCCTGAGGCGACTAAGGTTATCGTCAAATCTAGCACTCGAGTGTCTTGAAATACAAAACTTGAGTGACTTGAACCATCAAGTCTTGTTTCTTTTCCAAGTTTGTTACCATCAAAACATAAACCTTGAACTAACATTTTGTTGCTATTAGTTATGAATGATGGATCACATGTTGTCATTACTAGCAGTCTAACTTGTCGTGTCATGCAGGATTTGATCAAATATTATTTGGAGGTGCAAGTTTATTGTGTTTGTCTCTTTCTTCTTTGTTAAATGAAAGTCAATAGTTGCCATCATTGCCATGTTCTACTCAAATTGTGCCAACACCTAGATCGGAAATGAATCATACCAAATGGAAGGATTTGATTACTAGAGAAAGACATATTTTTCCCAATGCCATGACCCTTCATCAAATGTTATACAAATACAACATTTCACACAAGTTTTCATACTAATTTGCGAAGAACAATCAACAAAAGATTTTGTGAGGTTGATGGTTGTCCATGGTACATAGGTGCATATTCATTGACAGAACATCAAGATACCAAGTTTCTAACTATAAGAACATACAAAAGTTTACACATCCACCATGCACAGGACAACCTAATTGTTTCTCATCCACCAAGGTCAAGGTTGACATCATAAATTGTAATGGATGGTTTAAGGTGCAATATTGACAAGAGTGCTTGTGAAATTCGAGGAGACTTGTAGAGAGAGTATGGGGTGCGAGTGAACTATTCTCAAGCATATAGGGCCAAAGAAAGAGAATTACATGGTTGAGTAGAAGACTCTTACATAGTAATGCCTTGGATATGAGAGAGACTCATCGAAACTAATCCCAGCACAGTTACAAAAATGGAAAGGGTTATCTAACAATAGATTTCATAGGCTATTTATTGCTTATTATTGCTCGATTAGAGGTTTTATAGAGGGTTGTCGGCCCATACTTTATATAGATAGATGTCATCTAAGTGGTCCTTATAAGGGAACAATGTTGTCAACTTGTGCATACAATGAAGACAATGAAATGTTTCCCTTACAATATGCTATTGTTAGTGGTTAGACATTTGATGAATAGGCTTGGTTTCTATGGAATTTAAAAGAGATAACAGGATCAATGCTGATAACAATTGTGTTAGATCAGAATATGCTATTATTGGTGTTGTAAAGGAAATAATTGGTAGCGAGAGACATGCTTTTTGCTATTGGCTTGTAAAGGAAAATTATAGTGTAGAGTTTTTAAAAATCAATAGAGGTCAGCCACATACCTTAGGGAATATCAAGGAGACTGCACTCAATTTGCTTGATGCAATTGCTTATGCAAGGCTCGATGACGACTTTACAAATACAATGAGAAAATTAAGATTGTTCAATACACAATTGGCACAACGGGTTGAGAATAATGGGGATGTTGATCGATCGGCTCTTAGCAAGTTTCCTTTCAAGAGGTGGGATAACAAAACCACTAATCTTGCAAAGTTGTTCAATGCATGGATGTTGAAAGAGAGGAAGAACATTGTGTTTGTTTTAATACATGAGCATCAAGAGAAATTGACACAGAAAATGCTTGCAAGCAAGATGTGCATGATGAATTGGAGAAATGGTGTTGGACCCAAATTGAAAAAAAAAAATTTGATGCAGCAAATTAAATATGCTGAAAATATTCATGAAGACTATCAGTTTTCAATGAAAACTAGATGTGGTGATGCTATAATTTATGTGAATGTAGATCTTCGTGCACACAAATGCATGTATTTGCTTGGCAAATGAGTGGAGTACATTATGCATGCATGTGTAGCTATTAAGTTATTTAATGGTAATGTGTACACATTTGTAGATGACTGCTTTAAACTATTTGCACAGTAGAAAATATATGCAAATAGCATGAGGCCAGTTGCAAACATGATTGTCCACTTCCTGATGCTCCGACTATGACCCATATGCTGACACATACATTCTTGGAGCCTCCAATTACTACAAGGCTGCCAGGGAGGACAAAAGGAAAAACAAGGGAATGTCATTTCAAAACAAAAAGCTTTTATAATTGTGGGAGATGTCATGAGGCTAGACACACAGTGAATACATTCAAAAATCTAAATCCCAGTTTAAAAAAAAAATTTGTTCTTGTATGTTCTTTTGATAGTGACTTTTTGTGATTATGACTATATACACCTAGAATTAGTAACTTCTTGTAACCCCATTTATTTTTTTTATGGGTTGATAATTTGGTGTAATTACAACATAGACATTGACATCAAGCTATATTTGATATTTTGATATTAAGTTATATGATTAAATGCAACTATTTGTCAATCGCTACTCTATGCCTTGTTAAAATAGGCACATGTACTTGTCAGCAGGAGCTATTTTACTTGACATAAATGGGTTTGTCAATCGCCACTCTATTACTTGTCAAAATAGACATATGAGTTTGTCACCACACACTTGCCAATTTATGACTTGTTAAAGTAGGAACATAATTAAACTTGTCAAAATAGGCACACACACTTGCCAATTTATAACTTGTCAAAGTAGGCAAATAAATTGTCAAAGTACTCACATAAATTTGTCAAAGTAGGCACATCAACTTGTCATAATAGGCACAAATACTTGTTATTTTATAACTTGTCAAAGTAGGTACATACATTTGTCATAATTGGCACATACACTTGTAATTTTATAAACTTTTCAAAGTAAGCACATAAACTTGTCATTTTATAAATTGTCAAAATAGGCACATAAACTTGTTAAAATAGGCATATGCACTTGTCAAAATAGACACATAAACTTGTCAAAATGGACACACACTTGCCAATTTATAACTTGTTAAACTAGGCATATAAACTTGTCAAAAAAAGCCCATACACTTGCTAATTTATAACTTGTCAATATAGGCACATAAACTTGTCAAAATAGGCACATACACTTGCCATTTTATAATTTGTTGTTAGAATAGGCACATATACTTGCCAATATAGACAAATAAACTTTCCAAAATACATAATTTCATTGGAGTCTATTGCATTCCGAATTACATAATATGATTAATTTCTAATGCTACCAAAATTTAACTAAGCACTGCAAGTGTACGGGTCATGAAAATAGTAAGTGGCAAATCAAGGTCATCCCACAGAGACTCAGTCAAACTAGTGATTAGGTGTTAAATTTCATTTTTTTCGTTTACGTTGAGAAAATCAGAATTGTTTTCAAAAATAGTAACAAGAACTTTCACAAAGAGCAAATTTCAATAATAAGAACGAGCAATCCAGAGTCACCAATCTCTTATTAGCTTCACAAACCTTGTTTTCATTAATTTAATTAGCCTTAATATCAATTTTGTTAATCTCGAGTATAAATAGTTGTAAGTGCCTGTCAGTCCACTTACAACCCTCTCTTAAGTTTAACTTGTTATGTCTAACATAATTACTCAAGAGGAAAATAAAATCAAACACACTCTTCAACAATTATATGAGGCCATTAGGTATATGTCTATCCTAACTGCAAATTAAATCGTAATCTAATCCCATATTACATAATCTCAGAGCCTAATTAAAATTCCCTTCGTTAAGGTAAATCCTAATGCTCAAATTCATATTCAATGATGGTCAATCACTAAATAGATAAATCTAAACAAGATTAAGTAACCAAAATTAATATCAAATTTAACTAAACACTGGAAACCAAATTTAATCCACCTATAAGTTCATAGCTACTCTAGGTTGCAAAGAAAATTAGCCACACATGGTTATACTAAAATCCATGAAGATGAAACTCAGAATCAATAAATAAAAGAAAGAATAAAGGAAAGATAGTAGAAATCAAGATTACCCCCAATCGCTGCCAGCTATCCAGTTCTCTATCTGCACTGCGTCTTGAATTCCCGTTAGAATCACGCTCCTCTGCTTCTTGATTTTCGTCCAAATATGCGTTCCGTGCTGAAGTCCCCCTCGCGTCTTGTGCCTTTCTCATATATATATCTATGCTTGTGCTTCTGTCATATCCCATATATAATTGGGCTTCTTTGCTTCTCGGGTACGTCTTTTTTCTCATCTTTAGTCATTTAACATAATATAACAATATATTATGCTTCTTACTTTTTCTATATTTTCTCTTCTCCTAGATCACATAATATCTCCTATAAAATAAAATAAGATATTAATAGATTTTCCGTTATAATATTCTTTTATCCTATATTTAATTAAAAGATAGATAAATATATAAAAGATAATTAAATAGGTATAAAATATTAATAAATCCAACTCATTATATTATAAAATATATACCTATTTAATTATAAAATATATACTTATCAATTTCCTAAATACATAATATCACTATTCTAAGGTCTCTTTCTTCCTCTTCCATTGATGATTGCTTACTACTATAGACAACACCTCGTTAACGTGTATGTTCTTCTCATGTGTGACAAACTACCATAAGCATTCGATCTTCATCTTGCAGATTTAATCATGTGATAACTTTGTCATGGTATACCCCTCTCTATCATGGGCAGAGCCATCCCATCCATGTAACCAGATAGAACATGGACACCATAAGAATCCCTACAATAAAAATGTTAGATACACACTTGTTTAGTTCAAAAAACCTAATCACACACAAAACCTAAATATGAAAATGATGAGCTACAATCAACTAAAAAAACTCATATATCACATTGGACATGCACTTTTGCCTAGTTCACTTGGATAGGTATCTGTTTTCCTTTGACAAATAGTTGTGGTTTAACTCTACAAAGTATGTTATGGAAGCAATCTCTCTGCAATAACAAAAAACATACAGTTTCATTTCAGAACTATGCATTGACAACTTTGCAGCTTCTATTTGCAACTTCAAATATGGAATTGACAACATAACAAATTTAGTTAACAATTAGTAGTGCTTACACAACGGCTTGCTAAGAGTTCCTTACAGTTAAAATCTTCTTCTTGCTTTCTATTCTTTTTCTTTGATTTATATGTCCCTTGAGCCTCTTTTATTACATCTTCTTCCAGGTTTTGTAAACTTTGATATGTGAGGCGGTCCACCAATGAGTCAAAGGCATAGAAATGCATTATCTTCATCTCTAAAACATAACAAAACCAGTGATCAAGGTGCAATGTAGGACCAAACATGAAGTCACAATCACCAATGTTATATCCAATATGTTTAGTTAAGATCTTTGCTTCATGCTTTTCCTATGACCACTTCTTAAGATTGGCCGATATTTTTTGCATAAACTACAGATAAAATGAGTTTACCCACTTGGCCAGATTTCTCTATTTTGTCCCCCACCAATGTTTTGGCAACCATTGACATAAACTATGAATAGTTAGAAAAATGTTACTAATGAGCTGAATTAAAGTAACTACTTATGTGTTAAATTATACATGTCATTGACCTCGTTACTAATCCATCCTTTGTGACATAGACAATATAGTTCACTATGGGTGAGGAAATAATCATACATATCTACAAACTCCCTCATAGACAAACAAGTGTAGCAAGTCAATTTTCATTTTAAAAGTTGTTCTAGATTGAAAGAGTTCAATGACTTTCTCCTGGGCCTGATGTTTATTACATCTAGTTGTGCACAACTGAAATAAAGCTTCCTTGTCCTTGTCATCTTTTGTCCTCTTCTTACCCATGGAGATCCAAAAACAGTTTTTTTTTATCCTTGTAGATTTCCTCAGTTGTAATTGTTCCTCCACTTTGGATTCATCTTCATTTGAGTCATCTTGTCCTCAGATTCCTTTGCTTTTGATTTATTATCCACAAATTCCTTTCCATCTTGTTGCTCTTCCTTTGATCCATCATCTTCACTTTCAGACTTGGTCACACCAACTCTTGCATTTTCTTCCTTTAACCCTTCATCTTCATCTTTTGACCCAAGGTCCTCATCTTCACCATTTTCTTTCTTTGACCCATCGTCTTCACTTTCTAATGAAGGTCCTTCATCTTCACTTTAGACGAACGTTCTTCATTTTCTAAATTTTCCTCCCCTTCATTATTGTTTTTCCCCTCCAACAACTTTGATTAAAGGGAAACCAATTCCTTTGCACTCTAGACACCACCCTGGACATCAATATGTCATAAGTCCTCTTTATTTCTTGAAAATGATAATAAATAAATTAATCAAGGGTCAAATTGTATGGAATGGCAACCTGATATCAAATTTTTCCACTTACCGAGAGTGAGTTAACATTGTTTGTACATTAAATTTGCTACATGAAGGCCCAACTACATTACTCACATACACAGTATAGCATCCCTTGATTGCTTTCCTTCTCTAATTGCACTCTACTCTTCACCATATTATCATCCTAATATGCAATTGTACTTCAGATGTAGAGGCTTGTAGTTGCCCCAAGGGAAAATGTTGTAAGCTATAAATCTGCATAAGAAGACATTAACAACTTATCAACAGCAAATGACAACATCCAGGGCAACAATTTACAACTCATAATATAATGACAACTTAACTAACATGAAAATAATTGAATAATAGCTGCACTTACCATTAAGAAATATATACAACCTCCTATATTGATTCATTTAGAAACTTTCTCTTTCCTGATTCTTTTCTTGTACTGTCCAATTGAATTGCAAAGTTCATTGAAAACAAAGGTGCACCAATCATACTCCACAGAAGCTTCATTTGCTACCACCATCACCTTTAAAATTCGGTCACTTGCTTTACTACTCACACTAGGACACAAGAGGGTTTCTAATGCATGCATAATAAAGAGGAATTTGAAATCTAGATCTTCCTTTCTTTCAATTAGCCATGTTGCTATTCTCTTGTATGAGACTACCCCATGTTGCTATATTTTAATGCTTTCCAAGCTTTTTTAAGAGACTGACTCTCCTTTTTAAAAGGCTTCAACTCTTCATTCTTCTTCTTCTTCTTTTGTAATAAGCTTTTGTGAACAATGTGTACACCTTTGGCTGCCTTTGTCCCTCTTATGTTTCCTTTTCCTATTCTTCAACATATTCTTCTTAACTTGTAAAAAAACAACTACTGTAATCACCCAGTTGCACAATAGTTGACATGCATTACAAATTGAAGGGGGAGGGGGACAATTAGACAACACCAAGGGATTACTTTACTTTACCAAAGAGATTTATCTTACCAACCATTACACATTAACATTTTCAAAATACAAGTTATAATCAGACAACACTGAGCCAATTCAAAATTCCAACAAGAAGAAATTTAACAAAAGTTTAATCATGCTACACCTGCAAGCCCATTACCCAAAATTCATAAAAGTTACCAAATTATCTCAAAACCAACCTACTTACAATCTTTCCAATATATGTTCAATTATGTAACAGACGAAGCCTTATAGAAGCTTTCTCTACTTGATTATTATTATAAAAAATACCTTACAACCTATTTCATCAAAACCAACAAACTTGGTTCCCCTGCTTTTGGTTCCCTGTCATTTCAGGCATGGTTTTCTAACTTACTGCTAATAACATGAAATTATTTGATTTATTGATCAGTATATGGTGGGTTAATTCAAGATCAATAATCCATATTCAATTAAGTAATGAAATCATAATTTTAAATAATATGTGAAACAAAGAAGAATGGCAACAAATGAGAAATGAGGTTATTAAGAACTTCCTACAAGATAACATACACAAGAATTGGAAAAACACATAACCCAACAGAGAAGTAACTAGGTCAAATTGCTATAAAAATTTAGCCTCCCGAATTCTGGGAGTGGCTACGGTCCATTGCAGTGGACTATCCACTTCCCTCCTCTGCCCAGAAATAATTAAATTGTTACCGCATGTGGTAAATTTTTTTTAAAAAAATCTAATTCGTTTAGATTTCAATTCAACGGCTGAGATCCAGGCAATAAATGGAAAAGAATATTAAGGGTAGTGGACTGAAGTCGAACCCCCGAATTCCAGTACTTGAGCTGTGAGCAAGAGATCGAAATCCTCAAATAATTTTGGTCCAAATTGCAAGTTTTAAAAAAGATGATTTTAGTAAATAGAATGATATGGAAATTTTTAACCTTTCTTTAGCTTAAAGCAAATAGAGATGCCAGCAAACAAAATGTTCATAAAGAATAGGGCTTTGGGAAATAGTCAACTGACCATGGTTTAGAATGGGACAAACAGATAATGAGCTTCACCGAACTTCTCCAATGATGGAGTATAGAGCTTGATCTAACGAGGAATAGCTTTAATGAGCTCGATGCCCATAGTCACTTTATTGCCTAGTCGAGTTCTTGTTCTGCCACAAAAATGGCGAAAATGGCTCAAGTCCAGAGCAAAGCTTCATTGGACTTCTCTCGATGCCAATCTACAATGTTTTTTCGCAATGCTTAGGACCCGTTTGATACAGAGAATTGGTAAAAGTTCCTAGGAATATAACAAGTTCCCATGCATAAAACCATTTAGCGTACAAGCTTCCGGTCACATCGAGTTCCCACCTGGCACCATCTTTCCACAAACGCGGGAAATTGAAATCCCTCTAAAATTGGAGGATCTTCAAATCTTCCCGGGAGAGTGAAGAATTGGGACAAAAAAGCCCCTCTGAACCAGATGTGAGCGAGGATTTGGAAGAAGGAGGAGCCGAAGAAGCTTGAGACGACAGTGGAAGCTTGAATCGAAGGACTGGGTTTTATCCGTCGTTGGCCGATGCCCTGTGTTGATTTTTTTTTTGGGCCAAAGCCGATGTCCTTGTTGATTTTTTTTTTGGCCAAAGCCGATGCCCTATGTTCATTCTTTGGTGTCATAATACGTATGTTCGTGGTTTAATAAATGAGAGAGACAACTGGAATAGGGCATTAGGTTATTCCTCTACATGCGTCTCGTTTAGTTTCGTGTTCTAATGGTCAGTTTTTAAATGTCATAGGGTTGTGAAATTCTTGATGTAAATCTCAAGCCACTGTCAGATTTTACGTTCGAACACAGGCAATTTGGTGCTTATTACGTTCGAACGTCCGAACGAACAGAGGGGCACTTTAGGAATTTCACCTCACCTTCCCACTTAACCAACACTCAATTTTTCATACCAAACAACTCATTTTCCCTCAACTTAAATTCCCTTCATATGTTTACCAAACAACTCAACTTTTTAAATTCCCTCTTAATCTTCCCTTCCATTCCTTTCCCTTCTTTAAGTTCATTTCCTCCTTAAATCTTCCTCGTACCAAACGGGCCCTTATTGAGAGTGGAGAGGGAGGAGACGATCCACGCTTTAGGGCTTTCTGTTTTCTAATACCCGACACTTTGTAGGGAAATCTCAAACTTCTTCATCAATTATTAGGATAAGAAGGTAATTTTAAAATACAGTTACTAAAAAACTTTCCTAATTTTTTTTTTGATAGTTACCTCTGATCTTAATTATAAAAACACACAATTTATACTAAGTATTCTTATTAGGACCGGAGGGAGTATATGATTTTTTTACTATTTTTTGTGGTCCTTCACATCTAACTTGATCTTCCCTTTTTCTTTCACGCTTTCAATCCTTTGGCATTTTTAGTTTTCGCGAAAAACAGCGCCCAGGGAGAGCTATTGACGCCCGTGGAAAGTGGCCTCCAGAAATTGGTTTTTCAATTGTTTCGATTTGCGCCTTGATTGAATCGAGATCTCGTAAGATCGTGTTAGTGTGACACATTTTATGCCTAGAGTTTCGGGGTTGCTACAATTCGATCTCGATCTTCCCTTCTCTGATAATTTTTATCTTGTTTATGAATTAACTGCCAGACACTTTCCCTGAGAGATTCGCCATTTTCTCCAGGTTTATTTGGTCGAGTCCGAATGGGTCAAGAGGGCCAAAACTACGGCAAACGAGAGAATCTATGTTCCAATTCTTCGGATGGGGACGCCTTCAAGGATTGGGCTAAAGCCTGTTTAAGTTCCGATGAGGTTGAGAATCGTCGCCGGATCCAAGGTTCGAATGAGTTGGAGAAGCACGAGGGCCAGTCGATCTGGAGTCTGATCCTTGAGCAGTTCAACGACACATTGGTTCGGATTCTGCTTGCCGCTGCCATAATCTCCTTTGTACTGGCTTGGATAGATGGCGAGGAAGGCGGAGAGAAGGAGATTATAGCGTTTCTGGAGCCTTTGGTGGTATTTCTGATATTGATTGTGAATGCAATCGTGGGAGTATGGCAAGAGAGCAATGCGGAGAAGGCACTTGAAGGTCTACCTTGCCTGGCGCTAGGTAATCGTAAGATGGCTCAGAAGAATGCTCTTGTTGAAAAACTGCCCAGTGTAGAGACTTTGGGTGGTACAACTATGATCTGTTCAGATAAAACGGGTATATTGACAACAAACCAGATGGCAGCAGCTAAGCTTGTAGCTATGGGTCCTAATGTAGACATGCTGCGATCCTTCAAGGTGGAAGGAACGACTTACAGTCCTTCTGATGGCAGAATAGAGGACTGGCCAACTGGTCGAATGGATGCTAATCTTGAGATGATAGCAAGAATAGCAGCTGTCTGTAATGATGCTGAAGTGACACAATTAGAGCATAAATTTATGGCTCGTGGAATGCCCATAGAAGCAGCTTTGAAGGTAAGACCTTTACCCTTTTCATTTTTCTTGCCCCTTCCTCTTGTGAACCTACTCAACGCAGCCAGTTAACTTATTTATTCCTCAACAATATTTTTGTGCCTTCTCTTTGAAATCCAGGTTTTGGTGGAGAAGATGGGTCTTCCTGAAGAATCCCGAGATGTAAGAGCAGCAAGTGGAAGTACCATTCTACGTAAGTTGAAATGGGCTCATAAAATTTGTATAAAAAAGAATTTTATGTCTCCTGGATATGTTGATTGCATTTGATGAAGTTGCTTGAATTATTAGTTTACAATTTGAAGTGAGAAAACAATAATAGGGTATCTGAACTACTTTAAGGTTCTTTGAGGTAACTGATTTGGAAGATTATGTATTGGGGAACAATGGGCTTGGCAGCGTAGTTAATCTGTTCAATAGTCAGTAGAGCTAACATGCTCTACCTTCCAATTTTGTGAAGGTTGTTGTGACTGGTGGACTAAACACAACCAGCGGATTGCTACTCTTGAGTTTGACCGTGATAGGAAGTCAATGGGTGTTATTGTGAACTCCGCTCAGGGGAAAAAGTCACTGCTGGTGAAGGTACTCTCTCTCTCTCATCCTTCCCTCCCTGTGTGTGTGTGGGGGGATGGGTGGTTTGTCACTACATAGGAAGATTATGTTGACTTTTTGTTCATTGTGCTTTTTGTATGTACTTAGGGTTGTAAATGATCTAACCTGTCGTTGAACAGTTAGTGTTCAACTGTTATAAAAGCTTATTCTAACTTGGTTTGTTGATTAAATAAACCAGTTGAGCTAAGGTCCAATCGACATGGGAGCTAGGCTTGTCTTTATTCTCAAGCCCAACCCATTCCTGAAGATGAGCCTGAGAAACTTAGATTCAGCTTTCTTACACTTCTAACATAATCCCACATTTAACAGTTACTAAGTGTGGGTGTTACTATTTCTTAGTAACTTGTAATATTTTAACCTCATATTTTGCAATAAAATGTTTGAAGTGGAACAATGTGACTGGAAGAACTTTATTCCACCTTTTGGGGTCAACCCTGTTTTCAATTTAGATTAGTGGTATTGGATACTAGATAATTGCGCAGGAAAAAGTAAAGTGGAGATTGGTTGTCATTTCTGGTGGCCATTTCCCTCCTATTGTTTTATCTAAGCGTGATTTTTTATTGAAACAAGGTTATCTAGAGAGTAGGAACACCACTGCCCATATGCTAGGAATTTTACAATATACATTCTTATTAAGTGTTGATGATTGACGGAGATCTTGGCACATGTGGGAATTCTTAAAACTGGCTTGTAATGCTTCATTATTGCTTGTACTTCTTGTAGCTCCCTAGCATGGGGCTCTATCATAGCACTGGCTGCAGCTTTTTGGTGTTCACTTTTGTAGGCAGGTCCTGAGCATCAAGTTGTACCTTGCTTGTGGGGCTCGGGATCTGGCTCTAATCTCAGTTGATTGAGATCTAACTAAGTGTAACGAACAATCCCTTAAAATTGGGTTTTTGGGTAAGAGTGACAACTCCTAGGTGCTAATTAGATAACGTGTTGCTCACCCATGTAGTGCTCCCCGACAAACTTATTCTTCTCATCCTTGTTCTCCCTTGTTTTTATAACTAATGCTGTAATGCATAATCTATACTTCAGTATACATGTTCTCCCGCTACGTTTTTCATTCCCCTGTTTTGGTTTCTTCACTACATGGGAATACATTTTTCAGTGACAATTGGCCCTAAAACTTGACAGGGTGCAGTGGAAAATTTGTTGGAACGGAGCTCTAAAGTTCAGCTGCGTGATGGTTCTGTTGTGAAACTTGATGATAATGCCAAGATCCTTATCTTGCAAGCTCTTCATGAAATGTCAACTAGTGCATTATGCTGTTTAGGTTTTGCATACAAGGATGATCTCCCTATGTTTGAAAACTACTCCGGTAATGATGGTCATCCATCTCACCAGCTCTTGCTTGACCCATCCAACTATCCATCTGTTGAGAGTGAACTTATATTTGCTGGCTTGGTTGGGTTGAGGGTGAGTTTTTTGGCTTCTATTTTTGTGATTGTAGCTTTATCCATTTCAGTTACAATGTATTATTAAATCTTGAATTATGCATAGGGAGAGGTGGTTGCCATGACTGGAGATGGTGTGAATGAAGCACCTGCCTTGAAGCTTGCTGATATTGGCATTGCAGGGACAGAGGTATTTTATTTTCCTTATGATAGCATCATCCCTTCCTGTACAAGAATAAATAAGCATGATAGTAATGATGAATACAAGCATGCTAAATGAAGTTGGTAGTAATCAATTAACTCTACAAGTTCCATTTTCTCCTCGTGTAATAATTTGAGGCTTATTCACTCCTCAGATGCAGGCTTTTTGACTGATGGTTATATGGGTTATTTGGAACCCCAAATTATTATTTTTATTTTCCATCTGGCAACTTTTATTTTGAGTTTATGCTGAAATGGTACATATGCTTATTTTAATTTATCTTTTAATACCACTGTACTGTCTCTTAAAAATCTAGGTGGCAAAGGAAGCCTCGGATATGGTGTTAGCAGATGATAATTTTAGTACAGTAGTTGCTGCTGTTGGTGAAGGCAGATCTATCCACAATAACATGAAGGCTTTTATCAGGTGGGTCAATCTCCACTTCCACCCACAGGTTTCTGGTTTCTCCTCCACCGTGAAAGTGGCCAAAACACCCTACTACCTCCTTATCCTCCTCTTATTCTCCATTCTTTCCCCGTCCACCGCTGAGATCAAGTCCCTCTCTATAAATTCTGACACTCGGCCCATGATTCTATTTGAAAAATTTGGCTTCACCCACACAGGTCATGTTTCCATTGCTGTCTCCTCTGTATCCGTCGCCACCCTCTCCTCCACGGCTCTACCGGAGCCTTCTCACCTTGGCTTCTTCCTTCTCAACGAAGAAAGCCTCGTCCAAGTTCTCATCGAGATCCAACAGAACCCCTCCTTCTGCGTCCTTGATTCCCACTACATTGCTCGTCTCTTCACCTTCAGTGACCTTTCTCCCCCTCCTCTTGCATCCTTCAATCGGTCTTACCCCGTTACTACTCCCAATGAATACAGCCTTTTCTTTGCCAATTGCGTCCCTGAAACTGCTGTCTCCATGGTCGTTCACACTGAGGTCTATAATCTTGACTCTGACGGCTCTAAGGACTTTCTCTCTGCTGGTCAAACCCTGCTCCCCACCCTCTACTTTTTATTCTCCCTCGCCTACTTTGCTTTCTTGGGATTCTGGGCCTACATTTGTTACACAAACAAGCGATCTGTTCATCGCATCCACCTACTGATGTCCTGCTTGGTTCTCGTAAAAGCCTTAAATCTCATTTTTGCTACTGAGGATAAGCATTTCGTCAAGGTCTCCGGAACACCTCATGGGTGGGATGTGTTGTTTTATATATTCCAGTTTGTCCGGGTGGTATTGCTCTTCACGGTTATCATATTGATCGGGACAGGGTGGTCATTTCTAAAACCCTTCTTGCAAGAGAGAGAGAAAAAAGTGTTGATGATTGTGATCCCGCTTCAAGTGTTGGCTAATGTGGCTTCTGTTGTGATCGGTGAGACTGGGCCCTTCATCAAGGATTGGGTTACATGGAATCAAGTCTTCTTACTAGTAGATATTATCTGCTGCTGTGCCATCATTTTCCCCATTGTATGGTCGATAAGATCTCTGCGGGAAACGTCCAAGACCGATGGCAAGGCTGCAAGGAATTTAGCTAAGTTGACACTTTTCAGGCAGTTTTACATTGTTGTCATTGGGTATTTATATTTCACACGGATAGTAGTGTTTGCGCTTAGAACTATTGCTGCATACAAGTATCAGTGGGTTAGTCAAGCTGCTGAGGAGATTGCGAGTCTTGCGTTTTACATGGTGATGTTCTACATGTTTAGACCAGTGGAGAAGAATGAGTACTTCGTCCTTGACGAGGAGGAGGAAGAGGCTGCTGAGATGGCTCTTAAAGATGAAGAATTCGAGCTTTGAGCTGTGTGGTGAAATCTTGCTGGCCCTCCTTGTAGACTTGGCTCTAACAAATACAGTTTCTATCAGGTTGTTTAATGTGTTGGATTCACTGTTATATTTGGTGCACGTCCGCTGCTAGTGCAATGCTGTTTATCCATTTTTTCCTTTTCCCTTTCTCTTGGTTTACCTCGTACCCTTGACTATGAGATAAATACCGATATTGGAATACTGCCTTTATGTTTAGCTAATGGAAATATTATGTCACAATGTATTGTATTCTGCATATGAAACACATTGAACACTCATTTTGAGCTGTCTGTCATTCAAGAAATTGTAAGCTTACAAATGACTGTGTAATACTGCTTCTTATGATTAGTCTGGATTTTCAGTATTAATACTTCTACTCAAGTGTTTCTGGTGCCGTCTGGCCAACATTCTATGATTGATTGTATCATTAGCGCACGCATTGTACATTGCTTCCTTGACTTCCTTACACAAACTGCGCAAGGTGCCCACATTATTTATCATTATTATTTTCCTTTACGTTCTGTTTTACATCATGCCCGTATGTATGTAATGTTGTAATGTTTCTTTGTGCGTTGGTCCTCTCAGTTTCCCCTGTATATTTATCTGTCACAGATTACATTTCTCTTGTCAGAATCTTCCTGCTTCTTAAATTTCATACCTTTCACTGATAGCATGCCATGCCAACACTGAAGATTTCAACCCTAAGCACCATTTCATTGTATTTCTGTTTTATTTATTTCACATGGTGGCTCCCAGCAATTAAGCGCAGAGGTAACATTTGAGATTCACGTCCTCCATGCTTTGTTCCTGGTCTTTATCAGGACAGAGTTTCACTATAACTATACTGGCCTATCAACTATGCTGCCAAGCTACGTACCTTTTCGGTGTCTCACATCTCAGTCTATATCCGTGTCATTATTCTGAAAGATATGCTGGTAATAATGATTATTTTGGAATTCAAGATGTAATTGTTGTGTGGTTGGGGACATAATCTCAGTAAGAGGGATGGTTTCTGAATTATTCCTTCTTGAAATCTCAATTTGAATTCATAAGCTTGGTTTGTTTGCAGAGCTATGTTCAGCAAGGCTATTTTTGTGTTATGCATGCTGATTCAGAAACATGGATCAAAATCAATGCCACAGAAAAATAAAAGGCAGTACATAAGTCAAGGAAAATTTGAAAATATTAGGTAGTTAAGTACAGTCCTCAAGTCCAGGTGGTTTATGTACAATAATGGATATGCAAGTTATACTTAACTAGAATTCATGTCATCGGTTTTTTGAACATCTTTTACAATCGGGTTTGTTTCTTTTTCCTTCTCTTTTCTACACCGTTAATTTCACTAATGAAAAATTATGAGTTAGCAACATGTCTAAATTTTAATTCTTTAATATAATTAATTTATATTTTAATAGTAAAATAAATCTCCTAAAAGTCATGTCATCATTTTAAATTTCTTAACTAAGCATTTTCTGTTACAAAATTAACGGTGTTAATTTAAAAAAAGTAAATACTTTTTAAAATTAAAGGACTAAAATGGAACCTTGTTAGTGAGAGTGTGTGTGCATATTGAAGTAGATCTATAATTATAAAAGAGGAGAGTGTTTGTTACATCATTAGAGAAACAAACAACATGCATTCACTTTAAAATATGCTCTTTTAAACTCGTCAATTTTCAGCCTCCCATCAAAATATAGCTCTATTAAATAATAAATTCAGATGTGTATTAGATAAAATATGGATATTTTGATGGCAGAAAATAGCCTTGCCACTCCAGATGGAGTCCAATCTTTACCAACGAAAGGCATGAACTGTCCCAATACATCATACCTGAAAGGAGAACAAAATCATTTTTTATTATTCTAAAACAATACTGTAGCTCAGCTTTTAATTGTTTTTAGTTTTTTCTTGTTTTAAACTTCATTAAATAAATTTATATATAGTTTTAACTACAAATGAAATCATGAACATCTTTTTTTTTACATGATACACAGCAAAGAGATGTGTTAATCATCTAAGTTTTAAAAGATTTAGATGGAAGATCTCTGGATGAATGTTATATATGGCACAAACAGGCTAATATACAATGCTTTGCTTCATTAAAGCCACTTGGTAACCCGCTAAAATACAACAGCTAGAGTCATTAAGTACATTGTTGTCTTGATTTTGAAAAGGATTTCTTAGTCTCTGCCTGAACAGCATATTGTTAGAGTATAAGAAATTACAACAATGGCACAACATCTACGTTGAGAACATGCTCGTTTGGAATAGCGGTGATAGAAGTGACTTATTTTTAATCGGATTTTTGTAGAAGTAAGATAGAAATAAAAGTCAAATTGTAAATATGATCCGTATTTAGAATAATAGTGGGAGAAGTGATTTTTGTGTGGGAAAAGCTGCAATTTGTAACTTCCATTAGAAGTGACTTTTTTACTAAATGCCCATCACAAACAAAAGTCATAACAAACGCCTACAAACCCCCCGCGCTATGCCAAACAGACCTGTAACATATTCATCATCAAAAGCCTTACTTGATAATAGTTACATCAACATCTGAAATTACAATTCTTGCATTCCACTTCCATCCCCATATTCATCATCTCTTCGCAAGACTCAGTCTCTTCATCTGGAACTAGATGAAATTGAGGAGTTTCTAAACAAAGAGTGTCTGTATTCTTCTCAGATAGGAGCCGTCAATACACTAAACAATACCATTTCTAGATGAGAATCCTGGGAATCAATCATATGAAGACAAATTAACTAAACCTTCAAATTCTATCAAAAAAAAACTAAACCTTCAAAAGATTACTCATCTTGGAAATCATAGTATCAGATTCTGTTCTTTGAATTCACACATAAAAACAATCATTGAAAGCACCCCTGAATCAGAGATATTCAGACAAATTAACTAAACCTTCAAATTCTATCAAAAAAAACTAAACCTTCAAAAGATTACTCATCTTGGAAATCATAGTATCAGATTCTGTTCTTTGAATTCGGGGCACATAAAAACAATCATTGAAAGCACCCCTGAATCAGAGATATAAGTAGTAGTTTGCTTCAACACTATTAACTTTTGGGAGACCAAGAAACAAACTTTGAAGTTAAAGCCTCGCTTTCAATCACGTCAATTACAACAATGCGCATAAATTATTCTCTAACCAACTTGACTCTAAATGTCTTGATTTCTTGTTTTTATTTTCCCGTGAATATGGTTCTTGATCAAGAAAAGCTGAAGGAAGAAAAACAGATTTAACCAAAGGAATGACCATTCAGGTAGTAAATTTGAACCAGGATTTTCAATACACTGGAACATCAGTGTCCACTCCAATTACCCAAAAAGAAAACTGAACGAAAAGATAGAAAGAATCTTGAAACTTTGCAGTAAAAATAAATATTGTGCTCAAGTTTCAACAGTAAGGAAGCCAAGAAAGCCAACTTTATTGGATAATTACCAAAAATTAATATTCAGAAATAAATATTGATCTCTAGTGGACCTCTGTTGGACGCGTTATCGTGAGTTTTATGGGAGCATCTTTCCTCCTTTTCCCTTTATATTTGATGAAAACCATAAAATCAATTTTTCCAGACAATTGAAATAAATTTGTTGGGTTATTAGATTTATTGTGTGGCCTGTGCAATCACCCTTCTTGGCCAAGTGTTAGTGACTCTAAATTGACGAAAACGCCGCCATTTTTAAGCAACAGACAACCACGGATATAGAGGGAAAAGAAGACAAAGCTGCTCCTGAGTTTTATAATCCGTTTGTATTAGTGATAGAAGTTACTTTTCTAAAGTGGTTTTATAGTTTATGAGATAAATATGTAAGAAAAGTTTTATATAAGTTATGTGAACATGCTTTCCAAAGAGTAATTCAAATAAGCATGAATTGGACACTTGTCGTTGATAGGCTTTGTGGTTTTTTGTCATGTTTATATAAAGACGTGCCCAATTCATGCTTTAATTTCCTTGCTACCCTTTGAAGACACCTCCAAATTTACATGCTACTCCAGCTTTTTCTTAATATAAGATCCATTTATTTTTTTTAAAAAAAAAAAAAGATTAAAGAAGCTATATCGTTACTTAATAATATAATATGTTATATTTTATTATTTATCAGTATATAAGTCTCAAATTATTTTGGAGAAAAGGAATGAAAATACATTAAATTATTAGAATTATTTTTCTTAATTTCTAAAACAAAATAAACTAAATTTTATATTTATGATCAGAAGTAGTAATTATTATCAAAAGTATGGACCACCTTGAGTTTGTAATGCTCGGCTGGCTTGATTAAAAAAAAATGAAGAGTTGGGGGCCAACCGGCCTGTCCGGTCCACGGCATAAGGACAAACGTCCCCGTGAATGTTTGGTCGTGGGTGAACGCTTTGTTCGTGCATCTGTATATTTTGGTTGTTAGTTACCATCTACTTCAAAATGTTAGTAAATTATTGTATCAAGTCGGAATTTAATTAATTTAAAAAATTTAAGCAAAAGCATTTAATTCAGTTGAACCACCGGAAACACAAATGGTCAAACGAACTATACATATTTACTGTTTCATTCATTACAAATTTACAATGTAATATCTCCGGATATCTGATCTTTAGTGTTTATATATCCACTTTTTGAGAGAGTTAAAATTATATTTATCTTTTCTGTAAAGAAATTTAAGGTAGTGGAACTTTGATAGTGCGTGTATTAATTACAACTTGTAAAGAGGAGTGAATCCTAGAGAAATGATTACTCAAAGTTACAGAGTATGTAATCAAGTTGAAAGAGATAGTAAAATACCTAGAGAGTTTAGAGACTGGAAGTAGGTCAAGAGTTTAGACCGAATCAGTATAAATCTTTTGTATCAATCCTTCTCATTCTCTTTTCTGTTCTGCTCTATTTCTGTGTATGAGTTTAAGAGGTAATTTAAATTCTTTTTTAAATCACTTAATTCACCTCCTCTTAGGTGATATTCCATCTTTCACTCACTAGCACATCATATGACCTTCTTTAAATGTATCAAAACTACCTCAAATGATCTTTTACTATTTTCCTTTTAATAGATGTCACTTTAACTCATAACTATAAAAGATAAAAAGTTAACATCGTAAGGAAATGTGATTTCATTTTTTTAATATAACCGGAATAACAGTACTTAACTGGAGCAACAATAGTACAAAAGTTACATCTCTTTCATATCGCTCCATCCCAAGTGACACATAGGTGGTTGATCAAATATACAAAAATGCCCTTTCAAGCTGTGAAAAACTTTCCCTAAATGATCAACTAATGTAAAGTTTCTCCAATAAATATGGCTATCTAAAAACTGTTGGTCCATATTAATAAGCAATATAATATCCGTATCAATATAGAGTTGGTTAAGTGGTGTAAGTCCTTATTAGATCTCTTTGGATCTTGAGTTTAAATCCTAACATAGTCACTTATATTAGGAGGAGCAACCTCTAATCTTTAATCATATGGATGATAATATCAAAAAAAAAAAAAAAAAATCTAGTGTCCACCACTATGCCTCTAAACGATTGACATCACATTCCCCAAGACACAAATTAATTGCCCCAACACCATCGTAGTATATTACAACAATATTCTTGTAGTCAGTGTTCCAACACAATTGCAAAACCATGGAACATCGTAGTATATTACAACTCTTCCCATTAGTTAGTACCAAAAATAGAATACGTAATTTTAAATATATTAAAATAAGTTATTGTAAATTAATACAGAATTTCTTTCTTTATTTTTCTGATATATACTGAAATCCTTTTGAACACAAATAGTTGTAACAGAGGACACCCTATCCAAGTTTTTTGCTGTTATGATTTTTTTATTTTTCTAATATATACAGAAATCCTTTTGAACACAAATAGTTATCACAGTGGACATATCCAAGTTATTTATTTCTGCTGTTATGATTATTTTATATAGAATAATTTTTTTTTTTGGCTTCATATAAAAGTTAAACACTCGGATGCATGTATTTAATAGTAGTAATATTTAAGTAAGGAATTAGTTTTATTATTTTTATTATTATATAGAAGTGAAACAGTCTGATGCTTGGAAATAATAGTACAATATTTAAATAAATGTATTGAAAGCTTTTAAATATATATTAATATATACTACTAAGAACTTGAACATAATATTATAACATTTTAATAGAGTTGCACTATAGAACTATTTATAATTTCAAATTATATGTGCTTGATTTTCTAGTTCAGCTGCTACCATTGGGGACATAACTGTTTTGATCTTGTTTAATTGCATGCAGAGTTTTGTCTTTGAAAGAACAATGTACATCGCATTCAAAGAGGAAGAGTTCAAAAGGAGCCAGCAACTCTTGGTTACGAATTCATGTTTCTTGAAAACTGCATTAGATTAGAATCTTAGTGCTTGTTTGAGTTTGCGTTAGAAAAACACATTCATGTAAGTTGAGATAAAACTTCTCTCATACACTTACCTCGTAAACCATAAATTACGTTGAAAAAGGATAGCTCTTACCGTTAACTCAAACGAATGGGCATATACTGAAGGAAAAGTAGAGGGTTCAATTAAGGTATATCTTAATTTTCGCATCTTCCAGCTGAGATCATGTAGAATATGAGAATTTATGCTAAAACTTATTAATGGGCTATCATTTTTCTTGCAGGCAATTCAAACTGCCTTGCAAATGTTAGAAAGTGGAAGTGGAGGCTTTATTGAGGATGCTAAAGCTATTTGTGAGCCAGGGGTCCTCAATCAAATGTTTATTTGGCAGGTTGAAGCAAAATGTCTCAAATTACCCTTTTCCTTTTTAGTTAGAAAATATTATTTACAGGACTTAATTTTCTTAAATGTGTCAACTTTTGTGCTTGTTCATTGATGAAAAGATGAGAGCGCTAAATGAGAATTCAGTGTCATTCCTGTTGTGAGCACTTTATACATGTTTCTATCAATTGCAAAATGCTATATTGTCAATTAGTCATGTGAAGTTTAAACTTTGAACTTGTCCTTTATCTCATTCTTCCATACACTGGAACTAAAATTAGTATGTATCCAATAATTTTGCGCTTTCTTTGTGAAAGTTTAGACAAAAACATTTCAAAATCATTATCCCATCAAGAGTTTCATTTTGCAGAGAACATTTGTCTTCTATCACAAAAGTTTGGAACTGGAGTTTCAGTCCTATCCAACTTCTGTTGTATGGCTTTTTTGGAATGTTCTCATATACTCTTAGTTTCACTATTCTTATTTTTCCTCATTAATTCTATTTATTTTTAAAAATGTATTTTTCATTTAAAATAATAAGTTTTAACACAATCCATTGTTTAACTGTTAAAGTCATAGATTGTGCCTATCTTCACTCTGTCTCTAGAGGTTGTGTTTGCTCTTTATCTTTGTTATCTTGTATTTATTTAAAATAAGGGAGAACTGATGTTTATAAGTTTAGTAGAGATATATATTGGTTTATATATTTTGCCGGGCATTGTTTGACTTTTAACATTATGGATATTCTTATTGAGTTGTATTATAGACATCAATGACTGAATATCTGTCGAAATGATTAGAGGCATTTTAGACAGATAATACTGATTATTAGTTTGCTTGCAGAAGCAGCTCAAGGTCTATCTGGCACCTTTTCTTCATTGCAAGAGATATACTTCCTTTGGTCGCCATTTTACAAAATTAGACAAGCTTAAGGAGGTAAATGTCTTAAATGTTAGTTCTCGGTTCAATATGTTTTGTTTTGATGATAACAAACTTGTAAAGAATATAGATTTAATGATTTAAATCACTCAAATATGTGTTTAATGGAACTTGAGTGAATAACTTTTATTGCAACCAAAACTTGAATTAGAAAGTGATTTTTAATGTATCTATTAGTGTTACACTCGAGTTGCAGTTTAAGACCCGAGCTAGTGCTTTCAAAATCACAAGCAAAATTGTTTACAGTTTTGACAACTCGAGGTAGTTGTTCAAAACTCAAGTTAAACACTTTCAGTGGCAACACAAATAAAGGTAACAACTTGAGTTACCTGCGGAAAACTCGAGTTGACATGGTAAGGCTCACACTTCTATTTTTCACTTAATCATCTAGCACTTGAAGTTCCATCTTAAGAAACTCGAGTTTACAACTCAAGTTGATTAAATGGAATTCGAGTTTTGGTGGCACTTACTACACTTTATTTTTTGAACCAAAACTCTCTAGCATTGTCGAAACTCAAGTTATGATCTTGCAACTCGAGTCACTTGTTTGAGTTGACATTTCGAGACTCAAGTTTACATCTATGTCAACATAACTCAGTTTTCATTTTTAAAAGAACAAAACTTCAAAACTCGAGTTATTATTTTGAGCACTCGAGTCATACATTAGAGTTGGACTTTCAAAACTCAAGTATCCTTTGGTCAAACTCATTTTGCAACATAACTCTCAGTCTTCGTTTTTAGAACAGAACTTCACAACTTGAGTTGTGAAGACTTGACTCGAGTTTACAACTCAAGTCAGTAATTTAAGACTCGAGTTACGCTTTGTAAATCAAACTTCTAATTTTGACTTCTTTTTCAAACAAACTATCATTTGAGAAGAAGACCATCTGAACTCAAGTTATGAAATGTAAACTCGAGTCAGTTAATGAGAACTTGAGTTTCCATCTATGCCTTTGTAAATCACCGTGTTCATAAAGTTAAAATCATTTATTGTGATTTATTATTTTCTTACCATCACTCATTACTTTTCTTAACTATATTTAATCAATGTATTAATGAGTTGCAGATGATTATATGAAAGATTAACAGTAGATTACCAAAAAGCAAATGATTACGTCAGAGAATTAAATGCAATTACAGAAAACAAGCACCAACACGACAATCAACTCTAAGCAGACCAAAAGAACTTTATGCTATACCCATTCCTATGAGTATTATGGCAAATCAAAAGGAATGTCAAAGTGGCAAAAAAATGGTGAAAGCTCTGCAAAATCGAAGTTATGAGTGATGAATGAACTTCACTGTCTAATGGCTACATTCAATACTCACAACAGATTCATTGAAACTTCTCAACGGTTATTAATTGCAACCACCAATAAAAGGAGAAGCATTCAATTTGGAGCAACTACTGAAACTACCAACGCTCAATCGAATTTATTGCTATTTACTGTTTCATTCAATACTCTGTAATATCTTCAGATATTTTGTACTTCGGTGATTCAATATCTACTCTGTGAGAGAGTTTCTTACTTGACCATTATTTCTGTAAAAATCTCAAGGTAGAGGGACCTTAAGTGTGGGTGTATCGATTACAACTTGTAAGGGGGAGTGAATCCTAGTGAAAGGATTACTTCGAGAAACAGAGTATGTAATTGTGTCTGGGGATTGGACGTAGGTCAAAAGATTGAATCAAACCAGTATAAATTCTTTGTGTCGATTATTCTTCCATCCTCTTCCTGTCATTTTGATTTCCATTTTTGGCTTTTAAGTTTTTGAAATCACCCAATTCACCCACTCTTAGGTGATATTCCATCTTCAGTAAATACTTCTAAAGTACTGATGTTAGGGAGGTGATTTGTTTGCTATTAATGTTATCCCTTTTTTACGGTAGAAAATTAAAACAAGAGGCTAAAAAATGCCATCTTTTGTAGATCTTAAAGCAGTAGAGTAGAGTACATGTATAGAGGGGAGATGAGAACAATCCTTTTGATTAATCCCAATAAATCAGCATGATTTAAATAGAAAATAAAACCTTGTTAACAAATATTTAAATATTGTTTATTTTGGTATATCAGTTGTAATTTATAATCTGTTGTAACCAATCATAGAAGATAGTTAAGTAGTAACTAGTTAGTTAGTTAGTTACTAATTCTCTATGTATAAAGAGACCTATTGTACATGATCATAACTATCAATGAGAATAGACATTTTTATCTCAATTTCTCTTCCTTCTTAGTCTCATTTGCATATTATGGTATTAGAGCTTCTCTATGTTACCTTGAGATTTCATCTTTTGTAGTTGCCTTTCTTCTTTTTCTCTGTAACTAAACCCTAAAGTGCGATTTAGGTCGCCTTCTTCACTTCTTCATAGCTTCGATTTTGTGTGCCTTTGTACAAAAGGTTTGTAATTCTCCTTAGATTTTACCATTTCTTTGATCTTCTTTTATACTTGAGATCTTCATTATAGAGATCTGTGTTTTTCTCTTCAATTTCGCTATTTCTTCGATCTCCTTTAATATATGAGATCTTCATTCTGTCAATGGCCACTGAAAGCTCTTCCAATATATCCTCATTAACACCGTCACAAGATCCTACTAGTTGTTACTTCCTGCATCCGAATGAAAATCCGTCTTTAGTGCTTGTCTCACCGCCCTTGATTGGCTCAAACTACTATCATTAGGTTTGCACTTTATCGATCACTCTAATGAGCAAGAACTAACATTAGTTTGTCGATGGATCATTGACGATTCTGGCTGCCACCGATCCTCTATTCTCAGCGTGGCAACGTTACAATACTATGGTTCTGACCTAGCTTCTCCGATCCATCTCTCCTTCAATTAGTCAGAGTGTTACCTGGCTTGATCGAGCAGTAGACATCTGGAATGATTAAAAGGAAAGATTAATCCAAGGTGACATTTTCCAAGTGGCAGAACTACAAGAAAAACACTAAACATCTGAAATTGGGCTTTTACCCCTCCCAAAAAAAAGAAAAAGAAAAACACTATGCCAAACAACATCTGAAATTGCAATTCTTGCATTCCACTTCCATCTAAAGAGACCCACATATTCATCATCAAAAGCCTTACTTGATAATAGTTCCATCAACATTTGAAATTACAATTCTTGCATTCCACTTCCATCCCATTCTCTTCGAAAAACTCAGTCCCTCCACCTAGAACTAGATGAAATTTAGGAATTTCTAACTGAAGAGTGTCTTTATTCTTCTTTGATTCACAGATAGAAGCCGTCAATACACTAAACAATACCATGTCTGGATGAGAGTCGTGGGAATCAATCATATGGATTTGACTCGTATTCTAACAACTCAACTGAACCTTCAAAAGAAGATTACTCATCTTGGAAATCATAATATCATATTTTGTTCTTTGAATTCAAGGCACATCAAAAATATCATCGAAAGCACCTCCTGAATCAGAGATACTTAGGGAAAGTCTATGAGTATTATCAACAATTCCGTTTGACTCCATTCTCTTGTCATCATCCACCTCCTTCAGAGAATAAGCCTCCCCTGAATTATCAAGATACAAGTGGTAGTTTGCTTCAACACTATTAATTTTTGGGAGACAGAAAAAAAAAACTTTGAAGTTAAATCCTCGCTTTCAATCGCGTCAATTCCAACAATGCGCATAAATTATTCTCCAACCAAGTTGACTTTAATTGTCTTGATTTCTTGTTTTTTTCCCCGTGAATATGGTTCTTAATCAAGAAAAGATGAAGGGAGAAAAACAGATCTAACCAAGGGAATGACCATTCAGGTAGTAAGTTTGAACTAGGATTTTCAATAGACTGGAACATCGTGTCCACTCCAATTACCCAAAAAGAAAACTAAATGACAATATAGAAAGAAACTTGAAACTTTGCAGTAAAAATAAATATTGTGCTCGAGTTTCGATAGCGAAGGAAGCCAAGAAAGCCAACCTAATTGTATAATTACTAGAAATTAATATTCAGAAATAAATATTGATCACCTCTTTTTTTTGGATATTACAGGCAAGCCAAAGTTTGAAAAGGAAAAGTAACAAGATTATAAAAATCTAGCCCTTAATAATACAAAATAAAAGAAACCAGGAATGAGAGGATATGATCCTTCAAAACCATATCAAGGCATCCTCTGGGGATTGTAGGAGTCATAACCACTTGAACACCAACAACATCACTGTGACCCTGTTTTGCCATGAAATCAGCACAGGAGATATTGTCTCTTGAAGTATGATGAAGTTCCACGTCCTAATCTCAGAATAGAAGATACCTAGTCTCCCTGATGATGTCTTTAAAGGGATGATCAGTAAGAGAATCTCTTATAAAGATATTGACAGCATTAAGAGAATCAGAGTAGATAACAATTCTCTGAAAATTCATCAGGAGACCAATCTGTAACCGTAATAAGACCTCTGTTGGACGCATTATCGTGAGTTTTCTGAGAGCTGCTTGCCTCCTTTTTCCTTTATGTTTGATGAAAATGATAGAATCAATTTTCCCAGACAATAGAGATAAATTTTTTGGGTTATTAGATTTTATTGTGTGGCCTCTGCAATCACCCTTCTTGGCCAATGTGTTAGTGACTCTGAATTGATAAAAACGTTGCCGTTTTTAAGTAGCGAACAACCTCGGATATAAAGAGAAAAGAAGATAAGTTGCTCTCGAGTTTTATAACCCATTTGCATTAGCAGTAGAAATTACTTTTCTAAAATGGTTTATAGTTTATGAGAAAAGTATGTGGGAGAAGTTTCATATGGCTTGTATGAACATGTTTTCCAATCAGTAATTCAAACAGGCATAAATTGGCATTGCAAGGGACAGAGGTATTTTATTTTCCTTATGATAGCATCATCCCTTCTTGTACAAGAATAAATATGCATGATAGTAATGATGAATAAAAGCATGCTAAATACCATTTTCTCCTCTTGTGTAATGATTTGAGGCTTATTCACTCTTCAGATGTAGGCTTTTTGACTGATGGTTACGAAGGTGGAATATCACCTAGAGGGGGGGTGAATAGGTGATTTCAAAAACTCTTTTTGAAACACACGCGATGATACAGAAATACACGAATGAGACAGAGAAGAGAAAATGAACACAAGACAATTTATACTGGTTCGGTCTCAAATCACTGACCTACGTCCAGTCCCCAGAACACCTGGGATTCCACTACTCTTTCAAATAATTACACACTCTGTAAACGAAGGATGGTCACTCCACTCTCCCTTACAAGTTGTAATTAATACACCCTCACTTAAGGCTCCTCAACCTTAAGTATAACTCACTGAATGAAATAAATAAGTGTTTAAAGACTCTTCACGAGCAGATAAAATGAACACTGAAGAACACTCTGACTTTAATGAAACAGTTGAAACAGCGAATGAATCTGGAATCAAATTAATTGCTCAGCGTTTCGGTGGTTGTCCAAATTCAATGCTCCTCCTATTTATAGTTGATGTCATTAATGACCGTTAGAGAAGATTTGGTAATCTGCCGTTGTGACTCATTAAGGTAGCCGTTAGACAGACGAATCACTTCGCCTTAGTTTCGTCCGTTTGAAAATCACAGCTGGAATTTGTAGAGAAACATTCTCTTACATTCCTTTTGTATATCCGTTGTCAAATAGCATTTAATGCGCAATGGGAATGTCGGAGAGGCTTTACTTCGATCAGAACAATTTAGCTTCGGTTTGGGTAACTTCATTTAATGCTTCTGTCAGAGCACAATGCTTTATTCTAATCAGTCGGTAATTTGTGTCTAATTAATCTGAAACTCATCAACACATTGGTTAAAAGCATTTGGTAAACTCAATAAGTAATAATCAGATGTGATAAGCTAAGAGTAAAGATTTGAAGAATTATGCAGACGAAGTTTTCAAAACAGAGTCGCCTTTGCTTGAGCAATACTTCAGGCTTGCTCGAGCAAGCTTCTTTTGATGTAGTGAAAATGTCTTCTGTTCGTTAATGCTCGAGCGAGGAATTTTTCCTTGCTTGGGCATAGTGCTCGAGCATGATGATTTATGTGCTCGGGCAAGCTTTTCGATATGCAGCAAAAATAACTTCCTTTCGATGTTGCTTGAGCAAGCTTAAAATCTTGCTCGGGTAGACTCCAAGCAGAGGCGATACAAAGGGGAAGATTCATTCTGCTCGGGCAAACCTTTTTCCTTGCCTAGGCATAATGCTTGGGCAACATTCAGCTTTGCTCGAGCTTAATTACTTGAGAGTTATAAAATACTTAATTCAATAATCTAGAAATTGTGATCATCAAAATACAGGAATTAATAGGTTATATGGGTTATTTGGAACCCCAAATTATTATTTTTATGGGAAAATCCCCCTCAGGGCCCAAATTAGCAAAAAAAATGTCAAAAAAGGCCCCAGACTATTTCATAAACGTTAACAACTATATCAGTAGAACATTAACAACTAAATCAGTAGACGTTAACAACAATATCATAACAACTAAATAGTATCCATTAACAACTAAATTAATACCCGTTAACAACTATATCAGTACATGTTAACAACTAACGTTTTATGAAATAATATCAGAAAAGGCCTTGGGGCCATTTTTGACATGTGACTTTTTCTTGGGCTTTTTTCACAATTTTTTGGTTATTTGGGCCCTGAGGTGGATTTTCCCTATTTTATTGTCTATCTAGCAACTTTTATTTGATTTTATATTGAAATGGTACATATGCTTATTTTAATTTACCTTTTAATACCATTGTATTGTGTCTTTAAAATCTAGGTGGCGTTTTTTCTCTCCTTCGTGTGAGCTTCTCTCTCTTCTGGGTGAGAGACTATAAGAATATTGTAACCCTTTTTGGTCGACATTATTAGAACGACGATCTCCTTCCTTTTTTTCATTTCTGAGTGTTTCTTTGTGTGAGTGTGTGCTCTCTGGAGATGGTCGGAGGTATGGAGGTTGGTCAGGGTAGTGAAGTTAAGAGTCTGAAAAGGTGGTTTTGAAGTTGGAAAGTGAAGGTGCGAAGTTTGGTGGTACTCTGGTTGGCAAAATATTAACAGGGAAAAATTTGAATGTGCCCACTGTTATCTCTATGATTAAGAAGGGATGGCATCTGGATAATGAAGTGGACATTCACGAACTTGATCGTAGTCAACTCATTTTCCTGTTTCGTTTTTAGGAGGCTAGAGATGTTACTTCTATTCTTAAAGGCTGTCCTTGGTCTATTCAGGGCTGTCTATTAAATTTGCAGCTGTGGGAGGATTATATGGTATTGAAGGATGTTAACTTTGGGGAAGCACCCTTCTGGGTTCAATTCCATGGCCTCTCCTTGGAAGCTTTTAATGACTCTAATGCGCAAATCCTAGGTGATACAGTAGGAGAAACTGTGTTGTATGAGAAACCCAAGATTAATGGAAGATTGGGGAGAGGTTTCATCAGAGTTAGGTTTGTGATCCAGTTGAGCGAGCCCTTGACATCGGGCTTCTGGGTTCCGCGTGGGACTAAGGATCCGGCTTGGGTATCTATGAAGTATGAGAGGCTTCAAAAATTTTGCTATACCTGTTGTTGCATTAGGCATGAAGGCAGAGGATGCAAGGTCTCTTTTGGTAGAAGAAATGATGATGAAGTTTCAAATGCTTTTGGAAGCTAGCTTGGTACATCTGCTGTGAGAACGATTGAAGAGGCGGTGGAGGTTTGTAAGGAAGGCTGGTGTGAAGTCAGTTGCTCAGTAAACTCAGACAATAAAAATGACGATGGATAGGGCTTCCATGGTTCTTGCCGGAATGGGGTGTCAGGGCAATTGGTAGCGGTGGAGAGCAAATCGTATCCTAGGATCCAGATGTGTCAGGAGAAAGGATGATTTGCTGGGATGATTGGCCTTATGCTGTTAGTTTTTGCTAGGTTAATCTGGCGTTTGGCACATTTTCTAAGGCATAGTCTGCCAGTGCTGGCCAGCCGCTGTTAGGAGTTGAGGCCTTTGACCCTTCAAGTGGGTATTTCTTGTCCTATTGGGCTTTCACCCATTTTCTTTATGGCCCTTTCTCTGATTAATTTTCATCTAAAAAGGCCCTTTGATGATGTTGTAGATCAGGGGGCGATTAAAAGGAAGAGGAAGCTAAATTTTGAAGATCCTATTAGTCCACCCAAGTTAAAGTCTTTGGGACACCAGAGACAACAAGGACGTAGGAGGAACTTCAAAGCTGTTAAATCCTAGAACAGAAAGGTTGAGTATCTTCTTCAGGAGGGAACCCGTCATAGAAGAGATCGATTTTCCTGCTAGTTGGCTCTTAGGTAATGGCAGCTCTGATTTCAACTCTTCTCCTTCTGATCAAAACACTGGTGGCTGGATGGGACCAGCCATCAGTTTGCAATAAATACTCTAGCTTGGAACTGTCAAGGTTTGGGGGTTGCCTTGACAGTTAAGAACCTAAAGGAAGAATGTTTAAAAAAAACTCCAGCTAGTGTTCTTAATGGAAATGAAGCAGAAGGCTAGATATGTGAGAAAAATTTGAAGGCGTTGTGGATTTGCTAAAGAATGGTTAGTTGACCCAATTGGGCACAGTGGGGGGCTGGTGTTGTGGTGGATTGACACAATTAAGGTTGATATCCTATTCTCTTCTGCTAACATCATTCATACTCGCATCGAATGTGGTGAGCTCTCTTCCCCTGAGTATATCTCCTTTATTTATGAGCCACCTATTGAGGAAGACAGACGCCTGTGTTGGTAGGAGATTAGTAGGATCAGCAGAAACATCTGTGGGTCTTAGCTATGCCTGGGGGACTTTAACGATATAATATCTCCAAACGAGAGGCTTGGTGGTAGGCTAAGGGCTTGGAGAAAAATTCTAAATTTCAAATGTTTTGTGGCTGGTTGTGATTTGGAAGATTTAGGGTTCAATGGGGCCCGCTTTACCTGGTGTAATAATAGAGAGGAGCCTAAAACTATCCGTGAACGTATTGATAGAGCACTGGGTAATTGGAAACTTAGAGAGCAATTTCCTAACTTACAAGTTTTTAATGTTGAACCTGCGAGATCTGACCATCATTTGCTTTCTATCCAATGCCAACCTATTTCTCTTAGAAAGAAGAAGTTATTTTGTTTTGAAGCTTCTTGGACCTCTTATCCTAATTTTCGCCAGGTGGTTAAAGATTTCTGGAAACTCGGTCCCAGGGTCAGGCAATCAACAGTAGAAGATTTTGTTTGTATGCTAACAAGTTGCAAGGTGGGTCTTATGCGGTGGAGTAAAAAAGAATTTCCCAATAATAGGAAATTAATTGAGAAGCTGAAATCACAACTGTCTAATTTTTCCTCTAAGGATCTAGATTTGGAATCTATAAGGGCTATTAGTGATATCAAGATGGCGGTTGCGTGGTTGTTTAATCTAGAGGAACAATTCTGGTTACAAAGGTCTTCGGTGAACTGGCTCTCGGCTGACGATAAGAATTCTAGGTTCTTCCATCTATCTACCATTAAATGCAGGCAGCGAAATAGCATACTTAGGATCCAAGATGATGTGGGTAACTGGTTGGTGGAAAAGAATGCAATTACAGACAATATTTCTATTTTTTTCATCACATTTTCTCCTCATCTGGCTCGATTGGTGCAGATTATGTGTTAGATTTTATTGACTACAAAATCTCAGCTGAGATGAATCGTTCCCTCATGATTCCTATTATGAGAGAGGAAATTACAAACGCTGCTTTTAGCCTTGGGAGTTTTAAAGCTCCAAGACCAAATGGCTTTTCTGGTATGTTCTATCATAGTACTTGGTCTGAGATAGGCAAGTCTATTTGCACTTTGGTAGAAGATTTCTTTTCAGGTAACTCCATGTTAGACTTGATTAATGAGACTAATATCACTTTGATTCCTAAGGTAGAAAGCCCTACTCATGTATCTTACTCTCGCCCAATTGGCTTATGTAACTTTTCATATAAAATTATATCTAAGCTTTTGGAAATCGGGTTGAGACCCTTTCTTGATGGTTGTATCTCTCATAACTAAGCAGCTTTTGTCCCAGGTAGATGTATCTAGGATAATATTATTATTGCTCATGAGGTTTATCACTACCTTAGAAGGAAGAAGACTGGGGGGAAATATGAGTTTTCGCTTAAAATTGATATGAGCAAAGCATATGATCGGGTCGAATGGGATTTCTTGGAAAAAGTATTGTTGTTCAGCTGGGTTATCATAGTAGGAAAGATAAGCTCTCTATGGATGTCAACAGGGCTGGTACTTTTACAGTTATGTCTCCTTCTTCTTGGAAAGCAGTTTGGGATATTAAAATGATTTCTAGGGTGCAACAATTTATTTGGCGTCTTCTCAATAACGCCTTGGCTACTAATGATGCTCTCTTTAGAAGGAAACACTCCCATATGAGCCTTTTTCTGATATGTGATAAGACTAAGGAAAATATTGAACATTTATTCTGTCATTGCCCATGGACCCGACGTGTATGGTTTGGTAGCAGTTTGGGAGCTCATTTTGATATTGCTAGTGTGACAAATTTTAATGTCTGGTGGCTACAGATTATAGGTTTGAAATCTATCACCTCTAATGATGTATCATTAATTTGCTGGACACTATGGTTTATCTGGAAGTAGAGGAATGATTTTGTTTTTAATCATCTAGACCCAAATCCCCTGACTGTCTTAGAACTTGCGAGGAAAAATAACACTGATTTCTGAGGTAGTATAGAAGTTACTCAGTCGGTGTTAGGTATCTCGGCCAAGTCCACTTCGTTGTATGCTCGCTGGTCTCCACCTATCCTTGAGTATGTCAAGATCAACCTCGATGGAGCATTTTCGACTAAGGAGGTATCGGCTGCAATTGGTGTAGTTTGTCGAGATAACTTTAGCTTTTTTAAATGGGGTTATGTAGACAAGGTAAAATCTATTTCTGCATTTATGACCGAGGCTTTGGCTCTTAAAAGGGCCTTGCAACGCCTTGGATCTAGGCCTTGATAAACCGATTTTTGAAACTGACTGTCTTCCCTTACTTTCCTCTATTGATGCCAAATCCCCTGATTTATATGATTGGCAGAGTAGGAGTTGTTAGATGTGATTAGTTTTGATGATGTCTTATATAGATGTCATTCTTAAGAGCAAAAAGCTTGCATACTACATTTATCTTCTACTTTGACTAATTCTCCTATTTAATGTAGATATGAAGTTTAAACAACGAAGAATGATCAAGAGAGGAGATTTAAGAAAGGACAATATCAATATTGAAGTCTCTATGATCAAATGGAAATTGAAATGGCTCAATTCAGAGTTAAAATAAGCAAGCTCAAGTTTCCGAATGAAGAGGAATTGCTACAGGCAGTCATACTCGAGTACACAAATGTTATTCTCGAGTATGGTACATTAACAGCTCCTATTCACACAAAAATTCCGATCGTTCTCGAGTATGAAATAGTCATTCTCGAGAATGGTCGTGTTTTAGCTACTCTGTTCAGCTCTGTTTCACGTTTCACTTAGGAGAGGTTTGGTAATTCAGTGATATCTCCTAAACTAGAGATCAGATTGAGGTGAAACTAGTGGCATATGAAACTAGACTCCCAATGCGTCATTTTGATACAAAATTCAAGCCAAAAATAGTTCAGATCAAGGAGCTATGAATTGTTGAAGTTGGAACTGAAATTCACGCCACACAGTAGACCAAGCTTTGGTATTTTGGTTGTATCTCACAATCTACAAATCCAATTGAGCTGAAACTGGTGCCATTTGAAACTAGACTCAAATACCTTTCCAAAAAATCAAGATCACAAAAACAAAGATCAATTGAAGGAGATATGATGTTTTGAAGTTGACGGTCAATTCAAGATATTACAAAAAATGCTGGTCAAGAACAACCTCCATTCATCTGATGATAACGGACAAAATACAATGAGTTTGGAGCAGATTATTCTTGAATTGAAAAGAAGAATTGAAGAGCTTTCTGAGCATGAGTGGTTTGACAAATTTGCTATAGCATATGCAACTTCTGATATGACTCTCGAGAATGGCATGTCAGATTCAAGCAACTTCTAATATGGTAATGATTCTCGAGAATGAACTCATGATTCTCGAGTATGAGCCTGTGATTCTCGAGAATGGGACTTCAACTCTCGAGTATAGGTTTTCAGATCATTTATCAGAAATAACCTCGACTTGTGATTCTCGAGAATGTGCCTATGATTCTCGAGATTGATTACTTGATCATCTTTCACAAACAACCTTTGATTCTCAAGAATGGACTTGAGATTCTCGAGAATGTGCTTATGATTCTCGAGAATGGGTCCTTAATTCTCGAGTATGTGCGAAGTTGCTCCTCTCAATATCCATCTCCCATAGAACAATTCTCGAGAATGGGTAAGTGATTCTCAAGAATGGTTAAGTAATTCTCGAGAATGGGTAAGTTAATTCTCGAGAATGCGCGGTAAGAGTTCGCTAAATATATTATTCTCAAGTATTCCTTTTTGATTCTATAACATGACTCTCGAGTATGTGTGCAATTGCCCTCAAGTATTATCAAAGAGATGCATATGTAAAGTCCTCCTAATAAGCAATTCTCGAGAATATGTTCTTACCATTATTTATCATTTTCTAATATCGCTAATCATTTCTTCTAAATCAACTGGGTCATTATCTATACTGTGTTAATCATACCCAAAATCATTTATCTCATATTTAATCACGTCTTTGAATGAGTTTCAAGCTTATTAAACCTGTTTGAATTGAGATTAGCCAAAATGCAATCCGACGTGGCAGAAACATTTAATGCAACTCAGAAACAGAGCCAACAAACAGAACAAAACCTCATGGCGGGCGAACTATGATTAAAGTTGGATTAGAGCTCAATGGGCAAAAAGCAACAAAAGCTTCAACGACTAATTCCAACTAATCTCCAACAGTCGAATGCTTGCAACGGTCAAAACACAAACACCTATAAATTGCGAAGTCTTCAAACCGGAAGGAGTGATGACGATTGATGAATAAATCGACGAAGCCAATGAAATGATATTACTACTTTACCGTCGATAGTTCAATAACTCATACACTCTATTTCTCAATGTCTATATAGTTTACACTAGAGAGTGAAATGATTTGTATTGTACTTTAGTGTTTATTCATCTTCTCTTTTAGAGAGAACATTTCTGATTATTAAATCATTGTAAGAATCTCAAGTCGTGGAACTTGGAGATTGGGTTATCAGTTTACAACTTGTAAGTGGAGTGTATCCTAGTGAGAGGATAACTTCGAGTACATAGTATGTAACTGATTGAAAGGAGTATCTCGGTGAGAGACTTGGCTTCACAAGTACCCGGGTGAACTTGTGCGTTTGTATAGGCTTTTCTTGTGCCCGGTTAAACAAGAGGATAGTGGATCGAAAATCTCAAGTGAAGCGTGGAGACTGGACGTAGGTCAAGGATTGGGTCGAACCAGTATAAATCATAGTTTGCATATTCTCTTCCCTTAACTCTTATATTTCCAGTATATGCTTATTTGAATATCTAACTGTTGATTTAGAAGACGTGAAAAGATTTCCAAAGTTTTTATCAGATACCCAATTCACCCCCCCTCTTGGGTTCAGCCGGGTCTAATAGGAGTATTATTCATGATATTATTTGCCTGTTTTTTGACAAGGTTGGGTTCTTATTGTCCTTTATCCCAAGATGGGGTAATAGAGTTGTTGATTTATTAGCAGCTAATGCTTATAAGGGGTGTGCTCGGTTGAGTGAGTTTTTCAACCAACACCTTCTTCCCTTCTAACCTTGGATACTCAGGAAAATGAATATTGGAGTGGCTGAAGCTTTTACCTCTAATTCTATATTTGAGGCGGCTTAATCTATGTTGTAATAGAACTTTTTCCAGTTGGGAGTTATCGCCCTTCTGTTATGTTTTATGTTATTTCTGCATTATGATATTGCGCTCTTGGTTTTTCTGGTTAAGTTGTAATTGTTGACATTATGGTAATACAAGTAGTCTTTCTCGAGCCAAAAAAAAATCTAGGTGGCAAAGGAAGCCTCGGATATGGTGTTAGCAGATGATACTTTTAGTACGGTAGTTGCTGCTGTTGGTGAAGGCAGATGTATCCCCAATAACGTGAAGGCTTTTATCAGGTGGGTCAATCTCCACTTCCATCCACAGGTTTCTGGTCTCCACTTCCACCCACAGGTTTCTGGTTTCTCCTCCGCCGTGAAAGTGGCCAATACACCCTACTACCTCCTTATCCTCCTCTTATTCTCCTTTCTTTCCCTGTCTACCGCCGAGATCAAGTCCCTCTCCATAAATTCCGACACTCGGCCCGTGATTCTATTTAAAAAATTCGGCTTCACCCGCACAGGTCATGTTTCCATCGCTGTCTCCTCCGTATCCGTCGCCACCCTCTCCTCCACGGCTCTACCAGAGCCTTCTCACCTTGGCTTCTTCCTTCTCAACGAAGAAAGCCTCGTCCAAGTCCTCATCGAGCTCCAACAGAACCCCTCATTCTGCGTCCTCGATTCCCACTACATCTCTCGTCTCTTCAACTTCAGTGACCTTTCTCCCCCTCCTCTTGCATCCTTCAATTGGTCTTACCCCGTTACTACTCCCAATGAATACAGCCTTTTCTTTGCCAATTGCGTCCCTGAAACCGCTGTCTCCATGGTCGTTCGCACTGAGGTCTATAATCTTGACTCCGACGGCTCTAAGGACTATCTCTCTGCCGGTCAAACCCAGCTCCCCACCCTCTACTTTTTATTCTCCCTCGCCTACCTTGCTTTCTTGGGATTCTGGGCCTACGTTTGTTACACAAACAAGCAATCCGTTCATCGCATCCACCTACTGATGTCCGGCTTGGTTCTCGTAAAAGCCTTAAATCTCATTTTTGCTACTGAGAATAAGCATTTCGTCAAGGTCACTGGAACACCTCATGGGTGGGATGTGTTGTTTTATATATTCCAGTTCGTCCTAGTGGAATTGCTCTTCACGGTTATCATATTGATCGGGACAGGGTGGTCATTTCCAAAACCCTTCTTGCAAGAGAGAGGGAAAAAAGTGTTGATAATTGTGATCCCGCTTCAGGTGTTGGCTAATGTGGCTTCTGTTGTGATCGGTGAGACTGGGCCCTTCATCAAGGATTGGGTTACATGGAATCAAGTCTTCTTACTAGTAGATATTATCTGCTGCTGTGCCATCATTTTCCCCATTGTATGGTCAATAAGATATCTGCGGGAAACGTCCAAGACCGATGGCAAGGCTGCAAGGACTTTAGCTAAGTTGACACTTTTCTGGCAGTTTTTCATTGTTGTCATAGGGTATTTATTTTTCACACGGGTAGTAGTGTTTGCGCTTAGAACTATGGCTGCGTACAAGTTCCAGTGGGTTAGTCAAGCTGCCGAGGAGATTGCGAGTCTTGCGTTTTACATGGTGATGTTCTACATGTTTGGACCGGTGGAGAAGAATGAATACTTTCTCCTTGACGAGGAGGAAGAAAAGGCTGCTGAGATGGCTCTTAAAGATGAAGAAGTCGAGCTTTGAGCTGTGTGGTGAAGGAATGTTGCTGGCGCTCCTTGAAGACCTGGCTCTAACAAATACAGTTTCTATCAGGTTGTTTAATGTCGTGGATTCACTGTTATATGTGGTGCAGGTCCGCTGCTAGTTCAATGCTGTTTATCCATTTTTCCTTTTCTCTTTCTCTTGTTTTACCTCTTACCCTCGACTATGAGATAAATTCCGATATTGGAATACTGCCTTTATGTTTAGCTAATGGAAATATTATGTCACAATGTATTGTATTCTGCCTATGAAACACACCGAACACTCATTTTGAGCTCTCTGTCATTCAAGAAACTGTAAGCTTACAAATGACTGTGTAATACTGCTTCTTATGATTAGTCTGGATTTTCAGTATTAATACTTCTACTCAAGTGTTTCTGGTGCCGTTTCGCCAACATTCTATGATTGATTGTATCATTAGCGCACGCATCGTACATTGCTTCCTCGACTTCCTTACACAAACTGCGCAAGGTGCCCATATTATTTATCATTAATATTTTCCTTTACGTTCTGTTTTACATCATGCCCATATTTATGTAATGTTGTAATGTTTCTTTGTGCGTTGGTCCTCTCAGTTTCCCCCGTATATTTATCTGTCACAGATTACATTTCTCTTGTCAGAATCTTCCTGCTTATTAAATTTCATACCTTTCACTGATAGCATGCCATGCCAACACTGAAGATTTCAACCCTAAGAACCATTTCATTGTATTTCTGTTTTATTTATTTCACATGGTGGCTCCCAGCAATTAAGCGCAGAGGTAACATTTGAGATTAACGTCCTCCGTGCTTAGTTCCTGGTCTTTATCAAGACAGAGTTTCACTATAACTATACTGGCCTATCTACTATGCTGCCAAGCTACGTACCTTTTCGGTGTCTCACATCTCAGTCTATATCCGTGTCATTATTCTGAAAGATATGCTGGTAATACTGATTATTTTGGAACTCAAGTTGTAATTGTTGTGTGCTTGGGGACATAGATCTCAGTAAGAGGGATGGTTTCTGAATTATTCCTTCTTGAAACCTCAATTTGAATTCATAAGCGCGGTTTGTTTGCAGAGCTATGTTCAGCAAGGCTATTTTTGTGTTATGCATGCTGACTCAGAAACATGGATCAAAATCAACTCCACAGAAAAACCAATATTCTCATAACAATGCTGATAATTAGCATACCTTCTCGGTAAAGTGAGGGAAACAATCCATTTGGTAAAGTTTTTCGCAAAACTAACAATTCAGCTAAGGAAAATCACAAAATCAAACAGCCAAAAGATCAAGCAAATAGTTCATAAAGGAATTATCTAGTCATGAAATCAATATCCACATTACGTGGTTGATAGTGATCACAGAAAGTCAGGTTGGTTTAATACCTGTTTCAGATTGAGCAAAAAGTTCCTGCTTAGATACGCTTGGACAATGGCACGGCCACTTAGAAAAAGCAGTTGATATCCATTTTCAAGCAGTATCTAACATTAGACATTAATTATCCTGATATACAGTTCAATGCAACATTAAATTTCATAATTATATCATGAATGCTAGCCGCATATAACATGAAACTTGTTAGCATTCACATTCAAACATGAGCAGATGCTTAACCAATGAATAAAAAAAGGGATAAGTATCATTTTAGCCCCGAAAGTTTTGGATGAGAAGCATTGGGTAGATGAAAGTTTTTTTTGGAGTAAAATTGCCCCGGAAGTTAATAAAACGTAGCAATTTTGCCTCTCCGTTAATTTTGACCGTTAAGTTTAATTGATCTGCACACGTGGCATGTCACCTTATCAATCAAAATAAAGTCAAGTATCATTTTTTCCTCGGAAGTTTTTGGTGAAGAGCAGTGGGTATCCGAAAAAAAAATTACGAGCAATTTTGCCCTAGAAATTTACAAAATATAGTAATTTTGTCCTTTTGTCCCCTAATACTAAATTTAACTATTAAATCAATCAAAGAATATACATGTCATGCCACCTCATCATCCACAGCACTTAGCCCAATATGAATTCTTGTTGAAGGAATCATCAGTATTGAGGGCATCACTTAGCTCAATATGGCGAACATAAAGAAATAAAAACAGAAATATATCAATCTTGTCTTATTGAAGAAATCATCAGTATTGAGGGAATTAAAGGAATAAACAAACTTAATAAGATTGGATTGAACAACGCAGGAAATCTCGTCTTCTTTGAGTTGCTGAAAGACGCAAAGCCATGAATTGAGGGTGCAGAGGAAGAAGTCTACCTTAAAAAAGTTGAACTTGGAGTCAGAGAGAGAGAGATTTTTGAGACGTTGAGCTCAAGGCGGCTGAAATTTGTGAAGCCAAACTAGTCAAAGGATCGAAGGTCTGTCTTAAAAGGAAGAGCAAGATCACTTATGATCTAAGCAAATGAAACGCAAAACGAGAAATAAATAGTCCCAAAAATTGGTTCAATAAGACAAATCAATAATGATAGTATTTCCCTTTTATATAGATTGATCTAGGCTATCCTCCCTTAAAATCGCTGGAATTGCTACGTTTTATAAACTTCTAGGGCAAAATTACTCTTAAAAAAACTTCTGGATACCTACTGCTCCTCATCTAAAACTTCAAGAGCAAAAATGATACTTAACTCTATTTTGACTGATGAGGTGGCAAGCATTGATGCCACGTGTGCAGATCGGTTAAACTTAATGGTCAAAATTAACGGAGGGACAAAATTGTTACGTTTTATTAACTTCCAGAGCAATTTTGCTCCAAAAAAAAACTTTCGTCTACCTAGTGCTCCCCAGCCAAAACTTCCAAGGCAAAAATGATACTTATTCCTTTAAAAAAAGCTAAAGTATACTTTTGATCCCGTAAGTTTAGACAGTTTAGACGATGTTCTATTTTGGTTCTTTAACTTTTAAAAGTATATCTTTAATCCTTTTAAATTAACACTGTTAACTTCACTAATGGAAAATTATGAGTTAGCAACATGTCCCAATTTTAATTCTTTAATATAATTAATTTATATTTTAATATTAAAATCAATCCCTTGAAAGTCATGTCATCATTTTAAATTGTTTAGTTGGCATTTTAAATTTGTTGATTAAGCATTTTTTGTTAATGAAATTAATTGCGTTAATTTAAAAGAACTAAACACATAGTTAAAGGACTAAAATAAGACATGGTTCATGAGAGTATGTGTGTGTATTGGCGTAAATCTATAATTATAAAAGAGAAGAGCGTTTGTTACATCACTACAAAAACAACTTGCACACGCTTTAAAATCAATCATATAGATTTGACTCGTATTCTGGCAACTTAACTGAACCTTCAAAAGAAGATTGCTCATCATGTAAATCATAATATCATATTCTGCTCTTTGAATTCGTGGCACATCAAAACAATCATCTTACCTAGAATCAAGATTCTGAGAGAAAATCTATGAGTATTATCAACAATTCCATTTGACTCCATTCTCTTGTCATCATCCACCTCCTTTAGAAAATAAGCCTCCCCTGAATTATCAAGATACAAGTGGTAGTTTGCTTCAACATTCTTAACTTTTGGGAGACCAAGAAACAAACTTTGAAGTTAAAGCCTCACTTTCAATCTCGTCAATTCCAACAATGCACATAAATTATTCTCCAACCAACTTGATTCTGATTTTCTTGATTTTTTGTTTTCTTTCCTGTGAATATGGTTCTTGATCAGAAAAGATGAAGGGAGAAAAACAGATTTAACCAAGGGAATGACCATTCAGGTAGTAAATTAACATCAGTGTACACTCCAATTACCCAAAAAGAAAATTTTGAACGAAAATATAGAAAGAAACTTGAAACTTTGCAGTAAAAATAAATATTGTGCTCAAGCTTTGACTGTGAAGGAAGTCAAGAAAGCCAACTTTATTGAATAATTAACGGAAATTAATATTCAGAAATAAATATTGATCTCTAGTGGACCTGTGTTGGAAGCGTTATCGTTAGTTTTACGAGAGCAACTTGCCTTCTTTTCCCTTTATATTTGATGAAAACGATAAAATCAATTTTCTCATAGCATTGAAATAAATTTGTTCGGTCATTAGATTTATTGTGTGGCCTGTGCAATCACCTTCTTGGCCAACATGTTAGTGACTCTGAATTGATGAAAACACAACAGTGGACAACCACAGATATAAAGAGAAAAGGAGACAAGTTGCTCTGCAGTTTTATAACCGGTCTGCATTAGTGGTAGATTTTCTAATGTGATTTATAATTTATGAGATAAATATGTAAGAGAAGTTTTGTATGACTTATGTGAACATGTTTTTCAACATTAATTTTAACCGGCATGAATTGAGCACTTATTGTCTGATCGGCTTTGTGATTGTTTGTCATGGTTACAGAAAGACGTGCCCAATTAATGGTTTAATTTCCTTGCTACCCTTTGAAGAAAGGGTTAAGATACAAAAATAAACATTTGCTTTTCTCTGAAGAGCGTCCAGTAGCAAGTGTTTTTTTAGGTGTAAAAGTGCACACGTGGTTATAAATTAGGTGCAAAAATATCATTTGACCGTTAAGTTTGACTTTTTTTGCTTGACTAGACGATGACGTGGCATTTCAAAGTTAAAATACACGTGGTTTGTCAAGAAGGAGCCCAACACCATTTTTTTAATTTAATAATTTTACTTCAATTAAAATTATTTTAGGATCTTGAAAAAATATTTAAGGTATAAACAATACTAAAAACTAAAAAATATATTTGGTACTAACCTGGTACTAAAAAGTACTTTCGGGATCTTGATCGGTACAAAAAAAATACTTCATAATCTTGAAAAATTATTTTAGGATCTTGAAAAAATATTTCAAGCTATTGATGCAGTACTAAAAGGATACCGAGTGATCGAAAAATACTTCATGATCTTGAAAAATTATATTAAGATCATGAAAAAAATATTTCGCAGATCTTGACTAGTTTAAAAATATACTTCAAAGATATTTTTTTAAGATTCTAAAATAATTTTTCAAGATCATGAAATATTTTTCTCGTATTAGGAAGTATTCTCAAAGTATCTTTGTAGTAAAATAAGACCTTAACATATTTTTTCAGATCTTAAAATAATTTTTCAAGATCATGAAGTAATTTTTCAAGATGCAATTCAAGATCCCGAATATCTTTTTAGTACCCGGTAGTAATTAAAATTAAATTAAAAAAAAAATTGGTGTTCGACGCTCTTTTTGACAAACCGCATGTGTATTTTTGCACTTTTGAAATGCCACGTCATCGTCCAGTCAACAAAAAAAGTCAAACTTAACGGTCAAATGGTATTTTTGCACCTAATTTCTAACTACATAGATACTTTTGCACCTAAAAAACACACTTCATCTGGGCGCTCCTCGAAGAAAAACACATATGTATTTTTGCACCTTAATCCTTTGAAGAAATCTCCAAATTTAAATGTTATTCCAGTTTGTCCTTAATATAAAATCCAATTAATATTTTCTTTAAATAGATTAAAGAAGTTATATAAGTTATTTAATCATTTAATTATGTTTTATTATATATCAGTTTATAAGTCTCAAATCATTTTAGAGAAAAATGATGAGTATAAATACATTAAAGTAATATAATTAACTTTCCTAATCTCTAAAAAAATCAACTAGATTTTATATTGGGTTAAGGTGTAGATTTGCCAACCAACTTTTACCTGAGAAGCGTCTGGCACAAATAACAATTTCTATTTGCACTTTTTCTTCACTATTAAAAGTGCAAAGCAGCATTAATAACTAAAATAAATTGTGTTGGTAGAGTTAATAACAAAATTTAATTAATTAACTTTCCTCATCTATATACTAAAACAAAAACCTTAAACAACAGAATAAACATATTAAAAGTAGCATCTCTTTTTTTTTTTGGATAAAATGGGCAAGCCGAAGCTTGAAAGTGAGAAAATGAGCTAGATAATAAGACTCTAGCCCCGATACAAGGGAAGAATGAAACTATGAATGGCGGTGATTGTTGATCCTTCAAAACCATATCTAGGCAACCTCTCGGGATAGTTGGAATCATGGCCATATCGGCACCAATGGCAACACCGTGGCCTTGCTTGGCCATATAATCAAGACAAGAGATGTTTTCTCTTGGAGTATGATGAAGCTCCACGTCCCAGTCTCGGAACAAAAGGTCTCGAGTCTCCCCAATAATGTCTTTCAAAGGATGATCGCAGGCAATCTCTCATAAGGATATTGACGGCATCAAGAGAGTCGGAGTAAATGACGATGCTCGTAATCCCATCCGAAGACCAATCCGCAACCCTATCATGATAGCATAAATTTCAGCTTCAATGACGTAGAAAGTAGGCCAAGGGGTTTATAGAAGCCCATCAACCATTCCCCTTTAGAATTTCTTAGTACTCCCCACATGCGGCTTTATGTTGTTGAAGCACCGATCCGTCCACATCGATGCGAACCGTATTCTCGGGAGGGGTGTCCAAGATTCCTCGTCTATCTTGTCCGGTTGGAAAATCTTGTGGTTTAGCTTTTGATTCGCTCCATTCTCCATGAGTAGATAGCCGCACCGGTGTAACATTTCCCTTGTTTCGTGATCGTTCCCGAAAGAGAAATTTACATCTCGGTAGTCCAAAGAATCCAAAGCATCCCAGTGCTAAAGGTTCTCGCCATGAGAAGTTCATAAATCTCCCTTTGCACGGGTTATGCTTGGTATTCCGCTTGAGCCAAACCCGCAAGCCGCGCAGAAAAACCGAGAAAAATAGTTAGGTTTTAAAATAAGTTTCCATAAACTTTTGGCACGCTCACAATCTCGAATTATGTGGATCACACTTTCCTCACTATTGCATTGAAAAGGGCAACCATTGTCGTTGGTGAGGCCCCTCCTTGCCCGAAGAGAGTTGGTGACAAGTCTCTCATGACCAACTTGCCACATGAAGTATTTAATTTTTTCAGGAACTTGCCATTTCCACACTTGGGCCCAGAAGTTATTAGTGCTTGCTTCAACGTTGTCAGAGAGAAAATGGTAGGCTGATTTTACAGAGAAACCCCCATCCTTAGCTGCTCTCCAGGTAAAACAATCCGGGGAGTTGTTGGAGGGAGGATTCGATTGTAAAATGAAATTAGTAATATCCTGAGGTAAAACTCCAAACCATCTGTGATAGTCCCACCGTCCATTAGACAGTAGGTGGTCCCTAACCGTCTCCTCTACGTTGATAGAGGAAGGATACTGAATAAAGGAGATGATGGGTTGATCAAGAGGGAGCCAACGGTCGTCCGTAACTTGGTACCCGCCCGTTATTGACCTTTTTACCCACACCACCGAGAAAAATATCCCAAACTTCGACAATCGCTTTCCAAGCAGAGGAAGAGTTTTTCTTTCTCGGAGATATTAGGCGATACGAGTTGCCACAATTATATTTGGACCACAAACATTGAACCCGAGAGGGCATCTTTTTTTGTTAAAAGACTCAAAGAAAGTTTCATAATAAAAGCTTTATTTCGACGGCGAAGATTTTTGAAACCTGCACCCCTCTTGTTTCTTTGCTTGTGTAATTTTATCCCAAGCAATAAGATGCATTTTTCTCACGTCATCTTCCCGAGACCAAAGGAAATTTTCGGAAATTCGCTCTATTTCTCTAATAGTACAAATTGGGAGGAGAGAAGATTGTATATAGTGGCTAGGCAGAGAAAATAATACAGACTTGATAAGAACATAACGTCCTGCCATAGTCAAAAATTTGCTTTTCCACGAGGACAACTTTTTCCTGGCTCTTAGCACAATAGGGTTATAGGTAGCATGGGAAGCTCTTTTATGGATGATTGGAACACCCAAATATTTACCTAGGTCAGCAGCAATCCCAATCCCAAGGAGTTGACTTAGCTCGAGAGCCCTATTGAAGTTGATTTTTTTGGAGCAGAACATTCGTGATTTGTCAAGGTTGATTCTGTGCCCCGAGACTTCGCAGAAGCTTTGTATGACTCTTCGGACTTCAATCATTTGATCACTAGAGGCTTCTGTGAAGAGAATGAGGTCATCGGCAAAGAAAAGGTGGGAGATGTGTGGGCTACCTCGCTTGAAAAGAAAGGGTTTCCACCTTCGCCCTTCACATTCGGCTTTGATTAGATGGCCCAGGCGCTCCATGCAAAGAACAAATATATATGGGCTCAGGGGATCACCCTGTCTGACTCCTCTAGAAGGATTAAAGCTCGGGGTTTCATCCCCATTCCAAAGGATAGACATAGATGTAGTAGAGATACAGGCCATGATGAGATCAATGAGGTTGTTCTCCAAATTAATACATTCTAGGGTATTTCTGATAAACCCCCAATCTAACCTGTCGAAAGCTTTCTCCATGTCAATTTTGATTGCCACAAAACCTTTCTTCCTTCCGCTCATCCTCATGGAATGGATAATTTCTTGAGCAATAAGGATATTATCACGCCTAGATCTATTAGCAATAAAACTACATCGCTCTTGACTAATAAGATGGGGCATGATACCCTTTAACCTATTAGCAAGGAGCTTAGTAATGATTTTGAAGCTCACATTGCAAAGGGAGATAGGACGAAATTCCTTCAACGTATTTGGATTATCAACCTTGGGAATAAGAACAACTTTGGAATGATTTATGCTAGACAGCTTAGAGGGATTGTTAAAACAATCTTCAATGAAGTCACATATTTTATCACCTATAACAGTCCACTGAGAATGGAAAAAGTGAGCTTGAAGGCCATCGGGACCGGGAGCTTTAAAAGCTCCAATAGCAAAGGCTGCATTTTTTATCTCGACTTTGCAAACATTTTTAGACAGAAAGTGAAGCATATTCTCGTCAATGGAAGGAAAGTTAGAACACCATCCCTCAGGATCTCTCACTGATGCATCCCTTGTATATAAATTTTGGAAGAAATCATGGGTTATCAATTTCAAAGTGTCGTGATCATCAATCCATACCCCTTCATCGTTTTTTATAGCTCCAATTCTCGCTTCTTCCGTTTAACCATGGTTGAGGCATGAAAAAACCTTGTATTTCGTCACCACCCCGAAGCCATTTACTGGATTTTTGGAACCGAGACAATTTCTTCCTGAGTTGCCACCTTATGGTATTCTTCCCAAAGCTTTCTTTCTAAGCGAAATAAACCAGTTTGGAGATTCATTTTCCTGCTTTTGTCAATGCCCTCTAAGCGCCTCAACAACTTTTTTTTCTTGCTGGTGAAGTTTCCCACATGATTCTCATTCCATTCCACAGCTGATTCTCTAAAGTTGTGAAGACCATCAAGCCAATTATTATCCCCCTGTGCTTCAGCGGGTGATATCTTTGAAATCGTTCTCAAGGGACCAAGCAATCGATAAGAGAAGGATTTCGAAAACGATAGCAACGGGGAGAGAGGTTGGAGTTGACAACCACAATCCTATGATCGATTTAAATTTTAGCTCATGACGGACGGTGGAGTTTGGTAAAGGGAAAGCCAAGAGAAGTTGGTGAAGACCCAATCCAATCTTTCCTTCAGCCCTCTTTTTCCCAAGTAAACTTCTCCCTTGAAACCTAGCTTCGATAAGTCCCGTATCATCAATACAATCTCTCGAACCGTTGCATAGAGGTCCATGAAGGGACCGCCCTCCCAATTTGTCCGATGGGGATAGATATGCATTAAAATCGCCAAGGACTAGCCAAGGAAGGGTAGAGCTATTGGCTAACCGACGGAGAGAGTCCCATAATATATGCCTCGCCAATAGAGTTAGTTTCACCATAAACCAAAGTGATAAGGCACGAAAAGTTACTTACCCGATTGTAAACTTGACGGTGGAGCATTTGGGTGGTAGATGAAATATATGTAATATCAAAATTTTCCTTGTCCCACAATAGCCGATACCCCCGTAAGAAAACCCACTAGATTCCACACGAATCCAATTGCTAAAACCAAGCTTACGACAAACAATATCGCCTCTAGTGCCACTAATACGAGGCTCCGAAATGCGTAGAGAATATCAATGTTATATTTTCCGACAATATCTTTAACATCAATAGGGAATGTCCGTTTACCGCTCCCCTACAATTCCATGAGGCTATGATCATTAAATAGATATACTTAAAATGCAAGGAAGCAAAGACTTACCTGGCCTGCCCGACGTCCAGCTCACGTCCAAGCTCAAACTGGGTTTCTGCAACCAAGGATACTTGCCCCTCCATAAAATCTGCATCATCTGCAATATGATCAATCGACTCGGCAGAGATAAGGATGACGGCACAACTGCTGAGTCTTCAATTCCTTTATCAACATCATCATTCTTCCCATTTTTGGTTGAAGAATCTGCGATGTCAGGGTTGCATGACACTATTTCCTTTTCTGCATTGGTCTTCTTTTTTTCCCCTGCATGCTCCTTCGTTTCCCTGGTTTTCAAAATTTCAAGTGCCTTGGTGGATCCAATGACAACATTGTGTGCCCTTGCCGCTTTCTTCTTATTTCGCATGGAGAGGATAAACCGTTGGGCCTTAGGTTGTAATCGTGAGTAGAATGACTCGATTGTCCCACGAGAACATTGGATGGCTTACCCTCTTTTTCTTTCACTTTCATCACCTTCTCTTTCTTTTCTCCCTTCGCGGCAGCTCTAGTTGAGGCTCCTCAATTACCAAAGAACATTTTCCATCTCGTGTCGAGATTCAACTTTTCCTTTTCAATGTGGTCGACCACATCTTCCTTATTACCGCTCTCCTTAGATGACTCTATTCTCTCTTTAGACACAAAACCTCCTTCCTTGGTGGAAGGTAGGGGTTCACCCTCTTTCCTTCTCCATGTAGTCGTAGCTACTTCAGTCTTTTTAAGTCGATCCACACCTTTCAAATAGATGGGATCTTTCACCTCTTGCAACACATCAAACCTTGAACCTGAAACAGATGTCTTCTCCTTCCCAGCTGACTTATTATTCTCGGGCATTTTCCCCAACTTCCTCTCTGGCTCAAGCTTGTGGATTCTTTTCCTGGAGTATCTCTTTGCTATCATCCATGAGCCAAATTCTTCATCAGAGTTAATTCCTGGTACGCTTACAAGAGGCTTAAGGTTAGCAAGGCAGTTGCTTGAGTTTTTTGAAGTGTGGCTTATGTTCATTTGTGGAAGAAGTTTCTCTGGCAAATCCTCCCGTGATCCGAGAAAGCGGGCACTTCTCTTGAGAATGTCCATACTTACCACATTTAAAACAGATCGAGTCGAGCCCTCGTATTCCATAGTGTAAATAGTAGATCTAATAACAAACCTAGATTTCAGAGCTTGCTTCAAGTCTACTTCAACACTAACCCTGGCAAACTTCCCTCTTTCCACCATCATGCTTTGATTATTGCATTGTGCTAATGTATTAACATCTACCTTGATAGCCTTACCAATCATGTTACCTATTTCAAGTAAACACTCTTCAGAATAGACATGCATCGGAAGAGTAGGAATACGAACCCAAACGCTACTTTTTGAATCTCGTTCTTTGTAGGGGTTGAAATTTGGACTCCATCTTTGCACTGCTAGGTAATGCCCTTGTATCACCCAAGGACCATCAAACAATAATCTCAATCGCAGATCTCTGTTTCCTGTTTTAAACACAAAGTAATTGTTTGGTAGATCAATGAGCTCAAAGCTTTTTGATCTAAGGATCCAAGCAATCTTGTCTTTCATCATTTCTAAGTTTGCCGACTTTCCTAGCAGAGTAAGAATTAAGGCATCCTTCCAAGGGCGACAAAGACCCATCAACCTTTCATCTGGCATGCTTAGCTTTGGTAAGGAAGCAAGAAGAGTTTTACGTTCCTCGGTAAGAGGTGGAGAAATCTCCTTCTCCTCATAAAGCCAATCTTTCATTTGGTCCTCTAATTCCTGAGAAAACACCTCCTCCTCCTTCTCCAAAAGTTTGCTTCTATAGGAAATTTGGTTTCTTTGGTGGGCAGGATGTGGAGTCTGCAGGGTTACTATTTCCTTTAGCCTTCTCGGTTGCACTAACATTACCAAGTCCCCTTCTTTCGATTGGACCCTTGCTTCTCCATTGTCACAACTAGGCCAAAACTTAGAGGATAGCAACAAGAGCAAAACTAATAATGCATGAATCGAGCATAACTTCAAAAAATTGGCAGCAAAACGCCCAACCCGGAGGATATCGAACACAAAAATTAACAGAGATGCAAGACCAAAAACACAGATCAAAAAAACAACACAGACAGCACAAAGCCATTTCCGGGGCCCATGGCAAAGCTGGATCAGAGATATGCTTGAACAGAAGAAAGTGACAAAGCTTTTAAAGAAGCATAAAACCAGACCCAGCACCTCGACGAGCTAAGGCGAGTCGATCGTAAAGAAAGCGTAAAAACAAAGCAAAAATAGCAAGGGAGACAAAACCTCGAACCTCGACGAGCGAGAAATGCAGTCGAGCTTCGCAGCGAACGGCTGAATTCTCGTCAAACAACCTCAAAACCTCAACGAGCAAAGGCCGACCAGACCGGTGCGAAAGGCGAGGCGAGTAGATCGACAAAGACGGCGTAAAAAACGGGGAGCATGCGAGCTATGCCGGAGTCGAACACCGGAGCTGAAAACCGACTGGACCCGAAGGAAACACGCCGAAAGGGAGATCCTTCTCTCGCCGAAGGTGCGGAGATGGCGGAGGGAGGTTGACCTGGACCCAGAAGGAATCACACCAAAAGGGAGCACTCCTACTCTCGCCGAAGGTGTAGAGAAGGCGGAGGGAGGTTCTCTCGCGGCGAGGGTCGCCGCAAGGGGCAACGGTCCGCAGCCGCCGAGAGCAACGGTCGGGGGCAGAGAAAAGATTAGGGCATTAAAAGTAGCATCTCTGTGTGTGTGTATTAATGCATCAATCCTAAGGTGTTTCCATGTGTATGCCCCCTATTTCTCCAAATGACACCAATTCACTACTATGAAAATTGGCTTTTTGACCAGGTGAAAATCGTTTTTTACTCCAGATTTGGATTCAGTCTCGATATAATCGGTCTAAAAAGTTTATTACTTTTAACACCGATTTTTCAACCGTCTTTAAAATTGCTTTTTAAACTAGTTATTTAAAATAAAATGTCTAAAAGGTAAGATTTTTAAAACCGGTTGTGTAAAATAACCGGTCTTAAAAGTAAGGTGTATACATCTTAGAAGTGTCTAAATTGTAATAAAAAATTTTAATATATATTAATAATTAAAAAAAAAAAAAAAAAAAAAAAAAAACAAAAAAAACTTCCCACAGCTAGCTTCATCCCCTTCCTCCTTAACCTCAACTTTTTTAGGCAAGATTTAAGATCTATGAACGTCGAGCAGTAGCACAAAACACCGCTGGAGATAACTTCAATCTTGAGATCAATCATAAACCATCATTGGCATGATTTTAGACCTTGCTGGCCGGTTTACTAAGGCGGTGAGACTCGCCCAGGATTCCAGGAATGGAAGCTCAAGCGCTAGTGTTCCCCAAGGCCATCGGCGAGCTCCATGGGCATAGCTCGACTCCTCCTCCTTACACTTGTGAACTCTTCAGCGTCGTCGACTACCACTACAGCATCGGCGTTAGCGTCGTTGCCGACTCAACTAGAACAAGATCGCTCTGACAACATCAGCAATGGTCACACCGCTTTCTGGAACTTCCTGGAATTTGGACATTGATCGCCCAAAATCCATGGGTCCACCGAGACCACCAAGGCCACTAGGTCCTCCTTATGCTCGGCGAAAGAGCAAGAACAACCTAACAATTGCAAGGAATGGGAACAATAAATTTCCAATGAAATTAAACAACCCATTACCCGAATGACCTTCAGAGACGGAAATATCAACACCATTCATTGCTAGAATATCGATAAGGTTCGGGTCATTGGGTACGACAACGGTGGCTTGGCGGCCATTGACGGTGGTGAGTTGAAGGGAAGAATTACGCTTCTGGCTAAAACTGATTTGTAACAATCGTGAAGTGAAGTAACAGATATTTTATTTTAGGAAAATACACTTCTCATGTTCTTGTTGTAGGAGAAGTGTATCCTTATGTCATAGATGCAAAAAGATGTGGGTCTCAACATTCCGTGCTTGAGTTTTTTTTTTATATATATATAAAAGATGTGGGTCTCACCATTTCATGTGTGTAGGAATCTTTTTCCCCTCATGCAATATGAGAAGTGTAAACCCCTTTGTTATTGAATAAAAGATTAGACCCATTTAAGTGAGGGCACCAAGGGCAACCAAACCCTAACCCTAAAGGAAGGGCCCATTATCCCACAATCACATAGTGGGAGGACTGGGGCAAGAAACTTGTCGATGATGGGAACGTGCTAAACGGATCCTCTATGCCTCAACATAAATAAGAGGGGAATTCTCCAGGTGAACGGTACACAAATACTCTCTGAACTCTCCCTCTTTACGATTGATCTATTATTTAACACACACGCCACTCCCTTGGCGAAAGCCTTCATGTGTGTGCTCGTGATCACTTATTCTCATAGGTATCCCATCCATGGATACCTGGAGGTAAACTATTTGATCCTACATCAACATACTACCACCTGGTTAGACATATCGTGTTTTATGATTTAACACCCTTTATTTTATTTTTATTTTTAACTTTTTAGACCTAGGTTGTTACAAACAACCGATCTTAAAAGTAATATATATTTTATTTTTATACTTTTTAGATGGGTTGTTTGTAACAACCGATCTTAAAAGCAATAGACATTTTATTTTATTTTCTTAAAACTTTTTAGACTGGTTATTTGTAATAACTGCTCTTAAAAATAATACATTTAAAAAAAAAACTTTTTAGACTGGTTGTTTGGGAAACTGATCTAAATAATATCTTTTTGACCTCATATTAAAGAACCGGTCTAAAAAGTTCTTTATCAGTCATATTTTTTAGATTTGATCCTCTATATCGAATATGTGGAGGTTTAAAAACCCTTTTTATTAGCGGTGATTGATAATATTGCCCTCTTTTGACATTTGTATACATGACCAAGTATGCTAGACTTTTCTTAAATTATTTAGGGGTGTTTATGGGCAGGGCTGGGTAGGGCGAGACCCTTACCTGATGTCCTGCCCGAAAGATCATCGGTAGAAAAACGGCCCGTCATGGCGATGCCCGTCCCGCCCGATAGAAGCCCTAACATTTTTAGAACGATAATTGGGCGGCGGCCCTTCCATGCCCAAGTGGTGATACCCTCCCAATCTGCCACACCCTATGTAAAAAAAAAAAAAAACAGTTTAAGTAACTGAAAAATTAAATAACATCCATAATTCTACATTTTTGAATATTTCAATATAAGTCTACAAATTAAGTCTTAAAATTAAAAAAGACAACCATATGTCTTAACAAAGCATCAAAAAATAGTCTATAATCTATTAAATACAAGGCATCAAAAAATAGAAATTTAAGCCTTGTAGATATCTAAAACTCCTAGAGGTTGTATTAAGGCTCCAAAATGTCAAAAGGATTAAGCATATGGAATCACCTCCAAGAAAGCAAAAAAGAAATCATATTATTACATCATTTACATGTATGTGAAAGTAACAATTAATTGTAGGCTCTTAGCCTTAGTTTAAACTTTAAATGTTACAACTTACAAATTGCCTACTTCATCCACCACTAGCCAACCGGCAACCGTGACCATTACATTCCCCCTTCTCCATGTGCAGCATCTAGGAAGAAAATAAAACAACAATTATATTACAAAATAAGAAGTATAATATATGTTCAGGTGTGTATATATCAAATGATCAACCACGAAGAATTTGTGTTCAAGAATATATGCGTTCAGGTGTGTGTATTTTTTTTTTTTTTACAAATAGGTTATATAATTTATAATAAATATATAATACTATTTTATAAAAAAATAAAAATATATATACTATATACTATTGGGCAGGGCTAAATGGGCAGGGCGGCATACCTTGCCCTAGAGCTGGCAATCAGGGCCGGCCCAGCCCTCCAGGGCTCGGAGTAAGAAAAACACCTGTTTTTCCGAGAGCACCAGGGCCGGCAAATTACTATTCCAAAATTTAACAATTTTTCCTCCACTTTTTTTCTTAAAAAATATAGTTAGTAAATTACAACACGAATCATCCAATAAATAAGACAATCACTAATTCATAATCAAAAGCAAACTATGTTCACAAATAACTCACATAAAACATAAAAAACATATCACTAAGCAACATTAAGACGATGACTATTATTGTCGCCATCTTCGTCACTATCATCGATTTTAACGACATTTGATTGTTCTTCACTTTGAGTAGTAGCTCCGGCTCATGAGTAAGAATATCATGAAATTATTCTCCCGCATCATGAACACATCCATAATCTTTATTGCAACAAATAATAAATCAAATCATAAAATTAGAGTATAGTTATTATGTATTTGTAGTTAAATGGATAAATAACTCTATAACAAATACAAAATATATATAAATTAATACATTTAAAAAGGAAAAAAAAAAACGAAAAAGCTACATTGAAAATGGCATAGGGTTGGCCCGAGGCCCTCCAAGCGCCTAATTTCAAATATCTCGTCCATTTTTCAAGCCCGGTCTTAAAGAGCCAGGGTTTAAATGGTCGCCCGTTTTGCTCTTACCTTGCCTAATGCCTAGCCCCGCCCATAAAAACGCCATTTCGGTTAGCCCATTTTTCTTTAGGCGACTTTTCCTTAGGCTAGGCAGGGCGATTTTTTAGTGGGCGCGGGCGGGCATACAGGGCCGTGAGCATAATGAACAACCCTAAAATTATTGAGTAAAATATTCTAACCTCCCTTACATATTATCTTAATTACATTAATCTCCTCTCTATTTTAAAAACATTCAATTAAATCCAGGCTATTAACATCGTTAAGAATATTCTAAGAATATATATTTTTACTAAAAAATTTATAAATGTAATTTTTATTTACTAATTTGCCCTTCATAATACTAAGTATCAATTTTTGGCTAAAATTGTTATATACAGTATAATTTAAGAGTTTTTTTTTTACTAATTGATGTTTTAGCGGACAAACACATATATTCTCCCCCGCTCATACTTCTAAGCTACTCTTTACCTATATTTTTAACGAATTTTGGTTTTAGTTATTATACTTAAACTCAAACTAAATTCTCATGAAATTATCAATATAAAAACCAACAATTTAAAATTACATAAACGAAAACTAAAATACAATCAAATTGCATGATGCGGCAAAACCAATTGAATCTTCCAAGTCAATTTTAATGCTTGTCTTTTGTTGGACTACCTATTAACACCTCATCAACATAATCCCGTCCTAAATATCGGATACTTTTTTATTTTTCTGTTATATGTATAAAATCATTTACATGATATACGGAAATATTTATTAGCCATTATTAAGTACTTCCACGCTCAATTAATGTGACAGTAAGTAAAGGAAAATAGAGGCTACCCGTTATAAAAAAATAAATAAATTGGGGAAAAGTTTTTATTAAAATTTTTATTGGTGAGAATTATGTCCTTCTCATTTTTAGGGATTTTTGTCCTATTTTCCTTTGTCTCCCATCAAAAATAGAGTCAGCCTATCATCTTACTATTTTTCCAGTAAAATGGAAGAAGGATGTGTGTGTTTATGTATATGAAAAATAATTCTTTATTTATTTATCTATATTTAAATTTAAAAAATTATATTTATTCAAAATATATAAATTAAAAAAAAAAAAAAAGTTAAAAGGGGCTGAATTAATGAGCAAAAGGGAAAATCATGAGATTAGGAAAATAAAGAGGAAAGGAGCAACTTGAAAGGTAATTTTGGAGAATAGTCATTGTTGTAGTGAGAAGGTGTGAAGAACTCTCTTTCTTTCTTTTTGCACTAAATAAGGACACCTCTCAAAGCAAGGATTCAAATTTTAATTTATCACGTTGTGATGGACCAACCCTTCCCCCGTTAAGCCTAACCCCTCTTTAATTATGTGAAGAATTGTCTCATGATAAGCACCGTTTGAGCACGTCTCCTTTTGTTAAGAGTCCAGGACTCCAAATCCAGCTCAACGAGGCACGTACAGAAGCCGAAAAAGGGAAAGAGTTCGTTCGGCCTTGTCTTTCATTTCCACATGATTAACCTTTGGAAAGGTTATCCATTAAACAACTTATTACACTATGATTTTGCTTCGTCTTAATAAAAAAGCTATATACAAAAGTTCACTTTGATTCTTAATATAAGACTTCAATCCATCTTGTCTCCCAAAATAGAAATTGCTCATGTTAAGGGGTTACAAATAGATATTTTTGGAAAGGTAACGCCTATCTATTATAAATAATTAACTTAACTAATTTTGTTAATATTTTTAAATTAGTTATCTAACTTTTATAGCAACAAGTGAAGGAAGTAGTACAACCTTAATTCCTTTCGACATTGCAAGTCTTGAGAAAGAAGATTTGTGGTTAATACTGGAAGAAAAAGCAGTAGAGGTAAAGGACAAGGAGCCACCAAACTGGACTTGAATGGATGAATTGCTTCACAACTGGACTTTACTTATCCCGCAGGAAACAAACAAATATTATTCATGTAATAACAACTTTTTCTTCAAATAGTTACCTCTCCGATCCTGGATGCATTCCTGGAATATTCCGATAGAGCAGTAGTCAAAGTCAATGAACCTACCATTCAAATGTTCTCACAGTCAATATAAACCAATCTTTTAACTCCATTATCTCTACTTGTCAAGCTCTTCTCTCTCTCAAATTATAATTTCCTTTGAGTTCTTATCCAAGAAAAGCATGGACGCGGCAGTGGTGGGGGCAGTGCTATCTCCTACAATCCAGACCATACTAGACTGGATCACCTCAAGTGAGTTTCGAGAGTTTGTTAAGGATAGAGAGCTGAATGTTCAACTCTTGGATGAGCTGAAGGTAACTCTCATTATGCTTGATGCTATTCTCATCGATGCCGAAGAGAAGCAGATCACTAGTCCTGCAGTCAAGAAATGGCTTGAAGAGTTGAAAGATGCTGTTTATGACGCAGAAGATTTATTGGATGAGATAAACACCGACTCTCTCAGATACCAGGTGGAGCAAGATTCTCAAGAAATTTCTGATAAGGTGATCTCCCTCCTTTCTTATTCCATTGGTGGATTTTACTGGAACTTGAACAACAAGCTTAAAGAAATATACCAAAGGCTTAAATGCTTTGCAGAACAAAAAGACATCCTTCATTTGCAAAGTGTTAGTCGGAGGGCACATAGAAAAACTACAACTTCATTAATAAATGAATCTATTGTAGTTGGTAGAGAGGATGATAAGGAGAAACTGTTGAGTATGCTTTTGTGTGATGAAAATGCAGAGGATAATGATATAGGAGTGGTCACCATTTGGGGTATGGGTGGGGTGGGTAAAACAACTCTTGCTCAACTTCTTTACAATGATGAAAAGGTACAGAAACATTTTGATTTGAAGGCTTGGGCATGTGTTTCAAAAGATTTCAATGCTTTTGAGGTGACCAAGAATATTCTAGAGTCTGTCACTTCAAAAGCCTATAATAGCCAAAATCTAGACTTCATTCAAGTTGAACTAAGGAATAGCTTGAGGGATAAAAATTTTTTGATTGTAATGGATGATCTATGGAATGAAAAATATAGTGATTGGGATGATCTAGTTGCTCCTTTTCGCTATGGAAAAAGGGGAAGCAAAATCATTGTAACAACTCGCCAACAAAGAGTTCTTGAAATCACACATACATTTCCAAGACATAAGTTATCAACTCTCACAAATGAAGACTGTTGGCGTTTGATTGCCAAGCATGCACTCAAAAATGAATATCTTGACAAGCACCCTATGCTAGAAGCAATTGGAAGGAAAATTGCAAGAAAATGTCGTGGCCTGCCCATTGCTGCTAGATCAATTGGAGCCCTTTTGCGTTCAAAAGTGGATGAAAACGAATGGCATAAAATTCTATATAGTAACATGTGGGACCTAACAAGTGATGATGTTCTTCCTGCTTTGTATTTGAGTTATGTTTATCTTCCACCACATCTAAAGAAATGTTTTTCTTATTGCTCCATTTTTCCCAAAGATCACTTATTGGATAAAAAGCAATTGGTCTTTTTATGGATGGCTGAAGGTTTTGTACAACAATACTCACAATTGGAGATAGAATCAGGTAAATGCTTTAATGAATTAATATCAAGATCATTCATTCAACAACATGAAGGTGATCCAGAAAAGTTTATCATGCATGATCTCATCATCGATTTAGCCAAATTTGTATCAGGTAACAGTTGTCTTTGGTTAGAAGGCGATGAAATGCCAAAAACTACTACTCGCCATTTATCGTATCCAAAACAAGGATATGATGGCTCTGAAATGTTCAAGAGCTTTTATCACATAAATTCTTTGAGGACTTTTCTACCACAACAAATTTGGGCATTTATAGAGTCAAGTGTCTTGTGCAAAAAGGTCTCACATGATTTGTTGCCAAAACTGACATATTTAAGAGTATTGTCCTTGTCTATGTATTCCAATATCACAGAGTTGCCTAATTCAATTGGCAATTTGCGACATTTGAGATATCTTGATCTTTCCCACACTAAAATCACAAGGTTGCCTGATGCGACATTTACACTTTACAATTTGCAAACTTTGCTTTTATCATATTGCAAGTCCTTTGGTGAATTGCCTAAAAGCATAGAAAAGCTTATCAATCTACGTCATTTGGACATCACTGGCACTGCTTTGAAGGTGATGCCAACACAGATTGCCAAACTACAAAATCTTCATAGTTTGAGTACTTTCGTGGTGGGTAAACAATCAGATGAATTGAGAATCAAGGACTTAAGAAAGCTACCTCATCTAGAAGGCAAGCTTTCCATTTTGAAGTTACAAAATGTTGTTGATTCCAAAGATGCTTTTGAGGCAAACTTGAATGCAAGAGAGAAAATTGAGGAGTTAGTGCTGGAATGGGATAGTGAGCCCCAAGATTCACCAATTGTGAAAAATGTACTCAACATGTTGCAACCTTCAACAAAGTTGCAGAGATTGACCCTCAATCATTATGGTGGCACTAGCTTTCCAAATTGGGTGGGAGATTCTTCATATACAAATATCACCTTTTTATGCATGAGTAGTTGCAAAGATTGCTCATCACTTGCACCATTTGGACAATTGCCTTCTCTTAAAAATCTTTCAATTCAAGGAATGGCTTCTATAAGAATAGTTGGGTGTGAGTTCTATTGCAATCAAACAAGGCCCTCTTCATTTCATTTGTTTCCGTCATTGGAAGTTCTAAGATTTGAAGATATGATAGCTTGGGAGCAATGGATACCATTTGAAGGTGAGGGCAACAAATTTCCCTTTCCTAGTCTTAAACATCTGTATTTGTATAATTGTCCTAAGTTGAGGGGAGACATGCCCAACAATCTTCCATCACTGAGAAAGGTCAATGTACTAAACTGCAATCAGTTGGAGGCTAAATCATTAACATTGAAATGGATTACTTGTACTCAAAAATTGAACATAAACCAAGGGAAAGAGGACTTCTTGAGAGCTATTGAAAATCATTCTCTAGACTCGTTGAAACGTCTAAGAATTACTGATTGTTCTTCCTTGCAGTCTTTGCCTAGAATGATATCAGTTTGTCACTGCCTTCAAAAACTATATCTCAAAAGTATCCCATCTTTAGAGTCGTCCTTCCCAATTCTTGGTTTGCCCACTTCATTGCAACGACTTAAAATTGAAGAGTGCACTAAATTAGAATTCCTGCCTCAGGAATCTTGGCAAAACTACACTAGCCTTGAATTTTTGCTAATTAAAAACAGTTGCGATTCTTTGACATTCTTTCCAATAGGTGGTTTTCCTAAGCTTAAAATTCTTGTGGTTGAAGGTTGTCCTAACTTGGAAACCCTTACACAAGTTGGGGTGTCTTCTCCTACCTTAGAATCTCTTGTTCTCTCTGATTGTAAACAACTCAGATCAATGTCACAAGTACATATTGAATCCCTCACTACCCTTGAATACTTTTCTCTATCTCAACTTCCAAATTTGGAATCGTTGCCTCATTGTGGATTGCCCTCTAACTTGCGGTCATTTCTTATTGTTGACTGTGAGCGACTGTCTTCCATCCCTATAAAAGAATGGGGTTTTGAACGGTTGGCATCTCTCTCAGGACTTCAGGTTAAAGGTGATGGAAGTGAAAAGATTCTCTGTAACTTACTGAAGTATCAATTATTGCCCACTTCTCTTGTGCGTATCGACATCTATGATTTCTCTCATCTTAAATTGTTAGATGGAAAAGGACTTTGCCATCTTACTTGTTTAGAAGAGCTCTACATCTCTGACTGTCCAGAGCTTGAATCCTTGCCAGAAGATGAGCTACCATCCTCTCTTTTGGAGCTCAATATCTCTAGCTGCCCTAAATTGCACAAAAGATATGATTATCAAAGAGGACAACACTTGTCAAAGATTGTTCATATTCCTACCCTTCAAATACATGGTATATATTTTGATCCTTGGGAAGAATCACAAGGTGAGTGCTAAAATTCAGAGGTACCTAAAAATGTTGGTATGAGCTTATTATAAAGATTAAAAAGATTCATAAACATTCTATCATTGTTTGACTCAATATGTATGTGCATTAAGTGTTACATGAAGCCATGTATACTTGTCCCATAATGTGATGATGTATACCATGTATATTGTTTTATATAATCATTATATTAGACGTGAGATAAAGTTTGACTTCATACTTTTTTCTTTTCATGGACATTTTTTTTTAATAAGCAACTTGTTTGAAATTTCATGAACAGAGCATTCTCAGATTTCAAGGGAAGAAGGTGAGGGAAGCAGTAAAACTTCTGAGCTTCCGAATAAAAGAGATCTATTGGAAGCAAAAAGCAAGTAAGGACCTAATGCAATTGTTCAGGCCAACCAATAGTTTGTTTTATTGGTGATTTATGTGTAGTTTTATTAAAATATCAAAATGTATTTAAATCATCATCTTATACTTTGCTTTGATAATGCCAGGTTAAAAACAATGAAAGGAAATCAGGATGATTTGCTACTATTTTTGTAGAGATTAAGGACAAGTAAGAAACTATCAATTTTCTTCATAGTGTTGTAACTTTGAATTGATGGTTTATTTATATATTTTAGATGACCTCTTTGAAAAAGTATTACCGCTATGCTTTCATCTCTAATATTGATATTTGGAGACATTATTAAAAGACTCACCAACTCATTGGAAAAAAAAAAAAAAACTTTCATTCGTTGCTACTAAAAGTAGCTTTTTCAATGACAAGATTTTTCATTTTGACATCGTTTCCACTAAAAAAATGCCTAATGAAATTTTCTTATAAAAATATTATCTAAAAGCATTAAAATGGATCTAATTTTTTGTTTTGTTGGATTAGGTGGTAAACAGCTTCACCCTCTAGTTCATTGTTCATTTCAAGTACTTCAACACTCTTTCCACAACATGTCAGTGTGTCATACTTAGATTGCTTGTGTATTTACTTAATCTTCCCACAACATATGCTATCTCTGGTCTTGTACATGTCATAGTATACATCAAGCATCCAATCACCTTTGAATAATCGTGTTATCTCACAGGACAACCGTTATTTGGTTCTAAATTCTTACTAGAATCAAATGGAGGTAGAAATAGAACAACAATCATAACAATCAAATTTCTTTAACATTTTTTCAATGTAATAAGACTGGGAAAGCCCAAGACAATTGTTATCTCTAATAATCGTGATTCCTAGTATGACATCTGCCTTTCCTATATCTTTCATATCAAAGTTATCGACAACAATTTCTTTTTTTATTTACTTCATCAAGATTAGTACCAAAAATTACGATGTCATCTACATAGAAACAAATAATAACACCTTTTCCATTATGAAACTTACAATGAACAAATTTGTGAGATTCATTGATTATATACCCATTTGCTAGAACTACTTCATTAAACTTTTTATACCAATTCTTAGGGGCTTGCTTAAATTCATAAAGAGGTTTAATTAATTTACACACTTTGTATTCTTGACCAGAAACCACAAACACTTCTGGTTGTGTCATATACGCCTTTTTTTTTCCAAATCTCTATTAAGGAAAGTTGTTTTAACATCCATTTTATGGATAAAAAGATTGTACATAGAAGCAAGTACTATGAGCACTCTAATAGTGGAAATCCTTGAAACTGGTGCATGTGTATCAAAATAATCAATTCCTTCTTTTTGTGTAAAGCCCTTAGCAACCAACCTACCTTTAAATTTATCTATAGATCCATATACCTTTAATTTCCTTTTGAAAATCCATTTACAACCAATGGGTTTAGAACCAGGAGGGAGGTCTACTAGTTTCCAAGTTTTCTTTCCTAATATTGAATCAATTTCATCTTGTATAGCCTCTTTCCAAAAGGCTACATCTTGAGACTTCATAGCCTCTTCAAATATTTTAGAGTCATTTTCTAATTTCTTTTTTAAAAAAGGTGAATAATTTTCAATCTCTTCTCTAGTTTCCTCAACAAGAAACATGAAGAAATCAGAACCATAGGTTTTTGCCTTCCTGACCCTTTTACTTCTTCTAAGTTCTATGTCTTCTAGAGTATTATCACTAAAAAATTCTTATCTAGATTTGACTCCCTATTGGAATGAGAAGTGATTGGACTTCAAGATTAGATTAAACCTTTCTTCTTAATAGATTGCATCCCTTGACTCAATAACTTTATTGATAGGTTTGAATTATTTGGTTCAATTACCAAAAACCTATATGCCTTACTATTTTTAGCATATCCCAAAAGATGCACTCAATTCCTCTTTCACCCAATTTTTTTCTTTTGGGTTCTAAAACTTTAAGTATTGCCATGCATCCCCAAACTCTAAAGTAACTAAAATTGTGTTTTCTTTTCTTCCATAGTTCATATGGAATTATCTTATTCCTTTTCTTATGAACTCTATTTAATTTAATATATGACATGCAATTAGCAATGCTTCTTCCCAATATTCACTAGTCAGACTAGAGTAAGATAACATAGCATTTACCATTTCTACCAAAACTCTATTTTTCCTTTCTGCTATACCATTTTTTTGTGGGGAAGAAGGGGCACTTACTTGATTTATTATACCAACATATTCAAAAAAAAATAAAAAATTGATCATAATATATTTCCCCTCTATCTATCCTTAAGCACTTATTAAAGATTTCACATTGAAGTTTTACTTCAATTTTAAAGATCTTAAATATGTCTAAGACTTCATCCTTTAAATGCATTAAAAAAAAACACATAACAAAATCTAGTGCAATCATCAATGAATTTCAAAAAATATTTTTTACCACCTAAAGTAGGCAAACCATATAAATCACAAACATCATAATGAACTAATTCTGATAATTTAGAACTTCTTTCTACTTTAGGGAAATGATACCTTATTATTTTAGTTAACATGCATATAGTGCAAGACTTATGGCTATTAGTCATCTTTGGAATCAATTTTAGATTCGTCATATCATTTAATTTACCAAAATTAATATGACCCAAATGATAATGCCATAAATCACAAGAATCAACAATATAAGAAGAATTGTAAATATTATTATTATCATCAACAACATTACACTTGAACATGTTTTGACAAAAATAACCCTAGACTACAAAAATTTCACCCTTAGTGAGAACAAACTTGTCTCTCTCAAATACAGACTTAAACCCAAACTTATTAAGTAAGGGTACCAAAATTAATTTCTTTCTAACTTTGGTACATAACTGACATCTCATAAAGTAAGAGTTTTCTCTGAAGTGAATTCAATTTCCACAATCTATTTTCCCTTCACTTGAACAATTGAAGAATTTCCCATGTAAAGCATGTCGCCTTCTTCTTCCTTTTGTGTCTTGATAAAGTTCTTGTTTTTGCACATATGGTGAGTTGCACCAAAGTCACCCACCATGACTCATCATTGTCAACTAAGTGGGTCTCAGAAATTACTGCCACAAGATTGTAACTTTTTGTGGAAGAACTATTATATTTCTTCTTTTTCAAGAGACAACACTCATTCTTATAATGACCACCCTTTCTATAAAAGTAGCAATTACCTTTCTTCCTTTTATTCTTTTGACCTTCTTGAGCTTGGGATTTATCTTTCTCACTCCCTCTTTTCTTAGAGGTCTTGTGAGACTGTTCTTCTTGCACCATATGCCACCATATGGACTTTCTCATAAGCATTGGTATCTTTAGCATCATCATGCTTTCTTAATTCTTCTTCCAAACATAGACAGTTCCCCAATTGCTCAAAAAAAGTATCTTCCTTTTTGTGTTAAGACTCTTTTTGAAGTTTTTCCATGAAGGGAGAAAGTTTTTTTTTTTTTATAATTGAAGGGACAATAAAAGATTCATCCATATCTATTTTATGTTGTTTAATATTACTCACAATATATTATATGTCATGCTATTGCTCCATGATAGGTCTTCCATCAATCATTTTATAGTTATTAAAATGAGAAACAAGAAAATTCTGACTTGTGGCATCCTCTTCCATGTATTTTGTTTCTATTTTACCCTAGAGTTCTTAAATGTGTCTTGATACACATTTAAGAAAGCATCACCAAGCCTATTGAAGATATGCCTTGTGTAGATGAAGTAATCATTTTTCCATTTTTGTCTTTCTCTGATTTGAGCCATAGTGTCTTCTTCTCCTTCTTGAGTTTGGGAGTGGTAAGAACATAAGCAACATTCAGCATTATCAAGAGAAACTTAATCTTCTTTTGCCATCTTAGGAAGTTATCACCATCAAATCTTTCTAACTTGACAAAGTTTGTAATCAACTCCCTCAAAGACACCATTTGGATTCATGAAATTAAGCCTAAATATTGTTGGAGAGGCTGAATCTCTTAGGATTAGAAGAATTAGAGATGAAGAAAAAAGTAATGCACAATGTTTTCAAGGCATGGGAAACACTATCCTTCAGGCTTAATCTACCCCTACTTATACCTATCTTATAGGGTACAAGTTAGATTGACAGGAAGATTTCTTGCAAGATACAACGAAAACCCTTGAGAGTATGAATTGCACTCCCAATACTCAAGCAAGACAACAATGGCTTCTACAAATCAATAATTTGACTTTATTTTTATGTGTACTCAAGGATAAAGGCAATTAGTTTGATCTCTTGCTATATGATTTTTGATTCATTAGAATAATTGATGGTGCTAGGTATTTATAGGCCATAAAGCAGTACCTCCTTAAAGTGGTAACTCTTGAAGCAACACATTTTCAATTAAAAGTCATAACAATTTGTTAAATTTGTTAGTTCTCTATGTGTTTTGATGATGTCTAACAATTGTAATATCTATTGGGTCAAATTGTAAAGTTTAAGCTCAAACAATTTGTATTAGAACTCTTTGGAAAATGATCTTGATATTTAGTAACTCAAGTTGTTTTTACGCAACTCAAGTTATAAGATTTAGAAAATCAAAATTTTACAAAGTCAATAACTCGAGTTGACACTTAACAACTCAAGTTATGAGTTGTACTTCAATTCCCAAAAGCTTCATCGCGATATCACATTTTGTGTATCCGATATAACTCGAGTAACAAGTAAAAACTAGAGTTATAAAAATTGCCAAAACTTTCTGTCTGAATTTAACATTAGGAAAACTCAAGTTATTCTTATAACTCAAGTTATATTATTTATTTTGAAAGTTTTCGAATGATTAATTCCAAGAGAACTCAAGTTATAGAGTATAACTCGAGTTATGAAACTCCGGTTATTCTTCATAACTCAAGTTATTTTATTCACAAATATTTCGGAAAATAAGAACACTAAGGGAACTCGAGTTATAGGAAGTAACTTAAGTTTTGAAACTCAAGTTATCATTCACAACTCAAGTTCTGTCCGTGGTTCAAGTATTTTCAAAACATGAAATAACTCGAGTTATGGAATGCAACTCGAGTTGTCTGTATCAGAATTTGAATTCAACGACTTCGTAATCTGAAACTCTTTGATTAAAGCTTGGGTACTTGATATTATTGATTATCATTATTTCTAACCAAGTTTAATTAGTTTGCTAGTGTGTTTCAGACATGATTAACAAGCTTTAAATTTCAAATTTGCATAAAGTAAATTATTGTCAGAAGCATTAAATGCTAAACCAGAAACCAAGACATGAAAGAGGAAATCGACTTCTGAGCAAGCGAAAAGCAATCCAACTATTTCCAAGACAATATTCTGACTGAGTCTCAACGGACAAATTGAATAAAGAATGTCAACGGGAATAACGGTCGAATGTCGGAAGCATACGAAGAAACTGGGCAAAGGTTTTTCAACGGATATATTGATTACTCACAACGGCTCATTAAGTTTTTTCAACGATCATCAATGCTACCAAACTATAAATAGGAGAAGCATTCAAGTCTCCAACCACCGAAACTCTGCGCATTCAATTAGTCATTAAGAGCATTTACAGTTTCTAAACACAGAGATAATATCTTCGGATATATTAAGCTTCAGTGATTATTATTCTGCTCTTTTAGAGAGTTTTCATTGATTATCCTTTCTTGTAAGAATCTCAAAGTATTGAGACTTTGAGATTGGGACATTTGATTACAACTTGTAAGGGGGAGCAAGTTCTGCAGAGAAAGAATTGCTTCGAGAGTTACTGAGTGTGTAATCATTTGAAGTTAGTGAAATCTCGGAGAGTCAGGGGGACCTGGACGTTGATCAAGGATTTGGACCGAACCAAGTATAAATTCATTGTGTTCAATCTCCTTTACCCTTACTCTGTTTATCTCTGTTTCGCATTCGGCTTACAGAGCATTTACGCGAGAAAATTTTATATCCCCAATTCACCCCCCCTTCTTGGTGATATTCCGTCTTTCAAAATTCATGAATCTCGTATATTGATTCATGAACAGACATATAAAAAGTTATACCTTTATATTATGTAAAGTTTTCTCACAACATAACAAAATTTTCACCAAGTGATAACTGCCACATCTCTGGCTATAACCTTTCACATGTGTCTCTTGAAATTGAAAAGACAAAATCTTGGTGACTTTTAATGTTATAACAACATGACTTTATAAAAAATGTATCTCTTCATTTTAAAATATTCCAACAATGTGTTCACCTGTCAAACAAGTTTTGCAAGTTAGGTATTTTGCTCTACTTTGTTGCTGCTTTCTGCTTCAAATTTAGACCTGAAAGATTTTTTTTTTCAGTGTTTATTTATTCCTTCATTAGATTTGTTATCTTCCTCGTTGTCCTTTTCCTTGCTTAACATGTTTTGTGTATTTGCTAGCTTGGAAGACTGGAACGTGAAGCCTCCGTCAGTATACCTTTGGAGCTGACTTGACTCGACGACCCAGCCAAGTAAGGGAGCAAGATGCAATGCATGTGAGAGGATATCATGTAAACAACTACCTCATGGAGGAGAAACATGATTGTTATCAGAATTACTCTGGATTGCATGCATCTGATGATGTGTGCACCATATTGAACGGTATTCCAGAAGATAATAGCAATGCTATGCCTCAGTACTCTATGCTCACAGTGGTTTTTTTGGCTGTTAAAAACAATATCTAACTTGGTACTGTAATTAAATGGTGATTTCATCTTCAGTATAGATGTTAGATAAACTACTGTTTTCTATAGTAGTATAAGTTTGACCTTGTGTGTCCAGGAAAAAAAAAAGACTGACCCTTCATTTTTGAGAAACTTTATCTTACTGATCATGCAGATAAAAACTATATATATAGATGATATATTGCTCACTTGATTATTTTAATCATTAAGATGCTTCACATATGATGTAGTTATGTTTTTTTATTTAATCCTCCAATTATGAAATGTGTAATGCTGACCATTCATTTTATTTTCATCTAATATTTGATGTCAAATTTAATTTAATTATTTAAATAGTGGGTGATGAATTACTTATAATTCATCAATATACAATGGAATTTGTATGCAGTCCCTACAATGAACATGTAAGTGCATATCTGGGGTCATTTCCCTAAAATTAATATGATTCTTATATAATCCTTTGGATTATTTGTACAAATAAATAAATGAATTTGCGTGTGCGTGCTGTGATATTTGCAATTAATTTAAAACAAAAACTTGAAAATATGATGGCATAGAAAGTAAGATTACAAGATTGATTAAAGAATTAAATTACACAATAAAGTAAGACATCTACATTTGCTTGTGCACCAAGTTATGAACTTAGCATGTAGTGTTTTATTTTTTTTTTTTGGGGGGGGGGGGGGGGGGGGGGGGTCAGAGTATTCATTATTGTAAAATACAAGTTCCATTACAACTCCTGATGTATTTGGGCTTCAAAGATTGCTCGCATTAGATGTTTTGTTTGCTTAGACCTCTCTAGAAAATTGAGTTACCCACACTCATTGGAATCAAGTAGAAAGGGGCTTATTCTTTGATTAAATGCACGTCTTTGGTTCAAGGCATGTGGATGGATATATGGGCTTGGGAGCTCTCCCTCCATGATGATGGACCCGATTTGGGGTGAAGCCAAATTAGTCGAAACCAATGGTTCCAGATACTAGATGCACTACAAAAAAAACGCCAGAATTATCGACGGAAAAACGTCCGTAAAAAATTACTGACAGAATTTCGTCGGTAATGTCTTTTGCAATAATTTACGGACTTTTTCCGTTGAAAATCTAATTACCGACGAAATTTCGTCGATAATCCAACTTTTTTTTTGTAGTGATGGTTTACCCAAAAAAAAATTGAGTTGAAACTAAATTTTAAATTGATACTTCTCACTAGACATCTAATCAAAGAAAAATAATCTAAATATGATTTGAAATATTTTGTTTTTAATTAACATCAAAATCTTAAATTAAAGGGTTAAGGAGGAGCAATTTTGTATTCCTTTAAGTGGACCAAAAGTACAAAAAAAAACTTTTAAAAGTATGCAAACAAAAATGGAATAAAACTTTTTTGTCTTGTGATTTTTTGGAATAAAATTATTTTTTTGGAATAAAAGTTCTTTGTGATGACTACACATTTTCAAAAGTTTTTTGGTATTTTTGGTCACTTAAAAGTTATTTGTCTTAAGACTTCTAAAGTAATAGTTCGTTGATCAAATTGCTCCTTAACCCTAAATTAAAAGACTTTTCATGTCACCTGCTTACTTCATTGTTGTTTTTCATAAACATCAAAATCTTTAATTAAAAGACTTCTCATGTCACCTGCTTACTTCATTCTTTCTTTATCGGGCTCTAAATAGACTATACGATACAACTTTTATATATAGAGACACTTTCTAGGTTTTATTTTAGCCGTTACTTTTGAAAAAAATATTTTTATTTATTTCTCATTTTTAACATTTCAACACAACATAAAATATTAAAACATTTTCTAATTGCACTTTTTATTCACTATTAAAAGTGCAAAGCAGCATTAATAACTAAAATAAATTGTTTTGATACAGCTAGTAACAAAATTTAATTCACTTTCTTAATCTATATACTAAAACAAAAACCTTAAACAACAGACTTAAAATGTTAAACGTAGCGTGTGTATCTATATGGCAGTGGCGGATTTAGGAAATTAATGAAGGGGGTGGACATCAATGGTAGAACTAAGATTTTTTGTTAGTGTCTAATACACAACTAGTGGAGGGATTCGGGGTTCGGGGACAAGACCCCTAATTGTTTTTGTAAGAAAAGTTTTAAATACATTAAAAAACAAAAAAAATATAAAAAAGAAAAGAAAAAAATATCAAAAAAACATTCATGAAATCAAGTTAATCTTGATGATGTAATAAGAAAGACATTTATTTTATAAACTTGTAATTTAGAAAAGCAAGGCTAAGTGCGGTTAGAAATGCATTACATAAATTACAATGATAAAGCACTCAATAAGTTCAAGTACATATATTTTAATAACGAAAATATATTACAATAAAAATAATTAAAATGTTATCCTTCTAGGCCTTTTTTTTGGAATTCCATCATAATTACCTTATTATCAATGTTATTAAATACATCATAATTTTAATTCCCTTATTTTATTTTTTTTTGAAATTCCATCATAATTCAAGGGTGGGCACTTGCCTCCCTTCTCTTCAATCTGGATCCGCCTTTGTCATAGAGGCAAGGCGAGTCCACATTAGATGCCTCTTATGTGCTCATACCTCTATTAGAGGGATGAGCATTCTTTTTAAAATATATTGTATTTATTTATATTTAAATTATATACTACTTTTTAAAATATTTTGTACATTCAATATCTCAAATTAATTGGTTTTATAACAAGGAATTGGCAAAAAAAAATAAAAAAATTGAACCATATCAAGAAGATGATATTTGGCGACACAGTTTAAATGTTATTTATTATTAAAAGTACGGACCGGCCACCTTGAGTTTGTAAATTGTAATGTTTGAGCCGGCTCGATTAAAAAAAATTAAGAGTTGGGGGCGACGTCAACCGGCCGGTCCGGCCCACGGCACAAGGTCACACGGCCACGTGAAAATCAGTGAATGGTCGGCTGTTGGTGAAGATTGAAGAATCTGCCGCTTTGTTTTCACAGTAATACTCGGGCATCTGTATATTCGGTGATTCATTACAATTCCATCTACTTCAAAAATGTTGGTAAATTATTGTATCAACTATCAAGCCTCAATTGAATTAATTTTTTAAAAAATTATAGCCCATAGTTTTAAATTTTCATACTACGACAATAACAAAATACTCCTTTTGATATTAAATATAAGATAGAATTGACTTTTTTTGAAGAGATTAAGAAAACTAAATAAATTACTTAATCATATTATATGTTGTATATCCTTAGATTATATATTATTTTATTAGTCAAACTAATTAGTTTAGAAAAAATAAAATCTTAAATAATTTAATTAGCTTCTTTAATCACTCTAAAAAAATCAACTTTATTTTATATTTAGAACTTGAGAAAGTATTATCTAACCAAAAGATCTCGTTGTTCTTTCCCGTTTTTATCTACCCTCATTAATAGTGCATCAATAACCTTTTTTAAATATATCTAAACTACCTTAAATAATTTTATATTATTTTATCTTTAATAGATTTCACATAAAAAATAAAAACAATTTAAGGAATGTGACTTCAAATTTTGTTTTGAATATAACCGGAATTACATCAATTAACTAGAGCAACCACAATACAAAAGTTACATCTCTCTTAAGCAACCTCCACCCAATTAGAGGGAAGTTAATTACTTAAATAAAAATTTCCGTCCAAGGTATGAGAAACTTTCGCTACATACTCATCTAATGTGAGTTTCTCCCTATAATAATGCCTAACTAAGTTATCTTTAATTAATCATACTCCTTCTGGTCTAATTTGATTAGATTAAGAAAATTAGTTAATTTAACATGCATTTTCTAAATACCTTAGTCATTTTCCTTAATTCTCTCATTCCTTTTCTTTCTTGATTATTGTTAAGGGATCATCAATATATAAAAGTAACTTAGAAAAATATGGATAATAAATATGAAAATTATATCTTATATTTATGATCAAGATCAACTCCTCAAACATATTAAAGGACCGAAGGGAGTAATTTCTTTATTTATTAATATATACATAAATGCTTTTGAACACGAATTTCCCAGTGTTGTTGCCAGAGGTGGACCCAGAAAATCATTGAAGGGGCACCATTGGAGGGGGGATTCGGGGGCAGCGCCCCCGAATTTTTTTTTTTAAAGCAAAGTTTTTGGAATTCCATCATAATTGCCTCATTATCAATGCTATTGAATACATCTTTTTCAATATAAGGCACTAAGCACTTAGCCTAAATACCACTTGACTTTGTAAAAAAAGAACCTAAATATCTCTCCATCCTAAAAAATGGCAAATAACAAAAATGAATCAATAAACATTAATGGAGAGAGATGGTAACTGGAATACACAATTCAAAAACGAAGTGAAGAGAGTTGTTTTATGCATCCGGACATCAACTATCACAGTATAAGGAGAATTAGCAATAGAGGATTAGATCATCTATATGGAAGAAGAAAAAAAACTATATACTCCGTATTTCCCATGAGGCAGAACACTTTTGCAAACAAAATGCAATAAGAAAAAACAGAACTCTTGCCTATAATGACAATATTAAACAAATTGCAAATCGGCGTACTCTATCAACATTGTTTCTTTCTAAAAAAGCTACTCTGTAATTTATAATCCACATAATATGAAAGTTGAAACAAATTATCCAGCAGAACAGCCATGGAAGAAGCGATAACAAATCGGCGACTCGTTTTTTTCCCTTCTCAGAGAACAAATTTATAAAAATAGTTCTACGAAACATTAACAGAATGCTAAGCAATACAATCCTTAGTTATTCCAAATAAAGAATATTTGTGGCGGTTTACTTCTCTCTTTTTTCTTAATCGTGACAAATATTGTGTCATTTCGCTTTCTATAGGGGTTATTCTCAGTTAACCACTACAAAATTAACCACCACAACGTTCGCACCATTACGCGCCAAACTGGTGCTAACTTTGTAGCGGCTTTTATTTAGTAACCACTACAAAGTTGTTGCAAACGTCATTGCTACTACTACGAATTTGTTGTGGTTTAGGCATAAACCGCTACAAAATCAACTATTTGTAGCGGTTATTGTCAACCGCTACAGATAAACCACTACAAAAAGGTGGTTTTTTTTTTTGTAGTGATGACTTCCCATTTTTAATAAACTTAAGATATATTTTTATATATTTAGGAAGTCATCAATGTTAAATTAAATAAATTTTCTTGTTATTTTATGAGATATCAATTGGATGCATCATTTTTAGGATTTCAAATTTAAATTGAAGTTTTTAAATTTAGAGAATAAGCAATAATAATAATAATTGGAAGTTTTCTCAAAAAAAAAAAAAAAAAAATCAGTTTATAATCATAATCATTATTTCTTTTTCTTAGTGTGACACCTTTGGCTCACTCTCCTCTCAACTCCTTTTCTCCCTCGCCGATACTGTAATCAAAGACTCACTGTGGAAGTGTCACCAATGTCACTCTCACACAATCCCTTTGAGAAAATCTAATAAAGCAATCGTGGCTATTCCAATACTCTTCTTCCCACGGACTTCGTCAAAGATAAGGCAACTTTCTGTTTCTTTTCCCTCTTCCACTTTTCTTTTTTGTGTTTGATTACATATAGTTCTACTTTTTTTGCTGGTTTCGTATCCTTGGTCGGATCGATTAAACAACCATATGAGAGAAAAGAAGAGAGAAAGTGAAAAACGCAGCTTCGCAAAGCAGTCTCAGTAAATTGGTGTTTGTGCATTCGTTAACTATTGGATCGAACTGAAATTTGGTTTGCTGGTTTGACGCATGTGGTTCATTCTTTTCAAGGATGGGATCATCATTTGGAGACCTGGTGTGAGACAAATCTTGTTCGTGGTGAGGGACATTGTTCTGGTATTTTCAACTTTTTTGTTATGTTATTTTAAGCTTATAGTTTTAATTGTTCGGCTGGATGGTTGCATGTGGTTGGGTCTCTCTTGTACCATGTTTTGATCATAGTAGATCATATTTTCAGGTCCAGACGACGTGTGGTTTTTACTCTTGAATTGAGGTGTTTTCTATGTTAATAATTATGTGTCTCCTGTGCCATTTGTTTTATACTATATATTTGTTTCCTCATAGACTCTTACAAGTGAAAGGAAGGTTTAACATCCCATGTGCCCTTCCTGACAATTTGGTGGGAGACTGAATGAGGATACAAATAATGGTCATGATAAACTTCTTTGGGGTCAAAGCAAAAAAGTTTCAGAGCTAGAGGGGTTGTTCTACCAAAGTTCGTGCTGGACAATATTGGGTCCGCAATCGTGGACGTGTTGAGGCATGGTGGAAAGAAAGTGGGCATCATTAGTTTACCTCAAGTAACGAATAGATTTTTAAAATCATTAAATTTAGAAAATATCGATCATTCACCAAAAATAAAATTCAATGAATAAAGAATATTGTAAAGTTGTGTACTATATATTTTAACAAATATAATAGCAATGCTAATATCAATCATCTTTGTATGTATAGATCAATTTCTTCTAGTTTATTAAGATATTTGTTTTTGTTTATAGCTTGTTGAAATTATTTACATGGAGTTTTTCAAAGGAACGTAACTGGGGAAGTCTTGAGATTTGTTGCTCCTTTTGCAGTTATGATGTGGTAAGTTTATATATATATATATATATATATATATATATATATATATATATATATATATATATATATATATATATATATATATATGTTTTATCTTCATATTGATTTATATCTTTAGCCGAGAATGGTGGTCATTTGTGCTGCTAGCTAATTTTATGTATTGGCTATAATTCATAGCTTAAAACTTTAGTTCTATCTGTATGGCATGTTTTAGAACATGAGACTAAATTATCTGCAAACTTCTTTTGCAACCAGCTTTCTTTCAAAAATGCCACTTCAAAAAGATCAATAATATGATTGTCCTAACTTTGAAATCCTCCTTTTGCAGTCTCAAAACCCTCGCTACACTCTATAATATCCCTTATGGAATTGGGGTTGAAGCGAACTCATCTGTTAGTCTTTATATTATATATATAAACTAATATTATGTATCGCATACTCTTATATAAACAACAGTCATAACCCATGAGTCCAACCCTCGTTTATGCTTAAGCTATTCTCTAATTGATTTGTTATAGTTTCTTGTTCTATCAATGTTTTTTATTAATAGAAACCCATGGGAGCTGTAATTCTATGTGTTGGATGGTAATGCAATATATTAGCATGTATTGCTTTCATTGTTAAGATCTACTCCTATGAGTTTAATTTAATTTAATGTATTAATTGGAATATTGATAATTACGCCTTTTTCAAGGTTAGAAGATGAAAATATATTATCTTGTTTTTCAAGGTTAGAAGATGAAAATATATTATCTTGTTCCATGTCTCATAAATCTGTATTGTGTGGCATGTAAAGTGTAGAAATTGGAGTCCTTTACTATTTCCATTCCTTAAGTTTGCTTGACCCTTGTAAAGCTAAAGTTTCTTGTTTTATTTATGAGTATTCTTAGAAGTATCGGCTTAATTGATTACTACTTAGTTTTATGAATGTTCATTTCTTTTCATTGACAGCAAAGCCGTTACTCTAGCAAATTTTCTTCCCGAAATTTTGCCGAACTTCGATGCAACTATGATTTTCGAAAATAATGACTAAAATAGCCCTCCCATATGATACCCAAATCATACTTGAAATTTAAAAGGCTATTCTAACAAATTCTACCCTTACTTTTTAAAAGAACTGCTAAAGTTCCAACTTTTCGGCGACTCGACCCCTACTATGTTTTTACCTCTTTAGGCATATTTTTCAATGCAATGAGGCCTAAAAACAAGCATAGGAATCTTATCACCTACTTCCTAAATCTAACTAACAATTCTACTAACTACCGAACTAAAGACTTAAAAGCTAACGGCCAAAAGACTTACCCGTTGAAGAATTTCGCAGAGCTTTTCCCCAGAGCTTATCTCTCTACTTTCTCTCTCAAGAAATTCGGTCAAGACAAGAAAGAAATGGTGTGAGGATTTCTCAAGGAGCATGCCTCCTATTTATAGACTTTGGTTAAGGCTTTGTTTGGAATTCCAAATTGTAAAGAACCCATTAATGCAACTTGAACACAAAGTCACAAACTCCACCTCACCCCCTTTGGTCGACATCTTTGGGCTGTTTGGCAGCCAAGGATTGGCCAAGAAGTGATGACTCACCTCACTTTATGGCGGTCCAGTAGTATTTCTCGATCGGTACCGATTCGCGTAATTTCGGAGAAATCTCAAAATTCTAGATTTAGAACTTTGAAGACCTTCTCTTTCTCATCAATAATATCTATTATAACTTGAATTTTGACTTTAGACGGGGTTCCAACTGTCCCATTGAAGTTTCTCGAAAAACGTGTCCGTACGCGTCGGTGTCGGAAATCGGTTCCGAAATCATCAAGCTCTAGATAATAATTCACTGATTCCAAATGTATTTTTATAATTATAAACTCATCCCTAGATGTTGAGTTATAATTTATTTTCTTATTTTCCCAAAATGTGACTAGCAAAGATTTTCCTATTTCGTCTTATTAGGACAATGTGCTACGGGTCTCGGAATTGACTTAGGAAGAGGTCACTTGAAGGTAAAAACTCACTGATCAATATTTTACCTTGACCTTGGAATTTCTATTCCTGGTTCCCTAGATAGGATCTGTTTCCTAAATATAAGATTACTATTCATGCTTTTTAATTATATTATATAATAATCAAAAATTTGCAAAATATCAAGATATCAAATTTTGCTTCTTATTCTCAAATTCTTTGGCCAATTTTCGGCAGCCTTTTTTTTTTGTAAATGTTTTTCAAGAATTAATTAATTACTTAATTCAATTTTTAATTAAAAATTCTACAAAATTCCCTAATTGGTCCATTCTTGTATTTAGGTTTAAAAATACCTAAACTCAACTATTTTTCTCAAAACTTTCCAATTTAATTAGTAAATACATTTTACTAATATTCAACTAATTTCCACTAATTTTAGAGCTTCACATAATTATTACCGAAATTTCCTTTGCTTATGCTTAAGTAATTAGCTATTAATTACTTAATTACTCTTTTAACCATAGTTGGTATTTTTCTTAATTAGAATGCTTCATTACCTTCATATTCTTGTATTAACATTAGCATTTCCATGCCTCTTGCATTGTTTCATAATTACAAGGGTATTTTGGTCATTTTATTACTTTATGAGCATCCTTTCTCATTTTCCCAAGTTTGTAATTTATTTAATTACTGTAATTAGAGATAATATACTCTCTTAATTCAACTGGTCATTTCTTGACTTTTAGGATTTTTCATGAATTTTCTAAGTTAATTACCCTTTGCGGGGGCATTTTGGTCATTTTGGCACTTTGACCCTTAAACTCCCTAATTTCTTGCAGAAATTCTACCTAGAAAATAGACTATAATTACCCAAGAATGGAGATTGCAATTTCACTTATCGTAAATATCCAACTTTTATTTATAATATTCCGAGATAAATATCCAGGGTATTACAATAAGTTACTGGAAATGCAATGTCTTAACATGTGATAACTCATTTTACGATCGTTTTGTTGCCGAACAACTTATTATATATATATCACTTCAGGTGTGAAGTAGATGCAACCTAAAACCATACAAGACCATATTATAAGATAATTTTTTTGGTAGTATATATAACATAATTTAATCATGTTGTTACCCCCGCTTAAATTTGTAGAATTGTATGGAAGATTTAAATCTTCTGTGTTTGTTTTGATAGTGTGACAAATATGTTTGGATTTTTTTTATGAGTCATTATAGTTTTTGCCATGTAATTTGTGACTTTTATGACTTATTTACGGTCCTTATAACTTATTTAAAAGTTATGTGATGATAAAATACAAATAGGGAATTTTTTGGGACCTCCAATCACACAAAAATGCCCTATACATTTTTTTTAAAAAAAAAATGCTAATTTGTTTATCGATCTTAATCTATAACCAGTCTAAAAAAATAGGCTTTTAGACCTGTTTAAAAATAGAACAGGTCTAGAAAGTGGACTTTTTAGATCGGTTGTAACTACACCCGGTCTAAAAAGTTTCAAGTTTTTAAACCGATTGATACAAGATCGGACCTAAACCCATTCTAGACGACCATTTTAACATGTCTAAAAGTCTTTTTTCTAGTAGTATCTTAGGTAATTTAGAGTCCTAGACAAGTATATATAACTTTAAATGTAATTAAGAGGATAAATTAGACACTTAGAAGTAATCAAAGCTATAATAATTTAAGTCATCACTTAAGATTTAGAATCACTCTTATTCTTAGCCTTAGTTAGATTTGATTTTTTTTTTGTTAGTTTTTATTTCTATCTTTGTTTCAACTGCATTTTTTGTGCAAAATCCTTGTGAGAACGATATCTTACCTACTATTTATTACTTAACATGACATGTGCACTTGTAGAATTTTAGGCTATAATTTTTTCCAAATAAGCGGGGGCATCAACCACCAACCTTCATCTTCAACCACACATGAATGGCATTCGTCTTCTTCATTTCTTCATCCAATAATGCCCAAACCTTTATCTTCTCCATTTCCCCTCTACAACTTCTGGACCAAGTTGGTTCAATCGAATAGTCTGAAGCTCACGATTTGTTGAACCTGTCACTACTACAAAAATCATTTGTAACGTCCGTTTTTACGACCATTAGACAACTATTTTCAAGGGTCGTAAAAAAAGAGTCGTTGAAAGTTTATGACATATAACGACAATTTTTTTAAAAAACAATCATTGAATTTCAACTACTGTTATTTAAATAACAGTTGTTGTATGTCTACAAATCCACAACACGCACACATGCTAAGTAGTCCATAGAACCATCTAAAATATAATATAAGACGCAATTTGAACAAGCTAAAGCCTCGTGAGAAAAGGAATGGATTGAAAATGGACGATAAACGTCATCATTCAAGATTCGACGCAAGAAATAAAGCGTTTCATGTCCAACGAACCACAAAATAAGAAAAAAAAAAATATAAAACACTCAAGTCTTAACTGAATGAAACAGAAGACAAGTAAAATAAAGCACTAAGAAATAGAGAAGAAAACACTACAATGGAACTATCCATTCAAAATTTTCAACAAAAGAAATCACCATGAAATAGAGCTTTGGTATCCTCATCATCGCCTGTGAGGGGCTTCCTCCTCTTCACGGTGCTCGGGATCGTTGCTTAACATATTGTTTAGTGAGGGGAGAGAGAGAGAGAGAGAGAGAGAGAGAGAGAGATGCAGATCTGCAACCAAGATCTTAAACCGACGGCAAACGACAGATGTAGAGGCTGTGCAGCACGCTCGTAGTTCACGACAGAGGACGAGTCTGAGTCGGAGTCGCTCACACCGTGATAGCAAACCTCCTTGGTGGCATGGGTAGGGCCGTTGGGTGCGGCGACGGAGATGGGTGGGTCTCAAGACTCTTATTGAAAGGTTGTGTTTAGAATAGATTTGAGGGAGATGTTCGGCATTGTTGGGTTTTGAAGAGAAAACTTTATATTTTTATGGAAGAGAGGGAACAATAAAAGGTTGAAGGTGAGAGATTGAAGTTGAAATATATAGAGAAAACGTTATATTTTTATGGAAGAGAGAAAACAATAAAATGTGAAAGGCGCGAGATTGAAGTTGAAATATCTAAAAAAATTCGAATTTCAACTACTGGTTTTGAAAAACCAGTTGTTGTAACTCAAAATAAAAAATAAAATAAAATGGCATGATGGAGGCTTAAACTAAATGATATTGATATAATTTTTTATAGATATATATAAAAGAGGTATATGGTTTAATTTATTAAATTTAAATTAGAAACTTAACTAAATGAAAATACAATTAGATTTCTTCTCTTAACTATAGAAATTCTTAGCTATATACTAGGAAATAGCTATAAGTATGAGATAAAATCACACACACACACACACACACACACATATATATATATATATATATATTTTAATTTATTAAATTTAATTATTAGGAACTAAATAAATGAAAATACAGGACATATTTATTTTCTTAACTATCGAAATTCTAGGCTACATACTAGGAAATCACTATAAATATGGGATAAAATTATAGTAGTCATATAATCTTGAAGTTTTTATTCTAATGGTAAGTAGCACTAATTTTTTGCAAAATAAAATTAAATGGTGTCTCTAAATAAAAAATAAATAAAATAACTAGTGTCTAAGATACAAGACTGTTTTTATTAAAACAATCGTTGTATCACAATATTTAACGTCATTAATCAGTCTTTTTCAAAAAACACGTTTTTAAAAGTAAGGAAAAAAAAATTACAACAGTGTCACCACCTACGTTTTAATGTCTACATTTTTTAAAATGGACATTAAAAGTAAGGAAAAAATTACAACAGTGCCACCGCCTACGTTTTAACATCTACATTTTTTTAAACGGACGTTAATTAGGGGATGTTAAAAGTGTTTTTTTGTAGTAGTGTGTTTTTTTTATATTTCATTGGTTATATGTGTTTGATATTATTGAGATTGATTGTTTTGGGTTGGATTATATTATGTTTGATGTTGATGATTTACTTCCATGGTTCTTCAAGTTGAACCTTGTTCTTCACTAATGAAATTGGTCTTAGTAGCCGTGGTTGATGATGATGATGATTTCTGTGGTTCTTCAGTTTCTAATTTTGTTCATTGTTCTAATTTCACGGTTTATGATCTTCTTCTACTACTTCTCATCATTTTAAATATTCGATTACTTGTGATGTGTGTTTTTTGGATAAGGATGCTTACGATCAAGATTGCCTATGATTTTTTTGGGTTTGGTTTATTTTTCTGATGAAAGGAGGATAGAATAGACGGGGTGATGATTATAGTTACCCTTTGATGGTGGGATAGGCCACGATAATGGGAGAGTGGAAGAATTTTTATAATTGTTAGTCCCATCTAAAACATGTTTGCTTAATTTGATTAGATTGAAAAACTTAATTAAGGTACGAAGTTATATAATATGACTTTTTCTAAAACACCTAATCATCTTCTTTAATGTATTTCATCTTTCTTTTTCTTGATTATGGTTGAGAAAGCATCAATATAGGTAAGTTGGGAAGATATTGATATATATATGGAAAATCTGTCTTACATTTACGACTAAGATCAACTCTACAATTAAATCATACACTAAAGAGAGTATATTTTTTTATCTAGCTTAGATATTATTCTGCCACATCTACATCCCCATCAGCATTTTTAATTATATCAAACATTTTTATGTTTTAAAAATGGTTTTTTATGTTGTCAAAATGGCTTAAACTTGTTGCCAAACATTTTCCAGGTTTCTAAAATTTTACACGCCGGAGGAAAAACTCGAAAAAATTTTGACAACAGGAAAAGTTATTTTGACAATAATATTTTCATAGGGAAATTTTAACAACAAGAAAAGTCATTTTAACAAAATGAAAAGTCATTTTGACAACGAGACTTTTTTTATATTGAAATTCCGTAATTAATATAAAAAAAGTTCATAGAGACTTTTTTGATGGAGGATTTGGGGTTGGTACTTTTTTATATATATTTTTCTCTTCCTTGGGACCTCACTAATATTTTCCCTTTTTATTATATGGATAAAATTATACATGTTTTAATCATTCAAGTAATTTTAAAGTTTAAAATATTTTAATATAAATAGCTACCGTGCAAGATTTCAATAAAAAGTTTTCTTAGTGAAATCGAGTAACGAATTTTTTGTTATCATTAGTTTGATTATGAATTTTCGACCATATAAACTAAAATACTTATAAAATTTTAAGGGTGAAGGTGCATATTTACCAACAAACAATTATGAAAGGAGCATCGACACAAATATTTATTAAAGGTATCTTAAATATAAATAAACAATTAAAACAAGGTAAGAAACACAACGCCGTTTGTTTGTTTTTAACAGACGTGCATTTTGACTTTCAACCTGTCCAGTGGCTGCTGCAATTTGTCCACGTGGACTTTGAGCACAACTGAGGACAAGAGTTTGAATGTACAGGCAATTTCTGGAAGATTACTGAATACACAGTACATTCGATCTTTCGTCAGTTTTATTACCTCTTCGATTTCACCAGAAATGTTAAAAATTTTAGCGAACAAGCAGAGAAGCTAAAAAATGTGCAGCTTCAAGTGAATCAACAAGTTCAACGAGCCAAAATTAGAGGAGATCTTATCGACCCCCAAGTTCAACGGTAGCTGGTGAATGTGGATCAGATCATCGAACAAGTTGTGAAGATCGAAGAACAGAGCAAGACTAGCAAGAGTTGTTTCGGTGGATTTTTCCCTAATTGCGTTAATCGCTACCGTATCAGCAGAAAATTGACGAAGAAGGTGAGATCTATCACTGAGCTATAAGAACAAGCTGGGAACCTCGATTGGATTTCTCTCCCAGCTCCTCTTCCAGGCATAGAGTACTCATCCTCCAGAAATTTCATTGTCTTTTACTCGATAATCGAACCTACAGATCAAATTCTGAATGCTTTAGAAGAAGATGAATGTCATGCGGTTGTTCTTCACGGAATCAGAGGGATTGGGAAGACTGAATTGGCAAAAGAAGTAGGAAGAAGAGTGAAGGTGAAGAACTTATTTGATGAAGTTGTCATGGTTGTTGCGATCCCAAGTCCAGCACCTGTGAATTAGAAATATCCAAAACCAAATTGCAGACATGTTGGGAATGAAAATTCAGGAAGAGAGTGAATCTGGAAGAGCTCGTCGTCTGTGTTTGAGACTGAAGATGGAGAAGAAGATATTGATCATCTTTGATGATGTGAGAGAGAAGCTTGATTTGAAAGCCATAGGAATTCCCTTAGATAACAAGGGATGCAAGATAAAGAAAGTTACTGAGAATGAAAACTTGTGGAAATCTACGGAAGATGGAGTGAAGAAGGTAGAAACTCAAGCTCTTTCTGAAGAAGAATCATGGAGGTTGTTCAAGAGCGTCACAGGTGAGATTGTTGATAATGGGCCTATTTGGGTTGGCGGTAGGAGCGGTGGCTTAAAATCTATCCGACTTTAAAAAAAGCTCGGTGGGAAAAAAGTCAGGTTATAGATAATGATTTGTGTTTGGATTGATAGTGGTAGAAGTGGCGGGGCCCACGTCAAAAAGCGAGAGCATTATGGAAAAAGTTTGGGTTACGGAGCTTTTTCCTTAACGGGCTTTTTGAGTTTTTTTGATGTTAAGTCCAGTGAACTTAATGTGCAACCCAAACACACCACGTTGAGTTTTTTCTCCAACGCCCATTAACTCTACCGCTAACGCTCCTAACGTTCTCCTAACGTTGATTCCAAACCGGCACAATGATTCTGATTTCAAGATTGTTGCAGAGGAGATTGTGGGAAAATAAGGCAAAGTCTAATTTCTTCGACACAAAGCCATGACCACTTCAACCATTTCTCTTCGCCACATCATCAAATAAAGTCAAATACTAAACCCCCCCAAAAAAAAAACTAACAGCTGTTGTGTTTTTTATCTTGTTTTAATTGTTTGTTTGCATTTAAGATACTATTAATAAATATTTGTGCCAGATGCTCCTTTCATAATAGTTTGTTGGTAAATATGCACATTCACCCAAATTTTAATAATAATTTTTTTTTTCTCGGGCCAAATAAAAATATTTTTATTAAAATAATATTTTTCTCAATAATAATAATGAATTATATATTTAAGAATTTGAATTAAAATACATATTTTGAAAAAACATTCTTTTTTAAAAAAACAAAAGATCATTTGAAGAAGCGCTAAAGATAAACTAGTTAATGAAAACATATGAGTAAAATATTGTAAGAGAATGACTCTATACTTTGTAAGACATATATCTAAGATAACATTTTCAACATCCATTTAGTAACTTGATGTATGAAGCTGAAAAATTGTTTATTAGGTCTTAATTATAAGACCTAGTTGACTTTTTTGGAGAGATTAAAGAAGTTAATTAAATTACTTTAGAGTATTTTTATTTTTTTTCTTCAAATTGATTAGTTTGACTAATAAACTATATAATCTAAAGAAATAATTAAGTATCTTACAACATATGAAAAAGTCATAATTAAGTAATTTATTAATTTCTTTAAATCCAATAAAATAATTTTAATTCATATAAATCCATTTTCCTCAAATTTTCTGTATTTTAACAAAATTTTAATTTATAATATATTTTCAGTGCCTAATTCAACTAGGACCGGAGGATCCTACACGAGGTAGTAATTCATTAATTCCTTTAAATCCAATAAAATAATTTTAATTCATATAAATCCATTTTCCTCAAATTTTCTGTATTTTAACAAAATTTTAATTTATAATATATTTTCAGTGCCTAATTCATAAAATGTCTGTTTCAGCAGGACACTGTATCGGACCCGGAGGATCCTACACGACGGGTCCACCCACAGTTGGCGAGTACGCTCAAGTCATTTGCCGATTAGCAAGATTTTTTTAACTCAGAAAACAAAAAACGCGGCGTTATCGTTTGTAATTTGACCAAGTTGCCCATATCTTCTTAATCAATTTACTCATTTGTAATCAGTTTCTTTTCGTATAAAATAAATTATGCAAATCTTATAAGAAATTTCCTAAGATTATGTATTTCTACTCAAGAAAGTACCATAAATTATGGGTAATTATCTCGAAGAGTAAAAAGTTATCTTTTTTTTTTTTTTGGATAAGGAGTAAAAAGTCATCTTACATTTTACTCCCTCCGTACTAATTATAGGACATATTTATCTAAATTTAAAAAAACTAATGATAGTAGTTAAATTAGTTAATTATATTTGTTTTTCCAAAATGCCCTTATTTAAAATTAAAAATGGCATCTAATTACTCTGATTCTCTGTTCTTTGTTGAACATCTATTACCTCACACACGACTTCTTCCGAACTACTCATCTGGTCCGGCGTCCTTAATTTCCCTCATCAACTTCCAGTATACTCTTGGAAGTTGGAAGTGTAATTTAATAGTGATGTCATTATTAAATATGACAAAAATTACTCAAAATTATTTTATTAAGAAATATATAAAAAAAAAATTAAGGTGTCTGTGGCATTAATGAATTGTAAGCATTACTCACTTTATAGAATATATAGGATCATTATTAAAATTATTGTGTTTAATTATTATTGATAAAGTATCAATAGGGGTGTTTTGGAAAGAAATTAATAAAAATTAGAACCTTGTCTTATAATTAAGACCAAAATCAACTCTTAAATGTTGTCATATATTTAAGACCGGAATGAGTAGTAAAGTTTAATTTTCTTTTTTCCTATCATAACTAGAGCTAGGAATCGGGCGGTCCGGCCCGTGGGCCTAGCCCTACGGGGCTTGGGGTTCGGACAGGGCCGGCCCTACAAGGCCTGGGGTAAGGAAAACATTTGTTTTCAAAGCCTACCGATAGCACTGTGGGGCTAGTAGGCCCTACATGACCGAAAATTACTATTCCAAATTTTAACTATTTTTCCTTCGATTTTTTTTTAAAAATAATTAGTAAATTGCAATAATTAAAGTTATAATCTATCAAGTAAATGTTATCAATATTAATACCTAAACAATATAAATCATTCAACAAATAAACACATTCATTAATTCGTAATAAAAAAACAAATAAACACAAAGAATATGTTTTTTCCTATTTTTTTAAAAAATATTAAACAAAGAAATTGCTTTATGTATCCCCACGACAAAATGCCTTTCCCTCTCGTAATTTTGTATGTGTCTGCAGATTCCTTCGGTTCATGCATGATTTTACTGATAGGTAAAAATAATTATACTTATTTTACACCAAATATATTTATAATTTATTACTTATATAATATTGTAATACCAAAGTATGTGTTTATTTAATATGAAAACATCCCCTTAAAATTTATAATAACTAATTATGTGTTTTAATACCGATAATAATAAACATAAAAAGGGTTATAGTTTAAATTTAAAAAAAAATCTAAGTAATTACAAATAAACACATTCATTAAGTGGAAGTCTAAGTAATTATTATTATTATTATTTTTAAAAAAACTACGGTTAAACGGGCTGGCCGGCCCGAGGCCCTACGGGGTTGGCCCGATTAAGCCGAGGCCCTACGGGACGCGGCCTGCGGCCAATTTCAAATTCGACCTATTTTTCAAACCCGGCCTCTACGGCGAGAACTAAACGGCCGGCCGATGGGCTTGGCCCGATTTCCCGGCTCTAATCATAACACGCTTAATTTGTTTGGTTAAAAGGTTCAAGGTTTTGGCTAAGCTTGAGATGTGAAACTTTTTATGAAATTTCAAGAAAAATGAAGGAAACTATATTTAGGCTTGGATTGGAGCCTAGTCAAAATATATTTTGTAGGAAATTAGACTACAAACATTTTAATTTATGAGAATCCAAGTAGACCTTTGACAAGGAATTTGGAAAAATGTTATCATTTAAAAGCTTGTAAATAATAATAAAACATCTTATAAAGTTTATATTTTAATATTGATTCATTTTAATACTAATTAATTAATATTGATTGATGTTGATGAAATTAAGATTATTTTTAAAATTTTTCAAGAGAAAATATTTTAATTTAATTCTAGGAGAAAGCGAAACTTCACTTAAACTTACAATCTTACTTGTCTTAAAACATTTGTGCATGTATATTCAATCATATTAACATGTGAAACTTCGTACTGCTTTCTTGGATTAAAAGGTACTCAAAAAGCTATATCAATACTTTAATTAATTACTACCACATTTTGAGAATGTGTATACAAGAGAATTATATATCATTTGGCTTTTTTTGTCTCTTATCTTCATCATTGCAAAACAATTGTCATCTAAATTTAACTTTTAAGCAAGGTTTTAAAACCTGGACCAACCATTGAACCAGTCAGAGTTAATGGTCAATAAGTCAGGAATCAAACCTAGGAGCTAACCCAAGACAAAACTAAAGAGAAATTGAAGATTTAAGGGTAATTAATATGAAATTTAAAAAAAAAAATGTTTTTAATATCGAACTAGACGATTTACTACCGGTTTATCGATTTTTGATCCGATCATGGTTTTAGAATAATGCTTTTAAGTTATGAAATAATGTACTAAATAAGATCACAACTAGGTGATGGTACTCTTTTGACCTTTTGTTATATATATATATATATATATATATTATATAAAGATCAAGGGGTTGAAAATTGGGTTTGTCATTAAATTAGTTGAGAAAGTGAGTTCATCCTTCATCAAATGCCATTGGTATGACTATAGTTGGATTGGACCAATCATGATTAACATAATATCATTTAATTATGTCCATGATTCTATTTCTACTCTTATATTCGTAATGTACGGTGCTTCGTTAATATTGTATCCAGTTTATTTTGTTTTTGTTTTTGTTGTGTTTGTTGTATTTGTTTTAGATTTCTTTGTGGTTATTTTTATGTATTGTATGGATTTGCAGTATTAATATATGGGGATACCCTTTGAGCAAAAAAAAATCTACAATTTTAACCAATGATATCATATATCGAATACACAAACTAATCCATAATTTTTTTAATTAACTGAACAGATTATATCAAAGATATACTCCCTCTAATATTTATTATACGGCACCAACTAACTTTTCTTACAAATCAATAAAAACAGTTAAAGTCTATAAAATTGTCCTAAAATTTAAGTAATTTCAAATATTACCCCTACTAATTGTATTAAATTCTAATATTATATTAATCATTATTCTCACCCACTACCCTTATTAATTATGGGCATACATGGAAAAAAATTAATGCTCCTTGGGAATAAGCAAGTGCCTTATAAAAAGAACCAGATAAATTTACTAGTTGGTGTCTTATAATAAAGACCAGAGGGGGAAGTAATGTATAACCATCATTATTTATACGTTATGTAACTTTGAGAAGAAGTGATAATCATTTTAAAATGGATAACTGAGAACTATGACATCATAAGTTTTTTTTTTTTGGGGGTCAAATCTTGTATCAGATTATATTAATAAGCTTAATCTATTGCATGCATGTTGTGGAGTTTTTATTTATTTATTATAATTTGAACTATTCTCTCCCTTTAGCCAAAAAGGTTGAACTTTTTGTTTCAGGAAAATTTTCTATACAACCTTTATGTTGGCTTTAATTTAGAACACGTTCCTTTGAATATATAACACATTTTCAAACCACAGGCTGTTCCAACTTTTTTGTTTCAAATTAACTATCACAACTTGTCGGTATATATAAAATTACATTTTTGTTCCCATAATTTTTATTCAACTTAAATTTAAATTTTGCAATTTATGTTCTATAATCTTAGTATTAGAAGTTTGAAATTATGTCCAATACCTTCAAATCAATGCCAAATAATCCTAATTTGTACTTAAACAAGAACAAAATTTGGGGATGTTACATAGTATATGATATAGAGAGCGCTCATACCACCCTTATAGCCTGTGAGACCATTTGCTTCACCAAACAAATTAAGGTATAATGTATTTGCTGTCTTTTTTTAAGGAAAATTCTAAGAAAATGCTACTCCCTAGGTCACAATTATAAAATTTAGTTGACTTTTTTGGAGAGATTAAGGATGCTAATTAAATTAGTTTAGAGTATTTTTTTTTTTTTTTTTCAAACTAAATAGTTTGACCAATAAACTAATATATAATATAAGAAAACACAACATATGAAATGATTAAGTAACTTATTTAGCATCTTTAATCTCTCCAAAAAAAAGTCAACTATCTCTTATAATTGGACCAGAGGTAGTATTTGAATTTCAAATTTTTAAATATATAATTTCCCAATAAAACGAGTTGTCAATTGTTTTACTTTTGTTGTTAACAAGATTTTAAAGTTTAAGTGATATTTTTCTATCATTTTCTTTATTTTTTAATCCTAATATCCCAGGTGTAGGACGATGGTTGATTAAAGAGATTAATCCACTACATTATTGCCCATGATAAAAAAAAAAAAAGAGTATGCAAATAATCATAAGTCGTCATAACAATCTCAACGATTTTCTAATGTTCTAAAACAATTGCTATTTTTAATTTTCATCAATTTTTTTGAAATTAATCATGACATATTATATCAAGAGACTACATTATTATGTTACTACATAATCACATAATCATGCAGGCTTCTCTTCACCGCTTCGTATTGCTCTTTCTCCAAATCATGACTTTGCCCGCCAAATGGTGACACATTGGATCTCCCTCTCAAAATCCTTCATTTCTTCATTTCTAAATGATACCTCTACATTAAGTTATACTCCCGGATCTTATTTATAAGAGCTTAATTTACGCAGTTTAAGAAAATGATTCGAATTAATTAAAAGTAATAAGTATATATAAAATAAATTTTATTTTTTAAGTATGCCCTTATTTATGAAAGTCAAACAAAAAAGAGAAATAAAGTAAATATTACTATCACCAACCTTTTAATTATAACAATACATATAATTAATGAGACTAACTAATAAAGAAACTTATTAAATATTGACAACTCTTGTCAGATCTTATAAAAAAGATTAAGATAATTAATATTTTGGGCTCTTATAAAAAATACGAAGGAGCATCAAAATATTATTTCTACATTTTTTTCTTCAAAATAAATATAGAAATAAAAATCTATGAGAATAATTAATTTGGAATTTAATATTGTTAAATTTATGAATAACGAGTAGTGTTACACATTTTAAAATTTATATTGATGTAACAAAACTTTTTAATTGCAATAAAGGAGACTTTAGCTATCTACCAAAAGCAAATAGAAAAAAAAAAAGTAAAAGGAGATTATAGTCATTTCAAAACTGATGTTACCCCATTTTCAAGCCATTGACCTACGAGCTACTAATACATAGCACGATGATTGATGAAACTTTCTCCTTTACGTTCTCCCATTTATTTCATTTAATTTTGGTTTTTAAATTCAAATTACCACAAAAATAAAAACAAAGAAAATGTTTTGACTAACATTTCTTGATTTGTCCTGGAACCAACCAGTCCCAGCTTATCTATGAACCAAATCTTATTTCAATGTCCCCTCTTTAATCGGGACGAGATTCTTGCCGCTGTGTATTGTTTCCACCGTCGTCTCCTCTGTTTCGAATGAAACAAATCGTTTCTTCACATTTTTCCCTCTTTAATTTTATGAATCAGAAATCCTGTTCAGATTTCCCCTTTTCTCTCTAGTTATCACATTGATGTTCAAACCCAGGTTTCTGGGTTTTGCTTCTCATCTTTTTCTCTGATTCTTTCTTTGCCTTTTCCCATTTTTGTTTTCTTGGGTCGTACCTTAGTTTGGAAATAGTCTGATTTTGGATTTTTTATTCTGATTGATGGCCTTGTAGCGGTGATTAGAGCTCTTTCGAGCTTTGTAATGGTGCTAGAGTTTTGATCTTCTTTTGCTATACATTTTGAAATCCACATTTCTTTCATCATTTTTTGTTAGACAATTATTAGGAGGACGACTTTGTGTTTTTTAATTTTTGCAGCCTCTCTTTACCTCTTCCTAATCCCAAGTGTTCATTAAGGTCTTCATAGAGACCATTTCATCGGTTTTTATATCGGTAGAATTTGTCTTATTTGACAAGGTCCTTCTGAGACGATTTTGTTTCTATCTCAATCCCCAAACCCTCCCTCCCTCCCTCTCTCTCTTCCTGTCCTCCTTTTTCTTGATTCATCATTGTATCGCTCAAGAAAATGTATGGAGCTCAGAGCAAAATAGACCTCGCCCTGGAATACCAAGCCCAAATAGCAATTCTGAGGCCTAGCATCCATTCCAGAAGAGCAAATCTCACTGTAAAATTCCAAGACCTTTATGGGTTCACTGTAGAAGGGAATGTAGATGATGTCAATGTGTTGAACGAGGTGAGAGAGAAGGTGAGAGAAAGGAATCGGCTATGGTGGGCATTGGAAGCTAGCAAAGGTGCAAATTGGTATTTGCATTGTTCCATGGGCGAAGGAGGCACTAGCAGTGCCCTTAAGTCTTCCTTGAAACTCTCTGTACTTACGAATGCCATCACTCTGAAGAAGTTAATTAGGCAAGGAATCCCTCCGGTTCTTCGGCCTAAGGTCTGGTTTTCCTTGTCAGGGGCAGCTAAGAAGAAGTCTACGGTGCCTGAGAGCTATTATGATGATCTAACAAAGGCCACAGAGGGCAAGGTTACCGCAGCTACTCGACAGATAGATCAAGTGAGTACTGCTTATAACTGTGATAAGCATAAGATTGAGATGTGTTCCTATTACTAGTTCTAGAAATTGATTGTGGGGTTTGACTTTTCTGGCTGGATTTCGTCATTAATGACTTGAATTTGCATATATGTAGATCTTTTTCAGTTATTTAGAACCATGCTTTGGTCTGACTGAAGATTTCATTCGTGATCAGAATTCTCATCAAATTTGCATTATCTATCTTGTCATTTTTTTGGTGAAGTTCAGATCCATCTTGTTGCGAATTCTGATGGGCCTTTGGGTCTGGTTAATTGGTTATCATTGATATCCTTTTATTCAAAATTTTCTCCAATGAGTAGATAGACCCTTCAAGAGTTGAAGCAAATGTGCGTTGTATTTTTTTTTCCCAAAAGTTCATTGTTGGGGAATCCGTAGCTCTTATGTAAATATGCATACATATGTTCAAGAATGTGAATTTCACTGAGGCCACTCTTATCTTAGACTACGTTCTGATTATTATCCACTTGACATTAGAAAAGACTGTGTTGTCACTGGTTTATTTGAAGAATGGTAATCAACTTTGTTTGTGGCATTTGTATTTTGCTTTCTCATCTGTTTGGGCTGTTATTGCATTTTACCCAGCTTTGTGAACTTTTTGGGTTCGTATAAGGGGCTGTTAACAAGGAATCAAATGGGTCTACATGTAAACTATAACTATACTCGTTATGTTTCTTATTTTTCTTACAGTCTTTCTGTTTGCATGATTACAGGACCTAACACGGACCTTCCCTGGTCACCCATGGTTGGACACACCAGAGGGGCATGCTGCTCTGAGGCGAGTTCTTGTAGGCTACTCTTTCCGTGATTCTGATGTGGGGTATTGTCAGGTGAATTTTCTTCCATATCCTTCCTCTCCCTACTAACTATATTATTTTCTTCTGATAGCCCTTTCTGTTTGGAAGACAATTTTTTTTTATATTCATATTTGGTACTATATACTGATTCTTAAATGTACAGAATGTCTTTCTGATGATTGTTCACTTTCCTTCACTTATTTCTTCACCTATTTTTTACTATTCTTGTGTGAAGTGGATGCCGAAATCTTTTCATGATTAACTATAGATTTCAATGATACTTTAGGCATATGAATCAGAGATGTTAAATATTCTTTGTTTGTTACTCTAAATTGCTATCGTCCAGGGGTTGAATTATGTTGCAGCATTGTTGTTGCTTGTCATGAAGACTGAGGAAGATGTATTCTGGATGCTAGCTGTCCTGTTGGAAAATGTATTGGTTAATGATTGCTACACGAACAACTTATCGGGATGCCATGTTGAACAAAGAGTGTTCAAAGACTTACTTGTTAAGAAATGCCCAAGGTATTTCAATTCAGAAGCCTTGATGTTTGTATTGTAATTGCTTCTTAATCAGTGTCATCTAAGAATTAAAGTAAAATGCAGGATAGCAAGTCATCTGGAATCTATGGGCTTTGATGTCTCGCTTGTTGCCACCGAGTGGTTCCTTTGCCTCTTTTCAAAGAGCTTGCCCTCAGAGGTTAGAAATGCTGCTGCAATATGCTGTGTTAAATTGTTGGATGAAGAAATTACTTTGTACCTATTTGTGCTGAAGCTTGGTTATAAAAGTAATGCATAAACTTTAAAATGTAATAACACACTTTCTTGAGATTTGGACTAAAATGGAAACATTAAATTTCTATGAAATATAACTACAACAAGCAGTTTCCTTGCTTCAACAGGTTTCACATACTGTTGATATGTGCAAATGCCTCATGTGTTTTAACATATAAAGTTCATAGAAATGTTATATTACCTTCTTAGGTTCATGTTGAAATTTTGTAATCTGGCCCTAATTTTAGGGCTTAAAACATAATTTCTCTTTATTCGATGTTTTCTTATTATTGATAATTCTTCTTGGGGTTTCTTAAACAGACAACTCTGCGAGTTTGGGATGTCCTTTTCTACGAGGGGGCTAAAGTTATATTTAATGTGGCTTTGGCAATCTTTAAGGTAATAACAAGTCTAGCCCTTATGTTTCTTCTTGGCTGTGGATTCTTACTCATTAGTATGACAGATTATAATAAGAAGAGATGTTTGAACTGTTGTAACCTATAATTGCAGATGAAGGAAGATGAGTTGCTTCTAACTCGTCATGTGGGTGAAGTAATCAATATTCTGCAGATAACCACTCATCACCTATTTGATCCTGATGATTTGCTGACAGTAAGAACAATTCCTTTTCTGTTACATTTCAAGTTTCATTACGCAAATACAGGCCCATATCATGACTGATACATATATGAAACTTGTCTTAAATACCAAACATTATTTCAAACCGTATAGAAATACTATATATTTCATCCTGTTTCGACACTGTAGCATGCCTGGTATTTCGATTTTTTTTTTTTTTTTTTTTTTTTGCGCATATTCTAGATATCTTCATCCTGTGGATTACACACTTTAATTGTCTAACTAGCCTCAAGATTAACTAACAGTAGTGTTTTTAATTGTTACCAATTCGTATCATCTCCTTCAAATGCAAAATAACTTGGAATTGAGAAAAACACATGCTCGCTAGCATGCTTGGATAACCAATATATTGACAGGAATGGGCAAGAATTGTTGTTATGACAGTCAGCAAAGAGCTACTATGTTTTCTTTTGGTTGAGTTTGATGAAAATGGGGTTGAGTCAAGGATTCTTGGGTGGTTTGGTCTCTAGTAGACTGTTGATAATTGTTTCAAAACTCATTTAGAGTGTAGGAAAAAACGGGGCAAAAAAAAAGGGATGACGTTACATTTTTACATGGCTTGTGCCTTGTCATGTTCCGACTTTACCATTCGTGGTATGTTTGCCACTCACAATCTTTAGTATGAAAATGGAGAGGATTTGATGAGAAATCACTCTTGTGAGTGTGACCCTACATGAGAAAAATTTAATTGAAAAGAATGAACATTATTGTATGATTGTAACAGAGAGTTGATCTCCTTTAGTAAAGCAAGATATAGGGAGAAGAGAGATAATAAGGGGTGGGACCCATCCCTTATCTTTAATTTTCTTTATAAGAGGGTTTATTTTTTATTTTTTAAATGGAAGACTGCTTCATTAATATATCAAGATACTTACAACAGAGAACAGACATAAAAGTCAATTCACCCTCTAACCATCCACCACCACCAATAATCAAGGTGGTGGATGATCAAAAGAACAAAAGAATGTGTCTCTCTATTCCTAACATAATTTGTCATGCGAGAGGATTTTGATTTGACACTAATAATATTCAATAATAACAATTAACAAGAATAGAATAATGGACAGACATTGTATAAAAAAAGTTGCTTTGACATCAGTGTATCCTCTTCCTATTGTCCTCCAAGCATATTGAATAAAATCGAAAAAGTGATTTTGTGGATGTAAAATGCCTTTTGTCTTTGGATGAAAAAGTAACACAAAAAATAATTATTGCTGGGTAATGATAATATAGGTTTATATTAATGTCTCAGTTGCTGTGCAGTGGAGTGTGTTTCTCAGGAAATGAAGCATAAAAGAGTCTTTCTTTTTTTTTTAAAAAAATAATAATAATTAATTGTGTGTGTGGAGATGCAGGTGGCGTTTGAGAAGATAGGGTCAATGACAAGCAACACAATATCAAAGCAAAGGAAAAAACAGGAACCTGAAGTTATGAAGGAACTTGATGAGAGGTTCAGACGCCTAAATTCCCTTAAAATCTGAAACAGCACTCATTTCTCTTTATATATATATAATATTGTTGAGAACAGATCGTCCTATCTAGTAGGTTCTTTCTGCTGTCTCCAGCCGAATGTGAAGCTTAAGGAGGCCATTTCCCTGATTGTATTCTGCTGGTGGTTAGTGTAAAAATATGCAGTGGGTACATGTAAGACTCCTAAGTTATAATGCAATTCAAATGAGGGCATTGTGGAATTTCATTGCCCCACCTTTTGAATCATTATTTAGGGAAAATTACATGCAGGTCCCAAGGAAAAGAAATAATTACAAAAAAGTCCCTTGAAATCACCAAATTACACCGAAGTCCCAAGGGACTTTTTTTTTTATATTATTTGTATTAACAATAGAAAAAGCATAGATTTACCTGACGAGAAAATCTTATATTTACAACAAAATTTAAAACTAAATTGATTCATTTACAACGGAAAAAATCATATTTACAACAATATTTAAACACCGGATTTTGAGCGTAGAAAAGTCATTTACAAAAAAAAAGACTATATTTACTGACAGGAAATGCGATATTTACAACAAAATCTAAAATATGGTTATTTACAATAGAAAAAGTCATATTTACAACAGAAAAAATAATATTTACAACATTTAAACACCTAAATTTTTTTCCATAGAAATAATATCAAAAAAGCCTTGGGACTTTTGTGTAATTTGGTGGTTTTTAGGGATTTTTTTGTTCTTTGGGACCTACACGTGATTTTCCCTATTATTTATGGTTTTTCCTCCTCGGCTAACAGAAACATCATCAATATACACTATTGGAAGTCATGTTTGTTTTTTGTTTTGTTTTTTTTTTTTTTTAAAAGAGACCAACAAACTGGTCTTTTGAAAAAAAAAATGTGTTTTTTTCTTCGTCCCGACAATAACAACTTTAAGGTGGGATCGAACTTACAACTTCCCGTTGTAGAAAAAAATTTCATATTTTTAAAGAGATGGCTCTAAAATCAGTATCACCCGAGCAGATTTAACTAATCTTTTTGCTCATCTAATATGATCTCTATATCAAAGTAAAAGGGTTCCGAACAAGACCTACTAATAAGCACTCTTTGGTATCTCTTATAATCAAAACCGGAAGCAGATTATCTAAGAATCTCTTCTCTCCTTATCTCTCAGTATCTTTTCATCTTAGCCTTCTAAAAATTGATCTAAATGTAAGAGAGACACGTTATCTACTATTAAAATTTTTATATTTACCGTGTGCGGTAGTTTTTACCACATGCGGTTTTTTGAAATTGATGATGTGTCTCTCTCAACGCTTAGATCAATTTTTGGACGGCTAAGATGAAAAGAGACTGAGGGATGAGGAGAGATGAGATTCTGAGAGAATCCGGATCCTAATCAAACCTCATCTCATAGAAGGCTATCCCTTATTCCCAGCTTTAGTTATTAATGCTAAATCATGTAATTATGCATTTTGCCAAAATTACTCTTTTAGTATCTCTTATAGTCAAACCTCATTCAATGAAGGGCCGTCCTTTATTCCCAGCTTTAGTTATTAATGCTAAATCACGTAACTGCGCATTTTGCCAAAATTACTCTTTTGGTTTTCATAATATCAATCACCTGCCTTGCGGTTAATTCCTTATTTTCATAATCTCATATTTGACGACTCATATAATTGATTATTATTAAATGGATATTTTCCCATTAATTTCTCACTTTCCACCTTTTAATGACTTTCATTTTTTATGCCCAGTTTTTAACAATATAATATAATAAGAGTCTCATTCAATGGCCAAATTTCAATGATTACATTTCTCCATTCCTTTTTTCTACCAATGCCATGTTGGGAATTTCAAAAATTCTATTTATTGGGATATTAATGTCATTATGAATCATTTTAAAATTTCACCAATCTATTAATTACACGGTTTACATAAAACAATAAATACAGAAACCAATTGGTACACTAGAAAACGTATTCATTATTCAAAACGTGACAAACTTGAACAATTACACAAAAGGATCAAGGAGCAAATTTTCTGTTGCACATAGCCTTCTATTTATTAATTTATTGACATTTTGTTCATACACCAAAATGATAATAAGTTCCCCAAAAAAATCTCCCTAATAATTTGATATATAAGCAAGTATTTAATCAATCCTTTGTGCATTTCTGAGCTAAAACTTCAGTTTTGGAGATATATAAATAAATACTGTTACGGACCTACATTAGGCCCAACACCTGGACGGCCCAACAAGGAATATATCACATATCAGGATCTACCTATAATAAAGGGAAATCCTATCTTATCTATAATCAAGGGAGATCTATCTTATTTAAAGATAGATTCGACCGTTATGATACTAGGGCTGGGGATTACGAGGCCCATACTATCCCACCTGAGGTACACTCTATAAATACAGAGGTCAAACCCTAAGGTGCAAAGAACACACACTGAATGGAGCATACACACTACCCCTTCGGCTAAATGCCAAGGTGTGTCCTCGAACTACGTGGACTTTGATCCCTCTAAGGGTACGTAGGCCCTAGGCATCGTGCCTAGGTCAAGTCCGCTCCAAATCAACCAACAATCAAACAGGCTAGTCCATTAGGGCTAGCCACATCCTGTTTGAAACGAACATTGGCGCCGACCGTGGGGAACAAGTAAATTTTGATTCCGCGACCAAAGATGGTCAATACCGAAGCGCCGTCGCCGATTCTCCGCATCGGAGAATTTTTTCGGCTCTGATACAAGAAATAGCCCAACGTTTGATTCGAGAATCAAGATCCTTCAATATTCCGTTAACTTCTGATCGGATGTTCAAGATTGCATCAGCAACATTAAGCACATCGTGATACGTGAAAGAGGCGACAAAAATCTTCTCTCCCATGAGTCTGCAGTCACTGTGCGCTACGTGATTCTCGAAAGTTGCCATCAATTCAAAGATTCTTACTCAGCCATGAATCTGTGTTCACTAGACCCGAAATCAATAATCCCTTGTTTAGTTTTTTTGGGTGCCCCGGTCCAGTCATAATTGTGAAATAGGCCGCGGTTAAAATTCTTCCTTCTCATGCTACGTTCAGAATTATGAGAGCCAAGACGCCTTTGGTGTTGAGAAGCAGTCCCATACCTAAGCCATCTCGGGCTGGTATATCGAAGAAGAAGGTTGTTATAGGTGATTCCCGTATATACTGAAATTGACCCAGTCTTGAGCATCTCGAATCACATATATCAAGCCGGCACACAGAGCAGTCTTTGATGGATGAGAGTAAATACGAGAAGCAGTTGGAAGGATCACCAGGTTCTCAATTTAGGAATTCTTTTAAGAGAATGTACTGTCATCCATGCGAGACTCTTCTAGATCTTCTATTTCATTGTGGGTATTTTCAGATGCTTCACATGGGTTTTCTTCTAATTCTCCTCGTATCTACGGAAGGATCACCAGTTCTCTCTTTGAGAATTCTCTCATTGGGAATTCTTTTAAGAGAAGTTATTGTCACCCATGCGAGACTCTTCTACATCTTGTATCTCAATTTGGGTATTTCCGAAGATCGCCAGGTTCTCTCTTTGGGAACTCTTTTAAGAGAAGCTCTAATATGGGAAACTCCTCAAAGTTACCTTCACTCATGCAAGACTCTCATTGGACTTTGTCCAATTGGGTTGTATCCACATGACGAGAAGATAGTAGGAAGGATTGTCATCCTCTCTCCTCGAGAACATAGGATTGTCATCCTCTGTACTTGGGAACCCAGACTTTTCAATTCTGGCATAAATTTAGATCTAGGAAGAGATCTAGGACAACAACCACAACATTTAAACTCTCTATGTCATTTACTAATGGCTGAGATTGTAGTGGCTGGGGTCCGAGACGCCTGAACGCCGAAACATGAAAAGGCCGAGATAGAGAAAGAGAGTAGCCGGGTTCCGAAGCCGAGGTTACGCGAATAGGACGCTTACCTAGCCAAGACTTAGATCCGGCTCTACCCCAACATTCCCCACTTGTCCGATTGGCCCTGAGTAGTTTTGGATATCAAACGAACCTCTCTAGAAGTTCTTCTATTGTTCGTAAATGGCGGCCCCAACAACCATGGTTAATGCCGTAACGGCAATGATAGAAGAACTTTGTCATCTGCAGCAGGAAGAACTCAGAAGTCTTTGATGGCCTTAATAAAAAACTAGCAGACCTAGAGGATCTCGTTCGGCAATTTCAGATCCTCCTATCATCGTCGGCAACTTCAAATCCTCCTCTCATCGTGCCGGGAGCCCGCCACAGCAGCCTCCGGGCCCACCGCGCAACAATAACCATGGGATAGAGGATGAGATCTAGGAATTGATACAGTTGCAGGTTCAATACCCGTTTGAGAATCCCAAATCAAGATAATCGAGATAGCCGAGGTGGTTGGTAAGCCGAGGCTGATTCAATGCCAAAGGAGTTATTTTCACGACTCAGTGATGAAGGGAGGTTAATAATAAGATTACACTACTTTATGTTTGCCTTTGCTATATCTACTTGGCGTTTGTCTTTTCTATATTATTCACATTAGAAATAATTAGCGGATTACTGAAATCCTCCAAACATATAGTAATAGCGTCTGATCTCATTGAACTATTATTTGGTCAATGAGAATTGTTTTGAGGCAGGGCAAACGAGCAAGTCGAGAATAGCTGAGGTTGTTGGTAAGCCGAGGTTGATCCAACGCCAATGGCGTCGGGACTCCATCGCGATAGTCGAGGTTGATAATACACTGAGATGAGGAGGTGCCGAGACGCAGAGGCACGCCGATATTATTAGATCCCGAGATTCAGAGAATGCCGGGATCCAGATGAGTATCACCCTCTATCTCATAGTTGCTCAATCTTTTATTATAATCAATTATCTATAAACATGTAGGAATCCGAGGTACACAAACCCGTTTCCGAAAACCATGTTCGAGTTAAATGTGTAGGAATCCGAGGTACATAAACTCGTTTTCATGAATCATGTTGCGACGGCTATGCCGCCAAGACTATTTAAGATTCCATTGAGAATCATTTGCGATGGCTATGACCGCCAAGTCTATCTCAAATTCCTGTAAAGGAGCAGAAGGAGGACCCAATTTTAACTAAATCTAGTTGAAATCCGGGATCCAGCAAAAGTTTTGAAGTCGGACCCGGTTAACTGAATCTAGTTAACGTACGAGACCCGCGTAAAGATACGAAGGCGGAACCCGGTTAAACTGATTAAAGTTAGATCCAAGTTCCGCGTAAAAACAAATCAAGGGTTACGACACCCGTAATGGAATCAAGAGTTACGACACCCATAATGGAATCTTGGGTTACAACGCCCATCCCGGATAAACCGGATGAATGGTTAAATCCGCGTTTCCATGATCAGTTTGGAACCCGGTAACACCGAAAGAACAGTTAAACTCCGCGCGCGCTCCTTAAACGGACCCCGGATGAAGAATTCCTTAGTGGAAATTCAAATTCTCTAAGATCGATAGCCAAAGATACTACACCGAGGTCATTTACACCCAGTCAGAAATAAAATACACCGAGGTCATTACACCAGGTCAGATAACGCCGAATTCTTCGGTATATCCATTGAGAAGGTACAATCTCAGGTGTCGGCATTATGGATGGCCGAGATTATTAAATGCAGTGATGATGAGGTGTCGATATGTACATAGAGCCTAGATTCTGATGTGCATGCCGACATGCATGATACCAATATGTATTGAGATGCCGACATGCTTTCTGATTCTGTGAATAATGTTAGCATGTCGAGATGAGGATTTTGGAGAAAGATGAATGATGAGACCTAATATCGAGATTCCGAGACATCAGAGCTTTTTCTGCGTCACCCAATTCTCATCTTGGGGTGGAGAACGACATCTATCCCGACGGGAATAATTTGAGGTCCGAGATTGCAATTCGAAATCCGGGATGGTGACTTGAAGTCCGACTTCTGATGTGAGGACGAGCTTGGCTTCTAAGCAGATTGATGGCTCCAAGAAATGCTCGGGGAAGGCATATTCGATGGGTTCCAAGGACGACGTCCCGATTGATGTCCGAGATATAATTATCCAGAAATGTCGAGATTCCAAGTTGCTGAGGTGTGCAGTCACTATCGGTTTTATTGAATGCAGTTAAGTCAGATACCGAGAGGGATGAGGAGCTTGCGGAGATACTGAGGCGCTGAGACGTAGACTTTGGAGAAAGTGGATGTCGAAGAAGATAATGTACCGAGATGGGAAATACTCCTAGAGCAGAGTCCAAACCCGGCAAAGACGTTGAGGAAGCAAAGATTGTTGCCGAGATACTTCTTGGCTATTCTTTCACTTTTAGATGACAATTCTTCTGGAGGACTATTACATCTTCACCTCCATGATCAAAGATTGCTCCTACTGGAAAAGATAAGTTACCCTTTTTGTTTTTAATAGAATTGTTTATTCTGATGGCCTGCTACTTAGAAGATAACTGCATGCTAATTTTTGAATCACATGTAACTAAGCTATTTTTGGGTTGCTAGGGTATTGGTCAAGTACAAAATTTATGGCGTCCTTCCCCCTTATACCGATATATTGCGAGCCATAGGTGATGTGATTTTATTGATAATGCTCGATCGGGATAGAGCTAATTAATGTGAAGATTGGTGGATATTATGCTGTTATAAGAGTTTTTGACTCCAGCCCGGTCAGAAATAGAACCCAATTTAAGGGATTAACCGGGGCTACAACGCCTAGGTTTCGTAGAACCCAATTTAAGAGATTACATCGGGGCTACCACGCCCGGGCTGCGAAATGGTTTTGATCAGGTCGAAATGTGTAAACGTGCGTTTCTACACCACGGTTCTATATTGGACAGTTTGCCCTTATCCTGGCAGTGAACTCGGACAACGGATCCGGAACTCGGTAGCTTGGGTAATCCTTCAAACTCACTAGGATATCTCAAATATCCTCCGATCTTGAATTGAAGTGAGATACCTGGGTCGAGAGGCTTCATCTGAAAATTGATATAATGTGTAAGTCGAGATTGGATGCCGAGACGTTAGGACGAGACTGCACGTATACCGAGATATACATGGTGCCGAGATTCCAATACCGAGATGCCGGCTTCGGATTTGTTTTAACCATTATGATCATCTCCAAATTCAGGCCTGCTACATATACACTCGATGCATTTGTAGAACCCTTTTCAGGTGTGATTGGTGAACAAAACCAATCCTTGAGTCACAGCACATGTGACGTAGTTGCGAGTTGTTGCGGCGTGTGTTTTGGTTATTTGGGAGGAAGGCTACGTGATTAACGTTGAAGAAGGTGGTCGATAAAGAAAGAGGAGATCCATCAGAGATTATGCATAATATGCTCAATATTTGCACCAAAGAAGAATTCCGGCACAGAGAAGGCAGAGATTGCAATGCAAATTATCGAGAAACCTGGGGGTCAAGATGGAATGCTACCATCACTGTGGAAACTCCAATCAAGCAGCTTATATGGAAAATTATTGCACCCGATTAGGGGTAGTAATGGTGCTTGCAATATTCTGATTTGGTGCTTGATCATGGGTGAAATATATTGATGACAACATCTCTGTCCCTATCTTAAATTCCTGTAAAGGAGAAGAAGGCGGACCCGATTTTAACTAAATCTAGTTGAAATCCGGGCTCCGTACGAAGTTTCGCGGGACGCGAAAGGAAGGCGGACCTCGATTACACTTAACATAGTTAAAATCCGGGCTCCATGTAAAAACAAATTCTGGGTTACGATACCCACCTCGGACATGAAAATGCCGGGTTACGACACCCATCATGGATAAACAAATTCAGAAAAATGTTTAGGGAGGACTCCACCTCCAAAAGAAAAAGAAGAAGGACCCCGGTTACACTTAACATAGTTAAAACCCGGGCTCCGTGCAAAGTTTTGCGGAAAGCAAAAAGAAGATAGACCCCGGTTATACTTAGTACGCTTAAAATTCAAGCTCCGTATAAAGTACAGTTGACTCCGTGTTCCTTAAATTGGACTCCGAATAAACTAAAGACTACCCAGTTGACTCCACGCTCCTTGATTGGACCCCTGGATAAACTGAAGATGACCCGGTGAAATCCGCGCTTCTTAATTGGACCTCGGATTAATCGAATACCATTACCACGGCCGATAAGCCTGGGTTTTTTGTTAAGCAAAGCCGCTACAACCGGCCTTCGCCAGCTTGACCTCGTACACCGACGAGCAGACGTCAGAAACAAGAATGCCAGGGATGGCAAGCCAGTCGCAAACTGGGAAGGCCCGCATTGGGTTAAAGAGATGCTCGGCAAAGGAGCATACATACTTGAAACCTTGGGAAGGAAGCCAATCAAAAGGACTCGTAACGCCGACAAACTAAAGATCTACTATAGCTAGATCCCGCTCGGCAAGACTTCGCAACACCTCAAACGCATCATGTTTGAGCACGGTTATTTTCTTGATCTTGATTTCAAATTTACATTTATGATAATTCAATTTCCTTGTTTTTGTTAGATCATTGCAGTGGATTATTTAAATCCCCCAGTGGAAATTCAAAGTGCGTGTTGTTTATAACTTAAGTTTTTTACACCGAGGTCCACATACCCGGTTACACCGCAGTCTTAGAACCCGGTTTATATTGACACATCTAGATGGCTGACACTAGGGCCGATGTGCCTTGGTTTCGAGCACTGTGAACCCACCTCTAAAGGTCTTCACAAAATTGACGCGTCAACGCTCGCTCCTTGATAAGAAGATGAATTGTCATAACCGACCCTGATCAGGCCCAAATGTTTGGCTTGGAGTTAGGATAATTCGGCCAAACATGTGACATTTTGCCCTTATCTTGGTGATTGAACTCGGACGAGGGAGCCGGAACTCGGTAGTGCGTTAAATAAACACCCGATGTGGTTAACTAAGAAAACCCTACCAAACTTCCCCAGATGGCAAGTCTGGACGATAAACAACAGATCTGCATTACTAAAGACCTTGCCCCGGTCACAGAATCACCAACATGCGTTGGGATTCACTGGAACTATGAACATAGATTCATAGACGATGCACCCCGGCAGCCCAGAGCCCTTGACTGCCAGGCTGGGGGGACGACAAGACAAGCGTGGCACTGTAAAGCTGTCAGCAATATAAGCAAGCCCGATCCATTCCTCTTCAGGATAATTCGGTTTGGAAGAATCCGGTGCTACAAACAAACAGGACCGGCGAGAATCCGGAGCTACAACTAACTAGCCTGGTAGCCCGATTCGTTCCAGTACAGAATTATTTGGATTGGGGGAGTTCGGTGTTGCAGGATGAGTGAAGAAGAAGAGATCCCGGCGATCATGAAAAGAAACAGACGGAGTTTCAAACTTCAACTAACCCGGACTACATGTCTGGGGGCAATTCGATCAGAATACAAGTAAATCCGGGATTCGTTGAAACACAGACAAAAGCAAATGAAGCTGGAACAACTCGGATACGAAAGATCTCGACCTCGAAGTTAGAGAAACCGCCTCGACATTACCCCGGATCTTTGAGACATTACCTCAGATCTGTGGAGTAGACGACTTCGATAGCCGGGATCAACACCTGGATTCAAATGCAGGCGAACCATCTCGGCATTACTTAGGATATTTGAGATAAGACCTCGGATCCTCGAAAGAAGCCGCCTTGACAGTCTGGATCAACGTAACTCAGTTCGACAAGGTAAGGCCCACGATTGCAAAACTCGACCAGTGAATAAAGTCCGACAAAAAGCATCCTGGCAGCACAAAAACCCTTGATTGCCAGGCTGGGGGGGGCAACCACTATACAGTTATCAATGGTGTAAGAGGAACTAACAGAAGCAAGGAGGCCGTAGTAGAAGCCCGACCACCGACCCAAGGAAAGGACAAAAAGCCCGGACGTCCAGTAAGCATGATAGAGCTCGACCTCAGGGACGAGCCCGAGATCCCACGTCCAGAACCAGAAGGTGAGTCGGAAGAATTAATCCTCGGAAAGGATCCCTCACAAACTACGAAGGTCGGGGGAGCACCGAGTCCGGATTTGAAGACTAGTTCGATTGAGTTCCTGAAAAAGAACCAGGAGGTATTCGCATGGACGTCATCCGAGATACCAGGGATTGACCCTAACTTCGGCTGCCACAAATTGGCTATCCGACCGGGGTCGACACTAGTGGCGTAGAAGAAGAGAAACATCGGAGCCGACAGACAAAAGGTTTTGGGAGCAGCATGTCAAGGGACTACTGCAGGCCAGAGAACACAGCGTACAGAGAGTAAGGGTTTTTCACCGACTCACAGCTCGGAACAGCGCAGGTTGAAGGCACTTATCAGACGAAAGATCCTTTGTTGATCAAGTATCTCAATAAGGCAAAGGAAGTGATCTTCGGCGTCGAAGAGGTGATCGTCACTCACATTCCAAGAGAAGAAAACACCAGAGCCGGCATCCTCTCCAAAACTTGCTAGTACCAAAGGCCCGGGAAACCACCGGACCATCATCCAGCAAAACCTGGTAGAATCGAGCTGCATCATGACTATCTCAGCGGCGACGGATTGGAGAAAACCGAGTAAGAATTATCCATAAAGAGAAATTATTTCGACTGACTCAACCGAAGCTAAGAAATTGATCCGAGAGGCCCCCGTCTACGCAATGACCAAGGAACAACTATATTGGAAAGGTTTGCACTCTCCAATAATAAGATGCTTGGGTCCATCTGAGACCAAATATGTGTTGGCTGAGATACATGAAGGAGTCAACGGCCACCATATGGGGGCAAAGCTCTGGCCAGGAAAGCTCTGCGTGCCGGCTACTACTGGCCAACCATGGTTGGCCGGAAGCCCTTACGGGGTTATTTGAATTTTCAAAAGCATGTTCACCATCAACCAAGATCGAGGCAAGCAAAACAAAGAGTCTGGGAAAAACCTATCGCCTAAACAGGCAAATCGGTAACGGAATATGAATGAATCCAAATTCATCAAGATGATGACAATCGCAGCGGGAACCCCGGCCTTGAAACCAAGCAAGTTCCCCGATAGTACCTCAGATCTTCGAGACGCTACCTCGGATCTTTGAGACAAGACCTCAGATCTTCGAGACGCAACCTCGGGTCTTAGAGACATGACCTTAGATCTTCGAGACGCAACCTCGGGTCTTTGAGACAAGACCTCGGATCTTCGATATACTACCTTGGATCTTTGAGCAATAGACTACTACCTCGGACCCTTGAGACATTACCTCGGATCTGAGAGTAAATGACTTCGGTCGCCAGGGCTAGAATGACCCAACCCGACAATGCGCGGTAGACATACGAGAGGGTAAGGTTCACGATAGCCTACCCCGGATAACCTGCTTGGGAGCAAAATACATCCCGACAGCTCGAAATCTCGAAACGGCCGAAGGGGGCATCATTCACGGACCTACATTAGGCCCAACACCTGGACGGCCCAACAAGGAATATATCACATATCAGGATCTACCTATAATAAAGGGAAATCCTATCTTATCTATAATCAAGGGAGATCTATCTTATTTAAAGATAGATTGCCGTTATGATAAGGGGCGGGGATTACGAGGCCCATACTATCCGAGGTACACTCTATAAATAAGGTCAAACCCTAAGGTGCAAAGAACACACACTGAATGGAGCATACACACTACCCCTTCGGCTAAATGCCAAGGTGTGTCCTCGAACTACGTGGACTTTGATCCCTCTAAGGGTACGTAGGCCCTAGGCATCGCGCCTAGGTCAAGTCCGCTCCAAATCAACCAACAATCAAACAGGCTAGTCCATTAGGGCTAGCCACATCTGTTTTCAGAACAGAACAAATACATTATAGACAAAAATAAAAAAAATAAAAATTCTACAATGTATCATTGATAGAATTAACGTTTCCATGCAACACATGGGTTAATACTAGTTTTTACGAGACTGTGTAACAATCATTGCATTTAGCCAAGTAATAATGATAAATTCGAACAAGCACAAAAACACACCTATATTCCTTTGTAAATTTTACCAAAGTAATTATTTCCTAAAATAATTTTTCAAGATTATGAAGTATTTTTTTAGTACTAGCTAGTTTCTTCAGTCAGTATTCTGAAGTATTTTTTTAGTACAAGTCATTATCCTGAATTTTTTTTTCAACATCATAAAATAATTTTTTAAGATCATAATGTATTTTTTTTTTTATTGCGGTCGATATCCGGAGTATCTTTTTTTAGTACCTACAGTATCCTGAAATATTTGTTGAAAAAAAAAGAGATCGGTGTTGTTTTTGCACCGTGGACAACAGTGAATGGAAACGAATCCAAATTCGCTAGCAAGGAACTTACTTCTCTATATGATTGAAGTAGTTTGGTCACCGTACATTGATGTGATCAAGGACTTCCTAATTCGTTTTTTGCTCCAACGAATATAAATAAGGAATTGTAAAATTTAAAACACAATGTAAGCATTAAAAAAACAGAAACAAAAACACAACGCAAGTACTAGGGCCTCACAATCCATAGCTAATACGCTTTTATCTCATGCCTTTCTTCATTCATGCTTCGATATTCTGGTGTCCAAGGCGTAGAGTAACCACACTAATCCATCCCGAACTTGGTGGTTAAACTCTACTGCGGTGACGATACTGTAGGGGAGGTCCTGCTGAAAAATAGCTCGGCGCCAGGATGATAAAAAGCTTAACACCTCTCCTTCTTATTCCTTTTTCAATATGAGAAAGCGGACTGACTGATTGATATATAAATATTTTTTGAAAAGAAACGGGGACACCATTCAAACCCTAATGTTAGAGCCAGGTAAAAATATAGAAAGGCAGTCTTCATCTTGTAAGTTGTAACTCTTCCATCAATGGAACTTTGTAAGGCCGCATATTCTCTGAATCACTGGACTTTGAATGGCGAGGTTTTAATTGGTGAAGTTCTCTGAAAGTTTGCTCAAAAGATGCAGCATGATGAAGTTATATGGCAAGTTATCAGCACAACCATCGCAGTTTCTGTTAGTATAAAGGTGTCCTAGAGACAATCTGTTTTATCAGTTGAACACCTTTTACTATTTAGTATTTCATGATTTATTTATTTGAGCATAATTTATCTTTATCATATTTATGTCTCGCCTATATTTTATGGTTAATATGAGTTTAAAGATAAAGGCCCAAGGAATAGAATAAGTGTTTACTCGATGATCTATGATAGGGATCATGATCATGAGGAATCGAGGACACTACATGTCTATTGTCGAAACTAGTTCCTAGTCTTGAATCACCAAGAAAGGGCATTGGTGATCTCAATAAGACTAAGACGACATCATCTACTTGTATAGTGATACAAGGTAGGGACCTCATGGAATGCGCAGGCATGTTGATGCCTTAGGCGATGTCGTGGGTGTATGTTGTTAGAAGAAGATAGATCGAACGACCGTTGAGAGACTCCACAAGGATTCATTGTAGAGTATCATTGGATTTGTAATGTCTCTCATCGTTTGGTAGTGCTAATCATCTTAGACTTGAGGATGTTATCGAACACTATGTCCTAAAGTTATACTTTGATGTACAACTCTATCCGCCGAAATATGGGGAGAACGTTGTACTCTTGGGTGTAACTTGAATACATGAGTATAGATGGACATGCCGAAAGGACTTACAATCCTACAAGAGGATTAGTTGTTCACAAGACCAGGTAGGACTTGGATGACTTCTAGTTGATTCGGGAATCTATGTCATAGTAAGTGATCATGAAGAGTCATGATCCGTCTTAGAATCAATAGAAGAATATTCCTAGTTACGTGTAAAAGCTACATTTAGTCAATCCAGGAGAGGTGATACTCTATCCTCGCTGCTCGACTAAATATGAACAACGTTGTAAGGGATGACATGCATGGTATCCAAATTAGAAAGGTAGATCACTTGATCAACTTGATTAGTTGGATCATAGAAGAGCATTCTAGTGTCTTATGTAGTCATTAGATAAATTAACCTATTAAAGGAGTTTAATTGGTTCAAGTTTATCTATGTCGAACTAATTAGGCCTAATGGGTCACACACTAAGATTATTCTTGATTCTTAGTTTAGCAAGTTTGGACCAATAATTGTTATTGGATTTTGTCAAGATTATTGATATAATTGGGTTAGAACTTGCCCAATTATAAAGAGATTAGGAGTTTAAGGATAATTTATGAAATTATCAGAAAATAGATCCAATCAGGATTGGATAAGTGAGAAATTTGGAATGAGTGTATTTTGGTATGTATGAATAGTATTTACTATTGAAATAATAATATAATATTATAATATAAAATGCAAACTTGCTTCTCTCGTGAAACCTGTATGAAATGGTTTCTAATATTATAATAATTTAATATAATATTAATATATTATATTATTATAATATTCAAATAGTAAATCACTATTCACATTCAGAAAAACTATAAATAGCACTCATTTCAAACTATTCATTCTTAAACTTCTCTCTTCCTCTTAAGGAAGTTCTCTTCTAAGCGCCTAGTAGTCTTTATAGTCTTGAGGTAAAAGATCCAAACACTTGAGCCCTCCACTTGCTACGCTTGAAGCAAAGATCTAAGGAGACGGGATTGAGGAGAAGGAGTTTCATTTGTAATCGGAGATAATCGTGTGGATCAACGTTAGATGACATCATACTCTTTGACGTCTTCAAGTGATCGGTATTCCCGAAAACCCCGTATGTGTTTTAACGAGCAGATCCTAAATATGTATTGTAAAGAGTTACGATACATGGTTCGGTTCATGAGAATAGTATTTCCACATGGCGCAATAAATATTATTTATCGTATCGTAGTCAAGATTTTTCGAGTATGCTTTCTCGTGGTCGCAGCCTTAGTCGATCTGTCACATCGAAAAGAATTAATCTCGGGCGATAAATATTATTTCGGCCGCAAAGAAAATCATTTACCGGTGGTGCGGTAGAAAATTATTTACCTTCACGGTAAATATTATTTACTGGCACGGTAAAAATATTTTTACTGATACTATTCACACAGTAAAAATTATTTACCTTCACGGTAAATATTATTTACTGGTACAGTAAAATTATTTACCATCACGGTAAAAAAATTTACTGGTACTATTTACGTAAATAGTAATTACTATTCACATGAATAGTGAATTTGCAATGTGGGTTCTGCAAATACAAAAAAAAAATTGTTTTTCAACCTCGTGAACATATTGCTTGAATGTCAAGCAAGAACGATTTTAAACCTTCAGTTTCATGGCCAAGTAGCCATCTTATGCCTTCAACTCTATTGCTACTCTGTTCTTTCTCTCTGTATTGTTTACAATAACAAGTATTTTCGTTTTCTTATACATGATTTTATGGTGGATTTCGTAGTGTGATGCCTGGAGTTTGTAACCGAAGCTCGTGCCCTTTGGCTAATAGTTGCTATGCCACCATTCGATATGAGAATCGTATCTTTTACTTAATGCTTCTTTTCTTTATTCTTACTCTATAGTTTTCATCTGCACTTAAGCCTTTTTATTTCATTGATACGGTTAGTTTTAGGGAGAAATTAGTGGTCATGGAGTAAAAGTTTGTATACTATGATTATTGAATGTTTTACCTAGTTTCCACTTACAATCAACTATATGAAGCAAAAACCATTTAGATATGAAATACATGTTTGTGTTACAAGTAGTAGGTAGATCAAAGATGTTTATATATGCGTTTTCCATCCGTGCAAGGTACAAGATTTCTATTTGTGATAATCTTCATTGGCCACTTAGAACTCAATCATGCATCCATGTTTGATTTAGGGTTGCATTTGCGTGTATATGGTAGTTGTATGGAGTCAAGACCTTGTGGCTTGGCATGCATCACATCAGATTCTCATGGAATCTTATTTTGACAAAATAGCCAGAATTATTGTTATAATCATGATGAGGTTTTAATGTTCAACTTACCTAAACTTATAAAAAAATTGCGTCTTTTTTTCTTTAAAAAATATGGACTAAAGTATACTTATAATTTTTTAAGTTTATATGAGATATATTTTTGGTCTTTTAATTTTATAAAGTATACTCTTGGTCCAAATATTAGTATCTTTAATGTTGCTAACGAAAAACACCGGTGTAACAAATTTAAGTGATGACAGTATAGTTAAATGTAATTAATCTTAAATTTAAAACAGGTATAAAAATGTGTATTCAATTCTTTAAAAGGAATAAATAATTTAATATAAGGAAAAATACTTCTCATGTTGTAGGAGAAGTGTATTCTCATATCACACACATATGAAATGGTGGGACCCACATATATATATAATGCTAACTATATATATGTGGGTCCCACCATTTCATGTGTAGTGTAAGAATCTTCTTCTTCTCATGCAACATGAGAAGTTTAAACCCCTTTAATATATGGGTTTAATGTTTCTGTTTTTGTTGTAGAATTTTTTTTTCTACCACACTCACATAAAAGAGAGTGAGTCTCATTGTAAAGAGAAGATAAAGAAAATATTAGTGGGACCACTCATTTTTATATGAGTGTGGCAGAAAAAAAAAATTTATACAAAAACAAAAACATTAAACCCTTAATATATATATATATATATATATCTATCTTTTGGTCCTTTACACTTCATATAACCATCAACTTTTAATAAATCGGTTAAACTTAATCCTAATATCTTCTATTTAAGTTTCCTACAATATATAATGTTTTTGTATTTGGAAAAATCACCGTAACATATAAAGAAAAGGAGAAAAATAAATGAAAATTGACAAATAGCAGCCAGCGTGAAAAAGAGTGTTTTGGATATTTTTTCTTCAAACCATAGTTTACCTAAGAAAAGTGCTTTTCCATGGTTATCCAAACGAGCACTTAAAAAAAAAAAAAAATATTCCCTCTAGTCTTTAATATAAATACATATTTTAGAGTTGATTTTAGTTTCAAATATAACATTTTTTCCTAATTTACCCCTATCAATTTTCTCTCAACAATAATAAAGTAAGATAAGGAATTAGAGAATTAAGGAAGATTATTAGAATATTTTTAAAAATACATATTATACTAACTAATTTAATTATCTTAATCTAAAATATATACGAGGTAAAAAAAATGAATATTGAACTATTTCTTCTTCCAATGTACCTTAATTTACATCCTCAAAAAATCTCTTTATTCTCATTAATGACAATTTGATAAAAGTCCTCCCTCCACTCCACTCCCACCCTCTTCCATTCCCTCCCTTCAAACTAAATAAGCATTAAGGAATGGATCAAAACTGTTGATGGAACTGTATTCGCGTCACTTCAAATCCAATTGAATCATATGTTAGGGCCTGTTTGAGATAGTTTTAAAAGCTCAAATAAGTCTATCAGAATCTCAACGAAAGTAGAAGCTAGATTATTGACTATTTGACATAGCTTCAGACCTTGAAGCCACTTCTGTTACCGTTATTTAAACACAAATCACATTAGAAAAAGTTCATAAGAAAAAAAGTTCATAAAAAAAAATTCATCAGGAATAAAAGTCACTTTTACCGCCGCTATCCCAAACAGGCCTTTAGGGTCACTTACAATTAAGTAAAATCTCCCTCCTTATTTCATATATGTAGTTTGAAACTTTTATTAACCATAATTAACAATTTGTATTGAAATCTTAACCTGAGATAACTTCTCCAATTTTTTGAGTCATCTAACAAAATTTGAAATGAAACCTTCTATTAATCGTTCTAAAATTGAAATACCAGTATAATGACCATATTTAAGTGTCATTAGTTATAGAAAAAAAAAATTATTTTAGGGACAAGGGATAAATTTAACAATAAAGTTATGTGTAAGAAGCACATGACGCCATAAAGTTTCCAAAGTTGAAAAAGTATATAAAATTTTAAACAATTCCGATAAAACTCCATTAATTTACTAACTGATGGAACCCACAAGTCAGTAAAGTAAAACAGCTGCATGTCCTCCCGTTGGAGCCTGGTCAGACTTGGCATGTCTGGCTAAAAGGCTAGGTCAAGACTTGCGTTTCGTAACAGGTCAGACATAGGCCTACCAATAAGGTTTTTAGGCATATTAGGCCGGTCTGTTATAAAGATAAAATTGTAAATTTGTAATTACTTCTTTTGCCCTCCCTTGAGTTTGACACGTTGATCTTGGCTTCTTCTTTTAAAATTAAGGGAAAATTATAATAAAAGACCTAAGAAAAAAAAGTATTTATTAAGAATGACCATAAAAATGATAATTATTTTAGAGGACAAAAAATTTAAACATTAAAATAAAACGACTAAATTGTCCGTAGTCAGATTTTTTATATTCTCTTTAATTTCATTCGGAGTCATTGTGTTAACTTCTCTCCCATACTGAATGCTTCCTTATTCACTATCTTTTTCTAATCCTACACCCTCTTGCTTTAAAGCGGTAACATAAAAATACCTTAGATCGTCGTTAACATGTATGGTGAGTTGACTTGGACTATAATCACTTGTGAAGTAAGTGTTTTGTGTTGAGAAAGATGCTGCAAATACAACAGTGAGTTTCTAAAGGGTTTCTGGTGATGACCAAAGGCAAACGTTCATGCTTGTTATTCCAAACACCAAACTTCACTAATTCAGCCTCTCCCTTCTCTCTCCCTCTCCCTATCTCTCATCAATTAAGCATGTTTTTTTTTCTATAAAAATTTTAGGAAAGAGATTCGGCTCACCTACAGTCCAAGGGTAGGGTGCTTGGAGCTCAGTCCACATAGTATACTGGGTTAGAGAGTATACATGTCTCCACCTCTTCCCAGTGTTTCCACTGCTTCGTAGACCCCTAGGATGCCTCCTCCAGTGCCTTGACCAACTCTAAGATTGAACCCCCTCCTTTTAGGTAAGAAAGTCCGATCCCTTCGCCAGTTGAACCCAAAGACAAGGGGTTCAATTACGCATACTTGTTCCTTGGCATCTTGCTATGATACTTCATTTTAAAGCCCTAGTTCTTTTTTTTTCCCCTGATTTCTGAGCTCACGTCAATTGGGTTTTTATTTGCAAAGGTTTTTAGTAGGAACCGTGGGTTTTAGGTAGTGTTTGGATTGTTGACAACTTGTTTTCTGTTGTTTATACAAGGGTTAAAGAGCAATTTGACCAACAAATTATTGGTTCAAGAGCGCTCAACACAATAAACTTTTAACTAGACCGAAAATACCAACAAACATTTAAAATTGTAAAGTTGGCACAATCCGTTAGAAAAGCAAATTAACGTCCGTTAGTTCCACTGGAATTGTTGCAGATGTGCATACACGTGTCAACAATTGATCATCTGCCCTATTCACTCTTTCACCCACCTTCTATCGTTTTAGCTGTTCCCAATCTCTTTCTGCCTGCGGAAACGGAAGAGAAGAAGAGGGCGTGGAAGGCATTTCGGTGAGCATGTTGAAGGGAATAAAGGAGTATTGGAACAAAAGAGGGCAACGAAGAAGAAGGGACTTCCTCCCAATGGAAAAATCGCCAAGGATGCCAAGGAGACCGTGCAGGAATGCGTTTCTGAGTTCATCAGCTTTATCACCAGCGAGTGTGTTTAATTCGTTAATGGTTCATGTATGTAGTTATTCTTGTCGGAAATATTTGTCACTTGGGGTTTAATTGGGGTCGAATCATGTAGGGCGAGTGATAAGTGTCAGAGGGAAAAGAGGAAGACGATTAATGGCAATGATTTACTTTGGGCAATGGCAACTTTAGGGTTCGAGGATTACATCGATCCCCTGAAGATTTATTTGAGCAGATACAGGGAGGTAATCAACTTTAGAATTACAGTTCTGTTTATCACCTATCTTATTGGTTAAACAATGTGAATAAAGTTCAGAGAAGATAAATCTGTGGAACTTTTGATTGGTTCGAGTTCCTGTCGTTCAACTTTGATTTTTCACTGATTTTTCGTTCCTTCTTTCTGTATTGTCATTATCTTCTTTTTTTAAAAAAAAAAAAATTCTTTCAGCATTATGCATACAAGGGAACAGAGAGATCCCTCTTTTTCCTATGGTTCCTTCAATTAGTTTTTGCTCGAGGATTACGGGGGTGATTAGTTTGATGGGCACTGCTATATGTCATCCTCGTTGTTGCTCTCTTCATTTCCGTCTCGATCTTCATCAATCTTCATTGTGCACATTCAACGGCATAGTTGATGAAACCATGAGATTTCGAAAATGTTGCAACTTTGCTGACACATGTATGCCACATCTGCAACATTTCCAATCAAAGTAACAAAGTAGCATACGTCAATTTTGCTTCTAACCGATTGTGCCAACTTTACAATTTTAAAAGTTTGTTGGTATTTTTGGTCCAGTTAAAAGTTTATTGTGTTGGACGCTCCTGAACCAATAGTTTGTTGGCCAAATTATTCTTTAACCCTTTATGCAATCAAAAAAAGGAAAAAAGTTATTTGTGTTATAAATATATTAATTATGTGGATGTCCATTGATCCCATATTATGTACCGGCATATTATATTATAAACATGTGGGACCCACGGTCACAAATTTTCTTCTCATCACGTGAAGGCAGGTGAAGCAGGTGAAGAAATTTTCGTCCGGAGCAAATTACCTCTTATGACCCAGAGATAGAAATTACACTTAAGGACCCATTTTTCTTCTATAAATAGAGGTCTTCTGTAACTATTGAATACACACTGGAATAAGAATTCCTTCTCTCATTCTCTTATGAATCTCTACCTTCTCTTGTTCTTACTTTATATTTCTTCACTTTTATAACACGTTATCAGCACGAAAGTGCTCTAACGAAGGTACGATTGTTTCTTTAACGATATCGTTTACTTTTATGTTCATTTCATCTATCTGGGATAATCGAAACCATTATATTGAATTAAAATTATATTTTTAACGATTATTTTAAACATCGGTTTTATGGCTAAGATTTGAGATTATTTACTATTCATTACTATTTATTTTTTAATCATTTTTATTAGTATCATCTTTTAATGATTTCTTTATATGTTCATTATATTGATCTGTGATGATCTTAACAACATGGAATTAAAAGCATATATTTTTACCGAATGTTTTAAACATCGGGTTCCATGTATAAGATTGGAGATTATTTATTTGAATAGTATTTTACTATTCATCCTTGATTTAATTATTTTCATATTGTTTATTGTTATTGTTACTAATTTTAACATAACATTTACTTTTATGTTACTAACATATTTATGATTCAGTAATTTACTTTTATGTTACTAACATAACTTTTACTTTTATATTATTAATCTTATAAGTGTTATTAATTTCGACACCTACTTGGGGTTAAACCTCCTAACCGGAAGTCATGATTTAATATTCAGTATTTACTTTTATTGCTGCTAACATATTTATGATTCAACAATTTACTTTTATGTTACTAACATAACTTTTACTTTTATATTATTAACATTTACTTTATTTATATCTTATAAGTGTTATTAATTTCGACACCTACTTGGGGTTAAACCTCCTAACCGGAAGTCATGATTTAATATTCAAAGTATTTACTTTTATTCTTCGCTAACATATTTATGATACAATATTTAATTATATTGTTGTTAATATTTATTGCTATTTATGATATAGTATTTAATTATACCGTATTTATGTATTTACTTTATTGCTATATTAATTCTAATTATTATTATTATTATTTTTAGTCATGACCAACAGCAGTCTTACCAAACTTGAGTTTAGTGCTCTTGACATCACCAGGAGAAATTATCTATCATGGATTCTTGATGCTGAAATCCATCTTGATGCGATGGACCTTGGAAATACAATTTTACCTGAAAACGATGCATCACAAAAAGATAAGGCGAGAGCAATGATTTTCCTTCGCCACCATATTCATGAAGGATTAAAATCTGAGTATTTAACGGTAAAAGATCCATTTGAATTATGGACAAATTTAAAAGATAGGTATGATCATCAAAAAACGGTGATTTTACCTAGAGCTCGTTATGATTGGATACATCTCAGGCTACAAGATTTCAAAACTGTAAGTGAGTATAATTCAGCAGTTTTCAAAATCAGCTTTCAGATGAAATTATGTGGTGAGAAAATGACTGATAATGACTTATTAGAAATTTTTTTTTCTACTTTTCATGCATCAAACATGCTATTGCAAACGCAATACCGAGAAAAAGGTTTTCAAAAATATTCGGAATTAATCTCATGCTTGTTGGTAGCCGAGCAAAATAACGAGTTATTATTGAAGAATCATGAAAATCGTCCAATGGATCTGCTCCATTCCCGAAGTGAATGTGAGTGTATATAATAATGGTCGCGGACGTGGCCGTGGCCGTGGACGTGGACGAGGCCGTGACCGTGGTAGATGTCGCGGTAATTACCGTTATCATGGTGGTAGAAATACTTATTATAATCCTTATACCCACTGAGAAAAAAGATAAATAATGAAGGACGAGAAGAATGACGGGGTGGTCCTTCAAAGGTTCCGAGAATCAATTTTATCGCCCTTCAAAGGTTGTTGAGAACCATTGTTCTAGGTGTGGTATGAAGGGACATTGGGTACGAACTTGTCGTACACCCGAGCATCTAGTAAAATTGTATCAAGCCTCCATGAAAAAGAGTGTGAATAATGTTGAATATAATGAAAATCATGATGAGGCACGAGAAGAATGATGATGCCAATGAGCCTAATGAAAGTGATGCTATGGCACACTTAGAGGTGGCGAGTTTTTCGAAAATGTTTGGTTGAATGTATAATAAGAATAATGTTTTGTAATATGTGAGTTATGTTTTATATATTATGAGATTATTATTAAAATATGTTTTAATATATATTTTTTCTTTTTGATGAAGATTATGGAAATTGCAAATATTGAACACAAGAATAAAGATATGTGTCTCATTGATAGTGCTACAACACATACAATTCTTAAAGATAAGAAATATTTTTCACATCTAACAATAAGTTGTGCAAGCATCAATACTATAGTGGGTAATACAAAATCGATTGAAGGCTCAGGAAGAGCAATTATAATATTACCCAAAGGTACGAAATTTGTTATTAATGATGCTTTATATTCTTCTAAGTCTCACAAAAATTTATTAAGTTTTAAGGATATCCGCAGGAATGGATATCATATTGAGACTATAAATGAGAAGTATAAGGAATATCTACAAATTATTTTTGTTAGATTTGGTGAAAAATGTGTTCTAGAAAAATCACCAATGTTATCTTCTGGTTTGTACTATACAAATATTAGTACTATTGAAACAAATGTTATGGTAAAACAGAAGAATATTGATAAAGATATGTTTAATGTTTGGCATGACCGGTTAGGCCATCCCGGGTCATCTATGATGCGAAAAATAATTGAGAATTCATGTGGACATATCTTGAAGTGTAAAGAAATTCCACAATCTCATGATTTCTCATGTGTGGCATGTTCAAAAGGAAAATTAATTATTCGCCCCTTAATAATTAAAGTAGAAAGTGAGTCTCTCACATTTCTAGAACGGATACAGGGAGATATTTGTGGGCCAATAAACCCACAATGCGGACCATTTAGGTATTTTATGGTTTTAATTGATGCATCAACCAAATGGTCGCATGTTTGTTTATTATCTTCTCGTAATTTGGCATTTGCGAGGTTGCTTGCTCAATTGATTAGATTAAGAGCACATTACCTCGATTATCCCATCAAGAAAATACGTCTTGATAATCTTTGGTGAATTTACTTCACAAGCTTTTAATGAATATTGTATGTCCCTTGGAATTGATGTTGAACATCCCGTAGCACATGTTCATACGCAAAACGGACTTGCGTAATCATTGGTTAAACGATTGCAATTTATTGCAAGACCTTTACTTATGAGATCTAATCTCTTAATTTCGCTTGGGGCCATGCCATTTTGCATGCAACAATGTTAATTCGTATCGTGCCAACAAGTTATCTAAAAGTTTCTCCTTTACAAATGGTTTTTGGTCAAGAACCTAATATTTCCCATATAAAGATTTTTGGGTGTGCAAAGTATATGTGCCAATATCACCACCACAACGGACCAAAATGGGTCCTCAAAGAAGGATGAGAATATATGTTGGGTATGAATCTCCTTCAATTATAAAATATTTAGAACCCTCAACGGGAGATTTATTTACGGCACGATTTGCCGATTGTCATTTTAATGAATCAGTTTTCCCAACATTGGGGGAGAAAGTAAGCGGTTGGGAAAAGATAGAGAAAGTAAGCGGTTGAGAAAAGATATTATTTGGAATGAATTATCATTTGCTCATTTTGATCCTCGTACAAAGCAATGTGAACTAGAAGTTTAGAAGATAATTCATTTACGAATTTAGCTAATCGAATGCCGAAGCATTTCTTCGACCCAAAAAAGGTGACAAAGTCACATGTCCCATTGTTAATGCTCCTATTCGAATTGATGTCCCCGAAGGACAAGGTCAATCTATTATGAACAAATCTGAAACACGCTTAAAGTGTGGAAGGCCTATCGGTTCAAAAGATAAAAATCCTCGGAAAAGAAAAGGAGCTAAGAATATAGATGGTCAAATTAAGGATAATCAAGGAAAATTTATAGCTCCAGAAGAGCTACCTCATGAAGAGGTATTATCTATATAAGAGAATAATGAAGTCTTAGAAGAGACTCAGGTACCTGAAACATGTGAAAATAATGAGATCTCAATAAATTATGTTATGAATGGAATCCGATGGGATCGAAATGACGTCAACGTTGATGATGTATTTGCTTATTATATAGCAAATGATGTAATGAATAATAATGAGGATTATGAGCCAACATCTATTAGGGAATGTCAACAAAGAAAGGATTGGCCCCTATGGAAAGATGCCATTAATGCGAGAATTGAATTCATTGGCAAAACGAAAAGTATTTGGACTCGTAGTCCAAACACCTAAAGATGTAAAGCCGAGTTGGATACAAATGGGTATTTGTACGAAAGAGAAATGAAAAAGGTGCAATTGTTAGATATAAAGCACGTCTTGTAGCCCAAGGCTTCACACAAAGACCTGGCATTGATTTTGAAGAAACTTATTCACCAAAAGTAGTGGATGCAACTACTTTTCGTTATTTAATCATCTGGGCAAGTAAATGAAGGTCTTGATCTGCATTTAATGGATGTTGTGGATTGCCTATTTATATGGATCACTTGATAATGATATCTATATGAAAGTCCCGAAGGACTTAAGATGCCGATAGCATCTAATTCAAATTCTCAAGAACAATATTCAATAAAGTTAAATAAGTCTCTATATGGCTCGAAACAATCGGGCGCATGTGGTATAATTGTCTTCGAAATATTTATTGAAAGAAGGGTATAGAAATGACCCGATATGCCCATGTATCTTTATGAAAAGATCGGAAGAGAATTTTCTATAATTGTCGTTTATGTTGATGATATCAACATTATTGGAACTCCCGAAGAGCTTCAAAAAGCAATTAATTGCTTGAAAAGAGAATTTGAAATGAAAGATTTGGGAAGAACAAAATTTTGTCTTGGATTACAAATTGAGTATTTAAAGAATGAGATCTTTGTATATCAAGAAACTTATACAAAGAATGTCCTAGAGCGATTTTATATGGATAAGTCACATCCATTATGTACTCCAATGATTGTAAGGTCTTTGAAAGTGGATAAAGATCCATTTCGACCTAGAATAATTAATGAAGAAGGTGAAGAAGATCTACTTGGTCCAAGTACCATATCTCGGTGCTATTGGAGCATTAATGTATCTTGCTAATCATACATGTCTTGATATATCATTTGTTTGTAAACTTATTAGCAAGATACGGTTCTTCACCTACTCAAAGGCATTGGAATGGAGTAAAACAAATTTTACGCTACCTCGGAGGCACTATGGATATGGGGTTATATTACTCAAATGTATCCAAGTATGAACGATTGGTTATCTTTGATCTTTGGATTTTTGTCTGATCCACATGATGGTAAATCACAAACAGGCTATCTATTTACATGTGGAGGTGCTATATCATGGCGATCTATGAAACAGACTATATCGCTACATCATCTAATCATGCGAAATTCTAGCAATGCATGAAACAAGTCGAGAATGTGTATGGTTGAGGTCGGTAATACATCATATGCAAACAACTTGTGATTTATCTTCAGGAAAAATGGTTCCAACAGTCCTGTATGAAGATAATACTGCATGTATTGCTCAACTTAAAGAAGGATATATCAAGGGTGATAGAACGAAGCATATTTCACCAAAATTCTTCTTTACTCATGACCTTCAAAAGAATGGTGAAATAGATATTCAAAGAAATCAGTTCAAGTGAAAATTTAGCAGATTTGTTTACCAAATCACTTCCAAGTACAATCTTTGAAAAGCTTGTATTTAATATTGGTCTTCAAGATTCGAAATCTTAAGCGATGTTGTCAAGTGGCAATCGAAAGGAAGATGTGTTTAAAAGACATTGAAAGTAATTGTCAAAACGGGCCACCGTTAGTTAGGCCCTAGCCCGCACGGCAGGGCCAAAAGCCCATGAGGCCAAAAAGCCCGCATGTTAAACGGCCGCACGGGCCAAAAATTATATAACCCTAAGGTTTAGGGCTAGCCCGCGGGCCAAAAAAATATTTTTAAATATTAAATACATTTTTATATTTTTATTAATTAGTAATAATAATTTCATACTCGAGGTCGACGTATCTATGCGTAACCAATGTAATGTTGTCACTTGAATATATTATTTTAATGTGTATTTATTTACATTAAAAAAATTATAATTATCTTTGTCCGAGAAAATTAAAGCTTACTTTTTATTGAGGAAATGAATCATGTGTAGAATTTCGTTGGTTCAATGAATATTTTATTTAAGGTTCATGCAAGTACTTTTTTTTCCCTTTCAATCCCCAATATGAGATTTTTCGGGACATCAATTATATGATTTTATAGGACAACAGAAAAGGCCAAAGGTCGTTTGGTTGTTAACACTTAATTATTTAATTGATTTAGCATGCCTAACTGTTTTTGTCAGATAGTAAAGGACAAAGAATATATTTATATTTGAATGCTAATCCTTTTTTTTTGCTCGGAATATTTGAATGCTAATCCAATGGATATGTTTCTTAATTGATTCTGACTTGAAGTTATTGCACTTGTTTAGTGGATTCCACCATGTATGAAATGGCTTCATACGTTGAAAAGAACTAAAAAAAAAAAACACACACACAATATATTATTTTTCCCATATTATATAATTCCTTTCAGGCAGCAATATTTGGAAACGTTTTTGTTTAAACATAAATATTCTTGTCTTTATTTTATAAGTTGTCGTTAGGGTGAGTTACAAACCAAGAGGAAGGAAAGAAATCGAAGAAGGAATATATAAGACGTTAGATTATGGAGACACATGGACATGGAGAAAATAGTAGATCAGCTGAGGAGGTTTAAGTTTAGGTTTCTTAAGTTTTTTTTTTTTTACGGCCGCCGATAGTGGTGGTGGTGACCGGCCAGCGGAGGTGGTGTTGGTGGTGGTCGGCCGCCGGTCGTGGTGGTGGTGGTGGCCGGCCCGGCGGTGGTGGTTGTGGTGGTGGCGGGGCGGGGTGGGATTTTTAATTTATTTAAAAGTAAGGGTAGAAAAGATAATTTAAATGCGACGACAAGTATTACTCAACACATGCACAAATATAAAATAATAGGGTGGCCGCGGGCCAACCTATCATAACCCCATCATATGGGGGCTAAATAGGGTTAGAAATTTAAAAACTAACCCCATTATGTGGGGGCTAGAAATAAGGGGTTAGAAATGGGGAAATTTAAATGGGCCCATGCATGGGTCCGAGCCCATTTTGACGACTCTAATTGAAAGTAATGTTATCATCGGGGAGTAAAACTGATGTAATTAAGAGGGGAGTTAATATATCGTCTTTTTTTTCCTTATCTGTGTTTTTCCTTTGGGTTTTTCCTATAAAGGTTTTTAATGAGGCAAAGATTAGAAAGTGTTCAATGAATGATGTCTCTTTTTTGGCATTAGGTTTTTATCCCATTTGGGTTTTTTCCAGTTAAAGTTTTTAATGAGACATATTCATAATGGACATCCAAGGGGAGTGTTATAAATATATTAATTATGTGGATGTCATTGATTCCATATTATGTACTAAGATATTATATTATAAACATGTGAGACCCACGGTCACAAATTTTCTTCTCATCACGTGAAGGCAGGTGAAGCAGGTGAAGAAATTTTCGTCCGAAAGAAATTACCTCTTATGACCCCGGAGATAGAAATTACACTTAAGCGACCCATTTTTCTTCTATAAATAGAGTGCCTTTCAGAACTATTGAATACACACCTGGAATAATAATCCCTTCTCTCATTCTCTTCTGAATCTCTACCTTCTCTTGTTCTTACTTTATATTTCTTCACTTTTATAACAATTTGAGTTATCTCTATATATTATTATCCATTAATTATTCTAGATAGTGATTCAGTTAGAGAGTGTATATAAATTTTTTTAAAGGTAATTTAATTTTTTTATTTTAATGTTTTAATTTCTGATCATTCAAAATAATTATAACTTTTATAGCTATCTTTAATAAATTTTTTTTTTTTAGATTTTTGTTATAATTTTCCCCAAAATTAACCCAGAATTAACCCAGCCTTCGTTGCTTCTGTTCGGCCGCTCCTCTCACCAGAAAAACCTAGCTTCGTTCAGTGTTCGGCCGCTCCTCTCACCACCGACAGTCTGACCGTCCGACACCCTCCTCTCCTTTCCTCTGCTCTCTCTCTGCTATCTTAGTCATCCGTTGGTAAGAATTTGCTTCTGCTGGTTCAGTGCTCTCTTATTCCGACAAGTCCTCTCACCGAGTCACGACTTGAACGCTCTCTTCCTTGGAGGGGAATCAGCAGCAGATCTCCAGCTCTGGTAGTGGTAAGTATTTGCTTCTCTTCCCCTGCATTCTCAGTTCCTTCGATTTGTTTAAGTTTTTGACCCTACTCAGCTTTAGTTTCTTCGATTCTCAGTTTCCTGTTATTGTGAGGGAATCGACTTTCCTATGTTCCTTTTGTTTGTTATGGTTCATAAGTAAGGTTTTGTGTGCGTCCTTTTTGTTGAATGTTGAGGTTTGACGACACGGCTCATATGAAACACTAGATTCTATGACTCCTTCCCTTATTTTTATTTGCACTTTTATGACTCTATGAATATGGATTTTGGGGAACTTTTTCAGATGTTAGATAGACGACATGACAACTTAATTTGCCCTCTCTTATCGGTTATGACCTTCATCACATCCCAACCCCCAAAGGCTTAAAACAATGAAGGAATAATCTTTTAATTTATTCCTGTTATTCATTTCTCCAAGGCAACATGATCAATCTGTTTTCTTTTTCTGTCCTTCCCTCTTCCTTGTAGTTTGCTCCGTTTCTTCCACAACTGACAATCGTGTCTTTGGTGCCCTTAAGTTACTGAATGTTTCAATTTTTTGCACTTATTGCCTCCTATTTTGCTAGCACCATTTTCCTTGTTTTGTTTTACTTTCATCCCTTTATATATATGCCCCTATCTATTGATATACTTGTTAATTTTGACTGTAGTTGACTTCTTTCTTGATTATCTATATTTTTGTTTGCTTATTTTTCTTAGACAGGCTTGGTTGGTTCCACTCTTTTAGTTCATTGTCTGTAGCTTTTAATGAGAGTGGATTTGATTTGACTGTAGTTGACTTCTTTCTTTCTTGATTATCTGTATTTTTGTTTTGTAATGTTCATTGTGCTTAAGTTCGACGTTCTTAGATTGAGTGTGTATTTGTTACCACAACTCCTGTACTTTAAAAGAACTATTGTTCTTTTTAGAACAGGATCACTTCTGATTGATGCTAGAGAGGAGGGGCTCAAGTGCTATCATCAATAGTCATGTCCATGCTTGAGAACTTAATCCATTGGTTGTTGTGATGTTGAGCTGATATACCATTAACTAATTCAACTAGTGTGGTCAAATTTTGTGCTTTACCGGATTTTGGCTTCCTCCTTGAGCAACTCCCTCCTCTTGTCCTCTGCAGTATCCACTAAGTGTTTCTCTTTTGGTGTCATTTTGAATGAGAAAATGCCACAGAAAACAGCTCTATCTGCATTAAGTCTTCTATCTCATCTTTGAGGCCTCTGCAATATTCTCTGTCTTGGCTGACACCAATACACCACAATATTATTATCTGCAACATAATTTTCTCTTGATGCACTAATTGGTTGGATTTCTTCCAAAATCTTCGTTTTCCCACATTCACCAATACCTTGACAAGGGAGACTGTTGGATAAGTTTAGTAGTCGAACTGGGGATTACAGGACTTTTAGTTTCTTAAGTTAATTTTTCCTTCTAGCCTGTGTTGAACTAACTGCCAAAGTCATTTGCTATTCCTCTTATGGTCAATAGGCTTCCTTTCTTCTTCCTCCTTGATGCAATGGTTTGCTTATAATTGTGTTTGCAATACTTTTTTTGTAAGTTTAGAATTCATTTCAAGTTGCTTCGTCACTAGGCGATTTTCAATTTTCTTGGCTTTAATGCGAAAGTCATAGACTGATGATTGTTCGCATGTCCATATTTCTAACCATGTACAATCTTTCATTGAAATGTTTTATGTAACTATCCCAACTTTTATCTTCTCTTTTAATGCAGCCCTTTGAGTGAACATTTTTCCAGCGTCTGAACATTTTTTTGTGAACTCTTTTATCTTCACAAGTGAGTTTTGGGGGGTTTGTTGGCCAAATCCTTAACAACCCCCCCCAAAAAAAAAATCTTTCAATTTGTAAGGGACAACCTGCACTTCTGCTTAATAGATAGTTGGGTTAGGTCCATTTGTATAGTGAAGTTGTGGAAGTGATGGACAAGAACAACCTTCCTATTTGTTCAAATAAGTTTTTAACCCTCTAAAGTTTGCATCTTTGACTCTGTTCTTCCTTCACTCACTTTACATTGCACAGAATCTTATTCTGCCTTTTTATTTCTTCTTTAAACTCATAACCTTGTACAGCCTAGATTTTCTTAAATGTTTGACCAAGCTTTTTTTAGTTTCTCTTTGAGCTTCTTGACTCTATCTTCTCTATCTAAAACAAGATATACACTGTCTTGTAGAGTTTGAGGCTGGAGCCATGATTTTAAAAATACAGGCCTCCTTAACAGGCCATAGGCAAAAAAAAAAAAAGAAAAAAAAAGAGAGGCCTGTAACAGGCTTAGGCCACCTTGTTGCAAAACAAGCCTGACTTGACCTGTTTCCACCCCTGATTTTAGTATAACAACAATTGGTGTGCTAGTGGACCAAAATGCCCCTAGTCTTTTTCTGTTATTCCGAAAATACCTTGAGGCCCCTTTTAACTCAATGTAGCGCTGAGAACCCTATTCGGAAACTCTCTGCTGGTTTGGTGAGGTGATAGAGGGAGAAGACCGACAACGATCGAAGGTGGAGACGATATTGACAAAGAGCACAATCGAAGTTAAGCTTCATCTAGTAATACCTTCCGGTGAGTATCTCTCGTCCCTGACCTGTTTAAAAAGTGTTCATCATATAAATCCCGTTGTGTTCATCTTGTTCTTGCTCATCCCTAGTCTGTTTGTCTCGTCCATGCTCTGTTTCTCTCGTTGCTGATCTCTTTCTCGTCCGTGCTCTGTTTCTGTCGTCGCTGGTGTGTTTCTTGTCCATGCTCTGTTTGTTCACGAAAGTCATTGACTCTGTGTTTCGATTTCAACATATTTATCATATTTTCTGTGCTCTGGTTGTTCACGTCCGTGCTCTGTTTGTTCACAAAAGTTGCTAACTCTGTGTTCTTGATTTTGAGGCACATAAATTTTAAAAGAAAAATTTTAACCCTGTAATATCCCTGTAATATTTTCAGCTGGAATCGAATCATAACCCTGTAATATCCCCTAAAAAATAGAATAGACATTAGCATTGGTAATAAGCTGGACCTTCTTGTTTTGTCACTGATATTGTTATGTAAATTTTGTTTTTTGGACAACTCTGTTAGTAGATTACTACTCTTTGGAAAAATACAGAAAGGCAGTCTTCGTCTTGTAAGTTGTAACTCTTCCATCAAAGGAACTTTGTAAGGCCAAGCACTACAGAATCTAGTATTTTCTCGCTGCATATTCTCTGAATCGTTGGACTTCGAATAGTGAGGTTTTAATTGGTGGAGTTCTTTGAAAGTTTGCTCAAAAGATGCAGCATGACGAAGTTATATGGCAAGTTATCAGGCACAACCACTGCAGTTTCATGACCAAGTATCTGTCTTATGCCTTCATCTCTATTGCTATTCTGTTCTTTCTCTTTGCATTTTTGACGATAACAAGTAGTTTCATTTTCTTCTACTTGTTTTAATGGTGGGTTTTGTAGGATTGCGACGGGAAATTTCTGTAGAAATCCGTATAATGTAACTGGGGTTTGCAACCGAAGCTCGTGCCCTTTAGCCAATAGTCGCTATGCCACCATTCGAGATGAGAATGGTATCTTTTACTTAATGTTTCTTTTCTTTATTCTTACTCTATACATTTCATCTGCACTTAAGCCTTTAGATTTCATCGATACTGTTAGTTTTGGGGAGAAATTGGTGGCCATGTTGTAAAAGTTTGTGTGCTATGATTATATGAACTTACTCAATAAAAATAATGAAGTATTAGAGATCCAGGAGTTATCTGACTGAGCTTAATCTTTCATGCTGTTTATTTATGCTATTTTTCTGTGTGTATATTGAGCAATTTACCTCAACACATCAACTATATGATGGTATACTTAAGAATGATACATGTCTTGCTGCTTTTGCAACCTGCAAATAATGATACAGTTGTATTGGGTGTTGCAGGAGTATTCTACCTTTACATGAAAACTATAGAAAGAGCTCATATGCCGAAAAATCTGTGGGAAAGAGTTAAGCTTCCTAGGAATTATGAAAAGGCACTTGAAATCATTGACAAAAATCTGGTATCAAAGATCTAAATAGTCTATACAACTGCTGAATATTACATGTTTCACTATTTTTTTTTTTTTTTTTTTTATAATAATCTTATTATTGATTGATCTGCCTGAACCTTTTGCTTGGACAGATGTATTGGCCCAAGTTTCTTGTACACAAAACAAAGCAGCGATTGACCAAAATGATCCAAATGCGGATACGCATGAGGAAACTTAGTTTGAAGACAAGGTTGAAATTAGACTATCATATTCTCTGTCTCTTTCTGTGTAAAGTGATTTTACCCATGGGAAATTTAGATGCTGAAATCTCACGTTTAGTAGAATCAGACAACTGTAATTTTGTGTGTGATTGTTAGCATAGGGAAAGATGCATAAGATTATTATGATTGGAAGTAAAACATCAGAATAGCTTGTGTGATGTGTGATTTTTATCGTTGTGGATGACCTGCTTCAAGCATTCTGGTTTTATTTGCAAATTGAGTCAAGTATCAACATGTTGATTCAGAGAGAGTGACAACTAAATTGGCAAACTGAGAGGAAACCTTTTTGATAGGGGGGGGGTGTTTATATATGAAGTGTCCTCTTCATAGGCTGAAGTTATAGGGGTTTACAATTTTGGCCCTAGATTAGAATGAATCACTTTTCGTAAAAGCATTGAGTTGCAAAATTCTCTACTACTCTAACAAGTATATAGGATACCTTCGTAGACTTCAGGTATCTAAAACAGACTTGAGGTTTATGGGACTTAAGTATCCCTATGCAATGCCTTTGTCAGTCATACAATTTTGGCCCTAGATTAGAATGAACTACTTTTTCGTAAAAGCATTATGAGTTGCAAAATTCTCTACTACTCTAACTAGTATATAGGATACCCTATTCGTAGACTTCAGGGATCTAAAACAGACTTGAGGTTTATGTGACTTAAGCATCCCTATGCATTGCCTTTGTCAATCATAAAGTTTATTGATGTTTCATTGGACTATTTGGTCACTATTTGATAGAGTATTGGATTAGCGGGAGATAATGGAAGTTGCGGAAAGTTTAGCGATTTTAGGAATTAATATTTAATTAATTGAGTCTGTTTTTATTATTATCTTTAGGAATTAGGAAATAAGAGGAATATCTTATTAGTTAAGATTTAGTTGTTAGGACTTAAGATTGTTAGTTATCTAAATCTTAGATTTAGATATATTTCGTATTTATATTTTAAATAGAGTCTACCCTCTGTAAATCATTATAAATAGGCCTAGTGCCTTATCAATAAAGTGTCAAATATTTCAGATAGTAATTCAGTAGTGGAGATTCTCCTTGGACTTTAATAGTCCGATGAGTTACAGATTTTGGCTTATCTACTATTAAGGATGTGGACCGTTCTTATAAAATTAGTGAGATACTAACTTTTTCTATAAAACAGAGGCTGTTCCTAGAGAGCCAGTGAGATCCTTGCTTCTCTTTAAAAACAGAGTAAATCTATTTTCCTTTTTATTCCCAATTTAATTGCCTAAGCAGTATCACTTTCTTAATGCTCTAGCAATGCCATTTTTCCAAGCAGAATGGGTTAATTCATGAAACACTTTAGAATGAGAATAATCAATGCTTGAAACGTGAAAATACAAAAAAATTCAGAGAGTTCCCTCTCTTGTTTGGTAACCTATATTCAATGTATAGTCTATATGCTCTTCTCAAATATTTGGATGATTGTTGTCTGATTGCGTTGCGTTTTTTCCCATTATTAATTATAAATTATGGATATTTTATAGCAGTTTTGAAAATTCTCAGAATGTATTTGAGATTCCCATCATTCAATATATTTTGTTATGTTCTCTATATTACTAGTACATTAATATTTGCTTGGTTAAATTCATGCTGCATTCCCTTATTGGCTTCTTTTCTACCCTGTAATAAACAATACTTCTAGATAATAAGCTGGAAGCCTACTTATCCTTGATCTATATTTGTATGTTATGCAGAATGCATTACTGATTTGTTATTTTTCAGCATAATAACCTGATTCATCATGTTGGTGACATTATTATGTTATTTGGGACAGGGAAAAAATAATGACGACCCCAAGGAAAGAAAAAAAGAGAGAAGCTAGAAGAGAAGAGAAGGCTGAAAGGGCAGCATTGTTAGACAAGGTTATACTAAATCCTACTTTGACTTCACCTTTACATATTACAACCTCTGTTCCCTCACTAATGCTAATCTATTTTATATAGGCTATTGAAAATGAGCTTTTGGAACGCCTTCATAAAGGAGTTTATGGACCTGGTGACATAGTTAATTATCCTCTAAAAGAGTACAACAATGTTCTTGATATGGAGAAGCTTCAACCTGCTGAAGATGAAGAAGTATGCTTCTGTAGATCCTTTCTTTTTTCTCAACTATCATGTATATTGAACATACAAGGTTGCAGTTTGACTCAATAAAACACCTCACTTTTTTAATGTTTGAATTTTGTTTTCTAAATGTACAGGAAGCTGAGGTTGAATATGTAGAAGGTTATGATGAGTTGGAAGAAGAAGATGATATAGAGGATTTTGCTGGCTTTGGGACTCATGAGGCTCCAGATGTTTATGATGATGATGAAAATGGTATAGTTTGATCCAGAAGCTTGACAATTTACCTGTGATGTGTATCACAGAACATTTTATTAATATGTGGTTGGCCTTTCTAATGGATATAACCTAAAAGTTATCGAGTTCAGCATAATATTGTTATCCCTTTGTAATGTTACGAGAAGTAGCATAGGAAACACAGGAGACTACTGGTATGATTAAGAATCACAACTAGCTACACTAAGTACAATTCAACATACTGATATCACAGAGAATACAAATGGATACATGGATTTTGAAATGGCAGAGGAAACTGAGAAAATTAAACTGGAGAATTGGTTATTTTAGCTGAATAACTGAATTGGTCAAAAAAATCATCTTGTACGTTATTACTTGTGTACAATGCTTGCTTCTAAATATTTAGTCATTTCGATATAATGTTGCATGATGCATCAATTTGTTTATCTTATACTCAATTTGTTGGAAATAGCAAGAGGAAACTTTTTCATTTTAGACAATATAAGCGTGAAATGCACAATTACTGCGAAAAAACTCACTTACTGTGAAAAGCACAAATTTGGTGATGCAGCTGGAACTGACGAGGAAGAAGGTTATGTAGCTGTTCTCAAGAAGTTGACAAAGAATAGACGATCTGAGAAGAATGTACCTGACAAAAAGTCAAAGAAACCAAGGGTCCTTGTTGAGGTAATGACTTGCTATGTTCCAACTCTTTTTAGTGGTGCTGGATTTTTACTGCACTGAATTGATTGATTTTTATGGTTGACGTTTTAAGTCTGTTTTCTAGTGCCTCTGCTAGTTTGCCTATCAGTATATCTTTGTTCTTGAAATATTAGGGAGAATGGCTATTATTGATTTTAAATAGTTGATGGCTCGTACTAGAATGGGCCAATGCCTATTGGTACAAGCTCGTACTAGAATGGGCCAATGCCTATTGGTACAACTTGAGAATAGCAATACACACCTGGACATATGGCAATTGGCAACTACTGATTAATTGCGTGGGTTATGTGAATGTCGATAAAATGAATCAACTAAATATCAGGGCTCTTGAAAGCAAACTAATGGCAGTGGAATGCATAACTCTTATAACACTGCTAACTTTGTTGGTCTATTCAATATATATTTCTATGACCATGCATGTGTTATCCATGTACTTTTTGTAGATCTGCAAATCCCCACGTGCCCTTTTCTTTTCCTATTCCATGGATATTATCTGGTTTAACCAAGTTTAGTATTGCTTGCGTTTTTTTTTTTTTTTAAAAAGGTTCTTGGCATTAACTATACGATTTACAATATGCTAATATATCAATTATATTAATAGAAGTGTTGTCTTTGAGAATAAAAGGAATAGGTATTTTCTAAACGCATACAAGATTATGCTAATAGATGATGTTTTTCACACAACGAAATGTTATTTTGTTGCAATTTAATCATTTTATATATTAAACTGTGGTGGCATGGGTCTTATGCATGAAACAATTTATGTCACCGGTGGATTAGAATTGTAAATATGATTTCAGGTTGAGGGTGAAGATGCTGGTGAAAGACAAAGGGCTGTTCAATAGTTGTTGCTATTCCAACTCATTGACCATTCTCAATTTGCTTAGTGGGTTGAGAGAAAACTGCTATAGTAGAAGAGGAACTTTAATGGTTGAGTATGACCCACAAGAAAATTTTGATTCAGGAAATTTTGTATTTGATACCAAAATGTTCTAGTAGAATAGGAAGTGTGATGATTGAGAAAACTGCTACAGTTTTGTTTGTAATGTTTTTGGTGAATGTCATTATTCTTTTTCAAAAAAAAAAGGATAAAATAATATTGAGATGAAAAGATTAATGCATGAGAAATAAAAATTGAATCCCTGCGTAAGAGAGAATATGCTAAATCAACCTGTCTTTAATAACACAGTGGTATAAATTGTTCTGTTCGTTCTCACAGTTAAGCCTGTAATAATGTGTGGTTTGTTTTCGGCTTGGTAAGCATCCTCCTCACGAACATGAGCATTCCAAGTGAGTTCCCCCAATTGCTCATCTCTGTACAAAATGCTCTCCTAAACAACCCTGTACTGAAAGATAGATACAATTTTTTTTTTTTTTTTTTTTTTTTTTTTTTTTTTTTTTTTTTTTTTTTTTTTTGGAAAGGAAAATATATTAAGCAAATATATACGGAGTTTCCATGTCAGTAGCTAGGCATCCAATTCTAGAGAGCTAAGGTTGGAGCCTGCTTTGGCTTATGCATAATTATATTCTCAAGGGAGGTAGTTTTAGACATAAAGACAGATTTGTTTTTGTTATCCCCTAGTTTCCAAATCAGCGTCCCGAAGAAAAGTCTCTAATGCGTTCTTATGCATCGCGGGTTTAGATTCCATAACAGCCACTCCTTAAATGGTTTGCAGAAGAATTCTGAAAATGTGATCTAGATCTTCGATCTCTGCATGGCAACACGGACAGAGACCTTCAGTAGTGATGCCTCGCCTGAGGCGTTCTGCATTCGTGAGCTACTAGTTATGGAGGGTGAGCCAAAGGAAGGATCTCACCCTCTAAAGTCCAGGCCATTTCCAAGCTAAGTTTCAGCATTGTGACTATCTATTCCACTTGTCCAAATAGAATGAGTGATACGCAGAAGACACCGTGAATGACCCACAGGGTGTGAAGGACCACATGCGCGAGTCTGGGGCATTATGTGGAAGTGGAGGGTTCACCTTAGCTATACGTAGGAGGATGTTGGGAGGGAGCAGGTGGTTAAATTTCATCCAATCTTAGTTTCCATGATGGTCGACAAAATCAGTGAGGTTGAGGGGAAGATCACATTCGGGTATTTCAGCACAAGTAAGGAGCCGTAGAGGCCCCATTTCTGCAACCCAAGCATCAGACCAAAATCGAATGGTTTTTCCATCACCTGGCTGCCACTTCACATTTAATTCCATGTCATCCCATACTTGGCCCATGCTTCGCCAGATATGAGACACGTTTTTGCCTTGAAACTTATAGTTGCGATCTCTTGTCCATTTGTACTTGGCACACACTAGCTGTACCCAAGGCTTGTGAGGCCGACTGAGAAGTTTTCTTTTGATAATAAAATTTTAAAAAAGGGATTGAGTCCACCCACGAGCCGTCTATTACCTTCAGGCGTTTACCTAGGAGGATGCCTCCCCCAGCGCCTCCAGGATCGAACCCCTTCCCTTTGGTGAGAGTGTCCGATCCCTTTGCCAGTTGAGCCCAAGGACGAGGGGTAGGCCGACTAAGAAGTTGGAAAGCGAGTTTGGTTAAGATGGCATAGTTTTGACCTTGCAAGTCCTTAAGGCTGCACCGTCCATGCTTAGTGGTTTGGCATACATCAGCCCACTGATAAGGCTGGCCTTGCGGTTCACCGAAGTAGTCCCCCAAACAAAATTTCGGACCAATTTCTCAACATGTTGTATACAGGAGGCAGGCAAATGTGTGGTTTGCATGATGTAGAAGGGAATCACAGTAAGTACTGATTTGGCCAAGGTTATTCGACCAGCCAAAGATAAGGAGTTAGCTTTCCAGTGTGTAAACTTACTCAGTATCTTATCAATAAGGTAGGCATATGTATCCTTGGTAACCCTTGAATGGAGCAAGGGAACGCCTCGGTACTTACCTAGTTGGTACCCAAGGAGTTGCAAATTTAGTTAGCCTCTTGTCTACTGACATTTCTTGAAAAGTGAATTCTTGTTTTACTTCACTTACTACTTGCTCGGAGACTGCATAGAAATCCTGTAGGATCGTTTGGATCAACTGGAGTTGCTTGGAACTACAGGTGCTGAAAAATTATGAGATCATTTGAAAAAAAGAGGTGGGATAGTCTAGGGCCTTTCCTTCCAAGCTGATTGGTTTCCCATTTCTTCCTTTTAGCTTCCTTGTAGATGGTTTGTGATAGGCGTTCCACGCACAATATAAATATATATGGGGAGACTGGGTCCCCTTGTCGAATACCTCATGCTGGTGAGAAGGCCTAAGTTGGGCGACCATTCCAAAGGACCTGCACTGAGGGTATGGAAATACAGTGCATGATAATGTTGATTAGTCTTGGAGGCAAGGCGACATCCTCTAAGGTGTTGTCTCTGATGAAGTCCCGACTCAACTTATCAAACGCTTTTTCCAAGTTCACCTTGATGGTCACCAATCCTACTTTCCCTTGCTTCTTTTGTATGGAATGAATTACCTTGAGTGACGATGATATTGTCTGTGATGTTGCGACCTTTAATCAAGCTAGACTGATATGAGAGAATTAGTTGAGACGTCAAAGGCTTGAGCCTGCTAGCAATGACTTTAGCAACCAATTTGTAGTCTACTGAGCACAATCTAATTGGCCTGAATTCCTTCACCAAGGATGGGTGGTCAACTTTGGGAATTTAAGTAAGTAAGGTGCTATTCAGTCCAGATTCCAATTAACCACCATTGAAAAGATTAGAGACCATCTTAAGAGAGATTCACCCACGGTATCCTATTTACTCCAGAAAAATAAGGTGTGCAAATCATCTGGCCCCGAGGCTTTAAGTGGTTTCGTATCGAACAAGGCTCTTTTAACTTCATGAACATATACATTAGTGTTTAACAAATCCCAAGAAGAGGGAGGGATGGGTGGAAATATACCTCTATGTTGATAGGGTTGGTAATCACGATCAGGAGAGGAGAAAAGATTGACAAAGAAGTCGTGTATCATGGCTTGAAGCTGATGATCATCGGTGACCCAATTACCCCTATCGTCTTTGAGTGAGGAAATATGATTCTTAGAGCGACTTAGTTTGGCTTTCATATGATAGTACGTAGTATTCTGATCCTCCAGGTTTATCCAATATGCTCATGTTTTTTGCCATAGTAATTCTTCTTGTAGGCAAGCCTGCTCATATTCAATCATAGGTGCTTAATTGAGATTGCTTAGGAAGGATGAGTGAGGATGCTCTTCAAGTGCTCTTTGAATAACTAGTATGCATGCACTCATTTTTCTCTTGCGAACGCCAATATGCCTGAAGGTTTCTCTATTCCAAATTTGTGCTGCTTTTGAGAATCGACTAATGTTGTCGATGAGGCCTAGATTATTATCCTAGTTTTCTCGGATGAGTTGCCTGAATTGTGATGGATGAGGCAGGTTGGTAGGAATCAGAAGGAGGGTTAGCGGGTTGGATTTGGTTTAGGCCCAAGGATATTTTAAGAGGTCTGTGATCAAACTGAAGTTTGAGGAGATGATGGACTATGTAGGAGGGGAAAGAGTGGGTCTATTGAGTATTAACTAGGGCTTGATCAAGTCTTGCAAAAGGGAGGCCTAGTAAAGCCCAAATCAATTAGCCCACAATCATTAACAAAGTTTTGAAACATCAAACATCCCCCTTCTCGATTTTGCTATTACTCCCCCTCCCATGCCTCTATCTGGTGCCACTTCTGACGGTCATCTGCTAGGGTGGTATCCTCCCCCTAATGAGTGGGTCAAATTGAATACAGATGGAGCAATGGAGCTAAGGTCTTCTAATGTTGGTTGTGGTGGATTATTGAGGAATTGCCAAGGTGCTTGGATTGCAGGTTTTGTGAAGAAGCTAGGTAGGTGTAATCCATTGAAAGCGGAATTGTGGGTTGTACTTGAAGGCCTATGTCGACTTGGGACATGGGTTTCAAATCATCGTTTTGGAAGTAGATGCCAAGGAAGCTCTTAATTTGATTTCTAATGTGAGCCACCTCCCGGAGGATCGGTTAGTTTCTAGAATTAAAGCCATGTTGGCCAAGGATTGGAATGTCAAGCTTTGTCACATTCCTAGGGAGTCCAATAGAGTAGCTGATGCTTTAGCTAAGTTGGGTATCTCCTCAAATTCTATTTTAGCTAGTTGTCCTACTCAGTTGAGGTCATGGGTAGATCAAGAGTCTATGGGATTAATTTCCCCTCTGTTGTAATTTCTTTTATTCTGCTGGCTTTTTAGCCCTCATCAATATCAAAAAAAACATCCCCCTTCTCAAAATATCTGGCTGGACCAACAATCATTGGGAGTAAGTGGTAAGGGATTTGCTTTCTCACTACCACGTTCTCGGTTCAAGGCGTGAAAATAGAGAAAATGGTGTTGGGAGCTCTTTCCCCACGACCGTGGGCTCGACGTGGGGTAAAATCTAGATTAGTCGAAACCAAAGGTTCCGGTGAATCGGGTGGGCTACAAAAAAAAAAAAAAAAACCTGGCTGGGAGCGACACTCATTAGAATGAAAAAGCGTTGAAGTCACTTGTAATAATCCTTGGGTCACTAATCATATGTGTCAAAGATGATAAATCCTACCATAGATGAGTTTGAATACACAACCATTAGGAGGAAGGAACTATTATCTTTTGGTACTTGAACTCTGGCGTGAATAAACTACCAATGGTCGAGGAGGATTTCAACTTCCACTTGTCTTGACCAAAGTATCCAAATCCCGTTGGAGAATCCACTTGCTTCAACCCGGTGAGAAAAATCAAACCCAAGTTTCTTGATGACCACATCCACTATTAGACTAGAGATTCGAGTCTTTGCCAGTACCACAATCTACAATCTCTTCTCTCAGATGAAGGAGCAGAGAACTGAGTGAAGCTTTCTTTTAGCTGCACCTTAACAATTCCAGATAAGGGAAACCATTAAGAACAGATTTTAATAAGCCATGGTTCATTGGACACCTTGAAAACTAAATAAAATTGCACCCAAACAAACTGAACAAGTTACCCAGCCAACTAGAATTGATTGGTCTTTCTCTATTTATAGAACATAGTATATACATACAATACAAAATGAGACAGGGCTAAACTTACAAGCCCAAACTATACAAACAATATATTCAAATAACATATTCTAACACACCCTTCAAGTGCCCCACTTGCGAACACAATTATCATGCCCTTCTCTACCAAGTGGCTTTGTCAACACGTCTGCCAACTGATTTTTCGAAGCTACATGCAATAAATCAATAATACCCTATTGCAGTTTTTCACACACAAAGTGATAATAGATCTCGATGTGCTTCGTACAATCATGAAATACAGGATTTGTAGCAATGTATATCGCTGCCTTGTTATCACAATGAACCTTAACCGGTTCCAAACCCTTTACACCGAGATCACTTAATAGTCTAGTAAGCTAAACTATTTCTGACACCGTTGTTCCAAGTGCCCTATACTTGGCTTTGGTTGATGACTTAGAGACGGTATGTTGTTTCTTTGACTTCCAACACACCAATGACTCTCCCAACTTAATGGCGTATCCTGTAATCGACCTCCTAGTGTCATGACATGCTGCCCAGTTTGAATCTACATAGCACTCCATATTGAACTGATTTGCCAAAGAGAGAAGAATCCCAAGTCCTTGGCAACTCTTGAGATATCTCACAACACAAACTGTAGCCGCCATGTGTGACTTCCTCGGAGCATTCATAAATTGACTCAAAGTCTACACAACATAGCTAATATCAGGTCGAGTATTAGTAAGATAACATAACCTACTAGTCAAACAACGATAAACCGCTGGATCCAACAAGGTATTGACTTTGCGTCTTCGCTTCTGTTTCGTACGAGCACACTTGCTTATATAAGGTCTCACATGTCCTTCTAGACTCAATCGGGAGCTCTTTTCCATGGGAATGGATAGTGGCTTTGCTCCACTCAACCCCATATCACTAATGAGATCAAGTGTGCATTTTCTTTGACTAAGCACTATTCCCTTCTCTGAATGAGCCAACTCCAACCCAATAAGATATCTCAAATGCCCTAGATCCTTGATTTTGAATTGACGGTGCAGATAAGCTTTAACATCCTCTATTCCCTGCATATTGTCTCCTGTAATAACCAAATCATCTACATATGCCAAAATAAGGGTTATTCCATAATCATCTGATTTAATGAACAAAGAGTAGTCATACTTGCTCTGCCTAAACCCCCCTTGAACCAATGCATTAGTAAGTTTCACATTCCATTGCCTAGATGCTTGCTTCAACCCATACAAGGATTTGTGAAGTTTACAAACTTTATTTTCGTTAAAAATATCAAATCCTTGTGGGATGCGTATGTAAACCTCTTCATCTAAGTCCCTTTGCAAAAACGCATTGTTGACATCCATTTGAAAGAGATGCCAGCCATGCATTGATGCAAGAGTGAGGATGGTCCTTATTGTTACCATTTTAACGACCGGGGAAAAGGTCTCAAAATAATCAATTCCTTTTTGTTGATTGTATCTCTTAGCTACTAACCTTGCTTTATACCTCTCAACGTCACTAGAAGAATCATATTTAATTTTAAAGACCCATTTACAATAATAGCCCGTTTACCTTTAGGAAGGGACACAATGTCCCGTGTCCGATTATTTTCTATGGCGGCCATTTCCTCATGCATGGCCTTCATCCACTTGGGATCCTTAGATGCCTCTTGAAAAGTAGAAGGCTCAATGAGCTTATCAGTACTTAACAAATAATCCTTGTAATCCTTCGTAACATTGGCATATGAGATATATTCATGAATAGGATCCTTACAATTGATTTTAAGTGTCTCACCATTTTGAACCTCTCCAAGACATATGTATTCGTTCAGCCATGCTGGAGCTCGTTTATCTCTTGATGGTCAAGGCTCCTTATGTAAAAGCTGTTCTGCATAAATAGATGACTCATTCCCAGGTGGATCATGATCATGAGGGAGGGTGTATCCCTAGGTTCCTCATGAACAGAATCAAACCATGGAAGAGCTTGCAAATCATGAGTATCATATAGAAAAGGATTTAAATCAGATGGAAAAGAACTTTGATGTACCGTAGGTGTATTATCTTTAAAAGGAAAGTGAGTTTCATCAAATCTAACATGTTGACTAACCATCACAATCCGTTTAAGCAAATTATACAGCAAATAACCCTTTTGATTAGGTGGATATCCCAAAAAAATGCAAGCATCAGTATGAGGCTGAAATTTATCAGTAATGTTTTGGAGTGTCATAAAAGCTAAACAACCAAAAACTTTAAGATGAGAGAGATCAGGCTGTTTATTGTACAACATGTCATAAGGAGTTTTATAATTCAATGATTTGGACAAAGTACGATTAATCAAAAAAGCAGCTGTCTTAATGCTTTTTCCCCAAAATCAGATTGGCACATGAGATGATATAATGAGACTACGAGCAATATTCAAGAGGTGTCTATATTTTTTCTCCACCACACCGTTTTGTTGAGGTGTGTATGGACAAGTTGTTTCATGCACAATACCCTTACTATGAAAAAAATCAGCAAGCTCATTATTCACAAACTCAAGGCCATTATCACTTCGAACCTTTTTAACATTGGTGGAGAATTGATTATGAGCATATGCAATAAAAGTTTTGAGACAAGAAGAACTTTCATGTTTATTTCGCATAAGAAAGATCCAGGTACATTTAGAGAAGTCATCAACAATAGCAAGAAAATATCTATGACCAGAATATGTGGGTACTCTATAGGGTCCCCAAGTATCAACTCAAAAATACAATGAGTAACAGAAGTGCTACAAGGATAAGATAAACAAGTTTGCTTGGCCTGAGAACATATGTCACAATTTGGTATAGATGAATGAGCAACATCCTTATTTAGAGAGTCTAAATGTTTAAGAACATCTAAAGGGCCATGACCCATCCTATGATGCCACAAAACATAATAGTCTGTAATGTGATGAGTAGAATGCAAGTGCATGATTCTTTGAGATTGTAGAGTCTCCTTAACTAAGTATAATCCATTAGAAACCTTACCAATCACGTGGGATTTCCTAGTTAACTTCTACTGCAAAGTGCAGAAGTCAGGATGAAATGATATAGTGCACTGCATTTGCCTAGTGAGCCTAGAAATGGAGACCAAATTGAAACAACATTGGGCAGTAAAATATACATCATGCAACACAATATTATCGAATAATCGTACTGTCCCTATATGTGTAATAGTTATTTTATCTCCATTAGGCATTTTAATCTTTCTAAGTGGACCAAAATAAGGTGTAATAGTGTCAAAAATGGCAATATTACTGACAACATGACATGTGGCACCTGAATCTAGTATCTAATGAGATTTAGTTAAGGTATGAGGCAATCCATTAATCAAACTTGAGATGCTTTCCTCAATATATCCAGCAGCCCTAATAGCCACCTCATCCGAATCTTTCTAGAGAAGTTGAAGAAGTTGGTCGTATTGCTCGTGGGTTAACGTAGGAGGAGAGGAGGTGGATTGGGATACATTTGCTTCTCCCACAGTTGGATTGGCATGATTATCTTGGTTTTGACGATTGAGGTGAGGCAGATAACCAATAAGCCGATAGAAAGAGTCTCTTTTGTGACCTTTATTGTTGCTATGACTACATATATCCTGAGAACGTCCTTTACCCCTACCATGGCCCTGTCTACCACCTATAGTGGTCAAAGCACTGCCATCAAGAGGATTGACCAAAATGGGAATAGTAAGGTGATGCTGGTCCTCTTATTGAACAATTATAGAATAAGATTGGTTCACTATCGGGAGTGGGAGACATGAGCAAAATCTGTGACCGAACAGGCTGGTATGTCTCATTAAGCCCCATAAGGAATTGAAACAAGCGCTTTTGTTGACTGATTTTAACAAACTCTTAAGAAGTATTGCATTTACAGGAGGGCAAAGGCACTAACACAGAATACTCATCCCATTGTTCCTTTAATTTGGTAAAATATGCGGCAACCGACAAACCATTCTGAGTGGTAGATGCAATAGAGCGATGTAAAGAATAAATGCGTGCACCATCTACCTTGTTAAAGCGCTCCTGGAGGTCTTGCCATACAAGGTGAGAGGAGTCGGCAAAGACAATTCCAGTTGCAATATCTTTGTCAACTGATTGAATGAGCCATGATAACACAACAACATCACAACGTTCCCATAAATCTGTGTGCTCAGAAGTGTGTTTACGTGTAAATGTACCGTCTATGAAACCAAGTTTATTCTTGCCGCGAAGTACTAGGTGCATGGCTCTACTCCAAACCATATAATTGTTGGAACTAGTGAGAGCTTGTGGCACTAATGAAGTTATGTGAGTATCTGAAGGATGCAAATAGAGAGGATTATTGACATCAACATGATTCTTCATGGCCTCCATGAGAAACAAACAGCTGATCGTAGAAAACCAAACTCAACCAAAAAAATGAACACTTCTTCTGAACGTGAACCAGCTGAGAAACAACCTTGTGAGCCTCAGAATAGAGGCAAACAAAAGGGGACACACAGTGTAACCAAAGACAGGTCCGGCGACAATCTTAGCTTGGACTGAAGAGAACACGCAAACAAAGGAGACACATAGTGTAACCAAATACAGGTCCAGGACAATCTCAGCTCGGACTGAAGGTAAACACGGTGTAACCAAGTACAAGTCCGGCTACGATCTCATCTCGGACTAAAATCATGGCGATTCTCAAACAGGGGCCAGGATGTGACAAATCGCACCGAAAGAGCCAAGAAGGACGACGACAAATGCCTTAGATCTTGACAATTTTACGAACTTCAACCCTACTCGACGGTGACAAACAAACCAAGAACGACGAATGTCGAACCTCAGATTGCGTAACGCCTGAAATCGACAAGAATGGCAACAACGAAATCCAGCGACTGGACCACATCTATTTTGCGAGGCAAACTAAGAAAGAACCAGAGCAACCACAGATTGGCCTTGCGCGAACCACATTGAGAAAGTAGAGTTTGAGTTCTCACGGGTCGAACAATTATATGGTGCGCCTGGATCTTGAAGCTGAGGATGGTGGGTAGTTGGTTGGATCTTGAGTTGTGGGTTGTTAATCTTGGGTGACATGGACGGGTTCTTGAAAATGGGCTTGCAATTTTGCTAGAAAACTCTCTTCTTGTCCTCTAAAAGTTGGTGTGAAACAAATAAGGAAACCTGCTCATGATAACATGAAAACTAATTAACATTGTACCTAAACAAAGTGAACAAGTTACCCAGCCAACCAGAATTGACTGGTCTTTCTCTTATTTATAGAAAATAGTATGTACATACAATACAAAATGAGACAAGGCTAAACTTACAAGCCCAAATTGTACAAGCCCAAACTATACAAACAATATATTCAAATAACATATTCTAACAATCCTCTTCAGATTCTAGTGTGTCATCGGTTAAAGCCCCGTTATCGTCACTATAAGCTTCCAATGACTTTGTAATGGACTTCATAACCTTGTCTTCCAATGTGGATTGGGTTTCTTTAGTTTTGGGCTTGTTATTGGATATAACAAGGCCTAAGTGGACCTTGATGCCATGGATGGGTGGGAGTTACGGTCTAGTTGTTTAGCAAGTAGGTTTTCTTTGTTTTATTCAAATGGCTGGGCTGGTTTACGATTGGGCTTAGGTGAGAGTGTGGTTATTGACTAGTTTTAGGGTATTCTTGGGATTTGCTAGGGTGGTTACATTGTGTTAGGATGAATCATGGGAGGAGCTCGAGATGGTGCTCTTATAAGCCTTCAATAAGAAGATTGTGTCTTTAGGGGTCTCAGTGTTTGTCCTTTTGGGTCTTGGGAAGAGTGGGAGCCTTTTTCTTATTTTGTGGTCTAGCAGTGTAGGTCTCAGCTAAGGGTTTTGGTTGTGGCTTGGTTGTGTTTTGACCAATTGGGGCATTGACATTAACTCTGGGGCGTTGGTTTTTGTTATAAGTTACATCAGACTACATCTCTGCATTCCTGAGCATTGCAAACCCCGACTCACTTTTTTCACCTTTAAGGAAACCATTTTCTGACATATGTTTTTTTGCTCACTATTAGAAAAAAAGCTTTTAAGACTGGTTGAAATTGGATTTTTAGACCAGGTTTAGGTCTGGTCTTGTATCGATCGATTTAAAAAGTATGTCCTTTAGCACGTGTCGTTAACAAATGTGTTTAGTAGCATTAAGAAGTATAATGAGTAGTAATCAAATGTAAACATAAGTTAAGCAGTAAATTTAAATTCTAAAAAACGAAGGTGAGATTTTGAACCAATACTTGGGTATTCTTCAGTATACTCGAGTACCTTAACTTATACTCAAGTATCTTTCACCATCTCACATATCAGATTCTGCAATGTCCTTCTGTGCTTGTCAATACTCGAGTAGTCATTTACATACTTGAGTACCCTTCAAATACTCTCCAGAATGCCTTGCGAGAGTTACTCTAAATTTCTGCTGTAAATGAGCTTACTCGAGTAACGAATCCTCATACTCAAGTATAGCTTCTATGTATTCAAGTATTAACCTGAAAAAAACTTAGTGCCTCATGTTTAATCAAACATACTCGAGTAATATGATCCCCTACTCGAGTATCATACTCGAGTACTACAATTGTGCACTCGATTATTCTTTAGACAACCAACAACTACATCGTGATCAAACATTCATACTCAAGTACTGACAGCCAAACTTGAGTATTGCTGAAGCATACTCGAGTACTAATTAGAGATTGAGGCCAGAATCAATGATTTTTACATACTCGAGTATCAACATGAGTACTCGAGTATCCTTATGATTTCTTCTAGGTAGCTTCTGAGTGTCAAGCAAAACTGATGTTGGCAACCATGTATTCTCGATTGATTTTGTGCAAAGATTAATCTCCAGAATGTAGTGACTCTTAAAACATAAGAGTATTGGTAGTACGAAGGTCAAATTCTAGTAAGCGTAACATCTTTGATATAGCTCCAAATTTGGCAAATGGCCTATGACCAAAAATCTCTTTAAGTATTTTTTCCAATGGAAAAAGAATCAGCTCCAAACTCATTGTATTCTGACCGTTATGAACAGATTAATATAGGCTATTCTTGACCAGCGTTTTTGCAACATCTTGAATTGACTGTTAACTTCAAAAAATCATATCTCTCCCAGTTGATATATTTTTTTTTTCTTGTGATCTTGATGTTTTTGAAAATTTATTTGAGTCTAGTTTCTTATGCCACCAATTTTAGCTCAATTGGATGTGTGTTTTGTGAGATACACCCAAAATACTGAACCTATGTCTGATGTGTGGAGTGAATTCAAGTGTCAACTTATAAAATTCATAGCTCTTTCATATGAACTCCTTTGGGCTTGATTTTCGTGTCTATGTGACACATTGGGAGTCTAGTTTCATATTAAACTGTTTTCACCTCAATCGGATCTTTGGTTTGGGAGATATCATCGAATAACCGAACCTCGCTCAAGTAGAACGCTGAATAGGGGAATAGAGTACATGAAAACACTTCAATACTCGAGTATAAATCTGAATACTCGAGTATTTCTACTGTAGCTTTGTGAGTATGGACTAAATTGGCATTTTGGAAATTTGTGGTACCAAACTGTCATTTCTGGAATTCGTGGTACCAAATTGTCATTTCTTGAATTCGAGCCAAACTGCTATTTTTCAATTTCTAAGCCAATTTCTTTCTTCTTCTTCCTCTTAATCAATCCAACTCAATAACTTTTTTTTATTGATCTTCTTCTTGATCATTCTCCTTAATTGAACTTCATATCTTCTAATATTTGAATCTACATCAAATATAGGAATTAGTCAACATAGTATATAAATATATTATGTGAACTTTTCTCTTAATAATGACATCTATATTTGACATAATCAAAACTAATCATATGGAACATTAACAAACAGGGGAAAACATAGCCCACAAGTTTTACAACACTAAACCCTATAACAAAAGGGTATACACAAAACAATTTCCACACAAGATATGATTATGGATCCCCCAAAATTATCAGAGTATATAAAATAAGGCCTCAAGCATAATAGTAGTTAAACCGTCACTTTGGAACAATTATCCAAACATTCGATATGGCATTTCAAAAACATGAGGCCCTAGTTTGGAAATATAATAATCAAAACAACATCAACACAAAAAGAGGCCTACTGTCATATCCCTTAATATTACGACATTCATCAGAGTAGAACAACGAATATAGTGGGCAAAACAGGTATAGTTAGTATACTAATAAATGAAACTATTCTTGGTTAAAAATAGGAGTATCCTATAGGGTACTTAATACAATGATCAAAAAATGCTCAAGTGTAATAATACTACAAACGCAAAATAGAATAACTAGAACTACTACTAATCAACCCTATCCAATGTCCAAATGCAACTATCAGTTATCCGTGTCCGTTACTTTTCTCTTAGAGCTTTGCCCATTGCCTCGACCATGTTTTGAATCTTTAGGGATGTCTAAGATTCAAATGAATCTCAGAGTAACAATTAATCTCACAAACAAAGTATAGGCAGTGTATGACAGATAAGCATAATAGAAATAGTCTACAAGAGCATAACATCATTCAGAATTATAGATCACATGCAACAATATCGGCAAACATAGATTATATAACCATAGCGCTAGGAATAATTAACTGGGAACTGCCCAATCGTCTGAATGCAACTAGGTTCGTCACCTATGGACTATTGGTACATTAGGCCTTACCACCAAGAAGAATCTCTATGGTTAGCCCTTACGCTCAATTGAGCCACGAGTGGTGCTGGCCCCACATGGGACATGACTCTCACAAACATGGTTCAATCAGACATAATCAGTCATACAAAGTGTGCGATATTAGAGTTACCACTTGATTGCTTGCAAGTTTCCAAATTTGACTTCGACCCTTTGATTCCTTTGGACACGGTTAGATTCATATAATAATTCAATGATAAGGAACATATTACTACTTATTCAAAGGCATTAGCATAGACATTACACTATGCTCAACATAAGGTTAATTCATCTATATTAATCCCCAAGATTTCCTATTGATCCTTGAAGATCCGATTACTCACTTTGGGCCGTACTTTACATTTTCGCCCCTTGAGTCCAATTATGCCAGATTTTGTGTACAAATCTTGATAAATCATAACTAATTATACAAATGTCAAAATGGGGTGATTCCAAAGCCTATGTAATTATTTTTGAGTCTATTTTCAAGAAAAAAATACTTCTAGAAGTCATTCATACGCACACAAATCTAGAATCAACAATAATCACACACTACCTAAAATTGTGCTCCATAATCATAGGTCATTTTCAAAAAATCATATCTTCATAAATATAGATCCAAATTAAATATATGACCTATCAAATTAAACCTCATTATGTGTACTTTAATTTTGAAAACATTGCATGGCCATAGGACACCATTTACGTAGTAAAAAACACGACACAACGTGACTACCTCACAAGAAACATAATTGGTAGCATTTAGGACTTTGTTCTAATTTAATTCCAATTCTTCCAATACCAATTCCTAACGACTACCATACACAATTTTTTATTTTAAAAAAATTGGAACCATCAAAATAAGCAAAATCATACTCTTCATAGGTATTACACCCCTATCGGTCTTGCCCTTTCAAGTGGCGGGTGGTGTGATACCTCTTAATTCTTATATTATATTACTTAACAACATGTATTAGAGTAAATTACGTAGCAAAGCATACAATCGGTTTGGGCGTAGTGTACTGGTAAGATACTACAAATCTTGGTTACAAATTTAAAACATAAATACATAAAATATCTAAAAATCTTCCTCGAATTATTTGAAACCAGTCTGACACCTTCATGTGCTAGATCCACCACTTTATCTTGGAAGCTACTTCCAACAAATTGTAAATACATAGGTAGCAACACAGACTGGAATCCCAAAGGATCCCAGAGTAATATCATACACAAAGTATATTCAAAGTATGTAAGAAAACCATAAATACAAACCACAACATTCAGTAAATCACACACAGTGAAGCACAGAGCCTAATTTGGAACAAGAAGTCTTTATAGCACACAGCATAGACTGCAGGGCATAGCACACAGCAAGGCCCTAGTCGCACACAGCAGGTTTCGGTTCCAAAGCGCTTGGAAAATAACAACACCGAATGCATACACAATCATGGTGAAGCATACATACAGAGATATACAAAGCATATGAGGATTAAGGTTACTACCTGGTAAATTCTTAGACTGCTAATCAACTCCCAAAATTCCTTAAAGCTTCGAATAACGATACTTCTTGTCCTTGATCTTAGCTTTTCCTTGAAATCTTTCCTCTTTGAACTCCCTTGTATTTTAGTCAAGACTTCAAAACACCACGCAAGAATCATTCATCAAGGTCTTAGGAATGTCTATGAAGATTGAAGGGAGTAGAGCAAGAATCCAAGTCTCACTTACCTTGATTTTGTGATTGGTTTGGAGATCCGATAGCACCTCCACCATGTAAACGGCACCAAACACCTCATATAAAGAATCCAAAACCATAGAAACATTGCTTTCACCAAGAGGAACAACATGCTTTCACCAAGAGGAACAACATTGGAGAAGGCCCCAGGAGCTAAAAACACCAAATCAGAGGCAAAATCGGCCCCAGTTCTTCTCGCTCTCCCTTTATTTCATTTTTCTCTCTCTCTCCTCTCTTTTCCATATTTTGGCCAAGAATGGCCTAAAGAGAAATGAGGGGGAATGGGTATATATAGAATACGGGTGCGGTCCAGAACGCGCCACATGTCTGGTCCAGAATGTGCCACGTGTATGGTCCAGAACGTGCCACTTGTCGTGCCACGTGTCCTCTTTCCATTGGACCAACATAAAAGTAGCTTTATGCCTTGTAATGATGACGAGACACGTGTCATGCTCTTGTGGCACTGACTCAAAAGCTATGTCATAATGAGGGGACACGTGTCACTTTTCATTTGACCAACAAAAGTAGCTTTTGACTTGTCATGATGGTGGACACATGTCATGTTTCTATTGGACCAACACAAAAGTATGTCATAATGAGACGACGCGTGTCATGTTTTTATTGCGCCAACACAAAAGTAGCTTTTTCACTTGTCATGATGAGTCAACACATGTCACATTCTTATTGTGCCAACACAAAAGTAGCTTTATGCTTTGTCATGATGAGGGACACATGTCATGATCTTATGGTAATAACTCAAAAGTTATGTCATCATTAGTCATCATGACCTTACTTTATTAAAGTCATTTTATCAGTGCCTACTCAGGATTAACGACACGTATATTGAGACCTGCCAATTGACACCAGGTTAGACTCTGTATATGTGGGCCTCCGCATGGCGCCACAAACCGGTGTCATTTTCCAAAAACGCAGGGCATACCCGACTGCCTTGAAAATGCCATATACTTACTTATACCAATATATTTGCGCTCAACTGATTGTCCTATACCTCAGGGCATAGTTGGGTGGCATCTTTTCCAATCGAATTTACACCGTATGGGTCTTCTGTGCCCTTTTTCATTGGCACTTTAATTCCATGGCTTATACATACTAAGTCCACTAATATGTATAGCCGAGTTACTTAGTCCCCCGAGAGACTTCTTATCCCTCAACATTCTTGGGACTATGTCGAACTAGGCTTAGTCACCTGCCTTTTATAGGCTTATTCCCAAGTCTCTAGGCCCAAAATTCAGGATATTACAATAGGTCCCCAGTTCTAGTCAAAATATAGCAAGAAAAGACAACAATTTTGATTTCCAACTTAAACACCATAATCTAGTCTCTAATCACTTCTAGCTTGTTGTTTAAACCCCTAATCCATGTTTTACCCATTTATAGACAATTGGAAAGCACCTCCCCTCTATTTAGGGATTCCCAAAATCACAAAAAGACAAGGGGAAGACACCACAAACTAATCAACAAGCTAAAACACACCACAAGAAGGCTTGAAACCACATACCTTGACTTTGATGATTGTTCTTGAAATTTTTCCTTCTTCTTGGTTCACCAAAATTTCAGTCTCCCTCTTAAAACACCATAAGAAGAGATCTTTTAGGATCAAGAAGGGTTACAAGGAAGCTTAAAAGAGATAAAGGAGATTACACAAGAATTTACTTCTTGATCTTGATCTTTCTTCCTTCTCCTTTCCCTTGAATTTTTTGATATCTTCTCTTGGTCCTTCTTTGTGTGGATGTCAAACTTGAGAGAGAGAGAGAGAGAAGAGTGTTTTAATGACTAATTAAGGGTCCAATTCGGCTGAAAGAGGAGGGAAATAATTGGCCTCCAATTAGGTACTTATTTACACACATGCATCTTGTAAAAATTCAACCATATGGTTAGAGCTTCTTAGTCTTTTTCCTTCTCCCATTTAGGTGCTTCTTGGCAAAAATTTAAGGCTCAATTCAGAGGTTTAATGAGCTCTTATTTTGTCCAATTTCCACATACCCATATATTATTTAATTATACCATCATGCTAGCTTATTATGACATGTGACACATAACCAGGCAAAAAGGGAGATATTTAATTGTTTTTGTCCTTTGGCTTGATCATAATTAAAAATCTATGTAGCCTCCTTCTTTTCCTTTGTTGGCCGAAAATCATGGCCCAATTGAAAAATTTAATGATCCCCACGGTTATTCGAAAATTTCCATTTTATCCTTACATTTGTTTTCCCTTATTTTGGCCAAAACATGAATAGCCTTAGGAATTATTTGGATATAAATTCCTTGTGTCTCATTCTTAAATTAACATATATCCCAAAGTTTATTATTCGGGAAAATCGAACACTTAGCCAATATTCACATATTGTAAAAGGAGTTTTGGTAAAGCAAAATTAGGATATTACATTTCTCCCCCCGTTCAATAAATTTTGTCCTCAAAATTTCTCTGGATAACACTTATTCATGTCTTCCTTCGCTTCCCAAGTTGCCTCCCTTGAAGATAACCCATTCCAGACCACCTTTACAAATGGAATACTTCTGTGTTTTAGCTTCTTCTCTTGATGATCAATGATCCGCTCAAGCTCAACCACATACGTATGGTCATCTTGCACATCAATGTCTTTGTACTTAATGACATGTTCAGGGTCTGGTTGGTATTTCTTCAATTGAGAGACATGAAATACGTCATGGAGCCCGCTCAAATTTGGAGGTAACGTTATCTGATAAGCTACTGGCCCACGTTTCGTCAAAATTTCAAATGGACTAATGTAACGAGGACTCAATTTCTTCCTCTTAATTGCTTTACCAATTCTCGTAACTGGAGATTCTTTTAAGAATTCTTGATCTCCAACTTCAAATTCAAGTACATCTTAATTATATTGCTCCCAGATGAATAGTATATGTTGGTGCGTTTTATCCATTATCTTCCTCCTCAAATTGACTGATAAATACACCTTTAATGTCTAACTAACTCACTCGGTGAGAGGTCATATTCTTGAATTTCACCTCTTGAAATCATTTTCCAGATAGAGCTGGTTTGTTTCATATTCGTGCTTCTTCACTTTAGCTCTGAGATTACTTTCCTTTTGTTTAGCATTGTAGCTAGCAAAAACTATCTGAAACTGGTCAAATTTCTAAATCCTTCTATTTGTTTATGTTCTTGTACCATTTTGTTTATCAACTACACCTCTTTTCAATTCTTTTATGTTGTCTCATATTCAACAATTGTGATTTCCAAATACGCAAAATTTATGTGGTCGCAGTACATGTTTCACAATTGCACTACATAAGAATAATGCTTCCACATTTTCAATAAAATATAATCTGTAATACCCTGAATTTTGGGCTTAGAGACTTGGGGATAAGCCTATATCAAGCAAATGATTGAGCCTAGTTTAGGAAGAATCACAAGAGTATCAAGAGATAGAAAAGCTCTCGGGGACTATGTGATTTGTCCATACTGGGCAGTGGACCTAGTATGCATAGGATTAAGTGGCGGTGTCGAAGGATAAATAAATAACACATATACAATTCCATTGGGTTGGTAGAAAGATGCCACCTAGCTATGTTATAAGGTATGGCTCAATTGGTCAAGCAAAATGTGTCAGTATAGGTGTGCATATGACATTTCAAAGGCGAATAGGCGTGCCCTGCGTTTTTTAGGTGAAGACGTCGATATGTGGCGCCATGTGGGGCCCACATATAGAGTCCAACTTGATGTCATTTGGCAGGTCTCGATATGCATGCCGCAATCCCGAGTGAAACCTGAGGGTAATTCTGAGTAAGCACTGATAAAGTAGCTTTATTAAAGTAACTTTAATAAAGTATGATCATGATGGCTAATGATGACATTAGCTTTTGTGTTGGTTCAATGAGAACATGACACATGTCCCCTCATTATGATAAAGTACAAGGCTACTTTTATGTTGGTCTAATAGAAATGTGACAAGTGCCCCTTCATGATTACAAAGTACAAGGCTACTTTTGTGTTAGTAGCACCAGGATGTGCCACCTAGCACTTGAGTCTGGGAAATCTATCGGCCTCCGGTTCGGACACATATTTGACTTTACCGAGGACCCGAACTCGAACATAGAAGAAGGAAGAGAGAGAAGCTGAAGATAGAGGGGGAGGAAAAGAGAGAAGCTGAAGATATGTACTTGAAATGCCGATGTTGTAGTTGATCATGAAGGGGATAAAGAAGGAGGCTATGGCAATATCAAACTTGAACAATAGAAGAGGAGTACAAGAAGAAGGAGGCATCCCCAATCAATTAAGGGCTTGAAGGATCATTATTGTCTTCTTCCTCTCCAGAAAGCATCCATCCGAACTTTGTCTTCTTCTCAGCTGGTGAGGATGAGGCAGGAGAGAAAGAGCGAAAAAGAACGGTAGAGGAAGAAAGATTTTAGATTGATGAGAGATAAGAGAAGTGAGGGTAGTGAAGTCTTTTTACAAAATTTGCAAATCCCTCATTACTATTGATCGGGGAATATGTTATTATGTAAATTCATATAATTGATTTGTGTTTTTATATTTTGAGAGTATTTTTCTTGGATTTTCCCTTAATAATAACAAGATAATAATAATATTATATATATATATATATATATATATTATTTATAGTATTCAAAATTCAATGCATTATAGATAAACATCATACAATTTAAAAGAAATTAATCACTTATACACTATAGAATATCATCTTATAATTTGTTGAATTCTAAAAGAAAATATATTAAAAATAATTTATAATATTCTCCAATGCCTTTGTTGTAGACTATCAATTACGTATCAGTACTCTAGAGTTCAAGCCACACATTCTTTAACTGCAAAAGGATAATTAATATAGATATGAAAATCAGAATATATATAGGAAAAATTGGTAAATATTAAAACTTGAGCAAATCTCAGATCTGATTCAACAAAACTGATTTCAACATACCTGCTAAAGTTTAGGAACATGAGAGAGTGAACGTTCAAGTAGATCTTGATTCAACAAGCTACTAAAAATTATTGAGAAAACATTATATTGATTTAGTCTATATAATAAAGTGTAATTAGAATAATTTTCAGTGCTATAAAACAATAATGAAAAATTTGGCATTTTACGTCATGGTTCTTTGTGAAAAACTGTTAGGTATTATAAATAAATTTTTTTAATATCCTGTTTTTCCGCCTTCTTAAGATATTAATATATATTATATATTAGACAAATATGTTAACATATTATTTTTATATGAAAAGGATGAATATGAGATATTATTAGATATAATTATATAATATCTTAACATATTGTATTTATCTTAGAAGTATAAATATGAGATATTATTATATTTCATATTTAATAATATTTCATATTTATAATCATACTTTATATTTAATTATTATAATAATTATGTATTTATTTTCACTGATATAATGTTAGAAGATGAATCGTTTGTAAGTGTTACAAGATGGTTGTTTAGTAAGAACCATCATAGTTGTTGCTAAATAAATGACTGTTGTTAACATTTTTGTGTTTTCTCGAATTCCACCTTTCAATATGTGACAATAAACCTATTTAACTATTATGTTTTAGCGTCATATATTCTTGCGTGACCTCTGCCTCAACATACATAACATTTTTTCGTTATAACCGTTATTTATTAAGCGTTATATATGTATGAATCTATAGTATTTCTGAATAACCAATAGTTATTGGGATTATTGGATCTTATGGTTGCTATATTCACATCTTTTAGGTGAGAACTGAATAGGCCTGGAGGGAAGTTGTAAGAGGTAAGCCTAAATTGTTATTATTCCTCTTACTTGTACATATCATCATTTATCATTCCTATTTGCATATATAATATTATGACCTAGCAACTTTTTAATTATGATTGGTTGATTCTATATAATTCAAACATTGTGAACTATGGTTTTGAAAACTAATAGTTTTAATATTTGGTTGAGATATTTGATAAATATATATTGTTGTAATTGGGCGGAGCCTCTGTTTGTATGGTTTTGTGATAATGGATTTGGATTATGGGATTTAACAAATTGTTGTCTGGGCTTGTGGAACGACGATTTAAGATATTCTAAATTTTAACGAAGTGATGGAAGAGAATGGATAGAATTTGAGAACCAGAAACCAAGAAAAAAAAAATCCAAATATAAAAAAGAGGAGAAGATAAATTACTAAGGGGTATAGGGGAGTCTAAAAATTGAAGAGGATATTGAGGAACAAAGAGTGATTATTGACTGTTGTGCTTCCTTGTTTACTATTTGAGAACCATGTTGATGCCTTTTATTACCAGTATGAGTTCATCATTACACACACAAACCATGGCTGAAACTACTAACAAATACTATTTTGTGATAATGGATTTGGATTAAGGGACTTAACAAATACAATGGTTTTCTAAAACGAACCGGCAGAATATCATGAAATGTGTTTCGTGTTTATTGAAGCCAATGGGAAGAATCTCTAGAAATGTATTTGTTGTTTACTGAAATTACAAGGGATAATATGTAAATGCTATATTTTACCAGTTTTAACCCCCCACCACACAAATCTACGACTAAAACAATTGACCGATTTCAATAAACTGGTAAATGCTATGGTATTTTCCTTTGTGAGATCTTGGGCCTACATGAATGGAACTCATCTTTTACAATTCTTTCTTTCGTGCATGCTCATGATTTATGTTCTCTTTTGCTTTCTCATTCTTTTCAAAACTACATTTTTCATTTGCATGCATAAATATGATGGAGTTTCATTTTCTTTCTTTTATTTCCTCACTCGACCAAATATTGCATTATATCTCCTTTGTTAGCCCTTTGTGCCTTTTTGACTCATTCCTTTCAAAGCCACGTTACTAGCCTAAATGTCACACCATTTTATTCCACTTGGAAATTAATTGCGCATTGGTTTTGTGGTTAAGTGTGGGGTTGCCGTGAGTGCAACATTTTAAGTGTGGGGGAAGTATTTGATTATATGTCATTCATCATTTGGCATTTATTGTAAAAGAAGAAAAAAGAAAAAAGAGAGGCATTTATTGTTTAACAAAAAAAAAAAAAAAAGAAAGAAGAAGAAGAGGCATTTATTGTTTAAACAAAAAAAAAAAAAATGTTATTTGAGTGGTTTTATATTGTTGTTACTCTTTTAAAGTTTTTGGGTATTTAACCTTTCATTTCCATACTATTATCTACCCTTATCCTAGCCCATTACAACCTTAATAATAAGTCCTCTTGATTTTTGCAAGCATGTGTTACAAGTAGTGGAGAAGTAGAACTTGAGCAAGCTTATGGTATTTGAAGAGATTTTCTTGATTGGTTGATCTTTTGAAGCTTTTGTGATCCTTGTTAAGTTTTGAAATTTCAGCAATTGTTGGAAAAGAGAATCTTTCCTTTATCTTTATTTTTGCCCGGGAGTGCGAAAAAGGATAAGTGTGGGGGAGTTTGATAATCTTTAAATTCATATTATTTTTTATGCAAAAAGGAGCTAAAACCTCTGTCATTGTCATGCTTTAATGGAACAATTAGTTAAATATTTGATTTCATCTTCATAATGAGTTTTTAGAAAAATTGAATGTTGTAGTTTGGATATTGAGGATCTCTTTTACAATTGAGTAAAGAGTTTGTATTTTAATAATTATCTTGACTGACCTCAAATAAATTGTGCTATCCTACAACTCTTTACTAAATCAGATGTTTAGAGAGAACCATGTTGATGTTCGGTGTTTGATCCCTGGTTTATTCGGTGCGGTTTTGGACAGCTGACCAGTTTTAACTTGGGATGGCTTAAGTTTTACTAATTTTGTCTTTAATTTCTTGATACTTGGTATGGCTTAGTTTTAATCTTTCCTTTTAATTATTTTATTTTGATTTTATGTTCTTGGTTTTTTATATTTACTTTTATATTGGGGATTGTTCTTAATGTTCATGAAACTTGTTACAATGGTTTTCTAAAACGAATTCCGGCAGAATGCTTCATTCATTCTCGACATCTAGATTATAGGATTTTACCAGTTTTAACCCAAGGCTAATGATAAAAGGTCTTCATCAGTCTAAAAATTGAAGAGGATATTGAGGAACAAAGAGTGATTATTGACTGTTGTGCTTCCTTGTTTACTATTTGAGAAATGTTGATGCCTTTTATTAGGACAATATCAGTATCAATCGTTTTCTAAAGTTATTGGGCAAAATCTCTTGAAACGTGTTTCTTATTGATGGAAAGTGGTGCTAGCGGGTTATTCAATAGGGTGAATTGTGTGATAACAAATTTTTGAAAATTTATGGTTGAAGCAGATAAATCAACAAAGTGAGATAAGAAAGTATATCATCAAAGTAACTAAGGGCATGTTTGGGATAGTGGTGGTAGAAGTGGCTTTTGTTTCTGATAGACTTTTCTTGATAGACTTTTTTTTCTGATTGACTTTTTCTGATGTGATTTGTGTTTGTGATAGCGGTGACAAAAGTGGCTTCAAGGTTTGAAGCAAGGAGATGTGGCTTCATAAAAAAAGTGGCTTTAAAGTTTGAAGCCCATCAAGATATGAAGCTATGCTAAACAGTTAATAATTTAGCTTCTACTTTCGCTGGGCTTCTGATGGACTTATTTGAGCTTTTGAAATGATCTTAAACAAGCCCTAAGTAGAGAGATAAAAAGCATAGTAAGCAATTTATACTAGCACAGTCTAATTCACATTACATATATATCAAATCCTTTAACAACATCTGAGGGTTGTGCTATCTTGTTAATATTCAAACGGGCTCTTGTAATGAGGACAATCATCTAACCTCACGTTTGTCTCAAAATTTTATACAAGCACTACTACAAGAAATAGATTTTACTTCCTTAAAAAATGTCTCTTTTTTAAAAAGTAAAAAAATAAAGGCAGTGGCATTTCTGTAATTATATATGCGAATTTTGACATGTTAAAGGGACGCCAAAAGCTGTCTCATTAAACCTTCCCTTTCCCAACTGGACAGGACCTCAATGATTCATCCAAAGTCATGCGCCTCATCTCCCTCCATCTTCCCTCCCCCGATCTCCGCTTCTCCTCACACTCCGACCAAAACCAACCCTGCCTGATTCATGCGGCCCTCCTTCTCCTCCACCTCTCGCCGCCATATATAAGAAGTTCAAAGGCTTTCACTAGAGACCTTGGGGTCGTTGGGCTGCTGAGATCTAGGACTTGAGCCTAAGAAAACGGATCTGGCTTAGAATCTTCAACATGGCGGAGGAAGTTGCGTTTGAGTACGACAAGGCAGCTTTAAAGATCAAGGGTCTTGACGCAGTCACCAACTTCTCATGCTCCGTCATTACGAAGGACACAACGTTGTCAAAAGCCATTGTAGATGAAAGTCCCAACACTAAAGGAACGGTTTCGTACTCTGACATGATGGTGTCACCCACGTCTGTTCTTTCCCACAATGGAGATTCGATGGCGTTCGATGATTTCTGTTATGGCGAAGGAGTGAGGGAAAACAATGATCTTTCTGCCTTTGAATTTGAATTTGAATTCAACAGATCATAGTAGTCTTGGAGCTCATCAAATCTCTTTTAGTTTGAATTTGAATTTTTAGATTTGTAATTTCTCAAAACATTTGGAATTGCTATTTGGATGTTGTAGTTCATAGAGCAGCGTATGCTTTCAGAGCTTACAAGTACTCGACAACGGGAGTTTTCGAAGGCGAACCTAGACGGTGCAATGGATTCAAGTTCAGGAAGATGATATTGATCGAAAATGGTTTTTTTTTTCATGACGTCTATTTTATGAAAAAAGGCCTTATGTCGTTTGTTTTATAAAAAGGATGTCGTAAGACTCTTACGACATCTTTTTTTTTAATGGATATTGTTATTAGATTTTATTATGTCGCTCATATAGGCGTCTCCCTGGAAAGAGACCTAAAAAAGGACTTAAAAATAGATATTAAAAGTGTTTTTTTAGCAGTGAAGATAACTTAAATAACGCAGTTAAGATTCCTATAACCTCGAGTCTTATCAAATGAATACAGTAAAAGATCACCACGTGAATAGATAAGAGTGCCTCAGAAAATGACAAATTAATATAATTTACAAATCGAACAACATAGGTAGTTGAGCGTCCAATCGAAGTTAAATGGTAAATGAGTACGTAAGTAGTTTCATCTTAACTTCCTTTAAAAATGAACTCTGTATGGTTTGGTGAAAGCAAATGACTGTTAAACACAATAATCTATCAGTTAATATCTGATTAATAACTAGCCTACATGCTGGAGCATTTTATCGATTTCATTGAGTGATGAGTTTCCTTTTGGTTTAAACGCCAAGATAAAACAATGCTATTTAGATATGAGTTCTAATGATTTCAAAGAGATTTCTTGATAAATAAATTACACTATAAATCAAAGAAAATAAACAGCCCGTGAAGCGATCTACAAAATAGATTAATTAAGTTCAATTTTGGCATGAACTTCATTCTAAATTAGTGGAACTCGAGTTTATACTGACTTCGAAACAAAACTACTTGAAACATAATCGATCTCAAAATTAACAAACACGTGAAATTGACTTTAGAGAAAACATATATGTGTGTGTGTGTGTATATATATATATTACAAACCGATCGAACAACAAAGGTAGTTGAGCGTCCAATCGAAGATAAATTGTAGATGAGTACGTAAGTAGTTTCATATGCAATGAAAGCAAATGACTATCAAATATATATATATATATATGAAAGTTTTCACTGAGGAGTAATCTTTCCTTTGAAAGTTTTTCTTATCTCAATATTATCCCTAGGAAGTTTTAATAAATCATGATTTGATAAAAAAGTTAAATTATTACTCCCTGATTCTAAATAAAAGAAAAAATTGATTTTTTAAAGAGATTAAGAAAATTAATTCAAATTATTTTATAGTATTGTTATTTTTACATTTCCCTAAATTAATTAGTTTGACTGATTAAATTATTTTTTATTTTTAGTTTTACATTTTACCACATTTCCATATTTTCCAATTTCTCTATTTCCTTTTCTCTCTCTGAAACAGATTTTTCCGGATCTTCTTATTTCTTTCACGCTTTGTTCCTTCTCTCTCACATCTGTTCCTTCTTTCACGCTCTGTTCCGTAATCTCCTCTCTTCCCGTCTTTCTCTCTCATCCCGAACGCCTCCAACGCCGCTGTAACTCTCGCGCCTCGAGCTTCCACGGTACCAAGCATTTTTGGGAAAAGTCCAGTTGCACGACGCCGATCCAAACGGCACTGGATCGCACAACGCTTAACGCTGAGTTTTTCTGCCGCAACGCTCGCCCACCGCTCGCAGAACGCATCTCCAAACAGGCACATTGCCATTATCTTCACGTTCAGGATCATACCTTAACTTGTTATTTAGAAACCGAACCAATATTATCTAATATAATGACAAAATCACATGGGACACTCATGTTTAATATTCGGCTTGATATTAATTTTTAATTATAAATATTTCATGCTCCCAGCAAGACGATAAGATCGAATCTAGTTGTAGTATTTCCTTTAAAGAGTACTCACATATAAATCAATCTTATTAGCTAGTTGCGTAAAACAGCATTAATATGTATCTCCAAAAATTAATCAATAATTTATGTTTTAATCTGCTCAATCTGTCACCTGCGTTGGAGGGACATGTGAGTACCACATGAAAATGCTATATTCAAGATTCTTGTTCTATAGAAAAAAAAAGTGCAAATTGCTTTTGGGCTCATAATGAAGGAATAATTTAATTTTATTATTTCACATAAATAATTTTTATCTTAATTAGCTTGATCACTACGAATAACACACGTAGTCTTAATTAAAAATAAAAGTAAACTGCAAAAATTAATCTTAAAAATTTTAAAATGTTGCAATATCTTCTTCCTATTTTTCGTAATTTATACAAGCCTCCCATTTAAACAGGGAATAATTTATAATTACTTAAAATTTTCATAAGATTTGCTGATATAAATTGCTCTAGCTTCTATTTTTAAAGAAAAAGTTTGTGTTTACTTAAAAATAGAGGGCTAATTTACGTAGATTCAGAAAACGTTAGAAAACCAGTGAGGGTTGATATAAATGGGTTGGTGTTTGTTTCCCTTAAGCTAGATTTGAAGTTCGAGTAGTGTGATTTTAGGGTGTCCATATAAAATTTGGAAAAAAATAAAATAAATTTATTTATTCTAAAATAAAGATATCTGAACTTTTTTTCAAAAAATAGTATTGTTTACATGTAGGTCTTAATGTTAAAAAGTTATCTACTGATAGGATTATAGAATTTGTATACAAAAGGGACGATAATAGATTTGTAGAAGAGACAGATATACATTACATCACACTTTTCATATCAACGATGATTACCTTTGAAAGATATTAAAATAATACAACAAAGAATCGTTCTATACTTCTATGAAAGATTGAAACGCGGAGAACTTAATGAAAAATTATTTAATACCTCGATAATAATTTAATGTTTCTTACCTAAGACGTATCAATAACTTTGTTTTAGTTTAAACAAAATTAGTACTCCAACACTTAACACCACAAAAATCTATTGAGAGTAAAATTATATATTAAACTTTCAAAATGTTGAAAAAATACCACGGTGGTTAAGTTATCTAATATTGATCGTCGAACAAATAAGCTGGTCAAGAAAATCAGGCAAATATATATATATATAAATGGGGCAAAAATGCCAAAGTTGTCAAGTGAATTAATGTTATTGTGCATGTTTGGTATGACTTTTGGAGAGTCCAATCGGACTTATGCACTGTTTGAATTGGACTTATAGGAAAATGTATGTTTGGTTGAGAAGTTGTTCCAATCGGATTTAGAGACCACAAGTAACTCTATTTGAAAAGTTACTTTGTGAAGCTTTTGTTTCAATCAGACTCATGGACCAAAATCATGAGGTATTTTTTTTAGTACTGTTTAGTATCGTGAAGTATGTTTTTTAATACCATTCAGTATCCTAAAAAATATTTTAGGGTACTGACTGGCACTAAAAATAATTTTTTCAAGATCATGAGGAATTTTTTGATCTATTCAAGATCCGAAATATATCTTTAAGCATTTCAAGATCCTAAAAATATTTTAAGTCTAACCAGTAATAAAAATAACTTTTTCAAGATCGTAAAATTATTTTTTAAGATCATGAAGTATTGGCGGGGTTGTTGGGAGCCAAAAATGTTGTGCAACACATTTGATGACGGTTTGTGTTACAATCAACATTGATTAACATGGATTTAACATTTTTGTACCATTTTCTTTAGTGACATGTTTGCTTAATGGTCAACATAGGTTAAGGATTGTGAATTTTTACTCTATTTTGGATAATTCATATGTACATTTGTACCTAACAAAAAATTTATGGTGTTAATTTGGTGTAAACGGTAAAATATTTTATGAGTAGATTTTCACTTTAACCCTTTTAAAGTCATGTTTAATTAATTTAAAAATACCAATAAAAATAATTAAAAGTATCGAATATTTTATAGGACAAAAATAAAATATTTTAATTCTTAATATAAGTCACATAATTACATTTGTTATATAAATTCACCATTTATATTAATAACCTAATTTATTGTTCAGTAAATTATTGTTTTCTTAGACGTCTTATTATTAAACGGCAGTAAAATTAAAAAATTATTAAATTTTTAAGTGGAACAAAAGGGAGAAATTAAGAAAGCAATAATGAAATAGGTTGGGTTGTAATTATCAATCCCAAAAAGCATTTGACTGCTGTTTGTGGGGGTAAGACAGAGAGAACAGACCCAACGTGTGAAACAAAAAGGGACCTTCTTTCATGGCCCACCTTCTTTGAAAATTATAACTTTCAATCAAATGCTCACTTGTCTTCATCTTCTTGGGAACATCCTCCTTCTATCTCCACCTTCTTCTTCTACCCCTCTCTCTCTCTGTCTGGGGTTACTAACACAGACCCAGATCAGTTATACAGCTGAACACATCCATTTTTGCGTTTAACGTTGGAGATCGAGTCTAAGAGATCTCAAGATTTGAGTTCTGTACGTAGATTAAGCAGAAAAAGCCACCAAGTTATGGAAGAAGAAGAAGAAGAAGAAGAAGCTAGGAGATGGTTTTGATGAGCCAAATGTTTCAAGATTTGGAACAACTTATCATCATCTTCATCAGTTGTTTTCATCAGGTGGAGAATTTACCAGTGAGATTTAGAGGCGTACATGGGAAAGCCAGGCATTCATTTAATTTCTTCGTCTTCATTTTATTGCTTTTTCATCATTATTCTTATTATTTTTATTTATGTCCAGCAAATTATGGTTTCTTCTTATGGAATTGATTAGTGAGGGGGAAAAAACTCTTAACAGACATTTGTAAACCAATTTTATAGGACACTCAACGCTTCACAAATTCAACCAATGAAATAAAATTTGGCTGGTTTTCCTAGTCCATCTTTCTTTCTTTCTCTCTCTCTCTCTCTGAGCTCCAATGTTAGAGAAACACACAGAAAACGAATCTTCATTACTTACATTAAGCAAGTAACTGCATATTTATGCAAAATCAGACAGAATGAATCAGAAAAAAATTAAGGAAGGTGAAAGGGAAAAATAAGTTACCTTGATAAACATTTTTACTCATTATCATCTCATTGTCTCTTGTATCGCCTGCAATGTAGTACTAATCTTACAGACAGCATCATGAGGGTATAAGGGAATTATTTTATTTTATTTTATTTTTTATTTTTTTGTACCATGTTTTGTTATTTTTCAGGATAATTTTGCTCGAAAATTAAAGAAAATTTCAAATACTCCTCAACAAAAATGAACTTTAACCCTTTAAATATCTGTCATTTTAAAATTTTAAAAAATTATTTTAAATAGGAATTTTTTATTATTAATATTTTTTTGACCTTTAGTTAAGATTATTTCAAACAGATTATAACGATTTTATTGGCTTGTATGTAAAAACCCTAAAATGACACCTTTTTTTTGAATAAACTGAGGGAGTATTTTTTGAAACTTTGGGTTTTTTTTTTTTTTTTAAAAAAAATAATTTTTCAGGTTTTTAAGAAATAATTAAATATTTCTTCTCAATCTTACCCTTAAATAAATGAAAAGTTCTCATTTTAAGAAATGTCGTAATAAATAATATTATTTTAATAAAATATCATTACATTTTTGTTAAACTTCAAGCTATTTATTAGCTTTTTTTAATCCATGTGCATGCATCTAAGGTGAGAATTATTTTGGGATAGAGGGAGTAATGAATTAGTTGACATTTTCTACATTATAATGCAACATGAATAAGTTTATAATTTTTTGGCGAAAATAGAATAAGTTTATAATTTTACAAGATTTTATCCTTATTTGATATTTATATTTGAAAAGTTGGTAATAAAAATTTAAAAAATTATTGATGGCAAAAAAATAATTCAAAATGTCAATGGTCTAAACATTATGTGTCATTTTGTTTGAAATCTGAACAATGAGAAGAAATTAAATCGGCAACTTTCTTCTCATAAGTCATAATTTAACTCTTTTTTTGTTTAGAAATGAAAATATGTGGCAACAATAGTAATTTTGACTTTTCAATTTGCAAAGTTTTGTGGACCAGAAACCCTAACTAGCAAGTGAGAAGAGATACCCTTTTTTGTGCTAAAAGAGTAAACTTCATTTTCATGATGTGCTGCTTTATTTTCCTACATCAATTTGTAGGTAACACGGCAAATCAATTGATTCAGTAATTAATTTATCATATCTTTGTTATTCCTTTTGAACCAAAAAAAATATCTTTGTTATTCTTCTATTTAACTTGACCTTAATTATTTTCAAACCCACACTCACCTAACTCCGGCATGTTCATAAGAAACACACGCACACATATATTTATATACGCGTGCATACACACACACACACACACACACATATATATATATATATATATATATATATCCGTGTTTTGTACTTAATTTTCAAATGATTTTTGTACAGTGCTTAAACCCGTGAAAATCAACCAAATAATAGAGCTTAATGATGATCAATTATAATGTGATAGTACATTCCGATTAATTAAATTATTGCATCCCCATTATAAAATTTGGTGGGGCTACATCGTTTTATATTTGACGTTGAAACTACCACCATGTTCTTCTTGGTGAATATATATATATATATATATATATATATATATATATATATATATATATATATATATATATATATATATATTGAATTTTTGTTTTCGATTCAATAATTTTTATTTTCAATTTATTGAGAAAATTTTCATGTGGAACCTTCTTAATTAGTAATTTACCTACTTGATTATTGATTTAATTGGCAGGATATATGTCGGTCTTGTACTAAAATAGAGACATATTTTCATAATTCAAACACTCATATATTCACCTTCAATTCAACAATAGTGTGTGACTATATCTCAATGAAATTTAATCTAGACATAAAAAGAACTTATTGACTTTTAAGTAAAAATGACATTTTTTTAAAAAATAAAAATATAATGAACAACGTTAAATAATGGCGTTCATAGTAGTGCGTATTATCAATATTTTAAATTTTTTAGCGTACGTACTTGAACTAATATGTTTTATTTATAATAGATGGTTAACTTGGGCAACATATATTTAATGAAAAAAATTAAAATTGTAAACATGATAAATATTATATTTGATATTACGTGCTTCCCATTTTAAGGCATAATATAATTAAAATATATTATATGTGGGAATTATTTTTTAATCTTCATGTGGCATAAGCATTAGGTATTGGATTGTGGAGCTTTATAGAAAATCAACGTGTTTTGGTGGAACGATTGAGGAGGAGAGAGCCATTTTCAAAATTCTACGGCTGGCATTACGCCCAAGAAAGAGTTTGTTGACTATGGGATTCTCTTTGGTATTGTTATTCCGTAGTATTAAATAATACTACCTCATCTCTTAATTAGTTGAGGTTGAATGGGATTCTAAATATAAGAAATTTTGTCCCTCTTGTTAATTCCCCCCCCTAAAACTATTAATATTGATTTCACATGTAAAGAGAGTTTGAATTAAAGTAGTTTCATTAAAAATGATTTAACAAGATATTTTAGGGAAATCGACACACATGTTTTTATAAAGGATTAAGGTGCAGATTGGCCAATGAACTGTTACGCTAGGAGCACTCGGCACAAAAAATAATTGAGGGTACCAAACATACAAAAGAACAATTAAAAAGTTAAAAATAACACAACGCTGTTAGATGATAATGTAATGGCTGTTAGAGGAAGCACTAGAGAGAGAAATGAGAGAGAGAGAGAGAGAGAGAGAGAGAGAGAGAGAGAGAGAGAGAGAGAGAGAGAGAGAGAGGTGTCACCGAGGTTATTTTGGTGCTTGGTTCCCATCGAAGTTAGATGTTAATGTCAATTTCGTCCAATTCTTTGTGAAATCCCATTTGTCAACGATTCGTTTCTTTCCAGTTTATGGTGGCAGTGAGCTGTTTTGTAACTGGTCGGGATCCGGGTTGGGTTTTAGGTTGAGTGTTGATTTTCTCTCTGTTTATTGGTTTTCCTTTCTCTTTTGAGGATTGGGTATTGAGAGTTGAGACCCCATTCTAGGTTCTGGACAACTTTTGGTTGGTTTTCGCCTAAAACAGTGAGCTAAGTTATTTGCTTTCTCCGTCAGAGTGCTGAAATTTCTTGTTTGAGGTGTTGCATTTTTTTAAAATCTTTGATTTATGAGTTTGACCCCTGGGTAAAGCTAGAGCACTAGTATTTATGATGAATTTACGGTTGAAATGAGAATAAGCCGGTCAATTCTCCAGAAATTGCAAGAGAACAAGCTGAGGGAAGCTCTTGAAGAAGCTTCTGAAGATGGGTCACTCGTCAAATCTCAAGACATGGAAACTGAATCGCCTTCCAAAATGGATGAAAGCTTGGGAGATCCTAGTCACTTGCCAGGCTTCACTTTCAGCGTGAATTTCATCGAGCCACTATGCTTGCCGCTGAGTGCATATAGAGTACTTAGAGCGAAGTATTTTTACAAGTGGATGGCACTAGCACAGTAAAACAACTGGTATGTCCTGCTTGATGCAGGGTCATTAGGTCCCAAGGACATGATTCACTTGGCTTGTCTTTATTTAGGCCAGACTTTATAATCACCTCTTTTCATAGGGTATTTGGGAATGACCCCACTGGATTTGGATGCCTTCTCATCAAGAAATCAGTTATGGCAAGCCTTCAGAATCAATCAGGGAGTACTGGGTCGGGAATGGTGAAGATCACTCCCGGATTTCCTATGTATTTGAGTAACTCTGTTGATGGCTTGTGTTCCCTTCCCTATTCAGTCTAAAGTAACTCTTTCGACTGCAACAACGTTACATTATACTCTAATGGCGTTGTGTTATTTTTAATTTTTTAATTGTTCTTTTGTACGTTTTGTACCCTCAATTTTTTTGTGTGCCAGGTGCTCCTAGCATAACAGTTCATTGACCAATCTACACTTTAACCCTTTTACAAATAACTAATTAAACTAATTTTCTTAATCAATACAAATTAGTGTAAGTATATTTTATATTCAAAATAAGATGTTGCACCTTGTTTAATTTGCCAACAATCTTATAGCCTAATGACATGAACAAGGATTACCAAGTAGTTATTCAAGTTCCATGATCGATTATAGAAGAGCTTAAAATAGAGTCATATACAATAAGGGTTAAGGTCCATTTTTTATGCCAGAAGGCTGTCAACAAATCTCAATTTTTTTAGGAAGTTTTTTTGGAGCAATGTCGCCCCGAAAGTTTCTAAATCATAGTAATTTTAATTTCCCCGACAATTATCTAGGTTAAACTTGACCGTTAGTTGACCAAATATGTTAAATTGACAGATAAACATGTCATCCATGTCATTTTTGCTTCGGGTTTAGAAGTAAAGTTATCTCAGAAGTTTTCACTCAAGAGCTATGTTCCCTTGGAAGTCTCTTAATCGTATCAATTTCACCTTGGTTGTTACCCAAGTTAAGTTTGCTCATTTGGCAAAAATTGCTTATTTGCACTAGTACAAAAAAGGGCTTTAAGACCGCTTCATTTAGACTGGATTACAAAGGATTAGGTTTAAAAGGTATGACCTGTGGTAGTTTCGTAAATATAAAGAACTTTTTTAGACCGAATTATGGAGGAATAGGTCTACAAGGTATGACCGGTGGCAATTTCGTAAATAAAAAAAAAAAACTTTTTTTAGACCGGATTATAAATGATTAGGTCCAAAAAGTATAACCGATGACAATTTCGTAAATATAAAGAATTTTTATGACTAGGCGTTTAAAGAGTCTGGTCTAAAAAGTCTACTTTTAAGACCTCATTTTTATTATAACCGGTCTAAAAAAATTTCATTCAGAAAATTGAATTTTGCAGCACTTTGTTGATCCATCTGTGAATACTGTAACTCTACTTCCTAAGCCTCGTACTCTTCCTTGTGCCCATTCCCAAACATACCGATTCTTCCCTCCTTTTTCACTCTTTCCACATTTTTAGAGTCGCAAGATTGTCGACATCATAGATCTCTCACGAGGTGTGGATGTTGTTTCGGGATCGTTGCAGTTGACGAAGCAAAGCTGTTGTCGCCGGAGTTGCGACTGGATCTGATACCGAAGCACATGGCGGTGAGTATGGACGGAAATAGGAGGTGGGCTAAGATGCAACCTCAAACATTGAGAGTGTGTTCACTTTGATTAGATCCAGGTTTGTTGCTTTTCCCTCCTTCTTCACTCTTTCTAGATTCTTCCCTTTGATTAGATCCAGGTTTGTTGCTTTTCCCATTCATTTCTGTAAGTCTGAGGCTTCATTTAGGTGGAAGCATTCTGCATTTTGGTTCATTTCTCAGCTTAGCTCAATTGAGAACTCTTAATATTGTTTATTGTTTCTTCTTCTCCTTGGTTAGTGTGTTCTCTTCAAGAGTGATTTTTGTATTTCATAGTGATGTAATAAGAGTTCATTTCACCTTCTTGTTATTGAGCTTCTGCAACAATTCTATTCTTTCATTCTATCTAAGCTATGGCTGAACATTCAATTCCGTTTCATTACTTTGCTTCTGCATAAGTAGTAAAACTATGATCCAGTTACGAGTTCATATAATCCTTTATTTTTCCACTTCACTGTAGTTATTTTAGTTTTGATTAATTAGATCTGTGTAGAAATGATAAGCTTCATCAGATCTAGGTTTTCGATTTCACCTTCAAATACCTCAAAACCTTTTTTTTAAATATATAGAGAGTGACTTTTAAGACCGGATGTGAAAATACATCCAGTCTTAAAAGTCCCTTTTTTTTTATAGAAAGAGACTTTTAAGATCGGATGTGAAAACACATATGGTCTTAAAAGTCCATTCTTCTTTTTTGTTAAACATTTAAGACCAGATGTTTAAAAAGTTTGGTCTAAAAAGTTTTACTTTTAAGACTTCATATTTTAAAAGTTCGGTCTAAAAAATATTTTTTAAGACGGTCGCACATCCGGTCTTAAAAGTAACATGACCGGTTCAAGATCCGATCTTAGAAGGCACTTTTCATCCGATCTTAAAAGCCTTTTTTGTACTAGTGTTGGCAAGTTCATGCATCATCCACTCCAATTTTTCTAAGTTAGATTTATAAATAATGATTTTTTTTAACAAAAATGCATCCCATCTAAATATTTGGAGAAAATAAGAAAGGTGAAAGCATCTTGTGTAATGAAGAGAAAACCAAAGATGTACTTGTTTAACTCGATGTCACTGGGGTATGACGACGGAAGGTTACCAATGACCTTGTTATTAGTAATGATGCTCAATGTGTCTTGAATCCGGTAATTGAATATTTTTCTTCATTACTCTTTAGCAATCATGAGCTCCTCCTACGTCTACAGCTTCTTCTTTATTGTCATTCATGCTGCAAACTTAGCATATTTGGTCAACTAGCAGTTAAATTTAACATTTTTAATGGTAAGGGCAACATTGATACAATTTAGAAACTTCCAAGGAAAAAGTGAACCCAAAAATATTTTGGGACAATATTGGTCCTAAGTGAAAACTTCCAGAGAAAATTTGTACTTTAACAAATTTTCATGTGGATGAGACACATGACCTACAAGCTTAGCATATTTGGTTAACAAACGGTTAAACCTAACCTAGATAATGGCTTGGGTGAAATTGCTAAGATTTGGAAACTTTCAGGGCAATATTGCTTAATTATCTTGGAAACTTTTGGGGCTACGATTTTAGAGCTTAGTACATGCCAATTAGACTCTCCTGCACCCTATAAAGAGAGAGGAAGTTCTTAAAGCATCTTTTGAATTGGGAGGGAATAAAGCTCCAGGTCCAAATAGTTTTTCAAGTACATTTTATCAATTATCTTGGCTTGAAGTATGAGAATCTCTGTATGCAATGGCAATTGATTTCTTTGAGAATGGTTCCTCTTAGAACGTTATTAATGGCACAAACATTACTCTTATCCCAAAGATCGACAAACCTGAAAGTGTTACTCATTTTAGACCAATCGGTCTTTGTAATTTTTCATACAAAGTCATCTCTAAGCTTCTGGCTAATAGAATGAAACCTTTTTTTTGAGTCATTGTATTTCTAAAATCAAGGTGCATTTGTCCTAGGCAAACTGATCCATGAGAATATCATTATTGCTCTTGAGGTTTTTCACTATCTCAAAAGGAAAAGTTCGGGTTAAAAATATGAATTTTCCTTGGAAATAGATATGGGCAAAGCTTATGATAGAGTTGAATGGGACTTCCTTAGACTATATGTGCTTAAATTTGGCTTCTCAATGAGATGGGTCAATTGGTCATGAATTGTGTGGAATATATGCATTTGAATCTTTGCATATCTGGTGAAAAAATTACTTCTATAGGCCCTGGTAGAGGCCTCTGTCAGGGGGGACCCTCTGTCTCCCTATCTGTTTATCTTAATTATAGAAACGTTGTCATGCATGATAAGTAAAAGCTAAACTATGGGTTGCCTTCATGGTATTAAACTGAGCATGCATTGCCCTGAAATTTCTCACAGCTTCTTTGCGGATGATTATCTTTTCTATATGAATGCAAATTGTGAGAACTATAAATTTCTAGCAGAAATTATAACATATACTATACAGAGTTGGGTCAGTTGGCAACTCTTGACAAGTGTAGTGTCATTTTTTAAACAATACTCAACTCAATTTCAGAGAAGATGTTTGCAGAATTTTGGGTATTGGTGAAACCTCTGACCAAGGAAAATACTTGAGAATTCCTAATACTTGGGGGGGGGGGACTAAATACCAAGCTCTCACGTATGTTAAGGAAAAAATCACCAAGAAAATACATGGCTGGAGCTGTAAGCACTTATCCTTTGGGGGAATGGAGGTGATGATTAATGTTATACCCATTAAAGAACTCAATATTTTAGTCTCTAAATTCTAGTAGAAGGGATCCTTTAATGCAAGCAAGATGCATTGGATTTCTTGGGATGATCTTACTAGACCAAAATCAGAAGGGGAACGGGTTTTGGAGAATTTGTTCGTTTGAATGACTCCTTTCTAGCTAAGACAACATGGCGGCTATTTCAAAATCCATATGCTCTATGGGCCCGGGTATTAAAAGGCTTATATTTCCTAGATAGTTGTTTTCTTGATGCAAATAAGGGCCATCGAGCCTCTTGGTGCTGGTCTAGCATGGTGGAAGGAAAAAAACTTCTTGAAAGATTACTTGTGTTGGTAGATAGGGAATGGCAATTCAGTACATATATGGAAAGACAATTGGATTCCTACTATTCCTAATCATCACCTTATCAGTGACAGGGAAGATATGAAAGAATATAATGAAATTGTCTCAAGACTTATTGTGAAAAGTCCAATACAGTGGGATTTAGCTTATCTCATAGGAATATTAGATGATCAATCTCTTCAAGCCATCAAGGATATGCATCTTTTTACCCAAATACAAAAGCAAGAGACTGTATAACTCAGACATCATCTGGCTCCTCTTCTCTTATCAGCAAGGAGATTTGGAACCAAACTTGGAAAGTTAAAGAGATTCCTAGAGTAGTGCATTTTCTGTGGAAAGTTTTGTCTATTGTTTTAGCCACCAAAGTTGCATTGACCAAAAGAAAGTGTGGAAGCTCATCAATTTTCCCAGTTTGTGATAGTGAGATTGAAACTATTGATCACTTATTTTTCCAATGTCAATGGACTCATTGTTTTTGGTTTGGGAGTGGCCTTTCCTTTAAAACAGATGTGTATACAGTTGATCACTTATTTTGGTTTGAGATTGAAACTATTGATCACTTATTTTTCCAATGTCAATGGACTCCCTGTTTTTGGTTTGGGAGTAGCCTTTCCTTTAAAACATGTGTATACAGTGACCAATTTTAGGGAGTGGTGGCGGACTATTATGGATCCCAATAGCCTTCTTATGGAAAGTAACATATCCATGATTAGTTAGACATTGTGGCTCATTTGGAAGGCAGGAATGACAAGGCATTTAACCAAGTTGAACTTGAGCCCTACTTTGTAATTGAAAGAGCTCGGAGATCAATAGAGGAGTTTTTGGATGCTTGTGGCACTATTGAATCTCAAACTATTGTTGTGTAAGGTACCATACCTAGCTCAGCTTAGCAAGCTCCCCTTGAGAACTTTCTCAAGATAAATTTTGATAGAGATTTTTCAGCTCAAACCAAAGATGATGCGATTGGGATTATATGTAGAGATCAATATGGTGATGTTAAATGGGCTTTTGTGGAAAAATCAAGTCAATCTCAAATTTTATGATTGAAGCTTTAGCCTTTGAGGAGGGCTTGCAATTATGTGGGAAATAAGAATGTTATTTTTGAAATTGATTCCCAAATTCATACTCTCTGCCTCCATGAAGGTAAGTCAAACAGGGGAGAGTAGTTCTGGAAAAGTATTATAGAAGACATCTTGATGATTCTTACATCTCAGTCTATATTTTCAATATTCTTTATTTCTCAGAAAGGGAATCTTGCAGGTGACCATCTAGCTGCTATTGCTTGTAAGAGGATGTGCTCGTCTGGGTGGGTGTCTCTATCCTTACCTTCTTTGTCTACGATCCTGACTTTGATGCTCAACTTTCAAGCTTGAACTCCAATGGTCAACATGCGGATAGCTCAACTCTGGAAGCTTACCAATGTTATTTGCTTTTTATTTGCATTTTCTCCACTTTGTTTTTGGTTTTTCAATGTCTAATCGGGAACTTTAATGCTTTACTTTGTATTGTTAAGCTCTTTATGAAATAAATGCAATATTACTCGTAGTAGACAAAAAAAAACCCCTAAATCTTAAATGTTATAAACGATGCCTTAATGATGCTTGATTGGCTTGGTTGGCATCATTTATGACAAAAGAAAAAAAGGAAATCATTTAAAAATCAAGACTAAATCAACCACCTAAAAATATGAAACTAATAAAAGATCTTCTAGAGCAATCTTTAACCAAAAAGGCCTTATTCAAGAATCTATAAATAGGAAACTTGCTAAAACAAAATTAAATCCTAATTAATGAATAAGAACGTCTTCTATGTCCTTCTTGAGTGCTTTTCGACATCACTTATACTCTTCTTCCAAGGAACATGCTTGCCACATGGTATTTTTGTTAGTTCTCTATGTGTTTTGATGATAACTGACAATTGTAAACTCAAATTGAAGTTTGTCTTTGTTAAGTTGAAAAAACTTACTGTCAAAGGCAAACTCGAGTTTGGAGTTGTCAAACTCGAGTTTAGACTTGACAGAGAGTTGCTCAAGTTCTTTAAACTTAGACAAACTCGAGTTTGAATCAAACAAAGAGCACTCCAAGTTTTTCAAGTTAAAGCAAACTCGAGTCGTCATGGTTAACTCGAGTTTGTGTTAGACAGAGAGTTTTCAAAGTTTTCCTATTTTTAAGCAAACTCAAGTTTGCTCTTGGTAGAGAGTTTTCAAGATTTTTCATCTTTTAAGAAAACTCGAGTTTGAGTGAGCAAACTCGAGTTTGTGTCAAGCAGAGAGCTCCTTACTATTTTGAACTTTAGAAAACTCTAGTTTCCATTTGGAAACTCCAGTTTTAAGCTTTGTGGACTTAAAACATATTTTCACTTCAAAAAGTCCCAAACTCGAGTTTGTCACTTATTGACTCGAGTTTGCTCCTATTTCAAAATGCTCTTCAAAGCTTAATCGCGATGATCTTTCTAAGAAAGAACCAAACTCGAGTTTGTGTTTCTAAACTCAAGTTTGGTCCCTGAGTAAAAGTTTCAAACTCCAGTTTGTGTGAACAAACTCGAGTTTGTGTCGCTCAGTTTGAAAATCACTTTCCTCGAATTTGCAAAATCTTCATGAATGATTTAGATACTTCTTATCATCACTCATTACTATTTTTAACTATGTTTAATCAGTTTGTTAGTGAGTTTTAGATGATTAAAAGTATGCTAGAATGAAGATTAAGGTTAAAACAAAAAGTGATGTCATCACATTTATTGCTGGTTCAGAAAATCTTGCACCCTTTTGGCAAATCATTCCTTGAACTTTGCAAAGGATTAAATGTCAACTTTCCTCCTATGGAAACTTCATCTTCCAACGGATTTATTTCATGGGAAGTCAACCAAAACATCTGAGCACTTGGATTAACTGAAAGCTAGAGAGAGAAAGTGATGAGGACATAGGAGGCGGCATGACCAAGGCAACAAACTTGGAGGACATACAAGGTCTTGGAGGCCCAATGACAAGAGCAAAAGCTAAAAAGGCTAAAGAGGCTCTAAATCTCTTGGTGACCACTTTACTTGAGACAAGCCCAAGTCTAAAGGAAGAAGATACCGAAATGATACACTTAATTCAGATTGAAGACCTTGAAGAATAAGCCTCAATGGATATGCATGAAGGCTTCATTTTTACTTGGCCCAAATTCTGTACTTAGTTTTATTTTCTTACGTTTAGTTAAACTTTTGTAATAAGGCTTATTGGGCTGACTTATTTTTCCTTTGTGTGTAAGCATATTTAGGTTAAACTCAATATGGATGTTGTCCACTATATAAGGGAACACCATAGCCTTTTTGAGGGGACGACAGAATTCAAAGTTAACCTTTTTGGTGAGAGATAAGCTTCTCTAGGGTTCTTTTGAAAATCTCTGAACTTATCAAGGGCATCAATCCTTGTGGCGTTCTTGGGCTTATCAATTCTTTGGAATTGTGGCGCCTACCTATAATCCATAAACTTCAATTTTCGATCTATATTTCTTGGTTTCGTATCTCTATATTCCCTTATCCTTTTTCGGTGATTCTTGAGCCAAAATCGTGTTTCAGAAAGCCATCTTTCACCTCGTTTTGGAATCACTCAAATCCGAGGTCTATAGCGTGAGATACGTTCTGTTCTTCTCAGGACGTGTTGGAGGCTAAATTTTCGGTGAGAAATTCTATTCCTAGTTGATCCAATCATCCTTTTCTTTCGGGAATCATATCAGAAAGGACCAAGTTGCACCTAATAGCTAGATTAATGTCTCCGACGGTTACATTAATCATTCCAACGGTCATTTAATGCTTCCTTCATAAATAAGCTGAAGCATTCAAGTCTCAAAAACAACTAACTTATAGAACACGAAAAGCTATCAAGTGTTCATCTGCATTTAGTGTTTTCACCTACTTGTAAAGTATCTTTTGATACATTGTACTTCAGTTCTTATTCTATCTTCTCTTTTAGAGAGTATATCATTGAATATCATTTATTGTAAGAATCTCAAGTCGTGGGACTTAGAGATTGAGTTTATTAGTTTACAACTTGTAAGGAGGAGTGTATCCTAGTGAGAGGATAACTTTCGAGTGCAGAGTGTGTAACTGATTTTGTGAGTTAGTGAAAATCCCAAAGCGTCTGGGGATTGGACGTAGGTCAAGAGTTAAGACTGAACCAGTATAAATCCTGCTGAGTCATTATTCTCTACTCTTCCTTTGTTTGCCCCTGTTTTTTGTTTGTGTTTGGTGTTTTAAAAAGAAATTTTAAAATCCCCAATCCACCCACCTTCTTGGTGATTTTCTCCATTTACAATTTTAATTGAATTCTTTGACCTCAACTATACATAGGCCTTGTATATCATCTTTGTTGGATATGATTAGTTTTGATGATGTCTTATATAGATGCCATTATTCAGAGTAAAAAGTTTATATCATATACATTGACTAACTACTGTATATTTAATGTAGATTAGTCCGAGTTGAATTATAGAGATTAATCAAGAATGAGACTAGGTTACAGAAAGAAGAACTTGCAGAGAATGTCAAGAAAACAAGAAGTTATGAAAATATTTTGGGAATAATCAAGAAGAAGAGAAGATATTGAAGAAGGTAGAATTTCAAGAGAATGATGAGTCCAAAGAAGAAAGATTATGCCGAGATGGACGAACATATCTATGCACATTGTTTATCTGACTATCTGTATATGTTCGAACTGGGATGTTAAGTTCAAACTAAGAAGTTAAGTTTGAACTGGGATGTCAAGTTCAAACTAAGAAGTTAAGTTCGAACTAGGATGTTAAGTTCAAACTAAGAAGTTAAGTTCGAACTGGGAAGAATTATGAAGAATGATCAAGAGAAGAGAAGAAAAAATGAAGAACTTGCTCAATGGAATGAGAAAATTATTATACAAGTTTTTAGATAGATTCTAGAAGTCTTCACGATCAAATAGAAGTTGGAACGGCTCAATTCGAAGTTAAAATAAGCAAGTTCAAGCTTCCGAATGAATACTAGTTTGTTTGGGGGCTTTAATGCAATTTCAGCATTTGTTTCTCACCCAAACAGTGCCTTGCTCGTGCAAAAGGAAAGGCATGCTCGAGCAAAAACGTCCTTCAGCTTACTCTGTTCAGCTCTGTTTTACGCGACCTCGGTAATTCAACGATATCTCCCAAACCAAGAATCGGATTGATGTGAAACCAGTGGCATATGAAACTAGACTCCCAATTCTTCATTTTGATATAAAATCCAAGCCAAAAGGAGGTCAGATGAATTATCCATTAATTTTAAAAGTTTCCATAAATATCACCGTCACAATCAGGAACAAGCTTCGGTGTTTTGGGTGTATCTCACAATATACAAATCTAATTGAGGTGAAATCGGTGCCATTGGAAACTAGACTCCAATACCTTTCCCAAAACATCAAGAACACAGAAAACGAAGATCAATTGAAGGAGTTATGATGTTTTTAAGTTGATAGTCTGTTTGGATTCTGCAAAAATGTTGGATAAGATCAACCTCCACTCATTTGATGTTAATGGACGAAATACAACTAGTTTGGAGTTGATTCTTATTGAAATGGAAGGAATATTTGAAGAGCTTTCTGAGATGGGATGATTTGCTAAATTTAGATTTTTACCGAAGACGTTATGCTCGCTGGAAATTGCTGTCAAAGTGATGTACAAGTAATCCTACCCAAGCAACCTTCAAAAGCGTCAAGAAGCATGACCTTGCCCGAGCAAGGTTATAACCATGCTCGAGCAACATCGGGTCCTCTTGAGGAAGTCAAAGTAATCATGCCCAAGCAACCTTTGAAAGCGTCAAGAAGCATGACCTTGCCCGAGCAAGGTAACAATCATGCCCGAGCAACATCGTGCCAAAGGCAAATATAAGATCTTCAAACACGTCTTGCCCGAGCAAGATAAATTATTTGCCCAAGCACCATGCCCAAGCAAAGATAATTGTTTGCCCAGGCATCGTATCAGCTATTCCAGAAACTGAACCTTGCCCGAGTATACTTATGAAGCATGTCCGAGCAACATCGAGACAGAAGCAAAAATCTTCAAATCAGGTAGTCTTGCCCAAGCAGAGAAGAATGCTTGCCCGAGCAAACAGAAAAGCTTGCCCAAGCATCATTGATCTGAAGTGCTTGCTCCCACAAAAGGGAACCTTGCCAGAGCATTATGCCCAGGCAAGGAGAAAGGCTTGCCCGAGCAGACTAAGTCTTTCTCTTTATATCGCCTCTGCCTGGAGTTTGCCCGAGCAAGATTTCAAGCTTGCTCGAGCAACATCGAAAGGAAGTGATTTTTGCTACATATTGAAAAGCTTGCCCAAGCACATAAAACATCATGCTCGAGCACTATGCCCGAGCAAGGAAAATAAACATGCCCGAGCATCAACGACCAAGATCATTTATAACTAAGTCATGTGAAGCTTGCCCGAGCAAGCATGAACTGTTGCTCGAGCAAGACCCCTCTGTTTTCAAATCTCCGTCTGCGTAAACAATGAATCACCGTGTTTAATCTCATTGCTTCATAACGTTACTCATTACTAATCCTAATTGTTTTTAATCAGTTTGCTAATGAGTTTCAGATGATTTTATCATGGATTAACAACAAATTGGCATAAAGCAATTTGTGTGTCAGAGAAGCATTAAATGCAACAGAGGAAAGTTTCTGAGTCTAACGGATAGTTTCAACATTCCAACAAAAAGCTTGAATCTTCTCTACGGCTATTAATACAACACTCAAGACAGAGCATTAACGAAGTCAACAATAAACATTTTATGATTAAAGTTGGATTAGAGCTCAACGGTCAAAAAGCAACAGAAGCTTCAACAGCTACTTCCAACTGATCTCCAACGGTCGAATGCTCACAATGGTCGAAACATAATAACATATAAATTGCGAAGTCTTCAAACCGGAAGGAATGACGATGATTGATGAATGAATCGACGAAGCCAATGAAATGATTTTACTACTTCACTGTCGATAGTTCAAACACTCTGTTTCTCAATGCTTATATAGTTTACAGTAGAGAGTGAGATGATCGATTATGTACTTTAGTGAGTATTATTCATTTACTCTGTGAGAGAGTCCAAACACTTATTTAATTATCCGTTTAATGATCAAATCTCAAGGTTGTGGAACCTTCGAGAGTGGGTGTACAGTTACAACTTGTAAGGGGGAGTGAGTCCAAGAGTGAGAGGATCATCCTTCATTTATAGAGTCGGTAATTGTATTCTTACAGTGCGTAAGAGGATATCTCGGTAAGAGATTGTAAAGGCTATACAAGTGCCCGACCAAACTTGTGAGGTTGTAAAGGCTTTCTCTTGTGCCCGGTTAAACAAGGAGATAGTGGATTGAAAATCTCAAGTGGAGCTTGGGGACTGGACGTAGGTCAAGGAAGGGCTGAACCAAAGATAAATCACGGTTGCATATTCTCTTCCCTAAACTCTTACATTTCAAAGATATATGTTTGAATGACGATTATTGCTTTATAAACTAATTTTGTCATTCAAACTACTTTCAGTAAGTTGCGAAAAGATTTTCAAAGTTATCTAAATTTTTATCAGACACCCAATTCACCCCCCCTCTTGGGAGATAGCCGGTTCTAACAATCTTGTTGGGTTTGTTTCTTACATTACACCAATTTCATGGACCTACATACTTTGCTACATACTCAAAATTCTATGGGCTGTAAAACATGCACGTGGAACTGTATATGAATGGTAAAGGCCTCATTTGTACTCTCAGCATATATACTAATATTATGGGTCTTTAATGAAAAAAATTTAATCCTAAATATTTTCTCCACCTCTTGAATATCTTACTCTTTACTAAGCTTCTAACGATTAGGCCCTTGTTGTTATAAAGAGAATCTTGGGGTTTATTTAAACTCTTCTTGGATAACATAGATAACATCATGTTCATTGTAGGTGCCACCTATGATGTGGCTACCTTGTATGATGTTCATTGTATGCCTTGATTCATACCACATAAGACACCACCTGTACTTCTATCAGATAGAATTTGATAGTCTGGGCTTCAATAAGCTTAAGCATTAATTGGATTGTATATATAAATGTGGGTTTTATTTTAGTAACTAAGGTAGATTGTGCCCTTTTTAACTTGATTTAGTATGCAAATGATTTAGAATGGTTTTATTATCCATGATGACTTTGTGATATTTAATTTCACTCTTTTCTTAGGGTTTAAAGAGAAGTTTATTCTTTTCACCATGATGGGTGCTTTGAAGTTAAATTTTACTCTTTTCTATCATGGTTAACATGTTTTTTGATAACCAAACTTCTTTTATAATCATGGTAGGGTTTTTATTTGATTAGTTAAACTCTTGTACCATGACTAGTGTTATATAGCTTGAGTTGGAAACTTTTCTACTATGTAGCTTTCTATTGAACATTACTCCTTTTCTACCATAGTAGTGGCTTAATGGTGTTATTATAGTTAATCAAATGGATTTGAAGAACCATTGTTACAGCTACTCAAGAAAGTCGTTGTTGAAAGATTCACTTTTAAAGACTTTCAGCAACGACTATTAGGGCCACCATTAAAAGTAGACCTTCATTAGCAATCCTAGATAGTCATCATTGAAAGTCATACTTTTGGCAGTGACATTAAGGGTTGCCATTAAAGGTCTCAATTAATAATAAGGAGATTCATTCTGTAACATCCCCATTTTTCATGTGCATTAATCTGAAGCTATTTGCATACATGAATTTTTATGAAGTCATGTGTTAATAATAAACATTTTATTTTATCTTATGAAATAATCTGAATAAGGTGAGGATGTGAAATTACTTTTTTATGTGTAATTAAATAATTATGGTTAAGGATAACCGTGAGGCATAGATGACAATGGAAGTCAAAACATATTCCATTTTCCCATACCCTAGGGCAATATGTACAAGGGAAGAAATAGAGGAAAGTGCGTAAAATTCCAGAAATGCCCTAAAAGGTGTCATGGACCTGACCACGAACTATGGGTTATTGGGCTAAGTAGGAAAGACAACTCTTGAAGCCCAAAATGAAGGCCCAATTCAAAAATAAGAAGGATGGTGGTACCAAAAATTTGCTCATGAGAAGTGGATTTTTTTTAGAAGCTATTTTTGAAAATCAAAATATTTGACAATATCTAGCCACATCATCCTCTTCATAAATGTAAAGGACATTGAGTTATATTATGAAATAACCTATAATCTCCTTTTTCCCTTAAATTTTTGAAAAATGGCAAGGAAAAAGAAGGAAAGAAAAAGATTCTATCATATCATTCAAGTACACCATAAATGAAGTATGTTAGAGCATTGGAAAGGGAACAACACAAAAATCTCACCAACTCTCTCTCTCTCATTTTCGGTTTTTGCAAGGGGAAAAAGGGGAAAAAAATGTACTTTTGGCATACCTAGTACTTAGAGGAAAATGATGGCTATTTTGGGCAAGTACTAGGGCATTAATTGAAAACAATGGGACACTCAACTTAAATCAATTTTCCAAAGCTAATTTTTTCCCCAAAATGCCCCTCATTTTCATCCAAATAGGGAGGAGAGGAAAGAGGAAAAGCTTTCATGAAGCACATGGAAATTCTTAAGGAAAATAAGGGCATAAGTGTAAAGTCTTCAAAACATAAAGGAGGAGCAATTTTAAAAACCCAATTTCCTTCCTTTTTGGCTGCCCATTTTGGTTTTGAGAAGGAAGAAGAGAGAGCACAAGAGTTTCCACATAAGAGAGCATAGTAGCGATCAAGTAAGAAGAGAAAGTTGAAGCTAAGGTAAGCTTTATGGTCTTGGAACCTTTAACTATTCTCTTCTATCTTTCCTAAAGTAGTGTAATCACTAGAGCAACCTTTTTATTGGTATGTTGAAGTGAAGGTCAAGAGTTTGTGGTGGTCAAGAAAGCAAAGATTTAAGGTGTCTTAAGCTCAAAGACAAATAAGCCATCTTTGAACCTTCTTATGTTTCTTTTGGTTGTTTGAGTTGCAAAGGGTTAATGACTTGGGTATATATGTATTATGGGTTTGTATGGCTAATGGAAAGAAGGAAAAGGTTTAAAGTTAAGGTTCATGGCCTAAAATGGTATAACAAACCTAGTATATGGAAGATATGAAGTTAGAATGAAAGCTTGACATTTTGTTGATTAAATGTTGATTTTCATCCAGCTGGTTTTTCATGTGGATATGAATTGATTTTGGTGATTTTGATTTGTTTAAAGTGTTTAAAATTAGATTTTATATAAGAATAAACTTGGATTAAATTTTTGGAACCTTAGACGAAAGCTTGAAAAACGTTGGTTGGCTGTTTTGTGAAATTCCTGAGAAGTCAGTCACCTTCTTCATGATTTTTGACCTAGTAAATGGACTTGAAAAATTATGAGATTTTATAGAGAGAAATTAGACATCCCAAGGATTAATTTCATAGGTAAGACGTATTTTCTGACTTTTGTGCTAAGAGAAATAACTTTTTCAAAATAGCCCCTAATCCTGGAATTTATTTCTGATTAGAGATGATGTTTTGGGCCATGGTTGGATTTCTGACTTGGTCTAGCCTAAATGAGTATTTTTGGTTAAAAATAGACATAATAAGGGTAAATTGGGCTTCTGGAACACCCCAAAATAATTTTTCTAGATTTAATTATGAATATTTGAAGATCAGTCACTGGTTGCTGGAAATTCCTGAAAAATGACGAAAATAAAAGGGATATAAGTTCAAATTAAATTCCTTAATAAGAAAAGGAATTTAGTAAATATAGACACATGAATTGGGCTTATTTTAAATCATCAAAGGAAATATTTATTGAGGGGCATTTAATTATATTTATATTTTATTATTTTAGGTCTGGTTGTGATATTTTGCACTAGGGAAATTATTTTTATCTGTAGTCGATTGTCAGGTAGTAACCTTAATCCTCATATACTCTGTGTGACTTGTGTATGTATGATTTACCATGTATATTGCATACATTTGGTTATCATTTATTTCCAAGTGCTGTGGAACCGGAATATGTTGTGTGCATTAAGGGCCATGCTGTGTGCCGTGCCCGATGGTATGTGCTGTGTGCTATTAATACTACTATAGTTTGTGTTGTGTGCTAGTAGGACTGCTAATTCTGGATTGGTTGTGTGCCTTGCTGTGTGCATGATATTGAATGATATGTGGTCTGTGTTTTATTCGTGGTTTTTCTTATATGCATTGTTTATACATTTTATATGAGAGTAACAGTTACTCTAGGATTCAATTTTTGAATCCCAGCCCCCTTTAAGCCCTCTAGCAATTCATCTAGATCGGAGCAGGGGGATAGAGGTAAGGCTCCGGAGCTGAACTAGTGTGGTGGTGGATGTTGGTGATTTTATTTTGGATATTTATTTTGGTTTCCAGATGACTGTAGTATATTATTTTGGTATATCAGACACCATTATCCGGATAACTGTATGTTAATCCCTCCGGGGAAAATTTATCTTTCCGTATTTTTATCTTATTAGTATATTATTGTCGAAACCGATGCATGCTCTGCTGTTAATACTTTGATGAATGACGTAAATTAACCTGGAAAAATAATTTAAAATTGAATAAAAGCAAAAGGTCACACTACCCGCCACTCGGAAGGGCGAGGCTGGTAGGTGTGTAACACATTCTAGCTCAAAGGCAACATGCTAAGATATGAGAGGATGTGATTATGAGTTTGATCATTAGATGGGACACATTTGAGGTAATAATATTTGGTGGCGATATGGTGGTGATGTGGCAGGAGGTAGAGCATTACAACACAAGTGGCAGTTGGCCGATGAAGAGGTGGTAGCCAAATGGTACTTTTCTCTGGCGACAATTTTAGTGGCAACAAGTTTTGCTATCATTGAAACTTTCATCAATAGTTTCGTGGCATCAACTTTTTAGTGGCAACAGTTAAATGTTTTTTTTTTTTTGTGAATCCATTAGAAAAATAAGTTTAACAAATCCTCATACATCACTAATCAAGGCCGTGGTATAGGTCATAGGGTACTTATAGAATAAAAAACTGAAAAACAAGAAAATTTAATGAGCTAAAACTCTAAGGAACTCATCTCTAGATCCTTAGCTATAAAAGGTCTCTACATAAGTTGATCATGTTAGTTCTCAGATTATAAATTTTGATGATAACCAACTCTTGTTAAGAAAGTATACAACTGTTATTGAAATCAAAACTTGAATCATAAAGTAGTTTTCAAAGTGTCCTGGTATGGACACACTTGAGTGTTACTCTTAACACTCGAGTGTTGGCTTTACACTCGCAGCATAAGTGGCTGACACTCGCTCCATTTTAGGTAGTGTTTTGTTAAACACTCAAGTGTGTAAGTGAACACTTGAGTATTACACAGAAGAATGTGATGAACAATACACTCGAGTCTTGCCCTAACACTTGCAAGAACAATGCCTGACACTCGCCCTCATTTTGTTACTTCTGATTATTACTCATTATTCTTTTCAATGATATTTAATATGTGTATTAATGAGTTTCAGATGATTTAAACTATAGATTAAGTCCAAAAACACAAAAGCAAATCTGTGTCAGAACATTAAATGAGGACACACAAAAAGAACAAACGCAAGCAAACTCAAAGCAGGTCAAATGATCATATTCTGAGACACCCATTCCAGTGAAAGAGAAAGCGACTCAACCTTAGTCAAATACAGAGACCAAAGGGATGTTGTATGAAGAGTTGTTGCAGCGATACGACAGCGACCTATCAACAAAATCTTCCAGAGTCTAACGAAAAGTTTCTCGAGTCTAACGGAAAATTTGAACACACCCAATGAAAAACTTGAACGGTCATTAATTGTGTTCACCTATAAATACAAGAGCATTCAATTCGGAGTGAACCAACCAACAACAATAAATTTATTGCTCACTTATTGCTCCATAATACTCTTTGAAATATCTTGGATATTCATATTCTTTAGTGTTCATATATCTACTTTGTGAGAGAGTCTTTATCATTCAATTGATTATTGTAAAATCTTAAGGTAGTGGGACCTTAAATATGGTTATCTGATTACATTCGCAAGGGGGAGTGAGTCCTGGTAAGGATTGGACCTTAAATATATCTACTTTGTGTAATCGTTGAAAGATAGTGGAAATCTTAGAGACGCTCTGAGGATTGGACGTAGGTCAAGATATTAAGGCCGAACCAGTATAAATTTCTGTGCACACTTTGATGATATCTTTCTAACCCTTGCTTCTTGATTTAATTATTCGTTAAGATTGTTTATAAATTTTGTAAATCATCCAATTCACCCCCTCTTGAGTAATACATTGCGACTAACAGATCAAACTTTCGTAACTTAATTGTATTCTGTCAAAATAAAAACTCACAAGTAATACTTGCAAAAGAAACTTTTTATTCATAATATCATATTCTCCAAATAACAGAGCACAACATGATCTATAAATAACAAACTTTCTAAATCTAATATGCCTCTAAAAATTTTAGAAAATGAATAATAAGATGCTATCTACTTAAATTGAATCAAGGATAATAAACCACATAAGATATATGACAAAACCCTATGGTTCCTATTTATAGGGAAGGAAAACTAACTTCAATTTTGAGTTCAATCCATGCATTCAATTCTATATACTTTGTATATTTAATTTTTCATTCAAATTAAACATAATTTTAATATATTAGAAATTTTGACAGCACATTCCCATAAATTTGAGGCTCCAAAATTTAGAATAGCCACATGCAACACCAACAATCACAATACTATTTTAGAAAATGAATAATAAGATGCTATCTACTTAAATTGAATCAAGGATAATAAACCACATAAGATATATGACAAAACCCTATGGTTCCTATTTATAGGGGAAGGAAAACTAACTTCAATTTTGAGTTCAATCCATGCATTCAATTCTATATACTTTGTATATTTAATTTTTCATTCAAATTAAACATAATTTTAATATATTAGAAATTTTGACAGCACATTCCCATAAATTTGAGGCTCCAAAATTTAGAATAGCCACATGCAACACCAACAATCACAATACTAGGCACTAAATCACTAGTTATACTAGTTTTCATTTATGCCTACATTGATTTTATCTTGTGTCTTTCTCTTGTTCTTAAAGTTTCTCTCTCTAGATTAATTTTTTCAAGAGTGATCAATTAGCTAAACCCGTAATCAAATGGAAAAATAAAAGTAGGATAGTGATCACTTAAACTTACCAAAAGAGGTGTATGTTAGCTAGTTTGTGACATGCTCTTCCTTATATTCCTAAATTTTCTTATGCTTAACGAAAATGAAGCCAAATGAGGTAGTAAATGGTGTTTTAATTTAGGGTTAAGGTGCAAAAATACACATGAGCTTTTATCCAAAGTGCACCTAGTACCATACGTTTTTCGGAGGTGCAAAAGTACTCTTGAGCTTTCAAAATCAGGGCAAAAATATCATCACTGTTAATAACCCTTAATGTCTATTAGTTTTGTGGTGGAGCCCACCATATCAAAAAAATAAAAAATGTTAATATTTTGTAATTTCCCTCACTACCCCTATCTTCATCTGTCACCCCTTCCTCCTTCACTTCACCAACCTTTGCTAGAGGCGATGGTGGCTAACTGAACCATAGCTGAGAAGAGGTTTGAGGGTTGCAATTGGGATTCAAAGGTAATAGTGAGGGTGGAGATCATGATTGCTCCGATGGTCTCTTCGCTTCCTTTGGGCACTATTTCCAAATCCCACAATGTCGTCGGTGACTTTGTGCAACCCCACTCATTTCGACTAGCAGTGATTGAAGTTTCACGCTTTCTCTCTCTGACTTTTGATGTTTATAGGTTTTATGTTCATTGGCTTGTCTTCAATTTCTGTCCTTAGGTTTGGTTTTCCCTCCTTTTTCCAGTTTTGGGTTCATTGGAATTGTTTCAGCGAGGGGTTGTGCTTTTTCAGTTAGTGCTTGCCTAAGATTTTGTTTATGTGGGTTAATTTGTGAAAGGGGGATACATTGTTGTCGAAAGGGGATTATATTTTTGCTTTGTGTTTCACTTTTTTATGAACAATAGCTGCTCTTTGGAAGCTTATTTGCAAGGCAACCTTTTTGTTTTGATCCACTTCTTTATGTATCTGGAGTTCTTTTTGAAAAGGCTAGCAGTGTTGGTTTATTTATTTTTTTTAATTTTACATTTTCCCCAGTGTCCAAGGTGAATTTAGACCGATCAAGTTTCAGGGTTCTTCTCCACAAAGAAGAGTTGAGACACAATCGAAATTGACGCCATTGCAATTTTTTTAATACTTGATTCTAGTTGAGTTGATGATTGTTCATGACGAATTTGGAAGGGAAGAGGATAAACCTAAGGTCAGTCGGAGGATATTTTGGTACTTTCAAATGGTAATAAACAGAAGTTAGTATCTTTTAACGGAGATGGTATTTTTACCTCAATTTTGAAAGCTCATGGGTATTTTTGTACCTCCGAAGAGTATATGACACTGGGTGCATTTTAGATAAAAGCTGATGTGTATTAACCCTTTAATTTATTGTGATAGAAAACACAATTTTAGCACTTGTGGGCCCCAGATTACACTAACACCTCAATTTTTTTGTTGACATTTTGTTCCTTTTATTTTCTTCTCGTTTTCTTTGGTCACTTTGAATTTGTCCCTCTCTCAAAATCTTATGTGGCAGCACTTTACTCCCCAAAATGGGCTTTGACCTTGGCCCAAATGAATTATGGGCTTAGAATAGAGAAAATTACAATTTTACTCTTATTTTATTAGAATTAAATTACTTAATAAATTATAAAAACATTACCCATAATTCTATATTGATTTTATTCTTTACTTAACATCTGTACTTTATAAAGTAGCTTCCCGAAAATTTTCAACTCAAAAATACACTCCTAGTTTCTTTTATTTTTATTTTCCCTGAAAGTAGGCCCTTAATTCATAAACATTAGATTCAAGCTTATTTACTCCACTTTTGGGGAATGAATCTTCTAAAAACTATCTAAATTTCAAAAATAGTTATTCCTAATTTTCTGGGACCTTGCCTAATTTTATAAATTATAAATTTATTTATTTCCTTAAATTTATACCATAATTTTTTTTTTTAAAGTCAATAATTTTTCTTGAGGCATTTATACCTCATATAAATTCTCTGATTCTAAAAAACATGCCTTATAAATCCTTTTTCTTCTTTTTTGGGTTTTATAATTTTCTTAAATTTGGAGCATATATTTTATATTTACATTTTTCCCTGACATTTTCTCTTATTTACACGTTTCCCTAAACATCCTTTAATTTCATCTTTTGGCCCAATTAACTATTTCCTCTTACTTTGCCTTACTTGGCCTCTAACTTTGTGATTTATTCTTATTTAGCTTGAAGAGAAACCCCATTTACAGATATCTATATTTTTTCTTAATTTTTAATTTCGTACTTGTGTGTTTTTCTTTTATAATTAAATCATTAAGTTTGCTCTATTAACATCATTAGCTCCTGTAACTTTATTCTATTAGCATTGTTAGACATGTACAGGAGTTAACAGTATTAATAGAGCAAAATTAAAGTATTTAGTTAAGAGATAAAAATAATAGTGCCAAATTAAAAATAGAAGAAAAGTATATATACCTTCAGACGGTTTTCCATTAAGATACCAAATGTCATGTCAATTTGCCTCATAAAAATTACCAATGCTTGAGAGATCCAAGAAAGTTTATTTTGGTTATATATATATATAAGACATTAATCTCTTTTGTATGCCTCATTAATTAATTTCTTTTCCTAACAACCCATATTTAATAAACAAAATTTTCAATCTAAAATACTCCCTCCGGCCTCCGTATGGTCTATAATATAGGCAAGTGACTTATAACTTATTTACTATAACTAATAAACGGTAGTTGTACCATTAAAATGTTCTAAACATTATTTTAATTTCTACCTTTACCCCTAATAAATACCATAGATTCAAAAAAGGAAAATGACAGCCAGGTCCTAAGGACCATAAAAAATTACAAAAAAATCTCAACAGAAATTCACATATAAAAAAAGTCTCTAGGGACTTTTTTGAGATTATTTGTATTGAAACAAAATCTAGGTTTTTAAATTTTATTGTAAATATAGCACTTTCTATTGTGAATATGGTTTTTTCTGTTGTGAATGACTAGGTTACAATTTTGTTGTGAATATAACACTTCCTGTTGTGAATTTAGCATTTTTGTTGTTGTAAATGACATCTGTACGCTTAGGGACTTGAGTTTGAAACAAAATCTAGGTGTCACTTTGGAAACTGGGAATAATTGGTAATTGATAAAATCTTGAAACTTTCCAAATTGATAGAGGATTGATAGAGCTTTAATTGGATATAAAACTGGTAATTTTTGGAGCTCTATACAATTAAATATGAATTTTTAAAGATAAGTTAAGTTTTTGGAAGCTTAACTAGGCAATAAAATAGAATGAACAAACTTGGGTCTGGATGGCGTGTTCTGACTTTTGAAATTATTTTTCCTTGAAAATAGAATGGTCAGAGAGCATGTGAGAATTGATATCACATAAAAATGATTTTTTTGTAATTAATTAAAAATACCTCAAGTTGCTGGACTTTCAAGGACAATCAAAGATAAAGGCTGAAAATAACCAATTTAAGTTGCTAAATTGTACCCTAATGTAATAAGGATTAAAAAGGGAACTAAACATTTATTTTCCCTGATTATAAAGTTATGGATATGTCCTTAGGCAATAAGGAGAATGAAGGAACATCAAGCAACTCCAAAGGTTGACGAAAGAGGAACCCGAGTAAGGACAATAGTCCTTAAAGGTAGTGGGTTTACCTTACTTGCATGTATTTGATATTATTGGTTATATATATATGTATGATTGATATGCTTGCTTGTTATGTTTAACATACTTGAATGATTGAAGCTCTGTTTATAATTATGTTATGGCCATGAGTATGATGCATGAAGCATTGAGCATGCAGGAATGTCATTATATTAATATGAGCTTGTGCAAGGCAAGTATATCATACAATAACATTTATCTTGCATGGATTATTTGGTATTGTCTGCTACTGGGATTCCTCAGAATTTCACCCCCACTACCAACTAATAGACAAGTGAGCTCAAGAGAGAAGTGTTGCACAAGGCTCAAAGAGGAAGCGTTGCTTGAACATGGCCTAGTAGAGGGACAATTTGAAGAATCGAGGGATGATAGTGTTTAATGTTATTTTTAATTTTACATTGTCTAAATGCATGTAAATGGTTATAAACCCTGGGAATACCCCTGTTATGTAATCAAATTTAATTTTCGTTGTATCAATATTATAAACTATTTCTGATTTTGCCACACTACTGCAAAAGATTATGGTCAAGAATGATGGCACCCTTGTGGGTGTGGCACATATTAACGTCATAAAATATAGGCGAGACATAAATATGATAAAGATAAAGTGTGCTCATATATTTAAATCACGAAATACCAAATAGTAAAAGGTGTTCATATGGTAAAACAGATTATCTCTAGGATACCTATACACTAATCAGTGTCTATGCTTAACAATGAGATTTTAAATCTTCCTCTTCCAAAGAAACCTTCATATGTACTAACAAGTGTCTTTGGAATCTCTAGGACACTTATACACTAACAAGTGTCTATGCAAGGAATAAAGAAAAGAGAAAATTATGATTACTTACAAGTAATAACTTTCTGATAAAACTTAAATTGCTGAAAATAGATTTCACTTCATTAACAATTAACCTACACATAACATTAAAAGTGATTTTTTTTTTTTTTTTAAAAAGAAAAGTTTCAAAAGTTGTTTTAGCCATTTTTTTGAAAAAAAAAAAAAAATGTCTAGCATATAGCACGCTTTTGGAAATGAAGCAGCAGCTTCAAGTGATTGCTTTCAAGTAGGAGTAAATAGCATTTTAAAAAACAATATTGAGCAACGGATGCGCATGCTATCACAATAACAAATGCGAATAATTTTAAGAAAAATATATAAACCATATTTAATCTGTATTGTTTAAATTTTATAAATCTAGCTGGTTTAGATTTTATATGTTTCTGCATTTTTTAATCTTTAGTGACTAGTTTGAAATAGTTTCGAACTACTATAATATTATTATTATTTTGCGAAATAATTTTTAAAAACTTAAAACAAATAAAAGTTACATGCATGCTAATGGTCCAAATCTGCCACTTTTATAACATCTCCACTACAAAGCAGCGGACATAGCACACTTTTGAGGTTTTGGGAGTTTGAAAAATGCAAAAGCATTAACTGCTATATTATTACTTCTAACTTTTATCCCAAATTTTAGATATAGAATACAGTAATATGTATAGAAATGGTGAAGTTTGAGAAACTACAGACCTTGCTTTTTGTTTTGGGTGTAAAACATACCACACTAATGCCCTTATTGCTTGTCAAGTTATTGCTCACAAGAAAAATACAGTTGGACTAACAGAGTATTTGTGTTGGTTTATGATGAGTCCTTTTGAAACCTTCATGGTTTTCGCTGTCTACTTCTGCATAGAGGGAGAAAAAAGAGACCCCATTGTCAACATTCCAGATGAACTGCCTCGTGAACTTCTTTCCTTCTTCCACCACCAAATCAAACCTTATGTTATGAGTCCTACATCGAGAAGCCAAACTCTAGAGTGAGGTTTATAAGTCCATTAGGTTCTCCTCTTGGCGGGCGGAGCCAGGGATTTTGAGTTTATGGGTGCAAAATTAGTGTAGGGGTTCGGGGCAGCGCCCCCGATTAATTATTATTATTTATTATTTTTTTAAGGAAAGTTTTAAATACATTAAGATTGTATCGTTGACATTTTTTGGAAGGAAAAAAGTTTGACAAGATTAAAAAACATGTTGCAACCTTTAAGAAATCAAAGAATGAAGAATTATAATAACTAGAAGGTGGGCAAGCAAACCAAAATGCGGTTTGAGATTTTCAATTCATCATAAACGAAAATCACAAGGTGAGTTATTACCTTTAGATATTCATTTACATTAGCCTTCATCTGCTTAGCCTTGAGTGCTGCATCAACCTCCAAAAAGATTTGAGGGGATAAAGTTATTTCTTGAAGCAAATCAATCTGCAAAAGAAAGCAGAAAAGGAAGCTGTGTCATGCCAATATTCAATACTGTGACGAAGAAAGTAGACAAGATGAATTTTAAAAGACCTTTAGATTAGGCGTGGATGGATCTGGTAGCCTCATATTACGAGGAAATGCACTTAAAATAAGGATTAAAAAGGGAACTAAACATTTATTTTCCCTGATTATAAAGTTATGGATATGTCCTTAGGCAATAAGGAGAATGAAGGAACATCAAGCAACTCCAAAGGTTGACGAAAGAGGAACCCGAGTAAGGACAATAGTCCTTAAAGGTAGTGGGTTTACCTTACTTGCATGTATTTGATATTATTGGTTATATATATATGTATGATTGATATGCTTGCTTGTTATGTTTAACATACTTGAATGATTGAAGCTCTGTTTATAATTATGTTATGGCCATGAGTATGATGCATGAAGCATTGAGCATGCAGGAATGTCATTATATTAATATGAGCTTGTGCAAGGCAAGTATATCATACAATAACATTTATCTTGCATGGATTATTTGGTATTGTCTCACATGGGATTCCTCAGAATTTCACCCCCACTACCAACTAATAGACAAGTGAGCTCAAGAGAGAAGTGTTGCACAAGGCTCAAAGAGGAAGCGTTGCTTGAACATGGCCTAGTAGAGGGACAATTTGAAGAATCGAGGGATGATAGTGTTTAATGTTATTTTTAATTTTACATTGTCTAAATGCATGTAAATGGTTATAAACCCTGGGAATACCCCTGTTATGTAATCAAATTTAATTTTCGTTGTATCAATATTATAAACTATTTCTGATTTTGCCACACTACTGCAAAAGATTATGGTCAAGAATGATGGCACCCTTGTGGGGTGTGGCACATATTAACGTCATAAAATATAGGCGAGACATAAATATGATAAAGATAAAGTGTGCTCATATATTTAAATTACGAAATACCAAATAGTAAAAGGTGTTCATATGGTAAAACAGATTATCTCTAGGATACCTATACACTAATCAGTGTCTATGCTTAACAATGAGATTTTAAATCTTCCTCTTCCAAAGAAACCTTCATATGTACTAACAAGTGTCTTTGGAATCTCTAGGACACTTATACACTAACAAGTGTCTATGCAAGGAATAAAGAAAAGAGAAAATTATGATTACTTACAAGTAATAACTTTCTGATAAAACTTAAATTGCTGAAAATAGATTTCACTTCATTAACAATTAACCTACACATAACATTAAAAGTGATTTTTTTTTTTTTTTTTTAAAAAAGAAAAGTTTCAAAAGTTGTTTTAGCCATTTTTTTGAAAAAAAAAAAAAAATGTCTAGCATATAGCACGCTTTTGGAAATGAAGCAGCAGCTTCAAGTGATTGCTTTCAAGTAGGAGTAAATAGCATTTTAAAAAACAATATTGAGCAACGGATGCGCATGCTATCACAATAACAAATGCGAATAATTTTAAGAAAAATATATAAACCATATTTAATCTGTATTGTTTAAATTTTATAAATCTAGCTGGTTTAGATTTTATATGTTTCTGCATTTTTTAATCTTTAGTGACTAGTTTGAAATAGTTTCGAACTACTATAATATTATTATTATTTTGCGAAATAATTTTTAAAAACTTAAAACAAATAAAAGTTACATGCATGCTAATGGTCCAAATCTGCCACTTTTATAACATCTCCACTACAAAGCAGCGGACATAGCACACTTTTGAGGTTTTGGGAGTTTGAAAAATGCAAAAGCATTAACTGCTATATTATTACTTCTAACTTTTATCCCAAATTTTAGATATAGAATACAGTAATATGTATAGAAATGGTGAAGTTTGAGAAACTACAGACCTTGCTTTTTGTTTTGGGTGTAAAACATACCACACTAATGCCCTTATTGCTTGTCAAGTTATTGCTCACAAGAAAAATACAGTTGGACTAACAGAGTATTTGTGTTGGTTTATGATGAGTCCTTTTGAAACCTTCATGGTTTTCGCTGTCTACTTCTGCATAGAGGGAGAAAAAAGAGACCCCATTGTCAACATTCCAGATGAACTGCCTCGTGAACTTCTTTCCTTCTTCCACCACCAAATCAAACCTTATGTTATGAGTCCTACATCGAGAAGCCAAACTCTTAGAGTGAGGTTTATAAGTCCATTAGGTTCTCCCTCTTCAGTGGCGGAGCCAGGATTTTGAGTTTATGGGTGCAAAATTAGTGTAGGGGTTCAGGGGCAGCGCCCCCGATTAATTATTATTATTTATTATTTTTTTAAGGAAAGTTTTAAATACATTAAGATTGTATCGTTGACATTTTTTGGAAGGAAAAAAGTTTGACAAGATTAAAAAACATGTTGCAACCTTTAAGAAATCAAAGAATGAAGAATTATAATAACTAGAAGGTGGGCAAGCAAACCAAAATGCTGGCTTCGTCTTCAATTCATCATAAACGAAAATCACAAGGTGAGTTATTACCTTTAGATATTCATTTACATTAGCCTTCATCTGCTTAGCCTTGAGTGCTGCATCAACCTCCAAAAAGATTTGAGGGGATAAAGTTATTTCTTGAAGCAAATCAATCTCGCAAAAGAAAGCGAAAAGGAAGTCGTGTCATGCCAATATTCAATACTGTGACGAAGAAAGTAGACAAGATGAATTTTAAAAGACCTTTAGATTAGGCGTGGATGGATCTGGTAGCCTCATATTACGAGGAAATGCACTTAAAATAATATTTTGCATTTGTATGCAGCTACTAGGAATAACATCATAGAAGGCAAAATGATAAGCACACAATAACTCGGGGAAGTCATGAAGTAGCACTAAGAGCACCCTAAGTGTGCCTTTATAGAAAAAATGAACCTGATGAACAAAAAGGAAAGAGAAAACAGAAAATATATACAAATAAGACTTATTATCATTGACATTTTTTGGAAGAAAAAAAAGTTTGACAAGATTAGGGAACATGTTGCAACCTATAAGCTAGCTCCTCAATACTTCCTCGATCGAAACCTATAAGATTGTATCTTTTTTCATACAGGGACTCTAAGCAACTGACGCTATGATTTCCAATTACAAAGCAACTAAGCAATTCACACTCTAAAGCAACTAAACAATTCACACTCTATAGTTTCTCCTTATTTTACCATTTGACAGCTCAAATTGCATAAGAGAAAAGTGATGTAAGTTTTATGAAAAGTAAAGAGAAAATCATATATAGAGCAGAGGTTGTATAATGCTTAAAGCTTTATAGTGCAGACTCGATATGCCTTATAAAATGGCTCAAAAACAAAAAAATTTAAGAAACCAAAACATATCTCACAAAATAAAGATTTTATAGCCACTACAAACAACTACCCGTATTTCGAAATGGACTAAGTCTAATCAAAATAATTTTGAATTTGAATTAAAAACCTTCAACAAATGTCACCATCACCCTTCAATTTATTCACCATGCTCTTAGATAATGACTTCCACTGAAGACTACAGCATTTCCAAAGAATATATAACATAGCATGAAAAATGTACACACAAAGAACTAAATTCCCAGAAATTTTCAGTTCCATCCACAAGCATAGGTGCATATATATATAATTATATATGAATGAACGAACAAAAGTTCAAAGACAAAATTTGGCAGATAAACCTAACAATTTCAACTTTTAATGGAAGGTTCCACTTCTAATCAAAGTTTAGAGCTTAAAATGTCAAAAGGTAATGTGAGAGGTAAAAATCTTGAACTCAACCAAAGGAAAAAGAAAATGGCATTCAATTGTGGATAATTCAAGTAACATCATCAAGCAAGAAAACCGATAAACCATTACCTGGATAAACCACCCGTACTAGTGGCGAGAGAAAGATCAATGCGGAAGGTGATAGGGAGGGAAGGCAAATTACAAAGAAAGAGATCTTTAGTTTAGAGCAACAATAGAAGAAAAAAGACATCAATTACTTTCTTGCCTCTCGTACGGGATAATAAAACAAGTGAAAATTATTCACCCGTAAAAACATTGGTATGTTAATAGAAAACAAGCCCCAAATTGAGGGTTGAGGGAAGGTATTACCGGATGAAATTGGCGGATCGATTTGGGGGAAAATGAAATTGGAGAAAGCTTTACAAAGATTTGTCAGATCGAGTTGGAGCCGGAGTGTCACTGCGTCTGCGGGAGAGTTGAGGGCGGAGAGATTTGATATGCGGGAGAGTTGAGGGCGGAGAGATTTGAGGGTTGAGAAAATGAAATTGGGGAGCCGGAGTGTCTGCGTCTGCGAGAGAAAATGAAATTGGGAAAAAAAAAACTAAGAGGGACAGGCAACGCTTCGAACCCGAGACCTTTTACAAAGATGGCCAAAGCTTTACCAACTAATCCAATCAGATATACTCTAATAATATTCCTTCACAAACTATATATTTTTTAAATTTTTTATGGGTTCACTTGCCCACATTGGCACTAGTGTGCTTCCGCCAGTGTCCCTCCTCATAGGCTAGCTTTTGGGGATTGGGCTCTCCCTTTGGACTTGTGTTCATCACATTGGTGCTTTCATTGAAAGCCTGATGTTCACTGAAAGGGTTACCTACCGAGGGTTCTGACCGGCAAGGCCGAGTGAAGTGCCGTGGAGTGAAGCCGCCGGAGACGTTGGCTCTTGAGGGGGTGACTATGTTATGAGTCCCACATCGGGAAGCCAAACTCTTAGAGTGAGGTTTATAAGTCCATTGGGTTCTCCCTCCTCATAGGCTAGCTTTTGGGGATTGGACTCTTCCTTTGGGCTTGTGTTCATCACACCTTACTTGCACATTTGATGGAGCAATCAAGTATATGACTTTGACAACCAACCACAGATATATATATAATGGCAAACAAAAATTTTCTTGTCAAAACCTTCCAGTCATTTTTATGAATTGTAGACCCAACAGACCGAAAGGCCCTAGATTTTCCCTTCCTTGGCTATACCCACACACTAGCCAAGAAGTATATGTACCCTCTGTCTACAATTCAATAAGGCAGAGCACCATAATTACATTCTTCACAAGTATGTATATAGCAATCGTGGAAAAAATGGTTCAACTGTTTTAGAAGTCTTTGATACTTGTTTATTGAGTATTCCGAATCTGTGCAGTAAGAACACGACATCCTTGGTGACATCGTCGTTTAACGACAACACTTCCTCCACTTATAAAAACGCATTAATAAGTGGTGGGTCCCACCAAAATGATTAGATCATCCCTGCTGGCTCAAGAAATAACATCTCTGCGCAAAAATTTGGAAAATAGAGCCTCAAAAACCCTTTCTGCTGAGGAGGAAGCAGATCACTGAGCCAAGAATTTGTGCACAAAGGCAGAGGATGCAATTGCGTTTTATTGAATTGGACCCTGCTCCAGAAGACTGCTGAAACTGAAACTGAACAGACCCCGGTAGATGACTCGCCCCCTCTGTTTTCTCTTCATGCAATAAATGGCGTTGAATCTGATGTAGCAATGAAAATTCCAAGTTCAGTGGGTCGTAAGAGCATTCAAGTCCTCATTGATAATGGGAGTACCAAGGATTTTCTTGACCTTCATTTAGCTAAAAGACTTGGTTGGCATAGTGATGGCACTGAATTTTCTTGTCAGCTTGCAGGGGCAGAAAACTGAAGATACATGGCTGGTGGAGGGGTTTTATGTGGCGAATGCAGGGATTGGAATTCACTTGTGACTTAAGAGTCATGGAATCAACTACCTATGACATTGTTTTGGGTCTCTCTTGGCTCAAAACTATTAAGAATGCATTTTGGACCTATGACCCTCTTTCTATGCATTTTTGGTACCATAATAAATTGTGCACCTTACAACCTTCTTCCCATAATTCGTTCTAAATGCGAAACAGTTGCTACACCCGGTTTACTTTAGCCCTTACTTATACCTGGCAAGGTTTGGGAAAGCATATATAGCAATGGATTTTATGGAAGGGCTTCCAAATTGAATGGCAAGTAAGTCATTTGGGTTGTAATTGATAGGATGACAAATTATGCACACTTTATTGCTTTTGTATCATCCTTTTTTTACATCTTTTCTTGCTCAAGCATTTTTAGATCATGTTAATTTGCAAGTTGCATAGAGCTCCTACTGAAATTGTGAGTGATAGAGACTCAATCTTCGTTAACGACTTTTGGAAAGAGTTCCTCAAGGTTCTCAAGGTGGAGGAAAAGCTTTCCTCTTGCTACCATCCACAAACCGATAGACAATCTAAAGTATTGAATTGTTGTTTGGAGTCTTATCTCTGGTGTATGTGTTAAGAGTGTCCTAGAGAGTGGAGTACTTTGTTATCTCTAGCAGAGTGGTGGTAAATAGAGCCGGGAAATTGGGTCAAACTCATCGAGCTTGCCCGTTTAAGCCTTGGCCCGTCAAGGGCCGAGCTTGAAAAATGGACAAAATATTTGAAATTGGCCCTGGAGGGTCGGCCCTGAAGGGCCTCGGGCTTAAACGGGCCGGCCCTGCAAGCCCTTTTCACGGTAACTTTTTTTTTTCATTTTTAAATTTATTAATTTATATATAGTTTGTATTTATTATGGAGTTATTTATTCATTTAACTACAAATACATAATAACTATACTCTAATTTTATGATTTGATTTATTATTTGTTGTAAATAACTATATTCTTACTCATGAGCCAGAGGCTACTACTCAAAGTGAAGAACAATCAAAAGTCGTTAAAATTGATGATAGTGACGAAGATGACGACAATAATAGTCATCGTACTAATGTCGCTTAGTTATATGCTTCTAATGTTTTATATGAGTTATTTGTGAACATAGTTTGCTTTTGATTATGAATTAGTGACTGTACTTATTTATTGGATGATTCGTGTTGTAATTTACTAATTATATATTTTTTTTAAAAAAAAGAAGCGGAGAAAAAATAGTTAGAATTTGGAATAATAATTTTCGGGTCTTGGAGGGCCGACCTTGGCCCTGGTGCTCTCGGGCCGAGCTTTGAAAAACAGATGTTTTTCTTACCCAGGGCCCTGGAGCCTTGTTAGGCCTTGGCCTTTCACGGGCCGGCCCTGATTCCCAGCTCTAGTGGTATAACACCAACTTTCACATGGAAATAAAGACTACCTATTTTAGTTGTTGTATGCATGGCTGTCAAACTCGTGAGTTCAAACAAACTTATAACAATAAGGTAAACTCGTATCAAAACTCGAATCATAAACTCGTAAGAGTTTATTTTTACCATTAAATAGATATTAATAGTGGATAGTTAAATAATTAAACTATAAAAAAAACAACAATTTGATTTAAATATTATTTAAATCCAAATAATTGAAATTAAATCTATCAACAATTTTAATTATCATATTTAACAAAGAAATGTCTATAAAGTTTATATTTAAAGTCACTGAACATGATCAAATCAAAGAAGTTACAAGAGTTTGAGGGTGAGCTAACACGGTTTTGTAAGTTGGAAATGTTAAAACAATAATCTCGATATACAAACTCGTGAGTTTAACTGAGTTTACAACAATCATGGATTTACTAGTGACTTGACTCAATTTTGTAAGTTAAAAACTAAAAACACTAAACTTGAAGAGTCAGCTTGCGAGTTTGATAGTAATAGTTCTACGGGCATAAACCACTGGTTTACACTCCTTATTTGCCTCGTTTAGCTATAGTAGAGGTTGTTGAGAAGAGTTTTGCAGCTAGGGAACATATGGTAGCTATCTTAAAACACGGCGTTCATCATTCAGCCAATACGATGAAGCAAAAGGCTTATTTGAGAGGTCAAACCGGTCTTTTGAGGTTGGTCAATAGGTCTTCCTAAAGTTGCAGCCCTACCATCAAATTTTTGCAGCAACTCAACAGCTCTAAGAAGCTAACACCAAGGTTTTTTGGGCCCCACAGAATATTGGAAAAAGAAGGTCTAATGGCTTACAAATTAGGGCTGCCAGAGGAGTCTCGTAGTCACCCTACTTTTCACGTGTCTACTGAAGTTATGTCTAGATCCTTCAGTCAAACAGAGACATCCTCTAGAGGAGTGGCTTGCTGTTCCTACAACTTTATACCCTACCAAAATTTTGGTTCAATGGAGAGGCTTGCTTGATGAGGAAGCCACTTTGATTTCACTTTTTTAACCTGCAAAAGTAGTTTCTAGAATTTTCTATAGCAAACCCTTAAGGGCAAGGGTGTTTTTGAGGGGGGCATTGTTATAAAACATTAGTTAGGTACTGTTAGGCGCTACTAATTAGTGTTAGTGGTCTTACTTAGAGTTAATGGACCAGGATTAGTTAGTAGACACTAAGGGGCATTGGGTGCTAGTAAATAAGGGAGTCTGTCTATAAATAGTCTCTCTGCCTTCTAAATCACCCCTTATTCAGATTGTTGTATGTTTCTAGTATTGAATAATATAGAATTCAAAGCATTGTTCTCTTCTCTTCTCTTCTCCTATCCCGTTCTTCTCTCTTCTTCTTCTTCTACTTTAATTCTTCTAAAAATATCATAACATAAAACAATTCACATTCAACCTCCTTTTCCATTTTTGCTTTAGATAAATTAAAGCGACACTCATACTCGGCACCTTTTAAAGGACAGGCCAGATTGCTTTAAATTAATGGCTAAAATTGCATGACAAGTAGCAACATATACAACATAAGATAAAGTCAATAGTTATAGCTTATCTCTGCTCTTTTTAACAGGAGCATAGAAACTAGATCCCATGTGTTGGTCAAATAATGTGCAGAAGACATCTCAAATGCATCCAAAACATAACCAAATTGACAATGCAATATAGAATGACTATATTCAGAGAATAAGCTTGTTCTCATCTATTTTAACTATTTTTAAAGGATGATGAAGACGCATTTTTCAGAATCCTATGTGGAACCAATCAAACAAAAATAGAAAAGGGAGAAAAATAATTGTAATGACAGTAAAATGAACAAGATGCTATGATATTGCTTTGACAAAAGTAATGCTTGCAGAGTCAAATATTCTTTAGTAAAACAGGCTAAAGGTTATCCTTTAATGACAAAACCCATTTTCTACTTGCATTTCTGATGATTATAATGATTTTTTTTTTTACAGGATTCAATAAAAATAATTGCCTGTTACTAAGTTTTCATAAATATTTTTTCTCTTTTACTCTTCTAGTTTGTGTTTGGATACCATCAAATGGGCACATCCACTTACAAAATAGTTTTTCTTCTCTAGACAAGGTACAACAACTCTCAACAAAAGACAAGATGGAACTCTTTTCTTCTCATAAATATGCTTTTTCAATGAAGGAGGTATCAGAATCTTAGGCTAATTGGTATATTCTGCAATATATGTTATATACATAACATGAGTGTTTCCACTGAGATCAGCCATGAACATCTCTAGCTACTAGCTTGAAGAAGAAAAAATGTGACTTTGAAATCCCATTAGTAAAATCTTTTGAATCCAAAGAAATAATAATAGAATTTCTTCATAATAATCATTGGTAGCAGTTTCAACTAAGAAAGTTATAGCAATTTTCTTAAACATATAATAATCATTTCCTTTTTAAAGATAATTTACTTATGCAATTAAAGATGAGTCAGTTTTTGACTTTAGCTTTAAGTTATGGCTAAACTATGTAAAATCAACAATAAAAGGGAGGATATACTCTCTCTGGTACTTATTATAAGGCACCAACTAACAAGTTTCTTTGGTCCTTTTTATAAGGCACTTGCTTGTTTCCAATAAACATTAATTATTTTTTTTCCATATCTGCCCATAAGTAATAAAAGTAGTGTGCAAGAGTAATCATTAATATAATATTAGAATTTAGTGAAATTAGTAGGGGTAATATTGGAAATTAATTAGATTCTAAGACAACTTTATTAACTTTAACTACTTTTATTGGTTTGTGAGAAAAGTTAGATGGTGCCTTATAATAAGGACCAGAGAAAGTACCTATTATTCAATCGGAGAAGGAGAATAACATTTCCCAAGCTAAGTCGATGGAAAAGACAATCCCTATTTTCAATGCTCTTGAGGTTAGAACTCTTTAAATCCATGAGGATGATGAATATTGTCAGCGCATCAATGTCTACATCTATGGTGACACTAAGGGTGTGTTTGGTTTGAAAGGAGGTGAGGGAAGGAAGAGAAACCTAGAAAAACTTAATTATTAGTCTCTAAGTTTAAACCTCATTCCCTCCCCTCAAACCAAACACACTCTAATGGTTCTGTCATGATTAGCGATCGGGGCAGCTGCCTCTTAATTTGCCACGCCTCGCCGTTAGTTAGGGACACTTATGCAAGCCTCTCTGGCTCCTTTGGTGGTTCCATTACTGACGCCTTAATCTGCGATGATTTTTTTTTTTGGGAAAATCTCACATAAAAACCACCATTACATATGCTAAATGATAGAAAGGTTATTTCGATATTCATATTGTCTGATAGGTGTGAGTAGCTCAACTGTCATTTTTAAAATTAAAGGAAGATTAAAAAAGGGCCCTTTGTAAAATAAAAGAAAATATTGAATTATAGGGATAGAAAGTGGTGCGAGTTGGGGAGCAAGAACAGAGTGAATCAGCGGTAGACACGTGTAAAGGAAGTGAGGTAAGTAAATTTTGACGGCATAATCTTCTTCTCCTTCATCACCTGATAATGGCGTTCTTGGCTTTAATCTTGATAGGTGTGTTTGTTGGGGAGTTAAGTTTTTAGCTTTAAGGATGGTGAATGTTGATGGGTGAACGAGGTCAAAGATTGAAATTGGAATGTGGATTATGAAGTTGAACCTTGCGACCTCTAGGTGTTAATTTTATTGATATTGGTATATTATTGTATGATTGGGAGGGAAATCGAAGTTGACAAAGGGCTGAGTGTTGCAGGGGAAATCGAAGAAGGCATTCGTTGGTGACGTGAGGGCGTGCAAAACTCCTAACCTTTGTACCGTCATCGCCTTGCTAATGTTTGAGACTTCTCATTTTTAAATATGAACTTGATAAACTCATGTCCAGGGAGAGAATTCTTCTAAACCTGCATTCTCATTTTCTCAAGTAGTTATTTCCTTAAGTGAACTTGTCATTTTCATAACGAAACTTATCAATTTTAAATGTGAAATTGGTAAAGCCATGTCTAATATAAGAATTCTTTCAAGCTTGCTTTCTCATTTTCTCAAGTGATCATTTCTTAAAGTGACTCATCATTTTCATATTGAAACTTGTAATTTTTAAATGTAAATTTTGTAAACCCATGTCTAGTATGAGAATTCTTCCAAGCCTGAATTCTCATTTTCTCAAGTGATTATTTCCTTAAGTTAACTTGTCATTTTTAAATGTGAACTTAATAGACCCATGTATAGTATGAGAATTCTTCTATGCCTGAATTCTCATTTTCTCAAGTGGTCATTTCCTTAAATGAACTTCTCATTTTCATATCAAAACTTGGTAAACCCATGTCGAGTATGTGAATTCTTATAAGCTTGCATTCTCATTTTCTCAAGTGGCTAAATGATTATTCTTTTTTTTTTTTTTTAAATCACTCTCCCCCTTTTTCTCTTCCCCTCTCTTTTCAGACCCCTCAACCCTTTCTCTCCCCATCACAAGTTGTTTTTTTAAGTTCATTGTTGCCCTAGAAATTTCAAAATGTAGCAATGTTACCCATACCATTAAAAAACTAATGTTGACTATGAAAAAATTAACATTGACTATTAACTTTTAATGGAAAAGGGTAACATGGCTCCATTTTAAAACTTTCGGAGCAAATTTGCACCTTAACCCTTAAATTTTTAAAGGGGGACTTTTCCCCACTTTTAATCTTCCTAAAATTTAAATAATTTAGTATTTTTCAACTATTTCCCAATAATACGTAACTATTTTTTTATATATAAAATTTATGTCCTTTTAAGTCATTTTATATCTAACTTGATTTTCCATTTATTATCCAAAGGGAAAATGACATATAAATACCAAATGAAATTCAAAAACCCAGAAATGTCTACTGAAAAGAGAAAAAGACAGAGAGGTAAGGAGGTAGGAATCTGGGTTTTGAATATTTAGGTAAAAGACCAACCTACCATTCCTTTAACTCTTCTCTCTCCACTGTGAGAGGCGCCGTGACTGAAGAACACCATCACCACTTCTCTCTCCTTCCTTTCACTCTTCTCTCTCCAACGTGAGAGGTGTCGTGACTGAAGAACACTACCATCACCACCTTCTTCCTCACCATGAGAGTCGTGACGTAGAAGGCTGAGGAAGGGGACTCGCAACAGTGAAAACGAGGACGGGGACAAAAATGTCGCTAAGGAAGAAGAAGGTGAATAGTAAATAATGAGTTTAACAAGTTTCGTGATGGAATTCACAAGTTTAGTAATGGTTTTGACAATTCTTGTAATGAGATTAACACAAGCGTTTTCAGATGAAAAAAAGAGGATGAGGAAGAAGAAAGTGAACAGTAAATAATGAGTTTGACAAGTTTCGTAATGTGATTCACAAGTTTAGTAATGATTTTGATAAGTCTTGTAATGAGATTAACAAATGTTGATGAATCCTAACTTGCATGTTTTCATCAGAAAACATTGTTGTTACTCCCATTACAAGACTTATCAAAACCAATACTAAACTTGTGAATCGCATTAAGAAACTTGTCAAACTCATTATTTATTGTTCACCTTCTTCTTCCTCATCCTTTTTTTTTCATCAGAAAATGCTTTTGTTAATCTCATTACAAGACTTTTCAAAACCATTACTAAACTTGTGTATCCTATTACGAAACTTGTCAAACTTATTATTTATTGTTCACCGCCTTCTTCCTCAACCTCTTTTTTTAATCAGAAAACGCTTTTGTTAATCCCATTACAAGACTTATCAAAACCAATACTAAACTTGTGAATCGCATTAGGAAACTTGTCAAACTCATTATTTACTGTTCACCATTCTTCTTCCTCAACCTCCTTTTTTGTCCCATTCCACTTGTTCATTATTCCAAGTCCGCTTCCTTAGCCTTTTGCGTTGTGACTCTCACGATGAGGAAGAAGGTGGTGATGGTGGTGTTCTCAGTCGTGACGAATCTTATGGTGGCATTGCCATGGCGGTGGGAAGATGTGGAGGAAGAGAGGGAGAGGAGAGAGAAACTGCGCCATGACCCTCACAATGAGGAAGAAGGTGGTGTTCTTTAGTCACGGTGCCTCTCACGATGGCATTGCCATGGTGGGGGGAAGAGGAGGAGGAAGAGAGGGCATAATGATAAATTCATCAACATTTTAAAATCTCAATTTGATCATTGTCACCTTTATGTCCTTTACAAATGTGAACAAAACCTCTGGGGGTTTTGGATACCACTACTAGAAAATGTCGAATAGCGACGGAATTTTGTGACGGAAAAAAATCCGTCGCAAATTGCGACAGAAAAATAAATCTATCGCAAATTTTTGCTACGGAAAATGAATTCCGTCGCAATTTGCTACGAATTTTAAATTCCGTAGCAAAAAAAAAAAGATTAAAAAAATTAACTCTAGAGGGTAAACGCCACCGATTTGCTACGGAAAATGAATTCCGTCGCAATTTACTACGGATTTTAAATTTCGTAGCAAAAATCCAAAAAAATAGATTTAAAAAAATTCGGAGGGAAAACACCCACATATTTGCTACGGAAAATGAATTCCGTCGTAATTTGCTACGGATTTTAAATTCCGTAGCAAAAATCCAAAAAAATATATATATTAAAAAAATTAACTCGGAGGGAAAACGCCCACCTATTTGCTATGGAAAATAAATTCCGTCGCAATTTGCTACGGATTTTAAATTCCGTAGCAAAAAAAAAAAAGATTAAAAAAATAACTCGGAGAGAAAACGCCCACCTATTTGCTACGGAAAATGAATTCCGTCGCAATTTGCTACCGATTTTAAATTCCATAGCAAAATCCAAAAAAAAAATAGAAAAAAATAACTCGGAGGCAAAACGCCCACCTATTTGCGGCAAATTTTGTAGAATTTGCTATGGATTTTTAAATCCATAGCAAAAAAAAAAATTGCAACGGATTAATTTATCCGTCGCAATTTTTTTTTTTCTACGGATTTCAAAATCCGTAGCAAATTTGTCGAATTTGCTACGGATTTTTAAATCCGTAGCAAAAAAAAAAAATTGCGACGGATTTTTAAATCCGTAGCAAAAAAAGAAAGTTGCGACAGATCCACTAACTCGTCACAAATTTGGCTACTCTAGGGTCCGCCAATGGGCGACGAAAAATATGGTCCGTCGCAAATTGTGACTGACCCAGTGTCGGTCGCAATTTGGCGGACCATTTTGTTCGGTCTGCCATTTTGCGACGGATTAGTGTATACATCGCAAATTGTTTTTGCTACGGATTTCAAAATCCGTAGCAAATTCGACCAAATTTGCTAAAAACAAATTGCGACAAACCACTAATCCGTCTCAAATTTGGCGGCCCTAGGGTCCGCTAGTGTGTCCGTGGTCCGTCGCAATTTGGCGGACCATTTTGGTCCGGTCCGCCATTTTGCGACGAATTAGTGTATCTGTCTCAAATTTTTTTTGCTACAGATTTCAAAACCCGTTGCAATTTTTTTTTTTGCTACAGACTTCAAAATCCGTAGCAAATTCTACCAAATTTGCTACGGAAAATTCTCCGTAGCAAAATCCGTCGCAGATTAAGTATTTTCTAATAGTTTTTCAGATTGTTGATACAATAATTTTAGCGGCTTGACACAAGAAAATACAACCCCTTAGTTGGATGTAAACTCTTAAATGGAAACAATTATAATTTATAATGAAAGCCGTTGAAAGTCCTTTTTCTTTTTCTTTTTTTAATTTATAATGAAAGTCATACTTTCAACGGTGACTCTTATATGTCGCCGCCAAAAGTATGTTTCAGCGCCGCGTAATGTCGCTGCTGAAAGTTCTTTTTCTTTTTCTTTTTTTAATTTATAATGAAAGTCATACTTTCAGCGGCGACTCTTATATGTCGCCGCCAAAAGTATGTTTCAGCTTAAGTCACCACCGAAAGTCCTTTTTCTTTTTTATTTTATAATATTTATACAATAAATTAATTTAGAATTATTGCTTCAAATTTGATTATTGTAATTAGGCATAATCATATGAGCTAATTCAGGATTTAGAATTATCACATTTAATTCTCCTTAATACTCCTCTTGTATATTTTCTGTACAAACCCTATCTAATATCTCTACTTATCACTTTATTACTTAGTGCAACTCGTGCACTTGTGATAGCGAATATGTGGGTATTTGAGAGAGATGATAATTATGTTTGTACTAGTATATGTGTGTGTGTGAGAAAGATGGAGAATTAACTATTGGTAACATATCTGATTTGATATTTTATAATTTCAAATCTCTTTTCTATCTTTTTCCCTAATAAATAAAATATAATTTAATTAAGCTCAATAGCCTCAACTTATCACTAAAAACACACATAGAAAGTAAGATCATAAGTGAAAAATTTATATATATATTCAAACACTCTCAATAAGGCTATAAATCAAAACAACCTATATATTGTAAAATCTTTAAAATTATTTTTAAATTCTTATTTTTTCCAACAATAATTAAGAAAAGAAATTAAAAACATTTCTCAATTTGAATTTGATTATGTTAATATAAATAGCCTCTTATTTTAATTATCATTAAAATTTATTTGATATTATGATTTTTCTTATTATTTTATTAATGTGTAATTAAAAATGATATTATTTTATTTATTACTTCCCGAACCTTCATTCATGAGGTCATTCCATCGAGTGCGAGGGAATTATTTTTCCCTCGCAAAATTCATTTATTTTAGTCCCTTTATGGGACTTTTAAAAGTTTCAGTTAGGTCCTATATGAAGCTTTGCGTTTTGCACAATTAGGTCTAACTTCTTGATTCAAAGAATGAGAGACCGAGGATATATTCAGAAGCGCCGCGCATTGAGAGGCAGAGAGCATCGGATCCATCCCACGCATCATCCTTCTTCCTCCTCCACATCCGTTCCCTCGTCGCCGGCGACTATCGCCACCATCTCCATCGTCGCCGGCGACCGTCGTTCCTCCATCACCAACGGCAAGCAACCACACCTCCGCCATCGACCACCATCACCTTCCCCCCATCATTCCCTTCGACCTGCAGAAGCGCGGCGTAGTGCAAAATCGGACCCAAGTAAAATAGATAAAGGAAATCGGTGGTCTCATCACTCACGTATACCCCGGCAACATGTGTATTCCAACCCTTCTGAATTTAGATGCTTTATCTTAAGGTTATTAATTCTTCTTGACTGAATTGAACAATTTCTTTGAAGCGATGGCAAAATCGTTTTTCGAGTTAGCATCTTGGTTTTATATATATGCATATATGAAAAATATTGGTTCTATTTTTGCCTTCGGTATGCATTTAAAAGGAAATTCATTCATGTGTTTATTGGGCTACGGGGTGACCAATGACAATGGAGCTTGGGTCATATTCTTTTCAGAATAAATTAAGATTTTCCCTGGCAGACGAGGATCATACAGTTGCAATTGATGTTCGGTTCTCCTTTAATCCAGAGTCAGTGATCTACAAATTCTTGTGTGCTTTTCTACTTGTGAAGAATAAATGCCTTCATCAGTGTCAGTCTTTTACTTGGTTTCTCCTGATGCCATTTGTTTTAATATTCAAATATCCTGATAAGGTGTGATCATTGATGTGGCACCAAAGGAAGAGGAAGTGTTACTGTATGTTAGAGTTGTGGTTGATGTAAGTGCTTCTGATCCCTTTGATTTTTCCCAATTGTGTATTTAGAATGATGCCTTTGTACCAATTTTAAGTATACTTCTTCTTGGCATGTTTTTTTCCTGATAAGTTTGTTTTGGTGGTCCATTGTGTTCTTTTCTGTTTTTTTATTTCTTTTTTGTTTGAATGTCATAATTGATAAATTGATCAGCTGTTGTAAAAAATCAGTTGCATAAAACTATCAGTTTTGTCAAACCGACTAATTTCAGCATTAAAATGTCTAAGCAAAATTTCATGTTACAGTCTGTGGTATTTGTTCTGGTAAATTTTGCCAATCGTATTAGCGTTTTAATTGTTAAGGCTATGTTTTCATGTGTATTGTCTGCCTTTCTCCCGTCCAGTGGAAGATCCACTAGTAGAAGCCACAAAATATCCGAAGTTCTTTGTTGAAGAATTCTCCGATTCATTGGAGACACATCTCGCTCTCTTTTGAATTTGTATATTAGAAAACAGAATTCTCCCGATCCATTGCACTTGGGTAGATTGCTGGTATTCTTTCATTTCGCAAGTCATAAAAATATGCATACACATCATGCTTTTCCATGTGCCACATGTAAGCATCTATGCTAATGATGAATAATTGTTGTTAAAATGAGCCTTTAATTATGTTTTCTGTAAGCCTATTGTAGGAGGGATAAGTTTGCCATGTGAGGGTTCTAGTGCTTTTTAGGTGATGTTCTTTCAATTGGGGTGATGTTCAATGCATATTTTTTTTTTTTTTTTTTGCTTGAGAGTGATACTGTTATGAAAATAATTAAAAGAAAGATCCTACAGGATGGCTTGAATTTTTTTTATCACCAACTTTAGTGCTAACTTGAATTTTTAATATGAATATTATGTATTGTTTTGGTTCAAGACGTGTGTTGATTTGTTAAACATAACCTTGTAGGAGTTTATTGTTGAACAGATTAATGGAATTTCAAAAGCAGGGTGGAAGGCTGCCATGAATCCTCGTTTCTCAAATTATACAGTTAGCTATCACTCGCACAACTCGTTTATATTTTTTGACCATCTAAAACACTTTTATTGCACATGCTTAGATTATGTACAATGATTCAAGATTATAAGATCTTGGTTTTCTTTCATAGGTTGGTCAATTCAAGCTCCTTCTAGGGGTCAAGCAAACACCTAGATTATTGCACATTCGGCGCTGTTGAATCACTATCAGACCGTTTCTGCATCCATTTTGTCATGGTAACTTGAGCTTATTACAGATATAACACTGATCTTTAATTTGCTTAATATATAGTACATGTGATTTTGTACGATTCTTTATAATCTTTGATTTTGCTTAGTACTAGATTAGGATCTTGAAAGGAAAATTGATAACCTATATGTTCATTTGGCAGAATGTATCACTCTGTCAATAAAAATGACATGTAAAAGCTCTTTTTTTTTTGAAATGCATCAAGTAATACTGAATCTTATAAAAAGACATGTCATGTCATATTTTTATTGGAGAACATGTCACAAACATCTTAAGAATAATACCTGGAGTGTTATAAGTTGCTTAACTGGTTGAAGAAGATACAAACAGGTGACTGATGATTTAGATTAGAACTAAACCCGATTTGAGTTGTAGAGAAACATATATAATAATGTACTATCTTGTGTTCTATTGTGATTTCTTTTTTGGTATTATAGCTGAGTAGACAAGTACATGTGGAGAAACTGAGTCATTAGCAGAAATGAAACTTCCTAATTTGGACATTAAAAGCAGAGTTTTCTATCGAGCTTTTCTAGCATAGATGATTGAGAAGAAAATGGTGGTGTGATTGTAGAATTTAGAACTAAGAATGATATTAATATTAATAGTAGTGAGATATAATAGTAGTGCGGTGTGATTTAACATGTTTTGCAAATATTAGGTGTCACCTTTTTAGTAACTATCTCGAGTTTGATTGATTTCTAACTTGTGCTTTGTTATGATGAACTCGCCGCTTTGCTTGGAGTTTATTTGCATCCGTCATAAGTAATATGACAATTTTTTGTTTTCAATCCCACTCAACATAAGTAACATGATAATGATACTTTTGGAACTTTTGTGATCGAAAGTGGATGGAAAAAAATCACCTTCCTGTTTGATATTAATGGCAAGGTTCTTTGATTTTTGTTTTAGGTCGAAGACAAGGTTCTTTGATTTAATCTTATAAGGCATTGTTTATATTTTAGAACGAAATATCTAATCAACTGTATATGTGGTTCCATTTAATTTAAGTGACCCTATTCATATTCGTATTTTTCCTATTAATCTCATGTTGAGCTTGATGGTAGATTGTGGATGCAAAATCTATGTAGGTAGTATAATTATTGTTTATGTTTTACCTTGTAAATGACTAACACATTTCATTGCACTACAGAGAAGGTGCTCTTTGGAGGAGTGGGTGACCAAACTTTTGTCAAACATTGATGTATCTAGATGTGCTACAGTGGCGTCCTTTTTTGTGCTTTTTAGTTACTTGGTGTATAACTTATTTATGATTTTTGTGCTTTTTAGTTTATTTTGTTGGCAACATTGGTATTTATATTTCGTTTTGTATATTTATAATTTTTTAGGATTGCTATTGTACATATTTCCGCATACACTTTTTTAATACAATATTCAAAGTATTATTTATATACATTTTCTTATTTGTAATTTTTCCTATAATTTCTATATTTTAAATTTGGTATTTATTTGTATTTATTTATATAATTTTTTTTTTGGAATTGAGATTTGCGATGGAAAATGAATTCCGTCGCAAAAAATGGAATTTTGTGATAGAATCAAATTCCGTAATTTTTTTTAATGTAATTTTTATATTTTTTTCATAAAATGCGTTTTGCGACGGAAAACGAATTCCGTAGCAAATTTCAGGAATTTGCTACGGAAAACTAATTCCATAGCAAATTTCAGGAATTTGCTACGGAAAACTAATTCGATAGCAAATTCACGAAATTTGCTACGGAAATGAATTCCGTAGCAAATTCCCGAAATTTGCTACGGAATTAATTTCCTTTGCAAATTTCGGAATTTGCGTCGGAATTCATTTTCCGTCGCAAAATTCAAAATTTGCGACGGATTTTTTTATTTTCCGTCGCAATTGCGACGCGGTTTTTTGTGGCGGAAAAAATATGTCGCAAAACGATTTTGCGACGGAAAAAGGCTTTTTTGCTACGGAATTTTTCCGTAGCAAAAACTAATTTTTTTTTTTTAGTGTACGGTCCCAGATATATTATTTATTTTTAAAATTTTTCCCAAAAATTAATCCCAAAAAATTGATGTTATGTATTTTTTTTATTATTCATTCTTATTGTTTCAAGCCTAATTCAAGTCAATATTGGGCCCAAATTCTTACAAGACAAAATAAATGTTTTAAAATAAAAAAAAATTGGGAAAATCTTGTCCCGTCCCATCCCTACATGGACCAAAACTTAGACAACAACTGTTATCTTGAACCCTTTCATTAGGATGGGAAGGGACCATACTTTCGGTCATGTTCTGTCCTATGAATAACCCTACCGCTAATCTAAACACACCTTATTTGAATGTGAAAGACAGAATATCACCAAGAGGGGGGTGAATTGGGTGATTTAAGAACTTTTGGATATCCTCTGGAATTCACGCCCAAAAACAGAGACTAACAAAGAGAGTAAGAGAAAGATGAACACAGGAGATTTATACTGGTTTGGTCTTAACTCTTGACCTACGTCCAGTCTCCAAACACTCTGGGATTTTCATTATCACTTCAATCGATTACACACTTTATACTCGAAAGTAATTTTTTCACTAGGATTCACTCCCCCTTACAAGTTGTAATCTAATAACCCAATCTCAAAGTCCCACAACTTTGAGATTCTTACAAGAATAATGATTCAGTAATAAACTCTTTAAAAGAGCATATTGATAAACACTGAAGATTATATATCTGAAGATATTACACAAATGTATGAAATAGTAAATGCGTATATCATGTTTAAGCATTTTTGTTTCTGGTGGTTGGAACGAATTGAATGCTTAAACTTATATATAGTGAAGACAATTAATGACCGTTGGAAGCTTTCAATGCACCATTGAGAGTAATGAATATAGCCGTTGGACTTTAGTCGTTCGTTACTCGATGCTTGATTCGTTCGCAGACATTCTTCGTTGACACTCCTTGTTGTTCTTCCCGTTGGATGATCTGGCTTCCAAATGAGGAAAGAAACCATTAATGCCTTTGGAGTGTGTAGAGAATGATTAACCAAATCCGTGCTTTGTTTCCGAAGAAGCATTAAATGCATTTGACGTAATCACTTTCTTTATGATTAATATGCATTTAATCATTCATTTGATCTTCTTAAACTCATTAACAAACTGATTAAACATAGTTATGAATAATACTAAGTGAAGATATGAAGTATACAAATTACACTTAAGGATTTAGCATTTACGGACATGGTGATTGTAAAACAGAGATACATTACACTCGAGTTAATTTCAAGCAAACTGGAGTGCATGACTCGAGTTAATCATTCTAGGCTTGAGTCACTGGATCATTCTCTTTGAAAATAAGTTTGAAGTTTAGAATGAAGATGTCTCTATATGACTTATGCTCGAGTTTAAAACAATTAGCTCAAGTGCATAACTCGAATTAATTAAAGTTAGCTCGAGTCAAGTTCTTCTTTTAACAAATGAACTTTGAAATAGCTTTCTATAAAAGGTTTGAACTCGTGCCATCTCGAGTCATTAAGTGATGACTCGAGTCAACTCAATTCATTTGAAAATTTATTTCATAAAGCATGCTCGAGTTAAGAGACATAGACTTGAGTCTGGGACTTTGAATTTGAAAATAAGTTAAAGTCCACAAAATATGACTTGAGTCAAATAGAACAGGCTCGAGTCACTTTGAGTTCAAAATACTTTGAAAGCTCCCTGCCTTACACTGACTTGAGTTAAGCAATCTGAAAACTCAAGTTAAGTCAAGTTCAAATATTTTGACAACTCTCTGTCTTGAGTTAACTCGAGTTTTGTAACTTAAAACTCGAGTCAATTTGATAGTGATTGGATGGTAGGTTTCTGGTTAAGTTTGAACAAGTTTAAAAGCATTTTTAACTTAACCATTAACTTCATTTTGTTTAAAATTGTCAATTATCATCAAAACACATAGAGAACTAACATTCTCCCCCAATGGGAGATGAAGGGATAGGAGATGATATGATAGGAGGGGAAATGAGAAGTGAAGAAGAAGGAGGAATGGAGGCATGAAGAGAAGATGGAACCCCAAACTCAAACTTAACACCAAAACTAGGACTACCACCAAGACTATAACCAGTTGTAGTAGACTAAGACTTCAACAATTGATCCATCTTGTTGCTATGTATCATCATCACAGTGTGAAGAGTTGAAATACTCGCTGTGTGATCCTCAATGTGTCCACTAAGATTATCAACCTTCACATTCAACTCATCTTGAGTATCCACAAGCTCATTGTGACCCTTAGTCACTTCAGATATCAGTCTCCCAACTTCATTCTCAATCCTATCAGTTAAGTCTAATATTGCTTTGTCCATTATGACCTTGATTGAGGCTTGCAAATCAGAAGGAAAAGTAGGTTGAGATGATCTAGCAGGAGGTAGAGCAGACTGAGTTTCATTCATTTTGGATTGAGGTTGAGATGCTCTTGATCTAGATGAGGCTCTTGATTGCCCTGAGCCTTCTTCAAAAGATATCCTCATCATGTTGAGGTGATGCTTCCCAAACATTTGAGGCTTCACATGATCTTCATTCAAGGCTAGGTGCCAAATCTTTTCTTGAAATAGGATAATAGACATAATATTTGGGAAAGGAATGGTAGAGGTCCTTTTAGAACTAAAACGAAATTTGGCCATCTCCTGAAAGACCCAGTGGCTTACATTATGAGGCACCTTGTCTATAATAGAAGCAAAAATGGGGTAATCCCTTTTTGCAAAATGAGTAAATTTTTACCCTTTTGTATGAGATTTTTGGAATAGATATACCAAAGAGCTCTGTGCAATGGGGGCACGACAACTGGAGGAAAGGTTAAAGTATCTAATGGCCCATCAGGAAGAGGCTCATTAGGTCTTAGTATTTGGAAATTTTCCAAGTTGTCATAGTTCAAAACAGCAACAGGAGGGGGATTTGAAATTCTTAATAGAGAATTAATAGAATTTGTAGTGATTAAAATTCTCTGACCCCTAACATAAGTAACAATTCTTTCCTTTATTAGATTACCTTTGCCATCCAAATGATTAGCTAATTTCATATTGAAATAGAAGGTTTTAACAATTGAAGGACTATATGAGGTATGAATTAACAAAAGATTTTCAAATTGCTTAAGCCAAGGGGAAAGATCAAGGTTACAATCTTCCCTAAGCTTAGCAAGGTCCACATATACAGTAGGATAGAAACTCCTTTTTCCATAATGTTCTTTATACTGTTTGGCTTCAGAATGAGAAAACAGAACGGGATTGCTACAGAAATCCTTAGGAGGTATTGGATGGGAATAAATCTCTTGAAGATCATCAGGTTCAACATATACCTTTGAGCTAGATTGCTTACAAGGATGAGAAGCAGAAAGACCTTTAGACTGAGAACCTTTGAAACCAGACGATGTAACAATGGCCTTCTTCTTCTTTAGCTTTGGAACCTCAACAACCTATTCCTTATCTTTGCGTCTCGTAACTTCAGGATCAATAGGCTTTTTCTTTGGAATCTCTAGAGGTTCTTGAAGCACCACCTTCTTAGCTTTCCCTTTAGGAGTAGGTTGATCAGGAGAAACTTTGGGTTGAAACCTCTTAGGCGTATGCTTCTCTCTCCTAGGTCATTTTAGAGGAGGTGGAGATGCAGAATGTGTAGCCTCATAGTCTGAATTAGAGTCCTTGGACTTGATGGAACGTTTGGGGGCCATAGTCGAGGAGAGGGCTCGAGTTTAGGGTTTGAGAAAAGAGAGGTTTTCAAAGAGAATGAGATTCAAGCACGAGAGAAGTGTGAAGTGTCGAGTGACAATTGCACATCAGTATATATAGAAAGCTCTAAACTCTAGTGTCCTCTTAATGACTCGAGTTACCTGCTCAAGTGACTAAGAACAGGCTTGAGTTTACATGAACATGTACCAACCTAGACTTCAAGTGTGCATATAAAAACACTTGAAATATAACATTGGCTCGAGTGCTGAAGTTGCTCTGCTTTAGGTTGCTTTTTGTCTCAACTTGACTCGAGTTTGCCACTGCTAGGCTCGAGTTACGTCTTATTCTCAAAAACTTGGTTCCTCTCTATCTAAGTTTCACTCGAGTTTTCCACAGCTAGGCTCGAGTTAAGCTTCCTCCAAAACTTAGGTTGCTCTCTGACTTAAGTTGCCTCGAGTTTTAGGTTATAAAACTCGAGTTAACCTCTTTTGACATCAAACTTTTTGCAACTTTCCAAGTTTATCAGAAGTCCTGCAAAAGCTATAACTAGACATTTCAAAGCTTAAGTTAGTGACTATTGATCATCAAAAACACAACTAACATTAAGTAGAGATTACTTACAACTCATAGAGATTTACCATTCCCAATTCTCTTCTAATGAATGTAAATTGCTCCTTAGCTAATGGCTTTGTGAAGATATTAGTAAGTTGGAGATGAGTGGGAATGAACATCACTTTGACATCCTTCTTCTGAACATGATCTCTGATAAAGTGATCTCTAACATCAATGTGCTTGGTTCTTGTAAGTTGAACAGGATTCTTTGCCAAGCTGATTGTGCTAGTGTTATCACACAGAATTGGTATTTCCTTGAGGTGGATTCACAAATCTTGAAGTTGTTGCTTGAGCCACAAAACTTGATCACATCAACTTGATGCAGTAATGTATTCAGCTTCGGTTGATGATAGTGAGACCGTAGTTTTCTTCTTGCTAAACCAAGACACAAGTGAACCACTAAGAAATTCACATTGGCCACTTGTAATCTTCTGGTAAGTCTTGTATCTAGCATGGTCCGAATCCGAATACGCCACAAGATATTCACCATGTCCTTTGCGAAACCATAACCCAAGACTTTATGTGTCTGCAAGGTATCTGAGACTCCATTAGGGATAATTGGTATCTTGCACACATTCTTACACTGAATTGGATGTCAGGCCGACTAGCCGTCATGTATAGTAGAGATCCGATCATTCCTCTATTTTGGTAATGTTGAAATCCTTGTCATCCTCATCGGCATCCAAGGCAGTAGTTAAACTCATTGGAGTATTAGCTCCATTGTATTGGTTCATCCCATACTTTTTTAGGAGATCCTTGAGATATTTGGTCTGGGATATGAAGATGTCATTCTTCTTTTGCTTGGTTTACAGACCAAGGAGGTAGTTCAACTCCCCCATCATTGACATCTCAAATTCTCCCTGCATTATCTTAGAAAAATCGTCACACAAAGCATCATTAGTAGCACCAAAAATAATGTCATTAACATATATTTCAACAATTAACAAATCATTCCTCTTGTTGCATTTAATGAAGAGAGTTGTATCTACTTTGCCTCTAATAAATCCTTGATCAAGAAGGAATTTGCTTAGTCTTTCATACCAAGCTCTAGGAGTTTGCTTAAGACCACACAAAGCTTTCTTTAACCGAAAGACATGATCCGGATGATGATTATCCTCAAATCCAGGAGGTTGTTCAACATAAACTTCCTCTTGGATAAAACCATTCAGAAAAGCGGATTTCACATTTGATAAAGTTTGAATCCCTTAATGCAAGTAAAGGCTAAAAGTACACGTATAGCTTCCAATCTTACCATTGGAGCATATGTTTCCTCATAATCAATTCCTTCTTCTTGATTATAGTCTTTGGCCACTAATCTTGCCTTATTATGGATAATGATTGTGGATTCATCACGTTTGTTCTTGAATACACATTTAGTGCCAATAACCGGATGCCCTTTGGGCTTAGGTACCAAGTCCCAAACTTGATTTCTTTCAAACTGATGTAACTCCTCTTGCATTACTATAACCCAATCATTGTTTAAAAGGGCTTTGTCAATCTTAGAAGGTTCAATCTCTGAGATGAAAGCAGAGAAAGTAACTTCATTCAAAGTACTTTTTCTGGTTCTCACTCCTTGATTTACATCACTTATCACTTGGTCTAGAAGATGACTCCTACTGTATCTCCAAGATCTAGGTTGAGATTGATCAGCGTTTTTGCAAGCATTTTTGCAATTGTTTTCAACTTCAGGTTCTATTTCCTCATGTTTTTTAGAATCTTTTAAAATAGAAGAAGTTTTAGAAACAGATTGATTTTGAACAATAGGTTCATCCTCATCCAAAGACTTGTTAGATTTGGCTTCACTGAATACAACATGCATAGACTCTTTGATAGGGCAAAACTTTATAGCCTATAACTCCGTAAGTATACGGGTCGTACCAAGTAATAAAGTGATAAGAAAAGTATCGTTCCCACGAGGACTTTGTACCCACAACTTCAGTTAAGCATTAATTTTACAATTTCGATTAAGTTGAGCAAACCAAATTAAATTTAATTAAAAGAAAACTAAAATCAAATCAAAATAAGCAAACTACCAAAAATATTAAATGAGCAACCCAGAGTCAATAATCCCTTATTAGCTTCATAAACTTTGATTCCACTAATTTAATTAGCCTTAATATCAATTTTGTTAATCTCGAGTATAAATAGCTATAAGTGTCTGTCGGTTCACTTACAACCCTCTCTTGAGTATAATTTGTTATGTCTAACATAATTACTCAAGAGGCAATAAAACTCGAACACACTCTTCAACAATTATATGGGGCCATTAGGTATATGTCTATCCTAATCGCAAATTAAATCGTAATTTAATCCCATAATACTTAATCTCAGAGCCTAATTAAAATCCCCTTCGTCAAGGTAAATCTTAATTCTCAAATTCATATTTAATGATGGTCAGTCACTAAATAGATAAAGCTAAACAAAATAAAGTAACCAAAATTAATATTAATTATAACTAATTAATAAAAACAAAGTTTAATACACACCTATAAGTTCAAAGTTCCTCTAGGTTGCAAAACAAACTAGCTACACATGACTTTAATCAGATCCAGGACAGCAAAACAAATAATCTAGAGTTCAATGAGAAAAGAAAAATAAAACCACGTAGAAGTCACCGCCTCCCACTCTCGTTCTTCCTTCTTTCCAGTTGCGCCTCTGCTTCGGAGTAGATGATGATGAGGGCGAGGGTCGCCGGCGCCGATGAGTGGGTATGCGAAACTGAAGGTTGCAGGCGTGAAGCTTTCTCTAGTCGTGCTCACTGTGCAGCGAAAAGTCTCCATCTCAAATGTTCGCCTCTGCTCTGTTTTATTTCATTCGTCCTCTGTAGCTTTTATAGGTTTTTCCCTTCCATTGTCCATTTTGTGGGCCCCTATTACAATACGGTGCCATCAATTCAATTCCATCCGTGGCCCTATGCTTTTAATTTTTTTTTTTTTTTTCAATTCTCCAAGTCTTCCATTCTTTCCATCCGTGGGCCCATTTCCATTCAATGTAAATGTGATTTTTATCTTTTCTTAAAGGCGCCACTGTGCAGTGTGTCAATAAGAATAAGAAGCAATTATTATATAATAATTATTATAATAATATATTTATTCCCTAACTTCAAAAACTTTTATTTTAAATTGAAACCCTACAAATAATGCATCCAGATTGATATCCCTTAAAATCTCAATAAAATCTCTTTAAATTAGTAATAATGACTTCTCAAATATATCAAAATATATCTCAAATATATTAAAAATGAGAAGTCATCACTCTTCTACAACACAAGTACGATTATTAAATATTCTATATGTCTTACTCCTATTTGAATAGCTAAGAAATATACTTTCATCTGACTTGGGATCAAATTTCCCTAAGTTCTCCTTACCATTATTGTGTACAAAACACATGCAACCAAAGATGTGCAAATGAGCTAGGTTGGGCTTCCTTTCTTTGTACAGCTCATACGGAGTTTTGTCAAGCTTCTTCCAAAGGTATGCCCGATTTGAGATGTAGCAAGCGGTACTCATGGCATCAACCCAAAATACTTGCAAAGTTTGGTTCTCATTCAGCATTGCCCTTACCATCTCAGTGAGCACTCGATTCTTCCTCTCTACAACACCATTTTGTTGAGGAGTCCTTGGGGCTGAGAAATTATGGTCAATCCCCATATCATCACAGAATTCTCTGAAAGCACGATTTTCGAACTCACCACCATGATCAGTACGAATTCCTGCAATAGAGAAACCTTTCTCGTTTTGGACTTTCTTAGCAAAAACAACAAACTGATCAAATGTTTCATCTTTAGAAGATAAAAATATGGTCCAAGCAAATCTTAAAAATCATCAACAATTACCAAAGTGTATAAATTGCTACCAAGGCTTTTCACTCTACCTGGTCCAACTAAATCCATATGAAGTAGTTGAAGTGGTCTATTAGTTGAGATTTCACTTTTTGATTTGAAAGATGATTTGGTTTGTTTACCATTTTGACGAGCATCACAAATCATGTCATTTTAAAAATGAAATTTTGGTAAACCAATGACCAAATCCTTTTTTAGCAACTTGTCAAGTTGGAACATATTGATATGAGCTAATCCCTTGTGCCACAGCTAGCTCTCATCCAAGTTACTAATGAAACAATTTTCAGAAACAAAGTTATTGCTAGGAAGATTAAGGGTATAACAATTACCTTCTCTAGGAGCCCTGAATAAAGCTTTAGATTTGATATTGTCCAAGGGCAGATCATCCTTGATAACAATCAGACACTCCTCATAATTGAAGATAACCAAGTTACGTTTATGTGTGCTTTGGCTCACACTGAGGAGGTTGTGGCATAGGCCTTCCACAAGATAGACATTTTTAATTTGTGGTTCATCGTTGCTTTCAACTTCACCAATCCTAGCAATCCTTCTGGATTGATTTCCACCAAAAGTCACCTTAACACCATTCTTAGGCTTGATTGTAGCAAATTTGGATTGATCTCTCGTCATGTGTCTAGAGCATCAACTATCAATGTACCACTTGTTGGATTTTGATGCTCTTAGACAAACCTGCAAGACACAAAGGATCAAGTCTTAGGTACCCATCTTTTCTTAGGTCCTTTTGGGTTAGTTTGTGTCTTAGGAACCTTATAGGATCCCTTAGGCACCTATCTATAGTACGTACAGGTTTAACCTTTCTTTCCTTTTTATGAAAACAAGAAGAAGTAGTATGCCCTTTACGATTACAATAATTGCAGTTGGCAAAAGGATTAGAAGAATAAATTGATTTTCAAAAATAATTCAGATAATTCTTTTCTCCAGATTTCTTCTTTCCTTTCTTTTTGTCAAAGTGAGGTTTGTAACCAATTTCAGATTTGTCATTTGTAAACCTTTGTTGTTTCAAAATAACATTGAGCATTTCATTGCCTTGAGTGAACTTCTCAAGTGTTTTAGCAAGATAAATATTTCTTTTCTCTAAAACACAACAATTTGCACAAATTTTTTCTCAATCAGAAATTAGAGAAGAAATATTTTGAACTTGTTCTTCAAGAGTTTTTACTTTTCTCTTTGAAGCAAGAAGTTCTTTAGCTAGTTTTCGAAATTCTAAGTGAAGAGAATTATATTCAGTGAATAATTCATCAAATGAAGGTTCAAAATCATTTACCTCTTCACTCTTATATTCTTCTTCTTGAGCCACAAGACAAATGTTGGCTCTTTCTTCTTCATCGGCGTCATCTTCATCAGATGAGCTATCTTCCCATATAGCTGAGACATAAGCCTTCTTCTTGAATTTATAGAATCTCTTCTTATCTTTCTCTTTGTTCTTCAGCTAGGGACACTCAGACTCGATGTGGTCAGACTTTTCACACTCATAGCAGATAATTGGCTTCTTGGGCTCATTGTTGGAGCTATCCTTGTGAAACTTCCGGAATCCTTGATCCTTCTTGTAGAATCTCTTGAATCTTTGGACTATCATCCCGACCTCTTCATCATCGTCTTCATCATCATCATCTGATTCCTTGTCTTCTTTGACAATCTTAAGGGCAATTTTCTTATGTTTGCTGCCAATATCATCAAGTCCTTTTCTGAACTTGGTTTTTCCCTCACACTCAGACAAGCTTCCAAATAGAGCTGCCACAAATCTCATTGACTCTCCACGAGCTTCTTCAATAGCAATGACTTTAGCTTCCCATTCTTTGCTGAGAATGTTCAGAATCTTTCTTAGTTGGATAGTGCTTTGAAAGTAGGTTTCTGGTTAAGTATGAATAAGTTTAAAAGTGTTTTTAACTTAACCATTAACTTCATTTTGTTTACAATTGTCAATTATCATCAAAACACATAGATAACTAACAATTTGGATACCCAAAAACAATTTTTTAATCACTTTATTGTATAGTGCAAAATCAACTTTCCACAATTCCTCTCACATACTTAATTAGAGTCAGTTTTTTTTAAATAATAATAATAATAATAATGAAATCATGCCACTTTGTTTCATATTAAAAGAAAAATATACTTCTTCATTGTTTATTGTTAATATTAGATTGTAAGATTGACGCGAATATGAGGGCCAATTGATCGGGTACCTCAAATTAAGAACCAGATCGAAGATACTAGATACTGAAAATGCCTTTCCACAATGATCTAGCTAATCCAATCAGTGCTCAAAAAATTGTGCATTTGTACTAATCAAAGTAGAATCTATAAAATATGGGCATTCATATAATTAAAAAATAATAAAAACTTCCTTATCGAAAAAATAAAAATACAAGCTTGAGTTATTGAGTATAAACATATCATAATTATCTTCTGCTGCGACATTATTTTCTTGTAAAACCTTAAGTCAATTAAGGAAATGCTAGCTTCTTCCATTTCTTTGTATAGATCATAAGATCTTTTACTCCAATGTTAGAGTATTAGACAAATTCAACCATATATATAATGATTTCCATGAAAACCTAATCGAAAATCTAACAATCAAAAAGCAAAAACTAGAGGACCCATGAGAGATAAAAACTATTTGTATGAAGTGAATATCTGTTGCTTCATATACAATCATGAATAATCTTTGAAACTCTATTATTCCAGTGACAAATGTGTGATGTGAAGCAATATCTATCTCCCCCGTATCTCACTAATACTGAGTCCATTGTTGGAAAGTATTGCTTCATTTTCTGCTATAGGTACATTATTCACTTTACTCTGCCACTGGATAAACGCAGGTTGCCTTGGAGGAAGTAGACTAACAATGTTACTATTCAACATAGAAATCACAATGCTCATATTTGGCCTCTCACTTGCAAGGTCTTGCACACATAGTAGCCCTATGTGTATGCACCTCATTATATCCTTCTCTAGGCTTGGATTGGATATTTCATTATCAATCAACAATGTAAGGTTCTTTTCATTCCATAATTTCCAAGCCTAAAATATAGAACAGAAAAAAAAAAGTTATTAGTTAAGAATTGAGTTGGAAATGAAAGATTCATGTAATTAGGTAATTTCAAAGTCAGTGGATAGTATATACTTACAAATCCTAAAAGGCTCAAAGAATGCTCATTGTGATAAAAGCTAGAGTTTTTTCTTCCACTAATAATCTCTAATAGTAGGACGCCAAAACTAAACACATCTGATTTCTCTGAAAAGTATCCTTCCATTGCATATTCTGGAGACATATAACCACTGTATAATTGAGTGAAACAATTAGTTGTTAGACCACTAGCTTCTCAATATGCTAATATTGGATAGAGAAGGAAAACTTACTAGGTTCCAACAACTCTTTTTGTATTAGCATGATCTTCATTCTCTTTAAAAATTCTAGCCATACCAAAATCTGATATTTTTGGAATAAGATTTTCATCTAGCAATATATTACTTGCCTTTAGATCCCTATGTATAATTTTCAGTCTAGAATCTCTATGAAGGTAAAGTACTCCACGTGCTATTCCTTCAATTATACCAAATCGCTTTACCCAATCGAGTAGTTTACGATTTGATGGATCTACAACAACAAAAGAGAGGATGATATATGTTAGCTTGACAACAATGTAATGAAGCTACAAATTAAAACTTAATGCATCCAGCTAGGAAAAGTTAGAAAAGAAGGGATATCATAGGAGCTAACCAAAAATAAATGCATCCAAACTTTTATTTGGCATGTATTCATAGATCAACATCTTTTCTTCTCCTTCAACACAACAACCTAAAAGTCTTACAAGATTCCGATGTTGAAGCTTCGAAATGACAACCATCTCATTCATAAATTCTTCTTGTCCCTGTCCTGATGCTCTGGATAGTCTTTTAATTGCTACGTGCTGACCATGTGGTAATGTTCCCTTGAAGAAAATTCCGTGAAAGAAACAATACTTATATACACAAAATTAATTGGAAATTGATTAAGATTTCATGAAAAAATTGTACCTTATATACTAGACCAAAACCGCCCTGTCCAAGTTTATTAGACAAGTGAAAGTTGTTTGTGGCAATTGCAACCTTGTTATAGTCATACACAAATAACTCCTGGGGGAATTTTACTTGTGAAAATTCTCCAATAATGTTGCTATCACTTGTTTTCTCTACATATGATCCTTGCTTTTTTAACAACAAGAAGCATATGGTCTTCCATATTCTTGCTGATTCATAACAATGGAAAAAATAAAACATGAACTACTGAGCGAAATTTTACCCATATGGTAACTGGATTTGGAATTTTTGATGAGATGAGATTAAATATATGGAATCATACCTGAATGTTTTGCGATCCATTTTCTGAAAAAGTATGCACAAGTGCCATTAATAATGATAGCTCCTATAATATTAGTAATGACAATGATGAATATCAAATGTCTCTTGTCTGGGTTGGGTGGTGGATTACAAAAGCTTATGCTATAAATTGGTGCGGCCCGGCATGTGAATGGTTTTTCCTTGCTATTTTTGGGTAAAAAATGTGCATATGGGCATGCCCTGTCAAATATCTCTGAATATTGGTTTGGCTTTGAACAGTACTGTGGGGGATGTAATATCTTGCAAGCATTTTGGCATGACGTCGTTTTTCCATTTTGGCTGGAAACTGCCCTGAGCACAGGAGGGCATATATTGTTTAAATCCTCCGTACAACCTGTCCTGGAGCAGTTTTTGATGCCTTGAGGAGAAACCATCATGGGCACGTTGTATCCGTTTACTAAGTTCACATAATATGAATCAAGGTCTGAGGCTTGGCCTAAACTGAATTCTACCCTTGTAGCAAGCACTTCGCTGTCCTTGTCTTCGCAATCCAGCTTCCCGGAGCTGCAATCACCGGTTTCACACCAAAAGGTTCCGTTGGAGTTCGTTTCGCAGTTTGTTCGACCCCACAAGCTCCCGCTCCATGAAGTGGGTACAGAGATTGTCCTAGACTCTCCCTTAGCAAGAACAAAACCGGTGGGAGAAATATCAGAGACACCACCATGTGAAACAATGGCTGGCAATATTGTATAGTTGCAGTTGTTAACTATTGTGAATATTGTTGAAGTTACTCCTGCAAAATCCCAACATGCACATCAGGCAAAATTAGTTTAAGCTAGAACAAACTAAATAAATAGGCACATGATTTCTCATTTATGATTTACCTGATATGGATAGGTGAAATGTTGATAAAGACAAAAACAATATAATTAGCTGATTCATTCTGTATGTGATCATAACAAAGAATAAACTTGTAAGGCGGCAAAAGCGTCCCTTTTTTGTGTTGCGAGATTCAACATGCCAGTGCCATATTTATGAATGAACGATATTTTCAAGAGAGACGACTTTTCTTCAATGACCGCATCTTGCCAGAGATGATGGCGGCTAGTGACCGAGTCAAAGGACTTGTTTTCTCTGGAGTCGCCAATTCTGGCACGTCACTTCCTTCACTTTCTTAGCCAATAAAGCAAGTTGAATTTTCGGGACAATTAGTCAATAAAGCGAGTTAATTAAAGTCTATTGATCCATTACATTCAAGGAAAAAAAAAAGGAAATAGTCTATTGATCCAAATGACTAACTAATACAGCGTAGGATATTTGGATTTTCTTTTAAACATTTCATGAACAGGCTGTTTTAATGAGTAGATTAAATATCATTATAGATTTATAACTCATGTGACTTTTCTTATAGATGGTCCAAGTCAACAAAAAGCACACTTATCGAAAGTTTACTGGCAACTTTTCTCTTTTCATCCCAATGATGGTCATGTAATAGCAATATCATATGATTATTTTTAGAATTTTGAATCATATTATAATTTTAATGGTCAAGTCAACAAAAAGCACACCTATCGAAAGTCTACTGGCTACTTCTCTGTTTTCATCCCAGTGATGGTTACGTAATAGCAATATCATATGATTATTCTAATCATATTATAATTTTTATTTTCAATATTTATATATATGCTGTTTTAATGATCCTAAAGGGTAAATATTGCAGTACTAGTTAAATTTAACACTTTTTATCACATTCATTCTTCCACTATTCTATAAGAAAGATCCCATCAAAGACGGAGCCACTATTACAAAATATGGAGATTACTTTTTTAAATATTTTAAAAAAAAATAAAAAGAAGTGAAAAGGAAGGCGGTGGCATTTTTATAATTATGTGGAGTTTTTTGCGTCTAAATTTTTAATTAGAACGCCAAAAGTAACTTTTGGCGTCCTAATTCAAAATTTAGATGCCTAAATAAGCGATTTTTGGCATCCTAAATTTAAAGTAGGACATAAAAAGTGAGACCTAGCGCCAAGTTTGTGTTGGAAATTATGCTTAGGGGCAAGTCATTGTACGTTAAACGTTAATGTCATTTAAAGTATTTTCCATTTAGTTATCATTTCATTTGCATGTTTATAATGATAACTATATCCTTGGATATATCTTATAAATTATCCTAAATGTCCCTAATTGGTCATCTATGCGGGAGCAAAGATGAAATAAGACCAGTATGCCTTTGATGAGTATGGATATACGAATCAAAGTCATAGGCACCTTGTAAGAGTACAAGGTGCTGGACCGACCCACTATGAGAAAGTTACATGGATTAAATCATAAGCTTATCTCATGTATAACCGCGTCACAATGCCCTTTGACCTGAGATCATCATGGATTCCTACATGATGAGTCGCTGATCTTTGACCTTGTCAAAAGTCACCTTTGACCGAGTGATGATAAAGGCTTTGATTGGGATCAGTAATTTTCATACAGAGGAATGTGAATGGTCAAGATGTGATTTGTCCCTCACATTTGTAGAGAGATAATATTGGGCCCCTCGATGAGTAAGTCTGAGAAATGTATGGCCATACTACGATGGAAAGGAGTTTTCATTTCAATTGTTAGACTACTCAAGAATCAAGAAAGTAATGGTCAATAACAGGAGGTTGACATTATCCATGCCTCATCCTTGACCATATTATGCGTGACAAAAGGGACATGACATGGTTGTACGATATGTTGTGTCGTATTATCGATCCCCATATGAATTGGGTGGTCGCAATGTCTTGCTAGAGGCCGCTTGTGACTTGTCATGGGTTTGATGCAAAGATTGACCAATGACCAATCTCATGTGCAAGCATCAGGTCGCACACAAGAATAGCCCAACACGATCAAAAGTGTCAGATTCATTGAATCTTAAATATGTCTAAGATTTAATGAATACAAAGCATTTAATCTAGGATGGATATATATATATATATAATTAAATTCGAAAATAATATAATAATATTATTTAACATAGATTATAATATTATTATATAATATTTGTTTTGTATTTAATTTATTTGATAAATTAAATATCTAAAACAAATAGAGATATTGTATATTAGATTTGATTTTCAAATAGAGATATCATATATCTCGATTTAATTTAAATTGAGATATAGTATCTCGATTTAATTAAATAAACAGATATTATATCTCAGATTTAATTTATAAAGATAAATTAAATTAGTAGGCTTTTAATTCGGATTAAATAAATATATTAGATTAGATCTGTTGGATAGATTTAATTAATATATTATTTTAATCCAAATTTGAATTTCAAGATTAATTAGATTAATTTTAAATATTTTAATACGGCTTAATTAGGGTTTGAGAAACTCTATTAGATTAAGATCCAGTCATATTAAAATTAAGACGAGCCGCTAAAAACCCTAGAGTAGAGACGTGAGACGCAAAAAGTTTGAAGGCGCTAGCACGCTGCCGTCCGTATTGGAGTGCTGTTCGGTGTGGATACCGGTAGAGGGAGTGGATTCGTAGAGTTGGATCCTGTTAATCGAGTAGGACGCACATGAGATCGAATTGAACGAGACACTCACGAGCTTTAAAGGTACGGTTCTTTTCTAACCCGATTTAAACGCTGTTAATAGATCCTCCTATGGAATTCATAAGTTTTTTAATAGATGAAATCCTTCCGCTACGTGTACGGATCTCAACAATCTGTTGCCTAAACAATAAAATAAGTGACTTTTGGCGTCTTAAAAATAGTTTAGGACACCAAAAGAAGTATTTTTGGCATCCTAAAAAGAATTTAGGACGCCAAAAAGCACCCCTTCACGCCTTCCAACACCTCTGCACGCCTCTCCTCTTGGCTCATTAGTCATTTCATTTGAAAGACTCCTCTTCTTCTCTCCTCTGCACAGCTCCCCCTACGTCATTGCCCCTCCTGAGTCGTCCTCCCTCCGTAGCCCCTCCTGTGCTGTCCAGCGTCTGCGTGCTCCGCCTCCCGTCCCCGTCTGTGTGCTCCTACGTCCTTGTCCTCGTCAACGTGTTCCAACGTCCGACAAGTAAGGGACAGCAACAGCGACGTCCACGGCCCGGCCCCCTCTCTATCCCTTACGGCGACCCACCAGCGATCTTCAGGTACATCGATCTTCTCTGTGTTTTGTGATGAGCGATGCCACACTTGTAGAACATGACAGCAAATCAATATGGTTCAACTTACTGTCTTTTTTTTTTTGTTCGAACAATTGACTTCATTTTACTTAATTCGAAATTCACTGGTAAATAAGTTGCACTACTACAGATTTGGGCAATTATAATACCTAATATATAATGGTTACAACTAGTACACGTCATGTATGTTGAAGCAGAGGTCGTGAAAGAAGGTATAATGGTTAAACGTAATGGTTAATTATGTGCACCGTTATATATTGCAATGTGAAATTCACGAAAACACAAAAATAACCATTGTAGCTAATAACCTTAATTAACTTATTTAGTGACAAAAGTGATTGTTCTTTCGAAACAATCGCCATATAATACTTACAAACGATTCAACTTCCAACCTCTTATATCAGCGAAGAGAAAACATAACGATCTTTAGAAACAATGGTCATGTAACACATTAAGGTTTTAATTCTATTCATTTGTATGAAACATATTGGAAGTGGCTTATAATAGGATCAGAGAAATAAGGCATTTTCTAAAGGGAATTAATAGTTTTGTATATAAGTCACTAAAAAGGTCATTGATTAATATATATTTTTTCCAAATATTAACGTAACGCTCTTACAAATAAGAGATAATTAATATGTAGTCCTTATAGTTTCAACCTATTTTGAATCAGGCCCTTATAGTTTCTTTCTTTTTATCAGCTCCTTATTGTTTAATCTAATTTTTTATTAGGTCTCTATAGTTTTTTATTCATTATTCTCTACATTCTAAAAATAATCTTCTATATATATAAAAGGGTTAGGTAACAAATCCGCCCCAGAAGTTTTCATTGAGAAGCAATGTTGCCCTGGAAATTTTTCTTGCCTCAATGTTACCTCGAAAGTTTCAAAATGTAGCGATATTGCCGATTTCCATTAAAAAGTTAATGGTCAACGCCAATTTTTTTACGATCAACGGTAGTTTTTTAACGGAATAGGGCAATATTGCTATGTTTTAAAACTTCCGGGGCAACATTAAGACAAGAAAAACTTATAGGGCAACATTGCTCCTGGACTTATACTTTCTAGAGCAAATTTGCTACTTAACCCTATATAAAATATAGTATTTAATTTCTTAATATTATTGTATAAATAATAACATTCTATTTTTTTTAAAAGGAACAAAATGATACTCCCTCCGGTCCTAATTATAAGACCCAATTCACTTTTTTTAGAGAGATTAAGGAAGCTAATTAAATTAGCTTAGAGTATTTTTATTTTTATTTTTTTCTTCAAAAAAAATAGTTTGACTAATAAACTAATATATAATCTAAGAAAAAACAACATATGAAATGATTAAATAACTTATTTAGCTTCCTTAATCTCTCCAAAAAAAAAAGCCAACTAGGTCTTATAATTAGGACCGGAAGTAGTACTACTTAAAGGAGCTAAAGCTTACAATGTACCAAAGCAAATACAACAGATGAAATGACCCCAAAAAATGACAATAGACAAAGTAAGGAATAACATGAAAAAGCTGCAAAGTAAAATCCTTAAGAAGAACCAGAATCTCCTTCTAAGTGATGCTGCTAATAGCAGGAGGGTGATTTGGGAACTTGAAGAATTCTTTGTTGACACATGTAATTATAAGACGCTTCTGTCCTTAATTTTCCTGAATATTAGACCTTGAGGTCCATAATAAAGCAACTCTTAAGCATCTAGCATGAAATGGGGAACCATGACTCAGGTTTTCCAGACAAACTGAATCAAAGGTGATCCTTGATATCGTATACACATTCGCAGAAATGTGCCCTCTGCCTTTTGAAGTGATGAAAAATAACATTCCATCGATCAACCACAATACCATTTCAATAATGGCATTTTGCTTCGCTGGATCCCCTACAGAAATATTTTTAGGAATCTGATTTGCCAATCTGACAGCAATGTGATATGCATATGGTGCCTTTTCAGAACATAACCGCAGTAAGAGCACCATTAATTAATTTCCATATCAAGAGCTTGAATTTTGGCAATATAGGTAATTTCCAGAGAATTTCCCAGAATGAGCTATCAATGGATTGATACTCAAGACATTGATGACTAAGGATCTGATATCCATCCTTAACTTTATATAATCCTGCACTATTGCCCTGCCATTGAAAAGAGTCTTGAATATCAAGAAAGGATAGAGGAATGCTAAGAATTTGTCGAGCAATGTGTTGTGGGTATATATCAGCAACTAGAGAATGATTCCTTTTTACCGGATTCCAAGGAGAAGAATCATGCATTAATAGATCTTCCACTCGATTGATAAGACCAACCGGGCTTTGATCCAACTGCGTTGGCCACCATAAATGGTGGTTGAGAGAGATGGACGAGCCATTACCCACCTCCATTGTAACTTATCAATGACAAGATTAGCACACTCAGCTATTCCTTTCCATATCCAAGAAGAGTTATATGGAACCTTTATGAATCCATCACTGTTAATATCAATGTATTTGAATTTCAAAGTTTGACCTAGAAGAGAAGCATGATCTGCTGTTAAAATTCTCTTAGCTGCTTAACCAGAAGAGCCTAATTCACTAGCTTGAAAGGCCTTAATCCTAAACCTCCTTTATCCATAGGCTGAAAAAGTCGGTCCTTTCTGAGTAAATGAATTTCATTGAAGGAGTGAGAATGACGATCCCTCGCCTTAATGCAATTTTTTTGTGTATGTCCAATCCGAGCACAGTGACCACATATTCAACCAAGATGTTCAAACATGAAGGATAAAACCAGACGTTCACCAGATTGAATTGAGATCTTCAAAAAGATTTGAGAAAGAAAACCTCCCAGGTACTGCAACTTTAATTCTAAATCCTTTTGACCTTCTAGAACTTGACCAATCATAATCCAAAAAGGTACCAATCCAATTTCCAATCACATGGGCAGCTTCTTTTGTATAGTAATTAATCTAGTGGCAAACCCATTACCTAAACCCAAACATGGATAAATGGAAAAGACACCGAGGTAATTGGCTTATGAGGTTCCCAAGGAAAAACAGCTAGCGCAAGACCTTGAAGCATCCAAGTACCTTGAGATGGAATCTAAATTCTATCTTGACAATCTCTAAAGAAGATAACAAAGAGATTTTGGAATTTCTGAATAATTCTAACATCACTTCTAAGTTTTTAATACAACAGAATCAACGACTGAATCTTGGAAGCATGTACATGTCTATCGTCAAATACTTTCAGAAACAGACTGTTGCCGACAATATTCCTTATGCTTCTCATTACAGTCTGGCAACGTCATTTTGAAATAACAAAAACAGATCACACGCAGCTTCCCAGTAAACATAGGATAAAAGCAGAAAACCAGAAGAGGAAAGTTTGGTTGAGAAAAATTAATATAAAGATGAAATTTATGTCTTGTGGTTATGATGATCTTCCTTATGCATGCCCCTACCTTGTTGCATTAAAATTTATGTCTCCCAATCTGAATGATTCTCTCGTGTTTATTGTGTTAGAATGACTCATGTGTATATATGTTTAAGATGAAATATACAGAGAAAACAGTAGGGAGATAATTAAACTGAAGAGTTTCTGGTTTTTATAACTGGGTGATTTGAAAAGTAATTTCTAGACCATTAAATTATCATAATTGTGTAGAGAACGGGAAAGACGAAAAAGATGAACCCATGACCAGATAGAAACATCCCTAGAATAGAATCTAGAGGTGCAACAAACATGGAACTTTAACTTTTAGTTGAGTCATGGGATAAATCACAGTTTTATTCAGAAAAATTGTGTCATAGTGTTATATTTTGTGAAAAAGAATTCAAAAACTCCAAAAACATGAAGAAGAACAGTGCCGAATAAGACGATTAACCAACGGACATTGAATTTTTTGAATCTTTTGGATTGGGTCATTGACAATCATGAGTTTTATAGAACCAAATTCATTCCAAAATGTGGAGAATGAAAATACGAAGAAAATGACACCAAGAACGGGTGAAACCTACGTGGGGAATGCCGGTTATAGAGAGAAGAGTCAGGTCCAACAGACCCCACCTGTCCACTGAACCGGGTCAATCGTGACCCGGATAGAGGTTGAAGGAGACTTCCAGCCCAATTTTTTATGGGGAAAATCCCCTAAGATCCAAGGAACCAACATATTGTTAAAAAAGGCCTAAATAAAAGTTATATGTCAGAAAAGGCTTTAGAGTTTTTTTTGGGTATTATTTCAGAAACGTTAACAACTAAATCAGTACACGTTAACAACTATATCAGTACAACATTAACAACTATATCAGTATACGTTAATAATTAGGGCCTTTTCTGACATGTGACTTTTCTTTAGACATTTTTTTACAATATATGTTGGTTACTTGGATCTTGGGTCTTTAGACCTTTTCAGAGCATTAGCCACCTTGTTTCCTCTCTTTTGAAATGTATTGAATCTTCAAATGCTGATCCTTCCTCATAAATTTCCTGATTTGCCAAAGTATAAGTCTTCCCCTAGTATCAAAGAAATCATTTTGTAGCAAATCAATTAATTCCTTCACATCAGACTTTAGGATCACTCTTCTGCAGCCCAAGTCCCATGCCAAATTAAGCCCCTTAACAGACTCTAGGAGACTTCCAGCCTTTGAAACAGTGTCTTTTCGCTATTTCAAAAACAATAAAAGGTGAATTTTTTTCCCAAAGACCCAGAATTCTTAATGCGTCTGGGCTAAAAAAAGGGAACGCTTTTTTTTTTCAAGGGCCCAGTATCATAGAGGTCCAAGAAGTTTTAACAGCTTAATATTTAAAAAACAAAAAAGACAAGAAATACCACGTGGTGCGTGGGGCAATGTGGCACCTCCGATTGACCTGCTTCTTGCATGTCAGAACGCCCTTGGCGCATGGAAAGTGCCTGTTTGGCGCGTGTCACTTGTGGACGGGGTGTATGCAGCGCGCGAATAACACTTCCAATATGTGAGAGTGGGCTTAATCTGTTTTCTATTTTCCAGAATTTCTTTTTTATTTTTTGGATTCTTCATTTCTTCCCTCTTCAAGGGGCTCATGAAGGGGAGCTGCAGTGGAACCTGCGCTCCAAAAACTGCCTTGTTTTTTACGCAAACAATGAAACTCTATCTTTTTTTAAAAAAAATATTTTAGGATACTAGCAGTCTTAAAAAAATATTTCGGATCTTGACCAAGATCTTGAAAAGATCTTCATAATCTTGAAAAAATAATTCGCAGATCGATCGCAATTAAAAAAATTGAGGATCTTAATCGATCTTGAAAAAATACCTCATGATCTTGAAAAACTATATTAGGATTTGGAAAAAAAAATCCTTATTTTTAAAGGTCCTAAAATAATTTTTCAAGATCATGAAGTATTATTTCAGTACCAGTCAGTTTCCTCAAAAATATTTTTAGTAGCAGTCATTACCTAGAATTATTTTTTCAAGATCATGAAGTATTTTTTTAGTACCCGTCAGTACCCTAAAATATTTAATAAAAAAACGATAGAGCTTCATTGTTTGAGTAAAAAATGAGGCAATTGTTGGGCAGAGGAGTGAAGTGGATGGTCCACTGCAGTGGACCGTAGCAGCTCTATGATAATTGAATATTCCATACACTTCTTTTTATCTCTGGATTAATAATTTAGAACTTTTTAGTTAATAAATAATAGCTTTTATACTTATTTGGGCTTTGGGCCTTTGATTATATTTTAGCCATTTTTAATAATAAGATTTCAGTTTTACATTGCTTCACTATTTTTACCATAACTCTTGAACCAAACATCAGATTTGCCTCATTCTTGTTTCATATTTTAGATGATTCAAAGAACTACAATTATTATGAAAACATTAAGGGCAAATTCGGACAAGAGGACAATCGATTTTGGAGCCGAAGTCAAATATATATTTCTGGATTTTTATTTGGGCTTGAATTTTGTAATTAAAGCCCATTTTTATTCTTTTCCGTTTTGGGCCTGAATTGTGGGTTGAAGTCCCATTCCGTTTTGTCATTTTAAGTTAAGTTAGACAGCAACCACAAACACTCATGTTATTACATTTTTACACATTTTCGGATTAAACACAAAATCATTTTCTCTGCAATGTTCTTCGCGTTCTTCGTCTATTCTTCATTTTTTCCAGCCATGCTTGGCTGAGATTCTATGATTAACCCAACGTTGAAGATTCCATGATTCGTCCAGAGAGCTTGTGTTTAATCGGTAATTTTACTTGTTTCTGTTTTCATCTTATCGGATTCGATTTCTAGAAATAGTTTGAATATTAGATTTAATATTCGGTTTGATTCATCCCAAGGACTGAGTTCGAACTAGGTTCCAATGTTACTGTGTGATCACACAGTGAGACGTCATTGTTCGGACAGATGCTAGGCGATTGTCTAGTCGAAGGATTTTCTGGATGAACGCAGAGATTTCGGTTCGTCCAGAACCAAACGCGAGTTCGTTCATATTTCGTTCAATGATGGAAGTCTCTAGAATCTGGATGTTGGGTTGATCAATTTTAATCTGATAATTTTCATTTCATTCTGTTTATGTTTATTTCGTTTTTATTCTGTTTGAACCAAAAACCCCCCATTTTTACTATTTCTGTTTTGTTGTTACTGTCCATTCAGACCCGCTGCGAATTCGTTGGGAAAACGACACAGGTTCCCTATTACTCCAAATCTTTTATTAAATCTGGTTATTTGGAGAGACACGGCAAATATCTGTCAAAATATGGCGTCGTTGCTGGGGAATTTGCATCGATTTGATTAGTAACAGTAATGTAAATAGATAGTAGTTAGCGTAGTTTTCGTGGTTCGGGTAACTGGACAGAAATTTTTCTAACCCAGATCACTCAGACCAGGTCTTATTCACAAGGAATTGGGCATTCTAAGCAATAGTCACTTTTTTGTATATAACTTCCGACCATACAATAAGATGAAATTCAAGATAAATAAAAGTTGTATATGGCTTCTGACCATGCAATAAGATAAAAGACGAAAAGGTATATGGCTTCTAACCATAAAATGAGATAGAAGATGGAAAGATATATGACATATGGCTATATTGTAACATCCCGAATTTTTATTTAGAACTATAATATTATATGATAGATAAATTTATGATAATTGATTTATTAGGTATTTAGTATGACTAATTTTTCTAAGGTTAGAATTTAAAATTTTATATACATAAATATTATATTTTAATAATATAATAAATATATTGTATAATAATATAGTATATAGTAGAAATGGAGAAAGAGAAAGTGACGGAGAATGGGGAAGGAAGAGACAAAAAGGGAAAAAAGAAAGAAGAAAAAGGAAAGGGAGAGAGAGAGAGAAGTAGGGCCCACCACTTTTGAAAAAAGTGATGGGAGGTGCCTACCTTTTGAAATGGGGGGTAGCGGTCCTAACTCTTTTCACATCGGGAGGCGCGTTGCCGCCCATTGAAAAAGGGGTGGGGAATTTTCCCTATAAATACTCCCACCCCATTGCACAAACACACACACACTTTCATCGTACGCAGAGGAGAGCGTGAGAGAGAAGAAGAGTAAAGTGATAATTATTTTGGGATACTGGTAGTTTCTTTTTGGTGATTTCTTGGGAATTAGCGAGTAACATGTAACTCTGAATATTCTTCCATATACTTGTGAATTGTGTATGATTGTAAATTATATTATTTTTATAGACTGAATTATGTGTATATGTATTATAATATTATTATAATAAAAGTGGAATATTATAGTTTTGTACCCACAAAAATTATAGTTTTATGCCCAAGAAAATTACACTTTTGTACCCTGCAAAAATTATGGTTTTGCCCTTGAATTTCAAAAATGTCGGTTTGGTCCCGAATTTCAAAAATGACAGTTTAGTCCCTCGAAATTCAAAAATGACAGATTGGATCGATGAGTTTTATGAGATGTTTGGTTTACCTTGTGATGATATTTTATATAAATGGAAGTTTATTTTAATACACTTTATTTTATTGAATATAATTATCATGGCAGATGTATGTGTGATGGGTTGGAGTAAGGAGGAATTTGAATGATAAGATTTCTTTATACCATCACTCGGTGCACAGTGGATGGTACTTTTCAGGGCCCCATCTTCTATGTTTTCCTCTGGCTGGGATTGCATAGGAGCTGTGGGACATGTGACACCTCCTTAGTTGTTATTTTTAAGGAGGGGAGCCATAGTCCAGACTTAAGCTCTATACTTTTGGCCTAGTGTATCTTAAGTTTTGGTGAGCTTGGAACCATCCAGTCAAATGAATGAGTTTCTATTGGACTATGTGTTAGCATATGGCTTCAGTCAGCGGTACAAGGGTGGACGGTGATATAAGGGAGGTTGCATATTGCATATTGTATAATTGTATAGTTCACAATTTGACATAATGATGATTTCTTTTGCAAATTAATTTTATATGAGAAATTATGGTATATATAAATATATTTGAAATCAGCCCCTGCTTTTGTCATATGTAATTTGCTTGTGTACGGTAGAAGCTTTCGTGAGTTCCGACACGTGGAATCTCATCCCTTATTAACATTTTTCAGGTGAATATCCTAGTAGAGAGCAAGGAAGGCACCATGGAGTGAGCTTTGAAGGCTCTTTTGTACTCCTATAGTTTATGTTATGTTATTTTATTTGCCATGACCCTAAAACTTCCGCTTTGTATTAAACTCTGAAATAATTTTGGTAATTTATTTTGATTATGTATTATGGATTTTATTTGAAATGGTTATGTAATTTAATGATTTGAATATTGATTAACCCTGCTAGAGGTATTTCAAGTATTTTGGCCAATTTTTTCGGGTGTTGAATTTGAGGTGTTACATTTTTGGTATCAGAGCTAAACATTCCTATATCATCATTGATTTTCAAAAAAAAAAATCTTTAAAATTTTTAGAGGTCGTGGCAAATTAAATATCCTAACATGTGCACTTCCCTTTATTTATATTTAGAATTTGTTGGGATAGTTTCTTACCTAGTACCCTTATGGTGTAAATTATAGGAGGGGAGGATGACGAGAACTCGAAGGACTAATTCGACCCCTGCTCCTCCACCAAATGGTCCCCCTCCTAAGGATAACAATGCCCTTTTGGCAGAGTTACGAGATGCAATCATGGATGTAAGAGAGAAAGTGAATAGGCACGAGGACGAATTAGCAAAGAAAAGAGGCCAAGGTAGTAATCAAGGAAAGGAAAAGGAACCAATTAGAGAAGTCACTCCTCCTTATGATCATTCTAGGGGTGGCAGCCGTAATTGCACTGAATTAAGAGGCGGTACCAGTTCTGTAATACCCCAGATTATTATGAATAATAATATATTTAAATAATAAATATAATAGTAAAAGTAATAGATTTATATAATAATAATGATAATGATAATGATAATGATATAATAATAATAATAATGATAATGATATAATAATATATAGCAAAATCTAAAAATTTATAATGGTTATATTGTTAATTTATTAATTAGGAATAATTAAAAGGGCCCAGCCCATAGCTAAAACCCTAGGATTTAATTATAAACCTAGGTTTAGCCGCTCAAACCGTACCTAGAAAACACTCGTTACTTTTCTCTACCGTCTTTCATCAATTATTCTCCTAGGAGGTTAGCAAAACGGCGACCAGGTAATCCTAATCCCATGAAGTCTAGAAGTCTTAGGTTAATATTTCACTGGCTTGTTATATATGAAAGATATTATATGTATTCTTAATCCCCATATCAATAGAAATCATTTGTTCATAGGATTGTATTTCCTTTAATCCTAAACCACTAATATGTTTTTATGAGTAGATCGTGGGAATTTCCCATGAACATGACAATCCTAAACCACTAATGTGTTTTAATGAGTAGATCGTGGGAATTTCCCATAAATATAGTAATCCTAATCCCCATGAACAATATGTTAGTTTTATATAGACTTCGATAGGGCTGTTATATAAGTAATCCTAATCCCATGATTCTTAGATAAATTTTATATAGATCTTGATAGGTAATTCTAATTCCCATGAGTTTAGGTTAATTTTAGATCTTAATAGGTAATCCTAATCCCCATGAGTCCTAGGTTATTTTTATATAAATGTTGATAGGGATCTTATACATGAAATATATTATATATAATCTTAATCCCTAGAACAACCTTGCATCTCATTCTTATTCTTTTTCTCTGCATTCCGTTTATCATTCCTGTGTTCGTGACCATCATGCTGTTTTTAATAGATAAATCTTAAGGTCTTCTTTTAGCATGTTGCTGTAGTTCCCACTCCCTTTGTTTTCTTTTGTTGAATCTTTGACCAATTCACATATGGCACCAGATTATATTATCTCATAACTCCCCTTTTTGAATTTCATGATGATCTGTATGAAAGTCTTTTGCCAATAAATATATGATGTCCCTGTACGTATTGCGTTCTCTAGGTTTTAGATTTTAGCCTTTTAGGTATTGAATATCTATATATATGTAACATCCCATTTGAAAACGGCGGATTTTTTTTTAAAAAAAACGTTTCCAAATATTTCAAGCAGAGTAATCAGAGTAATCAGAGTAGAGCATTGGAGCGAGTAAGTAATTTACATTACATTCAAAATATGGACCATAGTGTAAATGTATCGGATTACGATCATCCGAGAATTCTCTAAAGTTAAAGAAACTAAAGAAAACGATAGATAATGTAGACACGTCTTGGCCTACTCCAATTTGCTTGCTTTGATCGCCAAACATCGGTCCTCCGACTCGATGCTACAAAGTGAGATCCATTCCACATATGGATCTCAGGTAACGGTTAACCTTATGTTCAAATAAAACGGTATACGTACAACAGATATTCATTTCAATACAGCATATCATTACAAAAGCAAACATCGGATGTATGATCAATAACATGGACAAAACATAAGCACAAAGCAGTATGTAAAGTCTCTCTCTCGACTAGTTCTGCACATATCCGGTGCCACGCCACTAACGTGTCCTCAGCGCTAGGAATAACTCAAACGGCATTACCAATACTATAATCCGTGGGTAAATTTGTAAGTATCTCCGACGATTCTCAACCGTAACCTCGCCTATGAACGTATCTATAACGTAAAAGTATATAAGCAGCATAGAGTTAGGATTACGGTATGCGTCCGTACCTTAGTTGTAGATATCCGGCTTCTTAGGCTAAAAACGGTACTTTTTGACTACGTACGTAAACAAATAAAAACGGCGGCAAACGGCGGAACGATGGAATTTCGACAAAGCGGTTCGACGTCGAAGTATTCTAATCAGAATAATAACACACTTATGAATATTTGGCAGCATAACAGGCATTTTAGGTGAAAAAGACCATTTTGCCCCTACTACCCATATTTGGCGGAATTTCGCCAGAACTTCGTTACAACCTTATCCCATTTCAAAATTATCCCCATTAGGTTTTTACCTCGTCAGGAATCTTTCAATGCAATGAGGCTTAAAAACAAGTATAGGAATATATTCTGAAACTTCCTAGATCAAAACAACAGTTCTACTATAACTACCGAAAGAACTACGGAAACTAAAAGCTAAGGATAGAAGAACTTACTCGGAGCTAGGCAGAATTTTTGCAGAGATTCTCTCTCTAGAACCTCTCTCTAGTTTTCTAATTTTGGTGTGAAGAATGAGAGGATAGGTGCTTGCTATTTATAGAAGAAGGGAGGGACAAGGTGGGAATTAACACAAATGTCTTCAGATCGGATTCCGGCCGTTGGATCGCATTTTTGAGGACAAAGCAATCTTAGGCATCCATTGCCTTGGCCGACCTCTTGGTCCCCAAAAGTGAAAGGATGATGTCACCCAGATGGTGACATCTAGAGCCGGTACCGATAAAGTTCCCGATCGGTGTCCGTTTCGCGCGATTTCGCAGAAACTCAAAAATCCGGGTGTGTAACTTTGAAGGTATTTTCATCCTCTTTCATATTATCTATTTTGATCCTCTTTTTGATCATATCCAGGTATTCTCCGGTGCGTCGGAAGATATTCGGACAAACGCGTCTGGTTACGGAAATCGCTTCCGATAGAACCAACTTCTGGACAACAATTCACTGAATCGTAAAACGTCCAGTTGTTGCCTAACTTAACCCGTGTTTGAAAACACGCAATTGTTTCTATAGGTTCTCACTTTGCCTATCCGGCTCTACTCTATCTCGATCGCCTTTCCGTCTTATTAGGAATTAGGGTTTTCGGTTGCGGAAATCAACGTCTGGTAAATTCTTTCTTCGTGTAAAAATTTACTTGTTCATAATTTGACCAGTCTGAAAATAATTTTACCTCTGGTTTATCTGTAGAATTTATTTCTAACTTTTCCCCTCGATCCGCTTTATAAGGCGACTCACCGCATTATATCATTATTTTATTATAATTATCATTTTAATTATTTAAACAATTCATTTTAATTAAAAATACCAAGAATTTCGGCCCCTTCATTTTAAAATTCAGTTTTAATTATTTTTCATAATTTTTTCCATTTTTTAAAAATATGATATTTTTTTACCAAAAATTCATGTTTTACCCCTCGCTTTCGTTAAAGGCTTAATCGCCTAAATTCTTCGTTTAGTGATCTTTTTAGGATTAGATTTCTTCATACATTTATCTTTACCAATTTTTCTTAATCTTTTTATCATAATCGTAAGTATATTTTATGCTAATTACCTGCCTTAATCTCTTAATTAAGGATTTTACCATAAATTTAACTTTCTATATTTCTCTTGTTTTCTTTGAATCAATTAGCTAGTAATTATCTAATCATTCTCTTACCAATGGTTGATAATTTTATAATTTACAGTATATTATTATCTTACAAACTTTATCTTGACATTGTCATTTTATATCCTATGTAAAATATTAAAAATGTTTATACCATAAAGTTACTTTATGGTTCTGGAATGCTTTTTAAACATTTCTTCATGTTATTTCCTCTGAAACAATTTATTAAATTCTTGTAATTAAATATAATACTCCCATAATTTTCTCATAATCTTTCATGATCTTTCAGTATTTATCATAATGTTTTTAGACTGTTTTAATCACCATTATTGCATTTTTAGTCATTCTGTTCATCTGATTTTTCTGTAACTTTTTCAACAATTTACTCGACAATTATAACAATTTTCTATAATAGTTTTAAACTCATGAATTTGCTTCATCAAAATATTCATTAATTTCTCTTATCTCAAGAATTCCATATTTGCTAAAATCCGGGTATTACAATATATAATACATGTACTTTGCTCTGGGTTCTATGTTTGTTTTGCTTTGGCTTAAAATCCTATCCTATAATATATTATGATTATATTTGTTTGTCAATAAATGAACCAATATCTCGGTTATATATTCTCATGACAACCTTATGGGAACTCATGAGAATTTATTTTATAGTTTAATTTGGAAAATTCATTTTGTGTGTGTTATACATAGGCATGTTGTTGGTGTTGGCTGTATCAACACAACAATTGTATGTTGTGTCGATTACAATACAAGTGTCTCAAACATATATGTACAAGTACGAATTGAATTGAATTGAATTTATTACAATACAAGTGTTTGTGTATTTAAAATAATTTAACAGTGGGAAGATAGCTTTGGGATGGTACCTCCCAAGGTGATGAACACAATTAGGCTTTATGCCTTCGATATAAATTTTGATGTGAACAAATAGTATCCGTTCTTCCCAAGGTGGTGTCTAGCAGGTTTCCGGGACACCAGTAGCAACCTTGGGAAGAGGTGTGCACACTAGGAAGATATTTTATATGGCCAACTTGACGATTGTGACTGGCAGGTTTCCTGGTCACAGGGTAGATTGGCAGGATATCCGGGTCTACCATGGTTCTCTTCCCACTAAACTAAATAGACTGGCAGGGTTTCCCGGGTCTATTATGGATTTAATAAAGATAATGAATAATAGTTTATTTGATATGAATAATATTTGATTTGACTATTATAATTGAGTTATATGAATTGTGTTTGATTAAGATTACCAGCTTTGCTGAGTTTTTGTTTGTGTTCATGGGCTGCGATGATCCTTCGGGGGAGCAGATTTTCAGTGAAATAGGGTGCAAAGGATGGGTTAGCAGTGAGCTGTGAGGATAACTACTCAATATTTCTAGCTAATTCTAGACTTTACAAAATCTTTACGAATTCAATAAAATGTATTAGACATATTTCTTTCAGTTGAACCTCAGCTTTTGGTTTCATTTTAATGTAATTAGCCTTGCGCTTGTCTTAGTACAAGTGCGGTGGTGACACTTCCCAAATTTGGATATTTTTAGCATTTCTTTATAAAATCTTTTAAATTTTATATTAAGATAATTGTTAGTAATTTGGGGGCGTTACAAGTTCCCATTCTCAGTATCACCCGCCACCTATTACTGAGGTTTGGGAAAAATTTCAGAAGTTCACTCCTCCAATGTTCGAAGGGAAGCTAGATCCAATCAAAGCACTAGAATGGTTTAAGCGTCTAGAAAAGATTTTCAAAGTTATAGAGATCAGCTCACAACAAAAAGTCTTTGGTTCTTTGAGCAACCGATGCGAAAGCAGCTGAAGAATGGTGGGAAAGCACCAAAATGAATGATAATGCTGAGATGACTTGGGAAGAGTTTAAAGAAAAGTTCAAGAATTATTATTTTTTCCCTTCAATCAAAATAGAGAAAGAAAATGAATTCCTCACATTCAAGCAAAGGAATTACACGAAGACGAATTTATTACTCGCTTTTTAGAGTTGTCTAAATTTTGAAAATATTCACAAAAACAACTCTAAATGGTTGAATGCTCGATTAATGGAGAAAGCTAGACTAGATTTAAAAACGGCTTTATCACCATTTCTTGATGGAGTAAGGGATTTTGAAGAAATATGTGACAAATTACGCACGATAGCTAGAAACAAGCGAGAAGAAGAAGCGAGAAGATGAAGAGCTTCCAAGCCGATCTCGCACCTCCCATGAGACCTACGGGGGAATCACTAAGAAGCATAGTCATAACTTCAGTGGTGTGAATACGCGATTTAGTCAGCCATCAAGAAATCATTCTGTGGACCTCAAAGGAGCCATTTCAGTAGACCTCAGAGGAGCCATTTCAGTGGACCTCAGAGAAGTCACTTTAGTGGAGGACATAATTCTTATAGGGGATCCACAGCTCCTGTTGCAAGCACCACTAACAGTCAGAAATGTGCCAAATGTGGAAAAGTACACCAAGGACATTGTGTGACATGTTTCAATTGTGGAAAGCCATGGCACATCTCTAGGTTCTGTGAGGAAGAGTCTCGAGGAGCCAATAATGCTAGAATTGCAGTTCCAGGGAAAGTGTTCGCACTATCACACCAAGAGGCAAGTGCTTCACCAAATCTGATTAAAGGTATCCTCAAACTCCAAGGCCTTGAAGTTGAAGCTTTATTTGATTCGGGTGCTACACACTCTTTTATATCGTATGCTTGTGTGCCTCGATTAAATTTAAGTATATGTGAATTGCCTTTTAATATGATTATTTCTATACCAGCGGGAGCTTCGATGAAAACTTCTAGGGCTTGCTTAAATTGTATAATTGAGTTTGATAGTAGGACCTCAAATATAGATCTTGTTTGTCTACCCATGAAGGTATTGACGTGATAATAGGAATGGATTGGTTGTCAGCAAACGATGTCATCCTTGACTGTAAGAGAAAGACTATCTCTCTTGCGGATGACTCTATGAGTCCTAGTAGACCACGGTTGTTGTCTACGGTACAAGATGAAAAGTCTATTCGTAAGGGTTGTCTCGCATACATGGTGTTTTTCTCCATTCAAGCAGAAGTGGAGGAAGGGATAGAAGACATCGAAGTGGTAAATGAATTTCTGGAATTATTTCCAAAAGAGATGACAGGTTTACCCCCAGAGAGAGAAGTAGAATTTACTATTGATCTCGCACCTGGAACAGGACCTATCTCTAAAGCTCCTTACCGAATGTCTCTATCGGAACTAGCAGAATTGAAGAAGCAGATCGAAGAGTTGATGGAAAAGGGTTTCATTAGGCCTAGTGTATCTCCTTGGGGATCGTCTGTACTCTTTGTGAAGAAGAAAGATGGGAGCCTGAGACTATGCATTGACTATCGCCAGTTGAATAAAGCGACTATAAAGAACAAATATCCTTTACCCAGGATCGATGATCTACTTGATCAATTGAATGGAGCATCCATATTCTCTAAGATTGACCTCAGATCAGGCTACCACCAGTTAAGGGTCAAAGCTGAAGATATCCCAAAAAATGCATTCAGAACTAGATATGGTCATTATGAATTTCTTGTTATGCCATTTGGGCTAACAAACGCTCCAGCTGTATTCATGCATTACATGAATAGAATTTTCAGGCCATATTTAGATAAATTTGTAGTGGTCTTCATTGACGACATCCTTATATACTCTAAGGATGAAAAAGAGCATAAAGAGCATCTTAGAATTGTGTTACAAGTGTTGAGAGAACACAAGCTTTATGCAAAGCTGTCTAAATGCGAATTTTGGTTAAAGGAAGTAAAATTCCTAGGCCATGTCGTATCAGCTGAAGGTGTTGCGGTGGACCCTACCAAAGTCGATGCAGTTCTTCAATGGGAACAACCAACGCTCGTGGATCGAGATCGGGAGTTTTCTAGGATTGGCAGGCTATTATAGGAGATTCATTAAGGGCTTTTCACAGATAGCTATGCCCTTAACAAAGTTAACTAGGAAGGGTCAACCATACGTGTGGGACAAGAAGTGTGAAGCAGCTTTTCAAGATTTGAAGACTAAGTTGACCACGGCACCGATACTTATAATTCCAGACCCTACTCAAACCTTTACTTTGTACACTGATGCTTCCAAGAAGGGTCTTGGGTGTGTACTAATGCAAAATGGTGGGATAGTGGCTTATGCTTCTCGACAGTTGAGGCCACATGAAGGGAACTATCCTACTCACGACTTAGAACTAGCAGCAGTAGTGTTTGCTCTAAAGATTTGGAAGCATCATCTTTATGGTTCAAAATTTGAGGTTTTTAGTGACCATAAGAGTCTAAAGTACCTGTTTGACCAAAAGGAGCTTAACATGCGGCAGAGGAGGTGGATGGAGTTTCTAAAGGACTACGACTACGAATTGAAGTATCATCCAGGAAAGGCAAACGTTGTAGCAGATGTCTTAAGCAGAAAGACAATCCATGTAGCCCAATTGATGGTCAGGGAACATAAATTACTTGAGGATGTACCGAGTACATCTATTGATGTAATGTCAGGTCTAGTTGCTACTATGGAAGCATTAACTATTGAAAGTACAACTTGGAAAGAAATTAAATTCGCTCAGCTTGATGATGAGTATCTATTAAGTGTGAGGGAAGATGTTGAAGAAGGAAAAGAGTTGAAATTTGAGATTGTCGAAGATGGGATATTGAGGTATAAGGGAAGAGTGTGCCTATCTGATGATGGAGAAATAAGAAAGCTCATACTAGAGGAAGCTCATCGGAGCAAATACACTATTCATCCTGGAGCAACCAATATGTATCATGATCTCAAGAGGAATTGGTGGTGGCGAGGCATGAAGAAAGATGTGACTGAATTTGTTACCCGTTGTTTGACTTGTCAGAAAGTCAAGATTGAACATCGGAAGTCTCCTGGATTATTAAAGAATTTGGAGATCCCAGAGTGGAAATGGGACAGCAGCAGAGTACTCTCTTGAGAGATTAGCAAAAATCTATATGAAGGAGATTGTCAGATTGCATGGGATACCGAACAACATTGTATCTAATCGTGATCCGCGATTTACTTCACGATTTTGGAGAGCATTGCAGGTTGCTATGGGAACTCGGCTAAGGTTTAGTACCGCTTACCATCCTCAGACTAACGGACAGACTGAGAGGACTATACAAACTCTGGAAGACATGTTGCAAGCATGTGCAATCGAACTGGCAAGAAGTTGGGACCACCATCTTCATCTGGCAGAGTTTGCGTATAACAACAATTATCACTCCAGCATTGAGATGGCACCTTATGAGGCTTTGTATGGAAGGAAATGTAGATCTCCTATCTGCTGGACGGAATTGAATGAACAAAGTTTACTAGGTCCAGAGTTGGCGGACGAAACAACTCAAAAGATTAAGGTGATCCAGCAGAAACTTCTCACTGCTCAGAGCCGACAGAAGAGTTATGCTGACAAGAGAAGGTGACCGTTGGAGTTCATGGTGGGTGAACATGTATTTCTGAGAGTCACACCGATGACTGTCATTGGTAGAGCAATACGAGCGAAGAAACTTTCACCTTGTTTTATGGGTCCCTATGAGATTTTGGAGAGAATAGGACCGGTAGCTTACAGAATTGCATTACCTCCACAACTTGAGAACCTTCACGATGTCTTTCATGTATCACAGCTGAAGAAATACCAACTAGATTCTTCTCATATTATAGAAGCAGAAGAGATAGAACTCAAAGATAACATGACATATAAAGCTGAGCCGGAGCGGATTGTTGATGCAAGGGATAAGCAATTAAGAAACAAGACTATTAGACTTGTAAAGGTTGTGTGGAAAGGAATGGCTCCTGGAGATGCTACTTGGGAAACGGAAGAGAATATGCGACAATCCTATCCTCACTTATTTGATTAGGTAAGTAGAATTCTCACTTATATTGAATTTTGAGGACAAAATTCCTTTTTAGGAGGGGAGAAATGTAACATCCTAAATTTTTATTTAGAACTATAATATTATATGATAGATTAATTTATGATAATTGATTTATTAGGTATTTAGTATGAGTAATTTTTCTAAGGTTAGAATTTAAAATTTTATATACATAAATTTTATATTTTAATAATATAATAAATATATTGTATAATAATATATTATATAGTAGAAATAGAGAAAGAGAAAGTGACGGAGAATGGGAAGGAAGAGACAAAAAGGAAAAAAGAAAGAAGAAAAAAAGAGAGAGAGAGAGAGAGAGAGAAGTAGGGCCCACCACTTTTGAAAAAGTGAGGGGAGGTGCCTACCTTTTGAAATTGGGGGGTAGCGGTGCCTAACTCTTTTCACATCGGGAGGGCGCCGTTGCCGCCCATTGAAAAAGGGGTGGGGAATTTTCCCTATAAATACCCCCACCCCATTGCACAAACACACACACACTTTCATCGTACGCAGAGGAGAGCGTGAGAGAGAGGAGAGTAAAGTGATAATTATTTTGGGATACTGGTAGTTTCTTTTTGGTGATTTCTTGGGAATTAGCGAGTAACAGGTAACTCTAAATATTCTTCCATATACTTATGAATTGTGTATGATTGTAAATTATATTATTTTTATAGACTGAATTATGTGTATATGTATTATAATATTATTATAATAAAAGTGGAATATTACAGCTTTGTACCCACAAAAATTATAGTTTTATGCCCAAGAAAATTACAGTTTTGTACCCTGCAAAAATTACGGTTTTGCCCTTGAATTTCAAAAATGTCAGTTTGGTCCCGAATTTCAAAAATGACAGTTTAGTCCCTCGAAATTCAAAAATGACAGATTGGATCGATGAGTTTTATGAGATGTTTGGTTTACCTTGTGATGATATTTTATATAAATGGAAGTTTATTTTAATACACTTTATTTTATTGAATATAATTATCATGGCAGATGTATGTGTGATGGGTTAGAGTAAGGAGGAATTTGAATGATAAGATTTCTTTATACCATCACTCGGTGCACAGTGGATGGTACTTTTCAGGGCCCCATCTTCTATGTTTTCCTCTGGCCGGGATTGCATTGGAGCTGTGGGACATGTGACACCTCCTTAGTTGTTATTTTTAAGGAGGAGCATAGTCCGACTTAAGCTCTATACTTTTGGCCGAGTGTATCTTAAGTTTTGGTGAGTTTGGAACCATCCGGTCAAATGAATGAGTTTCTATTGGACTATGTGTTAACCTATGGCTTCGATCGGTACAAGGGTGGACGGTGATATAAGGAGGTTGCATATTGCATATTGTATAATTGTATAGTTCACAATTTGACATAATGATGATTTCTTTTGCAAATTTAATTTTATATGAGAAATTATGGTATATATAAATATATTTGAAATCATTTGCTTTTGTCATATGTAATTTGCTTGTGTACGGTAGAAGCTTTCGTGAGTTCTTGACACGTGGAATCTCATCCCTTATTAACATTTTTTGTGAATATCCTAGTAGAGAAAGCAAGGAAGGCACCTATGGAATGAGCTTTGAAGGCTCTTTTATACTCCTATAGTTTATGTTATGTTATTTTATTTGTCATGACCCTAAAACTTCCGCTTTGTATTAAACTCAAATAATTTTGGTAATTTATTTTGATTATGTATTATGGATTTTATTTGAAATGGTTATGTAATTTAATGATTTGAATATTGATTAACCCTGCTAGAGGTATTTCAAGTATTTTGGCCAAGTTTTTCGGGTGTTGAATTTGAGGTGTTACATATATTATATTAAAATAAGAAATCAAATCGATATGACTTCTGGTCATATAATTTGAAAATAAAAAATTACAGTAATATGGCTTCTCGCAATATAATTTCAGAATATAAAATTAGAGGTATATGGCTTCTAACCACACTAAAATAACAACAATAATAATATAAAAGAACTTGTAAAGGAGATAGAAAATATAAAAACAATAACAATATCAAATCATAGTCATGGAACCCGATGTTTATAAAAATCGGCAAAAGTATATCTTTAATTCCATGTAATGGCTCAGATTATCTCAAATAGATCAAATAAAATACGGTAAAAGAAGGTAGTTGGTCAAGGAAACGATGAGAAGATCATACCTTCATTGGAGCTTTCTTGTTGATAACGTGTTAAGAAATTTGACAAAAGAGATAGAGAACAAGAGTAAGAGAAGAGAAAATAGTAGAGTAATATTCATTCACTTGTGTGTGTTATTACAATGCTTGCACAAGGGCTCTATTTATAAGTATTCAAGAGTCTTGCACCAAAAACCACAATTAAAAAAAACAAAATACAACTTGGAGAGCAAGTTGGCAAGTTAGCTTGGATATGAGCCAATGAATTCACATAATTAATATTCATAACAAAATGTGTGCTTTGAGGCATTCTCATGATATTTCTCCACTCCACCCATCATCGATTTCATTTGTTCGCATGTTTCCTTCATCTTTCCACTCCTTTTACTTCATTTTTTTTTGGCTGATGAGGGAACCGGTTTCCCTACTAAGCACTTTGCTTTGCAGGGACAACTAATAAGGTCTGAAGCATTCAAATCAGATTCAACCGTTTAGATTTGTTTTTTAAAAGTTTATATTTTTTCAAAAAAAATATATTAATGGGTATAGACTTTAGAAAAAGGAAAATGATAGAAAAAGAATATTTGAAATTACAAAATCTCAAATCATAGTTTTTGGCAAGAACTGATAAGATAGTAACAAGATTTGATTAGCAATTCATTACTTATTTTAAGAGAAATACCTTATTTAGAATTTTACAATTTCAAAATTATTCTTTTGTCATTTTCCCTTTAAAATAAAGATAATATTTTAACTTTTTTTATTTAAAAATCATCATTTTAAAAAAACTTAAATATAAACCATCAAAAATCAAATCTAGGTCTAGACTAGATTATCTCTCCTTACTAAGCAACAAGAAAACCAAACCGATTTCATAGAAATTGAACGCCATAGCTTTGGAGCATCTATCAAGGAGTTTTCTACATCTATTTAAGCGAGCTGAATCTCAAAGGCTTACCAAGGCCCATACATGATTCTAGGCTCAAAGCATTTTTTTGATATATAAAAGTTTAGGTGAGGGTAGAGCGTTGGGCAGATCCCATCGGATCGTGACGCGCCTCCAAATTCAAAAAAGTCAGCTACGGATGCATTTTTACAGATTGCCCACCAACAAAATCCTTACATTGACCAGCGGGTATCAAACCTTCCCATTTTTAAGATGAAGGCGTCGTCTTAACCAACTATGTCATTCCTCATGCTCAAAACATGATTATAAAAGTACTTACAAATCACCTAATATCAATATTTTCACAGCCAATATCAATATTTTCACATCGGTAACAAAATTTCCACTCAAGTTTTGTTATGATAAATCGATTCCAGCATCATTCTAAAATATGAGGTTTTTTTTTTTTTTTGTTCGGATCCTAAAATATGAGGTTAACTGTGTCCGAATTTTATTTTATTTTAATTTCACATTTTAAGTAATTTTTTTTTACTTTGATAAATATAGAATATATAACGAAGACAATATTTAATAGTCACTTTTTTTAACCCAAAAAAAAAAGGTCAAATAAATTAAGAATTACAAACTGTAAAACTTGGTAGTAAAATTAAGAATTAAATATAGAATTAAGAGTGAGCACGTTGAGCCCAATTAGGACTCAATTTTTCAACTGTAAAACTTGGTAGTAACTTTGATTCTTAAAAATATATAAGGTGTTCAACATAAATTTCTCAAAATTTTGTTCCCTACGTTCATTTCCCGTACATTCTATGATTTTTGGCAAATTTTCACTTCCAGACAGAACAAAATCTATAGGACACAAATCAACAGCTTAAAAGATGCACATCAGACGACAGTTAAAATCTCCAATAAAGATGTCTAAGTTTTCAATTTGACTCATCAAAACTGAGTATCAGAAATTTTAACTGTCATCTGGTTGGCATTTCATTGGCTGATTTATTTTACTTGAAAGTAAAAGGTAAAATGTACTTAATTCATGCTTTCAATTCTTGACCATAAAAATGTTACAGGGAGGCAGGCTCATGCATGTGTGAGTACTGATTGGCCACAACAGTTACAGTTCCTATGGCAGCAAGAAACTTCAGTAAACAAGCAAATTGCTAAAGTCTAGAGACGTTTTAAAGTCTCAGCCCCTAAGAATATCCGTGGTTAATGCCTCTTTGATCTGGTCTCTAACCGAGTGTGACATATTGTACAGTTAAATCTAAATATGGTCCCAAGAATGCTAAAGTGTAATAATTAAATTAATTGCTTCAACCATAGCTACAAACCGTTTCCTTCGGTAGTTGCAGCATGAAGAAGTCCATCTGGGGTGGCAGCTGGATCCAGGTCCCAACATTTTTCTGGCAAATTGCTTCCTTTTCCCTTGACTAACCATGATGGCACTTGGTGTGAGAAGCGCATCATTTCTCTTCTCGGTATCCATCTAATCGCGCTTTTGTCTGGATTCCTCTGATATACTGTTTTGAATTCATCTAACTTCACAAGGGGAGTCACACAAACCCCAAACTCCTCGGAATATTCATCGAGAACCTCCACCATTTCATATTGGTGCCTCACTTCATCTGGCGTGCCTCTGTTCCAGTCCGATGACCAATTTTGATAAACAGCCCAAATGTCTCCTATTCTAGGATATATCCGAACACAGCCACCTCGACCAGCCTTCTCACGGTTAAGAACATGAGAAAAAATGTTAACATGCTCAACAATATCAGAGCTCCATGCCCTGAAATTTCCACAAGATTTGGTAAAACCAGAATCTAGCCAATTCACTGAGCCAAACTCACTATCAGTTTTGGAGCTTAAGTAACTGATGAGAATCTTAAATGGATTGGTAGAAATAACCTCACGGATGATACAATACAATCGAGGCATGCCATCCTCCTCATCATACAAAGCCCATATTTGCTTTGGCTTGAAGCATTCCTCTGACCTATCTTTATCGAAGTCATGGAAATCAGAATCTGGGACAGTGATTGAGACTGGACCAGTTTTCCTATGCTCTAGTTGATGATCACAAAAATTTAGACTTGGTCGTCCATTCGTATCTCCTTTGTCTTGAATGACTTCAGCTTTTGCTTTTTCCTTCTCCATAACCGCAGCAGCCGTTTCAGATTTCAACTTCATCTCTTCCAGTTTCTTTCTAATTTCTCTTCTGGCCTTCTCAATCAATGCTTTCCTGGTGTCAAACACCAATTCCACAGAAGACTGTTTAGACGGAACTTCACTCGTACTGGAAAGCTTTGGGCCATGCCCAATGCTCTCATTTTTATTGACTAATCTTGACTCTGGAGCAACTTTCAAGTCATTTTCTTCATGGTTATTTTTGGTGCCTGCTTCCACAACAACTTTCCTTCTCTTGTCAGGTTTACTGGGCTTAATTTCCTGTGGATCATAACAGGAGTGTGATACATCTGGATTCATTTTGAGAACAGTCTCTCCCACATGGTGACTTCTATCAACTCCTGATCTGATTTTTGGTCTTCCTCTCTTCACATTTCCATTGGCCTGATATACTGAACCAGCAGATAATGTAGTTGATCCATTTTGACTAACATGTCCTGTTGAGCCCCATTGAAATGAAACATTTGGAGCATACTCATATCCATGTCCAGAATGATATCCAGTGACTCCATTTCCATTAAAATAGGGAGCGCTAGTTGGGACATACGTCACTCCATCAAATGAATGGTTTCCATAACTATTACCCGGAGTATAAGACCAAGGACCATATGGGAAGCAACCATTTGCTGGGGCTGCCCCAGTTTCCACAGCAACAAAAGTGCCACGGCAGTTTTTGCAGGAAAGTTTCTTGTTCACATATTTGCGTAGATACTCATACTGAACTTTACAAGAAGTGCAAATTGTCCAGAAAGTGTCAAGCCTACTATGGGGGGTTGGAAAATTAGAGCATTTATCATAAGTATAACCTGGAGTTCCTGTAGCATGGACTGAAGACAAATTTGTCAGATTAATCCCAGCAGATAGTTGTGTATTTCTCTTGAGATCATAAGAACTACGCTTAGCATTGTCTGACAACCATGTCCACGCTTCAGATACAAGCTTAAATGCTCCATCAGCTCCAACGCATTTGTTCTTATCTGGGTGAAGCAACACAGCCATCTTCCTGTACTGTTTCTTGATGCTCTCTTCATCTGCTGTAGGTTTTAATCCGAGAATTGAATAATAATCTCTTTCAGCATTACTTTTAATTTCTGAAGCAACGTAAACTTCAAATGTCGCCACCATTTGAGCTATGCCCTCCATTCCTGGACACAGGGTTTTGGCCTTCAATGCATAATTTTTTGCACCAGCAAAGTCTCTCTGAGCAAATCGCTGCTCAGCAATTTCTATTGCTTTATGTGCATCCTCTTCTTTGCTTCCTTCCATGGAGGAGCCCAAATCACTTCAAATCTGAACTTTTGAAACAAAAGCCTATGACCCGCCCAACTTCGAAAAAGACTCCATTCTCACATCAAACTTGGTTTCACTATCTGCTGACTGTTTTGTGGAAGAAAGAAACACCAACTTTAGCTTGAAGGATAAAAAAAAATTCATTTAAAATCCGTGTACAGCTTATAAAGGGGGATACTTTGAAAATGCAGCTACATTGAGTCCAAAACGTGAAGAGCATGTGTATCAAAAAATACCCAGCACATCAAATTGTAGTCAAACACTATCATTTTGTTGGGTCATATCCAGGTCAGACTGTCAGTATTCGTTCTTATTAGATGTACAAAAATTTAAAAAATTCTCAACAAAACGAAACAGTAAGCTAACGTGAACTAAAAATTTTAGATGGAATTATTCAATGTCAACCTAGGACTAATGCTTTGTACGGTTGATTAGAAACAACGTACAGTTTTGATTCCCTTATTGAAAGGTTACAAATCAAAGCAGCATAGAACATGAACATATTGTACTTCAATTTTCTTACTTTCCTTCAGTTTCATTAAAATTAATGCGAAACTTTGTATTTCTCAGTCTTAGCCAGGAAAAACAAAAAACTTGTCCAACGGCAAACTCAAGATAACTATTTAGAATCAAAACTCCACTCACAAAAGGAGGGAAGCAACCAAACTCTCACAATCGGAAGCCAAATTCAGCTAAATTTAAGAAGAACACAAAATTTCGCACTAAGATCGAAATCATAAGAAAAAGACTAAAACTTGTACTCAGATTATTCCGCAAAAAAAAAAAAAAAAAAAAAAAAAAAAAAAAAAAAAAAAAGAGCCCCAAATGTAATAAAAATTAGCACAAATTATAATTTCCTAAAATAGAGGAAAAAACTCACCGAGATCGGTGCTGGTAATGGGCTTGAGGAAAAGCCAGATCGCCACGTGTACTTGGAAGGTCGAGCAAAATTGACCTGAGCTAACAGCGAATCTCACTTCGTTAAAAAAAAATTCGAAACATAAGCCAATTTTTGTGGGCGAACTGAACTCTACAAAATGGCAAAGGTATGGGAAAAAATAATTTGAAACTGAGATTCCAAGGAGTTTGAAATTCGAGCTCAGAAGTGGGTCCGATTCGGGCGGAGTGGCGGCGATGAACAGGAGCTTCCGTCGGGAATAGCCGATCAGAAATGGGAGTATGAAAAATAGGATTTATTATTATTAAAAATAGAAAATGATAATTTTATGAGGAAGCAAACCAGTTATTACAATTAATACTGGATGTTCGGAATAAGGCTAACGTGCACCGCTGTTGCGTCAGCATACCATTTACTCTATATTTAATTTTTGCAACTTTTTTTTTATTGGGCCACTTTCATAAATTATGTTTACACTAATATGAATTTTTTTTTATTGGCCAAAATATTTCAATTGTAATATATTTTCATGAAGAATGACATTCGAATATCTAGTAGCATAGTTATTAACACTTCAATCACTATTTTAAAAAATCATTAATATAATATACTCCTTCCGGTCTTAATTATAGGAACATTTTTGTATATAGTTGACAGTTTTAAAAGAACTATGTATGTTTAAGGGATCAAAGCGACTTTTTTATTTTTGCATGGAGCCAAATGTCATTCTTATTTTGTTTTTTTCCTTAACTTTGTATACATGTACTTGGAAGTTGGAACTTATAAAGAGAAGGTTGAGTGAGTGGAAGAACTATTAAGTGATGCATTTCAGGTACACGATTATCTTTTTCATTGTAATAGCAAGTTTAAATCTCAACTCATGATTGCATAATTGAACTTCTAAGAGTGCGGTGTGAGTAAATTGTAATAGTTCTTTCTATTAAATGAAGGGCAAGAGAAAAGTTTAAATCTCAATATTGAAGTGAGAAGCTTTGTTCTTTTATGGTTTAGAATTTGTGATGAAACATACTGAATCCATGATGCACTGTATGTGTAGAGTGAGAAATTATGGCTATCAACTTATTCTACAGTTTGGTAGAAGTGTTTATGGGCGAGGGGGTTGGGCGGGCGAGACTTTGTTCGATCTTCCGTCGAAAGATCATGAACAAGAAATAAATGTAGGCTCGGTCAACTCTTCCTGATAAAAGTCCTAACATTTTTGGGCTGAAAAATAATGGGTTGGGCAGGCCTTCCATGCCTAAGTGGCAATATCCTGCCACACTTCTATATGAAAAAAGCATCTTCAATCATACTTAATAAACAATATTGTAAAATTAAAATGAAATTCATAATTCAACAATTTCAAATATTTCAAAATAAGTTTGTAACTTGAATCTTGAAATTAAAAAGACAACCATATGTCTTAACAAATAGTTCAATACCTATAAGTAAAAATAAAAATACTACTGTATTAAAAAATATATATATATATACACACTATTATATATACTATTGGGCAAGGCCAAATGGGCATGGTAGCATACCCTACGCGATGCCCAGCCCTGTCCGCAAAAATGTTCAACCCAATTGTGCCTAATTTTTTTTGGACTGCTTTTTCTTGGACAAGGCAAAGTGATTTTTCTGTGGGCTCAGGCAGGCACACAGAGCCATAGCATCATGAACACCCCTACATTTTGGTATGTCTTTCCTCTCTCCCTCTCCCTCTATCTCTACCTCTCAAAACTCTAGTAGGGGTAGTCTTTTCTCTCATCAGTTAGGCGAGTGTTGTTTCACAACATCTCCCTCCCGATTCCGGCAAGGGGAGGAGGTGTATATGTATGTTGTGTTAATTTATGTATCTCTTTGGGTTTTTGGTGGTGGCTTAACTAGGTTTTGCGACAATGAACAGATTGGAAGGCCTTCACGTATAATAGCAAATATCTTATGGTAGCCTCGATTTGTGCTTTTTGATTACTATGATCCTACATCTTGATAATTAATACATCTTTCAGAGGACTATTGTTAGTTGTTGGTGGTTATAAATCTGAAGGGTACCTCTTTATTCACACCGTTTTGTCTGCTTTGCAACTGTCAGTGAAGATAATGGGTCTGTTTAGAGTGAGCTTTAAGTAGCTTAAAGTTAAAAAAAAAAAAAAAATAGCAGTAGAAAAATGTCAGAAGTGGAGTGTTTGGGTCAAGCTTTAAGTTCATTGAGTTTTCTTTAATAAAAGCTCCTAAGAGTCAGTTAAAGAAAAAGCTTCATAGAGTAGTTTTTTCCAAAAAGTTCTCAGCTTTTTAACGTGAGCCTCGTCACTTCTACCACCATCAATTCAAATACAAATCATATTTACAACCTGATTTTTTTCCTACCGGGTTTCTAAAAAAGTCAGATAGAAAATAAGTCACCGCTCCCACTACTAACCCGTCCAATGTCTTCTCCTTCTTTGCATTTTTTTGCTAGTGGTAATGAGTGCTTTTACTTCTATGAGGTCTTCTCATAGGAGTTCTTTATCAATCACACTAGTTGGGTTATTGGCGATAAGAAGGCATTGACTGTGTTGGTTCTTCAAGCCTCCACATTGATGCTAGTAATGACTTCTTTCATTACAGATTTTGGCAAAGGGTTAGGGGCCAAGTCCTTGGCAATGGCGGCTTCCCTTTTTATTTTTCGTTAGGGTTAGGCTTTTTCTAAAGAGTTTCTTTGATTTTTTTTTTTTTTTGCTATAAAAGATGGTATAAAAGCCTACATTACAAAGAAATAAATTACACCCATGGAAAAATTAATCTCAAACTCTCCTGGACAATCCAGCTCCTCAAGTTGAAAGGGCACTCATTCAAAATGGTAGAATTTGAAATGCCCCTTATGGCTTAGGCATTCGCTATTCTATTTGAGTCCCTAGGAATACATCTAACATCCACCTGCCAATTAAGAGACAATAATCCTCTACCTTTCAGAATTAAATTACTACAAGTAATACAATCATGATCCAACAAAAGATTAACCACAGAGTCCGCGTCAGATTCCAAAATAATCTTCCTGAAACCCATATTCCAAACAGTCTGCAAACCTTCTACAATAACCCATTCCTCCGCTAAATTAGACTGGCAATCACCAATCATCTTAGAATAACCAAATATCCAATTACCCAAACATTCTCTAACCACCCCGCCACAACCTGGTTTCTTTGTTTCTTTGAATTGTTATGTCTTTGGGCTTTTTTCACTTTAGACTTTTTATCATACTTAGTATGTTGGGCTTTGTATTTTCTTTTGATAAGTTTTGAAATTACTACTTTATCTACTAAAGAAATAGTGAGAAATTATGGCTTATAATCATTTTGCACCTATAACACTCTTTTTGATTCTTAATATAGAAGTTAAACAACTAATTTGCATAAGTAAATTTAAAAAGTTAGTTAAGCTAATTATTTAATAAAAAATATGCATGTTCGTTTGCTTACAATGCCCTTTTTGATTATTTGTTCCTCTTGATTAAAACCGTACCATTAACAATAGGGATATAGTTTGGAAAAAAATTATATTATAGATTTAAAAAATAAAGTGGCTTGAGATTTTATATTTAGAATTAAAACAAGCGCGTCTAACTAGTTAATATTTACTTCATCTTTTTTTATATAGTGTCATCTTTTTGAGGAATTGAATTTTATGCAATATTCAGACTCTATCTTCAAATAAGGAAAAAAAGAGAGTATATTATCTTCTAATAGAAGTTGTTCTATAGTCACTTCAATTAAAATTAGTAGGATTATTCTTTTAATATATGCTTAGCGACCAATATTTATTCTATAGTAATCTAAATATGCCATTGGTTATGCTAGGGTGTTCATTCATTTCCATCCTGTCCCGATCCGATTCCAATCATTTTGGGATGGAGTGGTCCGTCGAATGTGCCTATTTAATTTCTTAAGAATGCCTAAGGTTCGGTTATTCAGAATAATACACTTGTAATCCTCCTTATATGGAGCTACCACGGTTGGAGGGTCGTTCTTACTACTACAGAACCGATTCCGGATTAGTCAGAACCGAAAGTTCTGATGAACCGGGTGGGATACTAAGAAAAAAAAAAGATAAAAATATATTCAAAGGACCTAATTCAAAATTTAGTGAAATTATAAGGACCCGCATATTAATTTTCCCTATATTAAAACAACCCATCAATGTTCTCATTTCAATTTAATTATGGTTTTTAAAATTGGTAGCAAAACCAAAGAAAAGTTAAAAAAAAAATGAAAACGACTGAATTAATAAAAAATTGAAATAAGTGAATGGAAAATTGGAAATGCAAAAAAGTACAAGCAGATTTTCAAATAATTTGATTTTTTTTTATGACCTTGAAATGGTCTTATTAATCATATATATAAGATTATTTCATTATAAGAAACGTACCAGCGAAGTAAGGTATTACATTAAAAAAAAAAAAAATTCCCAGTCTTTTTTTAAAAAAAGTGCGACGCGTGTTTTTACAATTAAAGAATAACTATTTTAAATATTATTTAATTATCACGATTCGAGTCTTAATAATAATAAAAAAGAAAAAGGAAAAAAAGTGAGAACCCACAATAGGAAGTAGTCAAGCCCAACAAGAAAAAAGACAATAGATCCATATATGTGGCTTAAAAGGAAGGGCATTGCTGTCATTCTTATTTGAGAGGCAAGGTAACTTAAAATTGGTAAATATATTATATTCTCTATAATATCTAACATTAGAACTAAATAAATAATTTACACATATTAAAAAAATAGCTAAATTACTTATCTTATGAAAAATGTGTGTGTGTGTGTGTTTTTTTTAAATACCTTATTTGATTATTATTTGCCTTTAGCAAAAGTTTTTTAATATACACAATTAAAAGAGATAGTTTGGGAAGAAAATTATTAATTTAAAATACAATGTAATTGAAGTCTTATTGTTAGAGTCAAAGTAAATATATGGTAAAAGCATTAAAGAAAATTTCTTAACTAGCTCATGTATTCTGAAGGGAAGAGGGAAGTCTCAGTTTACTTCTCTCTCCATTTCCTCTTCAATTACTTTTCTCACCATATCAACTTTCAATGGTTAAAATTTAATATTTTGTTATAATATTAAATATAAAAAATATGAAATAAATTTAAATGATTAAAATTAAATATAAATAGTTCAACTCTATAGACTTTTATTAAAAAAAAATATATTATATTATATTATTTTAATTTTCAGCACTTCTAAACTTTTGAGATTGAATTTTAATAATTTAATTTTACTTGTATATTTTTTGTTATTTGATATTATAATATATTGTTATGAAATATTCAATATCAACCATTAGAAGTTGGTGGAAAGAGGATATGAAGATAAATATAAATGGAAACATCAGTATTAATATCAATATTACACTACCCAAAAAAAATACTATTCATAAATAATAATTATTTTTATAATGATAAAATAAATAATCCTTTCTTATTCTTTTTTTGGTCAAAGAATAAATAATGGGAAAATTCCAAATAAATACCTCCGAATTTGTAAAACCTCCGAAGTCTTTGAATTTGTAAAAAGGCGAGAGGCAGTACCAAGGACCTATGAGGGATATGCAAATTCGTTTAGAAGTTACCATTTTGCCATTACTTTTAAATAAACCAAAAAAAATTATAAAAAAAACCCTCCACCCCCACCATCCCCACGCCACCCCGGCCACCCACCACCACCACACCGCCACTTTGCACCACCGCCGCCGGGCACCCATCGCCACCACCGCCGGCGGTGGTGGTGGGTGGCCGACGATGGTGGTGGTGGCCCGGCGGTGGTGGGGGTGGTGGAGGGTGGAGGGTTTTTTTTTTTTTTTAAAGTAAAGGCAAAAAGGGTAATTTCACCCGATTTGCATATCCCTCATAGGACCTTGGTACCTCTCGGTCTTTTTACAAATTCAAGACTTACTGGGGGTTTTACAAATTCAAAAGGTATTTATTTGAAATTTTCCCATAAATAATCCTTTCTTAGTTATTCAATATGAGCAATAAGTGAAGTCAGACACACTTATTAAGAAATTTAGTATATAAGATTCCAATCAATTTTGTATTTCAAATTTATACCGGTTCTAGTTATAAGACCTAGTTGCTTTTTTTTGGAGAGATTAAGGAAGCTAAATAAGTTATTTAATCATTTCATATGTTGTATTTTCTTAGGAAAATTCCAAATAAATACCTTCTGAATTTGTAAAACCCCAGAGGTCTTTCGAATTTGTAAAAAGACTGAGAGGTACCAAGGACTTATGAGAGATATGAAAATTCGGGTGAAATTACCTTTTTGCCCTTGCTTTTAAATAAATAAATAAAAAAACTAAAAATGCCCTCACCGGAGGGCCGCCGCCGGAGGACCACCGGCGGCCGGACGCCGGCCACCGGTGGGGGTGGGGTTTTTTTTGGGAGGGAGGTGGGGTGTTTTTGGAAAAAACAAAACAATATATTGAAAGTGTATGGGGTGGGGTTCGAACCCCCCACCCCCCACACAGGGCTACTTGGTTCCTTCATTATATATATACATTAACAATTATATATATATTCTTCTTAACATTTTTTCAATTGTATTTTATCATTCCACAAACGAAAATTACCATTCCGCAAACGTCAATTACCATTCTACAAACGAGAATTACCATTGTTTTTCCAGGGTTCCCTTTTTTACTCTTTGATGTATGTTTTTTTTTTTTTAAAAAAAATGCACTTTTACCATTCCACAAATGCAAATTACTATTCCGCAAACGCCAATTACCATTCCAAAAACAAGAATTACCATTGTTTTCCAGGGTTCCCTTTTTTACTCTTTGATGTACGTTTTTTTTTTAAAAAAAATGCACTTTTACCATTTCACAAACGAAAATTACCATTCCGCAAACGCCAATTATCATTCCACAAACGAGAATTACCATTGTTTTTACAGGGTTCCCTTTTTTACTCTTTGGTGTATGTTTTTTAAAACAAAAAAAAATGCACATTTACCATTCTACAAACGCAAATTATCATTCCGCAAACGCCAATTACCATTCTACAAACGAGAATTACCATTGTTTTTCTAGGGTTCCCTTTTTTACTCTTTGATGTATGTTTTTTTTTTTTTTTTTTTTTAAAGCACTTTTACCATTCCACAAACGCAAATTACCATTCCGCAAACGCTAATTACCATTCCACAAACGAGAATTACCATTGTTTTTCCAGGGTTCCTTTTTTTACTCTTTGATGTATGTTTTTTAAAACAAAAAAAAATGCACTTTTACCATTCCAAAAACGAAAATTACCATTCCACAAACGCCAATTACTATTCCACAAACGAGAATTACCATTGTTTTTCCAGGGTTCCCTTTTTTACTCTTTGATGTATGTTTTTTTTTTTTTTTTTTAAAAAAAAAAACTTTTACCATTCTACAAATGCAAATTATCATTCCGCAAACGCCAATTATCATTCCACAAACGAGAATTACCATTGTTTTTCCAGGGTTCCCTTTTTTACTCTTTGATGTATGTTTTTTTTTTTTAAAAAAAAATACACTTTTACCATTCCACAAACGCAAATTACCATTCCGCAAACTTCAATTATCATTCCACAAACGAGAATTACCATTATTTTTCCAGGGTTCCCTTTTTTACTCATTGATGTATGTTTTTTAAAACAATAAAAAAAAAAAGCACTTTTACCATTCTACAAACACAAATTACCATTCCGCAAACGCCAATTACCATTCCACAAACGAGAATTACCATTGTTTTTCCAAGGTTCCCTTTTTTACTCTTTGATGTATGTTATTTTTTAAAAAAATTTGCATTTTTACCATTCCACAAACGCAAATTACCATTCCGCAAACGCCAATTACCATTCCACAAACGAGAATTACCATTTGTTTTTCCAGGGTTCCTTTTTTTTACTCTTTAATTTATGTTTTTTAAAACAAAAAAAAAATGCACTTTTACCATTCCACAAACGCAAATTACCATTCCACAAACGAGAAATACCATTGTTTTTCCAGGGTTCCTTTTTTTACTCTTTGATGTATGTTTTTTAAAACAAAACAAAAACACTTTTACCATTCCACAATGGTAATTCTCATTTATGGAATGGTAATTCGCGTTTGTGGAATGGTAATTTGCGTTTGTGGAATGGTAAGAGTGCATTTTGTTTTTGTTTTAAAAAACATACATCAAAGAGTAAAAAGGGAACCCTGTAAAAACAATGGTAATTCTCGTTTGTGGAATGGTAATTCGCATTTGCGGAATGGTAATTTGCGTTTGTAGAATGGTAAAATACAATTGAAAATATGTTAAGAAGAATATACATATTTATTAATGTATATATATAATGAAGGAACCAAGGTTGGGCTACTTGGTTCCTTTTGTGGGGGTTCGAACCTCACCCCTACACTTTCAATATATTGTTTTGTTTTTTTTTCCAAAAACACCCCACCCCGCCTCCCAAAAAACAAACCCCCCCCCCCCAAAAAAAAACCCCCACCCCCATCGGTGGCCGCCCTCCGCGTCCGGCCACCGTGGTCCTCCGACGGCGGCCCTCCGGCGTCCGTCCGGGCGGCCCTCCCGTGAGTGCATTTTTATTTATTTAAAAGTAAGGGCAAAAAGGTAATTTCATCCGAATTTGCATATCCCTCATAGGTCCTTGGTACCTCTAAGTTTTTTTATAAATTCGAAAGACCTCTGGGGGTTTTACAAATTCAGAAGGTATTTATTTAGAATTTTCCCTATTTTCTTTGATTATACATTAGTTTATTGGTCAAACTATTTAGTTTAAAGAAAAAAATAAAAATAAAAATACCCTGAGCTAATTTAATTAACTTCTTTAATCTCTTCAAAAAAATCAACTAGGCCTTATAATTAAGATAGGAGATAGTAGTTTTTTTTGGTAGTATTTGGTTACACACGTTAAAGTATATTAATGTGTTAGTTGGTGTTTGGATTTAGTTTTAGAAGGACTTTGAGGTGCATTATATTTGAGGAATGAATTTTAAAATAGAGATAAATTATACGTATCAAATAAAGTACATATCCAAATTTAGTATAAATTTGAAAGACAAAATTGATTGGAATCTTAATATATTATATTTAGTATAATTTTTTAATTAAAAAACAGAAACATATCCAAATTATGAAAAGTAAAGTACGTGCATATAACTTTTTTTATCTTCTTAGACATGCTTTCATGATATGATCAATCCTTTGAAATTAAAACAGCATAACTATCATTTAGTGCACGTATTTCATTGGAATCATTTCAAGGACTATATGTCTCTTGGTAAAATATATCTAATGTTAAAATTGGTATAGAAAAGAAAAGGACACATATTTAATGTGATCAACATGATCATGATATAATCCGTCTTCAATATAAAACATATTTAGGAAGTTGATTTTGATCCTAAATATAAAGGGAAAAGTATTTCTCCAGTAACTAGAGATAAGTTATCTCCAGTGACTCCTAAAACTATGTCGTTTTGGATTAATGAAGGGTATGTTTTGTAATTTTGGGTGAATTAATGAAGGGTACAAAATTACAGAAACACCCTTCATTAATCCAAAACGACATAGTTTTGGGGGTCACTGGATATCTCCAGTGACTGAAGAAATCTTTTACCCAAATATAAAACATAATTTTCATATTTGTTTATGTTTTTCTAGCTCATCTTTATTAATGCTTCCTCAATATAATTAAGGAAGAGAAGGGATGAAAATTAAGGAAGATGACTAGGGTATTTTAGAAAATACATGTTATACTAACTAACTTTATTAATGTAATCAAATTAGGTAAATATGTCTTATATTAAAAATAAAAGAGAACATAAAAATAAGTATATTTCTCGTTGAAATTAAACACAATAAAGCGGTACTAATTTTGTTAAAGCTATAAGGCTGCATCCTGCATGTGTTGATAACATTTTATGAAAAGGCTGCATGTTTTGATAACATTTTATGAAATTAGTACAAATACCAATAATTGGATGGATAAAATCATTAAAAAAGAAAAGAAAAGAAAGTAAAAGGTAAGAAATGGAATAAATACTTCACATTCATTCAGGCTTACAAAATACAGATACTTATAACCCTGCTACCACACACACACACATATATATATATATAATTCCTTGCCTAAATAAGACAGTTTATATGCATATGATCGCACAATAAAAACTACTCCCTCCAGTTCTAAATATAGGAATACTTTTGTAGTAAAAATTGCATTACAAAAGTGTTCATATAATTAGAACCGGAGGTAGAATTAAATATTTAATTATATAAACACATCCTTCTTCCACCAAGAAAAAAGAAAAATGGGAAAATCACTATAGAGGCCCTTTTAACTAAAATAAGCCCAAAAAGGGCCCCAACAATATGATTTTCCCAGAACAGGCCCTAGGGCCCTGATTGGGATTGAATTAATAAAGGAAAAGACACTAACACCCTCACTAACACTGACAAATGAGATAAGGGAAATTTCAGAATCATTCCCTCACTCTCTCGAATCTCTGCTCACTCTCCCTATCGTCTTCGTCTCCGACGGCCACTCTCGTCGCCGACGCCGTTTGCGCTCATGTGGGACAGGTAAAATCGTCAGCCCATTTATTCTCCTGTGTGATTTCGTCCTTTCATTTGGTAAAGGCGTGAACCCTAATTTCCATCGTCCTTTGTAAATCTCCATCCCTCGCCACTTCGTTTCTTTTTATAGTTTTTCTTTTCCTTCCATGAAAGTAGAAGTCTTTTGGTTTGATTGTGTGCCTTTTTTTGGTTCGTTTCGTACTTCGGATCGGATATCAATTTGTGTTTTTTGTGATCACCGCCTTTGCTCAAATTCGACAAAGTAAGCGATTTTTGCCGGGTACGTCAATTTTCCTTTTCTAGGGTGGCTATTTTTATTGTAGTTCTTACGCCTTGTGATTGTTTGGTTTCTGAGAAATAAGAGACAAAGATAAGTAACTTGTAAACATAGAAATGGGTTTAAAGGGTAATTACTTTTGTTTTAGTTGGGAAAAAGGGATGAGGGTTGATTTAGCAACCGGCAAATGGTATGATGATGTAGAATTAACGAAGGAAATCTGCAACCATTGACACCTTACATAAACATTCACTTACTCTGTTCTTTCTTTCTCTTGAAAGGAAGCACGAATTTCATAATACTTTCCATATTGACTCTCGTGCTTAAAGTTGCATGGTATTTTCGACGGGTATAATTTTCTTTTGACGTGTCTACGATGAATTATTATATTAAGCTCCCACCATCTATCCCCACGATTAACTACTCTTTTTTCGGTAGTTCGACTTGTCTTGTTGCGGTGTGGGGTCTTCGCTTGGCTATTTTCCTTTTGTTTAGGTATATTAGACATGCTACGTCAATGAAAACTGAATGATGTCTTGGATAGTTATCTTGTTCTTGAAGTGAGTAAATGAAAAGGCATTAATTGGTAGCTATAGAATGTATAGGGCAATTTTTTTAACCTCATGTTAATGAAGAAAACAGTACTCGGATGGAAGAAATAATGATGAAAGTGATTAAAACTACTGCAAAAGTCCACACATATGTTATCCTTTGCTTTTCTAGAATCTGGACTCTTGGGCTACTACTGCATGTGCAATTCTAGTTTGTACTTCTGTTAAAAGAATAATTTATTCTCACAATTTTAACTGTTCTTTTTTTCTTTATAGATAAATTTTTCATACGGTCATGCGGGAGATTGAGCCTTTTTGTTGGAATGGAATATAATTGCATTGTTCTTGGATGCTATGTTTAATGAACATGACGGGTATAATCGAGGGCTTTGTCTTTGTTTACGTACATAAATTCAATTGCACTGACTTTAGTATGAACCAATTATTCAAGGCATAGTTAGAGAAACTACTTAGACAATTAGACCAATGCTTTACATCTCTCCTTCTTGGAGGAGTCCTTTAAAGAATGCCAAAAAAATTTAGGTTTTGTAAGTTCAGGGGAAGCCTTTTCCTTGCGCATAAAAGGTTTTGGCATTCGCTTGTTATTGGAATAATTAATGACTTAGAGATTATGGATTATATTTTTGTTGTCGCACAATGGGTCTATTGATTGATTTGTCCGCATGTTCCTACATCTAATGCACCTACCCTCAAGGGCTACCAAAGGTGTAGTTTCCACTTGGGCATATTGTTTCTGTACTTAAATATTATAGATAGGCGGTTTTGAGCCACATTATTGTTAATATTTTTGTTGGATTGGGTTAGTTATAGTATATTATGTCTTCTATGTTTTCATTTGAGCTCTTTTACTCGTGAGTGCATCTACCACCACCAATGATGTTTTAATTACCATGGTGGAAGACTCAGGACTTGTTTGTTTATCATCTTAATATTCTTTTTTTTTCACCATAATTATAATGCTTGGTATTGGTCTTTTTAATTACCAAGTATTACATTAAAAATGCAGCATTCAATTAATTCCCTAATTGACATATAACTTTTTGCTCATGAATCAATCTTGGTCTTTATAATGCTTGGTATTTATGTTTATGGACTTTCATTTTGTTGATAGTATTCGATCAATTTGTTTTTAAAATATGGTGTCTTCTATGCATGTACAGTAATATAATATCACACAATTGCCCTTATCTATTCCTTTCTTGCAACAGGCCTTCCAAGTGGCTTGAATGATTGTGTGGCAGCAACTAAGCTATGACTTCAAGTATGCTATAGGAGATGCCAAAGCAGTTTTAGCTTGGTTAGCTATAACCGATGGATCCCAAAGGCATTCAGATGGAGTCCATGCATTAAAGGCCATTGTTTTGACGATTACAACCATAACAGAGTCGCTTACAACATGAAGGCCGGCATGAAGGTCACCACCCAACAACCGACCATCTTCTTCGAGGAGTCGGGGACGAGGATGGACATGACATAGAGGAGGAGATGACATTAGGGGGATACTTTGTATTAGGACGAAAGTGTTAGGACACATGTATTTATGACTCCTTTGTATTCATGAGGATGACATTAAAACTTCTTGTTATTTTGTAAAGTTTCTCCGATGCTAACTTGATAATCTTTATTCAATGACAACAGAAATTTTTTGATTTTGTTTTGATGTGGTCATGGAATGAGAACAAGAAATTTTAGCTTCTGTTTTGATGTGGTCATGGAATGAGAACAAGAAATTTTAGCTTCTGTTTTGATGTGGTTTAGGGTCACTTACACTAATAACATGGGTCACTTACAACAATATCAGGGGTCACTTACAACAATAACATGAGTCACTTACAACAATAACATGGGTCACTTACAACAATAACAGGGGTCACTTACAACAAAATCAGGGCACGATTACAACAATAACAAGGGTCACTAACAAGAATATCAGGGGTCACTTACAACAATAACAGGGGTTACTTACAACAATATCAGTACCTAATTACAACAATAACAGTACCTAATTACAACAATATCAGCACCTAATTACAATAATAACAGCACCTAATTACAATAATAACATGGTCACTTACAACAAAATCAGAGGGCGATTACAACAATAACATAGGTCACTTACAACAAAATCAGGGGGCGATTACAACAATAACATGGGTCACTTACAACAATAGCAGGGGTCACTTACAACAATATCAGGGGTCACTTACAACAATAACATGGGTCACTTACAACAATAACAGTCACTTACAACAAAATCAGGGCGCGATTACAACAATAACAAGGGTCACTAACAACAATATCAGGGGTCACTTACAACAATAACAGGGGTCACTTACAACAATATCAGTACCTAATTACAACAATAACAGCACCTAATTACAACAATAACAACACCTAATTACAACAATAACAGGGTCACTTACAACAAAATCAGGGGGCGATTACAACAATAACATGAGTCACTTACAACAAAATCAGGGGGCGATTACAACAATAACAGAGGTCACTTACAACAATAACAGGGGTCACTTACAACAATATCAGGGGTAACTTATAACAATAACATGGGTCACTTACAACAATATCAGGGGTAACTAACAAACAGACCTCCCTCTATTTCCATGCCCCAAAAAGAGCAACCTACAGCGTTTTAACATTCAGCTCGTATTAACAACTATATCAGTCATATTTACAACTAAAACAGTATGTATTAACAACTATCCCATTTCAGCGTTTTTCAACCAAGTGTAGCTTCATCCCATGCACCCATTCCCACTTAAAAACACATCTTTCCCTCTGTTTTCATGCCAAAAAACATAGCAACATTTTTTCCACCCAACCCAAAAATGATTAAAGACCAACTAGAATGGTGATAATGATATCTTGAGCAAAATCTTCGTATTTCTTACATATTTCCTATCTGATTATAACATAAATTTGGCTAAGGTCCAACCTTTCAGCCACCCAACCTTCAACTGAAAAAAACGTTCAGCAACAGCAAATTCATGGGTAGATGAGTTCAGGCTATAACGAAGTGGATGATTGGTAATATAGACGTTCTCTCCCTCGCTGAGTTGAGCAATATACAAGTTCAGAAAAACCCAGCTGTTCTCTCCCTGGCGTTTGCCTTGTACGATGGTTCTTCTCTTCCTCGTGTAGGCGCCAAAACTGAATGCGTCTGTTCACTTTTTATTTCCAGACTTGTTCCTTTTTTCTTTTTAAATCAAGGGTGTTTGTGTCTTTTCTTTTATTAATTCAATCCCAATCAGGGCCCTAGGGCCTGTTCTGGGAAAATCAGATTGTTGGGCCCTTTTTGGGCTTATTTTGGTTAAAAGGGCCTCTACTAGGGTGTTTTAGAAAATACGTTATCTTAACTAACTTTCTTAATGTAATCAAATTAGGTAAATATATCTTATATTAAGAATAAAAGAGAACATAAAAATAAGTATATTTCTCGTTGAAATTAAACACAATAAAGCGGTACTAATTTTGTTAAAGCTATAAGGCTGCATCCTGCATGTGTTGATAACATTTTATGAAAAGGCTGCATGTTTTGATAACATTTTATGAAATTAGTACAAATACCAATAATTGGATGGATAAAATCATTAAAAAAGAAAAGAAAAGAAAGTAAAAGGTAAGAAATGGAATAAATACTTCACATTCATTCAGGCTTACAAAATACAGATACTTATAACCCTGCTACCACACACACACATATATATATATATATATATAATTCCTTGCCTAAATAAGACAGTTTATATGCATATGATCGCACAATAAAAACTACTCCTAAGATTCTAAATATAGGAACACTTTTGTAGTAAAAATTGCATTACAAAAGTGTTCATATAATTTAACCGGAGGTAAATTTAATATTATAATTATATAAACACATCCTTCTTCCACCAAGAAAAAAGAAAAATCCCCACTCCGAAAGTCGTGAGAGTTATATAATGTCATGTTGAAGGTGGAAATACAAATAGTTTTATTAATTACAGTGGAAATACAAATAGTTTTATTAATTACAACAACTTGCTTTCCTTCAGAGAAAAATATCCATATCCATAAATATACCAAAAGCAATAAAGTGGGAAAAAAATATTTTTTCAGAAAAAAGCAAGTATAGATTCTTTTGACTACGTTAACACATAATAATCATAACAAATATTAAAAAGTAAAGTAAAAAAAAACATTTCCTAATATTTTTATAGAAGATGTATGCTGCGTAGCCATACTGTTAAATACCAAACAGTATTTATCATTATTTTGCTACAACTTGCGAAAGGCACAATGATATGAAAGTAATAATATTAAATATTAATAAACGAATCGTAAATTTCTTTGGAAAAAAAAAACAAAAAAAAAGATCAATAAATCAGACGTTGATGGGGTTACAGAGGAACATGAGCGACGAAGCGGACGCGTCACCACTGAGTCTTCTCTCGTAGCTGTCAATGCAAAACAAGGAGAGTGAGAGTTGAACTGCGTGACGAGTCCAGACTCGTTTCCTCACCCGATCCGAGTCACCGAGTCGGCTCAAAACGGGTCGCACGCACACCATGTAGAGGCGCTTGTAGCCGCCGAGAGCGACGACAACGGGGCGGACGGAGGGCGGAGGAGGAGAGGACACGTGGCGGAAGCAGAGGTGCTCCCAGAGCGAGTCGTCGTTTCGAGTGAGGCTGCACCAGAGACGGCAGACGCAGGAGGCCACACCCAAAGAAGGACCGTCGAGTCGTTTAAGGATTTCCCGGAGAATGTCGACGTCGTCGTTTATGGAAAACTTGAGTCGTTTCGATGGCTCTTGTGGGTCTTCTTTGGCTTCCTCCGAGCTTTCATGGTGGTGCACCATTTTAACCTGAGAGAAAGTGAGGAGGGTTGTGTTGTATTGTGTTGTGGGTTTTAAGAGAGGATGGTGGTGAAGGTTTTAAATGTAAGAGAAATATTTTATTTATTTATTTATTTATTTTTTCAGGATGGTGTGGCTTATGAAAATGCCAAAAGTAAACAGAAAAGAAATTAAAAGTTTAAAACTCATGTTTACCGGATGAATATTTAAATATTTTTTATATAATAATTGAGCTTAAAATGTTTCTGCTCATATTGTCCTTCAATATATCTCACATATTATTTCCAATATCTAATAAAAATAAAACATATTATTAGTTATATTATAAATAATTTTGATAAAAATTATGTATATTATTTTAAGTAAAATGAAGTGGACATTTTTTTCTTTGATACTAGTAACATAGGTTAAGTAAATTAAATTTAAATTAGTCAATTATATTAAATAATTATTATTGCTTCCTTTTTTTTCCTCAAGAAAATATTTTTACTGTATTCATAACTTGCAAAACTTGGCAAAAGGAGAAAAAAAGGTATAAAATAAAAATATAGAAGGTGACGTTGAAAGGAGAGAGAGAGTATCAAAGAGAGAAGGAGAAGAAGACAAGAGGAAAATGGCCAAAAGCAAAAGAACTGGAACCAATGCAATGGCTTTTTAGCATTTGTTGGTATTTAAATTGTAAGTTTTCGGGGTTAGCAGAAGATTTGGTGTTTGTTGTTTTTATTGTTGTTTGTTTTCTCTCTATTCCTTTCTCTTTCACCTCCCATTTAATTTACCTTACCGTTGTGAGAGAGAGAAGAGAGAGAAATAGGATTCCTTTTCCTCACTAACTCTGAATTAGATTTCTCTCTCTCTCTCTCTCTCCTTTTCCTTCTTACACACACAACACAACAAATATATAGATCGCTATAGCTATCTCTCGATCATGACCTATCGTCCTTCAATGCTCTGCAACTCTAAACATAACATGGTTTTATGTGAAATCAAACCAGTAGTCACAGTGTGGACCATTTCCTTCCTCAAATATCTTTTTCACCTTATAAAAGGTCAATCTCTCTCTCTCTCTCTCTCTCTATATATATATATATATTTATGTATATCTATATCTATCTCTCTCCCACCTTATATGTCAATAACCTAGCTTGGAGCGAGATTTGAGGCTTTCCTTTTTTTCTACCACGTCGTGTCTTCAAGATAAATCGTCCATTTCTTTCTTTTTTAATTTCCCTTACAAATAAAAAAGTACATGCTATCACTTTTGCCCCGTTTGAATACCAAAAAAAAAAAAAAAAAAGAGTACATGCTATCAAAATTTGGACTTGTCATATCAACAATGGTTAGGGTGTTTCAGCAAGGTTGTCAAACCAGATGGGCACGGATTTAAGGGTCAATAGGTCAGACCGAAATTAAATCAAACCTAAATCGATGAAAAATGGAAGATTTTAGGGTTATTAATATAAAATTATATAAAAAAAAATCGATTGTTTTAAAGTGAACCAGTTTGACCTCTGGACTGGACGGTTCTTGATCGATTCGCCGGTTTCCGGTTCGGTCTGGGTCTAAGAACATTGGTTTCTAGCCGAAATTATTTTTTCAGATGCATTATGTGTTATAAATTATTTTTATAGTGCATCCAATATTTTAAAATATATTTTTAGATACATCTAACCCCTAAATTAATTTTTAGGACACTCAACAACCTGAGATACTTTTTCATGTGTATCTACCAACACCCTAAATTACTTAAATTGTTAAGTGCAAAATTACCTGAAAATGTACTTTAAGATGATAGATGCATATGAAAACTACTTTAAGATACATCTGAAAAATACTTCAAAATGCTAGATACACCATACGAAATAGGGAATTAGATGTACTTAAAAAAAATACTTCAAAACCCTAGATGCACCTTAATCCAACTAATAAACTAGTGAACGAGTTGTCCGTTTGGTCAAAAGTTTTGTCAACACCCTTATTGCAGAGTTACTATTTAAATTTGTTAAATGTATTTTTTTCGTTAATTGAGAATAATATTGTTAAGATATTAAAATCTAAAAATACACTTTATAACGTTAAAGAATTAAAATAAACCTTATATAAATTCAGAAGACTAAACATTTATTTGAACCAATTATATTATTTTAATCATATTGGATTGATTTTGATTTAACGTCTACTATATCGATTGATTTAGTGATCAATCCCTTTGCTAATAGTTTATTTTGTAATATATATTTTTTAGTTTGACCTCCGGTCCTAATTATAAGACATAGTTGATTTTTTTTGGAGAGATTAAGGAAGCTAAATAAGTTACTTAATCATTTCATATGTTGTGTTTTCTTAGATTATATATTAGTTTATTAGTCAAACTATTTAGTTTGAAGAAAAAAATAAAAATAAAAATATTCTAAGCTAATTTAATTAACTTTCTTAATTTCTCTAAAAAAATCAACTAGGTCTTATAATTAGGATCGGAGGGAGTAATATATAAACCTTAAAATATTTAAGCAAGAAATGATAAATTTAAATTTTATATCCTTTTCCTTCTTTCTTTGTCAATACAAGAAATTACATCGTTAGAATATAATTTTAACATACATGATACATTTTTTTTTAAAAAATATTATAAGTCACCTATTTATTCATTAAAAATGAAGAATTTGGATTAATAAGGACACAGGTCATCTGTTGCCCAGAAGTGTGGTCTCCACTTTCAGTAGCTTTGGATTCCCAAAAACAGAAAAGAAAAGAAAAGCTCTCTGGTTAAATATTAAATTAACTTAAATGTCAATTTTTACCGTATAGTGTGTCTGACACTTTGGACCGTTTCTACCTGACTAGTTTCCTCCATAAATATTTAAAAAAAAAAAAAAAAAAATCTTAAGGCTCTTGACTTTTGGGAAGCCAGCTATAAAATATTTGCCATCGCTTAGGATATTGCCATTAAACATAACAACATTGGCTAGATATTAAATAATATATACCATTGTTCATTCACATGAAAAATTAAGATGAATTTGGATTTCCTTTTCAACTTATATTAAATGTTTTCTTATAGGGAATGCTTCTTTCTTTGTTTTCTTAATTGTTTTCAACAAAAAAAAAAAAACGTAGTAGGCAAATGATTTGACCCACTTTTCCACTTGAATTATTGTTTTATAAGTTTTTAGTGCGATGCTGAGTAGCTATCGAGTGCATTGAAGTTAATGAAACTCTTAGTTCTCCCCGCACGTGTGGGAATTTAGTTCTCTGCCAAGCGTGACAGTGGTAAGGGTTTGGAGGTTGACGGAGTCAGGAGGCTCGACGGTGCAATTAGAGCTTCTAAACAGGATGGTAAGGTTGATCGGTGCTGATTATCTACGGAGTTATAGCTAATTGCTCCTCATGGAGGAAACACAAATTTTAGCTTCGTTAGTTTGGAAGGAAGAAGATGCAAAAAAGATCCTTATTGGTGAGGTCTTATCAAATAAGACATACAAGCAAATTGCGATGGAGACGATCTTACAGAAGGCTTGGAATCTCCGGGCTGGCTTTGATGTAATCGAAATTAATGGAAACACTTTCATGTTCAAATTCTTGGATGAAGAAGAATACAAAAGGATTCTTTGAGGATGATCGTGGTCTATTAATGGAAGTTTACTAAATCTTTTGGAACGATCAAAATTACAAATCACGTGACGAATTTGATTTAAGTCAATGACTTGTTTGGATCTAGATGCATAATGTGTTGATGGAAGCAATGTGTCTAGAGAACGCAATTATGATCGGTGGATATGTTGGAGAAGTGGTGCTGGCTGAAGATCCACACTATAATGGTAGGTACCTCCATAGTTTTTTTATGTGCTAGAGTTGTGCTAGATTTAAGGAAATCACTAGCTTATGGTTTTTGGATGCCTAAACCATATGGTAGTAGGACTTGGATATCGATTCGATATGAAAAAAACAAAGTTTTTATTCTAATTGTGGTAAAATTGGCCATGCTAATCGAAATTGTAGATCTAAGAGGTTGATGTCTGTGGCTAATACTAATGATCCATGTTTTGGAACTTGGATTACTATGAATTTGTGCCAAAATTGAGAAGAGGTATTAGTAATAGTGCGCAATGATTGGGAAGACAAATTATGTCTGAAGGAAAAAAGAGGAGGCTATGCAGAGGAGGAAGGATGAGTATAAGCAGAAGGCTGATATGGAATCTAAGGTTGATGAGGAAGACTTTTTCTTCATCAAAGTGAATAAATTCTTTAGGGAAGGGAAGGAATGGGAATCAAAAAATAATATGGAAAGGATGGGTTTGAATGTTAAAGGAAGTATTGATGGGGATAGAGTCTTGATGGAGGTGAATAATAGAAAAAGGGGAAAAATTAAGGAAAAGGAAACCATGTATGTTGACGAAGGTGGGTTGAAAGGGCCAAGAGGTACTAAAAATGTGATAAAGGAAGGAATTGCTGAAGATACTGTTGCTTCGTCTATGTCAATAGCTAAGGGCCCTAAATGTAAAGCCGATAATCCTTTGGCTATGCAAAAAGAAAATCCTTTGGCCATTGTTCTGTTTAATGGGAGGATTTTGAATGAGGTCATTAGTGAGATGGATGGTCTTGGGTTGAAAAGAAATGCAGAAGAGAAGCTGGAGCCATTGGAGATTAAAAAAAGGAGATTATAACCTTGATTTAAACGTGGTTGAGTGATCCTCAGAAGGGATTCGTAAAGTTTTTTTAATTCCGCTGCGTGTACGGATCCCAACAGGAATTGTCAAGGCCTAGGAAGAGCCTTGGTAATGAAGAATTTAAGGGACAAGGCCAAAAAGTATCGTCTTTTATTAATCTTCCTAATGGAGACTAAGATAAGTTCTGTGAAAGGAAAGAAAGTCAGGATAAAGTGTGGCTTCAACCAGGAATTGTATATGGATCTAAGAGGATTATCTGTTTGGTGGAGTGATAATATTTCTTTGACAGTATTATACAAATCAAAGAATATTATTCATGTGGTTATTGAGGAAGATTGTCTGAGTATGCCTAAATTTTTCTCATTTGTCTATGGACCACCGAAAGATGGAGAAAGAAGGACTATTTGGAATACCATGAGGGGTTTGGCATCTAGTGTAAATGATTCTTGGCTGGTAGTAGGAGATTTCAATGATCTTCTATTTCAGAGTGAAAAGGAAGGGGGTAACTCAAGGTCTATGTGGAAGATTAAATTTTTTTAGAGTTTATTGTCTGATTGTGATCTAATGGACTTAGAATTTAAAGGTTCTAAGCTTACCTGGTGCAATAAAAGAAGTGGCGCTATTGTGAGGGAAAGACTAGATCATGCTCTGGGGAATGTAGAATTTAGAGATGAATTTGATCATGTAGTAGTCTTTCATGTAGATCTTGTGGGTTCAGATCATCATGCTCTGGTTGTTGATTGCTATTTTTGTGATGATGAAGCGCCAAGGTCCTTTAAATTCAAGGCTTACTAGATTCAACTTGATGAATTTCTGCAAATTGTGGGGAAAGGTTGGAATGAAGTTGTAGGGATAGTTGATGATAGAGTGACAGATCTGATTCGAAGGTTGGATACATGTAGAAAGAGGCTTACGGTTTGGAGCAAAAGGAAATTTCCTAACTTCAAGAAAGTAATTGATCAGTTGAGAAAGGAGTTGAGTATCTGCTATGAAAGGCCTTTAGATGTTGAGAAATTACTGGAAGCTGGGAATTTGATGAGGCTAATTGAGGATGCTTGGGACAAGGAGGAGACTTATTGGTGGCAAAGATCTAGGATCTCAAGGTTAAATTGTGGTGATAGGAACACAAAGTTTTCCCACATCAATGCTTTCCAAAGGAGGCAGGGGAATAAAAATTTTGAGGTTGAAGGATGAAAATGAGACTTGGTTAGAGGATAGAAAACTCTTTAGCTCTGTTGGTTCCAGATCTATAGATCAAGCGTTATCTTATGCCAAAGAGGTGGCTTCTGCAGATGATAATACTAATTTAATGAAACCATTAACAAATTTCGAGATTGAGGATGTGGTTTTTCAGCTTGGAGACAACAAAGCGCCTGGACTAGAAGTCTTTTCTACTTTATTTTATCAATTTCCTTGGGAAAAAATAAGTCAGGAGGTACGTGGTATGGTACATGACTTCTTTGAAGGTAAATTTGGGATAGGAAAGATTAATGACACAAATATAGTCTTGATCCCAAAGATAGATAAGCCTGAAGGAGTGCATCATTTCATACCTATTGGTCTTTGTAATGTATCCTATAAGATCATTACAAAAATCATGACTAATAGAATGAGGAATATGATGTGAAAAATTATTTCATCAAACCAGAGAGCATTTATTGTTGGGCACATGATCAACGACAATATACTTCTAACACATGAGGCCTTCCGTTATCTGAAGCATAAGAAAAAGGGAAAGAAATGTGAATTTACTTTGAAGATTGACATGAACAAGGCATATGACAGCGTAGAATGGGACTTTCTTGCAGCTGTGATGTTGAAGATGATATTTTGTAATGGTTGGGTGAGCTTGGGTATGGAGTGTATTACAACAGTGACATTTAATTTGAAGGTGGATGGGCATAATGTGGAGTCTTTCAATCCTGAAAGAGGAGTAAGGCAAGGTGATCAATTATCGCTATACATGTTCATCGTTGTGTCAGAGGTATCATCCCTTATGTTACAGCTGTATATTGATAAGAAAGACTTGAAAGGAGTGAAATTAGCTAGTAAAGCACCCATGTTATCCCATTGTTTTTTCGTTGATGATGCAATTTTATTTTTAAATGCTGATGAGATGAATTGTAAAGTGCTAAGGATGATACTTGATGTATATTGTAAAGCTTCTGGATAGTTAATCAATCTAGAGAAGTCAAGTATATTTTTCTCTTCAAATACCCCTTATAGCGTCCAATCTAACTACTAGGACATACGTTTTCTCATAATCAATTCCTTCTTCTTGGTTATTGCCTTTGATTACCAATCTTGCCTAGTTTCTAACAATTACTGTGGATCCATCAGGTTTGTTCTTGAATACCCATTTAGTGCCTTTGATCAGATGGTCTTTTGGCCTAGATACCAAATCCCAAACTTGATTTCTTTCAAAATGGTTTAATTCCTCTTGCATTGCTATCACCCAATCATTGTTTGAAAGGGCTTTGTCAATGTTGGAGGTTCAATCTTAGAAATAAACGTAGAGAAACTGACTTCATTCAAAACTCTATTTCTTGTTCTCACCCCTTCGTTTACATCACATATCACTTGTTTTATGGGATGACTCTTATTGTATTTCCAAGCTTCTAGGTTGGGAGGGGTCAGATATTTTAGGCTCTTTTTCAAAACATTTTCAAGTTCTTGTTCTAAAACAGAAGGATTTTTTGAAATGGTTTGGTTTTGATGAACTGTCTCGTGGTCATCATCCAAGGATTTGTCAAAAGAATTAGTCTCAGAAAACATAATGTGGATAGACTTTTCTACAATACAAGTTCGTTTATTGTAAACTCTATAAGCTTTACTTCTATTAGAATAGCCTAGGAATATACCTTCGTTAGAGTTATGATCAAATTTTCCTAAGTTATCCTTACTACTGTTGTGGATGAAACATTTGCATCCAAATATGTGTAGATGAGAAAGGTTAGGCTTTCTTCCTTTGTTCAACTCAAAGGGAGTTTTGTCAAGCTTTTTGTGGATATAGGCTCTATTGGAAATGTAGCATGCAGTGCTCATAGCATCCACCCATAATACTTGTGATATGTTTTTCTCATTAAGCATAGCCCTTGCCATCTCAGTAAGGGCTCTATTCTTTCTCTCCACTACTCCATTTTGTTGAGGGGTTCTTGAAGCTGAGAAATTGTGAATGATTCTATTGGCATCGCTGTATTCTCCAAAGGCTTGATTTTCGAATTCTCCTCAGTGGTCTGTCCTTATTCCTGAAATGGACATACCCTTCTCATTTTTCACTTTCTTAGAAAACACAATAAATTGTTCAAAAGTTTCATCTTTTAATGAAAGAAAGATTGTCCAAGAAAAGATAGAGAAATTATCGACTATGACCAAGGTATATAAATTGCCACCAAAGCTTTTAACCCTTGCTGGTCTAACTAAATCCATATGGAGAAGTTGGAGTGGTCGATCAGTTGTGATTTTATTATTTAATTTAAAAGAAGATTTAGTCTGCTTACCCTTTTGACAAGCATCACAAATCAGATCATTTTTAAATGTAAGTTTGGGTAAATCGAGAACTAATTTCTTCTTTAATTTAAAAGAAGATTTAGTTTGCTTACCCTTTTGACAAGCATCACAAGTCAGATCATTTTTAAATGTAAGTTTGGTGCATATTGACATGTGTTAATCGTTTATGCCATAACCAACTCTTATCCATGTTGCTAACAAAACATTTTTTAGAAATACTACAAGGTATGTTCATGGTTTAACAGTTACCTTCTCTTGATGTCTTGAAGATAATGTTTAATTGATCTTTATTTATCTGGAGATCATTTTTGTTGACAATGAGACATTCTTCTGAATAAAAAATGATCCAGTTGTTTTTGTCAGCACTTTGGCTAACACTGAGGAGATTGTGATATAGCCCTTCTACGTAATATACGTCTTTAATTTAAGGTTTATCATTTTCACCAATTTCACCGACACTGGCTATCTTTCCAGACTGGTTTCCTCCAAAAGTCATTTTGCCTCCATCGTTTGGTCTCATTGCAAGAAATTTGGATTGATCTCCTATCATGTGTCTAGAGCATCCACTATCAAATACCACTTACTGGATTTTGATGCTTGTAAACATACCTCTTCACTTTCACGTTCTTCTTGAGCTACAAGACATATGTTGGCGACTTCTTCATCTTCGCTTTCTTCGTTAGAAGAACTATCTCCCCAAATGGCAGATACATATGCTTTCTTCTTAAAGTTGTTGTACTTTTCCCCCCCTTATCCTTGCCCTTTTAGTTGTGGACATTCAGATTTGATATGCCCTGGTTTCTCACATTCATAGCATATGATTTGATCCTTATCTTTGAATTCACGTCTTCTATTTTGACCTCCTTTTTGAAATCTTCGAAAGCCTTGGTCCTTTTTGTAGAATCTTTTGAACCTTCAGACAATCATTCTGAGTTCATCATCTTCTTCTGGTTCATCCTCTTCCTTTACAGCATTGAATGGTATCTCTTTCATTTTTATTACTGATTTCATCTAAACATCTCTTGAATTTCATCTTTCCTTCATATTCGGAAAGACTTCCAAATAGAGCAGCAACTGATGTCATGGATTGCCCTCTTGTTTCTTCAATAGCCGTGACCTTGTCCTCCCATTCCTTTGTGAGAATATTTAGTATTTTTCTCATTTGGGAAGTTTGTTCATAGGTCTTCCCCAAAGCTACTAGTTGGTTTATCAGATGAGTGAATCTAAGTTCAAACTCAGCTATTGATTCTCTAAACTTCATAAAAGCAAGTCGTATTCAGTCATTAGAGTGTTGACTTTGTTTTCTTTTAGACCAGATCGTTCCTTCATTAGTGATTTTGAGAGCTTCCTACATTTTCTTAGAATTTGAAAGATTGCATATTCGGAAGTACTCCTTTTGGTAGAGAACACTTTGAATCATTAGAATTGCCTTGTTGTTTAGAGTGACTAGCCTTTTGTCGATATCGTCATATTTTGAAGAACTTACAATTTTTATAGGTACATAGTCACCTTCTTCAATGACTTGTTATAGCCCATATTTTGAGGCCAACAGAAACACTCTGGATTTTTCTTTATAGAATGAATAATGTTCCCTATTGAAACCAGGTGGTTTGTTAATAGATGCTCTGTCGGGTATATTCCTTCCATGGATCCTTCTCGGGATGTTAATCCTATAAAGAGAAGATTAGGCTCTGATGTCAAATGTTAGTTACAGAGAATCATCCAAGGGGATGAATTAGGTAAATTAAAAAAACTAAAAAAATTAAAACAATCTTAACCAATAATTTAAGGGTTAAGGTGCATTTTTGCCAACAAACTATTACAAAAAGAGCATCTGGCACAAATATTAATTAATGGTACCTTAAATACCAAAAAATAATTAAAAGGTGCTAAATTACACAATCCCGTTAGTTCAACTAAGTAACGGATATTTAGATGCTGATGTGGTGAAGATTAAACGAAGACGTGGCAACTAGTGTCAGGTGACTTAGCCTTATTTTTGCCTTTAGCTTCGAGGAAGACAGGAATCAAAGGCGAAATCATCAGAAAACAAAAACGCGATTCTGGAGAAAAAAAGCAGAGAGAGCAGAGCAAAAGTAAGAACGACGAAACCTATCGGAGGCTCTATCGACGTCATGGAAGCCGAAATTGAGTGATTCTCCGACTTGGGTTGCTTGCAAGCGTGTTTGACTGAAATCCTAAACCAATTGCGCATGTAATTTCATTATCGACAGTCGCGCTAGGGTTCAGGGAGCTGCAATTTGTTCACAGGTAATGGTCGATTTTTGGTAATAAATGGGCATCTTTGTGGTTTATGGTGTGTTACCTACAATGCGTGACAAATTATTGACTACTTAGCTTGTTGCAGCGTTAATGGCGGATAAAGGCAAAGGCGTAGCTCGTTTAGGAGAGGCGATGGAACCTGTGGTGAGAGAAAACGACGAGGTACTAGAAATTAACTACTTGACTAAGCTGAGGAAGGTAAGTGAAGTTGTTTCTATTGAGCAAGAAACCATTAGAAGCTTTTACATAAGGTCGTTGGGTGAAAGGGAAAACGAGCTTGATGGTGATTATATAGAAGAATTAGGTGAGGTAGATGATATAGATGACTTAGATGACCTAGGTGGGGTAGAAGACATTCCATTAAACCAAAATGTTGGAGAGACAGGGGAAGATGACTCTGACAGTGATGATGATAGCTTTATGGCACAGTCAGAGTCATAATCTTCTGAGAGTGAAGACAATTTAGATGATGATTATGAAATACATGAAGACACTGAGGATAGTGATGAGGAAGAGGAAAATTTAGACTATGGGCATCCTGTACAAGAGAGGCTTAGTTTAAGGCAATTAGATGGGTTTGAAAGAAAGCCCTATTTCACGTTGGGTATGACATTCTTGGATAGAGGTGAGTTGAGGAGGGCAATTGATAAGTATGCTATTGAGAATGGGGTCAATGTGAAAATAGTTAGAAGTGAGAAGAAGATGGTAATTGCAACTTGTCAAGAGGGTTGCCCATTTAGGTTGTACGCTTCTAGAGATAAGGTTGGAGTTGGGTACATGTTGAAAACACTTGTTCACGAACATATGTGTGCTAGGGTTTATAAAAATCGAAGAGCAAGTGTGAGATGGCTAGCTGAACACTTCAAGGATAAAGTCCAAGACAATCCTCAATATAGTACAAGTAAGATGAAGAAGAAGGTTGAGCGTGACTTGAAACTCTTTGTGAGCAAATATAAGTGCAAGAGGGCGAAAAGGAGAATAATGCAAGACATGGATGGGGTTTTTTTAAATGAATTTGACAAATTAGAAGCTTACTGCAATGAGCTCAAAGTGTCAAATCCAGGATCCGATGTAAGTGTTGAGTTAAGTCTTGAAGCGTTGGATCAAGGCAAGAGGGTGTTTAGAAGAATGTACGTGTGCTTTAATTCATCGAAGGTATGACATTGTTGTAACTTATATGACTTCTATTTTGCTCTGTTTGTGGTCAAAGACTTTTTTTTTTTTTTTGCAGTCTATATTGACCTTGGCTTTCTTGTCTTTGTATTAGGTTGGTTGGAATGTTGGTTGTAGGCCATTTATTGGGCCTGACGACACTTTTTTGAAAGGGAAAGCAAGAGGGATTTTGTTGACTGCAGTGGGTTTAGATGCAAATGATAGTATGTACCCAATAGCTTTTGGGTTGACCAAGAAGGAAACTATTGTTAATTGGACTTGGTTCATAGAGTGGCTTAGATTGTCTCTTGAACTTGAGGAAGGTGGTAAAGTAACAATTATGTCTGACATGCAGAAGGTAAAGTAATAATTATGTCTAACAAATATGCTCACCTTTGTTAGTGAAGTGATATGTAAGTAGCTAACTTTTTTGTACATGCAGGGGTTGGCACAAGATGTCACTAACGTCCTACCGTTGGCTGAACATAGGCTTTGTGCAAGGCATATTTATGCCAATTGGAGCAAAAAATGGAGGGGACATGAGCTAAAGAAGAAATTTTTGCTTGCGCTTGGAGCACCTACAAGGAACAATTTAATGACAATTTAAAGGCAATGGAGAAGGTTAATAAGGCAGCAGCTGTTGGAGCAGTAAGTTATTGTGTCAATGGATGGGTAAGAGCGTATTTTACCAATAGATGCCTCTCTATGGTTGTAGGAAATAATGTAAGTGAGAGTTTTAATGCGTGGATTTGTGAGTGTCGGTATTTCCCAGTAATTAAGATGTTTGATGGCATTAGGCTTAAGTTGATGGAAAAATGGGCTGCTAGTGATCATATTGTTAGCAATTAGAAGGGCATCTACAGCCTTAAATGTCTTGAATTGTTTGAGACAAATAGGTTCTTGGCTATACATTGTAGGGTTTTCTTTAATAGTGATGATGGGTATGAAGTGATTGAGGGTAAGGATAGGCATTTAGTACAGCTGAATAGGAAAGTGTGCACTTATAGAGCATGGGATTTAATTGGAATCCCATGCCAACATGCCATATGTGCAATGTACCATGCCAACCTTGATCCCATTACTCAAATTTCACAGTATTACCATAGGGAAACATTTGTCGTTAGCTATAGAACAAAATTTCAACCCGTTAGGGGACAAAATTTTTGGGAAACACACAAGTACCTCCCAATGCTACCCCAACCTGTATGTAAATTGCTTGGCCGACCTCCCAAGAGAAGGAAAAGGACTGAGAAGCACAAAGAAGACACAATACCTCCACTGCACTGACAATTCAAGCAGCTGAGAATGCTTTAGAACCTCCTCGTGCGGAGAAATTAAGCAAAAAAGGGACAGTTATGAAGTGCAGTTTCTGTAGGAACGAGGGTCACAATCGAAGCACATGCAAAGAGGTGAATTAAATTTTATACTCCCTTACATATGCACTTTTATCATAATAATGCACTTGCTGATTTTTGTTCTATACTTCCATGATTTTGCTAGGTACAGGAATTGGAATTTGCTTTCTGTATATACAATGAATTTTCATGGAAAAAAAAAGATTTGGGAGATCTCTTAGCTTAGAAACTTAACTCTCTGTATGTGCAATGAATTTTCATGGGGAAAAAAAAGATTTGGGAGATCTTTAAGCTTAGAAATTTACCTCTCTGTATGTGCATATTATCTATTTGTGTTTCGGTCCCAGAGAAATACTACAATATTATCTGTTTTGGTCCCAGAGAAATACTGGGTACCCTTACGCCTTTTTTCTGTTTGTGCATATCAACTTAGATATTTGAATGATAACTTACTTAAGGATGATGATGAGAAAAGAAAACACTAGGATAATGCAACTTTTGTTAAGTTGTCCAAGTAGTTTGTTAATGCAATGTTCAAATGTGTTGGATTAAATGTGTATAGGATATGAATCCAAGTGCTGACAAACAAATAAACACTACACACATGACTCTGTTTCATGGCTAATCCAACTTTTGTTAAGTTGTTCAAGTAGCTTGTTAATCCGATGTTCAAATGTGTTGGATTAAATGTGTATCATCTAGGATTTTACTGTAAATTATACTGCATTTGTAGATTTGTGAACATACAGGAAGAAAGTATGGTTTTATTTAAATGGAATAGCAACAAGAATAAGTTTTATCCATATTTAGTGGGGTTGGCTACATAGATCACATATTACTATCGTGCTTTATCAATAATAAAGTCTTTGGATAATTGCTAGATAAAACTATGTCATCATTTTATACATGTGCCTTGAACTAGGCTATGAAACACTCCAAATCAACTTCAAGAAATCTTTCTCAATATGAGATACATGGGAGGATGAAATCCTCAATTCAGTTATAAGTGTTGTACGAAGACCCCCCCACGCATATTACTTAATTTGATCTAGCCATTATTCACATTAGTTCTTTCTATAATGTACAATTGCCACTATCTCAATTTCTATACAATTGCCACTAACTCAATTACTGTGCAATCTCAATTACTGTACAATTGCATCAGATACTGAAATGTGCTAGTATTTTATTGCATTGCTATTATTTCTTGTTTCAGGCCCCCTCCTCGAACAATCCTCGGCCTGGATAAAAGAGAAGAACACCTAATACATGTGGTAGTACTCAAGAATCTTCTTGGTTACCTTCCCAACAAACCTCACAACAGCCCACTACACATACACTACCACTTTCAACACCTAGTCAACAAACATCACAGACCACGAAGCACTCTCAATCTGGAAACCAGTCAAGGAGAAGGACTCATGTTTACACACCAGTATGCCAATATGGATTCGGAATAATGGTGGATCAAGACACTGGTCGAAGTGTTTACAATGTGAGATTTATTTACACATTTCATTCTCTGAGTTAATTCTGTTTATTTTTAACAGATTTATTTTTTTTTCTTTTTTTTCCCTCAGCCTGGCTTAAGTTTTGAAAAGGTGATTGAGGAGGGTACACCAACAGAGTTTCAACACAATACCAGCCCTTAAACAAGATTTCCAATACCAAATGAGAAAGAAATACGAAGATCTGCATCTGCAACATTGTCCTCCCACGAAGGTTCCAGGAAGATTGACTTCACATCTCATACTGATTCGCCACTGCCAATGCAACCTCCTGGATTGTAGTGGAACGGCCAACCAAGTATTAGTGGCTCACAACTCAGAATACAGAGCCAACAGATTTTGAGTAGACAAAGATTGCAACTACAACGACAAAGTGATGACATTATGAGTATGGCTAGCTCCAGCAAGTAGAATTCTTTAGATGGCTGTTTTTTTGGGTGATTTCTTTTGGGATATATGTGAAATCACCAAACTTTTATGTAACCTGAAAGCAAGCAACACTGTACTTGTTTTGTGTTTGGTCTTATGACCAACTTTTTGCTTTTGTGGAATCAGGATCCTATTGTATTTATATCGATCCTACCAACTTGGAATCAGTGTATATATACTTGCTTGTATATTTTGCTAGGTGTAAATGAAATATATCATCTTTGTCATATGCTGCTAATTATTTTACATAATTATTTTATTTAACTTAGCCATAAGAGGAGACAAGCCCTTAGCTTTATCTATGAGAAACATATTGTTTATGCTCTGTTTACATTGAACTTGTTTATTAGTAGAATTATAAGAACCCTACCAAGGAGAGGTGCTAATGCGCCTATGGCTTACATTGAACTTGTTTAGCCTCTGCTTTCAGATTGGAGTCTGTAGAAAATTTTGTCATGTTCAATTATTTTGTATCATGAAGCCTAAGTTTGTGTTTTTCTTGTATCTATGTCAGAACAATCGACCTGTGCTCTTATTACTTGTTCTTTGCATATTGCCATCTTCATTCAAAGGAGTTGACACCAATTGTTTTTTAGGAAATAAAAGGCTAATATATAGCAAAATACATTCATTCTACTATAATATACTCGTCTTACTCTGCCATTGAGTTGCATAACACAAGTACCCAATTCACATTACAAAGTTCTTACATATAGCTACATCTTTAGATACAACACACACAACGAAACACATGTTACAAACAACAATGACATTGCTACTTTAAACTTCTTTTCCCCCTTCCTAAGTTCCCCATCATAAAGCTCATGTCTGTGTTTAAGCCTTCTCAAGTCACTGTGTATTGCATCAAGCTCTTCACTCATTCTTTGCCCATGCTTTGCTCTTTGAAGGAAGGAATTTTCATCATATAATTTGTCAATGTCGTCTAACAGCTCCTTAATCACAGTATTTGCCCTCTCACCGAATTCGTTATCATGCCAAGCAAAGAATCCGCACCCCCCCATTCTGGATGAGCATATGTCAGATAAAATTTCACAGACCTTCATATGCAAAAGAAAATAAATTGAATTAAATTGCAACTCACCACTTTCATGTAATTTTGAACCAGAATTCTTCATGTAATTTTTCAAACAAGAACAACAATGAGCAAAAAACAAGCAAACTTGAAGTATGCAAACAAGAATAGAGTGTACCAAATGTCTTAAAAAAAATTCAAACAAGAATGGACAACACAACAAGTCTTAAAAAAGAGTAAAATAGTGTCAAATTAGCAAAATGGAGTAGAAAACCAACGAGCAGAATAGATGACAAAAAACCAATGAGCAAGTCTTAAAAAAGAACTTGTTTGTATTCATGTTAAGGGGAATGGTAAGCTGCTTGTTATGCGGATATACTGTGTTATGCCATTCTAAGTTAATTTATGTTCTAGGGAATGGTTTATCTTAAAATTGAAGTCTGCCAATGTTGCTGCACCTTATGTCTAATGGCTTAACTAGAACGTGCATTTCCCTTTTTTTTTTCTTCTAGAAAACACTTTTATGCATACCAAACATTGCATTAGTGTTTGCTTTATTCTTGATATATGTTCCAAGGATGCAAATTATATTGGGTTGAATAAAATGCTTGTGTATTAAATATTTATACATTCGGTTCACCTTTGAACAGACCGAGAAATTTGAATCAAATTGTACAGAACACCAATGCGCAGAATAGAGTGTGGAAGCCAACAAATACCCAAACTTGAATTATATTCCACTTTGATTGACCTTGCTTACCTGGTAGTAGTATGGACATCCGTAGAACCTCCGACCTGGGTTACCGTTAGTCCACATCATCCATCTCGAAGCCACCATTCTGTGATGACAATACCTCCTCGGAGGTTCATAATCATCCTCACGACTGGGTTGTCAAAGAAGCACCACCCTTCGCCTGCATCTTGCCGTCGAAGATGAAGAAGATGATGCCATTCAAGCCCATGTTTGCAGATCGCCGTCGCCTTTTCTCCGATATCGCATTTTCGTTTTGGCCTCCGATGGGTTTCACCATTCTTTCTTTTTCTCTGTTGTCTCTGCTTTTCTCCAGGAACGCGTTTTTGTGTTCTCCAAAATGATGATTTCTCCAAGAACGCGTTTTCCTTTTCGTTTCCGTTCTCTGCTCTCGAAGCTAAAGGAAAAAAATAAGGCAGAGTCAAATTTTTTTGACACAAGTTGCCACATCTTCATTTTGTCTTCACCACATCAGCATCTCCATTGAGCTGGACGTCCGTTACTTAGTTAAACTAACGGGATTGTGTAATTTAGCACCTTTTAATTGTTTTTTGGTATTTAAGGTACCATTAATTAATATTTGTGTCAGATGCTCTTTCTGTAATAGTTTGTTGGCAAAAATTCACCTTAACCCATAATTTAATTCAGGAAGGAAATGTTAAAAAGATATCACCGAAGTGTGCATAGAAATTTATACTGATTCGGCCTTAATCTTTTGACCTACGTCTAATCCTCAGAGCGCTCTGAGATTTCCACTATCTTCCAACGATTACACAAGCTTATAGTAATCCTCACCAGGACTCCCCCTCATAACTGTAATCGGACAACCAAACTCAAGGTCCCACTACCTTGAGATTTTACAACAATCAATTAATGAAAAGAACTCTCTCACAGAGTATATATTTGATCATCACTGAATAATATAAATGAATATCACGAGATATATCAAAGAGTACAAGCAATAACTGCACAATGAATGTTTTTCGTAGTTGGTTGTTGGCTCCGAATTGAATGCACTTCGTATTTATAGTCGAACTTCATTTATGGCCGTTGGTGAAGCTTCAAACTATCCATTATGAGATTTCAAACCTTTTGTTATACCTAGAAGTATTCTATTAGACATAGAGAACGAAGTCGTTGGAAGTTTTGAGGAAATGTCATTTTCGTATCTTTGTTGAAAATCTTTGCACACATGCCTTTGGTCTGAGTATTTGACTAAGGTAAAGTCGCTTTCACCGGAATGGGTGTCTGAACATATGATCATTTGACTTACTCTGACTTAGTTTTCATGTCCATGCTATGTTTTTGCTATAGCATTAAATGCTTCTGACACAAATCTTACTTTTTGAAAATTTTCATTTAATCCTTCGTTTGATAATCTGAAATCACTAATAAACATGTTTAGAAGCATTGAGAATAATAATGAGTGATAATCTGAAGTATCAAGATAATAACTAGTGAATTTGAATTTACGAAGTATAAGATTAAGTTTAGAGACATGTGACACTTGAGTGTTGTTCCTCAACACTCGAGTGTTGATGAACTTGCACTGGAAGAGGACTTGATTAAAAATGAAGCTTAGTTAAAAATATATGTTTTCTTCCAGACACTCGAGTATTGGAATTCCATACTTGAGTGTCTTTTACCAACACTCGAGTGTTGATACTTTGTGTAAGGTAGGATACTTTTCAAAGAATATAGTTAAGAGAATAAGTATAGTTCACTACCTGACACTCGAGTGTCACACTCGAGTATCAAGAATGACACTTCAAGTGTGTCACAAAGCTTTAGTCTATCTTCAATTAGTCAATACCTTGACACTCGAGTGTTGATGCTTTGTGTGTGGTATGCTTTTTTGATTCCAGAATGAACATGAGTGAGGTACTAGTATTGTTGATGTTGAAGCAACACTTGAGTGTTTAACCTGAACACTCGAGTGTTCATCAGTTTCTTCATGACAAAAACGAGTATTAGGCATTCTTCCTGTGATTTTGAAGTCAACACTCGAGTGTTGAAGAGAAACACTCGAGTGTTTATATTAGACACTTTAGAAATTGATTTTCTGATTCAAGTTTTGGTTTTAATAACTATTGTACACTCTAGTGACTTGAATCATCAAGTCTATATCTCATTGCAAATGTTTGTTATCATTAAAACCTATAATTCGAGAACTAACAGACTTATCTGCAAGTCTCTAGGCCCAAAATTCATGATAGTACATTATGAATGCTATCCTAAACATACCTTTAAGTGTGTGGAAAACTAGTTTCCCAATTAACATTGTTATCATAGTAAATGCAATAAGTATCTTTGAGTATGGAGACAATGAAAAAACATGCACTATCTAATATTGGTTGGATAATTTAAGAGATAAAGGAAGAGAAGATGCAAATTATGATTTATTTTGGTGGATCCAATCCACATGACCTACATCTAGTCCCTAGAAACCTCATGAGATTTAGTCTACACTATCCTTCAAGTTGAACATGGGTACTTGAGAATCACTATAATCGTACAAGTTTGATATAGCCACAAGTGAAGTCACTACAATCCCTCAAGTTTAGCATATATTCTTGAGAACCTCAACTCCCTCAGGTTTGATATGGATAACTGAGAATCCGTCCTCCAGATAACTTGTTAGGTGACAATATTTTTCCCTCAAGATCCATCTATCTTAAATAACTTTTAAATCAATAAATGATTACAAAGAATAAATGATGTTGAGTATAAGTGTCAGAGCTTTTAATGTGATATAATTGAATAAGAATTTAAGCACAATATTCTTCATCATGATTGTTCAACTCACTACTACATCTTGAATGCATGTTCATTTATTGGTGAAGATATTTTGGTAGCTATTGGACATAATCTTTCTTCTTTCATTACTACAAAAAAGGCTTTTAACGTCCATTTTTAAGCCCTTTTTACATCCCTTTTAAGATGAACGCCTATGTGAGAAACACAGTAAAGTTTGATAACAACATCCTCTTAAAAAAGGGACGCCAAAAGAGACTTAGGGCATCCCTTTTTCTATGGGGACGCCGTAATTTTTTTTATTTAAAAATATCCAGATCTACCCAAATCCGCCTCCTCCTCTAGCTCATCAATGTCAAAAGTTGAGCTACTAGCTCATCACCGACCTCACCTCCTGGTCCTCTACCTCCAAACTGAACCAACAAACAACCGCCAACCTTTACCACAATTTAAGCCGTCTGGCACAACTTCTTCAGATCTGCCATGGTTCGACCATCTTCTTTAGATTTTCCCAAGTAAATCTTTAGATCTACCTAAATTGTCGAATACACAAGTAAATCTTCGCATAAAAATTAAGAATCTCAGTAATTTTAGCGATTAAAGCCAAGCTTTCGAGTTTACCTGAAGGAGCCACAAGAATTAGAGCCACGAGTATTGGTCATACTAGATGAATAAGGCAAAGGAGAAGGAGAAGGAGACGAGTCAGAAGATGAGGATGATGGAGTTGAAATGACGAGGAGTATGTAGGAGGCTAAGGGAAACCCCTGGAGAGATGAGGAGGCGACGCGTCTGAAAGACACGATGGCGTTGACGACGAGGAACGTTTGTGTATCTGCGTGCGTGAGTGAAAACGAGAAGACAAGCCCGAGAATGAGTCAAGGAGACGCCGTCAGCGAGGGAAGGAGAGGCAAGATGAGATAGACCAGCTGTCTGTGAGTGATTACACGAGAGCGAATCGTGTCGCGCAATTGACGGTGGAGGGTTATGGGTGAGAAAGGAAATGAATGACTTACACTTCAGCGAGATGAGATAAACCAACATTTTGGGTTCCCTCTCCCCCTCCTCACTAGTCACACACACTCACACTTCAATGAGATAAACCCATTTTCACTTGTAGTCTCAAATATATGACTAAGGCGTCCCAATTATAAATTGAGGACGCCAAAATACAACTTTTGGTGTCCTAATTCAAAAAGGGACGCCAAAAGTCCTTGCTTTTGGCGTCTCTTTTATAAATTAAGGCGCCAAAAGTTCGTTTTTGTAAATGGGATGTCCAATATGCCAAAATGCTTGTATATAATTACAAAAATGCCACCACCTTTATTTTACTTCCCTTTTTGAAAAACATACATTTTTTTAGAGAGGTAAAATCTATATTTTATAGTAGTGGTTTGAGTTTACAGCATTTTGCCATTGTAAGTTCTAGCACAAAAGCAACTACCATGCAATATAGCGCTTAGAATCAGTCGTTTGCTTAAGCACCTGTAAAGTATGCTTTTACGTATTCTAATATGTTATATTAAGCTTAGACACACTTGGGAAAGATTTCGGATAACTTTGGGTAAGACTAGATAACATTCGGGATTTTCGAAGGGTTGTTCTAAGATAAGAACATTCTGACTTGGTTTGATCATCTGTGACTTCGGTTAGGCCATAGCCAATCACTTCATACTTCATTATTACAAAGAGCATGACTTGGAATAGAATGATAAAGAAGACTTTAGGAAGATTAGGTTAAGTTTTGAATAATATAGGGATAAATACCAATTTTACCACGAAAGTTTTGGTTTTAGAGCACCTAATACCCAGAAATTTATTTGGTATCATTTTTACCCCGGAAGTTTTCAAACGTAGCAATCTTACCCATCGGTTGATCTTGACCGTTGGATTGATCATTTTTTGTATCATTTTTACTTCGGAAGTTTACAAAAATTTGCTCTTAAAAAAACTTCCGGGGCAAATTTGCTCATTTTATAAACTTCTGAGGTAAAAATGATATCAAAAAAACTTTCAAGTGTTGAATGCCCCCTAGCCAATACTTCCATGGCAAAAATGGTATTTAACCCAATAATATATGAGTTGATTTTCTAAGATAACAAAGTGAAACTCACGATATCATGCGGAGCTAACTTCTGATTGAATGATAGAGAACTCGAGTTATAGAGAAGAGAACTAAAAAAACATTCGAGTTACCAACGGAAATTACCGATAGAATTTTTTTCATCGGTAATTTCCAACAAACGTCCGATAAAAATTGTGTTGCAAATTTTGTCAGCAAAATTTATAATTTTATAATTATTATAAAATAATAAGTAGTAAAAATAATATTATAACAAAAAATAAAAAATAAAAACTTAAATTTCAGAAAAATAATATTTAATATAATATATTCAATGTATATTATATTAATGATATATATTCAAATGAAATAAAAAAATAAAATATATTATAAAAAACGAAATATATAAATATATATTTATTATATAAATATTATATTTTTTTTTAAATTGTTATATTATATATATAATTAAGTGAATGAATATCACAAGGTCAAATTAAAATAGCTCAACCGATAAAGACATCAAGAACGCACACAAGGTCAAGGGTTTGATTCCTTTCTTCTTCACAAGACGCACCATTATCTGATGTAGACGAGGTGATGGTGTGGCGCTTGTGAGTCGGATGGTGGCAAGACATGTAGGAAGAGCAACATGGTAGTGACATGACACATTGTGATGACGGGGTGGAGCCCGGAGTCCATTAAGGATTTTAGGCCAATTTCCTTATGCAATGTGAGTTACAAGATCATTACTAAGGTTATAAGTCATCGCCTTCGAGGGATTATGGGGAAAGTCGTGGGGGCGGCATCAATGCGGTTTTATAGCGGGAAGACAGAAAGCGATAACATCATTATTGCCCAAGAAGTCATACATTCTATGAAAACCAAGAAGGGAAAGAAAGGATGGATGGCAATTAAAGTTGATCTTGAGAAAGCTTATGATAGACTCGAATGGGAGTTTATCAGGGACACTCTTAAGGATGTTGGCTTTGATGATAATTGGTGCAGAGCAATAATGGCTTGTGTTACTACACCATCCTTTCAAATTTTATGGAACGGTGAAAGAACAGAAACTTTTACTTCTTCTAGAGGCATTCGACAGGGAGATCCAATCTCTCCATACATTTTCACTCTGTGTATGGAAAGATTAAATCATATTATTAATGATGCTATAGAGGATGGAAGCTGGGATAAGAACGCACACAAGGTCAAGGGTTTGATTCCTTTCTTCTTCACAAGACGCACCATTATCTGATGTAGACGAGGTGATGGTGTGGCGGTGAGGTGGCAAGACATGTAGGGAGCAACATGGTAGTGACATGACACATTGTGATGACGGGGTGGCCGCTGTCGCAGGACAAGTGGCACCTTTTAAAAGACTACACATGGAATTTTAAAAAAATTGATGGATTGCAGACAAAAAATTCTATCAGTAAATCAATTTGCCACATTTTTTTTTAGAAATGGTATGGATTCCATTAGTAATTCCCTCAACAACATGATTTTTTTTTTTTTTTTTTTGGGTAGTGGAGGTTTCAAAGATAGCAGTGCAACTCGAATTATATATGAGGGATATTAAACTATAAGTTATGAGTATAAAAGTCTATAACAACATGAAAACTTTGAGTTTGATGAAGACAAAACAAAAGTCAATTTCGAGTAGACATAAATGTCTCAATTTAAATTCAAATTTGACAAATGACTTATCACTGAAAAACTTTGAGTCTAGTTTCTAATGCAAAATATCCATTCCAAAATTCATTCTATTATATAAATGAAAGAGTAGACCATGGTTAGAAAATTTCTTTTGTAGTCTTCGAAGTATGAAGCTTTAGATTTTGAAAATCATATCTTCTTCATACGAAATTATTTACTATTGAGATATGTGTCTTTGAAAAGCTTATTGAGTTTACTTTCGTATGAAGCAAGTTTCATATCATAAGGATTTGTAGTTTATAAGATATTTTAGAAATACTAAACGTAGGTCAAAGATGAAGAAAAACATATCATAACATAGGATATTGACTTTTAGCTAGAGAGTGACACGAGTTAGTGGCAAAGTAATTGATCGAGTTAAACAGGAAATAAAAATATAGCTAAATATGAAACAAGAGCTTCAACTTGATTATTATGAAAGGTGACTCGAGTTATGATTATATAACTTCTAGTTAAGGATGCTAACTTCTAGTTATGAACTCTAACTTCCAATTAGGGTTGCTAATAATTAACTCCTAGCAAGTTGGGAATTCTAACTTCCAGTTAGCAACAGTGTCTTCCAATTAGGAACACTGACTTCTTATTAAACTCAAATCTTGAATTTTTCAATCATGCTTGCAAGTTCGTCTTTCTCCAATATTTCTTCATCTGATCTTTCTTCCTCTTAATCCATCTCTCACTTCATAGTTAACATGATAACTCCTTCATTGTCTACACATGGTATTTACATTAAATTCAATAGTTAGTCAAAGTATGTGATATAAATATGAATCATACTTACATTGGGTCCGTTTGGTTCAATTGCACACCCTTTTGTGATGCAATGGGGTGCAATGCAATAATGATTACCATTAATATGTTTGGTTGCTTAATACAAAGATGTATGTGGAGATTTTTTTTTTTATTATTATTATTATATATATATATAAAAGAATTATTAAAGGTCCAAAATTCCCCTCAAACAAAAAAGAAATCCTCAATCCCCAATCTACTTCTTCCTCTACCCCCAAACCAGAATCAGCAAGTTAAAAGAAAATCTTGATCACGTCTAAGCAGCAAAATCACACTTTACAAGGGGAAGAAAAATGAGTTAAGTTTAAAACATGGGCTCAAATCGTACAAGGGGAAAAATAAAATAAAAATCAAGCTTTCATATAGATCCAAACTACATAAAAGTGGAAATCTCGAGCTTGTGGCAGTGAATACAGATCTGAACATCTGGGGAAAACAGATCTGAAAAGGAGACGTTCACAGCTTTGAATGTTCGTAGAGATCCAGAGAGAGGGTAGGCCCTCACGACTTCAAATGTTGATGGTGAAGGATGGAGATGGTAATGGTCATTACAAAATCTTTGGTAATCCATGTAAAGCTGATTGATTACCAAGTTAAAGAGTAACCAAACACATTTTTCTTAGTAATACAATCTTGATTACTATTACAAACCTGCCATGCGATGGAACCAAAAGGGCTCTTAGATTCCTTCATTGGCTAAAGGTGATAGTTGATACACCAATTACAATCTAAACCATGCGAGAATTTAGCTAACTAATGTTAATATTTTATTTAAATAAATTAAATTTAAAAATAAAATCATATCCTATATTCATAATAATCATAAAATCAAGTTATTGCGCTAGACATATAAAAATAATATCATAAATAATCAATTTGCATCAATCAAACTTGAAAAGGTAAAAAAGAAGTGTAAGCACGCGCGACAAACAATCCTTCAGCTCAATGTGAATTGTCTTTATTTTTTCCCTACTTGGCTCAAAGTGACTAAGCAAGACTGAGCCAATCAAGCCACTTGCACACCCCTATATACCATTTTGTCGATTTCTCCTTTTTCTTCTTCTTTTTTTTCATCCCATTGTTTTACTGATTAGTTAAAACTTAATTAACACCTAATTAACTATTTTTGGATGATAAACCTATGCCTATTATAAGCAACAACAATATTTAATTTGATCAATATGCGCACGCACACATATATACACACATATATTTGTAGTTAAACTAAACACAATTTTTCTATTTAATATATAGTTTGAAAAAAAATCAAATTATTTATAATTTATAACTAATGAGACTTTAATTTTATATTCTAGATCAATATTTGGCTATTTTAAAACACTATACTGATCATATTTTATTATGCTTGTCAACATTCTACTTTGTATATACTTTTGTGAATGGAAGTTATGTTTCCATTATTTAAAAAATGAACTTTGTGTATTTGATTGTAGTCTGAAATAAACCATAATATTCATAGCTTTATGAATAACCTGGGTTCCTGTAATTATAATTATAAAATATATTAATTTAAGGTTTATAATTTAAAATTCTCAAATACAAAGATTTTAATTGAAATTATGTGAAACCCTATATACGATGTGGGTAATGCAAACCATTTATTGAGAAAAAGAAGATTCTGATTGAATATCTACTCTGCTTGAAGACAAGAAGATGATTTTAATATTTACACCAAATTTACCAACTAAGAATAACAACACGACATTTCAGATCAACAAATAAGGCAAAAAATTGACATGTCCATATTTATGGCAATCTTTCAAATGAAGTTTAGCTTATGGATCCTTTCAATAAAAGGAAATGGAAGCACCATGTGAATCATCTCTTGCTTTTATATTTTTGCAATATGGAGCTTACTTAAATGGACTTTTTTGGAATAACATTTATCATGCATTTTTCTCTTCTACTTTATGGAAGTGGAGAAAAATAGAAACAAGTGTGATAGAGTACTGAATTATATATTTTTCTTAAAAAAATAACAAAATTATATAGAGATAAATACCAATTTTGCCATGGAAGTTTTGGTTTTGGAGTATCCATAAGTTTTTTTGGTATCATTTTTGCCCCGAAAGTTTACAAAAAGGAGCAAATATGCCCCGGAAGAATAGTTCACAACAATATATTTTTATTGAAACACCTACACTTGCTAATTTTTATCCTCTGCAGTTCTGAACTGTTCATGTTAAATTTTAAATATTTAAATTTATTTATTTTAATTTAATATTATAATAATATTTTATAAGATATTAGATATCAACCAACAAAAGTTAATCCAATGATAAAGATATGAAGTAAAGAGAAAGTGGAGAGGGAGATTATACATAGGGAAGCTGAGATTATTAGAAAACTATAGGATGTTACTCATCTTGAATCTCATATAGCCTTTTTTTTAATTTATTTTTTTAATTATTCTTTTCATATTACATTAGGCTTTATGCAACTTTTTTTTTTTTTCAAATTTTTATTATTTTTGAAAATATTTTAAAAAAATTTAAATACTAAAATGGTAATGATCTAGTGACATATATAAAAGATTTCCTATAAACAAGATGTTACATGTTCAACCTCATTTATAGCTATTAGTGCTTGTCCCTCTATTGATTTGAAAAATTTAAAGTTATTATTGTTGTTCTAGCTTGTGCATGACATGCGAGAAAATAATTAAAAAAAATCGAGTAATGAGATATTAAAACATATTTTTGTAAACAGTAAACATCCATGTAGGGTGAAAACCTAAAATGATCGACTTGAAAGCGACCTAAGTGTGTAAACCTATTAATTACGACAAATTATTGAAAACATCTTTTTGGGGTCAAGCTCAAGAATAATTCACTTAAAATTTAATATTTTCCTTTTAATATGTGTGTGCATTAAATTTGGGTTCCAATAATAACACCACATCTCAGCTCATAATTAAAGAAGATAATTCCATGAGCACTATCGGCAACTTTTATTATGAATTGTATTGCTTCAGCGTGAAATCCACTAATTCCCACTAATCATTCGAAATTTTCAAGGCATAAATGATAACCCTTATATGTCACTTGTATCTCTCGAATTTGCTTATTATACATTATGTTCTATAAAAGGGATAAGTATTATTTTTGTGTCGGAAGTTTTAGCTGAGAGCATTGGGCATCTGGATTTTTTTTGGGATACAAATTGCCATGGAAGTTAAAAAAACATAAAGAATGTTGTCATTCCGTTAATCTTGACCGTCAAATTGTTACTCCAATTTGTAAATTTTCAGGGGCAAAATTAATCATTTAAAAAACTTCTAAGGCGAAAAGTTCTTTCCTACGAAAAACTTTTCGCGAAAATTCTTTATGTTTTATTAACTTTCAAGGCAATTTTGCTATTAAAAAAAAAAACAAATCCAGGTGCCCAATCCTCCTCAGCCAAAACTTTTGGGGGGAAAATGATATTTATCCCTTTATAAGACTTCAAGAGAAAATAATTTCTACACAAACTCTTTCTATTAATTTTATGACAAAAGATTGGAAAAATTCTTATGCATATATTAATAACAAAGAGAAACGTCCTTGTTAAGTTGTCTTATACGGTTGGATTTTGGCTCCACAAAAAGAAAACCATGAAGTCCTCGAGACAGAACGCATAAATATAATATAATTATATCGTCGAACATACACGGTATGTTTTTGAATTTGACAAATAATTAACACATATATTTACACAAAACACACCTCCTGTATAACATAAAACATAGTTGACTTTTTTTTATAGATATTAAAAAAGTTAATTAAATTACTTTAAAATATTTATAGTTATCATTTTTCTCCAACTATCTTACCTAACTTATAAAATGATATATCATCTAAAGATACATAATATATTATATGATTAAGTAACTTATTTAGTTTCCTTAATCTCTGAAAAAACCAACTATATTTCATATTTAGGAAAGGAGGGAGGGAATATATATATATATATATATATTATACACACACACCCATAAAATTTATGATATGATGAATACATATTTGAAAGACACGACCCCACAAGAGAAAGAGTGTCATAAGGCTTTGGCTTTATTGAATTGGACTTGGCAGTTGGAGGCAATGTTCCCTATATTGTTGCTAAGAGCAACTAGGTAAGTGCAACAAAACAAGCAGATATACTATTCAAGTTTGCGACCAACAAAGAAAAAACCTTATTCACTAATATATATATTCATTTCACATTCACTTGTTTGATTGTTTCTCACTGATCAACAAATATACATGTGTGTGTATTAGTATTATTGTTGTATTCTTCTTGTAAACTTGTGCCAACACGCTATATATCTAGCTGGTCAACTTACATATAATTATATATAATAGACTGCATCATAGCTTCCACTATTGTCATACGCACTGCTACGTCAAGATTTGTAAAATCCAAACATGTACAGCTCAATTATAGATATGCAACATATATCTTCTTTATTTCATCCCTTATAATCATTCATTTCATTTTGGAGTTTGGTTACTTTAGCCAATTTTCAACAACTTTTTGCGAGTAGCTTTTGACAATTAATTTCTATTTTTTTTGTCTTTATATTAAATGGATTGTACATTATGTTGGACTAAGATCTAGGACATATACATAATGTAAACATATGCGTATTAACATTCATCAATAAAATCTACTCCCCTCTAATTCTAAATGCCAGAGTTAGATAACTAATTTATAAAAATTAAAGTTAGTTACTTGTAAAAAAATGTTCATTAATTGTTCTTAAGTACTTTTTAATTGTCTGTGTTGGAAAATACTCCATTGAAAGAAAACCCTTTTGATATATGCAATCTACAGAGAGAGTTTAAGGGGGGGGGGGGGGAATTATAAATTAGGAAGGTAAAGTAGATTGAGGTCTTTTACATTTGTGATAAAAACAAACCTCTCTACTAGCTCTTATATATATATATTTAGGATGGGAGGAAGGTATACATTTATCATTGTTAGAAATTGTTTTAGACAAAGGAGAGTGTATACCTTCTTGCAGTACTAGTGCATATGGATTGACATTGACATATATCTTTAGCTGAGTATAGTGCATGCATTAGAAGCCCAACCTTTGTCTATGGTCTCAAAACTTGCCAGACTATGGATTCATTGCATCCCTTATAATAGGGACATTTTTTTGAAAAAAGACCGAAAATATAATACAAACTAGATGTCCGAAAGAATGTTAACAACTGCATAAGATTGTAAATACTTCAAACTAGATTTATTAGTACTAGACATCTGTTGGAATATACCTTGTCCACCCTTGGTGGATCAAGGCCTAAACCCATTGCAAATGGGGCTATCTTGTAAATAAAGAATAATGTGAGTCCAAATGAGAAAATTTATCATTATAATTTGAAATTCAAATTGTGATAACACCTTTGTGAGAGTCATTTTTGGGTAACTGATAGAAAACTCCAATAGAAACTACTCTCTCTAGTTCTCTTCCTTCCAACGGTGAATCTATCGTATAAACATAAGAGCCCATATTGGTGCTTCTATCACATGTGGGTACTCAACGAGTCAACAAATTTTAGGTATGTCCAAAATCCTTCATGGTATCAGAGCAAATGATTTTCTTGAGGCATGTATAATATTAGTATTCTACTTTCACTACCATTGCTCTATTTTGTTCATGTTATATATGGATGTTCTTATTCTTGCTTTGATATTTGCCCATTCAAAGTCCAGTGACAAATATAATTTTCTTTTACTAAAAATATTCAAATTGTTCACTACTTTCAGTTTTTATTATCTTAATATTGTTGATGATATTCTTATTTCGGTTGTGATATTTTTTTGGAATATCTGGTGCTATGCTTCTCTTTGGTTTTCCATGTTCCTTATCATGTATCTAGTATAAAAGGATGTATGGATCATATATGGAAGTTACTGAACCCAACTTGAAGAGAAAACCTTATAGAACGTTCATTATATTTAAGAATAGTCCGTCACAGTTATAATTTTTTCTTGAATTGGGTTATGAGAAGAACAAAATCTTTAAGCCATGAAACTGTCATGAACATCTAGGAACAAAATAAAAGAAGTAAAAAACTGCTTTACCGAGAAACAGAACCAAGAAACTATGAAGAATGTCCGTTATGCGAAATGGACATGGACGGTTTTTGTTATTGGAGTCAAGTCATTTCAAATTCAGATGTTTTAGGCGGCCATGAAACCAGCCTCATTGTGTACATCTCGAAAAAATGAAGAAAATGACACCAAAAACGATCACAACGGATGTCGGACAACAAAGTTATGGATGAGAGAGATGTCGGGTTCGATGGACTTGACCCAATTTCACCTGTTGGAAGTAAGCAGAACCTTGTTAAAGGAGCGAAATGTTCCTACCATCTTCAGGGGTGATGCGGTACTAATAGCCGCTTATCTGATCAACCACATGCCATCCATAGTCCTCATTACACCACTCTTATCCAAAAAATTCTTAAACACTTTCTAAATTTCCCACTAATCAATTGTTTATCCCAAAAGTGTTTGATTGTGTTGTCTTTGTTCACAAGAATGATGACAACAAATTTGCTGCTCTAGTTGAAAAATGCATATTTCTTGGCTACTTCCTTACTCAAAAGGGTACAAATGCTATTGTCTTACTTCCAAGAAACTTTTCGTTTCCTGGTATGCCGTCTTTTCTAAAGAAGAATCTTACTATCCTAAATTACCCATTCAGGGGGAGTATACTAACATTGAATGGCTAATTTTGAAAGAATCTAAGTCCAAAGTTCCAAAAAAAACATCATCACCACCTAAACCTAACCTTATACCAACCTGATCATTTCTTGGCCTTTGATTCATTTCCTCCCACAAACCAAACCAGTCTTATCCAACTTGATCATGAGTTTGAGCCTATACCAACTCAACCTAAACGAACCTACACTCAATGAACTAGAAACAAATGTTGAGATTAATTCAAGGGTAGATGCTGACACAAGATGAGAAGCAGAGTCCAGGCAACAAGAAGAATCAGACATTAGTAGAACTATCTCTCCTATTCAAATGAATGATCATGACTCCAATATGGGATTAAATCCTAAGGAATTGGGTTGGCCTATTGCATTGAGAAAAGGGGTAAGATCTTGTACCAAAATCCAATTTAACGGTTTGTTTGATATGGTAATTGATAATTGAATATTATTACACTTATTTGTATCTCTTGGTTAATAAATTTAGGATTATTTAATTCATAAATAATCGGCTTTCATGCTTAATTGGGCTTTAGGCATTTATATAGATTTAAATTGTTTTTGTGATAAAATTCCATATTTACAGTGCTTCACTATTTTCACCATAACTTTTGATCTAGGTATCCGATTAGCCTCATTCTTGCCTCATTTTTTAGATGATTCAGAGAGCTACAATTGATATGAGACTCGAAAGGCAAATTCGAACAAGAAGATAGTCAAAGTTGGAACCAAATTCAAACGTGTTTTTCTAGATTTTTAATTGGGCTCGGATTTTGTAATTAAAGACCATTTATTAATTGTTTCCATCTTGGGCCAGATTTGTAGCCCTAGTCCATTTTCCATTTTAGGTTTAAGTCAGTAGGGTAGAAAAAATACATTGTCATTACATTTTGAGAGATTTTTGGATTGAAAAAAGAAGTTTGCATTTTCTCTAAATGCGTTCATCATGTTCTTCATATGTTCATTTGTGTTTTTCCCAGCCATAATTGGCTAATCTTCTGTGATTGACCCATAGATTAAGGATTCCACAAATCCAGAGGACTCGCGCTTAAATCGGTAACTAACTCGTTTATGTTTATTTGATTAGATTCGATTTTAGATACAGATTGGATATTAAATTCAATATTCGAATTGATATATCCTAAGGACGTAGTTCAAACTGAGTTACTGTGCGATCGCACAGTGAACACGCCACGTGTTCAAATAGAATCTAGACGATCGTCTAGTCGAGGACAGAATCAATCACAAGTTCAGTTGTCATCTTGTTTTCATCCGATGATGGAAGGTTGTGGCATTCCTAATTCTGGGTTGATCATTCTTTTAGTTTGATTAATCTCGTTTTATTTCATTCTGTTTTTAGTCATTGTTTGTATTCTATTTGCACTGAAAACCCCCCAACCATTTACTATTTTACTATTTTATTGTTTGATTTAGACCCATTGTGAATTCTCAAAGAAACGATCCAGGTTCCCTATATTGTAAATCTATATTGAAACTAGTTATTTTGCAATAGCTTGACAACTCTCGTTAGTAACCTGTCTACAAAGATGCAAAGCTTTGTTGTAAACAATGCACAAATGAAAATCCCAGACACATTTCAGCAAGCAATGGCATATTCGAATTGGAAACAAGCTGTATAAGAAGAGTTGAGGGCACTCAAGGAAAATAAAACATGGGAGATTATAACTCTTCTCAAAGAAAAGAAACCAATAGGATGCAAGTGGATCCTCACCCAAAAAGTCAATCCTAATCATCGTATCAACAAATACATAGCGAGACTTGTTGCAAAAGGGTATATACTTAGACAGATGGAATTGATTATCAAGAGACATTTGCTTCAGTACCTAAGTTCAATACCATCCAAGTGTTGTTATCAATCACAGCCAACTTGGATTGGTGGTTGCAGCGACTGGAAGTGAAGAATGCATTCTTGAATGAAAACTTTGAGGAAGAAGTATACATGAAAGTTTCAGATGGAGTCCTAGCTCTTGACAACTCTGTATGCAAACTCAACAAGTCTTTGTATGGGCTAAAGTGATCTCCTTAGTCATGGTTTGGTAGATTTGCCAAAGCAGTGAAAGAACTTGGGTACACTTAGGGACAAGAAGATGACACATTCATCAAACATGTTAATGGCAATATCACCATCCTTATCGTCTATGTTGATGACATAGTTATTACCAGGAACAATCAAGAATCTATTACTCAACTAAAATGAAATTTGTTTATTGAATTCAAGGTGAAAAACCTTAGACAAATGAGGTACTTTATGGGCATGGAAGTAGCAAGAACTAAAAATGGCATCAATGTATCTCAACAGAAGTATACCCTAGACCTATTACTTGAGATAGGAATGTTGGGTGCCTAACCAAGGGGACATCGATGGAAGAAGGATGTTAACTAGAGATCAAGCCACAAGGTGTTCTAGTTGACTCAGAAAGCTATAAAATACTTTTAGGAAAGTTGATATACTTAACCCACACACATCCAGATATTAATTATGCAGTTGTAATAGTAAGTCAATTCATGCATCATCCACAGGAAGAGCACATGGAGGTTGTATACAGAATTATGAGATATTTGAAACTAAATCATGGCAGAGGAATCTTCTTTAAAAAAGGAACTACTAGAAACATTAAAATCTACACCGGTGCAAATCATGCAAGGGATAGAGAGAATATGAGGTCAACCATAGGGTATTGCACATATGTGTGAGGAAATCTAGTTACGTGGAGAAGTAAGAAACAAATTTGTGAAGGAATATGGGTCATCATGTTATTGAAGGAGTTGGAAATTCCACATGAGGGGCCAATGCAGCTCTAGTTTGACAAGGCTAGCATTGAAATGGTTAAGAACCTAGTATATCACGATAGAACAAAACATGTTGGAATATATAGCACTTTATTAAATAACATATTAAAGAAGGCCCCATGAATCTGTCCCACATATGATTTGCAAACCAAATTGCAGACATTATGACAAAACCACTGGGCAAAGTTAAGTTTGAAGGATTTCGAGGCAAGCCGGGAAAGATTGACATCTACTCTCCAGCTGGAGGGAGAGTGTTAGACTATCCCTTGATTTTAGAATCTAGATTGATTTTTCAGTTTTTGAAAGTTTTCTATTTTTCAATTGATTGTAATCCCTTATTTCTCTCCTCTAATTATTCTCTCTAAGTTTATATATTGTAACCTTCCCATTGGAATAATTACATTAATAAGAGAGCATTATTTTTCCATCTCTGATTTGACAGATGAATTATAAGAAATGATCTAAGAGGATATAGGGAATACAAGGATTAGTAAGGCCAAAGAATGTTAAAGGAAGTTAAGAAATAAAGATAAGAAAGTAGGGACTTGAATGGAACAATTCTTGATTAAGTAACACCTTAAGTTAGCATGTGGATTAGGACAGGCCATAATAAAAGTAAATTGATCCCAACTAATATTTCAAGAAGGAGAAGTAAAAGCATTACACCCTGCCCGTGTGCTATATTGATCATATGTACTCACCAAGGTTCTGAAACCCGGACCAGTCATTGAACCGGTGGAGTACTGGGTTAAGGGTCAGTGGGTCAGACCGTAGTTATACCAGTGTTAATTAAAAATATAATTCAATTAAATAGGTAAAATTATTTAGATTTTAATATAAAAAAATATATTTGGTGATCTGAAAGGATATGATGTGATAAACTGATAATAGACCCAAGATGTACAAAGTGATCAGAGTTTGTGTGGCTAAAGAGTAAAAGGAGATGTTGACCCAAAAAAAAAGTAAAAGGAGATCTCGGGGCTTGGTTTACATGGGTAAATAGTTGAGTAATAAATAAATAGGCTTCTTCAGGAATGCATGAGCCTTACCGCCATGAGCAATGTTGTTAAAATCGAGATCCTATACAAGAACGAAAGGGGGTGTGAAGATCGTAAATCGTGGGATCAACACGGATCGTAAGATCCTATTATCGAAGATATAAAGTTATATTCGACTATATATATGCATGTAAAATGACTAACATCAATTGTAAAACTGATAAACATAATATAAAAGTAACAATAACAATAAAGTGTTCAACTTGGCAATATATAAAATAAAACCAAAACACCAAAAGTAAGAAAGAGTTCAACATCTCTAACTTAAATAAAGTCATTCAAGTTAATAGGTTCCCAGGCTATATCCTCTTCCACTCCTCCTCCAACAAGTTCATCAACACAATCAGGAATTTCCAAATCATTCAAGTTAATAGGCTCCCTTTCTTCAACTTCATTCAAGTCTTCTTCAATTGGACTATTCAAATCAAATTGATCTACTTCTACACCTTCCAAATATTCTTCATTTTCCACAATCCAATCATCATCTGATTCAAGATCATCAGAATTATATTCAACAGGTTTTCTATGTTTCTTCTCGGCCAATCTTGAGTTAGTTATCACAAAAACAACATCATTCATTGTCTTCTGCTTCAGACGATTTCTTTTCTTTGTGTGGACCTAAACAAACACAAAGAAATTAGTACACTACTCATATAATATATTACATGTTTGAAATGGAATGCAATTCATACTTAGAATTATTGAATTAATCAAATTATACCATCTCAAAGGCACTCCAATTTCGCTCACACCCAGAGGCACTGCATGTCAAGCTTAAGACACGAATAGCAAATTTTTGGAGCTCTGGAACTTCATCCCCATAAGATTCCCATCATGCTGCTGGACTTTTGGACTCAACTCCCTTCCTTGCTAATGAAGACCCTAACAAACCTCGTCGATGCTTGAATTTTTTAAGTTGCTCATCAATCACACTTGCACAATCAAGATCCCCCATCATTCTTTGTACACAATCATATAGTCCAAGTTTTAATTCAAGATCAACTTTAAATGAAGGAGAATAATAAAGTTTTGGGTTAAGGAAATAGCCTGCAGCATGCAAAGGCCTATGGAGTTGCTTGTCCCATCTTGCATCAATGACATCCTATATAGGCTTGTAACTAAATAATGAAAAGATAATTAATTTTAAAACAAAGAATTGAAGTATTCTTGAAACAAATTTTCAATTAAAATAAAACTTAAACACTTGCAAATTTTGGACACTATTGAAGGCTTCTTGAATTTTCTTTTTAGCTTGATCCATCTCCTCATAAATGAATCCTATGGCTGCCTTCTCATCTGAATCAACTAATCGAAGCACTTTCATAAGAGGAAGAGCGCCCTTCAAGCAAATGACAATATTTTTTCCCAAACTCTTTGTCCATAATCACATCTTCAATACACTTTCCATCCCTTGACTTTGCAAATCGGCTACCCTTTCATTTGTCGGAGTTAAACATTCTTATCAATGGAAGTTTGTACTCATGGAGGCATCTTAGAGTCAAGTAAGATGTGGCAAAGCGAATCATGGCAGGTCTTATCAAATATTTACCTTTGGTGAAGCTCTGCAATAAAGTAATGAGAAGAGTCCTTGAATAGATACAAGTTGTGATTTTTTTTTTGCCTTTGGAATTGTTTCTTGATGAACGGATATCTTCCTCTCTAAATCCTCCAACATTAGATCAATGCAATGTGCTGCACAAGGTGTCCAATACAACATTTTCCTTTTCTCCATCAACAACTTTCCATGACTTTATAATTTGCGGCATTGTCGATCCACAACTTGGACAACATTTTGTTCACCAACCTCCTCAACTACTTCATCAATCATCTTAAAAATTTTGTCAACTGTTTTGGTGATGTGAGATGCATCAATGGACTTAAGGAACACAGTTCCCATAGAGCTATTCACGTAGAAATTTATTATTGTTCTCCTTCTTTTATCTGTCCATCCATCAGTCATTACTGTGCATCCCGTTTTCTTCCATTCAGCCCTGTGTTCTTCAATAGTTGCCATTGTCTTATCATAATGTTGCTTCAAATATTTTACTCTACACTCATGATATGATGGTGGCTTGAAACCTAATCCATGTCTTGAAATAGATTCACACATCTTCTTGAATTCATCACAATTTAACACATTGAAAGAAATGACATTCCTATAAATAAAAGAACATATGTCAAAACATGCCTCCTCTCTCGCATTCTTCTTTAATATGGTGTTGATAGTTGTCTGAGTAGTTATTCTGCTTTTCTTGAAAATATTAGACCCACCACCACCTTCATCCCGTTTTCTTTTTTCAATTTCACAACCAGTCTCTTCTTCTTCTTCTAGTTGTGTGATAGTCCTAGTATTTTTCATTAATTTTACTTACAATCTGGCTATAATATTCAACACTTCTTTCTTTACTTCTTCCGGCACCGCTATACATGCTCCCACATCTTTTTGTGTTCCCGCCAAATGATGCTTCAATCAGTAAATACCTCCCGTTACTACTTTCTCACAGTATTTGCATTTTACTTTTCTTACATCTCCTTCAATTGGGAAGCCATGTTTCCATCCAATATCTGATCTATTCCCATGAGCATTTTTGTGTAATTGAGTTCCTGAACTAGAGGTAGGAGCAGCTTGAAGATTGCTATTACCAATAGTATCACTTGAAGCCATACTTAATAAACAACAAAATCAATATACCAACTAGTGACCCACAACTTTAGAAGTCCCCAAGTTTCTGTATAACAAAACAAAAATTGCAATTGAAACAAAGGCATGCATAAAATAGCACATGACCGTATAAAACAAAAGAAGCAAAGATATTATATAACATAATATTAATATTAGAAAGCAAGGGTCATCATGCAATCCAATAGCACATGGCAATTTTCAACCAAAAATAAATTATAATATTTTAACCAACATACTTATAAATAAAGTATTCATACTAAACAAAAGTAAAAAAAAAAGTAAAAACAAAAAAATCCAGCCAAGCCAACTAGTCAAATCATTTCATTATCATATTTCTTTAGAGTTTTGAGAGAAAGTAAGCACAGTAGAACACATGATGCTAAAATTAGTGAATAGTAGTATCTGACATTTATTTTTTACTATTACTTTAGCATTAAAAGTTAAAACAAAAAAAAAAATTGTAATGAATTCTGCCCAATGAACAGTAATATCTGACATTTATTTTTGACTATTTCTTTAATAGCCACCCTACCTGCGACCTACACCTACCCAAGTCCCAACCATTACTAATTTACTTTTAAAAGTTAAAACCAAAAAAAAAATCCATTGGTGCCTCGGTCAAGACTCAAGACTCAAGACTCAAGAATCAAGGTTTTTAAGCACTGAGCCACCGACTATTTGTGGGAAAATCACACTTATCAGTTATCAGTTCAACGACCTGCTATTCTTGCTCTTCTCCAGTCCTCTTAAGTCCTAACACACATCGCCATAGCAGCCAGCGAGAATAATGGTTGGGTCGACTCGTGATCTTATCAGAGACACAGTGGAACTGTGGAGTCTTCCTTGAGCGGCGGAGGTGCAGGGAGCAGCTGAACAGGGTTCTGGTTCTGAAAGCACCAAGCCAGCAACATGTCTGGGACTTATTGCTCCTAAATTCTAAAATTAGGGTTATGAAAGTTTGGGTCATGGCAAGTCATGGGTATTCTGTATTTGAGCTTTTTTCAGATTTACAAAATGCAACAGTATCGTGTGATCAGCGATTTCCACGATCTCCCGTCGATCCTATTGTTCCCAGCCCAGTCTACGATTTTTGTGGCATCTGGATTGTGTGGGTTGTGAAAATCGTGATTCTATGCGATTTAACACGCGATTTTTATAACAGTGGCCATGAGTGTATCAGATACTTCTCTTAAACTGTGCCTTCATTCTCTCTCTCCTCACTAACTCCCCCCATATGTTTCGATCAATCTCTCTCTCTCTCTCTCCATTGCAATTCTCACTTTCATTACGACAAATCTCTCTCTTCTTCATCTTGTTCTTCTTCTTGTGGTGCTTCTTCCTTTCTCTAGCATTACAAACTTATCTTGTCCTCTCGATTGTTTTCCCCTACTATGTCCCGTCGCTTCTCAGCGTTGGCGGCAACTCTGTTGTCACGCGCTTGCCAGTACTATTTACCACCACAATCGCATGACGACCACCCTCCTTCACCACACCTAGCTCTGATCTCTCTTTCTCTTTATCCTCCTTTTATCTTTTCTCACTGTCGGATCAACGGTGAGTTTCAATTTCAGGAAACTTTTTTTGTTTAGAAAAAAACAGATAGTCTGAGGCTCGGTTAACTCAGCCGGTTTAGGATGAGTTGACTCCGGGTCAACTCGGGACCCCGATTTTACCCCTAACTCGGACCAGTTTTCCACTCGGTTCGCTGGTTTCCGGTCTAAACCAGCTGGTCCGATTTGGATTTCAAAACCTTGGTACTCACATTAAAATGGTATGACTAAGCTTTGATATATGTCTACTATTCATCATGCTTAATTTTTTTGAGTGGAGATTTGCCTAAATCTCACCCCAAAATCCCAACACTATGAGCTAGGTGAGAAGGAACAAGTCTTTGACCCTCCGAGCTTCTGTGCCTTTTATCGCAATTCACCCAAAAGTTAAAATTGTTTTTCCTCGCACATTCAATGACATTGTTAAGCATAACTAGGAAAGATTATTAGCTGTCATTATATTTGTTATTCATTATAGAAGAGTCCATAATATAGCTGTTGTATATATTCTTTTAGCATCTTTCTGTTATAGGTATTACACTCAGATTGTATACGTGTCCAACAATTATTGGCATACTCTTTCTATATATAGAATTGTCCAGAGCCTCTGTACAGTATCGAGTTTATTGTGATTTCAGTATCTTGCACTTTGATTTTCATCTGACATCAATAGGGTTATGATTTTTATGATTTAAAACCAAATCATTTCTTTGCTTCCAAATAAACCATAAGATCCAGCAAATTAATGAAATGTCATGCTTACACAATGAATGCATACCTGTGATTTTAATCCACCAAGCGTTGAAATTTGACATGTTGGCAACGTCGATTATCGCACTAAGAGTACACCGAACCAGATACATCTAGTCCAGGGGCAATGAAAAAATAAGTGTTCAATCAACTCCACATCTCCATGACAGATCAGACAAATGTTACCTTGGGATCTCTTCCTATGGAAAAGGGCCTCATTGTTTGCAATAGCTCGATTCAAGATTTGCCAAATAAACCAATGCACCCTTGGGATAATCTTGATCTTCTAAATCGAGTTCTAGCAGGTTGAGGGGATAACTATTGAGGATCCTGCTTTGTTAGCATTTATGAGAATACCTTTTTTACTTTTATGATATCCCGCTTTCACTGAATACACACCGTTAGTGGCACTGGTCCACACTAATTTATCAACCAATCCATTAGAAGTGATGATGATATCATATATAGCGCTCTTGACTTCTACAGATAGATATCAATAAGGGAAAGATCCCACTGACCGCCGTTGACAATAAGGTCGCACACTCTACCCACTATCCGATCGAAGTTTCACTCTGCCCAATCCCACTCATTCCCTCCCCGAGGCAAATATATGGAAAATGAGTAAGGAAGCTGTTTTTGTTTTTTGCGTCAATTTTTTTTTTTTGCTCGTGAGTTTTTTGCGTCAATGGATATCAGTTTCTGCTGAAAAAAAGTTGACGGCTTCGACTTTCCCACGTAAGCAACATAACCTGTACGGCGCCACGTCATCATCAAAGATAACCCGATAAGAGCGACGAGAGAGAGAGACAGAGAGCTCCAAGTCCAAGGCGGTCATCAATGGCGCCAACCTCTGTACCTTTGAAATGGTTGCCAACGACAGCCTTCGTCAGGTCCAGAGTCAAGAGCAAACAGCAAATCAGTACCGTTGAACAAGTTCAGCTTCCGGAGAAGACCCGCAATTCCAGCGTCTTGGTGCTTGGAGGAACGGGTCGGGTCGGAGGATCCACAGCCATTGCTCTCTCTAATTTCCGTCCCGACCTTCGAGTCATCGTCGCCGGCCGAAATAGGTCTGTGCATTGCTTCGTGCATTTACCTTACTTTACTTTAGCTCAAAAGAAAGGGGAAAAGAAAAGAAAAGAAAGGAAACTATATGCAGTTGTCCGATGATTTTGACGAAATAAACTTTAGAATGTAACCGAAAAATCCCTGAACGAATGCGACAAAACATCCTCCTTCAGTGGTGCTTGATGTTTGGGGCTGGTGTTTGGTGTTCAGGGAGTGCTATTTTATTATAATTAAGATCTTACTCCTATTTTGTTTGATGTTTCGGGCTGGTGTTGTTAACTTTAGATCATGTTCCGTTATTCATATACCTATAATCTCCCTCTGAAACTAGAGAAGAATATGCTTTGTTCAAAATTGGGTGCTTTTTAGTTGCTAATGATCAATAAATGGTTAATGGGACAGAGAAAAGGGTGCAACCATGGTGAAAAAACTTGGGGGTGATGCGAGTTTTGCTCAAGTTGATATTGACGACATGAAATCGCTGGAAACTGCTTTGGAAGGTAAAAGAAAAAGAACCATGAATATTATTTTGGTTTGTTTATTCACTGTATTAGTAACCATATTTATTGTGGCTCAGTTATTAACCGTATTAATTTGGTCAGATAAGTTATGTTTTTTCATTTTCTATAATGCACTTCCTTATATCTCATCCACTTATTTTTATCCAATCAATATACAACCAGCAGTTGGCCAAAACAACCAGCAACCTTAAGCATCACTTTTTTCGAAGTTTCACGATCGGATATAGTTTTACGGCTAAACTAATCAATAGCTGAGCATGCAGCAATCCATGATGATAATACTACATATTGCACTTTTAGCAGCACAATTGCCCAATTTTTGCTGTTCATAATTTGCAGAAATGTGTGTGTTTTGAAATTGTTTCTTCATGGAATTGTTAGGAGTTTATCGTGTAGTTCTGAATTAATTTTAGGAGGTTTTAATATGTATGCCTGGTTAGTTAGCTAAGCTTTAACTAAGATATATTTCCGTAGGAAGAAAGGGAAGGAGAGTTATGATACTTGAAATCTGAACTTGCCTTTCTCTTCTATTTTTTTCTCATTAATTAGTACTCATCTGGTCCTTATATTAAGGCATATTTACCTAATTTGATTAGATTAAGGAAGTTGGTTAAGTTAGTTAATATCAGAAGTATTTTCTAAAACACTTTAATCATTTTTCTTAATTCCCTCGTTCCCTCTCCTGCATGATTATGGTTGAAGGAGCATCAATAGGGGTAAATTAGAATAATATTGACAAATATGAAAAGTATATCTTATATTTAGGATCAAGATCAACTTCTCAAATATGTCTTATATTAAGGACCAGAGGAGTATTAGAGTTGGTTTTTAGTAACCTTAAAAAGGCTACATGTAGAGTGTTTTTACCAACAAGAAAACCAAGTGTTGTGGAGTGTAGCTGTTGTGACGTTGACTCTAATGTTGAGTAGTATGGGATGCTTCATCTCAATAGCTAGCTTTTGGGAGATGGATTCGCACCTCACTTAGGTTTCTATAAAGTACTTTTCCAAATGTCTTACTCAATACCATCCAGAAAAGTTTCCACAACTTGAAATATACCTCGGAAATTTCTAGGTTTCTATGCTCCCGACCAGGTTAATTGAATATTGTGTCTAATTTCTGGATGCACAATAAATAAGCTAATATGCTTAAACCATATTAATTACAAGTCTAATCCTTCATCTTGTCTGGCTTTTTTCAACAGTTAGGAAATGCATCTATTAAATGATTGTTCTATTGTATCATGAGGATAGCCTATATTTCTTTGCCTGCCCAAGTGATGAAGGAAGGCCTGTGAAGTTATCTAGTAATTCATGTTTCTACAATCAAGAATATATTTTTATATCATGAATTTCTAATTGTTAACAACAATCATGACCCCCACCTAGTGGGATACAGGCTTTGTTGTTGTTATTGTAAAAACAATCATGACCTCTCTTTGGGACGGGTAAAACAACTTAATTTAATCTACTTTCTAGTTGTAAACCAATCTCTTTGTAGGTCATGTAGTTTCCATGACTGTGTTGTTAAGTTTTCTGATGAAACCTCTTAGGTTCCATCTTAAAAATTTGGTACAAAACAGCCCAATTACTGTAAACAAGGGTAGAAAAGAAAGAAAAGTAAAGAAAATACTCTACCATTTTGAGGAGTAGGACCTCTTTCAAGGATACTGAATTCTTGCCACCCTCCGCTCCTGTGATATCCTTTTTAATCTTAATTAGCCTAACCAACTGCTAACCTAATCTTCAGGTGTCCCTTCCCCCTCTCCTACCAATTCATGCCGCCCTTCCTCAACATCCCCATCATTCCCCCCCCCCCCCAACAGCTTCTACTAATTGATCTATCACTAAATATGTGCGTGTGTGTGTCTGTATATATTTTCATGAGCTCATAATCTTGATTAGTCTATATGCTATGAAATACAGAAATTGATACTGGCACGGGACACAACAGACATCGAAATGTTGAACTGGTCAAGCTTCAAAAATATAAAACACATGGCATGGATCTGCACACATAGATTCAATATGTTGGCATGTGTCATATTTAAATTGTAATTTGATAAATGTCCATTTTGGCAGTCTATTTCCCAAGAAAAACACACTAGGCATTATCCTATACTTTTTTGTTATATCAATAGTGTTTGAATCTTGATCACCACTTACACCCCATTTCACTGTACCCTTACCACCTAGGCATTATTCTGTATTCTGAGTGCTGGAGACTGTTATCTTCCTAGAGGATCTACTAAATACAAGATATTAAACTATTATATTCAAATTATCATTTACAACTACAAAATTAAGATTTTTCATGTTCCCATCAGGAGGGGGTATTTCAGTCTCTTTTTCAATCTCTTTTAGGAGGGCTGGATATGCCAATCTGTGTCTAAGCTGATTTTTTGGGACCTTTTTTTACCTTTCTAGAATGCATCACAGCAATATTCTGGTTCTACCTTCTTGAAAGGCAGTGTGTCTGGGTTTAGCCTATATATAATTATTGTAGAAATTCATTGGATTATTATAAAAGTTCATAGCCATCACGCTGGGTGGCTAAGAATATATCCTGCCTTTTGTCTTGTAGGATTTGAAATTCATGCTCTGAGATTGCCGTTGCAGATGTGGATGTTGTAGTTCATGCTGCTGGACCATTTCAACAGGCTAAAAAATGTAGTGTACTTGAGGCTGCCATAAAGACTAAGGTGAGAAAAAGGTAACCTACATGTTCAACAATTATCAACATATCAGCATACATAATCAATTTATTCTAAATCATAAAAATTGTGACTGTAATGCATGGGAAAACATGTTTTGTTTGTGTCTAAATCCTTAATGTTTTTTATCTGCCACAATTTCTGCACACATATTCATATCTCTTTCCTTTACACATTCTTACCCACCTTCTGTGTTTCTTTTTTTTTTTCTTGGTATTTATCTTGGTACAGACCGCATATATTGACGTTTGTGATGACACAAGCTATGCATTTCGTGCAAAATCCTTACAGAGTAAGGCAGTAGCTGCAAATGTTTCAGCCATAACGACTGGAGGAATATACCCTGGAGTGAGCAATGGTGCTTACTTGTGAGCAGAGCATTATCTAATGTGTTGAATATTTGGGAAATTCACCTTTTTCATTAACTTTTGTTGAACTTCAAAAAACAAAATTATTATGCTGATCATGGTGATATGCTTATGTCGTTGCCATTTTTTTTTTATTTTAGAGTAAAAAGGAAAATGAGTAATTACTAAGAAATTTATAATGTACTTCTCTGGCCTTCCAATTCAATTATTGTACAAAGTACAAACTTGATGCTGTGAGAAAAATCTTATTCTGTAAATTTTGGCAAGTAAATCATGTTTCATATGATACTTGGTGGATTCACTGCCATGAATTTTTGGTGGCCATGAACAGCTGTAAGAAATTTGTGCTGATGTATGCAATGCCTTTTTTTATTTGTAATTTTTATTTTTTGGGTAACTCTACACTATACTGCTGCTGAGCTGTTTGGGCTAGGATGATCCAAGACAAAGCTTGAATATTTTACTTTATTTGGCAGCATCTTAGGATTTAGAATAGAATACCTAAAGGTTATGGTGAGCTCAAATTCAGACAGATGATGGTAGATTAGTATCAAAGTCATGCATATCATGCTTTAAGTGAGTTAAAATCTTTCATCTTGTGTATTCCTCTTCCTAGTAACACTTGCTGTGATTTTGTGTAGTCATGGCGGCAGAGCTAGTTCGTGCTGCAGAAAGTGAGAACAGAGAGAAGCTAGAGAGGCTAAGGTAATAGTTGCTCTCAAGACAATCTTAAGTCTACATTTTTTCCCTTGTAAGCATATTTTTTTGGTTTTTGATGTGGCAACTTATACGCTGTATGATCATCTCAGGTTCAATTACTACACAGCCGGAAGTGGTGGAGCAGGTCCAACCATATTAGCTACAAGTTTCTTATTGTTGGGAGAGGAAGTAGTTGCATACAGCAAAGGTTCTTATCTAGAGCTTCTAAAGTTAATTTCTTTAGATAGATTAAACTACCATTTTGTATGTGGGATTGATGATGGTGGACTATTTAAACTAGGAGAAAAGGTGAAACTAAAGCCTTATAGTGGAATGCTCAGTGTTGACTTCGGAAAAGGGATTGGCAAAAGAGACGTTTATCTATTGTAAGTACTTCAAGATAAAGAAAGAATTAAAGTTGGAGCATGCTTTCTTTCCAGGCTCAAACAAAATAGGAGTAAGATCTTAATTATTATATATACAAAAAAAAAAAAAAAGATTTTCATTGAATCTGTTTGTTTCGTACATGTTAATATCCATTTTGTGAAGTTCATTTTCCTGCTACTTAATTAAACTTTCACAAGGGGACTTTGGTCTTGTCTTTTGTCATATATGATATATGACATGCAACAAGTTGATTAAATACCCTATTCTCCCTCCCTCTCTCTCTCTCTCTCTCACACACACACACACAAAATACCCCCTTTTTCAAAAAGTGAGAGAAAATAGAAATTAAGATTCATCAACTCCTAATAGCAACAATTCCTCCCAAATACATGACTGTCAGGAACTTACCAGAGGTTAGAAGTGCTCATGAGATCCTGGGTGTGCCAACTGTAAGTGCTCGATTTGGAACTGCTCCATTTTTTTGGAATTGGGGAATGGAAGCTATGACAAGACTCCTTCCTGAGGTATGCTCTTGACTTGCTTGGACCTACTTGCTTCCAGATGGATATAATTGCTACTTTTATGCATGAAAAATAAACTCCATGACTTCTTATCTTAATAATAACAAACTCTAATTTTTAACAGACCAAATTAATTTGTAAACTCATCCTATATTTCTCAACACTCGCCCTGAAGGTAAAGAACAAATCAAGCTTCAGATTTTTACAAATAAATCCAATTGAAAAGAAGAAGAATTCAGCTCACTAGGTTCACACCTACTGTCTAGCGTGACTTGGAAGGCGTGTTCTAACTAATGATCAATATAAAAGCTTCAGCAGTAAGAACTTCCTCTGAAGTCCTCGGCAATAAACATGTTTAAATTTCTTCGGTCTACTGCAGCCAAAATACAATATTATGATAATGATCTACACAAAATTTATGGATTGAGTTATACTTTGTTTCATGTAGTCTTTGAATGAATTTGAACATTCATGAGCAGTTGAGCAGTTCATGGGCTGTTTTATTGCCCTAATTCTTGAATTAATATTCTGTATGTAGTCATCTCAAGCTGCTAAAATATCTAGGATTAACAGTTCTTAATTTTAATTCAAGAGTAGGTTTTGCATTTATTTTATTATTGTGTACCACAGAAAGACTTGTTCTGTGCAACCCATGCAGGAATTTCTGAGAGACAGAAGCAAAGTCCAAAGGTTGGTTCAGCTGTTTGATCCTTTTGTTCGAGCAGTAGATGGGATTGCTGGAGAACGTGTGTCAATAAGGGTAGGCAAATGTGAAAAAGGAAATAAACAAGAACACACTCGGCAGATTTTTAGCTCATGAAATCTTTCTTCTGAAGAGTATAGTTTCAGTCACGCATGATGAAGCTCATCTAATTGGTTATGCATTTTCCTTCTGATGCCATGAATAGATTGATTTGGAGTGTTCAGATGGTCGCAGTACAGTGGGCATATTTAGTCACAAGAGCCTTTCTGTGTAAGTGATAACCATGCAGATAATTAATTAGTTTCTGATGCATGCATAATTTATCAAAATTGCTAGAATTGATAATTAAGTTGATTATTTGAATATGCATCCCATCAGTTTTTTTTCATATGATGCTTGTTAATATAAATGTATAACATAGTAGATATGAACTGTGTCTATTCAACTTAAAATCATTTGACTAAAGTCAAAGAATTGTTTATCCTTCAACATAGATGTTCTTTCTGTTGTCCTCATCTTACTGGTCCATGTCTTCGACTTGACTGAGTAGAATAAGATGGTACTGATTTGAAATTAAATCATCAATGTTCTTAATTAATGCATTTGATAGGCTTTCAGTCCTCAACAGATGCATAGCATATGTTCTCATGTTGATGTTATGTGCCAAAAAAGTAGCCTCACATTGAACTACAGCTGTGTGTGTGAGAACAATGACTACCTTTTAAACATCTCAGTTCTTGAATGCTTTGATTTGTTTAAATCTTGAATCTTAAATGTAAGGTTTTACTGTAATGACAATTGCAGTTTGCACACTTTGCAGATCTGTAGGAACTTCAACTGCTGCATTTGTGCTTGCAGTTCTTGAAGGAAGCACACAGCCTGGGGTTTGGTTTCCTGAAGAGGTCTGCGCGTCTAGAATTCCTTTCTCTGTTTTCTTTTATACCTTTTTCTTTCTTTCCCCTTACCGGGTGCAGTGTGAAAGCACAACAGTAGATCATTTAAATACTTAAGTTAAACAAAGTGTTACGACTTATGAACCTTTTTATAAATTATTTATGCAGCCTGAAGGAATTGCAATCGAGGCCAGAGAAATTCTTCTCAAACGTGCATCTCAAGGAACATTTAACTTTGTGATGAATAAGTAAACATCTTACACTAGGTTCTTGTTTTTATTTTTGGCTATATCTTAAACTAGGTTCAGGAGTTGCATTATTTGTTACCTACCCTGAACTGTAATTTCCTTTTATGTGTTCCTTTATTTTGGAAACAAACAGGCCCCCATGGATGGTAGAAACAGATCCAAAAGAGCTTGGATTAGGAATATATGTATGAGATTTACCATATTTTAGCAACAGTCCATTTCACCCCGAAAGCAGAGGAATGTATAGTCAGTCGTACCTTTCTATGGAAGAACAGGATTGGCAGTGTTATCAGGACCACGGTACGCTTGCTGATTTTTATTTGGTCAATTTTCTTGTCTAAACAATTTCAGCTTTTATTGCTAAAGATTGTTACTGTATCTTAGGTTATAACTGCCGTTTTCAGGTTTTAGTTTGACATAGAAGATGTCAATTTGTCAAGAATCGTTATCCATTTTGAGTTTTGTTTGTTGGGTTTGACACTATTATTAAGAGGGACCTCTTAGTTAACAATTTAACTAAAGATTTGTTTTTCGATAGAGCACCATGACGTTATGTAATTCATGTAGCCGACCCTACCTAGTGGGATAAAGATGCTTCTTTCTTCTTTTTGTTTGACACTATTTTATTTATTTATTTTATTTTTGTTATTTTTGGGTTGAGTTAGTCCTTGGTTTCATGTTAACAAGTATCTTGTTTCTGCAGGAAGTTCAATTGAATATGAACAAACTGGTGTACATGATACCAAAGCTCCTGTCCCAAGAATTAATGTTTGAGTAGACTTGCATTCTTTTGATCCAATTGTCGTTGGTAATAAACATTTGTTGACAGGTAATAACAATAATAATAAAGCTTTTAGTCATTTATGGAGATAGTTGTAATATGCTTATCTTCTTATGAGAACTTAGGGATAATTATATTGAAGGAGTATGATAGAAGAATTCTTGTTTTAAAATTTCATAAAAATCTTTGATTATTTAGATTAGACATTCCCACCAAGTCGGTCACTGCTATATCTGTTTTGCCTGAGGTGCAGAGGAGGGAAAGAGAAAATGAAAAGAAGGTAAAGCTGTTGATTTCTTTATTTCTTTAGAAGATAATCAAATTTGTGCAGAAAATCTCTACGGGTAGCTGGGTTGAGTAGATTAAGAATCGTGCGTCAATTAGCTAAATATTGAACTGAATGTATATAAAGTTGAGATATGTCCTCCTATCAATATGGCATGTCATTCAATATGTGGGACATAAAAAAAGATAAAAATGAATTATTGAAAAAAAGGAAGAATAATAGATATGAAGTTGAGGTGTGGGACAAGAGATATTGGAATTGCAGTCAAAAAAGGGTAAATGTATACAAATCTTTCACTCAGAACTATGTTCGATCCTCACCAAATATTTCACTTATTGCACCAATAGTAACATTATGAATGATAAGAAACAATGATAATATACACCAATCTGATTATTTATTTCACATTTCTCAAAAGCCACAACCAGTTTTCACCTATCTTTTCTCTATCACTATTAAAGAAAATAGAAACAGATAACTATATTATAATTATACATTTTTTAAAGAATTATTATCCTTATAATTTGTTAAGTTAAGGATGACGCTTTTTATCTACTTAAAACTACATATAAGTGATTATTTGGAATTAAAATGAACAGTAGATAAGTTTTGATTTTGTCATGATCTATGTACAGTGTGATATGAGATTTCGTAATTAAATCATTTATAAAATTATTCGCATCAATTTAAGCTAAATTAATGACATTTCTCTGCGCAAAATATCAAATCAAATCAGGAGTCCCACTATTCTTAATTATGAATTGCATCGTTGGCAAAAAAAAATAAAAATGAATTGCATCACTTATGTATGTTTCATATTATTAAATAAGGGAAAATTGGGAAAAAGTTCCCTCATTAAAGAATTCACTGGTGGAAAGGACCGAAATCAAAATACCAATACTTTGTATGTTTAAAATTCGAGAAGTACTAGTATTATGTGTATATTAAAGTTTATCATGTTCTTTTGACCAATTAAATTTTCAACAAAGGACTTTTCTTCAATTTTCCCATTACATAATGGCTTATTACTATCCTCAACAACTCTACCGTGTAAATAAGAGAATATTGAAATTTTAGGGTTAAAGATGTAAATTGGCCAACAAAATGTTATACCAAGAGCACGAGGCACAACAATATTTTGAAAGGAGCAAAAATACCAATGAACAATTGAAAGTGAGCAAATATATCAATAAAAAAATTAAAACTTGTGAAAGTAGCACAATCTATGTTTTGGTCTATTTGCCGAAGTTTTAAATTTATTGGTATTTTTGCTCCATTTAAATTGTTTATTGGTATTTTTGCTCCCTTCAAAACATTTCTGACCAAGTGCTTCTAATATAACACTTCGTTAGCCAATTTACACCTTCACCCAAAATTCCATAGGTTGCCATACATATTTAATCAAGAGAAGTAGAAATTATAGTAAATTATATTGCAAGCTTAATTGAGTAAACCTGGGAGAAATCCCACTCCCACTTTGCAAAAATAGTAATATTACAGGCAAAACTGGCTATATCTTTGAATATCAACTTTCTGACAGAGTAACTATGGAACATTTACATGTCTCAAAAAATGAGACCTCAGGCTCACTGCAAAATTTCAAGCTTTCAATTAAAATCAAGCTCATTTTGCTCTACGAAAAAATAAAAAATCAAACCAAGCTCACAATTTTCAATCAC